>CM055846.1:8482582-9940082 GCA_029490765.1 Euthynnus affinis | reverse complement strand
CTCGTCAACAACAATCAAAAAAATCTCAATTTCAGTACAGCATGAAATTACTGCTGGGTGCGGTTACAAGTGCGTCTTACCACACCCAATCAGAAGAAATAATTATGAAACTTTGGGCAATGAAACAATAATGTTTTGTTCATTTGTTTGTTATTTGCTAAATACAAATCTTCAAAAACCTATTAACCATATTAAGAAAGTTTCAGTATTATTTTCTGTTAAAAGTCTTTGGTCTAAAGCTGCCACATGTTCAAGTGTGCCAAGGGAGTACTACTGTAGTTGGCGAATAAAGGTTCGGATTTCTGAAGTGCTCCAAGTAGGTCGGATTAGATCAGCTCCTGCCCTGCAGCCTCGACTGCAGCGGTAGCCAGAGACAGAGATAAGACCTTGATAACATCTTAAAGAGTCACACCTAGTTGCTCATTGCCAGTGATACTGTAAAAACACCAATTCTCAACCAGCGGGCCTCAAAGTGCCATCTAGTGGGCTGCAGTGGTACCGCTAGATGGTTCGATTAAATTAGAAATTTAAGAATTGTTGACATGAGTGATGATTTGAATGCCAACTTGTAATAAGAATAAATAAAACCCATATTTTGCCATATAGCTGGATGAGTCGACTGACGTAAGCAATGCCGAAAGACTTGATGCAGCTCTGGTACCACAATGAAGTAAGGTGGCTTTCAAGAGGACGTGTGCTTAATTGCCTTCTTGAACTGACGACAGCACTCCCCTCTTGATGAGCATTACACTGATGGTAACTTTGTGCAAAACTGGCCTACTTACCTATCAGATATATTTGACCAGTTAAATCAGCCCAATATATCAACACAAGCTAGAAACAGCACAGTGTTTTTAGTTTCAAATAAAATTGAGGGCTTTGAGAAAAATCTTTGGAACATAAGAGTCAAGGAGGACAACTTGACATGTTTTGACTCCTGTGAAACTTTAGAATCCTCTCCTCGTGTCAACATATCCAGGGCTATAACCCAGTATTTGACTCAGTTGTCATGAAAGTTTGCAGAACTACTTCCCAGAGGATCCATGGCATGGAAACCTTTGGATATTGGACCTTTTCTATGTGGGTCCTGCATCAGAAAACATGTCTGTGTCTGCTGTGTTGGAAAATTAACCGATGGAACTATCAGCAGACAGCAGCCTGAGGCTTCAGCTTACACGTGTTGACCTCGCTTCATTTTGGATACCGGCTGCCAGTCAATATCCCTCTCTGTCAAAACGGGAGATCAAATTTCCGTTGCCTTTCACCACCATTTATTTATATAAGTCACGGTTTTCCATTGTCTAAAAAATCAAAGGCAGGGAACAAACTGAAAGCAACCCATCCCACTATGACTCAATCTCATTATTTCCCAGACGTGTCTAACTGAGACCCCATTCCAACCAAGATGTTTAAATCCTCTTTCCAAAGTCTCTCTCAAATAACAACAAGCATAATAAACTCCTCTCTTAATTTAGGCATCTTCCCCACAGCTTTCAAGACATCAATGGTAAAACCTTTCCTCAAGAAATCCAATCTCTGTTACTCAGAGCTAAACAATAACACACCCATTTCTAGTCTACTGTATTTTTCCTTCATAAACGTTTTTTTAATAAAAAGTTTTTAATCAACTACAGTACTTGTTCATCTAACCAACAATGGCATTTTAGAAAATATCCAATCTGGTTACTGAACAAATCACAACACAAAGACAGCCCTACTGAAAGTTGTAAATGACCTGAGAATTCAAACAACATGGCTGTCCTCCTCTTAGACCTCGGTGCAGCATACGATGCAACTGACCACAAAATTTTAATTGACAGACTTGAGAAATCGGTCTCTCTGACCATGTTTTAGCCTGGTTTCAGTCTTATTTAACTGGTAAACTTTTTTTATTCCTAAATCAGCCTGGGTGCTTGTGTATCAGAGACTCATGTCATTGAATATGGTGTTCCTCAAGGAAGCATTCTCGGCCCACTTTTGTTTTCATTATATGTGCTCCTACTTGCAAACATTACCAACCATCAATATGTCGATTACCATTTTAAGGCTGATGATACCCAATTGTATATTGTGCATTGCATCTCATGGACTGTTTTGCTGGTATTAATATATCGATTATATCGATTATTAAGTGAGGAAAAACATTATTCTATCTATCTAAGCAGCAAGAGAAAAACTGCACTTGATTCTTGGTGGTCTTTGCAAACAGATTAAAACACAAGTCACAAATTTGGGAGAGATTTTAGACTCTGAATTAAATTTTAATTCTCATTTTAACATTATTATCATTAAAACATCCCTTTTCATCTCAGAAATATTGCCAAAGTCAAAACTTTTTTACTCAGAAAGATTCTGAAATACTCATTCGCACTGTTATGACTAGCTAGACTACTGTAATCCCCTTTTTACTGGATTACCTATAAAGTATATAAGAAAACTACAAATAGTTCAGAATGCTACAGCCAGAGTCTTAACTAAAAAAAAGAAAATGGATCGCAAGATGCTGCACTGGCTACCTGTATCTTTCAGAATATATTTTTAAGTTCTTTTACTTGTTTATAAATCTTTAAATAACCTTGCTCCTCCGTACATCAGAGATTTTCTTTCATTTTACGTTCCAGTTGGATCACTAAGGTGCTCCACCTCTTCTCTTTTTAATGCTCCTTATAAAAGTACCGGTGAGGCTGCCTTCTGTTTTTATGCCTCTAAACTGAGGATCACACATTTTTAATGGAAGTTAAAGGACCTTTTTAATCTGGCTTTTAATATTAATTTGTAGCAATCGTATAGCTTAAACTTTAGTTTACGTTTTAATCTTTGTTTTATTGTTGCAATTTTTAGTCTTGCAAAATGTTGATTGTTGTCTATTTTGCTTTTATATAATTTATTTTTTATGTATTTATTTTTTGTCTGTGTTGTTTTAACCCTGCTATGTGAAACACTTTGGGCTGCATGTTTGTATGAAAGCTGCTGTATAAATAAAGTTGAGTTGAGTTGTATATTCTGTTCAAAGCTTTGACTAGTACTTGACATCCAGTTCAGATTTCACATTCTCTGCTGCAGCGTGTTTCATCATAGTCACTTTTTGCTACTGTGACGTCAACTGGCCTTGACAGATGCCAGTTCTGTATATTACATAAAGAATATAGGTCAAGTGTATCAGTATCACATGACCAGCCAAGAGTATATACTGCAGAGGTATCAGCCGACTGAAAGACAAACATCTCAGAGTGATTCTGGTTTTGTCTGCTGCACTAAAATGACAACAGGGGAACTTTGTGTTCTCAGTGCGGATGGTAAAGAGGTACAAGACTGATCGAGGATGTCCTTTCATTGTCCTTTCATTGTCCTTACAAATATTCTGATGGTTCAATGTAAAAAACAGAAAGTGTGTGTGCATGTGTGTAAGTGAGTTTGAGGTTAGTTGTGATTCCACGGAGGTGCTGTTGTCAGCAAACCTGACTGTGCTCTGTTCTTCCAGGGAGGTAACACGGACTGCTGCAGTCCACCCACCCACGGACCCCCATGTAACCTACTTCAGACACACAGAATCATAAGCATCTTACATCTTATAAACAGCTCTTCTCACTGCCTCTGAATCAGTAAACATTTACAGCCCTTAAAGTCGTGGCCAAGAAACTCTCATAGAGCCTTACAGCAGATGTTTGAATTCAAACCGTTCACTGTTCCAGCAAAGAGCAATCAGAGATACATTAAAGATCTGTGTTTGGTTTTCTGCACGGATACTGCTCATTTGTTTGTTTCCATCAGCTGCTTTGTACTTGGTACAATAAACGACCAACGCAGTGCCCTTTCATTCATTTTCCCTTGATTACCCCCCAGACATTTGGCTATCTGAAAATGATCTATTTTCTTAAGTTGACTCAACAAATCATCCACAGCCTCGACCTCCTCATTCTCCTTCAATTATCATTCCTCTTGCAGAGTCATGAGGAGCTGATGCAACATTGCTGATAGCTTGCACGAAAAATGTTATTTTTCCAGCACTAGCTGAGGATGTGTATAACTAGATGAGCTATTTGATAATCACTGTGTAAAAAGCAGATTTCAGTGTCTCAAAATCTGTTCAAAAGACGATTATTTAGTTTATAAAATGTCAGAAACTTACTGACGCACAAGCTAATGTCCAATCAAGAGTCCGAAACACAAATATATTTAATTTTCAGGCTGCAACTAATGGTTATTTTCATTATCAATTAATCTGATGATCATTTCTTGATTATCGATTTGTCAGTAAAATGTCATCGTCACTTCACAGAACCTAAGGTGGCATCCTATAATTGTTGATTCTTGACATTTGATTTGCTGGAAGTGGAGAATGTTTGAGATTTTTGCTTGAAAAATGACTCAGATGATTAATCGATCATCAAAAATGCAGATTCAATTTCTGTCAGTCGATAAATTGACCACTTGTTTCAGCTCTGTTAAATGATTGCGTCAGTTGCAATCATAAAAACACTAGAGCTGCAATGATTTGTCGATTAACCGATCAACAAGAAATGAATCGATCACTATTTTGATAATTGATTCATTGCTTTAAAAGAAAAAATGCCAAAATTCTCTGGTCGCAGCTTCTTAAATGTGAAAGTTTTTGGTTTCTTTAGTCGTCTTATGATAGTAAACTGAATCTTTGGATAGTGAACTGATTTGGACAAAACAAGATATTTGAGGTTGCATCTTGGGCTTTGAGAAACATCTATTTACATTAATATTAATCAACCAATGGATTCAGTAAAGCCCCAGATTTACCATCACAGACACAAAAATATAAACTACAGCCTTCTTCCCCTCATTGCTTCTCTAATTGATACATAATGAGCAAACATTTTTAAAAATGGTTTTCAATTTTATTGCAAAGAGCTTCTCAGGGTACTTTAGTGCTCAACTTTGTAACAGGAACTGCCAATAAATGTGATTTTCTCCCATTACAAGTGGATATATTAGCTAGAAGATGCATGACTCAGTATTAAAATGCTCAATGAATGAAGCCTTGATTTTAGAAAATGCTTCTTAAAAAAAGGGACAAATGTCACTTTTTCCTTTCTGTATAAGAAACTGCTGACACATTCTCAGCCAGCCCTCCCAGCTCTCCTTATACTTAGATTGCATAACATAATATCAGCTGTTAAGTAATGCCATGACCAGCTTCTCTTTGATCTTATTCTGCTCTGTTTCTATTCCTGTAAGAGAAAAGACACAGACGTCCTCGTCTCTCTATTATTTCACTTCTCCTTGGGAACAAAACAATGAGCGAGAGAAACACAATCCAGAAGCTTGTTTCCCTCCATTCTTCCATTCATAATAAAAATAAAAAAAGTAGAAGGTTTATATCACTCAAATCCACTTATTCATTCCACCATTCACACGTTAATCCATTCTTGCAGCTTTCCTGTTTAATCTCTTGTTAATCATCCAATTTTTTGCCCTTTTGTTGTTTTTTTCTTATGCTTTTCCCTCAAATACTCATTCATTCGTTCACCATCAAAACCACATATTTGCTTTATCCTGCATCAATTCATCGATTCATCATCCAATCGTTTATTCCAGACAGACTAGAGGGTTACATAACCCTGATGTTTACCTCTGCAGCAGAATGTCACAGGCCATTCTCATCTTTCCAGCTGGGCTTTTTTTCTCACTGTGATCTGTGTCGTTTGTTGTTTTGCTTTTATGTCAGTGGATCCTGCACTGTAGGTGTTTCAGTGTGAAGGCTGTCTCTGTGTCTGGCAGGCTGTTTCTGTCAGTGTCTCTCTTTCCAAGTGTGTCTGTAGCAGCGGTCAGCGAGCTAACACGTAGGTTATTGAAGTCCAGTATGTTTTTTTTTATTTTTCAAACATCCAGCAGAGAGTTGAGCTTGACTTCTAACCAAACTCAGCACGATTTTTATCTCTCTCTTCTTTTTGCTTGTTAACCACTTGACACATCTCCTGCAGGAACAATATCCAGCTGTTCAGCTCGTTCTGGCTGAATCTTTCTGTCTCTCCTCCTTTCAGTTTTCGGCTCTCGTTATGCAGTTTGAGATTCTGGCAGGTCTGCAGGTCCACCTTGAATCCAGTGGGGAGGTTATCCCAGTTGTGAGGACTTTCAGGGGTCAGCGTCAGTACCAGCAGGTCTAGCAGCAGAGTATATCGCCTGGGTGCATTCTTTGGTGTCCTCTGAATCACTGAGTGTGTGTGTTGTCTCGTCTCACTCTGCACTCTGTCTGTTAAAGTGCTGCAGCAAACATCCAGACCTCTGCTCAAATATACGAGCTTCTGATGTAACCAGGCAACAACCCTGGGAGGACCAATGGGGTGGGAGGGGCTGAACTTGTGAGCCAATCGTAAAGAGGGAAAGAGTTCTGTGAGCCAATCATCAGGCAGAAAGTGGGAGGGGGTTTAATTTTTTGATCCACTTCGTCATGACTATAGACTCAGCAGTTATTACAGCCGGTCCGGTGGGCTGTGTAATGGCGTACACTCACACACACACACACAGACAGACAGACACACACACACACCTGTGTCTTTTATATCTCTGACTATGAGCTTCTGGAATGGCAGCTCTTTCACAGCCTTCCAGACTATTAGAGGCATTAATAAATCAAACAAATTACTGACCACAAAGATGACAATGATATATAAACTGCTGATCATAGAGAGAGAAAGAGAGAGAGGGAGCAGAAGTGAAAAATGTAAACACAAACACAGAAGATGGAGGAGGACAGCAAGGGAGAAAAAGCAAAGGAGGAAAAGGAGAGGGGCATATCAGGCTGTAATAGACGTTCTTATCTGTTGTGTTCGTTTCTACGCTGCGTTGGTGATAAGATTATAGGCATTCAGGGACAATAAAGAACACCGAGACTCACAACTGAATTAAAACACTCGCACGTCACTCCCAAGAAAAGTAGGTTAGTTCATTTTGTCCTGATGTTTCTGTGCATTTAGCTCTTTTAAATCAAAGTCAGAAACAAAATCATACTAGAGATTAAACAAGCTTTAACCAAGTGCAAGAAAGGGGAGGTCATACAGAGAGAGATTTTGACAAGCATTTGTTTGATTGCTCCCTGATCTCATTCAATCTGAGTTGGACTGTTTTGTTCACTGTATTACTTACTTCAAAAATGATTCATAATGTTCAGTCTCAAAGAGAAGCAAGAAAAAGAAAAACAACCCCAAAAATAGTCAACAAAATGGCCGAGGAGAAGCTTCAATCAAAACCAAATAAATTAACTTTGTGCAACCAACTCCATCAAAGTCCTCTGTCATGAGTCACTCAGACCACTTTTTCTTCAGAGACTGCAAAAACATTTTTTTTTGCTTGAATCATAAAAATATGAGTCTGTTTCATCATTTTAAAGCCATTTTTAAGATGCAAGTCTGTGAGCACCATTGGTACTTACTGGACAACTTCTCTGCATGCAACAGAGATGCATATCTAAAGAGTGAATGTACATCAGATATCGAATGTATTGTTGAGTAAAAGTTTATATTCTGCAAAGGAAACTGCCAATACACACACAATGGCTCCTGCTGCCAACAAGATTTAATGGCACTTCTATTCAAGACAATGTGGCTCTTGTTTGAGCAAAACATACACAAAATGACTATAAATAGATGCTACATAAATCACACACAATAAAGCATTTCCTTTTTTTGGGTGCTTTTGCCCGATCAGAATCGACGGAGACCAAGATTCAATGCGGCAAAGTTCTTTTGTCTTTAAAACGATCAAACTATAAAAAGCTTCAAGATAAAAACACAGTCTCAGTGGATTATGCCTATGATGGTGCAAAGTTTCCAGAAACGTCTCATAACACTGATATTTTCATGACATGTGAGGGCAAAGTTAAGCCCAACTTAGGTAAGAAAAAGCAGAATGATATTTCTTTCATAGCGAGTCAATTAGTATTTGAAGACGTTACTTAGGCTTCTGGGAACTTTTGGGTATTTTTCATAATTTTCTAATTGAGAAAAATAATCAACAGATTAATTGACCATGAAAATAATGATTAGTTTCAGCTCCATTTGCAATTTCATTTTATTTTGTTATGTATTTAATGTGTAGATTAATTGAATGTTGTAGGATATTAAATACCTGCCAGAAAATCAGAAACTTTTTGGTTTCAGTGGCAATGTTATAATATACATTCAATGCAATGAAGGCAATAAGTGAAACTAAGTGTTAAATGCACTATGGTGAAAGTGACGTCAAAAGTGTTCCAGTTCAAATTCTCTATCTTCCTGTCTGAGACGCACTCGTCTAAACTCTGAAACATTCCAGAAATTCCTCAAGGAAAAAAAAGATTGAAGAACAGAGACAAAAGATGTTATGAAACTTTGGTTATTAATCATTAACTTGACTTTGGCTGCTGTTTGGTGGTGATTCATGATCTTATGATCTCATTGCTAGTTTTGCCAAACTCTAATCCAGAACTTTAACTTTATCTTCTGTGACTGACACAATAGAGCTACAGTGGCAAAATGTTGACACACAGAGGCTGCAGCGTGTGGGACGACAATCAAAATAAATCTCTTTTCTTTTTTTCTGTGATGCTTTGGGAACGTGACTTCTCCTCAGACAGCCAGATAGGAACGCTTCACCAGAACTGTGGGTGACAACTGATAGCCCATGCAGGCGACTGGTGCTATCTAGGTCAGTTAGTTTATCATATTACACATTGTGCCTGGTGCTGGCGACCTGGCCTCGGCATGATCAGGAAGTGAAGGTTGAGGTGAGCAGGGAAAGGAGGGCATGGAGTAAGACAAACACAAGGAAAGACGGGAAGGAGCTCTTTTTTAACATTAATTGCTGATGAGTCCAGCTCTTAAAAAATAAGAATGAATGCTTCGAGTCTCAAAAGGACCACATAATAACAGATGTTTGCAAGTTTGTTGTCTTTACTTCCTACATCAGTACGCAGTGTGAAGGTGCTGTACGTACTATAAAGCAGGCAGGGACTGTAGATGCGTTCAGGGACATTAGCTGCCAAAAGGCAATATTTTTTAATGCAAATCCCATTAACTCTTCTGCTGTTGCTGTGAGGTTTGAGTTTGATTCTTAACTTTCTTCAGTTTCAAAAACTAATCCTGGATTTTGACTAGTCATCTCCTGTGGGGTTAAAACTATTTACAGTACAGAACTGAATTTAATTTGAGCAAATAAAGTCAAATGGGATATTTAGACCAGTTACTAACGTACTCTGATGAATTTTATATCACTATAAAAATGTTACATGGAGCCTTTTAATATGTTAGTGAGTATATGCATTTAAAAAAAATGTTAGTCCTATTTCCATTGGTGCCAGACATGGATGAAAGCTGTGATCTATTAACTAGGTCATAACACCATAAGCACACAGCTGACTCATGAACTGACCTATATACTGAATTTATCTGTGTGATCATGTAGACATATAACAACCAGCCTACACTTGTCACGGATATGTACAACATGGGAATGGGGCACCGCTCTGCGGCACGTATGTGATAATGCTCCAGACACATCTTACGGTCAAGTCTCGCACATTAAGGGGTCAGCATGCTTTGAATGGTTTGTTGGATCATTGAACGGCGTCCCAAAGTCATCCACCAGGGTCAAAGTTGAAAGTGATTCAAGTTTGAGTGCAGGAAAGAGGCAAGAATTTTCACTCTCGCCACAGGAAAATAATGGGAAGTGCAATTTCTGTGCTGATTTATATAACTCAATATCACAAAATTACAAATTTGCTGCAGGGGGTTTTACAATCTGACCAGCATACAACATCTTCTATAATTAAACCCTCAATTCGAATGAGGAAAAGCTCCCCAAAAAGGGCCTCTGACATAGAAAGATACTGTTTGTTTGTTCCTGTGTGTACATGACCCTTCAGTTACCCTCCAGGAAAACGTGACCCAGAAGAGTTGACCCATTAATATCTGTGTCATCCACGTGCACATTGTTGGCTAACACCGAAAAAGCTGAGCGCTCTAGCAAACGTGTGGCATCACATTTCATTTAAATAAATTAAAAATAAGTGGAGGAATATCACGTGAGAGGATTCATTGAGGAGCAGAACCTGTTCACAGGCGGGAGACGATCTGTCGTGTGCAGAAGCAGTGCTGGAGTCCTGTTAGGATGGTGTGATGGTTGTAATGGTGGAGAATGACGAGCAAGACTGGAGGAAGGGAGGAAAATTGAAGACAAGTGTTTTATAATGTATTTAAATTCTATCTTCTGGGTTGACCTCTTCCCTCCTGAGGTCTGATAATGCGTTTTCACTCAGACTGACAATCAATAAATCGTTCACAAGTGAAGACACATTCAATTCTCCCCCTCCTCTCTCTCTCATGGCCTTCACTGCCCTGATTCTCCGTTCCCTCCATGAATCCGCTGCTCCTCTCCTCCTCACAGGGGCCAAAAGTGTATCCCAAGAGCCCTGGCCCTCAGGCTTGCCAGGAAGTTTCAGTGGGCCCATAAAAAATACTTTCCACCGACAGCGAGAATATAATCAAGGGTAGAGAAGGAGCAAAGTAGTGACGCGGGAAGAGGAGAGATCAGAAGAGAAATACCAGGGATTATATATAGATTTGAAACGAGCAGAGGCTGTCAACATGCAGTGTGTGTGTGTTGGCTGTCAGGGTCTATTAAGGGAGCAACTGCAACAGCCTCGGAAGACAGACTTCCCTGTCTGTCAAGTGCTAGACAAACAACTCAGCCACAGTTAATGTTGAGTCAGTAGACGGAGACTTGCTCTTTATTTCTAAGCCGTCACATCCACGTCACGTGTCAAAGAATAACTAATGGAGCAGCGAGCTGTTGCAAAACAGTCGAGTAGTTTTAGTAGTACTACTTAAAAGGTTATAATTACTGACAATGGAGCTAAATACATGCTTTTGTAATTCTGTTGGTGCATCGCTACATTTATTTGCACGTTACTGCCACCGACTGCCGATCAGCAGCATAGCGTGAAACAGTCCACAGGAATGTGAATCACGTGCACATGCGTCTTCAGTCACATGCACACAAGGAGAACAAAACAGGAACCCGCTCTTAAAAGCGCTGATCCACGGCGCTGCTAGCGTTCAAAAAGCTCAGCTGGGTACCTTTAAGTAATTGATCATCTGCAGTATGTTGCTTGTCCTGGAATTACAGAGATTTGCACATTTGTGTTAAGTTTGTTACTTAAGGACCTAAATGTGTTTTCCCAGATAAAGCCTGACTGATATGACCTATCACTGATATATCGGTAATATATCGGTAACAGTGTATATGTTGGTCATTTTTTTTAAATTTTAACAGTTTTATAGGAAACATTTTCTTTATTTTTGATTCTTTTTCTTAAGTTTAATATATATAGAGATATATATTGGAATGTGTTTTTATTTTTTTTAATTTATAGTTATTTATAATGATTGCATTCACAGTGAAGTGTGCCGTTTCAGTCGAGTCAATAAAATTAACTGTTACTCCACAATATCAGCATTGGCTCCAAAAATCAAGCATTGGTCAAGTTTTAATCCCAGACGAAAGAGAAAAAGCTCAATTTTCTTTAGATTTGAAAGGGTCAGTGAGACTTAAGGGTTCAAAAAGACTCAAAGAGATTGATAGTTTTAGGAATTTAAACAGATGTGTTTTCTGAAGCTCTGGGTTGCAAACATTAATTAAATGGTTTTGTGATGTAGGCTTCAGACTCCAGGGTCTACAAATACAGCAGTAATCCCCCGGACCAGACACTGAGCTTAGACAAGGTCGCATGAATGTTGGCCGCAGGCTAGCCACGGCTAACGGAGCGTTAATACCAACTAAAACAATCACATGAGACTTAAAGATCAAAACAGTCTAGCCAGCATCGTTTTAATTTGCAGTACCTCCTCCTGCAGCTGCCACATAAAGCCGTACTCTAGTACCCCTCACACATAAATCCCTTTGTGTTGCCCCACAAACAAGGCATTAACTAAACCACTAAGATACCAAAGATGTGGACACTGACACTGACACACACACGCACACACACACACACCAGACATCCCAACCAGAAATCACATTCAGGACACACTCCTTCCTTAAAAAAACGTATAAACATTAACATTTATTATTAAAGGATACAGGCTGCATGAGAATAAGAGTTAAAAAATTAAATATTGCCTGTAACCTTCAAGTAGAAAGCAAAGCAGCCCAAAAAAACGATCATTTTAAATTAGAGGAATGGTATGAAATGTAACAACTACAACATTTTGGTTTGAAATCTTGTAAGAACGACTGAAACTTTAAGTGTTTCAGCATTTAAATAAATTATATATTACCACATTAAAACAACCTCATAGAGAGTTATAGAGAGGCGTTGATACTACTGATAAATAAAGACACTGGTATTAGTATCATTTTCTATATGCTGGTATTGATTTGGTATCTTTGTATTGATTCTTGTGACATCTTTAATTTTATTGTTTATAAGAATCGGTTCCAAACTGGGATCCAAAGACCACCAGGGGTCTTGAGAGGGCTGCAGGGGGTTCCCAGCAAAAGGACAAATAGATTAATTTCAGTTTTATTACACTAACTTCCAGGGAGTGTATCTTCTCAGAGGGGATTCTTTTAGAGGAAATCCTCTCAGATACGCGTCTGTGGTCTATTGTGCATCTATTTTAGAAGTCCTCGAAAGTTTGAGATTGTCTGGTTTTTCAAAGTCCCAAGAGTGCTGGATTTTTCAAGCTTCCTTTATGTCCATTTTCTCACTTTTTGTTCTTCTGGGAAGTGGGACAAAAGCTGTGCAGAACTTGTAAATCTGAGCCCACAATTTTCAAGTTTTTGTTGTTTAATAAATTCAAATCTGAATGATTTTTTTAATACAAATTTCTGCTTTGATTCTTTCATAAACTTAATAAATATAAGTAAGTAAATAGCTATAATAGTATGCATATTTATAGTATTTTTTTCCATTGTTTAACACAGGTGTCAAGTAAAGTCAACAATGAATCCAACTTCTGTGTTTGATATTTGTAAGTTAGTACAGATCATGTGAGTGAGATGATGATGAAGGGAGAGAAGCAAATATAAGAAACCCTAAATTAACTGTCCATCTGCTGTATATCTGTATATATCATATGTGTATAGTAAACCCTACACTGAAGATCATCTGAGAATAACATTTACAAGGTTTTGGCAGGTTGCATATTAAACCAGGAAGATGGAGTCGTATATGTTTACCTGTGTCTGAGGCACACGGGACAAAAGACACGTTCATTTATGTCCTCAGACTCATGAGATCTGAATAAATTTGGTCATAACTCAAATGTATATAGTTCACTGTTTATTACAGGCAGATAAGAGAGTCTTAGTTATGTTGCATTTTTGCCTATAAATGGACAGAATTGTTTTGTATATGATTGATGATGTAAAATTATATAATTGTCTTTGGTCAATAAACTACCTAACGGAGTATGAGTTTGTGTCTGCATGTGTGGATTATGGATTACTGTCTAATCATCTTAAAGGCCAGTAGGAGACACGACCCTTACACACACACACACACCCACACACACGTAGAGCATCACAGCAGACTGATTTATTGTCCTGCAGTTCTGATCAACTGGGGCAACACAAAGTTCTACTTTAAAAACCGCGTCAGACTCCAACACACATCAAGACAGTAATCTCTCTCTCTCTCTATATATATATATATATATCTATATATATCAAAACGATGAGAGACAAACTGCAGTTTGACACGCACCGTATTCTTCAAACATCTGTCATTAAAAACAAGCTGGACACATAAAACTGTTATGAAAAGGTAAAAGAGGGAATAATGTGGCTGTAAAGAAGTGCAGCAGTGTTTCTGTCATAAAGAGCATGAATCACAGTGGAATCTGGAGACTGCTGACCACGCAAAATTAAATGTGCAGCGTGTACAATTTAGCGGCATCTAGCAGAACAGACTCGGCAGAAATGGAATATAATATTCATGAGTATGTTTTAATTAGTGTATAATCACCTGAAACTTTTGACCTCAGAATGAGCCCTTCATATATACAGAGGGAGCGGATCCTCTTCCGAGGAGTCCGCCATGTTTCTACAGTAGCCCAGAACAGACAAACCAAACACTGGCTCTAGAGAGGACCTTTCATGTTTTTTCAAGAGTTTCGTGGCCACTGCAGGCTCTCATACACACTTGAAATAGGAGGGGGAGCGGATCTGCAGCCTCACCTCTAGATGCCATTAAATCTTACATACTGGTCCTTTACAGAATAAAATGCACATTTTGCAAATATGTTGTCAGAAAATACTGTCAGTGAGTTGAGGTTATTTATTCTCACAAAACAATAATTGTGTTGTTAGAAAATGAGCCCATCAGCAATATGAATGAAAACAATATGAATGAAATATTTTACTTCTCACTATGAGATCAACCAATTCAACTGCCATAATCTCAACACTAAATTATGTTCCCTGGCCTTTATTTACTGATGTTTTGCTCTGTTGTTGAATTTATTTCTGTTTTGTTGATTCCATTTAGTCATTCTTGAGTTTTTTTTATTGTCCTGTTTTATATTTTATGCTAAATGCTTGATAGTGAATCACTTTGCAACTTCTATTTTGAAAAGTTATCTATAAATAAATCTTTTCTTCCTTACTTACTCACTCAGTCTGTGATCTGTGCTGAGCTTATCTGCAGTTTCACTCCTTATGAAGACCTTGCCAATGTTGTCCTGTGCTCTTAATTAATGATACAATAAAATGATACTTTAAATTAAACTGGTTTAACTGCATGTTTCCTGCATCAGGGAAAAAGATACATTTTTGAAAATATTCCCTGAAATCTAATATATGATGTTATTTTTCCTTATTTATCAGCGTCATCATCTACATGGAGTACTATTCAAATATACATTCTCTGTATATTGTAATATAGAGACCAAGAGTGCATGGTGTGAAATGAGTAGGTTTCTATACACAGTAGTCAGTGTTCGTTCACTAATTAACTTAAAGGAGATCAGCAGAAGAGCCTGAGAAGATGTTCCTGCAGGGGTTATTGAACTCTGGTCATTTAGTGGTGGCTCGTTATGCTGCGTACGTGAGTGTCTGCATATGTGACTCAGATCAGCTGCCAGTTACAAAACATCAACTGACTCTTAGTGTGAGCCACTGGAAACTGTTGGAACTGTGAAAACCAATTTGCAAACTTGTCGGAGGGCTGTGTTCTTGTTACACTCGTCCGTAGACTATAACGTTAACATCTGAGCAGCTGACTCATTTAAAGTGTGAAGAATGAATGAGTGTTTAGAACAATTGTTGGTATGTGGTGATTTAATCTAGAGAGTAGTGAGAAGAAGTTAAAAAAAACCCCAAAGATTATATGTAATCAAATATTATTGTATATAATTATGAATATCTGAATATTTAATTAAATACAATCTTCAGTTTTAACACGTAGCAACAGTCTGCACTTAATTAAGCATTGCGTTGGTATGTTTTCAGGATCTCCGTTTACTGTTGACACCAACACAACCCGAGAAAATTTCAAGTATACACACATAAAAATAGAAGCTAAATATTTCATCAGGCGGTGACCCGATTCGCTTCACATATGTGCAGCTGAAAAGATTAATGTTCTACTAATGACGTACGCAGCGCTGTGAAAGCAGTGTAACCTTACCTACTAACCCTGACCTCGCCTGCGCCAAGAAACATCAACTTTAGGTCTGACTCATCTACTGTAAGCAAATACACTGTATCGAATGTCTTAAACGAATCAATCATCTATTTTTTTTTTGCTATTAATCTTAAATTCATTATAAAATAAACTAAATAAAGTAATGTAAATCAGACAAAACAGTTAACTAACCAGATGAATCACATGACCTGATGGACTAATGATAAATACCATGTAACTGTAATGTTAGGGTCCTTTGTCACATGTCATACTCTTTCTCTCCATGCGTCATCCCCGTTCTGGGGTGACACCGCAGTTAGAAAGTGTGCGTCTTACCTGGCTGCGGGGTCGTCATCAGTGCATGTGTGTTGCGGTGAGTCGGAGGAGGCGGGACCCTCCTCCCCGTCCTGAGGCAGCTCTTCACATTCGGCCTCACACTTCTCATCGTCCAACAGCTCCGTGATCTGAGGACGGAAATATAAAAAGGACATGAAAGGTTACCACTAAAAATATGCACAATCACCGAAATGAAAAAGCATGATGAGATATTGTTAATTATTGGTTACCACGGTTACTGCACATGGATCTGGGATTGTTATTTCGGGGAACTGATGCTAAAATGTTGCTATTACAATTTAAAGAAATAGTGAAATGTCTTGAGGTCTATTTATTTGATTTTAGGTGGGGTGTCCTATATACTGGTTAGAAAACCTCAGGTAAAGAAAACATTTGATGAGGATAAAGGTCAGATTTTAAAAACTTATGTGCCCCCTTTGCACACTGACATTTAAACAGCCTCGTGAAGGAGGGCAGTGGAGAGGATGAATAGTCTCTGTTCCAAGTCCTCATTTCCATAAATTAACAAGAGTTGAGATGATGTTCACTTTTCCCGAAAGGTCAAAGTTATTCTAAAGATTTACTTTAATAAGTTGGTACCAAAGTTGCCTCAAAATGTCTTTGAGGGGAAAAAAAAGATGTTAGTAGTTGATTCTGACCTTCTGAGTTTGCAGGGATTATGTAACTTGGGGCTTCTCATTAATAATTCCCATTCACCCTTTCTTTCATTTTTATTTTATTTTATTTTAGTGCCCAGTGAAGAATGAGCAGAGAAGATAACATGTCTGACAAGAGAAATTCAAATAAAGGTGTTGATAGGCTGTAATATCCTGTTGCTATCTTGCACATAGTTTGTTTCATAAGATATCTAAATATAGACCATTCTAATGAGTGACACATTAGTAATACTGTAATACTTTCTTGGAAGGACAAATAGAGGTGAGCAGAGAGAGGAGGCGAGTAAAAAGAGCCGAAGGGAGAGCAATTAGATTAATAAGAGAAGATTAAATTGAAAAAATAGTTGGCAGAAGAACTCATGACTTCATCTTATTTTGTTTTTGTTTTTTTACATAAAGATACGTGGAACAGAAACTCTTTCTTTACGAGTTAGTTAAAAGCAGCATGCAGAACATGTGCTAAATTTCAGTAATTCTTTGCAACATCACAATACATAACGCAAAAGATCAATATCGCAATTTTTTTTTTTTTAAATTTCCCAGTGCAGTAAAGCCCTCGTTTACAGGGAGCAGTCAAAGCAATGGATAGAGTGAATAAAGAAGAAGGTAGAGAAGCAGATATCGCTGGAGGGAGGGAGGAGGAGGGAGTGATGAATCTTTTTTGGGGGGGAGGGAGGGAAGGAGGGGAGGAAGGGAGAAAAGGAGGGAGGAGGTAGATGCCGAAGAAAAGGAAGGGAGGGGGGTAAACATGTAGACAGAAATAGCTCATCATAATACAAATTTCACACAGGATGTGAACAAGACACACAACGTTGGAGCTGAGATAATTCACACCTCTTTCTGTTTTTATTTTAGGTAAAATGATACTTTCTTTACAGAAGTTATATATGTAGAAATGTTGTTTCACCAACTGATTGTGAAAGATTGTGTAACTCAAGCTACAGCCAGGTCACAAAAGCTTTTCCACATCAGTCTGTCAGTTAAAACTGAGAAGAAAAAAAAAAAACCCCTGAGAGAAAGAGAAAGGTTTCCTTTCCGGTAACAAAGCTGTCCTGTTTATCTTCTTTCACTATGTTATGCTGTTTGTCCTCTCTTCTATTCTCTTTCTCGCTTCACTCTTCTCAACAGCAAACCCCATCTGCTGCTGTCACTGTGTCGTTGCTATGGAAACATCTCCAAGAGCTCTTATTGGCTGTCAGGGAATTCTTGCATCTTCACATGTGCAGATCGAGGACGATGACTCACAAGACTTCTTCAGTGTGTGTGTGATTAAGTAAAAGAAATCTTCATGTTACACTGTTTTGGTTTAATTTTATATGTATTATATTTTATTTATTATAATCACAGCATCAAATAGCTTCTCAAAGTTCAACTGTTGTGCACTAAAACTGAAACACTGTGATGCATATGTGTAGATGTTTGTAAAATATGAACTAGATGACTTAATGATAGAAAACGCTGATAAATAATGATTAATCACCACACGCTCTTATCCAACCTCAAACACTCCAATGCTGAATGTTATACTTGCACACACAGCCTGGTGGTTTGTGGTCGTTGTTGAGATTGCAGTTAAATAGGGCACCTTATCTCTGGGCGACTCCCTGTACTGTATCCATCATCCGTTGTCAGAATATGTCAGTAAAATGTCAAAAGCGAACTTGAATATTGGCAAGCGTTGTGGAAATCATAGATATGAAACCCTTAGAAGTAAAACTCAACGGGTTAAAGAAAGAAAGAAATACAATGAAACAGAGACAGAAGACAGACAAGAAGACAGACAGACGGAAAGAAAATGATAGAGACAGAAGGAAAAAATGAAAAAAAAAAAAAGTCCAATCATCATTTTGCATTTATTCAAATGTTTCCGACTGAAACCGACAGATGATAATCTAGATGAGACAGAGGGGAAACACCTCCCCATTAAATCATCATCAACAAACAGCTTCCCGCTATCATCTCCATCTAGATCTGTGTTCTCTCTGTGTAAAATTGCTCCTGATAACACGGGGAGTCTGTTCTAGGGCCTTGACTGAAAGTCTCGTCTACTAATTTACATCATCATGTAAATTCATTCAAAGCTTTTCGCTGGTAATAAGAATGAACGATACCATGAATGTATGACCTTGAATTATACATCATTTTCCAAGAGTATATTATATCAACGCCGCTGATCAGTGATATGGAAAAACGAGCCTTGCTGTCACTTTAAACATAAAGCTTCTCTACTGTATACTTTATCAAAACGCAGAGATTGACATAATGAACAATAAAGCTTGAATAAGCTTGTATAACTGTCCCCTGGACTACAGATATTTGTTTAAACAGTGTGCACAGAGTTTTGAATATGATCAAGGCCCTGCTGAGTAAGTTATCAGAAGACTGTTGAGATGATGTAACAATATTAGAGGATAAGAGCTGTTAAATCCCCTGTCAGGATGACCCGGCATGGTCGTTCATAAAGCGAGGAAAGACGGCGGTGTGTGTGTGTGTGAAAATATTATCCCCTTATTTAAGTCTACGGAAAATTCTAATCACATTAACTCACAAATCACTGAGTTTAAAAAAAGAAGTTCCTGTGTGTTTGAGAGTTTACGCAGGCTGTGTGGGTATCAACATACCACAAGAGTCACTGTGCCTATACTGGTGTGTACATGTGTATGGCTGCATCTCTGCGTGGTGTGTGTGTGTGTGTGTGTGTGTGTGTGTGTGTGTGTGTGTGTGTGTGTTTGTGAGGGCCCGTGTGGGTGAAGACGCAAGAACAAAAGAACGCCCTGGAACAAAAGGTCTTGATCTTGGCCCTGGTTTAGAGGTCCGGTCCAGAGTTTAGGAAAAAGAAAACGGAGCAAACAACGAGGCTGACTGACATCATTAGTTCGACAGTTGAACAGCTTGTGAGCCAAGAACACAAGAACAATGACAAGAGAACGGGACTCACTGTACAAGTCTCAAACTATGACCCAAATGGACGCTTTTCAAGGCTGTTTTGTGCGGCTTCTTCTTTATGATGGAAGTAAAGGAAAAGTCAATTCAGTCTATGGAGGTTACTGTTTTTTTATGTGGATGTATCATGCACATTTCTAAGGTTATATTTATATTCTGGAGCTCTGCTGGAATATCTTTGCATGATATATTTATCCTCTATTGGTCTTTTATGCAGCCCCTCAGTTAAGCCTCTGTCTGAAACACAGTGTTTTAGTTCCTGTCTCTTTAAGGCTCCCCTCTCGTGAGTCCACTGTGTTCTGATTGGTTAACTTTTGGGCGCTGTCCTTTGGCAGACTTCCAGTGTCTCTGGAGGCTATGTCAACAACCTATAGTTGTAGGATTCCAGTTTTTTTTAAATCATTCTTTGCTCAAAATATAAACTTCTCATTTACTTTCATACATGATCGAACCTGAATCTGATCAGAAATAATCAAGTGAACAAAGCGAACGACCCGCGGGACGACCTCAGCAACCGAGGCTACAGAGCGGACGGCTGTTTGTGTGTCAGTTAGATGAGGAAGTAGAAGTAACACTGCAAATGAAGAGTTCAGAGCAGGTTGAAGCCTGGTTTTTGACTTTCAGAGAGCATTTTTACAGACATTCACCTCATGTTTTAGAACTTTGACTATGTTTGACATCTGACATCATAACAGTATAAAAATAACACAATGGCACAAAAAGCATAATATGTCCCATTTAAGAGATTTAATCATGTTTGACAATGAAAAAAAAACAAAAACCAAAAAAGACAAACTTCAGGGAAAAAGTCCAATCTCACTAATATCTGGTGAAATGCTTACATGCACTTACATGGAGGCGACGTGTTAGTGTGACACTACGGATTTATCATACGTGTACTTAAACTCAGGTTTTTTTTTTTTTAGCTCTTGTTCCTTTCACATTAGAAACCCAGGTCTCAGTCTTGACCTTTGACAAACACACAAGATGTAATACTGACAGTTGCAGCTTTAGAGTCTGATCACTGTGATCAATATTTTCATTTTCAAAAAGCTGACCTGTAAGTTTTAGCATCACAAACCTTCTGCAAACACTGCATTTAATCTATTTTCATTCTGTAACAACTTTTGGTTGCCAGTTAATTTAGTCATCCAGCCGGTCCATCCGCACAATAAAGATAATCCTATCTGATCATTTAAATGTCGATTATCTAATCCCTACCTGCCCTGCTGCACCTTTAAACAAGGTGTGTCCAGCTGGTGGAGGAATGTCATTAAAATGACTGATGAGAACAACCAATTAGTTAAATAAACATGGACAACAAATAAAGAGCATGACTAATCTGTGTTAGATAATTATATGTTCAAATATTCTTGTGTCTCACGTTTAACGCTGAAGGGAGATCATGTTTTAAACTAGAAGATACTGAGAGAACAAAGTCCCAAAAGAGAGGAAACATTTTCCTCTTCAAAATAAACATTTTAGGATTCAAGTGGTTGAATTGGAGCACTGATAAAAGCTCTTAGTGTAAAAGGTCCAAACTGTTCAATTCCTCCTCTTCTCAGCCAGTGTGTGCGTGTGTGTGTGTGCGTGTGTGTGTGTGTGTGTGTGCTCATCCTTGCCTGTGTGACTGTTTACTTCCAGCGGTACCACTGGAGATAAGCCCTGTGGCCTAATGTCTCAGCAGTGAGTGGGCTCTGTGATCTAAGCGCTCATCCTTAGATCCAAAAAGTGTTAGCGACTGATTTACAGACGTCCATATTCTCACTGACCTGCTCATGACATACAGTCAAAATAAATACATCAACACAAATCAACAAAGTGGGAGCAAAGAAAGCTTTATGAAAGGAAAGTGTGTGTGTGTGGGTGGGTGTTTGTAGTATATGTCCTCGAACAGAGATATTATAGATCTCCCCTGCCGTCCAACTAGGCCATCACCTCCTCTTAAATAACTTCATGTTCCAGCTGAAATAGGTTACTGCTCAACAGCTTATCACGGTGCCACAGGATCATAAGTGTATATGTTCCAACCTATATAGGCCGTTCCCTTCTGCTGAATGCTGTGACATCCTCTGGTATTTGTAACATTACTCCGTTCACCCCACTCTAATTAATGTCCGTACAGTTATACATTCACTGTAGCATTTCTAACATGGCCCAGCTCCAGAGGCAGCTGGCACAGGCCACGTAAAAGGATACATCCTGACTCATTTATCTGCTAAGGTTAAACTAACAGACCTGGAAAAATAAGACTTTCATTAAGAGGCTAATTTATTATGTAGACAGACAACAGGCAGTCCGATCCAACACTGTGTCACTGACATTTCAAGCACGTTTCCAGGTATTATATTTATATTCTGGGGCTCAACTGGTACATTTTAGCATGATTTATGGTTCAAGAAGTTGAACTTTGACTATGTTTGACATTGAACATCACAAAAAGCACAATATGTTCCCTTTAAAGTAAAGGATTTTGTCATTTAGACCATTACATTAATATTCCTTATGGCTTCACTAAGACACGACAGGACATTTACAAAATAGGCTATGTGATTGTGCGATATTTGGCACTTGGTGGTTAAGAGGAATTAAAGCCACTACTGGAAAACAGCAATGAGTTGAAAAGTTTAATGATATAAAGTAAGAAGGTTGTTCTCAGTTCTCTTCACAGGCGGCATCACTGATGGATTTTAAAAGTTCTGTTCTCGTTGAAGCTTTAATGAATATCTATCACGAGTGAAAAGCGACATTCGGCCTCTTCTCATAGTAAATCCCTGTAACAGATTTTCACATCATTTATTTAGAGAAGTCTGCTGCCTGTTTCCCCGACGTCCAGCAGTGCACAAGCACAGAATGATGAGGAGTCGGGTCTCTCCTTTAATTTGCTGGATAGTCATAATATCATCCGTGCGGTCGGCAGATCTGCAGACCTCAATCAGACAACAAATAGGAAAACTATTTCTGATTTTACTTATTTTTCTATGCAGGTTTCTCTGCAATATAAAAGCTTCTACAAAACAAGGAATCAAAACAAACACACCCATTGGCATCGCCATGGCAACGACAAGCCTCGGCGCAGCCTTGCTCTCACCTGAACTGAATTCTACTGAACCTTATTCTGCCAACGAATACCAAAATATCAACTTAGCACGTCTCATTGGTACATCCGTGTCCGTCTCTTTAGGCTTCAATCCTCGACTAAAATTAGATAGCGGACCTCTGCCCGAACACGCCACAAAACTGTCCTCCGTCTCCCTCCATCTTTCATGTGCTTCTCCCTTAATGTACTTTCCATTTTTTCCCCCCACACAGTTTCTACATTTCTTAAAATATGCTTTGTCTCTCATTATTATAGTTAATTTGAATTGTTTCAGCCAACATCTCAGGGGCATTTATAACCTACTCTTGAGTCTCTTACCAGGCTGTTACCAGGCATTATGAATGTTTGTTTGCACAGAGAGCGATCCCCAGTGTAGTGTAGGGGCTGGAGGTGTCAGTGCCATGGTTACATCATCGTCAGCTTCTTTTCTTATCCTTCCCCTCCCTCCCTTCATGTCTTTCTTCCTCTCCTCTCTTTGCACACTCACCATCTCTCCCCCCTTTCTTCCTGGCAGAGTTTTTCTGCCTCTAACTCTATACCCCCGCACACACTCTTTTTGCCCTTTCTCTTACATAAGGCACATGGATCGGTGCACAGATATTTTGTCTTTGCAGATTTTTTTCCCACTGACTCTGTCTGCTCTCTTTCTCTCGCTCGCTCCGGTCTCCTGCTAATGTTATATTCTCATTCATCTGTCTCCAACAGCTACAAAAATTGAGGACAGTGGGCGAAATCAACAAAGATAAGGAAACTTCCATTTGGAAAAGAAAGATTAAATTCAAAGAGTCGCATGAAGTAATTTGTAGTGTAGCCTATTGTTGTACTGATCGCAGTTTCAGTTTAATTACCTTTCTTCTACAAGACAGAGGTTTTCTAAGAGCTTAATTTTTAACTTGAATTAACGGACATAACAGATAACCACTTCAATGACTCACGAGACAAAGACCACAATAACATAGAAGGTATAAAGAAAGGAAAGGGAACAGGAAGGAAAGGACTAATGAAGAAACAAAGGAACAGAGCAGGTAGTTTTAAGAGGTGTTGAATAGGTGACCGATTGTAGATCTGTCTTGGTCAGACTGTCTGCAGCCTTTCATGTCAACGTCATAACATTATCTTTACAGTGTCTCCGCTGTGGTGAACGTACTCTTAAATGAGACAGGAAACACAGCAGAAAGGTGAAGTTAGATATCGATTCCGTGTTTGCCTCTGCAATTATTGTATTTGTGTATACATTACCATATAATAATACAATGTAATCAGGCCACCGTTAAGTTAAATGTTAACCATGCCATTGTTTGTACTGTTGGCCCGATGGTGAAGTTGTGTTGCTGGGCAACAGGGGAAATGCCTTCCAGTTTGTTTAGTCTGCCAGTCACGTTCTGTGTGTTCAGTGTAGGTGTAAGAGAACGACAGGAATTTATAATAAGACAGATTCAAAGAGTCAAAGTGCTGAGAAAAAAAAATTGTTTGGCATAAGCTTATTAAATCTGGTTCATAATTATAGTTGTTGTCAGATTCAGATATTCCTGAAACGGAACGACAGCAGTGAGTAAACTGCTGTGTGTGTGTGTGTGTGTGTGTGGGTGTGTATGGGTGTGGTTCCTCTAGATTCTTCATTTAATTGACGGAGGAACTTTCTGTTCTGTAATGATATGTACGACAATAACTGCAGCGAGAGAGCACAGCTGAATATCAACATTGCTTACAGTACGTTTCTATACAACAAGTTTTGCCTGACATACAGTACTGGAGCTAATCAATAACTCACAGCCTGGCTGGAATCACAGTCTAGTCATTCCCTGTCAATGTTTACCCTGATCCACCCTGCTCTTGTTACGTTTTACAAATTAGTATCACCGGTGTCCAAAAAGACATTTGTAGAAGTAAAACAGTGTTGTAATATCTTTAATAGTCTGCATGTTTATTACATCTATTACTGTTGGTGCCAACAATAACAATGAAGGCTTATATGTGAGATTCTTTTTCTTAAGAAGAGGTTTGAAAATGGTGAAATTACACATTATCTAAAAGCCTTTTATACCACATTACTCAACTTTAATTGCGATCTATCAATTTAAATCAGGTCTTTTTTTCCTCAAAGCATCGCTGTCACTTGGCTGAGTATTGCTAACACATGGATGGCGTACTGAAATTTTAATCTTTCACTTTTCATGAAAAGAATTTCTCTGCTTTTCTTTATGTGTCAAACCCCGGAAGAATGTCGTCCTGAACCCTGGCAGAGTTCAGTGCCACATTCTGCTGTCTGAGCTTCAATACAGAGGAAGAAAAAGTCCTAGAAAAAGGAAGGGAAAAAAAAAACACAAAAGGGGAAAGACAAAGAGGATTTTGATGGGTTTTGTAATTGGACTTCTTAGCTATCATGTCAGGAATGTTAACAGTGAATTCATGACTCAAGGCTACACAAACAGCCTTTCTTTTTAGATTATGTTTTGCTCTCTATTGTATTCTCTTCTTCACTAATATTGTTTTTATTGTGTGTTTTTATGTCTGTTAGTATATTACTGGCTCTGAGGTATTTATCATACATACAGTAGATTTATAGACTGTGATTATGTGAGGGGCTGGGAGTAACTACACAGACCTCTTCCTGTGGATAGGGAGGGGGGCAAAAATAGATAAAACACACTTTATTTATCCCAAAGGGGAAACAATTTCAGCAGGGAGGGAGGAGATATGTCGGCTGGAGACCAAAGACTAAAAATAAGGAATTAATTTAATGGAGGACAATCTCTCCGTAGTTTCAACTACATTTATACCACTGTCACTTTTCACCTGCTGTCTGATGTGGAGATGTCATAAATAATTCAAAAGCCTTTGCAAAACCATGTGCATAAAGTGTGAAAGTGAAGTGTCATGTTTAATATCACCAGACAATGGATATAGATTCAATATAAAAAGAGATAGATGGAGAGATGAAGAGGAAAATGAGGAAGTTTGAAACAAAGGAGGTGGGTAGTACCTGTTCGTTAATAGAACTGTAGTCGTTGGTGGTGGAAACATCATCGTCCTCCGAGTCAAACAGGCCCTCCTGGTTGTCCAACAGCTCCGCCAGGACTCTGCTGACAGACTCCTGGTCCCGAAGGTCCTCTCCTTCTGTTGATAGACTGCAGATGGAAGGCAAGGGAAGAGTGTGTTATGATGGCTGCGCAATGCTACCCATGGGATATTAAATAATTACAGTGGCTGTATAAACTAACATCTGTGTAAGTGCCCGTGTGTGTAGATTTGTTCCTTTGTGTATTTTCAGTTGCCAGTTTACGAGGCACACCTAACTAAAACTAATGCAGTCTACCACATCAACTCCGCTATAAATCCTATGTAGGTCATAATATTCAGGTTCTTTTAGACCGTTTCAGAGAGGTATTGATTTAACTTTACGGTCATTTTGGAGGCTGAAGTTTGTGGTGCTGTTGAATTATATTTCGTTATACTGAGAGGTGTTTCTAATATTCTGTTTAGACTCACTGACATAAAACAGGATGGACAAAACATTAGAAACATCTCTCAGTATATATCTCCACAGTGAGAATAAAACTTTACAGTTTTGACTGGAAATTTAGTCACATCCTATTTTGGCATCTATTTCATCGTCATTTGTGCGAAAATAAGGAAACACGTAATAAAAAAAGAAGGATAAAGTGGAAAAACAAACAAATTCTGTTGCCTTTGGCTAACAATATCTGACAACTCAGATTATTTTGCAAAGGAACAGTGACTGTGACAGTTATTAAATAGCCCTATACAGGCATCTTACTGGAAGATGTCTGGTCCGAAGACGGCGGCCAGCGCCCCAACGTTCCAGCTCTCTTGCTGAAATGATGCCACGCTGGCCAGGAAGCGGCACAGGAAACGCAGCAGGCCGTAGTTCAACTGGGGAAGCTGCTGCAGCAGATATTTCAAGTTTCTACACAGCTCCTCCTCGTTGCTGTATTCTGGAGATGTTTCAGAGAAGAACACAAGTTATGATTATATATGACCATTATCATTTTCAGATCTTCTATCTGTCGTTACACAGAATGTCATCTTAACATTTATTACAAGAAGAATAATTTTGGTTTATAATCATGCTAAACACTTTTTTTAAATTAATGTATTCAGAGTTACTGTGGAGTGAATTTTTTATGGGTTATCAAGTCCTTCGTGTTCCCTCACAGTTGTCCTTAAATATCCTTATCTAGAGAAAATGTGCAGACACAGATAAGATTATGTTCAATCCTCCAGAAGATGTGAAATGAAGTGACACAGCACACCGCATCTGGGAGGAAAATACCCAAGAAAAGTAATCCTTTTAGTGCCGTTACAGAATAGAATGAGAAATTAATTTATGACACCGAGAGTCCCTGCAAACTCCCCCGCTGCTGTAATCTGGATGAAGGCAACAGGAACAACCACCATCATGACAAAGGGATTAGAACAGATTATCTGTGACAATAATGGAAGCAAAAGAGGACAGGGTGAAGAGGACAAACAGGAACGGAGCAACAGCGGAAGTGGGGAGATTTGTTGACATGATTTAGACGTTGCCTATTAAAACAAACACTAATCCGCCTCTTAATTTGTTGACTGGATTTGGTTTGACATTTGTCAGTTCAATAAATAATGCATTCCAATAATGAGCCTGGCTGTTAATTAGGCCATTCGGCTACAAAACATTTCTTCCAAAAAGAAAAAAAAAAACAACAAATAAAATGTGTGCATATATTTGCATCACATTTGAACAGCTGTTTTTTTTAAACCCTACATAACTTCACATTTTTTCTTTGTTTTTCTAAATTTGGCAGAAGCGCCATAAAGTAAGGAATTAAATGAGCATACGGCAGTAGCTCTGAATCACATGTAGACAATATGAAGACCGACTTAGAGTTTGATATTAAACAGATAGAATAAAAGAAACAGAGGACGAAGAGATAAACAGAAGGCATAAAGAACAGACAACAATTAAACCTCCTTATAGTTGATACACACACACAAGCCGAGTGTTAAAAAAGCCTCAAAACTTTGCCAGTTACCACTTTGGTTACTGATGTGACCACTGCGCTGTGTTCACATCTTAAAACAACCAAAATGTGCACGGCCACAGTCCTAACACTTTTTTTTTTGGTCCCGTCTCTTTTCGTGCCTTTATATTTAGCGGGCCTGAGCGCTAAGAAGTACATCTGCAAGACCGTCAAGCCCCTTACTGGGTTCCAAGAGGAAGTATTAAAAGGATAGCAGAACAAAAAAAGCAAGCAAAAATAACTTCACGAGCTAACTTTGAAACTGAGAGGGAAAAAAAAAACACATACAAACACAAAAAAAAGAGCATGAGGGTGGTGTAAGTGAGAGAAGAAAAAAAAAGACATGAGAAGAGGAAAAACAGTCCCTGTCACACACCTTGGTGTAGCTGTAGTATGTGTCCCTGTATCTCCGTTGGGATAACGGGTTCCGGGAGCTCCTGCAGGAAGAGTCGGAGCAAACTGACCGCTGATGCCAGGTCTGCCTCCTTCTCCAGCTCCACCTCCTCACCACTGTCATAGCGCTGGCGCAGCCAATCCACGCGCTCTGCGTTGCCATTAACCAGGAAGAGCCCCTCCAAGTCCAGATGACCTGATGACACATTGACATACAGCAATAAAATAAAAATGATTAACATTTGTGTCGCGTCACGGACTGAGTCACGTTAAAGACATGCTGTATACTGTTTGATATTTCTGTGTTGGAAACAAAGCTAGACATAAGTGTGATTTTTCAAACTCTTATTACATCTGGGGTGCTGATAAATCATCTCTGCACCTGTGTGCTTCTCTGCTGGACAGACGTTAATGAATCAAATTGGAAAAAAACAAAAGTTATTTATTCAACTGCACAACCTGCTCGCTCATGTATAAACCAAAAGCCAAACATTACTTGAGATTTAGATCATAGGAGGGAACATAAGCTCACCACAGCTCCAGTATGTTAATCATCCATCTGCATATGTGCTTTAAGCTCTGAGTGCAGGGCTTGATTGTAGCTGAGCTCGGTATTAATATCGGCCAAAGGCTTGTAAAATTTGGTTATCTCGTAAAAGCGATATACTGGGTATGTATGCCAGCATGTTCTGCAACTTCAGTAAGTGTATAATCAGTCTTTTTTCGCTGTAAGAACTTCTTTGCAGCTAAAAAAAAAAAACGGAAGTGGCTTCAGTAAAAATGATAGGTTATGGTCTCTGCGACATTTTTGTGTGCTTGTCCTGTATGTATTTGTGTGCGTATGTAAATGTAGTCAACAGCTGTGCTTGAATGTAGGAGCCAGATCCACTGATGGATGCTGTTCTTCAAAGACACTGTTGGCCTGAATCTGCACCTGCTCTCTGGCTCTGTCAAAGTCCAGACTCACATGGTCCAAAGCTGGTGGTTCGCGTAGATGTTCCTCTCTAACTTGTAAATTTTATAACCAGGAATTTGCCCTCATATGGTCAGCAAAGTGTTAGCACCACTGCTAAACTTTTACAATATATAAACTACTGAACAGTTTACAATATGAACTCTGACATTTCAAAACATGATGGAAAACTGGCAAACAATATACCAGGTTAATGATGAATACTTTGATAAAAATTTAGATTTATTCTGATTAATTCAATGTATTCACATCTGTCTCTTTTACTTATACCCGTTTTACTGGTCTAGATGTGATATAATAACCAGTAATCACCTGAATGTGAATACATAGTAAATGTGGTGTGGTCATGTGATATTTCCCAATTTTGGAGTTGTTGAGGATCACTTGAAATCTAAAATAAAGAACTGTCTGGCATGTAAGGGATTATGGGAAAGTGAGGGCAGCAAAGGATAAACCAGTTGAGGTCTAGGACTTTGGCAAAGGAAGGCTGCATTTCTGAACCACATTTGGAAAAGCCTTTGAAACTGAGCCGACCCCTTTCGAGCCATTTTAGCTCCATTTGGTCTAGAAATGCAGACTTAGTAGGATCCAGTTCCTGAAATTTGGTGCATAGTTCATGTGAGGTCAATGTAAGACTAAATGTACAGGGAGTGTGTCCGTTTGTGTATTCAAATATGTTTGTGTATGCGAACTCCTTTCTTATCAGTATGAAAAAAAAAGGAAGCATGACTACACTGACTGTTACCATTCCTTAGTTGTGACAACATCACTGAGTGTTTGTGATAGAAAGACAAAGCAGTACCATCAGATCGTTCTTGTCAGGGCCAACATTTTTACCTCCTTACGTAATGTGTGATCTGCTCATCTTGTATAATGTTATGCTTGTTATGTACTGTGCTGTCACATTAATCTATTGTACTGCAACTGTTTAATGATGTAGGCCAGATATTTTTTCAGCAGCTACAGCTACCACAGGCGAGATGCCTGCCGTCACAGAGATGGACGAAATGCCATAAATCGTACAAACGTGGACAACAGCGCTATCTTTCAGGCAGCCTCTATCTGAAGGCACTGCTTCACTTACATCATATGTGTCAAACTCAAGGCCAGCCAGGTTTATGTGGCCCGTGGGAGAAAAAGGTCTGATTGTAAAAAAATAAATAAGTCAAAAGCGTGCATTGACTGAAAACTACATTTCCCACAATGCATGTCGATTATGTTACCCACGAAGTGACGGTATCCCACCACTAGAACGCATTGTATCCCAATAAGTGGAAATGAGAAATATAAATAATGACCCCAAAATGGCCAGAAAGAGAAAAACTGATGCAGACAGAAGGTTGTTTCAAGAAAGATGGGGAGGAGAAAACATGTTTGTGCTTCAAGGAGAAAAACTGGTATGTCTTTTGTGCTATGAGGCGGTGTCTGTGGTCAAAGAGAACAATATGTCGGCATTCTGACACCAAACAAGGAGCTAAGTATGCCAAAAATAGCCTTCAAGAAAAACAACAAACAAAAAGAAGATTCATTTTGTGATTACAAAGCTACAAGCAAATTTTTTTTTACATCTATACAAATATATATATATCATATTTGTAACGTGAATAAGTAATAAATTCAGAGTTATTTAACATTAAGGAGTAGTTACATTTATTTTTACATTTAAAAGTTACATCTGGCCCTTTGAGGGCAACGATTATGCTGATGTGGCCCTCTGTGAAAATGAGTCTGACACCTCTGATTTACATGAAAAGTGTCAGCAGTAGTTGTGTCCTGACCTGGTTAACTGCTACGTTTATGGGACGGAGAAAGTTACCAAAATTGCCAGCAATTTGTTTTTCAACAAGCTTACATGCTACTGATTTGTTTTCTCCATTCACACCCAGTGCTGTCACTAATCCTGTCACATTCCTAGTAATCATTTGTCTCAATGACTTCTGCTTTGTTTAACCTCCGCAAATTCTTTCTCAAACACAACAGGTAATGATTCAAGATGCTGACGTGGAAATGTTGTTTCTTGTGAATTATGAAACAACTGCTTGGTGATTCCTCCAGACTCCTGGTCACTTCTGATTTCTCATCCATGAACAAACCAAATAAAATAATATTGAAGTCCACCTGTTCTACAAGATTCCTGAGGTTCCTCAACACGCCATTCCCTGTTAGAAACTACATGAGCACTTAAATATGTCAAAGATACCAGCTGTGATCCGACAAAACTCCTGCTTCCCATTTTCGATCTCCGTCTTACATCAAATTTTCAAAACCCTGCTCCTGCTAAAACCTGAGGCATCACACACACACACACACACACACACACACACAAGTAAAAGAGAGACTAAGGCCTTTTTCACTGGCTGAATAACTTCTGGACTGGCAGCACTGTTCTAATTAATGCGCCAACAGAGTCCCGGGAGGATTAAAGACTTATTACATAACCTCATATGGTCGAGCAACCCCCAGGTCACACAAACGGCCAACCTGCTTCACTGGTCATTTGAGGAGACTCGAGGTGAAGCTACATTCCAACAGCTAAAAAAAGAAAAAAAATCCCCACTGACATGACAGGTTTTACAAGAAAATGTCTAATGTGACTACACAATAGACAAGTCAGTGAGGAAATTAGACAGGGAAGCTTTTTTTCTCTTCTCTGTTTTACTTGTGATGTGAATGACTTGCAGTGCTGGATATACTGATTAGTTTTTATGAGCCATGTGTCCAGTAAGTCTGGTGTCCCGTTGACTCGCTCTGTAATCTTCAGATTCCAAAATAACAAAAAATAAACCTTACAAATGCACATAAAACAAATAAGAAAGAAAGAAAAATAAACCTCCTTGCTAAATCTGAATATTCATTTCTTATTGATCTTCACAACGGATGGAAATTCCCTTCATTTCCTTTATTTTGTGGGTGGATTCAAATTGCTTCAACGGTGAGACACAAAGTAAATTGATTCTACAAATAGATATTTACATACTATCCAGTTTTATCTGATCTAACACCTAACTTTGCACACAGCAGAGATAATGAGATTTAGGGAAACAAGAAATCTTTATCCATGCCTCCAGGGTTCATATCAATGATGTGGTGAAGGCCTCTCAGCATAAAGAGTCTGCTAACAGACAGTATAGTTGTATCGTGTGTGGGCTAAATGTTATTTAGCAGCTTCATGGAATGGAAACCATTGCAGATAAATTTTGTATAAGGACGTTTACTCTAAAAACTTTGAAAACACTTTGGTTAAAAAGCCAATGTGACTCTGCTGTCACCATGTTTTATCCCGCTTCTCCTTCCAAGCAAAGACCTGCTTGTGAAGTCTGAACTGCCAACCTGCTCTTATTAAAAAAAAAAAAAAAAATGACATAAGACTGAAGTTCCTGCTCTGCGAGGCTTGGAGAGAAATTTTCCAGTGGGGATATGGGAAAGGCCCAGGGCCAGGACGTTAGCGGGTTCCTCTCTTCAGTTAAGCTCTTCTGTTTTCACAAGTGGAGCTGCAGTTGACAGAACTGTTATGTAATGATGAAGGAAGCAGACCGTGGAACCATCTGCCGGTGCATTCAAAGTTCATCTTATCACATAAACTGGATCTCCACTAAAGACATATTTTGCTTTATCGTGCTACAAGGGCAGAACAGCAGGTCAACGGCAGCAGAGTGATTTGGGAGGAGTGAAACATTAGAGAATGCGATCAGATATAACTAAGAGCTCAGAAATATGTACTTAGAAGTGATATGTGTGACCGAATAGATTTCAAAATATAAATACACAGAGGTGCAGGGCCTGCCAGTGGATATAAGTTGGTATCAGAAATTCTGTTTCTGTTTTCCCAGTTCGATCTAAAGTCTTATGAGATGTCACTTTAGTTGAGAGAATGTGCTGATACTGCATTGAAAAGTTACATATGTTTGAATTGAAGCTCCTGATGGAGTGTTAATGCTTAATAAACTATACTGACATACATAAATGAAACAGGATCCAGTGTTACCATCATACAATTAGCTGTCTTTGCATTTTGTAAGCTAGGGATGCACAATATCCAATATACTAATATTTTCAAATTCAATTTGGCCGATTGCTGATACATGAACATAAGTTCGTCCCACCTGGCTGAGGAGACTATTATCAAGCAATCATAGGTTGTATTAAGAATGATCAAGAAAGACAATATATAAAGGAAGAACTTAGGAAGACTGGAGTTCAGGAGCTCAGCATTAAAACTTTAATGAACCTGCCAAGTGGGTTGAGCAGTAGAGTTTTCTTTGAGTTTATTAGACAGACAGGATTAATGGGTCGGATTTAATGCACCTAATACGCTGGTTGCCACCTGCAGTTATAAACCAAAAAGAAGAAGAAGAAGAAGAAGTAGAAGAAGAGGAAGAAGTAGTTGGAGTCGTACATCCTATCAGCTGAGGTGTTTCCTATCTGTGCAGCCAAAAACAGCAGCTCCACTGTGAACTGTTTGACCCTGACGGCCCCAGCGCTTCCTCCGCAGGTTAGCGGGGTGTTAGCCAGCCTCCGCTAGCCTCCTAGATAATCCTGGTTCTACACATACAGAGAGCCGGGGTTAGAGCCGGAACACCGACACCTGACCCCTGGTGAATTCACGTTAAAGTGGGAAGAAGCAGCAGGTCTGTCGGGCAGCTGAGTGAAGTGGAGCCTGTGGAGGAAGCACCAGGACTGTCTGGGTGAAACAGTCAGTGGAGGGAAGCGCAGTCAGGCGGCGGAGGAGAAGGCGACAAACCGGCCTGTCGTACTGGCAGAAATTTTGGTATTTCATTTTAAAGCCTTTATATACTGATGACGTGCTGATATTATTGTGTGTCCCTAACTAAAGGTATGGGTTGTTTTAGCCACTTTAACCTAAAAAGACACTATTCAGTAAGAGAAAACTGGAAAAAAAGCATAAATATGAACAACTGAGCACCATTTTCCTTTAAATCATGACAACTCATTACTGTTGATTCATCAGTTATTTTTAAAAAAGTAGCGAAGAAGAAAAGGATTATAACCCTAAATTGATTCCAACGTATTCTTGCCAAACAAATGACCATGAATCATCATAAACATGCGGGTGTACGAGTTACGTGGATATATTCTATGATTGACGTATTAGATACGAAATAATGGGAAACAAAGATCTGTAGCGCACATGTGTGTGTGTGTGTGTGTGTGTGTGTGTGCGTGTGTGTGAAGCTATCACTCACCATGCTCCTCAATGTAGTCAACGATGTCTTTCACCAGTGCAGGAACTTCGTGGCCACTGATTGTGTGCGTGCGTGTCACCTCCTCCAACGGAACGCCAAAAACCCGCGTGGTGCTGGCTGAGCTCCCGCCCTCGTTGCCTGGCAACGGAGACACGCTCTTCCTCATGGCCTCCTCCTCCTCACCACAACCCCGCCAAGACCTCACGTCTTCAGAAAGGGAGGAAAAAAAAGAAAAGAAGGGAAAAGCAGAAGGAAAGAGAGTAGACATAAAGTAAGATGGAAGGATTTTTACGAATAAAAGCGCCTCAGTGTGAAACGGACGCCAACATAAGCAGCCTACTAGTCGTACTCACGCTGACAGCCAAAGACTGGAGAAACCACAATCATGAAGCCTGAGAGTGACATAGAGATCCATGGAGATAAACCGAGAGTGACAGAGGGACACTCACTCTCTGCTGTTCACAAACAAAAGAAATGAGCACAAAACCCTCAAACCTCCCCTTCTGTCATCTCACCAAGAGGGAGGAGAAAGGGGGAGAACGGACAGCAGCAATTGGCTACTGGACTGAAAAAGGCATTTACACCTGGTCATTTAAGGGAAGGGAGTAGGAGGAACAGGGAGGAGGAGGAGGAGGAGAGCAAAAGTATATGTTTAAGTGCATTCTGTGCCTATGACCACTACATATATATTTATATAAAGTGGGTCAGATTTTTATGATGAGCCTTGAATACATGTTGATATTCAAAGAACCAGTAGGTGGACATGTTTTTCTTTCAAAATAAAAAGGACCTGTTTTAAAAAATAAGTTTAATAAAAAAAAGTCATAGCAGGAAGTTAAGGAGACAGTTTAAAGGTTTACATAAAGTAGCTGAGTGCACGGCGGTGTTGTTGCAGTCAGACGGGGATTATGAAGCAGGTGTCGTGTCTATGCTACATTAAAGAGCGGCTAAATCAGCGCATCAGGATTTCCTCTTGCACAGAGTAATGCTGGGATCTGGTTCAAATGTCTTTTTGCATCTTATATCAATTTATTGACCACCCCCCCACCCCACCCCCCCACTGTGGATGTTTTAAATAAACATGGTTCTGTGTTAGTGAAAGTCACAATTTTACACTCCAATTCTCTCTTATATAATAGTCATCTGAAAAAGGTCACTGCTTTCAAATTAAAGTCCCGTCCCTGCAGCATTTGTGACGTCCTCTGTAAACATCATCCCTTAGTTTCCATGCAAAGACAATGCCATTAACGGCCGACTCTGGCGATGGAATGGAAATCGATGCAAAGTAAGTAATAATGTACGACAATAATTTCATTTAAAAGTTTGACTTTCGTGCAAATGTGAACACTGACAGGTGACGTCTGTCTACTTGTTGGGGGGGGAACATCACCAAAGGTTTATCAGTTATTTAATCTTATATCTTGGATGACATTTTGCTTTTCAAGGTGAAAAGGTATTATTAATGACATATAAATACACATATAGACACGCTGACCTCTAAACATCTGAATATTTTTCCATTTTCAGTGTCAAAGTCAGAACTCAATCTGATTGTTTACAATAGAACAAACAACTAAGTTTTCTGACCAACTAGTTGATTAATTAAATTAGTCAGTAAGTGACGGGACAAAACAACAACAAAGTTCATAAATATCATATTAACCACAAAGAGGTATTGCTCAAAAATGTGCACCCATTTGTACTTTCCCTCTAAAAATCATCACTCTTTCTCTTTGTCTCTCACAGACAGTCATGTGAGGTGGTCAGACAGGATTTTTTTTTTTTTTGGTCAAAAACAAAGACTTTCCAGTTTTAAGTGGTCAACTGTTTGCTGCTCCTCTCATTCTATCAATAACCAGTTTAAAACCAGTTTGTTGTTGTATTTACGGCCAGCTTGTTGTATAACATGGCATTTTTCCTGCTTAGACAGGTCAACAGGGCAGTGAGCCTCCCTAAATATAGTCAGTTGCTAACTAGTTAGTTATCCAGTGTAAATGGCTGTTAATTGGCAGATTTGACCAGTAGCCAAATCAGGACCTCCTTGATTCTCTGCAGTGATTTTATTTATTTAAAATGATCATGCTCTTTCATACATACAGTACAGTATGCGTGCCTACAGTATTCTTCAATGAACTGCATATGTTGTTAAAAAGGTTTCCTGTATTAGAGTGAGCTTGTTATTCTCTATTAGAAGGAGGAAGTTGGAACTCATAATGTAAAGAGGACAGGAAGTTGACTTTTACTGCGGCGGCTGGAGCTACAGGTGAGCATGGCGGGTCGTCAACACAGAGGTTTTCTGGGAAGTTTGCTTTTAGTTTTAGCTTTTTTTTGTGTTGTTGCTAAAAGTTGTTTCAGTGCTGTGCACAACTAGCCATGAAAGTGAACAGTGAAGTGTAAAAAAGCCCCCAAAAAACGTGCATCTGCGGGTCTCATCTATTGACCATTTACGACTGACGTGTGTGAGTGATATTAGCACACATCTGCTAATAGAAATATGTTTATGAGTTGGCCCATCGTGTGTGTGTGTGTTTTCTCACCGTGTAGCAGTGAAAGTGTGTTCTATCCGCTCCTCCCCTAGCCAGTGAACCACTGAACCATCTATGGCTGCTTCAGGTTGTGGCAGAAGATGAGCCGGTAGTTCCTCATTGACGGACCGCTAATCCCTCGAGCAGGATTCTCTTCTAGCTACGCTGAGGAGAAACAAAGAGAGAGCGAGAGAAAAGGAAGAAAAGAAAAAGAAGAAAGAAAGAAAGAAAGAAAGGGAGGTAGAAGATAACAAAAAGAGATGAAGAGAGATAGTGCGAGAAGAGAAGAAGTGAGGGCGGAGACAGATGTGAGACAAAGATGAAACAGTTAAAAAATGTCTCTGCGTGTTTATCAACATCTAGTTTATTACTCTCCATTATTAAATAATGCAATAGTGACTCAATCTGTAATATATCTATAACTTTGATATTTGCTGTTCTTTACACTTGGTGTCAGTTCCTCATAATAACGTTCTGGTTCACAGGAAAGGAAACATTTAATGTTTGTAGCAGCAGAAACAGATTTTGCTTATTGCTTCTTGTTATTATTAAATCTTAGTTCTGAAAATGTTGACATGAACAGTAATATATAATAAATGACAATGAAAACCTTCGTACTGAGCAGCTTAGTTCAGAGTAGTCATACAAACGTATTAAATATTAAATCCATTAAACTGGACCAACCAACGGTTTCAAGATTACTTTCATACTATCTGGGCTGACCAGCGAGGTGACTTGACACACTTTGGACTACAGAGTAACGACCACGTTTGAACAGTCAAAGAAGGAGCACAAACATCAGAGAAAACAGAGAAGAAGACTTTCCATGTGGTCATTTTATATCAATATCTATTCACTGAATTTACAGAAAATGTGCTATATCATGATATGAAATTACCTATATTGTGATATGAGACTTTGGTCATATCGCCCAGCCCTATAACCGACCCAATCAATGACTGTTCAATGACAAAAACATGAACACCTTAATAGAACACAAAATAACCATTTTTGTTTCCATCTTACAAAAGTTACACACCATTTCTACAAGAGAAAACTCAGTAAATCCACATTCAAAGCAGTTAATTAGAATAAACACAATGAATTAATGCAAAACAGCTTTTCACAAAACGCCTTTAGACGACCAATGAGGGCAAAGAATCACGCCTTTTTGTTTTCTGCACTCCCCCTCCCGTCCTCCTCTCCATTTCCTTCTCCCCTTTTCCCCCCCTCCTTCCTTCTTTTTCCCCACTTTTCTTTGTTTCTTATCTTTCTCTCCCCTCTTTCATTTCACTCGTCTCCTTCCTCTCTAATCTCATCTTGCGACTTCAAGGCTTGAGATGTCAGACTGTCCGAGAGTTTGCTGGAGGCGAGGACCAAACACAATAATCAAACTGACACAGGCTAGGGCTACAAAACTATGACGTGTTTGTCTGAGTGTGTGTGTGTGTGTGTCCTACATGTGTGCAAACTGTCACTTTGAATCTGTGCGTGTGTGTTCGGTTTGAGCCTGTTAAGTGCTGCCACTTCGGTGTGTAACTATGCGTTTGCGTGCACGGGGCTTTTCTGGTTGCTATATATAAGAACGAGGGTGTTTGATGCTTTACTATCCGGTGTGTGCAATCATGTCAGTGAATGTGTGAGTCAGACGTGCAGGATGAATGTGTGTCCAAGTGTGCATGAAGAGAGAAACTGTCCTTTGAGGCTGTCCCTGTGTATAGGAATATGGCCATGTAGTGAAATATTAAAAACACTGTTCTAGTTTTCAGAGAGTAACGGAGTCGGAAAGACGCTGAAAAACACAAAGGATGGAAAAAGAGAGAGAAAAATTAGAAATACTCTTGCTCAAGATGCAAAACTGTTTCACTTTAAGTTCTTTTTTTTTCCTTTTAAAACATTTAAAAATGTTGAAAGCTAAAAAGAAATGTCTGATGAGGGATTCAAAAAGATTCAATCCTGGATCCAATTACTTCAAAAGCTCTCCAACTCTTCTTATTTTGACTTGAAATTAGGATTTCTTATTTATCCAAAAAACATTCATGTGCTTCATCATGAACAGTTTACGCTCGTCTGTGCTGATCTGAGCACATTTATCAAAGACAGGTTTGTATGAACGATTGTTTTGATCAGAGAAAAAAAAAAAGTTTTAAAACAATACCGACACATTTGAAGCCACGTCGCACATCTCTACAATTTTGCAATACTGAGCTGGAAAATGAGCAAAGTCTTTAACATGCTCGTACGCACCTGGTGAGGCCTGGACGGGGTTTTGTGCTCGTTCTGTTCCCAGAAACAACTCTCTCATTCATCGCCTCTCTGTTCTGTCTTCCCTCTGTTTTTTTTCTTTTTTTTTTACTTCTACCCTCTTGTCTCCCCTTCCTTGCCTTCATTCATCCTTATGTTGCACGTTACACAAGCCACCTGACCTACTTACGCGGTCTGCATCACCTCTACGTCAAAGAGGAACAGAGGAGGACGAGCTGAGGAGGAAGAGTGATTGCCATGGAAGGAAAATATTGAGTTAAGAAACATATCTGTTCCTTAACTTTTCCCTGTCTGTGTTTCTCTCTCGCCAAAAACCAGCTTAGTGACTTTCAAAAAGGATAAAGGGTTCGCTCTTTCCAACCTGTTAGAAGCATTTATCCGTTGAAGGAGTCAGATCATTACATCATAACAACACCCAGAGGCTTCTCAAACAATGTTCAATCAGCTAACATGACCGAGCCAATAACCAGGATTTTGGCAACGGCCGCATGGAAATTAAACCCTGTGCCACGGAGTGAAAAAACTGTAAAACTCTGAAAACTGCAGTCTGTGCAATGTCTCAAAGATACAAGGAAAGAGCAATTTAAGCTATTTTAGGTACAGAGGAAACAACAAGGAGCCAAATTATTTACCATTCATTCACTCCAACATTTGAAGCAATAAACTCTTTTTTTTATTATGTGGTAGGAAAATGAAAGAAAGCTAATCTACAGTCAGAGCAGAAGGGAGCGACTAAGCACTGATACTAACATTAGTTGATTAATATCAAACCTACATGTTATTACTGCGTTTTCTGAGACTGCAGATCACTCAAAGGAAAGAAAAATGAGTTTTTTGTTAAATCTATTAATTGGCAGACATGAATCTCATTGAAATCTGCAGCAAATATTCTTCAAGAAACTCATATTTTATCATGAAGAACATAAGAAGGGTGTTGCATGTTCATATATGTTATACATATGTTGACATGCATGTAACTTACAGTGTTTGTGCCATGCTGGAGTCACTGAACAACACAGAACCAAGAAAAAATAAGTCTTTTAATCTTTCTAAAGAATCGACATCACTGAGGTCGCTGCTTGCTGCCTGAAGCGTCCGTGTTCTGGCCTCAGTGTTGGTCGGTCAAACCAATATTTCTCAACAGTCATAAATATAATAAAATATCAGAGTTAGCTTCCCTTTTCTTTCGTCTGTGAGGTTTTCTTGGCACAGTGTTCAGATTTGTTCTAATCTGACCTATAAATCTGTATGACTCACTGGTACGCAAACAATATAAACAGGAGTAGATGGGATATACCCTGTTCTGCCAACATGGAGGAAGCTTTCACTTTAGCTTCATCAAAGCATCGCAGTATTTTATCAGCGCGATCTCTACCAGAGCTTCTTACGGGTGTAAATCAAGTTCAAAGCTGGAAAAGAATAAATTACGAGTCAACTTTTCCCTCGGCTAGAACTACCCAGGTGGTCTGATGTGTCCGAGCCCTTCATCTCTACTTAGACAGCAAAGCATAAATAAAATATCAAACGGTGGATTTCACATCCAAATCCTCCGCAGATGGTTTACTTCCTGTAGATGTTAAACTAGAGCTGCGACAATTATCTGATTAATTATTCGACAGAAAATTTATCAGAATTTTAAATAACTGATTAAGCTACTTTTCAAGAAAAAAAGCCAAATATTCTCTGGTTCCAGCTACTTAAATGTGAGGATTGTTATGATTTATTTTGTCATATATGATGGTAAAATGAATATTTTAATAATATTAATATATTTATAATATTAAAACTAGAAATTTGAATATGTTACCGTGGGGTTTTCATTATTTTCTGACATTTTAAAGACAAAATGATTAGTTCATTAGTTGATTGGTTGATAAAATAATTGGAAGATTAATCTACAATCAACATAATTGTTAGTTGCAGCCCTAATTAAAACCTTCTCATCTCATATCTGCCTGTCTTGTTTGTTTCTATCGTTACAATATTAGTTGTTTCTCCTCTGTTTGAACTCCTGAGAGCAAAAATAAAGGAATGCATTCATCTTCAGTACTCTGTATTTGGTGCTGCTGAAGAGCCCAACTTTATTTCAAGGTTTCCCCTTTACTTAGGCTTATTAAATGGGGGATTCAAGAGTCTTATGTTTGCTCATAAAGATTGCCAAGTCCTCTAAAGGCATTCTTCAACCTCTGAGCTTTCCAAAACCAACTGAACTGGCACTGCTAAGGTCTAAGCCTATTTAAAAGCCACAGAAAATCCCACTATTGGAGCTGAAATTCCTGTATTGGGTCACAACAGCTTACAAGTGAAACTATTTTAAAAGATCTATAAAGCAGATATTTTTGTTCTTAGCAAAGTAGAACATTTATTATATTGTTTTATTTCAATTAGAGCTGCGACAAATGATTATTTTCATTATCAATGAATCTGTTGATTATTTTCTCGATTAATCAATTCGTTGTTTGGTCCGTAAAATGTCAGAAAATGTTAAAAATAAATGTTCATCACTGTTTCCCAAAGTTCAAAATAACGTCCTCAAATGTCTTGTTTTGTCCCGACCAACAGTCAACAGCCTGAAGATATTTAAATGTCACAGTTTACATCCATGTCTGTCCAGATTCATATAATATTTGTAGTGAAAATTTGAAGGAATTTAATAAAAGGTATTAAGTGTATTTCTTTGAATGTGTTCATGTTTGGCCGATAATGACAGCAGACGATGCTTCAGATATGAATGTTGCTGCAAAGAAGCTATAAATACTAAATCCTCACTATCGCTGATCACTAATCTTCAACCTGGCAGCACAGAAGATCTACACGATCACCATAATGTGAAGGTGACCTTGACATTTGACCTTTGATAATCATATTCTAATCACTTCATCCTTGAGTCAAAATGGATGTTTGTGCCAGATCTAAAGAAATTCCTGAGATACGGCGTTCATGAGACCGACGGAGAAGACAGAACCCAAGAACATAAATCCTCCGGCCTCGGCAGTCACTGACGCAGAGGCATAAAAATATTCCCATTAGAGACGCTGGAATCACCGAATTAGGATGTTTTCTTCTTAAAATGACTCAAAGCGATTCAATTTTATCGAAATAGTTGGCGATTAATTTAATAGTTGGCAACTAACCAATTAATAAACTGATTGTTGCAGCTATTTTCAATGATTTACTGCGTTTAAGGACATTAACAAGTTGTTTTTTGTGTAACTTTTCCGATGTTGTGACTATTTTAACTAAACTTTGAATTCAAAGTGAACTGGAATCAAAGTATTTTACTTTTACCAAAGTCTACAACTAGTAACTGCGAACACTTAAGTCATAAAACACAATTGATAACACAGTCCTACTTTAGAAAAGAAAATATTTTCTGCACTTCACTGGAAACATAATTGTGTGTCACACCTTGATAGGTGACAAAAACACCTATCAAAACCTAACTTCCATTCTCTAAAACTACTTATGGAGCCGAACCGTCACAGTCCGCAGCAATCTATGAGAACAAAACTACAGACTCAAACCAACATTATCCCTTTCCCTAAAATCTTCCATTTTATTATAATGTATTTCCATAAACAGGACCGTTTGTCATATATGTAACCAGGGAGCCTTTGAGCACCATAACATATATTTTAAGCAAGGGTGGCTCCGTCACTGCCAGTCTCGACACACTTGAGCTTTAAAAGACAGAAGAGGACAATGACATCGGGAGATTAGGGAACTCAATGTTCCCAAACCACTGCCTCGTCTACCATGAAAACTGACCCTAAAAGGCCTCTGTAGTGAGGATTTGGCCAGTAATGGAAGAGCCCAGAACGGCTCTGTCAGTGTTTCTGTCTGTCTGTCTGTCTGTGTGTGTGTCTTAATCCCAGATATCATGCTTAACAGCCTCCTGCTCAACAATGAGACGCATTGTTAGAAGGGAAACAGAGAAAGCTAAAAGCAGAGCGCCGAGAGAAAGAAAAAACTGAATGAGAGAGAGAGAGAGAGAGAGAGAGAGAGAGAGAGAGAGAGAGAGAGAGAGGAAAAGAGAGAAGACCAGAAGGGAAAGAGGCTCGACAGAGAATATGAGAACAGAGAGAAACGTGTGCTCGGCTACACGACTTAAGAAAAAGTGTTGGGCTGCGGTCAGACTCATTTTCAATGAGGCTACTGCGCTGAAGCAGTGGGGGTGCGAAGACAGAGGGTAAAAACAAACAAACAAACAAAACAAGAAAAGAGAGCGACGTGATGTGGCGAGGCGTTGCATCAGCCAAAATAGTACAAGCAAGCAAACATTTCCAGTGAACTAAACTGCAACATTTCTCCTCTTTAGCTTGCAATCTTTGCAACAACAGATAAAATATATGTTGCGAAAAAACTTTCTTTTGTTGTAAAATCCTTCCACATAGTATTAAAATCCCACATGTTTTGAGTTTTGACTTCTGATAAGCTTTCAAACGTTTGGATCGCTTCCACAAACAGGCCTTTCATCATCTTCCACCAATGCAGCCTCATCTTAACATGTTCAGCTTCTTATAACTGATGCTGGAAGTGTCAAAATTCATATTTTCCACCTCTAACTAGTGTTACAGATACCGCCTTAAGTTGACCTAAATAGTTTGTTCATGCTTTAGTATCCATCTACAAGAAATCTTAAGAATGAGTTAATATTTTACTATGAAGGAAAATCATCTCTTGGAGCTTTGACAGAGAGAAGAGACAGCACGACGTATGGTATGCAAACATTTGGAAATCTGTCTCCAGCATGTTTCTTGACTCAGTTTTCAGCCCATTGTGGCGGCTGCAGTAGTATTTTAAATAAACCTACAGAGAGGATATCAGGTTTCAGTCTGAATCTAAATATGCACACAGAGATGAAGCCTGAAGTGGCAGCATGTGCGTGCCTGTGTGTGTGTGCGTGTCTGTGTGTGTATCCTTTAACAGAAAGGTCACAGGTTCAATATCTGCAACAGCTGTTCCTCTTTGTGAAGTGTTAACTTTTTACCCGCTGATTGAGTAAATTTGAGGCGTTTTGTGAAATTAACTGAATACTAAACATACAGCAAGAGAACAAGAATATTTCGGGAAAACGACATGGACGGATTGGTGCAAGACATTGAACAAAAACAAACCCCGATGTCCTGAATAATGCACTTTGAACTAAAAAGATCTCTTTCCTGACATGTTTAAGATTAATATTTAAAACCACCAACACAGATATGAGCGAAATCCAACAAGAGCAGACAAAAAAATATGTAGAAATATTTTATAATGACAGTTTTATATGCATCATGGGGAAAAAAAAACAAAAAATAACATTGCTATGATTAATCTGTGATCTGCCAAATAGCCTCAGTTCCATCAAAACAAAGTGCACGACCAAAAAGAAGATTAAATATTCACAAGAGGTTATAAATAAATCAAGCAAATTTCCTCTAACTTGCATCATGTTATAAAATCCCTGAAATAACCCTCAATTTAAAAAAAAAAATGGAGATCAAAGCAGCTAAAGTCTCTCTTGCATCGTCTATCTTCACTGACCAAACTGTCACGGTCAACAACGTCTGGGAAGTAGGAAGTGACGAGAGAAAGGTTGGACAGTTGGATTCCTCTTCGGGAAAAAAAACAACAAAAAAATCGATCGGATTTCTGCGTCAAAGCCGAGAACTTTTCCCTGGCTTTACAAAAATAAAAGCTATCAAAAGTTAATTCAATTTATACCAGTTGCAAAAGTTAAAAACAACAAAATAAGACAGAATAGATTCTTTGCTCACAAGCAGAGCTCTCAGATAGCGAGTCTACTGAGGCTGTTTACTTAAATCTCAAGGTACAAAGAGAAAAGAAACACAGAGAGGAACACAAACTCTGCCCTCTGGCCTGAATCTCTGTTAAAAAAAAAAAAAAAAAAAAGAAAAAGAGGAAGAATACCTGTTATTTCTGCATATACGTCTACTTTAGTGAGTCATTACTTCCATTGTTAATACATCTCATGATCCTGAGACGACTCACAACAACCGGTTTTTGAGCCTGAAACGCTGTCACATCCAAAACAAACACAGGCCAAAAATACACGAGGACAGACGCGGTTCTGCAGAGAGGTGTGGACTGTATCTGCATGAGCACAGAGACAAACAGATAAAAATCTCTCCCATCAATCACTGAACATGTGACTGAGATACTCATCTGTTTTGTCACAGATGGAATGAAAACGGCATGTCACACTTTGTCCATTTAGACACGGCGGTTCCCATAATAGCTTTTAGAGATATTCTGTCAGGTAGAAAATATAAATGTGAACCAACAAAAATAAACTGCACCAGATAAATATGTTAGTTTACATCTTTAAAGCCATTCTGTGTGCAGAGTCTGGCACTGTGCACGATACTGTGAGTTTACATTCGACTTGTAATCTGTCGCCGCATGGAAACAATGTTAATTTATAAACTAAACATTAGGCCAGTTAGCCGTTCAGGATGTTCAACTGCTTTGCATCAAGATGCATAACAGGAAGTCAACAAGATGCTTAATATAGAGCTACTGCTTAACTTGATGTGATTGGCTCGTGCACTCTTAAACAGTACAGCTACAGTAAGCACAGAGTGATATCAGTCCACTGTAGGATGGATGTGGGTTTTAAAGAAAAAAAAAAAAAAGTTCACAAATGAAAGCCTGCGGTCTACAATGTACCTTTGCACAGAGAGGAAACTGAACTCCTATTAAAAACCACAAACAGACACACTCAACAGGGCCTAAGGTTAGGCGTGCGGTGTAAAAGCTGATCTAAAACCTGCTTGTGCACATTGCAGGTTGCCGTTAGCGGCGAGATCTCCTGTTTGACTTGTGGCAATAAGACACAGGTGGGGACTGATGGCCTCTTTTTGACTCTAAGGTCAAGTAAATACACTATCAGAGGGCATAACATGGGAAGAGTACGTTAAAGTGGGTCGTTTATGATGGTGGTTAATGTGCGCATGTGCAATAGTCACACCGCAGGATGAGCGATGTCACGTAAGGCAAATGAACTCAAACAACACTGTCAACAACTTTTTTTGCTGCTTGATACAAAAGGAAAACTTCCCACGACTCATCTACAAGAAAAGTCTGTCTGATATAAAATAATTTAGATACGCAGATTTTAATCAGGTCCCAATGTGCTCTGGTGGACGGGTGACCTTCATCACTTTATCAAAAACAACCAAAGCAGGCCGCACTAGTCAGCTACCACGAACCGAATATGAGCGCTGCCTGTTTTGGGTTGTTTGATAAACTGATCAAGCGCACGCTTTCACCAGAGCGCAGAGCAAAACCGATCGCTGTGCATGCAAAGTTTGCATATCACCCGCCTGTAAACACGCATGTGACAGACGCGGCTGACAATGTCGTCTGGATGCTAGAGGAGGGCGTTCGGTTACGCGAGGCGGCTTTTATGAGTGCGTGTTATCAGCGGCGCTGGTTTGAAAGTTAACGGGGCTCTCCGCCCTCTCCACTCGTCTGTGTCGGCGTCACAGTCGCATACGTGAAACTAAATGTGGAGTCCGAGCTGATTTCTGGAGGGTCGGCAAACAGCTGAAGCATGTGTGGTGTTAATTGTATATCTGTACATGAATAAGACGCTCCATTTATCTGGTTAAAATTTGTATTTTTTCATATTGAAGGAAAAAAAACTAAGAATATTAGCAGGAATGAGCAAGTCTTTAAATTCATGTCATACATTAACCTGTTTTTACATCTCTGTCTGTTTATGCCTCTCCAACCATGAATTTGGTTATTTTATATTTCACTGTGGCTCTTCATCACAGCTTAGATAGGCATGCATAGTGGGGATTAATCTGCAAAAAAATGTGCGGGTCAGCATTCAGACATCAGTTCTATCCTTGTGCCAACGTCCTCACTGAGCAATTCATGAGCAGCTACACATGCCGCTTCTTCCGAAATGTAGCTTTCCCCGACATCACTGGGACAGTGAATAAAGCTACAGTCTATGTATTAACAATCTCTTCTAATGAGTTACATAGACACATAATGCCAACTCTGAATCTTTGCTTATGTGCCTCTTTGTCTGGCTTGTGTCTTTTTCTTCTTACCCTTTCACCACAACGCTAATCTCAGTGCCATCTGTCTATTTGCTTGTCTATCTTCACAATTAACTCGGTTTCATGTGACCTTATAAGTGCTGCGCTGCTTGCCGATAATAAATTGCCTTTGCTTTCACAAACAAACCCTCCTGTAACTAAATAGAGCGTACAGTAATGGCAGACAGAGAGGGATATTACACAGGCATCATGGGTAAAAAGCCTCCTTTATTTAATTAAAAGAAACAGGTAATTCAGTAAGAAAATAACTAGATAACAGAAACAATTTGTTATCCTACAGTATAGATATATTTACGAGATTTAACAGCCTAAACTTACTTACTTAAACTTCCACATAGCATCCAATGTAGCATCAAAACTCCAGGCTGGTAATGAATTACTGATTGTTTTATTTAGTAAAAGTAGTAAAATTAAATAGTAAGTAATAGTAAAACTGATTCATTGAGTTATTAATACGAGACACAACTAATTAGTGCACAATAAAAGGATTGATTCCTGGATATGAATTAAAAAAACATTATTAAAAGATTTATTTTGTTAAGTTATAGTAGGTCGATGTTTAATTACAGTTGAGAGAAGCTTTGTGTCTTACAGGCGGACATCAGCAGGTCGAATCAGGCTCAGGGGCGTAGATGCAGATGGATGGGAGGAAATACGGAGGAGAGGCAGTTATGGAAACTAAAAGGGCATCAGAAAGAGAACGGCGGAGGAAGATTACAAGAGAAAAAAGGTAGCAGCGAAGAGAAAGGACATGAAAGGGAAAAAAAAAAAAAGAGAGTGTGAGATAAAGAGAGGCAGTAAAGCTGGTCTTTGCCCTTGAATCAGTGTCAGCAGCTCACTGCCCTAGCCTAGTTTAGCTGCTCCTCCCAGGCTAGCCCTGTCAGTGATGAATTAATAAGCACATGTCTTAGGGGGATATGAGCTTTTTTCAGGCCTTGTTATCTCTTTCTCTCATCCTCAACTAGCAGAATCTTCTTGATATTTATTTTTTGAAGATGTAGGGAGCAGCCAAAAAATAATCTTTTTTTTTTAGATTATACTGTGTGCATTTGAAAACCGACCAGAAATTTAAAAAAAAGGAAGTGAGAAAGTTTGAATTAACCGTCAAACTTGCTTGTGTCGTGTATTCAGACCAATCCAGCCAAACATATTTGTTGCATTTCAACTTGCCTGTTTCTTTTTTTAACGTAAATATTCATCACAAACAGAGTAGCTTTGTTCTGTTGAGCAGTATCACACCTCACATCCATGCGGTTTTCACCTCTGTACAACCACAGTCTTGTGCAGCTAGCAGTTAATTGCCACTGCACACTTCCACTGCCACACTTTCTGAGTTAAGTGCCCCCGCGCTTAATAGCATTTACTGAACGAGGAGGAGGAAGTTTCTCTGAACGGGTGATCTTGTAGCCTTGAGCTGTGTTTCACTATACTCCAGGTTGTCATAGTCACTGATCTGCCGTACAAGTGGCTCTTTAGGAGGAAAAACAGTAGAATAAGATCCATTCTTTCGCCGGCCCGAGAGCCTGTGACATTGCAAAAAGCTTCGACGCCTACAGTGGAAACAAGTGCAGCTCTGTGTTGGCACAACTGTGGGAGACGAAGCAAAGCCGCATTTTGTTCGGGACATTTGCATAAAGTTTGCTTGGTTGCCATCTGAGTGAACAGCCACAAACGTTCCTCTTCTTTTTTTTTTCTGTGGGTTTATCTACCTATTGACTTTTTTTTCTCCTGAATACCAAAAAAAGTAGTTTTTAATCACAACCTCTGATCGAACTGTGGTTGTGCGTTTTATTTGCATGAGTGCGTCACAATTTTCCACGGAGCGTTTAGTCTCCAAGTAGCCAGACCCATGTTCTGGTGAGAGTACCTTTTCATTAGCGATGTCCATGTGCGACTCTGTGAGCCGTCTGTGATGAAAGGAATTTTAAATGTGGTTTATAACATGTTCTCTGTTATCATGTGTGAGAAAGTTAAAGTGATCTCGCTGCCAGCACCTATTCTGTAATGCTCCATGTATAATAATCTCAGTTGTTCCTTTCAGAGGTTAGACTCAACTTAAAAATTGTGTCCCGAGAACTTTTACTGGTTCCTTGCTTACAGGTCAATGAAAACTAAGCTAAGATAATTCAATTATCAAAATAATTTAACCCTCAGATGTCATAAAATAATTGGTTCCTTAATACCGTACTGACCCGGATATAAGGCGACCATGATTATAAGACGACGCCCCCTTTTCCAACACCTGTTTTTGGAAAAATATATCATAGTTACACACTCACTCTCTCGCCTGTCAGGCTCTTGGAAGTGGTCAAAAGAAATTTCTCTGGCAGAAAAACACGTTACGAAATCCTTCAGAAACTCCAGCAGGTTCAACTGGACTAATGAAACTCTTTTAGTGCTGATTCACTATAAACAGACTTTAAGACACTCGGTAGCCTAGCAACATTAATGCTACAAACAACCCATAATGCAACACTCTGTGTAGGAGTCAGTTTTACGTCAACACTTTATCCATTCAAAGAGAAAATCTTTTCTGATGTATTTCCAGGGAAAAAAAAACTTCTTAGACCGATACTGTAAACCTTTTGAATTTGTTTATTCCTCATAACAATGAATCGATTATCAAAACAGATGGCGCTTAGTCAACAAATCGACTCATCGTCTAATCATTTCAGCTCTAGTTAATTATTATATAAATATTATCTGGTAATAAAATGTGTAATGTTATTCACAACAACTATTCACAGGGTTTGACTGGAATAAACTATGACAGAAAACAATCTTCCTTTTGTATAAAACGTCTGACAGATCTTCCTGCGATACCGTGATTCACGACACAGAGCTACAATTCACAGCGACAACAGTGCGGCGTAGATTAAGTGTGATCCAAAAGTCCGCAGAGCTCACCAGAGTCACCGAGCTCAGCCCCCCCTCCCCCTCCCCCTCCGAGACAATGACATTGAGCTTTATTGATTTAGTATCGATCTTTATCACCTCTCTGCCTCTTAGTCTGTCTCATACTGATGGAAATTTCAAGACCACTGCACACTAAAATACCAGCCAGCATGCTTCTGCCTTCACTGCATTAAAAAAAAAAGAAAAAAAAAAGAAAAACCCTGCCTCTCTCTCTCCATCTGTTGTCTTTATATTCTGCACAGGCGTGACAGCTCTATGAAAGCAGCGCGGGTGCAATGAGGAAGTGAGACTACAGTGAATCAATGAGGAAATCCCAAAGCCTGTTGTTGAATATCATTGAATAAACAGTCTTTTCTTTTCTTTTCTTTTTTTTTGTCCTCTGTTATTTGAGGCCTGAATAAGACTCAATTAACACAGACACAAATAGTTTACACAGGATAGCACAAGTCTTGTCATTTCCATCTGTGAGTGTGAGCCTGTGTGTAAACAACAGATCAAAACACCAGCTGTGAGAGTATGCTGACAAATGAGCAGGGAGAGAAGGGGGAAGCAAACAGTGACCAAGCAAACTGGCGGTCGGTAGTTCAATACAGAAAGTGACCATTTATTGGAGCATTTTAGTGACTTTCTTTATTCGCTCTCCTTTCAATGTTTTGAACATTTTTAACACCATCTTAGTATATAAATGTATGTAATGATTATTGATGGAAAGGCCTTTATGAGCCAATGAATCTAGAGAGCCGTGTTCTCTCAAAAACAGGGACAGACCAATGAGCTGAGATCAATATCAATGCTGCTCGTTTGCTGCTGCTGTGTGGCCAAAAGTCAAATGCTTATTTTGCACACGCACCTTAGGCCCTAAACTATAAAAGCTCTAGAAAATATCTGAGTCATCGTCATGTGATGAACACACACACACACCAGAGTAGATTTTTCTGTTTAAGATGCCCTAGTTAGATTTCCTTCTCTCTTTCACTGCAGCTCTTCTATTAACGAAAGCAGCGAAATATGTGTGTTAAGCGCAGGTAAGGCTGCGAGCGTTTTAATTAGACACTGAGCTGAACACATCAGTGATGTCAGACCTGACACACAGATGGTTTTCCGTTTCAGCCGCTCACAATCACATGGACCAAAAATAAATAAATAAATTTAAAAAATCATCTGGAATTTTCCACCTCACTGCTTCCATCTGAAAATGAACAATATGTCTAATTGATGTGGAGCGGTCATCTTGTGTGTAAATACTTTCCATATAGTCTTAAGTGAGATACAGATGTGTGAACACTGAAACCTACAACTTTCCTGGATAACTGAAGCAAAAGAAACACAAAATAAAACTCAGTGTTACTGAGTTTCAGCAGAACCACATCATGACAGCGTGATGACATCAGGACTGCAATGAGGAATCATTTTCTTTACCAACTAATCTGTTGATGTTTTTTCTATGAACTGTTTGGTCAATAAAATGTCAGGAAACAGTGAAAAATGCCCGTTGTAACGTCTTAGAGCACAAGGCGACATTTTCAAATGCCTTGTTTTGTCCAATCAACCTTTCAAAACCCAGAGAAACTCAGTTATGACACATAAAGGTCACAATTGAGAAGCTGTAAACAGCATGTTTGTGGCATTTTTAAAAAAAAAAAAAATACTAAAACGACTATTCAATCATCAAAAAAGTTGCAAATTGAACTGAAGGTACAGTTGTACTGGGCAGTCACCATCATGCGCAGCCATTGAGCTCGTTACATCTTGAAGCACGCATATGAAATCAGTTGCAGATAAAACTGATTTATTGAAACCTGTGTGAGCTGCCAAATGTACCTCAAAACATTTGCCTAAAATATATTGATAAGATTAACGCGTTAAAGTGTCCCGACCCTTTTAAAATTCAATTCTATGTATAACAATAGTTGATCCTAATTGATCTGGGGAAAGCAAGGACTCCTGATCTAACGTGACTGAAACGGCTCCAGAGCAGCGTTGGCTGGTTTGGATCAGTGGGTCCGCAGCCAGAACACAGACTTTATTACTTTACTCTACAGCCCGAGCCAAGCGGCACTACTGCCAAGCTTAAGCCAGGAAAGCTCAGCTCTGAGGTCAAGGTCGAATTAATCTATTAGCTCATGTATTAGCAATGCATCCCTTTAAGACCTGCTCACTGAGTGATATCTACCTGGTGATACACTGACCCACCTGAACTTCACTTCTAATTGCTCTTGGAGGTGGATAAACTATTTATTAGAACTTTAATAGAGCTGCAGTGATGAATTTCTTAACATTTTATAGACTAGAACATAATAACTGATACAGAAAATCATTGGTTAGTCGGTTAAAAACATTATAAAAATATCACTTTGGGCTTTGGTGGCTTGCACTTTATCAGATCGAATGAAAAGATTATGAAAATAATCTTTTGCAGCAGAGGAACTAATAAAAGTTACGGACAGAAAACATATTATCTGTGTTTTAGAGAAAGATACACCAAGAGAGGAAGAAGAAAGCACCATGTCTGGGGGAGAAAAATAAATATATAGAGATGCAAAGTTAGACAAACAGAAAACAGAAATTAATGCAAAAGGTCTGTCAGAAAACGGTGCCAAAGGTTACAGATATAGGCTGGGCCACTTTCTGTATTGCCTTGTCATATGACTTTCATGACTGTGCGATCTCTGTGGTGGTTTTACGCTTCCAGCAGATGCTGTACAGATAGCGGACTGCCCTTAAACCTACTGAGACCAGCTTGTCATCCTCAGATCACTTCAGCCAAACCAGCTGCTCGGCAGAGGATTTCTCCATCTGCCTTCTTTCACACTCAAGCTGTGTCCTTCTGGTTGTCTAGTGGCTGTCTGGTCCGGTACAGTACTCGGCCTCAAATAACGGCAACTCATACAGCAACATACAGACACAACAAAGATTATGTCCTTCTATGAGATGCCTCTCGTAAAATTATGTTTCACCTAATTCTCCATTGATAATAGCCGATAAATTACAGGCAAAGAACACGTGACAGCAACCCCAAGGATCCAGTTTATCTACTAAGACACCACAAATACAAGGAATGGAAATAATTAATTTAAGCACCTACAGTACATGCACATAAATATCTAGTTTAAGAGTGATCGTCTATTACAGTACATGTAATTTAAAGACATCTCATCATCTATATTCTCATGTTGCTTCACCTAATCTGGCTCAGCAATAGAAATATCAGTCAATTAAGAAAAAATTAACAAAATAGCTTCCCAGTTATGACAAAATCCTGAACAGACAGAGTTCTGTACAAACATTTCTTTGGATTTATTAAACTAAGGGGACTTTCAGACATTTAGTGCCAGCACAGTCGACATTGAAATTACTGCAAAGTTCCTTTAAACTCTACAAGTAAGTTTTAGTTTCAAATAAATGGTCTAAGAGGTAGAATATCCATTTATCAAACTCTCCTTTGCAAGTCTTTGTGGTCACAGTCAAATTAAACACCTGAAGAAGACCGATAATGGTTGAAACGTCCTCATGTCGGTGTGAAATTAAAGATGATTTGGGAACAATATAGCAGTCTACGGTCGGGTATTATTGTTATTTTGCAAATTATTTTGTCACCCAGCCCCTATAAAAACGTATGGATGAGCATGTGTCCATTGATATTTACAATCGAATGTAACACAAAGATGTGACATGTATCCAAATGTTGGATTTAGACACAGTATATATTGTCTATTTGTATAAATAATCGACTGAATCTGAACAGAAACTGCTTGTTTCCCTTTTCTCTGATATTTTAACACATGAACATAAATTATTTTCTTCCTTTATTATTATTTCAGACACCAATAACAGATCATCTCCGCTGACACAATCTTAGCGCCAGTCCAGTGCCACATAATGAGAATCTGCCCAGTTTGGTTTGATGTAGCTACACCAGAAGACGCTCCAAGGCTTCTGTTTTATCTATTTTAGGTATTGATTTATCTCTTTTCCTTTGTAGTCTGCATCACAGTGTTTCTATCCAATTGCAACGCTTTGACTACTTCTTGACTTCACTGCATGATTTGAGTGTCGGCTTATTCTTTATTTCATTCTGTCTCGTAGGGATGGGTCAGGATTTTCAAACAGTCATTAAATTATAAAAAAAAAATGAATATTTTATGTGGCTATCGTCTTAAAAATCTGTTTTCCCTTGTTTTTACTGGTGCTGGTAAAACATCTGTTCAGTTTGGCTCTTTTCCGCATGATGGAAGTATAATATTTGCTACAGCGCTGCGCTAGATGCAACTGTACAAACAGGAGAAACATAGAACGACTACTGACAGCCGTTTAACAGTTCTGAGTGGCGTTCCTTCACAAGAATAAATAAAAATGAGGTGCAGTGCAAACTCTGCCAGATAAAGCTAGCATATCACACGTCTACAACAACTACGCGCAGTCATTTTGAGAGCGAAGCGCCACACAAGTGACGCTTTAATCAATTAAATTGAGGTTATGAAACCATTTTTTCCCCATACATGTGTGAATATAAACAGACCGGGATTAAATCTGGTGAATTTCTAGCAGTGTGAGTCCAGCTTTAAAGAGATTTGGACCACATTTGGTTTAGCTTGGCCCCCGTCCACAGAGTCTAAAACAACCACTCACTGGCCTGGCAACAACAATCCCACACTGTAGGCAGCTGGGTGGTTATGACACTGCTGTAACGGCAGTGTGTGTGTGTGCGTGTGTGTTTTCTTTCCATATAAAAGCTATGGGTCATGTTGCGTACACAGTCTTATCTCACACGGCAGGAGGCTGCAGAGTTGTGACATTGATGATATGTGCATACGTGAGATCCTTCACATACAGGACTACAGGTCCAGCTTAACCACACTTAATTATAGTGAATGCTAATAATGGCGAAGCCTCATGTGTCTCAATGACCTTGTAGCTTATTAATATTGTCACTAAGCTATCTCAACATTCACAGAGTTTCAGGACCCAAACTAGACGGTGAACCAGTATCTAGTAGGTTGTAATTTTAGTTGGTCTGGTTAGTCAAGTTAGCCAGAAAAAATACACTTAGCGGACAGCTAGGTACACTTAGCCTCAGCTGAAATGATTAGTCAATTAATCAATGGAGTGGATTGACAGAAAACATGATATTTTTATAAGTGATTAATTTTTCAAACAAAAAAGCTAAACATCCACTGGTTCACAGCTTCTCAGACGTGACGATTTGCTGCATTTGTATTTAAACAGTAAATTTAATATCTTCGGGGTTTGGTTTGTTTGTCGGACAAAACAATTTGATTACACTTTGAGAAATGAATCTAGAAATTAAATCAGCAGACAATCAGTGATGAAAATAAATCAGTTGTTGCGACTCTAACTAAAACTAATGCAGTCTAATAGAACAACCCTGAAGTAAAGATGGATTTAGTTCGGTAGTAACTAACAACGGATGTATAATATGAGATCAGGATCTTGCTTTAATTATATTGGCCATAGTTTACATTTCCATGACAGGAGCAAACGTGGGAAGGTCTTCCTCCTTTCATTATGAACTCAGGACTATTTCATGCTGTTACTGCGTTTTCACTGTTTTGTCCACTGCGATTCAAAATAAGAAAAAAAGAAAACACTTCCAAGTTATCTGGTTTATTTAGTCTTCTGTGAGAGTAAACCAAATATCTTTGGGTTAACGGACTGTTGGTTGGGACAAAAGAAGACATTTGAGGTCTTCACCTTGGGCTTTGAGAAAACAGTGATCAACATTTTTCACCATTTTCTGATATTAACCAAACGATTAATCGATTGAACAAGAAAATTACTGACAGATAAATTGACTGACGACAAGTATTAGATACACAGTAACCTATGGCATAACTTCGGACTAGCTTCAGAGCTTTTGGCGTAAACCACTTAAAGCAAATCCATGTTAAATCCTGCCTTCATGAAGAGAATAATATTTGTGGTAGCACTCAATTGTATTTCATTATACTGACAGGTGTTTCTAATATTTAGTCTACCCTCCAATCTGAGTATAACACAATACAATTAACTGTAAATTTGAATCACAACCGCTCTAAAAACAAAAACTGAACATCACAACCCTCCTGAGGAACAGAGATACTGCAGTGCTGTTCAGCTACATCTTCCTAACAAACGAAGCTGACTCCACAACTGTTATACTAACATCAGCACCAATGCAAAGTTGACCTTTACTCCCGTCTGTTTGTCTATAGACATATCTGCTTTCTCTCTTACACAATAACCTCGCTTGTTTTGCTAAATGGTTAAACTTTACTGAGCTATAGGAAAGTATTTTGCAAGATCTTGTTTCTGCCGTTGCTGAGATACAGTACTCAGTAATCTAAAAGCATAACAATGAGTGTTTTTACCAACACGCTTTTTTTTTTTTTTTTTTGAGGGCATATTCCACACCTGGGTATACATATAGTACATTATGCAGCATTATGAAACCGACAAGGAGTAAAGAGGCATCAGAGGCCCCTAGAGCACCAAAATACTGCCAGGATATGTTTGTGTAGACACATATATAAGTTCATTTATGGCAGTCTTTTCTCTGGCTTGTTGTACTCAAAATCCTGACTTTGTTTTCATTCATTTTTAATTTCTAGACCTTCATGTAATTTTTAGTATTATTTCTAAATGCCCTTTCATGTGACCTCATTTGTAATTCTGATTTGATACGTACAATATAAATAAAGAAAAAGATATATTAAGATATGTTATCAAGTTTGCAGTCATCAGAACTCGTTGTAAGACTGCAACTAATTATTTTTATTATCAATTAATCTGATGGTCATTTTTTTCTGTTGAGTCTATAAAATGTCAAAAAAATATAGTGAAAATGCTTGTTACAGTTTCCTAAAGCCAAAGCTGAGATCTTCATACAGCTTGGTTATGTCAAAAAAGGTAAATTATTGATTTATATAAGACAAGAAAAACCAGCAAAACTGCAACAAATTGATTAATCGAGTAATTCTCTACATTTCAGCAGTACAGTGTTGCAATATTGACTTATTGACATAATTTCTGATAGACTTATTTTTAAACTCAAATTACTTGTGTTTTTATGCATATGAGTATGCAATAATCTCTGTGCTCCCGGTAACTACAGTGTAGTTTTGTAATACTTATAACCGCCTATAGTACAACATATGGACAGACCAATCCGTCCTAATTCATGGCTGGATACGATTATGCAATATGCAAGGGATTTCAAAGCGACCAGAAATGAAAGTCAGCACAGTAACCTCCTTAATGATGAAATTTGTCGAATCGATTAATGACTCCTACAATATCTTATTGATCAGGAAACAGGACAGGAACAGGCCTGCGCTACAAAACAACCAGAACATTCCAGCACAGACACTTTGAACTAAACCCCCGAGCAGGAGCATCCGTGTAGCTACAAGACTGAACATTAACCAGCAACAGTCCTGGATAGAAAGCGAAACTACCGGCTTAAGTTAGAATTCAAAAGGAACTGATGAACCGCAGATACGAAACACAGGATGTATGTTTCTATAAACTGTTGTTGTGCACAATAACCGTTAAAACCCGTTAAAAAAGAGAACCGTTTAGGTGATTGTGAAGTGCTCGTTTAATCTCACACTGTTGATGCAACAACTAACTACATACAGACTTAAAACATCTTTAAAACCGCAATGTGAAAGAATAGAAAACAAGAGAAAGAAAAGCTACTGTTTGACTGTGTGTGTGTCATCCCACCATGTTACATATATATTTTTTTTAATAGCTGCCCTGTCTTCGGGTTAGCCTGCTGTGCCTGCGGAGGAGCCACAGATGTGATGGAACTAACCTTCCTCCGTTACTAGCCGTTAGCCGTTAGCTTCCGATGAACACAAACGAAGCCTTAAAACGGTTTAAACGGTCCACTGTGTATTTGAATATTAATCTCTAAATAAAAATACAACAGCAGCGGATACATTTACATAATACCTGTCAGCTTCAAATAAAAAAAATAACTTAACAGATAACAAAAAAAGCGATAGGCACAGTTAGCTTAGCGGGCTAGCATTTAGCCTGTAAGATGCTGCTGAGTGAAGCAGGAGAAGAAGCGCTGTTAGCAAGAGGAAGCTAATCAGTCGCTCCGAGGTACCTTACCAGGTCAAAACAAACAGGACCGCGGAGCAAGATGCATCAATTTCTTCACGGCAACTTCGACGAGATCAGAGCAGACAGTGTAGAGATAACGTCGGGAACATCGCAGAAGATACTCGAATTTAATGTGGTTCCTGTTTTTTTCTGTTGTTTCTTTTTCTCTTTTTTTGCTCGGATGCCCGTCCGCAGGTCGTTGCTTAGCGAGTCTCTCTCTCTCTCACACACACACAAGGGACGAACCTGCCAAATACTGACCCCGCCTCTCCCACTCACAACACAGCGGGAGACAGCTGCCAAATACTGACCCCGCCTCAATTCAATACAATTCAATTCAAAGAGGTTTTATTGGGAAACATATGTTTACATTACCAAAGCAAATGTGGAATGTATATATTTAAAAAAGGACGTACATACTATAAGTACTGAAAAAAATATGTAAACACAATGTGTAACATTGTAAATGAGAAGAATGAGTGTGCATACATACATATATTGTCACATTTGAAATTAAGCATTTTCCAGCTCTGCTGCTTATACATACAGTACATTATTTGTTATATACGGGAAGCTCATCTCTACATGTAAGTGTCAATTCATCATTAATATCGATATATTAAGCTTCTTCATTGATGTCAGTCTTAAACAAATTTTCTCAGACTTGCTTTTAAGACTGCTATAACACTAGCTTTACTGTTTTTTTTTGTAGGCTGTTTGTCCAAAGCATTACATTTCCATCATTCATAATTTAAAAAAATGTATATACTCAAGTCACTGTCATGTCAACCACTTTGTGACTCTGATGTAATAAGTGCAATATTAATACAGTTATGGTTAAATAATTTGAATTTCATTATTGCTTGATACTGGCAATGTTTGGTTAACTTCTAATACAGCTTGTCAGGATTTTTAGATCATTTATTTCTTACCTATATTTCCTTAATATGTGTGTGTGAATTAATGTTCATATGAGTATGAATAATAATATATATCTGAAAACAACAGTTATTAAAATGTTATACCGGTATAAAAATATTTGACTATTGTTAACAATCCATCATCCGTTATATCACTGTCCCTTGCACTTCAGATCAGCTGGTCTATACTGCCATCTGGTGGATTTATTGATTCACACCATTGTAGTATTAAATCTCTTTTGCAATGTCCATACTATGTACTAATACAGTACATACTATAACTAATCATTAGTTAGTATACAAGAAATCTACATACATATATCCCCACCAGACATATTAATTATTATTAGGACATAAAAATACTCTGTGCTGAATAATACTTTGTGTCTGATATGATTTTTCAACAAAAAAAAGATGCATTACCTCATTTAAAAAAGAAAAGACATCTACTCCCTCATTAAAAAATCCAGCATCTGTGAATCTGTAAAGTTTAATTTGCTGGACACAACATGCCTCCTACTTCACCATAAAGTTCAGTTTTTGTGCAATGGAGTCTTCACATGTACAAATCACACATGTTTATTTTGGATACTGGACCACGATTGGCTCCAAACTAGTTGAGATGTCACAAATCATGCTTGTAGGTACACACCTTAAATTTAGGTAGGAATTAAGGTGAGTGCAGAGAAACTTCCCTCCTTCAGCAGATAAATATGAAAACAGCCTTCTAGTGTCAAACTCTTTACATACATCATTCTGCACAGTGAAGCTCAAACATCCAACTGTAGGAACAAGAAGAAAAATGCTTTTTTGACTGAAGGAGAACTTTAACAGGTTTATACTAACACTATACAGTATGTACGTGTCCAGATGTCAATTAAACTGTGATTTTATGTTGCTACTGCAAAACATTGTGCATAAAAACAAGTTGATTTTTCAAACATTTACTTGTTTATTTTGTTTTCTGAGAACATTCTGGGGCTGTCTCACACTATTTGACATGTAAATTTCTTGCAGCTGTGAGCAGCTCTTCTATCCTCCACCTATACATCAACAGCACACTCAAAAAGTACTTTTTAGTCTGTACGCTGACAGTTTTGAATATACTGGATTCAGTCACGTTTCCAGTTTGAACACACAACAAACTCAGATCCTGTTTAGAATTAGTGTGTCGTTTGGATTTAGGAAAAGCTTCTTGTTTCCTCTCGACGTATCTGCAAGCATTGTTTTCTCCTTTGTCTCAGTTAAGTCAACAACAATAGTTAATTCAATGAATGAAACACAAACAGAAGCTGCTCTATAGACACTTTATTGCTGAGTTTATTGTTTTACACTCAATGGAATGTTTAACTGTGTGTTTGGTGGGCCAGTCCAAACACTCACCCTCCAAATATCTGTTACCAAACCAAATTTTAAATAGCAAAACAACTATAATTCAGTAATACAATATACATGACACTATAAAGTCTTAAGGTGAATTCATTCTCACTAACATATAGGCTATAATGGTCCATTTACAAAATGCTTCTTTATATATATTTATATATAAGATATAAAACAAGAGTAATGCACATTCTTCAAAAGGTAAAGAAAATGTGGTGTTTTGTATATATGCAGATATATTTGTGTGTGATTTCTGTTTGGTGGCAACAAAACATCACCAGACAGTTGTTATTACAAAGTGTATCCACAGCATACAAAATAATAACACATTTATTGTTCAGGAGATCTAATGGAGGAGAGATAGGATTATTAAAGAGCAGAGTATCATCACCCACATAGACTGTAGGAGACAGTTAAAATGATCATTAGCCATATATTTAACTATATGATGTAATGTAATTATGTTGTTTTGTGTATGGTCATTGACTATGATTAAGAATATTTGAATTTTAAGCCAAATTGTCCCTTTTAAATGCAAACCATATACATTTTTGGACTTCTGTGCACTGGTTATGCTCATTTTCATACCAACATGATCATACATAAACAACTCTGATGATATTCTATATTTTTCTTACTGCCAACAAATCCCATGAAAAGACCAAAACTAATGACAAATTTATCCTATTATCAAGTATTGTCTTTGTACATTATATATCTTATTCCTCTGTGCCATAGAGCTCCATTATTGTCCAAAAACTGTTAAAAACACATTGATGACTGACACTGTTGTGCTGTTACACTGTCCTGGAGCTGCAAATACTACATGTATTAATCAGCAGCTGAAAATAATCCCCATAAACTACATTATTCACTCATGTTTGATTAACATTTGCTAAAAGCTACAGTGCCCAACTGTTTTAGGAAATTCTTTAGCATTTAAAAAAAAATGAAAGTGTCTATTAACAACTAGTTTTTAAACAGGAGGAGTTTCTGACAACATGAGGAAGTCAGGAAGAGTTGGAGATGGACCAACACATTGTTGGTTTTGTTATTTTCATGGTATTTATTAACAATAACAAAAATATAGAATATTGGCAGCCTTGTTCTTTAAGGATGCTACTATAGCTCAATAGTTATATGTCAGTTATTGCGTCATTGCTTTATTTAAAGAGGTGGAACTAAAACTTTTCAACTAGTGAAAATATATGTAAGATATTTCTCTGTTGATGTAAACTGCAGACAGTTTTGTTTTCCTAATGAATACAATAGTCAAGTTATTGAATGAGCTCAAATCCACAAACCTTACTGCATGTAGCAATGGCACAAATGAACTATTTGTATTATTTATCGTCTGCTGAAACTAAACCCTGCAGGTTAAGTACAATATTATTTTTACAAAATGTTTACTGCAGAGTGGTGTGCTTATCTGACACATATGACTAGTATGGGCATAGTAAACACACACACAAACACACACACACACACACACACACACACACACACACACACACACACACACACACACACACACTGTGGTGGATCCCCTCTATCTGACTGAACAATGGTAACTTCTGTATTATAAATCACCACACACTGACTGTCTCTCCTCAACAAATACAGAGAATAAAATTCACCGAGAACCTTTATCGCTCCAACCTCTTTAACGCGGGTAACCAGATCCTAAATGCTGGCATTGTACAAATATCATACCTGTCATGTTGAATACAAAGCAGTGAAAATCTGAGACTGTATTTTTCAAAGGAGGGTTTTTTTTCCACGTCTCTTCAGAATTACACATTCGTCACTTTGAAAGAAGCCTGAAAGCCAAGAGCAAAGTCCCTTTAAATAATAACCAAACGAACCTACAACTGTTTGAACACAGACGGCGGTGTCTTGTCCACTATTTGACAAGTATAACTACAGTTGTAAAGGAGTGGTGAGTGACTGTGACTAGACTGATGGCCAACTAAAACAAGCCCACCTGTTTATATATGAACTATACAGTAGATATCTCTTAATGTGCTTGACAGATCTCAGGCAGAAGAGGGAGAAGTACATATTGATTGCAGGTTACATCTTGTACTTCACAAAAACAGTCCTGGTGGTGTTGTCGTCTTTTGTTTGTCTCACTTGATCCTCACATGATGGGTTGCCAAGGTTTTAGGCTTCGTACACCCTGTAGAAAAAAAACAAAAGTATAGTTAATTTCTCTGTGATTTCGAACATTTGTACAAGATTCACCATTCTACCTCCTTTACCAGGTGTTTTCCGTTGGTCCCTGGATAAATAGAGATCAAAAGTGCCTTGTATTGAACTTGGTAGACATGTGGATATAAGCAGAAGGACATTGGTTTAATCACCCTGTAACCCACAGAGTCCCTGAGGAAATGAACCTCTGCAATCAGCAAAACACTGATATCTGTCCTCTCCATGGGGCTGTTGTTTGTGTCTGTCCCTGACCTCTGACCTCCCTGGTGGTCAGTTGAGAGGAGGAATTTCAGCAAAACAAATCAATAAAGCATCACAGAAGAGCTGCTGAACATGAGCTACGACTCAGAGTCAGTGCTAAGAGAGTGTGAGGGCGTTGTTTGTGTGTGAATTCTGAGCTTTTCAGCTTTGTGTTTTACTAATTATGTCTAAACCTTAACATTAAATAATAATTAGTGCTGTCATCTGCATACTAACTTCAGTAGCCACCAGGGTCATGGATATTTATGAAAATACTTGTACAATTATCACACATATTTTCTCTTTTGCCTTTAGCTTATGTTGTTAAGTTGTAAATATTTCCTTTTGTCATCTCATGCACAACTTTTACATTTTTATTCATTACAATAACAAAATTGTAATGTGTACAAAATTCAAAAATACAACAAATCTAAAAAGGTAAACCTGCTTTGGAAAAAAGGGGTTTTATTAGATAGGATACCATAGAGACAGAAAACTTAACTAATTTATTGTCCATATATATATATATTGATTTTATCTGGTAGTTTTTAGATCATTATTTATTTAATGTTTATTTGTATAGAGTAGTATATAGCATCAACCAATGCCATATGCCACAATCTTTATAGCTTATATAGCTTATATGGGCTTTAAAATACATAAGAAAGTACAAACTAAACAGCACATTTACAAACAATGATATAATAAAGTATCAGGAAATGACAAGTCCCAGATCACTCATTACTACTTGACTGATCCCTCTCTTTAAAAAATGTTTCCATTACCTGTGCTTGTCCTTCCAGATGCGGAACCATTTGACCAGATTCTTGGTGCTCTGAAGTTTGGGATGAAGACAGTACTCCTGCCCTTTGAACCGGGACACGTTCTCCATCGTCACACTGAGGAGAGACGCAGATATGAAGAGACAAAAAGAGAAATGTTATAAAAAATCAAAATGTCTACTATTAATTCTGTCAATATCAGATGTGTGCCCTTGTTTTTCATAGCCACAAAACAGGATAACAGGCCAAAAAGTAAAATATTCACAGACAAATAAGCTTGCTACTCTATTGTATAATGACTACTGGCGACGTGGTTATTTATGCAAAACATATCTGACTTTTAAATCAATCCACAGTGCAATCATTTGGCTACAAAAAGTTTGCTGGCTGCACAACAAATAAGTGAACTTCAATAGTTAGAGCAAAGGTTGAGATGAAGTGGAGAAAAATAGTAATTCCGACTAAACCCAACTGAATGCCAGTTTGAGTCAAGTTGTAGCGCAGTTGACATGTTTTTTTGTCCCAGATTTCAGTTGCTATTCTATGCTGCCCTCAATAACGTTTCCGCAGTGAAATGCCCTCACATTCAAAAGATTCAGCTTGCACAGGGTCGCCTGTTTCTTGGCAATGGAGCAATATTATGGAGCTGCCACTAAAAAATGTGACATCTAAGCTCATTGAATCAAATGGTCTGTCTGTAACCCTCGGCTTAAGGCAACAGTAGAGACACTCTGCCTGCATGTGGCATATTCAGGCCAAACAAGAGAAATGTGGGAAAAACTCCCAACATGCCATGGGGCCTCTCCTCATCCAGTGACACACTCAAAGACTCGACAAACCATGAATGTTAAATGAGTCGACTTCAGGAGAAAAGACTTGACTCTCGATAAAAAAAGATGCATTCAGTAGTTATAAGGATTAGATTAAAGAGTTTTGCATCTATTTTCCTGCCCATTCAGTTGTCACTTTGTCTGGCTATAGAGGCTTTACTTGGCCGGCTCTATATGCTTTGTTATGGAAGAACTGTGCTTTGAGTGTGCGTGTGTTTGATTGAGAGAACATGAAAGTGCTTTTTGTACGCGTGCATGCCAACGGCCTCATATCTGTGAGGCTGTAATAAACATACCCTGAATATTTGCCCATGGCTCCACAGCAGGGGGGAAATATAACCTCATTACTGTGTTAATATGAGCTTTAATTTCTACTCATTGTCATTCAACGGGGTAGTTAAAGTGCAGCCACTGGCTCGGAGAGCTAATATGGTCGGCAAAATGTTTCATAACCACATGGGGAGACAGTGAGAGAGCTAAAAGAGGGATGTCAGAGTGAAAGACAAATGAAGAAAAGGGGATGATGGTTGTTAGGTAGAAGAAGAAAACAAAGATCAGTGATGAATATTTAAAGTACATTTACTCATACGTGGGGTTTTCAGCCACTTTATACTTTTATTATAACACATTTAAAGCAGAAATATTGTACTTTTTCATCTGCAAAGTAATAAATAAATGTAGAAATGTAAAATTTCACATATTATATGTGATCTAAAAACTTAAATAAACTACCAAAAAGTTTAGAAAGTAGCAAAAATAGTACAATGACCTCCAATAGCAACTTCCAAATGCTTCTTACATGCTAATAAATTAATAATAATAATCCCATAATATAATATTGACAGTAATATAACACTCCTAGATGTATTGTTTTGTGTAATTAGTCATTTTTATACTTTGAGTACATTTTCCTGGTGTATTTTTACTCAAATAATGGAGTATTTTATAGTGTTATTGCTACTTTTACTTAAGTAAAGGATCTGAATACTTTACTTCAACCCCCACAAAGACATAACAAAGGGTAGAAGAAGAGAGGTAGCGAGAAAAAGACATCAAAAGAAAGTGATAAATATAGAAAAGAGGGTGAAAATGATACAAAGGAGAAAGAATAAGATAAAGTGGAAAATGGAAGAATTTAAAAAAGACAAGGAGAAAGAGAAAATGGAACAAACAGAAAGAAATGAGAAGAAAACAGGGAGGTTTCAGGCCCCGCTGGCTTGTGTGTCTGGTTAGGAGTGGCCGTTACGAATGCCAAACTGACTGCCTTGAGCCAAGCGGCCACAAAAAAAAGGCCAGGGGGGGCTCTCTCTCTCTCTCTCGCTCATTTCTCTCCCACTCACTTTCTTTCTGTGGCTTTCCGGAGCCCGCTGAGGCTCATTTTTCACTGGGGGACCGGCGGCTGGTGGCCCCCATCTCATGCTAATAGACCAGCCTGTGATAATGGCTGCATGGCGGCGGGGAATGTACGCTCATACAGAAACAGACCTGTGAGTTGACACTGAGCAAATGTTCTCAGAGTGCACAGACACACACATTTAAGATAATTAATCAATCTAATCAATGTTTCTTTTATACCTTTATATAATTTTAGTCACTATTTTTCAAAATGTATTATTATAACTTATGCTTTAATGTGACTTCTTTAATACTCAGCCTTTATACCACCCTTATCGCTTTGTTTGATACCAGATTAAAATCCTTTCCATCAATTTATCATGGAATGGTTTTATCACTAAACAATACTGGAATTAATGGGATTCATATAATCTAATTTCATTTGAATCGCTTTTAGGGGACATATTAATTGTCTGGAGACTTAAATGCCTGACCCTTAACCTTAAACGAAATCTCAACCCTAAAATACGATTTATGTTGCTTTTTAGTCCCCAAAATGGTGGCGAGTCTCTGTAATGTGACCAGATTTAAGTCACATCCACAGAATCTCTTTTCTCAGTTGGCGTCTGCATTTATCCGGATTGTGATCGCTGTGTGATATTGTAATTTGCCAGCAGGTGGCAGCAGAGTTTGTGCCATAAACACAAACTGACTCCGGGGAGGCTCACATAACACATTCCCATCTGTTTTCCCTTCATGTACTGCAGATTTGACATGAAACACTTCAAATGAATTCCACACAGAAATCCCATCTCACATCTTTAGCTACGTGTGATACTTGATCCCCGGCACTTGAACCCAGATCATAGTTAAAAAAATATACTACAAACTGTATATATAATGTAAGTTTATTTATCTAAGGCTGGAGAGTCTGTCTTTGCGCCACAGGCTACGTTGACTCTGTTTAGATCCCTCTCGAAGAAGAGGCCTAGTTATCATCAGTGAGGTTCGTGCTGCATTCCATGATGGCTCAAATCGAACATCATATCTGTCCGTCTGCTTGGGCTGTGATTTAATGTGTCAGAGGTCAGATGGCAGACAGTCAGAGAAGGTAAAAGGATCAAATAGACAGTCTATAAAAAAAAATGGAGATGAGGCTGTAAGTTGGGATGCAACAACTCACCAAAAAAGATAGAAAACAGCCTTTGAGATGTCAAGTACACACATATTTATACATTATATGTAATGATGATTCACTGTATTTAATACATGCATTGCACAGAGTGAATTTTGTCTTTTTTTCACAGTGGTAACACTTAAGTTTATTACTGTAAGTCTAGAAAGAAAGCTTAACAAATGGTTAAACGGAAAGTACCCTAAAAGTTCTGGAAAGTTTTGGAAAGCTGTGTTTCTTTTCTCATCACTTTTCCAACAATAAATCATTCCAGCTCCTGAATGCCATGTGCAGTTAAATCATCAGTTCATCATAACACTGTAAATTCTCCTAAGTTCTCGGGCACTGATGACAGGATATTTTGATAGTGCCCGTACAGCTGAGCTGCCAAATATTTTTATAGTTCTTTGGAGTACAGACACGGTACACTTGCAGTTGTAAATCTGTGTGTCAAGTAGGTACAAATACTGCTGATAGTATGACTTGTAGTGCAGAGTACATGTAGGGAGAAAGAGTAGGAAAATAAGTGGAGGACCAGAAGAGGAAGGAGAAGAAAAGCAAGTGGAGAGACAGATAAGTAGATAAAGGTCAAGGGGTGAAGGAAAAATAATAATAGAAAGGATGAGAAAGATATGGAGGAAAGAGCGGGAAGAAGAAATAGACGACTATTAAGGAAAGGCTGAAGTCAGAGACATAAAAAAGAGATCAAGCAGTGGAAGAGAAGAGTGATGGAGGAAGAGAGATAAAAGTATGACTCACAATATCATCTTTTCTTGGCAGTACGGGTGTTTGGGTTTGATCTCCAGCTTCTGTACATCCTTGTATCTGATCTTTGGTCCTTTTCTGGTGCACCTGCACTTGTAAGCTGTTGAGAAATCAAACACGTGTTGTTATACCAGTAACACAATGAACTTACTCATAATGCAGGGATTGAAAAAAGTATAATGGAAACTGATCACATGGAAACTTTTCCAGATTGTGTGACCCATTATTGAAGTCAGGCTCGTAATTACTTCCAGCTCTGAAACTGACACGGATATAGAATTGATGATTTAACAGCAAATTGGTTCTCAATCACCATTGAGTCCACAGTTTATATTTGAATTACACAGTGACGAGGAGGATTACCAGTGCCAATACTTATGTCTGCTGCTCACATGCTTTACAAACTGTTTCTTTCAGTTAACTCTTTGATTCATGTATTATACAACACAGTAAATGTTTTAAAAGTACTGAAATTCACACAGTTCTTATCCTTCAAGAATTTCTAAAACATCAACTTTTCAACTGAGAGAAAATGGAATAATTTTAGGTTTATTGTCAACATTCACATATTAGAAGATACAACATATTAGACTTTGTCAGGGATTGAACGATAAACTCCTGGATTCTTTTTCATTGTTGTCCCTAATTGAATTTCCCTGCAGCATCCATGTTTTTGCTGCAATAAAAAGCTATGATCTGCTGCACATCAGCAAAATGATCTGATTTGCTGTTTTAAACAATGCAGCTCGAACTAATTGTGATTTCAAATTGAAGTGATTAAAGAAAACTTTGAGTTCTGAGGCTTCTTCTGTCCTGCTACAACGGTTGAAAACCTACTTCTCATGCACTTTTCTCTTTGAGATACTCTATAGAATCCTGCAGCTACATGCAATCACACTTCTACAGCATTGATACATTTATCAATTTCAATTCCTGTCTTCCAGCTGTCAAGACTTTACGCTGCTGAATAAAGGCAGAGGAAATTGGTTTTGGAGGGTTGTAATATTTGTGTTGGGAGGTGATGACCTGGATAGTCCAAGGTTTCCTTCATCCATCACCTGCTCTCCTCTGTCCTCACCCGCCGGACACTAAATCTGTCACAAGCCCTACAGCAATGTAAGCACTTAACACAGACATGCTGGACAACAGAAGGCAATAAAAGTGGGGGAGACGCTGAGGTTTATAGATCTGTGTTCATGTCAGGACTGTGTGATGAGAATTTAGGTGGAGGTTAATGTCTACAACACCTCACAAAGTCTATACAAGAGGAGATGACATCTTCTTTTTTAACAGCATGTGCCTATTTACTTATGAACGACTATAAAACTGTAAAACATTTCATAAAACCATATAAGATAAAAATAAAATCCGTCAAAGGAGTTTTTTTCCCTTTCCTGCCTAAAACTGATGTGGACATGCTTCTCAAGTAGCTGATAAAAGACTAATAATGCTCCTGACAAATAGAAATGTATAGTAGAAGTAGTAGAAGTTGACATATATACATCCTCTCCGTCACTGTCTATATTTGGAATACATTTAAATCAGATTTGCAGGTTGTTTTTTTTCCCGGTCAAAATACATTCCTCCATACATCTGTTAATCATAAAAAAGACATTTCGTTCCATCCTCTTTCACCAGCCCCCCTCCCTCTCCTCCTACTGGCCCTGTGAATATTGGCTTTAAAATATTTCAGCTACATATGGTAAGCTTCACTTTTCCTGCCAGACACACAGAATACATGCACAGAGCTGGAGTGGTGTTCAGGGTGCAAAGAAAGAAAGAAAGAAAGAAAGAAAAGCTTTGCAAATGCCAAATTCTCATGATGAGATCAGATTTAACATCCCAGACTGCAATTAACAAGTTCTCAGTGTTTATTGATAGAATTAAGTATAAAAGAGCTGCTGAATTGAGTGTTTTGAATGCAGCAGGTTGCATATATGTCAATATGAAGTTGAACATAAGGTGCCAGCAGTCACAAGACTCATACACTACAGTGAAGTTGTTGTTTTCATAATCTGTGCTGGAGATTTGGGATCTTTGGCAGCGACTTCACATGTTTCAAACAAACTTTATATACAGAAAAAGTTAATTTTGCACTTACTTCTCACATCTCTCCCTTTAGACACACATAAAAAAAAGAAAAAAAAAAGAAAATGAGTGAATCAATAATCATACAAAGACTATCTCCCCCCTATTGTTGATTTTCAGTTACATCACCATAACAAAACAGCAACAAATATTACAACATAAAAAGTCAAATAAATCAGCTTTTTAAGTTTACCTTCTGCGCTCAGGAAGTATAAGGCCACCACTAACAAAAGTAGCACTGCTGTGCACCGATGCATGTCTTCACAAGTAAAAAAAATAAATAAATAAAGAAAAAAAACAAAACAAGCAGCTATCCTCAAAATCCGAGCTCTCCAGTCGGTCTATACGAATAAACGCGCAAAAAATGAACACAAGTCTTTAGAGGTGTAAATAACATCCACTTGCAGTGACTGTTAGATGGCAGGACTGAAAGAGCGCTGAAGGGTTTCTGCTTTTTTTTTTTTTTTTTTTCTCTGGAGTCCCTTTGGAGCGCTGATTGTGCGTCCTGAGCGCTTGGATGAACCTCCAGTCAGTCGTTTAGGTCTCTCCCCCTTTTTCTCCCTCTCTCTCCCTCTCTCTCTCTCCTTCTGTCGCTGTGGAGAGGCAGGCAGCAGCTCTTTTAAAAAGCAGCCCGCTGTCCCCTTTCTCATTAATATGCAGCACGGCCAGACAGCGAATCAAACACTTGTGGAGAACATGGAAAAGGGAGGGAGGGAGAAAGAGAGACACAAAATACACATATTGTCCACCAAAATGAGGTTGGTGACGTCTGCTGTGGTAGATGGTTGGTTAGTTTATATATCCCACAGCTTCTGTCCTCACTATATAACTGACAGGAAACTTTAGCGGGATGTTTATAAACCTCATAACGAGAGAAATGAAGACAAAAACAACGAGATTTCACTACTATTCCTGTGAGTCTGCGGTGGATTTTTATTTGTGTCCAGTAGCTACGCTGCAGAGTTACTTAGAAAACAGAGAAAGATGGGAACTTCGGTTCATATGCTGTTGCACCGTTTCAACAAAGTTTTATGGTCAATTACTGGATCACTTGGCCCTCTTGCACGACTGCACTCTTGCCTATTCTGTATTTCTGAATTGTATATTAGATTTATTTATATCATCTGCACAAGTCATATTCATGAATCTTAAATTTTAATTATTCTATACTTGGTCATTTATCCTTTTCACCAAACCCGGAAAATGCGATTTAATCTCTTCCTATGTATTTGAAACTGGAAAGTATAAATGTGACTGTGATGAGATGACAATACAGGTCCTTATCCTTGAATTTAACCCCCTTGCTGGACAGTGAAAGTGCTGCTTGATGTCGTAAAACAAGAAAATCCATTATTCATTATCCATCCATTATCTTTCGGAGGTTATTTCTCCCTGTGCAGCGATGAATGTATGCGCTTATATTGGTTGCCGTGGTTACAGAAAATACTCGCTTCTTATTGGCTAGAAGTTAACCGTTAACGTCACTTCAGAAGGCATGTTAAACACAGTTACTGTAACACAACAGTCCAATCTGAACGGTTTAGCTCCATTTATTGAATGAAGAGCGTGACATATTGGTTGAAAGCTCTGTAAAACTAAGTGGACATTTGATTTGAGCTGAGATATTTTTGTTACATGTAGGTCAAAAATTAACTTTCATGTTCAAACCTCCAACATAGTCCGTCTAAATCAGTATACAGGTATCCATAGCAACGGAACTTGCTATACTTGCTGTTAACTGTTGTTAAGCTAACTCTGAACTAGCCGTGGGTTAAACAGACTAATCCTAGCTTTTAAAAAATTATGATAATTTGGTAAAACTTTACTTTAAATCCCTGTTGAGAATGTATAAGCAGCATACAAACATTTAATAAATAGTAGCATACTATAATATAGTTGTTATCATATACAGTATAGATTAAGTGTTTATTTTTGTAATGTTTGGCTAGCTGTCAACTACAAGCCTATAACTCTACCTGGGCATCCATAAAAGGAAGCTGGTGTATTAACAGATAATTAAAGGGCAAATTCAGTGCTGTGAATAAGATGATTTCTTAAAACTAGGTCATCTATGTAATGGAAATGTGCAATTATTTTTGAGACCGGTGCCTTATAAGTAGAAAAAAACTGCGAAAAAGGATGTAGATTCCCCATATCACTCTTAAGGGGGAATCCTACAACAACCAGAATGCATTGCCTGTCCAATCATCCACTGATGGTGTTTTCACAGAAAGCAGAGGGCAAGTACAAAGACAAAGTTTCAGAGACAAAGTTAGTGAGCAGTGTTATATCTCTTTTTTGGGTCTTATTAACAGTTACAATTTTTTTCCCCTTATTGAGACTGTATATATTGTACCGGATCATAATACAAATGACGTGCTGGAGTCAGTTAACAGGAATCATTGAAAACTTACAGAGTGTTGCACACAAGCCGGAGCTGCTATTGGACAGTCAAAACACCTCAGGACTTGTTTTGGAAAACAATCATGAATGAAGGGGTGAAAACTACAACTGAACTGTTTCTTTTAACTATTTTTGACAAAGAGGAGCTGGAACCTGGATTGTTGCCAAACTGGTTAACTAAGTTAACTTGCAGATAAATAGACACATATTCAGAGTTAAAGTCTGTCATAATAATCCGTCAGAAAACAAAGTCAGGTTTACTAAAACGGTTGCAAAGTTTGCTGAAGTGGTGAGTTTACAGTCTGTCTTCATTCTTTCTGACAATGCTCGATGGTCAGTGGTCGATGCTACTCTTTCGGCTGCTGCTGCAATGATTAATTAATTAATCAATTACTTGTCAACTATTAATATATATATACCATTATGAAGCTATTTTGATGATCAATTAATCATTTTGAGTCCTTTTTTAAGAATTAAAACATTGTGGACTGCTGGTCGGGACAAATTCATCATTTTATGGACCAAACAACTAATCGATTAATAGGGAAAATAACAGACAGATCAATCGATATGATTGACAGATCAATTGATAATGAAAACAATCATTAGTTGCAGCCCTAATAATGTGAAATATGTCTTAGCAGAAATTATGATTGCTAACAAATCCTACCATACATTAATAATGTGAAATTGTCCTTACATCTGCTTATAACTAAATTATTGTGTTTAAATGTGTGTATACTGCTTATAAATGTGAAATAAGGAAGGAAAATTACATAATTTGAACAAAAGTAGCATGTTTTCTGTCACTCTTTGTATTATTTTGTCTTGAATATTAAGACAATAAAATACAATATTAGCAGTTTTGTGAATATATGAACTATTGTTATTCTCTTCGCTGCGTATGAATAAATGCAACCATTGTATCTGGGGACGCCATCAGGCTGAACTATTGGCCTGTAAGAGATAGCCCTGAGAAGAAGGTCTGACCCCTCCCACCTGGGACACTCTTACCACAGGATTAAACAGCATTCATCACCGTCCTGGATCATGAGGGATTTGTATGCATGTGTGTGTATGTGTGTGTGTGTGTGTGTGTGTGTTCACCTCCCTGCCCTAAACTCTGATATAATCAGCTCCTGTCATCATTCAAACCAGCGTCCATGAAATGTCCGTCTGTGCCGTGTGTGTGTATGTGTTTTTATACAGTATTGTCATGGATCTATGTCCATCACAGCGTGTGTTCCTACGTGAGCGCAAGCACGTACATCCGTAAAATGCTGCCTGATGTGTGTCTTTGGTATTTATTGACTGACATGTACTGCATGTGCAACCTGAACAGTGAGCAAATCAACTGTGACCCTTTCTTGATGTCACCTCAGGACGGACTATGCAGTAGCAGGCTTTAAACAACAACAACAAAAAGAAGAAGACTTTATCCCAGGTTGCTTCCTGAACATGGAAAACCCTGAAGTCACATACAGAAAGGAAAAATTCAAACCGTTGGTCCTTTGAACAACAGTAGGTTGTAATGTCGGCTATCATTTCCAGCAAACTGGGACAGATTTGTGTGTATGTGACCCCCCTGCAGGACACGGATGCTGTGTTAATCCATCTCAAGTCGTTTTGATCTCAGGATAACAGACATCAGCGAGCTGTCCGTTTCAGTCTTCAGTTGAAGTGACTGATAATCAGTTGGACGTCTGTTGTCTTGATCCATTAGATCACTTCAGCCTCACTAAATGTCAAAAGGAAGGAAAGAGATTAAAGGTAGAAATATAAGCTATCAAATACAAAGGAATTAGTCTTGAAGATGAAAATGACATCATTAATCCATCAAAAATGTTGTTTTAGAAATATTTTAAAGTTTATTATATCGTCGTTTACCAAAACCCACTGAGGAAATTGAGAATTTCTCAAAAAGTTGTGTTTGTTTCATTTATTTCTATATATAAAAGTTGCAGTTTTGACAATGAAGAACAGAGAACAGTTATAGAGGATATAATTATCTGACTTGTACCAAAATTGGTTACAGATGCTACCAGGAGGTTGGTGCCAGGTTCTTAGACAAATAAACTGTAATAAAACTTGGAAAGCATTGAAGCAATGGTTTACATACCCCAACGGTACTATCTAATGATCTCAAATATCCCTCTAGCCACCCATATCAATCATGTTCCAAATGTGCTTGATATTGAAATAGATGTTATTTAACAGTTTACTTTATAAATGGGGATATTTTTAGGTTTTTTTCCCTTAGCGATCCTGGAATTGCCAGTGTTTAGGTTTGGTCTGGTTTCTGTTTATTTTCAGTAGGTTTGGTCAAGTTTGCATGTTCACATCACTTCGAGGAACTGCAGGATACTTCATTTTATCTGTTTCGACTTCACTGCTTCCTTCTTGAGTAGTTTCACATGCTCCTAGTAATCAAAATGTCATGTTTAGGTGTTACAAATGACTCAGATTGGTGGGAAACAGAGGCATGCTGATAGTTTTGTGGTTATTGTGACGTCCACTGTAACAGTATCACTCTAATTCTTAGTTGAGCATTTTTTTTCCTCCTAAACAAATATGTGAATCATAATCTCTATTTTTTTCCTCCACAGTATTTCCGTTTATCAACTGTTATGTAACCCTGGTTAGGAGTCACTACCTTAATGTGAAGTTTTTGCTTCAAGTGTGCTTTTCAGATGAAGCAACGTCTACCCATGAATCCCATAAAAGTTTATGCAGAGTGGTGAGCAGTTCAAGAGTAAGTTTCTAAAGTTGTTTAATTTTCAGCAGGGACTGAAAACCTTTTTTGATCCCACAAGAAAATAATCGAAACCTGAGAAAAATGATGTATTTTATAGTTATACTTCTTGTATCATGAATCAAAACATTTATTGTAGTGGCTTCAGAAAAACACAACCTAAAATCCATTAACTATCATATGAAATCATTTTGACGATGAGGCATCACTGTGAGATTCAAATGATAGTTGTCTTTTTGTAATAAACCCTTTATATTCTGACTATTATATTAAAGAAAAATTTGCTTTTCTTTTCACTTGCCTGAATACAAGTCCAGCTGTTTTGTGAAAAAGCACTTCAAATACACTGCCAGCCCCCCTCCGACCACCTCCAGTTCTTTCAACCTGATTGAATTCATCACATAGGGAAGGACTATGTCTAGTTACACAAACCTGGACTGCTTGCTAGATTGTAAACTCAATTTGTCTCGGTGAGCTAACCTGCACTGTGTCTAATGGCTTTTAGTGGATTTGGCAGCGGTGAAAGTGCAGACGTAATTCACAGGGAAAATAGTACAGTTTACCCCAAAGTCAAACATGGCAGAGGGTGTGTGAAGTGTGTTTGGGGCTGTTTAGTTTAGAATGATAAAAGTGAAAAGTGTGAGAAGAGACAGACAGAGAAGCAGAGAGTATGTTTGTGAGTGATGTGTGTTGGCAGCCAGACTGAATGTCTCCATATTTAAATACAGGCTGCAGTCTGTAACTAAAACACACAAAAACTCTTCAGGTCAATTACACCCATCAGGGTGTAAATAGAGCATCTGAATATGACTCCAAATTGCGATGTGACATGTTTTTATGTTACCCTGTAGCTGGAATGACAGAGCTGTCAGAGATACTGTTATAATTTTAGTTAGGTTTGGAGATAAGCACGTTAGAGATGATTTCTCTGTCAGATTATCACCGCTTACACCATCTGTTACTGGCAGAAACTTCAAAACCTTCTTTAACTATTGGAAGCACTCAGCTACTATTTTGTAGCTTGCAACCCAACAGATCTCTAATAAAATCTGACCTGGTGGTTCACACTGTCGAATGCAGATTTTTGCTCTGAAGTATGAAAAGGTTTTACATCTTACATGAAAAACTCTCTCAGCAAATATGTGGCCAAACTAAGTAAGAGTAATCATGTGTTACTGAGAGTGATTGGTCACCTTTAGACACTAATCTGACTTCAACATCAGTCCACAATAAATAACATGATTTGTTTTCTCTCATATCATAAAAATGTTATATGAATACATTAAAAATATGTATTTAACTAGTTCTAAACTAGTGAGGTAAATTTGACAGTTGAACAAATAAGAAAACTCACAAAAGAGTTAAACAAGAAATGACTGTGTTAAGCTGAGAAATGTTTGAAATGAAAATATAATATTTTTTCCAGCCTTAATTTCTCAGATTGGATGTTATTAAACAACACTAATGTTCATGATGATTTTAATAAAATGCTGATGTTGATGTAGTTGATGCAGCAGGTATAACGTTTACCAATAGTTTAGCGTATTAGCATGTATTATTGTAGCACTTAACATAAAGTACATCTGAGGCTGAATGTCGTTCATTTTATTTGTATTGGAAAAATTTAACCTTTAATCTTATTATAGAGCAGGAGGAAAGTCCCAAAGAGGACATGAATGTATGTGCCAATTTTCCTGAAAATCCATCCAAGAGATGTCTTAAAACCATGAATGTCAAATGAGGATCATCAGAATTATTAGTCTGGGAACCATGATGAATGTCTGCACCACATTTTGTGCCAATCCATCTTACAGAGTTTGAGATATTTTCTCAGGGTAAGTGAAAACTTTGACCTGCTTGATGCACAACTGGAAAACTCACAGGATCACTAAAAGATTTATCATCTGGGGAACATGAAGGTCTGAACAAAATCTCATCAAAATCTCATGGCAATCCATCCAACAGTTGTTGAGATATTTCAGTCTGAAACAAAGAGTCCTCTTAGCTGAATAGTTACTGCACCATCACCTGTTTACAAGCACAACTTCTGTTCTCTCGCTGGATTGTTGATTAAGTCAGAATAACTAAACACAAACAGAATTCTTCTCTGTTCTCATTAAAGCTGGATTTAGTCTTTCTGGGGGCATCGTGCCTGAAGCTCAGGGGGTTCACCTGGTATTATTGTTTGTCTACTGCGTTGCGTGATTGACTGTCTTTTGAAGCCAGGCAATTTTAGCTAATCCTCACTTCTGGGGGTAGTTTGGGGTTAAGATTAAAGGAGTAGGTGTGGGGATGTGATTGTAGCAAACAAAAAACTCCTCAAATGTAAAATTATAGAAACCTGTGGGTATGAACGCTTGCTTGTTTGGTAGTACAGGATTAAAATAAATCATGGAGCTTTTCAGATCAGTGTCAGTTGCTTCAAGTTATTACAATAAATAATGTTGATTTACTGACTTTAAATAGGTAGAAATTAAGCTTTATAAAGATCTAGATTTAAAATAAAGAACAGCACTCACAGTCTAGTCATCTGCTGCATGATATACATTAAATCATGGAAAAAAATAAAATTATATTATGTAAGTTCCTAATGAAAGAGAGTATATATATCAAAAAGATTTTCATTATTCCATAACATACATATGTTTTTGACAAATTCTCTTCAGCTAAATGCCCTACATTCACTGTGGTACTCTTCTTATTTACATGTTGCCCACATGTTTTTTGTGGGTTTCCTCCTGTTTCCTGTTTCCACAGTTCAAAGGCAACAGTCAAGCATAAAAACAGTGACAGAGAGAGACTATTTGTGTATATACAGGTCAGCTGGTAGACAGACAGGTAGACAGGTGCGGAAGATAATTGCAGGAAATAATGAGGGTTTCTACATGTTTGGTAAAGCAGGCATGTAGGGACATTTCATACAGACGTGCAGACAGGTGTGCTGATGCTGGCACGTAATTACTGGTAATAATGGGATGCTACTCAGTGGCTGTTTTGTTGTTTGTTTCCCCTGCAACAGATTTTTCCAGGAACCAATGGACAGAACATTCCTGCACGCACAGCTTATCACCATGAAGTCTGTGGACATTCAAAAGCATCTGTAGCTCTCTGTGTGAGTCTGAGTTTGACCAACAGGCAAACAGATGGAGAGGTATGCAAAACGGTGTGTACAGGCAGGTGTGAGAGGATAATTCCTCTCAGGTGACTGAGGTGGGGTGAAGGGTGAGGCTAACCGCCCTGGGCAGAGATGTAATTTGCTGTTTAAACTGTCATGTTCACATCACGGCTGGTTTCATGAGTTTACAGCCACCAGGCTAAATTTTGGTGGCAGGAAGGGTTTGAAGAGAAAGGATGACTGGAGGCTTGACGGCTGGAGCTGGTTGTTTGTTCAAACTCTTAAAACGACCTTTGAGTACGTTTTCCTCAAGTAAAAATGATGGAATAGTTTGACATTTTGAGAAACTCACATCTGGTTTCTTGGCAAGAATTGGATGAGAAGATATATGTGAATCTGTCTATTATGAAGCTGGAGCCAGTGGACGGTTAGCTTAGCTTAGCATAAATACTGGAAACAGGGGGAAATTGCTAACTTAGCTCTGTCCTGTGGTTAAAAAAATACAGATCACTTTTTTACGAGGGACTGTGTGCCAAACTTTGACAGTAAGACTTTCTTATTGCCATTTAAGTTAAGCCGACCATAAATATTTGTTTCAAACTTTCAGAATTTTTTAAATCTGTTTAACTACACTGGTGAAACTACAATGACAATTAATTAAACAAAAAATTGTATCGGAAGGACTAAAATAGTCCTTCAGCTGCTTTTTTATAAAATAAACCCTAAATTATTTTTCAACAAACAGCCTTCTCACACCATACATGCTGCCAAAATTCTTCTGTTGACCTCAAAGAAACTATCATTCCTTATACAGTCCACAGTCTGAGTGAATGTTACACAGGCTGCACTTATGCAGTGATATAAACTATTTTGTGTCTGCTAGGACAAACATGCCATCAGTTTTAGCTTGTTTGGATTTGCATGGCTTCTAAAAGAGAAAGAGAAACGTTTCATAAATTTAAGTTGTCTCTCGTCTGTAAATTCCTTTATAGAGAGTGAGAGTGAAAAGCTGAGAGAGTGAGCATGTATGTGTGTGTATGGATGTAGACATTCCCACTTGAAATCTCCTACATCCATGTCAGTTACCAAGTAAACAGACAGGCCATTAGTGCTCAGCATATATACTCAGTGTTGATCTGTTTTGACATATATTTCTGTAGAATGATGGTGAGTGCACACAGTGTCTACAGGACTGAAGGTGTATGAGATCTAACCACAGGGAAACAAAATAACACAAAAAAAAAACATAATAATGGAGCATTCTGGGAGTATTTCCAAAATATCTGTGTAGTAAGACAGACCCAGGATATGCAGTGGTAGTCCATATACTGTACAGGTTGTATGAATGTGGAATAAAAACTATACAAACAGAACAGAGGGTAAGAAAAACATGAGAAACATGCGAAGAAGATTTCAGACCTCAACACAAAAAAGGTGAAAAACGTCAACACACGACTGTGGCAGAATCAGAGGGTCCACATGTAAAGTTGTATTAAACTACTGCTCATGTCACAATGCTAACATAATGACATTTACCAAGTGTAATGTTTACCATGCCCATCATCTCAGTTTAGAGTAGTAGCATGTTACATTAAATACAGCTAAGACTGGCGAGGAACTGTCGTTAGTTTTGCAGGAATTTGCTTATAAAAATTGGACAAGTTAAAATTTTGACCTGACAATGGTGAAAAGTTCAGGGATCACAAGTGATTAAGATATGTTGTCTGAAACAAAAACTTGTGCCAATCCATCTAGTAGCTGTCAAGACAAAAAACAAAAATGGAGGAAAAGTTAGAAGGATTCATTGAGTTGGAATCATGAATCTCTCAACTAAAGTTGCAGACAAACGAACCAACACTGTCATCTCCAGCAGCACAGTCAAAAAGAAATGAGAACAAATACAAATGACAATATGAGTCAGACTAAAGTACATAATTCTAAACTAAGGACTTAACTGACTAAGTAATCAATTGTAAGTCAATTAAAGAATAAACAATGATGGCAAATCATGTGATGCAACACACACACAGACACACGCACATGCACACACACACACACACACACACACACACATCTCTGTGAGTGTGTGAATGTGCTCAGAGGCCCCTGATGACATGGATGTTAGGTCAACAGTAAAAACCAACCACACCATCAGGCACCGGCTCTGACAGCAATCAAATTCACCATGAAAGCAGCATTTGTTCAGTCCCAGAACATGTGCTATTTTGAGGTATTTTATGACACTGATCCTGGCTTATGTGGATGTTATGTAATTTTTATTTTACACCATATTAAGGCAGATTCTAAAAGCTGACTGCTGATTCCATTTGCATCTAGGTTACTTTGGACACAGCTGACTGTGCATGGAAATTCGGGAAATTACAGCAGAATTTCATGTGAAATTGAAGGTAGCAGAGGGGAAAACAGTAAAATGGGATAGAAATAAGGAAAGAAATAAAAAAACAACTCAATGTATCCCTCCTGTGGATGTCATTCTCAGTCAAAGCATAAACTGTAGTGGTTGCTAGGAGAATTTAAGTTGACTTTTTTCTGAGACTTTCTGAGAAATATTCAGATTTAAGAGTTGTAATTTCTGTAAGTTGATACACAAAAACCCTGCTTGCTCCCATTTTTGTGGACATTTGTGTTTCTATTCAATTCAATTCTATTTATATACCGCCAAATCACTATTTGGTTACTGTTTTCCATGGATGCAACTAGTTTTCAGGCAGAGAAAGATGACCATGCTAATCTTAATCAAGCTACTGTGATTGGTGAAATTGTTTCTCCAACTGGGGCAAACAGCCACCAGCGACCACAACAACAAACCAGTTTGAGCAGTTGAACAAATCATATGGGCTGCAATTGAGAGGTTTGGAAACAGGCTACCTTTATCAGTATGAAGGGTTAACATTCAAGGATTATGAAAAGGTCAGCAGGTCACATTAGTGTTCATCATCCAGTTACCTTGAATATCTGCAGCTAATTTCCATCCATTGAAAACCTTCAATTAGTCTTTAATGATACCTTCTTGTGATTAAAGTAAGTGTTGGTAAAGGAGAATAATTTTGTCTTCACAGAAGCACTAAAAGTCTGACTGGGTGTGAGACTGATCACGCCATCCTAAGGCACTGTCACTATAGCAACAGGAAAAGTTATTATTCTTCCATTTGACCGGCAGTTTGTGTCTATGTTTCATGAAACTATATGGATGCAAGAATGATGTATTTTCACTCAAAGCTGAAAGGTTTGTATGTGTTCATAAATATTTTATAACAGACAGTCAGCAGGTGAAGGATAACATAACACACACACAGAACACACACAACACATGGAAGAATGTACCTCTTGGTAATATTTTTCAGAGTGATTTGGTGTTACTATCCCAGTCATAAAACCCTAAGCAATCATATTTCATCTCTTAGCTTGCAGCTGATTTGGGATTTGTTCAGGCTTAGTTGTTTTCCAAGTTTCTGCCAGTACTCGTGAACTTTCTAGAAGGAAGTCTTTTACCCTAGATAATATCAAAACAAATAAATATTGAGATATTTCATTAACTATTGGAGCTGCACTATTGTGAGCTGAACAAAATCTACAGTTGAACAGTTCTGATGTGACCTGATTATGGACTCGAGACTGGTTTCAGGTACAGCATGTTTACCTGATGTTTTTTTCTCTTAGACTAAGTTAGCACAAAAAACACATTAAATGTTCCACCCTCCCCCCAGGTTATCTCAGAACTTAGATCTGTGTCCTCATTATATGACAACCGCCCTACATTTTGAGAAACCAGAGCTCTATTTGCGGTTCGCTAACAATGTTGTGGAGTGAGTATTGAGAGGAGAAAGAGTTTTACGAACTGCATCCAACCAACACAAAACTTTATGCAGTGCGATTTGGGTCATCCCAGACATCATTTGATATTTGTGAGAGACATGTGGTAAAATCTTTGCTTGTCGATCATAGACTGTGATCTTAGATCATATTGTAAGTAGTCCACCAACGACTGATCTAGAGTTTTGGTGAACAAAGACGAGCTGTCAAAGTTCTGAGCGTCACGATCGGTTTTACAATCTCCTTCTTCTTTTTTTGAGGTTTTTGGTGCAGAGAAGTTGCAGTGCTTGGGCCAGTTTATGTTGTTGCATGTTCCAAATATGAGAGCGATGAAGATGGGTGGTGCAAGTTGATGACATTTCTCTAGATCCGCACCTGTTTTTTGTCTATTAGCATTGTAGCGCAGGTTTTCATTGCATTATTTGACATGCCTCAAACTGATACAGACTGAGACTTTATTAGACCCGTCTAGCATGGCGTAACATGTGATAAACTTGACATTCCTCCTCCAGATTTTCATATTATATTAGTGTTTTCATGGGCTGCATAAACTAGTAAACTGGTATCAATGTGTAAAATCAGTCTACACTTTAATCAGAGTATATGTTTGTGCAGTCATCCCCATCATAATGCGATATAAATCTGAACGTCTTGTCTGGATGAGATAAAACAACTTCATGCAGGGTGTAAACCCACATGACATGCAGTACAATGATATGATATATGAATGTGATCGCATTGCAGCCAAAGGTGGAAATACGATCTGTGTTAGTGAGAAAGTGCAGCCCACAAAAACTGCAATGACTCGCCCTGAAGTTTGTATTCTCCTCAGCTGCAAACACGACAGCAGCCGAAATAACCCGTTCGTAGAGTTGTAAAAACAGAAAAGATATACCTGTCTGCCTCTAATGAATAGAGAGTACGAAAGTTACAGTATCATGAGCCAGTGCCTGCCATGTTCGTTGCTGTTTTTGTTTACTCGACCCTTTTGAGAAACGGTGATGTTTGGCTTCTGTAGAGGGAAAAGCAAGAAAAAAAAAGTGTCTGAAACAGCTTCTCTTCTGCCCTGAGTCAACGGCTCAGCTGACAAGATCAAACTAAGCATAAAAGCTTTCCACACTGAAAATACTTCAAAGAGGATTTCTTTGGAAGTACTACGATGCCTCAGGACATGATGTTGTAGAACTCACAATGCCTGCCATAAAGATTAATATGCAATCCAGTTTTGAATTGTAGCTAAAAAGAAATATGGAGCTTAAATATGAAATAAGGTCAAACAATGTAGATCTACTTATTTAGTAAGACTGATTTCTGGCTTGAGTCTTGCTTATCAAAACAGCAAGTATTGGCATTAACAAAGGACTGCTCTAACAATTAGAGTCAGTGAACAACCGTTAGACGGTTTGCAGGTCTTGGAATTCCCCTTTAAAATTTCCTACTGATACTTTATTAAGCCTGATGAATGTAAAGAGGCTTTTGGGGATTTCTTTTTGATAGTTTATCATTTTAATATGGCCGATTGTCATTTAAGTACATTCATATTGGATTAATAAAATGATAAATCTCAAGTCAGTGCTCAGAAACTCACTTAAACACTTCTGCATTGCATTTTGAAATCTGGTCTGAATCAATTTATCTTTTCCCTCCTTTGCCAAAACAGATGGAAGGCTTCAGCGAACAGATGCAGGAGAGATGTTATCCATTTGTTTGTTTCCTGTGTTATAAAAAAAGCCCAAAGTCAGTACAAAAAAAAGTGTGCTGTCCTGACATGCACCATGTTGCTCAATAAAACACATGGAAAAGACATTTCATGCTGAAAGATGTAAAAAAAAATGTTTTGTGTATGAAGTGTTGTAAACAAGATATGTTACTATGTGGACACAAAAGAGAACATGTTCTATTGAGATCTGCTGAATTGCTCAGTCTAAACTTGAATGTTATGACAATTCACACTTTTTAGCTTTTAACATTGTGTTTTTGTTAGCAATAACTAAAACAATGAATAATAAATAATTAATAATCCTTTACTAACTCAGAAAACGGTACTTTTGAGTTTCCTGGGAAAGCCTCATTGGAAAAAAAACTAAATATCACAATACCTAATTTTGCACAATGTGTAAATATACAGAATTACTTTGAAAACGATGAAATAAACCAAATATTTGTATATGAATTTGTATATACAAATATAAGATAAGTAAGATATGTTGTTTGTGTTGTTTGTAAGGCAGGTTTTTTTTAACGAGATGTTTTCATGTTCCTTTTATGCAAAGTCAGTCTAAACATGTTTGTTTGATGCAGAAGCTTGAGATTGATATCTATCTTCTCAACTGACTGTGAATAAGAAGCTAAACAACCAGATTTCCCAAACTGTTGGATTCTTTTGTTCCCTGCACTAAGTTAAAGAAAGAGAGAGATCTGTTTATAGCGAACGACCGACTGGGAGGCAGGTAGAAGGAAAGCAAAGCAAACAGATCAAAGGAAAAACTATTATAGAGGGCTTCTAATTTGAAATGGATACAGGAAGTGGTGGCATTCGGCTGACCAATGGTGTAATTTCATCACTCAGTCAGTCAGTCACAGTTGGTAACCCATAGATTTGCAAAACTCTCACAAGATTTGTAAGGAAAGTCGTAAGTTTAACCTATGCCAAGTTTCAAGTGATAATTTTAGCTCAAACCATCATCTTTCCCGAATCTTAACCATGTATTTTGGTGCAAGAGTTTTTCAAATCTAGGGTTACCCTTTCGACACGACCATCAGTCAGTCAGTCACAGTCTTTGGTGTTTATAGGGCTGGCCCCGCTGTTGCGATCCAGCCAAAAAAACAGAAGAGACAAACAGGAAAAAAAATGTAAAAATGTAAATGTCTGAAGTCAGAGTGAATCCAGATTGAATGTAGTTTAACAAACAATCTGAGTGTTCCTGTTTCAGGCCAAAACGCCGCTGTCCAACTCTTTTCAAAATAAACAGCTAATGCTAATGAGGCTACAGAGCCGCAGTTATGCTAATAATCTCTTAAATGATGGAATCTAAACCCCAAGAAACTTTTTCTGCATAAAACATGTCCTTGATCTTCCCAACTTCTTTTCTTTTCTCTTTTTATGGACGCTGTTTGGTACTTTATGTTCGTTACATCTGGACATCTTAAACGGCCATTAAGTGATCAACGGCTTTTATTAATGTCTACTGGTTCCCATTAGGAATGACAACAGCTTCCTTCTATGCTGCCACTGGCCTGTACTAACACAAACAACAATGTCAGGTTTTTACAAAAGAAGTGAAAAGGCACAGAAACATCTATAGTCGTAATGCAAAACATTTCTGAACAATCTTTGTCTCTTTTTTTCCCCAACTAATCAGCAGCTGAGAGTTTTGGTCCATGGAGTGTGTATCCATCACAAGAATGCACAGAATTTAATAGACTGTCTCTTGGTTTGTTTTGAAATTCCTTGGACACAATTTAATACAGCATCTATCCAACAAGTTTCCCAATTTTCATAAAATTACAAATATGTAACACACAGAACAGCCAATTGTATATTTCAGGTCTATGTTCATCTGGAGGATCTGGATTAAAGTATCTGCGTCAGAAAGCATCTGTACTGCTGCTGAAGTGCCCAGAATTTTAGAGCTTTGAAGATTAATTTATTAGTAAATTGGCTGCAGATTAATCAAATAATCATTGCAGTATTTTCTTTAATGCAAAAACACCAACCATTTGCTGGTTGAGGCTTCTCAAATGTGAGGATTTTATGGTTTTCTTTGTCTTCTTTGATGTCAAACCGGATATCTTTTGGGTTTTTCTTTGCAAGAACAAAGTGTCACATCATTATTAGTATTACTCGATTCTTGTGGTGTCAATTGCAGAAACAACACAAACCAATATATGTCAAATACAGAATCTTAGTAGACTGAAGTTCAAATACACTCTTCACTTTAACACTAAGACAGTTCAATATATCAGTTTGATAAGCTAGTGTGATGGCGTCTCAGATAGAGATCTGTGAGAAGGTGACTTTATTCTACTCTATTGGCTTCTACATACATGAATAAAAAACCTCCTTTTCTTTTTATTGAAAATAAAGCAGTAATGTTGCTTCTTTTTAGCCTCTTTTACTTGCTTTACAAAATTCAATTTCATGGAAATAGGGAATATTTTATTTTATTTCATTTTTTGGTAACATAAATTAAACAAAATAAAGATTCATTCAGGATCAGTTCCAGTCCAATATGATGCGGCTAAGCTGGGATAAAGTCAAATGGAGTATTACTGCAGTCCATCATTAGTTTCTCAATTTTCCCATCATCTAATTACAACAATCAGAGCAGCCAGTCTAAACACACTATCTTTGTTGTTTTCATTGTCATGTTTTACCTTCGCAATAGCATCCACATGTATCTGTCTGTGTCAAACATTGGCTTAAATTCTCTGAAATGTCTGATTCATCAAAACACAGTGATTATTTCTGATTAGAAAATCGTTTTTCTGAGGTTATTCCAACCACGTAAAATCAAACAAAGCTATTTTTTTATTTTTTCTGTGAGTCACGGACTAATAACATCCAGGAGGTGCCCGGCACACATTGGACTGTCAAAACAGCAGCTGTGTCAGCCTCCCTTACGATAGTTCATAAAAAGGTCAGGTATCACTCCTCAGCACAAAGATTTAACCTTAATCAGGGATTAGTCTCTTTCAAAACTTCAGTATGTTATTTTACATTTTACATTACTCTTCCCATACATCCAAGGAGACTAACTGCCAAATAATATGACACTTCTATTAAGTACAGTGAAATAAAACCTTCAACACAGGGCTCAAAGTGTTTCTAATAGTATTTTCACACTCTGATGTAAAACTTTGCACAAATATCTCTGACATGCAAAGGTGAAAATCTGTAAGAATTTCAATGATCAAGTCAGAACCTGGAAGTTAAAGCTTCAGAGGTGTTTAGTTAAATATTTACATGTCAGACATTATGAGGCAAGTCCATTGTTGCAATAACAAGAAAATTATACTTGTCATGTAGCTGTAACGAGCTGAGCACCTTCTTTTGCCTTTTTCAGAAGGGCCTGAATGTCTGGAAATGTGAGTTCCAAGTAGTTTACTCTGAAGCCAGAAGTGTCAGATGTTCGCTCTGAAATGCAGCAGTTGTTTTCAGCTAAAAACTGCTCTCAGGAGGTTCAAGAGGTTCAGCTGAACCTGATCAGACTGTCTTGTTATATCAGTGCGCACCCATAATTTGTTATTTGGAACATAAACAGTATAGAAAAATGCTAATTTTGAGATTTCTGGAGCAAGAGTGTAAAAGGAAAAAAAAATGTCTGGGAAAACAAACTGTTCCTCTAAATCGTAGTCGTGGTTGATTAACACATTTCTGAGAGTGGACGGTTAATGTGCCAAAGAGGTCAAATGAATGAAAACTCTTTTTACACTTGATTAGATCTTAGATATATTCCTTAGATCTGCACAGAGTGAACAGACCTCAAATGAAATCTTCTCTTGGTTCAGTTTACATGAAGTCATTGAATTTAATTTAATTGTTTCTTAGTTGGACTGAAATTCTCAACTTAATGCTGCTGGGAAAAACAAAAATGAAATCTTCTTTATTCAAATGATTGTTATTGAAACAGGCGGTGTTCACCTGTATTCTAAGTTACTGCCATGAGAAAAATCAAGTTGTTTCATGATAAAATATGGACTGTAAACAACTTTTCTTAAACAAACTAAAAAGTAAACTGGCTACATCTCTTACCTGGACTGAATACAGTGATCAAAGGACAATAGTCTGATCTGTACAGTAATTATCGAGCTTGTTGATGCATCGCCTGCTGTCTCCATTGTCACTCACTTGCTTAACCTTCAACATTCCTGACTGCTTTTACCTACAATTTACAAGAGCTTAGTCAGAGCTCATGACGTTAAACTGGCTGAGTGTCAATCAAATCTTGTACCATTATCACTGTGACAATGATAACATGTAGGAGTTGTCATTATTAGCTTATAACACCAGCTGTGATGGAGTACTTCATCCTGACATAGAAGATACTTACTGCAATTTGTTTTTCATATGCTCTTTCCAAAAATTGTAAAGTATTATACTTTCTGTTAATTCCAAAGTTGTATTATTTTAAATCTATACCTCACTTTTTCGCAATCCTAGTCATACCTTAACCAACAAAGATCCTTTTCTTACCTAAAGACACCTTTTCAAAGCAGGATTTCAAAATCACAACAACTTTAAAAGATATTCTGGATATTCAGGGTTGTAAAAAACAGATTTTATGAAATGTGTTACCTATTTTTTGCATGTGTTATATGTCAGGATCAGAGAAAGTATCTCATCTGATCCAATTTAGTCATACATTTGTGGTGGGTGAACAACGCTGACAGATTTATTTTCACTCGAGGCTGTACAAGTAAACATAAAGGCTGAGAACATGATATAGGTCACAAAGCCAATGCTGGCACGAGACAACGTGCACACCCATGGAAACCATGACCAGACCCCTGAATAATTCACACGTCATGTAAAGGGATAGCTCTGAGATCCCAAACACTGAAAGGCCACTCATTCACAGGCTTGAGGATATACATTGTGATGTTGGTGTAGGTGAGGACCTAGAAACTGAGGTAATAGAGAAGGTTTGATGTGTTGTTGGTTTACAAATCAAGTCGCTTACTACAGAAGTAGATATCTCATGTTCTGACATATGAACACTGTTTGGAAAATATATGACTATGGTGGTGTTTATATCTACAGTACTGGAGGGTTGAGTAAATTGTTTCATAGTTATATGTTCTAAATACTGTCTGATCATGTATTGTATGTCAACGTTCTGCTGCCAACACAAGTGAATGTTCATCAAATGTTGCATTGCTAAACTAAGATATATATTATCATTGCAAACCTTGATGCAAGTGTTCTGACTGAGGCAGAGTTTTAACTGTCATAACATGAGAGAAGTTTAACATAAACAAGTATTGAGGTTTTTCTTCTTAGACTTCTTGGGTTGGATCAGGAACCTGCCCAGTTGCATGGTTGAAAGGCCTTTTAAAACATTTTAAGTGACACTGGACTACACAAATAAACTGATCAAGTCCTTCAAATTAAATAAAATGATGTGTTATTTGCAACGGTCCTTTAGAGTTTTGGAAGTTTGGACGGATATGAAACTCTCTCGGTTGAATTGTCTGTTCAAAAGATGAACAACTGCAAAAATGATCTAGTTCTTTTAAAAAGATTCAAAGGTACAGTCCTCCACACAAAAAAAGTTCACCTCCAAGATGCATTTTGGCAAGAAACATTCAATCATAGAATTCTGTTACATTTGTTGCTAATGGTGGGCTTAAGCTATATGAATATGCTCTTAAAAAACCAGAAAACAAAATCTGCAGCTTAAATCAATTAACTTTAAAATTCTGGGTTGGATGAATTTGGCAATTGTGACACCATTTTTTGTTCATGAATACAAAAGAAATGTATATTTTTTCTTGGAATTTGCTGCAGCTCTGACAGCGTTTCTTCTCGGTAGCAAAAGTTGAGGATCATGGGTACTGTAGTATTTAGAGCCATATACTGACAGATTTCCTTGAAGCAAAGTTGAAATAATTAAACTGACAATAATGATGATAATAATAATATAATAATGAAAGCTTTAGGTTTGTGTTTTCAAAAGAAGGAACATTTGAATCCTCTGTTGATCTGACAGCCTCTTCTAGATGTTTGAATTCTGTGTTTGAAGCAACTCATGATGAGGCCGTTTAACTATTTATCAGTTTGTCCTGGTTAAATCTGACCACAGTGACCTTAAAGTACACAAGTCATACTTCAGAATGATGTCAGTCAGGGCCTGTTAAACACGTGAGTAGCACAAACAGAAGCTTAGACACACACAACACAAAGCATGTATACAAGTACACGAGTAAGCCAGTACACACACTGACACCTGAGACTTCCTGTTGTTGCCATAGACAGATGAGCCGGAGGTATGACAATGACCAGCAGAGACGAGGAGGGAAAACAATGTCAGGGGACTGGCTCTGAGCTGCAGCTACAACCTGTAGTGACAGATAAGACCCAGCTACAGTATCTGTTTTCACCTGCACGCGAGCAGACAGTCATTCAGCTGCTGCCACTCACACAAATACAAAGCGACATGAATGAATGGCTGCATGCTGGCCAGAGAAGCAGGACACACAAAGAAGACTGAGACCAACTGACTGTTCTGATTTCACTCTTTGAAGGGGCCGCAGGATGCAGAATTATAGTTTGAAGTTTAACAATATTTTAAGTCTGTATCCCACAATCTTGGAAGGGTTATTATTTGCTGTTTTCATTTTTTATTTTGTTTATTCCGATTATAAAAATACATTTGGAGAGCAAATATCGTGGGTTCCCCATTTCTTTTAATTCTGTTGGTCCACCAAAATTTTCAGAACTGAAATATTTCAACAACTATGTGATGGATTGTTATCAAAGTTTTTACAGACAGAGAATCATATTCCCCTCAGCATCAATTGAACTTTTTTTTTTTTTTTTATCTGGCATCCTTATCAAGTCAAAATTTCACTTTGTTCAAAATGACTGATTGTGAGCAAGTCTCAGCTGCCTTTTGTGCTATGTAGCTATTTAGCATATGTTAGCACACTAAACTAAGATGGTGAACATTATTCCTGCTAACTATGAGCATGTTAGCACTATTATTTTGAGACTGTTAGCATCCTGATGTGAGCATTTAGCTGAAATTACAGCTGCACTTTTAGCCTCATGGAGCTGCCAGCATGGTTGTAGTTTCTCCTCATGTTAATAGTGTAAAATGTGGTGATCAGTACGCAGCAGCCAATAGATCAACTTTATGATTAGGAGGAACATAATAGGGTGTAAATAAATCAAGCTGATTTACTACGTTTGAAAAATAATTTGATTTGTTTAATTTGTTTTTTTTTAGTGAACCTAATCTATATGAAACTGAAATTAAATGTGCTAATTTATTTCTTTGATGAAAATGAAATTTGAGCTGAAGATGAACACAATCCAAGATTTTGTCCATCAGTACTCAACTGCAGGAGCTGAAGGATGTTACGAAACAGACAAAACTCACACACACACTCACCCTCCACTGACCCAGAGCAAGGAGCTGAATTTGAATATCACACACATGCACACACACACGCACGCAAGAATGTACAGACAGAAATGCATGTGCATACACACAACTTGCACACGGACACACACACGCACACACACACTTGTTTGGGACTTCACTTTCGCAATAAGCTGAATACCACTTGCTGTGCTGAGATTTCTACTTAGGCACAAAAAACACAGCCACCTCTAGCCTGGGCTGAGAGTGAGTGACTGTGTATGTGTGTGTGTGTGTATGTGTGTGTGTGCATGCCGATTGGCACACAAACTCGACCAGCCTCCAAGCAACTGCTATTGACCTGTGGTGGAAACTATTTGTGAATGAGACACTCCGTCCTAAGACACACAAACACACACACACACACACACACACACACACACACACACACACACACAGACAAATGCTTCATACAGTTATGCACACACACATAATCAGACACACAAACACCTAGACTGAGACATGGCTGCATGCACACACTTCAAACACACACAGCAATCAAATGACGGTGGTTTGTGTCATCCTTATTCTTTAAGTGTACACATACAGGCACAAACACGCACACGTATGCACACACATGCACACACATGCACACACAGAAACCCTTGTCCTGAGACAGCCCTCTCAGCGGGTAACGGGACAATTTCGTTCTGTCAATAAAGGCTGCTTTGTGTCCGGACTATCTGCTAAACACACACACACAAACACACCTAATGACTGCTTTGTGTCCACATTTTAAGGCAAGGACGCACTCACACATCGACACATACAGAGACCAGCTGCTTTGTACCCTCATTATGTAGCTGTTGAGCTCAGGCTACTTGGGATTGCAAACACGGGCCAGGCAGATGTCCACTGGCCTAATAGTGCTGACGGCAGACACACACACACACACACAAACACACACACACACACACACACACACGGATGAATATGTGTGCAGACAAGCTCTCCCTGTCCCTCCTGTACACTCTGTAAACTGAACATTTGGCCTCGTACACCTAATAACCTGGTGTCAGGTAGGTTTTTCCGTGGAAATACATGTATCCTCTGTTTCACTGGAAGTGAGGCATTGTACTTTTCCAGTTCAAACTGGTTTGTCTGAAGGAGGAGAGTAAGCGACTGGGTAGTTAGAGGCAGCAGTGATACATAAAACACAAAATCCAACATATGGCAGGGAACAACATTTAAACAAGACAGAGTCTACAGCCACGCTAGCAGCTATGTGAGGCTGCTTTATGTAAATTTGACCACTGATGTCTGTGTACATTTGCCCCAAAAAGTCAATGTACTGATAATACAGACTTTAGCTGCAGCTAGCTAGCAACCTACGCACATGTTTGTGTGATCATGTTTCTTTCTGATCTCGAAACATTCAAATAACTCAAGATATTGCTGGCGATTGTCCATATTTTTTTTGTCAACGAATCTCATGTGCAGAGAAACCAACAATGAACTCATCCTATTTACAGGTATTGTGTATTTATCCAAAGTTATTCCTCTGTGCCGTAGACCTCTGTTGTTGTCCAAAAACTATTAAAAACACATCAGTGAGCCACCCTGCTGCACTGGGTGACATGTTCCTTTGCCACGGCTCCAAACACTAATAACAATGATCAGTCTCTGGAGAGTAGTTCCTTGTACGGCAGACGCCAATGTGCATGCACAGGGACAAGGTTCATTTTACAGAGCTTTGTCATCTCGTTGTGCCACAGCCTCTTGACTTTTTGCACTACATTGTACATTGTAAATTTATTAAAGTCAAGAGTTTGGCAAGTTGGTTTGGCACTGCACATGAGATTTGGTGAAAACAGGAAAAACATAGAAAATCGCCATTCTTGTCCTTTCCTCTACCTTTCTCATTATCTTTATGCATTCATGAAGTGGAACAAAACAGTGTCCTCGCCCCTATTCACTCGCTCAGAGCGAGTTCATCTCTGTCTTTGCATCCACTTGCATCTTTGCTTTGACTTTACATGCAATTTGTTTCATATTCAGGGTGAACACACCTTACATGAAGCAGACATGGATTCACTTGAGGCAGCGTGAACTGAGGAGACACGTCCATGTCAGTTGAAAAAATTTCAACTTGAGTGACAATTATCCCTCCACTGTTTGGCTCCAGTTCATGAATGTAAAGAAACAAGAGGGAAAATGATTGTTTATCCTGCGAAATTTTAAGATCAAAATGTATTGTTTAGCTAACTACAGCTAGCGTCTGTACATGTGGTATATTAGCTGTGTGTGTGTGGCGCAATAAAAACACAGAATGTTTCAGTAATCAATTTTGCTCAAATTAAGTGAGACAAAAATTTGCTTTATATTCAATCTTTTCTTTAACAAAAATCACTTTGACTGTGCTTTTGTTTTATTTTCCTAACACATGGTTCCACAGATAACATGTCATGCGCTGCTATTTTGTTGAATTCCATATGTGAATGAGTCATACAGAAGACATAGGCAGCACTGGAGGTAACAAAACTAAGAATGAGACGCAGCATTGCGCATTGGGTGCACAAGAGCGTCAATAACAATCCTACACTTTTGGCCATTGCTGACGTTCATAATCATGCTGCTTTATGAGTCACAAAAGGGCAAAGAAGAACACAAAAAGGTCTGAAGAATGGAAAGCACAAAAGATTCATCTTCTGTGTTGAGTCACTGCTCTGTTGTTTCTTCTTCAGGATGATGATGGCTGAATGAGATTCTATTAAATCTGAGTCACTCTGATGCTTTTATGTGGCTTCTGGCGTTTTTTTTTGGGGCTGTACGGGAAACAATTTGATGTTGAACAATGCGTCCTTTTCTTTCCCCCGCAATGGTTGTGTAAAATGATTGACGTACTTCAGAATCAGTCCACGCCTACTCAGCACACATAGTTTTTCATGACACACTTTTAGCTGCTCGCTGCTTTTCACTGGATTTCATTGCAATGCAGCCATTCACCGTCTTATCCTCGCCACCATCTTCGCAACACATTTGCATGAATACAGTCACAGGATTCATTGAAGGAGGGAAGCTGAGGAAGTCAACCCACATGAGCATGTGGTTTTAACTAAACTGGACAAGACCCTGCAGAGGATTCTTGCATTAGAGAATTTCATGGCAGGGTAGGATGTGAAATACCAGATATTGTCCAGAATCAGCCCACTGAGGCCATCAGATTAGGGGAAAATCCTGAGAGTCGGAATGGGTGTGTTTCCTCGAAATTTTTACTAACTACTGTTTTTTTCTGCACATGATGCAGCCAATTTAAAGAGTTTTATGTCCGTGAAGGTCAGAGAAAGTAAACTTTTCTCTACTGGTGCGGCAAAACAGATGAAGAAGTTCATTTAAAGAATGTCTCAGTAAGTTTGATAATTGGTTGTATAAAGCCGCACATCATATATTCCTCCTCTCACAGTCATTTGATTTGCACAACTCAGAGGCCGACAGTCACTTCCTCCATGCTTTCACATTTCGGCCACCTACATAATGGGTTCACCCACAGTACCATGAATCCTACCAGAAGGCGCACTCGATGCTTCACCTCCTAATTTCACTGAACATCACAATTGCCTCAGGGGAGACAAAACAGGGTGAACTGAGACGGCAGGTAGTGAGGAAACGACAACTCCATCCATCCAGGACAGCTGTCCCGTGGAAGGGCACCACGGGCCGCTACTGGAGCCAGACGGGACCTGATGTGCTTTTCCAGAAACACCTCAGGGAGCTGCACTGTGGACAGACTCAGTGATGAGGAGAAGAATACTTATCTGATGATGAGTTTATTTCACATCCTATAATTAAAAAAAAAAAACAAAGAACTATTAGATAGTTTTAAGTGATGTGCATGCAGGCATTAAAGGGTCATTTGATATTTTCAGGTGTTGTACTCAGTCTACGTTGTGCATTCTTGATTTGCAGATTAAAGTTTAAAGTTTGAACTGCCTCGTTCCATCCATGTGCTCAAGTATTGGAGGAAATTCACATCCTGAAGTCATCTTGTGCCATCAGGGATGAATGAATGACAGAGCATACTGTACATTCCTCAACAGTAATTCCCAGATTCTTCTCCCAAGCAATCCTCTTAGTGATGAGATCTGAAGCTTCATTTCCCAACAGAAAAAAACAAAAACGTGCTGAGATTCAACATTATATATATATATATATATATATATATATATATATATATATATATATATATATATATATATATATATATATATATATATATACTCTCATTATATATACTCTATATAACTGAGAACTCTGTGTCTGAAGTATAAACTACTTTGAATCTGATAATGTCTCATTCTTAACATTTGACTGTTAAAGGAGCTGAATATTTCATATAAATTTACTTGCTGTTACTTATTGAGCATTTCACAAAATATGACTCAATATAAAAATGGGCTAAATGTAAAAATATGACTGATGAGTTTGTATCTAAAAACAGAATAATAAACAGAAAAACATGACCATGACTTGAAACATGATTCAGTATCGAGTCTTCATATTCAAATGACATTATTGGTGACATAGCTTGGATTTGACTAATGTAACATAATATTCTTTGCCTGACAAAAAGGTAAATTTATGTAAAAAAAAAAAAATGAACGTGAGAGATGTGCCTCACAGAGAGAAGTCGCCGCACTTCTTGCAAAAAAGGAAAAGACACAGTTTGCATGCTGGCGTCGCCCATGCAAACAACAGACGAGATGTTTGTTTTGCAATGGAAAATGTCCACCCAGCAGTCAGGGTGTCTGTGAGGAAATGTGATAATTTGGAGTTAAAGATAGTGATTAGCAGAATTTTCACTTGGCAAAAATGCATTGTTTGTGTTTCGTAAGTGGAGATTCCTGGACATGTAAGAGCATCCGGGAGGGATAGTGAAAATTCATATGCAGACTTCACAGGAGAAACCGTATAAGACTAAACATACTGTGGAAGAGAATATCGTGTAGTGCAACATGCCATGAAAGGTCTGTAAAAATGTCTAATGACAGGCGTGTTTGCATCAGTGTGTGTGTGTGCGTGTTAAAATCACTTTCTGATCATGTAAACAGATAAAAGTCAAAATGTATATATTTTTAAAAATACATTTATATTTGATGACATGAGCCTGTGTGAAGTATTACAGTGAGTGTGTTCATGTTGATTTACAGGCTGAACAGACAATTTTCCCTTTGTTTTCATATTCACTTTATTAATATTGCCTTTATTCACTTGCACAGCTGTTTGAGGAGACTGGGAATCATAGTATAAGTCATCGAGCATAGACGTATAATTTGATGTTGACGGACAGTAAATCTGGTGCTTTGTTTTTCAGCTTTATAAACCATTTGACTTCTGATGATTTGTTTGGTTTACAGTATGAACTTGTGGTGAGCCACATTTCAGTGGCAACCTACAGGAAGCACTAATATGAAACACATGAGGACGACACAGAGATTTACAAGTTTTAGAGACCTATGAAGAGAGCTTATGTCTTTTTCAGACTGACGTTTGATGGCAGGGGAAAAGGCTTCTCTGTGAGCAATGAGCAAATGTCAGCAAGAATGTAAACGTATAGCTGCCTGGGGAAAGGAAAAACTGCACATATGTCTTTACTCAGCTGACATACTGTATCACAGTGAATCATCAAGACGTACAGTATTGCATAAAGGTTTTGAGACAGTTCAGATGTTTAAAATTCTTCCATAATGAAATACCATTATAATAAGCTCTTGGGGCTTTATTGAGTCTTATCCTTCTGACAACTACTGTACAAAGACATGATGGCTCCTGGTTGAGGATGTGCATATATTTATTTGTTCATATATGTTTTAGATCTTTTATAATGTCAATAAAGAATTCAATCAATCAAGGGAGCGTCTTATTTCTCCCAAATTTATTCTGCAGCTTTACAATAGCATCCAGCCAGAATCATGATGGACAAGAGGAACAAAGAGTCCTGCAGCAGATGGTTTGGCTCCCAGTCCTGATCTCAACATCATGGACTCAGTGTGGGATCACATGAAGAGACAGAATCAACTGAGACGCCTCAATCCACAGAAGACCTGTGGTAACTTCTCCAAGACGCAGGAACAACCGACCTGCCAAGAACTTTGAAAAACTGTGTGCAAGTGTACCGAGGAGAACTGCTGCTGTTTTAAAGGCAAAGCGTAAGGCAAAACATAAAATATTGGTTTCATTTAGGTTTTCATTTAGGTTTTTTTTAATTTACTGAACTTTGTATGAAGTTTGTTGATAAAAAAACTATGGCATGGCAATATATTTGAAAGCATTGTCACTTTACTTTTAGTGTCTAAAACCTTTGCACAGTACTGTACATAAAGATGATGGAGATATCATAGCATCCTGTGAACATAGAGTAATGGCACTATGCAACATTAAAACAACATTTCATACAGCCACAAGAACAACTAATCATTAAAAAGACTGCAGGGATAAAAGTCCGAAATGTTATGTAGCACATTTATATTTATACTGAATTTGATATAGAGAATATAAAAACATATTTTGAGCTGTTTGCGTAGGAAATAAAAGCTGTGGATGATGGAACACTAAGATGCTGAAAATGAGCTACAGTACACTGAGTTATGTTTTTAAAAACAAAAGTTATGTTTTTTATGAAGTGAATGGTAAGTGTTGGACTTGGAGCACAGAGCGAATGACCTATCGAGGACAGTATGAACTGATCTAATGATGATGTTTTGTCAAATGACAGGAAAACAGAAAAATATTCCAAATACTATTTTTATCTTAGGGAATCAATTATGGGAATATGTTTAGCAAACTGTCAGTATTGTGAAACCAAATTGTTTCCACATCTTCAAATTGCTCAACCTCCATGAACTTGAATCATAATTAGAAGCTTCTGACGCCTTTAAGCTTTACTATTTGTGTGTCCGTCTGCAAACACTCAATCTCACTGCGCAGTGAGAGTGTGGTTGACTGTTTACGCTGTCATCAAGTCATTTAGTCCAATTCCAAACTGACAGTTGCTCAAACAACATAATGTGCACGTTCAGGTGTTTCTATGCCAGAGTTTAGTTGCAAAAGTTTCCAGACAGAAAAAATAAAAAGCACATGTTTCAGGAGATAATTATCTCCTGAACTGTTTCTTAAGGCAATTGACGTGAAAAAACCATGGTGTCTTACAAAACAGGGCATGTCTCTGACGCACAAACGTAGAATACTGCCTGGCATACTGGTAATACTGGTTATACTTAATATACCCTTTCATGCAACATAATATCGCTTGGAATATTGAAGCACTAAATATCTTGTTGTCAGTTTTTTGTCGTTGCCAAGTTGTCACAAAGTTTTGCCAAATTTTCGCAGAAGTTCGCAGAAAAAGGAGCTTCATCCTGCATAATGAAAACTTAAAGACAACATGTAACAATAAAGTTTAAGTAAGATTATGTCTCAAGAAAGGAAAGACATACAAGTTGATCACAGAAAGCCAGTGTAGAAGAAACTGTGTAATAGTTGCGGTTCTGCAGCAGCTTTCTGACATTACGGACATAATAAATCCTCAGAAATACATATTTTTTACACATTAATAGTCAGTATTAATAGGAGGAATGATTACTGCAAGAAAAAGCTGTTTCAGTGCTATGAGAGTTTATAAAAATTGAGAAAGGCTGACTTTGGTAAATAACACTTGAGTTTTTGTGTGTACAATATATCGTATATGAAGCCGAACTCTTTGCCACTTCCCTACAGCACAACTCTAACAACCTCTCTCCATCTTCCCCTCTTCTCTTTCTCTTTCACACACACACGCAGCTCAGTCCAGCTCACGTGCATCCACATTCATCGGCTTCTCTTCCATCCCAGGAGAACTTGGCTTTGCGTGCACGATCATCAGGCTCACATGCTCATGCGGTCCTCTTCCCTGCTTGCACACACAGAGCTTATAGATTATTGCCTGCAAACGTGTTCATCATCTCTAAGCGCACCCCCGCTCAGTCTCACGTGCACTATGCTGAGCCTGTCCTCTCCTGTACCCCGTATCCCCCTCCATCTCCCTCAGGGAATCTTGGCATCACTACAGTATCCCTGTACCGCTCCATAATGCTATCATCTTCTTCTGTGGTTTTCTATCCTCTCTTAGCCTCTTCACTCCTCTCTTCTATTAAAATCTAATGTAGGAAAATCTCAGTGGAGAAGGAGCACCAAAGCGCCCACCAAAGGCTGGCTAATTCATTTTATCATCTGGGATTTGGTTTCCTTTGTTTGTTCCCATTTCATGGCATTCCTGTCTTTATTTGTTTGCATGGTTTGTTTCGTCCGTAGGCTTGTTTTAGAGCCAGTTGTTTGTCCACCTGGTAAAAATGGCTCATGTTTTTAAAAACTCAGGGAGAAATCAGGACAGAGTGTTTAATATTGGGCTGGGTATTGTTTAAACTTTATCTACTAATGCCGATAAATTAATATTGGGTGACCAAAACATTACCAGAAGCCATCAACAGCATGGGAATAGAGGGTGTAGATATCGGATTCGCTGCTGGGTAGTGTTTGCCTACAGCTTGGTGACATTAAAGTGAAAGGGAGAAGATTCATCACTGTGGAAGAAATCCAGGAAGAAACGTAGGAGGCTCTGAACACACTGACAAAAGATGACTGCAGGAAATACTTCCAGAAATGGGATAAGCACTGTATCACATCTCAAGGAGAGTACTTTGGAGGGGATTAGGAAGGTACAACTGAAAGATTTATGAACGTTTTTTTTTTAATTCTAGGAAATGTCTTTATATAAAACTGTTCTGTTTATCAAAAAAGCCAAATTTATCAATTTCTTTTTAAATATTGTCTAAACAAGATTATTATGAGTCTTTCATGTGACAGTTTTTGATTCTACTTTGAATGTTTGAGGTTTGATTCAAGAACAGCTTAATCCTTTCTTATGAGTCTTTGCTTATTACAGAATAAAACAATAATAACAATAATTCAGATAAAAAAAGTTGACAGTAAAGACTGAGGACCCAAAGTTCTGAAAGTCATGAGCTAAAACATGTAACAATAAAGTTTTTTTTTTTAACTACATGTGTTGGTCGAGTTTTGACCCTCTCAAGATGTGTGGGAGACAAAGTTGTCAGGTGAAATCTCCAGGTAGGATCAGTGAAGTCATTCTTGTGCTCACTGCCATGTAATGAGAAAGCCGAAGGAGAGGAATACATGATGTGCGCATAAAAGCTCTGAAATCCGCTTAGAGACAGATTCTGTTTCACGTCGTTCAAGTTGAGTTGATTAAGACAAAAGCCGAGAGGCTGCATGTTTGATGTCGGTCATGTGAACAAATCCACCTTGAAAGCTATGCAAGGCTTTTCTTTATTGTAGTGAACATTTGTATATATCAATGTGTTGAGACAGTGAACTAATTTCAAAAGAACACAGAGAATCAATTACTATTCTGTCGTGTCTAGTTCGGGTGAATAATTGCAGTATTGAAGCCGACTGCCTTTATGCCTTCTGGTTAAGATCGAGGTGATATCTGAATTGAAGAAATTATTCAGCAGTCATTTTGGTTTTCCAACTACTGCACGGAAAAGTCTTTGAACAAACTATCCGGGAAGCAGACTGTCCTGCTGGAAAGCATCTGGATCTTGATGACTTAAAGGCTCAGTGCAGCTGTTGGTCTCAGTTCTGTTAGGATCTTATTGAGTCCAGCTTCAGATTAAGTTCCTTCTGTTTCTCTTCAAAAGCAAAAGAGAGCCCACTGTCCACAGATTGTATATAAAGATGGATGTAGCGAGGTGTGACATCACAACAGGGCAGATATCGTAATCAAGTAACATTAAACTTAAAGAAATATTACAACAATAGTATGTTTCAGTGTGAAGCCAACAAGCCATCATCTCCAAAATGACAACTGACACTCTTATTGTATATAATCTTAATGTTGGTTTGGTCATTTATTTCTCATTCTTGTGCAGGATACTTTTTGAGTAACCACCTGCATTCACTCATTAATCAGGGTGACACCCCTGCCAACTTTATAAAATGTTTGGTTGTTGTTTGTTGACCCTCGTACCCTGATAAAGATCTTTTTGGTTGTTTTTTATTGTAAGTAGCCATGTTGAATAAAGGCTTTTTAACCTAATTCTTGAGTTTTTTATTTATTTCTGCTCCACTCATGAGTGCCTGAAGATTGTTTTTCCTTCTATGTGACCCTTATCTCCAAGAGCACCTGTGTTTTTCTTGAGTTTTATATGATTTTTCACGTCTATTCTTATTAGAGAGCTTGAATTTAGTGATTGAGACCATAATGACTTGTTGAAAAATTGATTGACGCCATTTCTAGAGAGAAGTGAATGCTTTATGAATTGGAAGCAGGTTTTTTATTTTATAGTGGCCGTCGGCATTTCACTTTAAGGAACTGCTGCACTGCTTCAGTCTCAAGCCGTGCAAGTGGCCACTTGACAGTGAAGTATTGTCAACATGGACAAACTATCGTTAAAAGTATTGAGATACTCAGCCTTGAATAAATCACTCTCTGTCATACACTCTCTGGCAGATTAATAACACAGTGTGAAAGAAATAGTCATAACAAGTAGCAAAGCATAATTAGTCAAGGGCAATTAAGAAATTACATAAAAACTCACCAAAGTCTATAAAGGTGAACTTTAAAAGATGATGATGAGAGGTTGTTCAAGCTTAGAAACGCCGCTACTTTGCGGCTGTAAACTCTCAATTCGTGCTCATGTGTTATGTAAATGTTATGTGATGCTGTGAACTAAGGCCCCATTTTCAGTGTGTAGCTTGTTTTTCACTGGCATCATAAAACAAACTGAGGTCATGTATTTTAGTTGCTATCCAAGATTAATAAAACATGTTGCTATTTTCTGAGCTGAAATTTAAAATGCCTAATGAGCTTAGAGCTAAAACATGACCTGCTGTTGGGAAAACTAGAGCATGTTTTTTTTTTTCTTTTAAAGACGCATACTCATACTTGCATTTGCAACTATTGCAGGCAAATAGAGTTAAGGTGGACAGATGGAAAGATGTGATGAGAGACTCATGGTTGGTGATAATGATAATGATCAAACAATTTATTGTCTTGTGGTTTAAATGCAAAAATATTGATTTTTGAAAACAAATGTACACAATTTTAGTTTTTAAACATTCGATGGCAAAATGCTCACGTCAACAAGAAGAAGTAAATAGATAAAACACACACACACACACACAGCCAAAAAAAAGAGAATAAGAGAAAGAAATAGTCAGCTATCAAGAAAAACATACTGGGATAAACAGATTCAGAGACAGATGCAGATAAAATGATGAAAATCAAAGACAGGAGAGATGGAAAGTGGTAGTTGTGCAACATTTCAGATGAAATTGCAAGAAAACAGGTTTGTCATAAGTGTAAACAACACTCATAAACATGTGAGAACACAAATCCCAGAGAAATCAGAGGTAAGCGAAGTGTTGCCAGTGTATTGAAGGTATTGTTTCTTATTTTCAAACTCTGTCTCTCTGGACTTGAGCTAAAGTGGTAATTACCTGACTAATGAAATGCTGTATTAGGTAGAAATCATATAGCTTCAACTTTAATGAATATAATTTTACTCCATGGAAGAATATTTTGTACATGCTAATTATAAGATACAATTTTTTAACATTGTACCTGTGTTTTAAATGTACTGTACATGTGTTTTTTTTAAACTTGAAGATTATTGTTTGAGCATATTCAAACTCATATTTTGGAGTTTTTAACTGCATCTTATGGTATTTGTCAGCGAATGGAACTGCCTCAGGTTTCATCATGTGAACTAAATGTTAATTTAATAAATAACTATTTGGATATCTAATTCTGACAATGTTGCATAGTTTGTGTTATCAGTCTCATGTTGTTTGTCTGTCACTCATTTGTGCTGCTGTCTTGGCCAGGATAGCCTTGAAAAAGTGCCAAATAATGCAAAGTTAATGTCTGATGAATGATAATAAACTGTAGTTCAAACCTGCCAGACAGGCTGAAATCATCAATGTTTGTACAGATAAGAGGATCACATTCCTGTTAGATTAAAAGTGAATTCTTTGGGCTCTTTAGAGGGTGTTTGCCTGGAGCCTACTCAATCATCCTACCAGTAATCAGTGATGAGTTATTTTCCTGCTACGTAAGAAAGAAAAAAACAGCATTTGAGAATTTTTCTCAAGTTCACAGCTTCAACAAAATGACTCCAAACTGTTGTGAAATTAAAAAAACCCAGCTCTGATAAAAAAGACAGCAAAGGAGGAGAGGTTTGCGTGACGGGGGCCAGACAGAAGATCTGAAATTCATCATTCTTTATTGAAGGCAGTGGCATGTTCATATAAACTATCTGTGTTTACCGTCTTCCCAGCGGATGGTTTGTTAAAAATTACAGGGATACTTTGACATTTTTGAATTTCAGCGTTGTATTTTCCTTCTCAAGACTCTTGGGAGACATACTGCGAGGTTGAACTGCTCAAGTAGTGCCACACACAAAGTGACAGAGGGAACTCATGTAAACAGACCACACATGCAAAATAATGTAGGAAAAATATTGCAAATGAAGCTGGAGGAGGATTCCTAAGCGTATGAGTCTGTAATGAATGGATCATTCTAAGAAGAGCCTTGACAGCAGCTCTGTAATCCATCAGCACACTTCAAAGTTGGGTCCTTAGTTATAAAAACCTTCTCCTCTTACGTTTTCCTCTACTGGGCGAGAGCTGCAAGCCTGACCTTTTCCCTAAAATGAATGAAAACAACCTGCAGTAGGCAGACAGAGGCCAAAACAGGAGCTCAGTAGCGCTTTTGCATGTCTTGGTTCTCCCAGCTTCTACATTTGCATCACAAATCCTGATGTCGAGACGAGAAAGCACCGCAGAGACAAGAGATAAAAGCAGTCAGAAGAGAAGCAATAAACATGTGGTAACACTGTGTAAAAAGCAGAGCAGATAAACGTACGGATTTGTGTCATCATTCGGTTGTAAATCCCCTTCCAGAAAGTGACAACTGCACGACTGTTAATGGAATAAAAATACTTATGAGAGCTGATGCAGTAGTTACATAATTCATCATCTAACTTCAAAGGTGGTGGTTTGATGTGACACTAACCCTCTATCTCCTGCTGAGTAAATGTTACAAGACTAACCTTCTTGTGATGTCAAAGAAAACCATTTGGGGAAAAGTAAATTCTTGCTGGAGCTCTTATGACTCCTCAAATCTTCAAACTTTCTATTATGAGTCGCATGTGCACGGCAGCAAAAGGTGCGTATGATTCATGTTGGAATAGAGACCCGAGGTCCTGAAGCTGTTCCATTGGCTTCTGTTTAAAGGAAATTACATTAAACATGCCCAACTACCAGGCTGAAGCCGATATGGAAATACCTTAAAGTGCAACGCCACAGACTCCCGCTGGATGCTCCAACTGACTCCCATTCAAAAAGCGCCAAGTTCTCTCTAGAAATACTAAGTTAATCATTCATTTCAACAAGTCATTATAGTCTCAACTGCTAATAAGTGCACAGGTGGTCATTGTGGAAGTTATTACTAAGTTAATTAGATTTGAAGACCAATAGTAGCTTTGATGTCTGTCGTGTGGGTGTTGATTGACAGCTGTGATTGACAGTTGGCTCACCTGCTGCCCTCTCCTGCTCTGGGACCCACACTGACTCAGACTATTGTTGTAATATTTTGTTAAGTTTAATGTTACAGTGTTCCCAGGAAGCTCTTGTGCTCCCGTCCGAGGTAGCAGGGCGTGTTTCCAGAGGATGAAAGGCAACACCCTGCACTCCTTACTTGGAATATCCTGGCTCCAATGATAAAGATTTGGATCATGAGCTGCAATTCTGGACTTCAAACCGGCTCCAATGCAAAGCAACGGTTGATGTTGCATCTTGCTACGTCCATCTTTATATACAGTCTATGGCTGTGCTCTTCTGCAGCCCGGCAACAACTTCTTGCTGTCTGAAAGCAAAGTAAGGTTCATTCGTTAGTGATCAAAAACCTATGTGCAATGTATGTATCATACATCAGCTCTCTCCAAATTCCAAGACACACTCCTCAAACCTGCGCTGTGTAAAAAATTTCTAAGTTGTTCACACCTTGTTCATTCTTGTATCTGGCCTCGGTCTTTCTAAATCTTTAATCTATGACGTTTATGGGCTTGTGTGGACTGGTGTTCATTACAGTAAACGCACAATTTAGAGACACTGATCCAATATTCCAGATTGATGTTGGCCATGACGTGACAGATCTGCATTAAATACAGTTTGGGAATGTAATAAAATGATTCAGTTACATTTATTCAGTCATGCTATCTCTCTGACTCAGTTTTTAGTACTGCAGCGATCCCTGACTCCACTTTACCCTATAAAAGTGTTTTCTAATGATTTCTATGCACTCATTTATGTGCAGATGTGAAATTTGGAAGAAAGAGAGCTCTGTAATTATAAATATAAATGGAATTGTGAAGAAGGTCTTGCTCCCAGAAGTTTTGGTTCAATTATGAAGCTTGTTATTTCAGGACTGAGTCAATAAATAAAGATGGTGAGACGTCATCCCTTGTGGTCAAATAAGCTCCTCTCAACAAAGCAAACATTTTGTTTTGTTCTTATATTTGAATTATGAAGCTATTTAATCCTGGTGTGGTAAGAAGGTCATAACTTTTATCCAACCTTTCCACAGGGATTACAGCCAATCAAGCAGCAACACACACCACGGCCCTCCATCACTGATGGGAACAGACACACACACACACACACACACACACACAAAATGGCTCTTGTCTGAGCTGCGGCCACCACAGCACTGTAATTAGGTCTGTTTTGTGCTGATAGTGAAACAGTAATGTGATACGCATACATGCTTCTGTGATTAAAGACAGAGCCGACAGCGAAAAAAAAAAGAGAGAGTGAGAAAAGACTAATAGAAGACAAGAAAAACTGTGAGGAAACAGAGAAGTAAAATCTGAACTCACTATATGATGTAGATGGTTTGGGAAAAGAGAAAATCTGATCCTATGTGGTTTTGTAAAAAAAAGGAAAACCTATACTTGTTTCTTGTAGTTAATCTAATCTGAGCCAGCATGAATATAATGGGCATACATACATATTGTGTGTGTGTGTGTGTTGCAGGGCCAGATGGCAGTGCCCTGGGGTGAAGGCACAGAAAGAGAGAGAGAGAGAGAGCTGTCATTTCATGTCATGCTGTTAACTTCTGTTATCACACTTCAGATCGTCTTCTCTCCACAGACTCTACGATTATTGTGTAACTGATACAATGCAAAGGAGCAAAAAGAATTCGATCTTTTGAAAGTATTAAAGTGTTGAAGTTTAAATGTGGAGAAAAGAAGGCTCGGCATACTTGTTGTAAGTCCAAAGCATGTATTCAATGATGAAGTGAATGTTTGACAGTTGTTTGTAGTTTTAGTATTACAATACAATAACTACAATTGTAGTTCCCAGGGCCCAAATAATTTACATACAACATATATTATCATATATTTAATATTAAATATCCCAAAAGCAGAGGATACATTTACAGAGAAAGGAATGGGGAAGGAAATCTGTCACACCTGCAACACCTAAAACACATCTATGCAGAATAATAAACTCACAAGATGTAAAGTGGTGGAGCTGCAACAATTAGTTGATTAATCGATTAGTTGTCAACTATTAAGTTAATTGCTACCTATTTTGATAACCCATTACTCATTTTGAGCCACTTTTTTAAGTAAAAAAAGTCCAGATTTTCTTATTCTGGCTTCTGAACAAGTATATTAGACATAAAGTGTATGTTACAGAATCGTCCTGTATGAATGTCATCATATATGAGACTGTGTGGTGTTAAAATATTGTAAAATATCATTAAAAGGCCAAGACTGTATTCTGGGTTTGATCACATTTCAGAGCAGGAAAACCTCAAACATGGAGACCGACAGCCGTGCACAGTTAACATGTCAACAACTACATGCAGGATTCTGCTCTCTTTGTCATTGGATTTTATTACTTTTTGTACAGGAAATGTCTTGCTGAAGGTCACTTTAATAACCGGCTCATAAAAGGAGTGAAACTTTCCACTACACAGATGCCTGAAGAAGCCTCTTTTGGTATTTAGTATCAGTATGAAACTGAAAACTGAGACTCTTTTCGTGCATGTACACTCACGCATCAAATACAGAAACACTGTGTGTACAAGTCGTGTGTTTGTGTTGCGTGTGTGTGTGTGTGTCTGACTTTGCATGTGTGTGGAAGAGATTCATCGCAGAGGAAAACACTAAACGGCGGTTCAGTTTCTCACATAATCCCCCCCCGAGGCTCTTTTGGTGACTGATATGAACTTAATACAACTGAATGATTTTACAAACTGCTTTAAAACACAAAGAAAACAGCTACATGTCCCGACTGACAGCAACATGTCATGTCTGATCTGAGCAGCGAAGACGGAAGGAGATCAAAGTGAACCTGAGTTGAATAGTGATTTAGGGTTTGTTCACACAGAGTAGAGTATACCTCTAGTGCTTTTTTCCCCAAAGCATCCTTAATTTTGTTAATAAATACCATCAACACAATTTTTTGATGACATAAGATGATGCAATGTGTAATTTTACCAAAAGAGGAAATAAATATGTGACTTTTTGACTTCTGTATGTATTTTAGTGCCGAGCCACTTAGTTAAAAGCTACTATTAAATATTCTGTAAAAATGTGGTAGATTTTTATAACTGAAACAAGACTTTAATGGGTAGGCACTTATCTATTATGGCCAAACAAAGGAAAATAATGAAACACAGATGTTCACTTTCAGCTGCAGTTCTTCATGTCTCCTAAACTAACTGGTATAAATACCAGAGAAGGTCAAAATACACGCGAGAGGCACAGACAACTACTATCTTGTTAGTTTTAATAAAAGGAAGAGAACTGACCTGCTTAAACATGGTTTTAGAGGTCATAGGTCTGACCATTTCTGACTTTTCTGTAAAAGCTCTGGTGTAGTTTGTACCTCAGTGAAACAAACATAAAAAAAATCTATGCTGACCAATGAAAAAAAAAAAACAACTCTGAATGTGAAGAGGCTCAAATCATGTCAAGTTATTATAAGAGTGTCTGGTTCATCCACCTTCTACTGGCAGATGAGAGAAATTTAGATCTTTTGGGTAATTTGATTTACTTGGAAAAGACTGAACCTACTAACTAAGACAGTGCTGCCCCCCCTGGAACTTGTTGGTAGCTGTCATCTCTTACAGCATGTGACTGATGATAAATGCACAGACCTCTCCTCACACAGCAGTAACCAGACAGAGGAAGTGTGTGTTGTTTCACACCAAAAAAGTTTACTGTTGGGGAAGTATTCTTGGTTTAACCTAAAATCATTTCCAGCACACAGTTATTTAGTGCCTTTAGTGCAAGTGGAACTTGTTTGTATAGTTTATCTACTGTGTATTTACTCTGTTTGCCACACCTCAGAAGGTAATCATGAAACCGCAAGACTTTTCACATTCACATAATAACGCAGGCGCATGAATATAAAAATCAGCAAACACACAAACACACACACACACCCTTGACAACAGTGTTTTTTTGTGATATCCCAGAATCTCCAGTTCAAGTAAATGTCAACGTCTTGATTAGTTCACTGAGTACTGGCTGACTGTTTTACTGGCTATGAGTTTATTTGACATGAAAATAAAATCTAAGCTTGTTATTTATGCCGTACTAGAGTTTTATTTTCAGTGTTACGTCATGTTTAGCATTTTCAGTTTTTACACTTACTGGACAGTAAAGAACTGGCAAAAGAGGTGCAATGTGCTCACAAAAAAATGCACCTACGTACCTAAATAATTACCAAAGTTAATAGTTAACAACTTAAATGCTAATACCAGATATAACTCAATGATTTTTTTAAATTTTCAAAACATGGCAGAGGATTAATACATTGTGAATATGTCATGTAGTGCTGCAATTATCAGTAAACATTAGTAAAATTTGAACAGATACTGTCAAGATCGTCAAGATCTCATGAGAAATGAATGCATCTCCTCTTGTGTAAGTTGGTAACGGGGAATAACACAAATGACTAAATTTTCTAATTCTGGTAAACTTAACAAAAGGTCACATCTTAACAAGCCTGTCCTCATCAGGAAATGACATCACTGGTTTATTGTTTGTATTACTTTAAATGAGCAGTGTTTACATTCTCCGCTCTGTCTCTGTTGACAAGAATTTGTGCAAATAATGACTGGACTCCTGAGAAATATGAAATCATTTGTTGTTGATTCAAACCAAATATTTTTACATTTTGGAGGTCACTGCTTATCTTTTCCCAGCAGTCAGTACTAGTCTCTTTAAAACCGTGGTCAAGGTTCGCCATGATGACCATGATTTTAGTGTCATTTTTCACATAGTTTTACTTGACTAAAATAAATACGCTTATAATTTAAGTTAAAGTCTGTAATTGGGCAAATGTGTAAGAGTTGTTTTAAGAAGAATATTATATTATTCTCATTTGGAAAAACATTTTTTAATCCACAGGATTTTGTTCTTTTATCAGTTTTGAGCTTGTAAATGAATATAAAGCCTAAACTTTCTTCAGCTAACTCTGCTGTGTCATGACTGTAACAGCCTCTCAATGCAGAAAACATCTTGAGGGATTACGGGCTTTTTTGATACGCAATGAACATCTATGTTTGCTACTAAACTCCGAACACAACGCTGCTGTTTTTTAAAAATTTGTTTCTGAAACGATCTGAACATTTGAACTTTCAGAGAGAGGAATCGTCTTGACTTTGTCCTGGAAGGAAAACAGGAAGTCCACCTGTTTCCAGTGAGACGAATCGGGGCAGAGAATTGGCTGCGGTGTCATGGTTGCCCCGAGTAACCAGAAGGACAGCTGACAGATGACAGCAGCTAATTGGAAAACTAATGAGGTCCAGAAACACAGCCTGGACTCTGATGTGTGTGTATTTTTTGTATAGGTGTGTGTGTGTGCGAGAAAGACTAATGAGGTCCAGAGCGAGAGGTCAGCCTTGTCAAGAGCAGATGCTCATAAAACAAACAAAAAGAACAACTTCTACTTTTCTTTCTCTTCTTCTTGTATGAAGTGAAAACCTTGTAGATTCAGGAGGCTCATTAGAATACAGTTCAACACTTCTCCCTATTCTGTAGTTGACTGGCAGTGCCTGCACCAAATATGTGTTAAAATATACAAAGAGGAAGTTTTGATAGGAAAACTATTGCATACATTAATGCCGATGTCCTTCTTCACAACATATCTCTCTCACAACTAGGACAAAAAAACTGCTCTCTTTGCGAGAATTCTCTTAAGAGACAATTTCAAGAAATATTTGGAGTCTATAAACTCTAAATCTCCTCTAAATGTGACTTGAATCAACTTAATTTAGAACAAAGGCAGTGTGATTATCCATAGCTTGTGCACACCAGGAAGACACAGACATTTCGCTCCACTTGTGCCTTACATTTTACCTGAGAGTTTTACAAGTGACATCTTAGACATCAGTCACAATTCAGAATGAGCAATAGCCTCAGTAACCTGATGTCTATTTCTCAAAATCCTGTCTGTGAAATGTGGTGATTTGCACTCAAGTGTATGATACTCATCACTCATCACTATCACAGATAGAAAGGAAGAGAGAGACAGAAAGGGAGAGCTATAGTCTGCCAAACGCTGAAGCACCTAGCTGATTAAATAACAGATTTAATACTCTCATAATTCTTGTCACCGTCAACTCCTGCTGTGTCTGATTTAAAAGCTTATTGATTGGACAGCCTGATAAATAACTTTGACACTGTTGAGAAGTATCAATTTGGCAGTTTTTAATATCCATGTGAGCACGGATATTAAATATTAAGCACTCTTATTCATCTGACCAGACGGCTCAAATGTGGTATTATTTACGGCATGAAGGGTCTCATGTTATTAAGAGAAAGGAGCTCAGGTAGCTGTTTTCAATGACCAAAAACATGTGTTCACAACCTGAGGGTTGAGACCCCTACAAAGGGTCACAACATGAATCTAGCTGATTGCAAGATGAGTACCCAGCTGGGAAATAAAAAATAAAGGAAAAAATCAATTCTGATACATGAAATTATGTCCATTTGTCTGAGAAAATCTCTCTTTGGTTGAACTGCTCATGGCTTATAATGATGCCATTTGTCATGATGAGAAATCACATGGAGAAATGTCTTTATATTAAAGTGTCACAAGCTAAAAAAAAAAAAAAGGTTGGGAAATAAAGCACTACAGCACCAGACATGTTAACAAGTTCCCATATGTACTGATAAGCAACCAGCAACCTAGCTCTAGTTTAAAGACTAGCTTAACTTCCACAAGCCTAAACTAGGGAGTTCAAAGATTAACCAATGATTGATTAATTGCAGTTAATAACTTAATTGATTAAACTGTACTGTAGATTTACTGTAGTGCCCTGTTGCACCATCAGGTTTGTTGGGTCGATTTTTGAATAGCGACAGATGGGAATGGGAGCGTCACAATTTTAAATTGTGATAAGTGATTTTGTGTTATTCAATTTATAATTCAAGTAATTTGGTGTTTACATAATCTGTTCTTTCAATTTCTAATGTACTTTGATTTTGCATTGAATGTAGGTCACATCAATGGTTTCATCACAGTTTTACAATGGAAAAAGATCCACTGTACTTCATAAATCGACTACTGATTGTTAACATGGCCAACTATCGATTAAGAAAATTGCTTAAAATTTGCATCGTTAGCTTAAACACACAATAAGTTTTTTTTATTTAGACCTTAAACTCATGTAATTTGCTGCACACACTGATACTGAAATCCTATTTCTCTCCAGTTTTTAACCACATCAAAATACAAACTAAAATCTTAACATAATTTTCTGACTACTGCGAGGTCAGCAATAACTCCTTTTAAGCTAAGTAGGTTTAGAGATATGACTGTCTACAATTTATGATCTCTGTTAAATTATGGATGTCATCAGTAGATAAACCTTGGCTTTGACCTTGAGGAGAGACAAAGCCAGGGGAGAGAAGTGCAAGAGAAAAAAGATGGAGGCAACGAGAAAGAAATAAAATGAGGAGTGAGAAGCCAAGACATGTATCCCTGACCATGACACAGACACATTGATTGACAAGTTGTATTTCTGAATGATTATCGGAGGCAAAACCGTGACATGAGGCCAAAGTAGAAATAAAAACTAAGCGTCTCTTTATGCAGAATCTGACACTCATACACGCCGTCACACACAGAGTTATCCGAGGGCCATCGAAAGGCCTACAGCCACTTGTCTCTTAAAAGCAGAGATTAAACTACCACAGAAAGAGGATTATAGAAAAGACAAAGAGCTCAGCTGAAAGAGAGATAGAAAGACAGAAGATGGAGAGAATCAGGAACGATAGAGAAGGGGAGGAGAGGCAGAGAGATGGTGGTACGGAAATAGAGGAAAAGGAAAAGATATGTGACGGAGAAAAGAAAAGAGAAAGGGGTTGAGAGAGAGGTAGAGAGGAAAAGCCATCACGTGCATGAGATATAAAGAGGGAAGGGACATGAAGGGCACAGAGGATTTACTGTAGATGATAGGAATCATTATTATGTGCGTTCCAGTGGTGATGGAGGGAGGGTGTGAGGGTGAGGAGGAGGAGGAGGAGGAGGAGGAGGAGGAGGAGGAGGAAGAGACAATGAATTAAGGGATTCATCAAGACAAAATAGGTTTAAACCCTGCATGAAGGATATTGTCACAGTCATAACTGGAACCTTTCAACTCCAGGTCACATGCAGGGTTTCATTTCAACACGTGATACACAAATAAGTAAGCATTTATTTTAGCAATGCAGATCAGAGTCGCAAAGATTAGTCGATAAGGCAATTTTGATAATCGATTGATCGTTTTAGTCATTCTTTAAGTAAAAAGGCCAAACATTTGCTCTCAAAGTGAAGATTTGCTGCTTTTGTGTGTTTTTAAAAGAATTGTAAATTGAATATTTGTTGGGTTTTGGATTGTGGAAAATTGCAACAGCTGTTTTTCACTGTTTGTTTGTTTTGACTGTTTGTTTTACTGACATTTTATAGACTAAACAATTAATCAGCAGATTAATTGATAATGAAAATAATTGTTAGTTGCAACACTTCTGCAGATTGTTTCTTTCTTTTGTACAATGGATTCATATTTGTAGTTTGTACTTGAATCTATGGTAAGAATTTCAAAGAACACTTTTTAGAGTTGCTAAGTCTGCTGCTATTTACAAAAAAAACACCAACTGTTAGCTACCGCAGTGCTATTATGGTGATTTTTCATTCACAGTTTCCATCCCTTTAATGGTCATTCTGACACCACTTGGACTCCCACTGTGAATGAAACAGTGGGAGTCAAAGAGTAACGCTAAATAAAAAACTGGATTCACTGAATTGCTGATTTGCCTTACTTTAATTAAAAAAAAACTTCTGTCTAGCTCTCTCTATCATTGCTAATTGAGAATTTGTCCTCTAATGCTTGATTGTCTCGGCTCACTTGTAAGTCGCTTTAGATAAAAGTGTCTGCCAAATGACATAATGGCAGTCACTTTTACACTGTGAATTTCTTTCTGACCTAAATTAACTCTCAGAAAGTGTTTGTGGTTGTGAAAAGTGAGAAGAAAAGTGAAGATTCTACAGTAATGACCACAATTTATTTTTTCTGACTACATGTGGTGCACAAAGCTTTTCTCTTTTTGTCTTTTTCACTAAATTTGCTCTCATCGCAGTTTTCAATAAAAATAAAAAAGCGGCTACATATAGGGCCAGTACAGGATATATTTAATACATTTTTTGAACTGTAAATCATGCAAAGATATTCTAGCACAACCCCAGACTTGGAAATGAGCATGATATGTCCCCTTTAAAACATTATTGTTCATGTCTGTGCTGAGAAGCGTAAATAGGTGACAGGTTTGCTACATATTATGAGTATTTGATGTTAATTTTTCTGTTAATCTGTTTGCTTACTGGGACAACATGATTACCAACAACCAGAGAGACTCTGATAGCTGTCCAGTCTCTCTCTGTCATTGCAGTCTCTCCTCCTCTTTTATGACTTTAACATATTTTCTCTCCTTTTCTCACTTCCTCTCCTCTTTATTCCAAGTTCATCGTTAGATCTTTTTTTGTCTTAATTACACAGACATGGTTGAGTCGTCTTTATTCACCGATACAAAAATGTAATCTCTGTTAATTCTCAACTTAAAAACATGCCATAATCAGTAGAACATCATTAAACAGCTTGACAGCAGCAGCTTGGATGCTGGTCCTGATACTGGAGTGCAGTCCAGACTCACTGACATAATCCACCATGTGAAATCAATCATCGTGTGACGGTTTGTATGATGAGATGCTGCACAACGATCAAAGATTAAAAGTTTAAAGATATACTATCAACATAATTCACCTCTATACATAACATGAAACACATTAAATCAGCGATTAAATGAGACTCATTTTTCCTTTCAATTGGCTATTCGACCTCCATAATATTCTGCTTCAAGGTCAGGTTTTTTTTTTCTTCTTCTTTGGCACAATCTTCTCTCCTTCAGTGCCTGTGGTTCTCTCTGTCTGTTCTCTTTTATTTTGTTTCTGTCTAAGTCTTGATGAAAACTGAAACGGACCTTCACTGAAAATGAAAAAGAAAAAAAAAGAGAAAAAACAACAAAACAAAAACCCTACATGCATGTATTTTTCTTTTGTTGTTTTTGTCCTGCTTGTGCTCTTTCCAACTCTTGCAACTGTCCATTTTTGGTTATTGCCAAAAACTTCCCATCCTGGTCAGTTATTGGTTACTGGTTGGGCAAATGAATGATGGCACCTATACCAGTGTTTCCTGACATTGTGCCAGTACACACGTCTGCACTGGGTACATGCATTTTACATTGTAAAATTAAAGAAGTGGCTGCATTTTTGAAAGTCTGAGACTATCTGCACTTGTCCACAGGTAAATATACAAAATACTAGTTAGTAAACAAATTTAGCACTTAGCAAGTAAGCTAGTGTGCTAACTAGGGGCTAGTGAGGGAGCTAGCGCTCTTTCTTTAGATATTTAGCTCAATAACACCTTCTAGAGAAGAGCTCAGCTAACTAGTTTCATTGGTCAGCTGTTTTCAGGAGCTCAGTGTCTTCAAGTCTTCTTTTCGCTGGATGTGTATGGTTCATTATATCCTCAGATTGTTGTAGGCCAGCCAAATGGTGCACTTCACATCATAACTATGAGCAGCCAAGTGAATAAAAGTTCATATCAACCTCCTACACACTAAAAATCACTGGGTTGAAATTTTACCCAGTATGGGTCAATATAGCATCAACACAATACTTTTAACAGTGACTTTTAGTGTATAGTTGCAATAATGAGTTGGAGAAATCAGGAAATTTTGACAGTTTCTTTATCTCCCACTGGAAGAATGTAGCTCACAAAACCACAACTGCTGCCAGTTACACCTCAATAAAATCAAATATCAACTTAAATGAATCTATTCAGGTTAAAAAAAATGAGTCATGTTTGTATTGGGTTTCAATTATTAACAAACTGCTACAAGTAGTACAATAAACACAGCTAATTAAGCTAGCAATGGTTGTTGCCCTGTTGGAATAACATATTAACACTCACAAGTCAGAATAAAATTGTGCAGTAAGTTTATAAATCAAAGCAGTGTTGATAAAAAGCTGGTGTCAGTCAGGACACAGTCAACAAGCTATGTTTTCTGGTAATAAGGCCAGTTGTACTCCAGAGCAGGTGAGGACTGAAAAAAACAAGCAGCGTTCTCTCACTAAACATCAATCAAAGTACATTTTCCCACCTTGAGCCCAAAGCCCACATGTACCTTGTACACTGGTGACAGCATGTTTGCTGTAGCATAACATTTCCCACCTGGCATTTACAGAGACAGCCTTGCAGAGAAAAAACATTATTCTGGTCAGGCTTTTCACCTCCTGCTGTCCTTTGTCTTCTTATCTTGTTTTTTAAGATAACAATAATGTGTATGGTCCAAATTGAAACATGTTTATCAAATAGCAACTATGATAAGAAAGATAAAATCAACAGAAAAAAAACATGTAGGAGTGAAACTATTTTTTTTTCACTACATTAAATCCATTATTACTGATGTAGTGTTTGATCTGTGGGAATCCACCCATCTAATCAATCATGTGTGTCACAGATCTGGAGCCTTTTGTCATTATGACCATGAGTTGCCATGAATACAAAAACACACTTCAAAACACTGTTAGCCATTGAAGCTCAATGTGCTGCTGGTACTAGATGTGTGTTTGAGCTCTTGTATGAGTTGCTTTGCCTGTAAGAGAGTGTGTGTGTGTGCGTGTGTGTATGTGTGTGTGTGTGTGCGTGGGAGTGTGGGTGTGTGTGTGTTAAGCCCGAGTTCATGCAGAGTGTCAAACAGAGCGTGGGACTCTTTTCTATATGACAATAACATCAAAAACGCCCAGGCTTAGTCTTTGATTTTACACACACACACACACACACACACACACACACACACACACACACACACACACACACACACACACACACATGCACACACACACGCACACATTTCTCTTTAATTCTTATATCCTTTATTCTACATCTTCTACACTCTGCTTGACAAACACACACACGCCTTCTCTCTCTATTCTTTCTTTCCGCTCATTCTTTTTTTTTTTTTCATGAGTTGACTCTGCGTGTGTGACTATCAAAGCCTTCCTCTGTTCTTTAATCTTTGACAAGGACTTGTTCATTAAATGATGAATGATGCCCAGCCCCCTTTTTTGTTTGCATTATGTTTGTGTGACAAAAAACAAATGGGAGCACTGAGAACTTGTTTTACGTCACGATACATTACCTCCACTCTAGATCTGTTTGTTGGATGTCTTCCTCTAATTAGTTGACTTGCTCAAATCTATTATTAAATCTGACATTCTGGGTTTCTGCCAATTAGAGGGCACTATAGCTATAGATAGCTTCTGTAGTTAAAGATCAATGTTCGTCTATATTTACAACAAAAAATGAATAAAAGTCACTTGTTGCTCCTGTAATTAGATATGGGTGTTGCAAAGGATTATAGTAATTAATGGACATTTTTACCCAGTGATGTTGTCTATATGAAAGATACAAACAACATGGAATAAAGGATTGGGTGGACAAAAGCCTTCACAAAGAGTAACATAACTCTTATAACAATTATTGTTTAAGTCTTCTTTTCTATTGAATTGTTCTGACATTTAAATGTCTCCAGGGAGAAACCAGATCATTCACTCAAAACGAGCCAACAGTAAAGAGTTTGTGCCTCAGAGCCTTGTGCCTAATATGGAGTTATCAGCTTAATAAATCAAATGTTTCCCTTGTCGAGAACAAGATTCTACCTTGTAAATCTCTGAACAAAAGCTATCATGAGGAACTTGTCTTCCAGAGAAAACACAGAAGATTTTAAATTGTAAGGAGTGAAAAGCTTGTGGGAAAACCAGCTCAAACAGGTTTATCAGCAACAAAACAAAAGGGAAATCTACTACCTGCAAACTGACATTACACAGGAGGGCAAATAGTTATATTCCTTTTATGACATGAGGTTATATCTATCCATTCATCCATTTTCTAACTGGCTTTTCCTGTGCATGTGTCAGGGAGACTGAATTATACATTGGGCACAACTCAGGGTACAACATACCACAAGGCAAACACATGCAGGCAACCATCAACCTTCACACTATTGTTTTTGCCAAGTAACCTAACCCGCATGTCCTTGGACTGAGGGAGCAAACCCATGAAGACAACATGCAAACAACATGCAAAGCTGTGGTGCAAAACTGCTTACCAATGAATCACTGTACTGCCTGCAGGAAGACTTATGGTTTATAAGTATATGGTCAGTCAAAACAAGCAATTTGAAGACCTTTACCTCAAAAACTTTGATGGGCATTTTTCTGGGCAACTTCCTAACATTTTATAGACTGAATGATTATCAATTAATCAGGAGGAATGACAGATTGACAAAGGAAATTAAGAATTACTTTTATCACCTTATTTAGAAATTTAATATATACAAACTTAGAATATACAGACAAACATCATCATCACTGTGGCTGTTTCTACTTGTACTATTCCTTCCTTCATTATTTCTAACTCATCCGGCAAACAAAGAACTCCAAATATCACTATATGTTGTTGTGTCAACTGTTTTTCAGCACCACTAACAAAGTTCAGCTAATTCTGTGAGGAACATGTTTCATTTCCTATAAATTCTTCACAATAAAAGTCTTCCGTTTTTAGTCATTTAAAAGCTTTTAATTTGAAACAGTAAAGCAGGAAATGTGGGGTTTTCATCAGCAGTAACTTAACACAACTGATACAGTTGCTCCTCGGCAGGCTTCCTGAAAGCTGACCACTGAGAACAGAGTGGTTCATCAGGTGGTTGGCCTTAAGGAGACAGGAGCTAAAACTGCCTGTTAAGAGACAGAGGCTGAACCAAGGGGCTGCATAAAGTAGCCCAGTGTAAGATAAATAAGGATTTTTTTGAACTGTGAATCATGGAGAGCTAATCTCGTGAAGTCCCAGAATAAAAATATTGATCTATTATCTTAAACATCCCATTGCCCATAAAAGTGTTAGTCAAATCTATTTGCTAGATTACTTATTTTAAAAATCCAAGTAAATGTTAAACAGAGCCTGTTTTCTTTGCTTTTATTGTTTTAGCAAACAAATATGTAGAAGTGTTCTTATGAATATGTTGAATATTATTCCATTGTGATATTTTTTTTATATAGTTCAGTACAAATGAAAGTACACGTATCAATGAATCATAAAATAGATTTTCAGTGATTTCACTCAGCCCTAAAACTGATGTAAATGAGAGTACATTTAAATGAGGAGGACAGGTGCTTTGAAGAACCACCTCATTGTGACTTTTGACTGCAGGTGGTGACCTGCTTTGTTAAAACACAAATACAAAAATTAGCAAATATTATTTAACACCTCCTATCTGTATTTTTTTAAAGAATACACTTTCTTGTCAAGATTGAGAAAGTTGTGAGTTTAACAGTTTAGTGCCAGTGATTACATCCTCTCAGTCTGTTAGTCTGGACATGGTTCATGTGTGTGTGAGAGAAAGAGAGAGAGTCATTGATGGAGTCCCAGGCCTGAGGGGCTGCCAAGACAGCTTGACTGGTGAGAACAGATGGCAGCCCACTGAGTTTGAGTGTATGCGTGTGTGTATCTGGTGTGTGTGCCACAGAGAAAGTCTCTGTTTGCAAGTGTGAGCGCTTGAATATGTCCATAAGTAAGAGTGGTTATACTGTAATTTGTGTGTGCGCAAGTGTATATGTGTGTACATATTCAGGATACTCACACTCACGGCATCACTCCAACCTCTCAAACAGACACACACATGTAAGAACACATGCACTACAACCCACGGTGGGACTTGCTCCCCACTCACTCGTCAAAGTCTAAATTAACTAACTCTTCCTCTCCATGATTCCTCATCCTCTGTGTTTCAGAACATACATACACACACACACACACACACACACACACACACACACACACACACACACACACACACACACACAGACATTCAGCCCTCAACCAAGAGAGTTGATACTATAGCTTGGTTTCCACCCACCTTGTTTTTTCTTTTTCGATTTGTGCATATTAATGCACATTAATTCGCATTTTCTTTTATCAATTCTTTGAAATTTTGTTTAAAATTTGTGCTAGATTTGGATGGAAACCTGACTAATAAGAATCCTGTATATTTACACTGGATAGCCAAAATAAACTTTAACTGTGTGTTAATTAACAGTATTTGTAAATCCCACACTGTATACTCCACTTTTATATTTTTTTGGACCACAAGATCTGTCATACTTACATTTTAAAGATTTAGTGTAAGGTGAATACCAAATATTTTTTTACAGACAGATAATGCATATTTGCATTGAAGATTAAGGCGTTTCAGAGTAAAAAGTATTTTTAAGATAAGCTGTTGCAGCTTCTTATGTGTTGCACTTGTTCTTGATCTCTAGACAAGTTCTGGTTTTGTGTGCACACCTGCAGGGAGGTCAAAGGTCAAACACAGAAGCTGGTATGGATAAGGTTATTAGAGATTGAGTCCTGTGGTAGCAGCAAAAATATTAATACCAAATTGAAAAAACATTACATGTCACTAAATTCTTACATATTATACCTTTTGTCACATTATTTTTGGCTGCTTGTAACCTCATAGAAACACCTTTAATGTGTGTCATTAAGTTGCTCCTCTCTTTTGCGCACCTCTCTTGTTTCTCTGTCTTTATTTCTTGTTGTTTCTCTTTCTCTCTGTGTGTGTCTGTTATTCCACAGTCTGACCTTGTGCATCAGGCCAAATCAATTGCCACACTTCTGGAGCCAGAAGCCCCGAGGCTCAGCTGTGGCTCTGTGCTCTCTCACACATCAAAAGCACAGACACAGAATTATGCAATGGTCTTACAGCCAGAGGTTTAGAGTTACATATATACATATTTTACCACAAGTCATTTCAAATTAGGCCTGAGATTTCAACTGTGCAAGGATAAACATAGATGCTAATTTGAAATGGCTGGAAGATAGAGATTGGAGGAAAAGTATAGAAAATAGGAGGAGGAATCTTTAACAGACTGATGAGTCAATTATGTGAGGGAAAACAGCTTGAGGAAAGCTTTCTTCTCTCTTTGCAGCAATTTAGATTATTAAATAATTGTTGAAGTCACTTTCTCAGCAAAAATACCAAAACAAACTGAAATTCCATCTTATCAAGTGTGAGCATTTGTTGGTCTTCTTGAAAAACTTTTGAAATAAGTAAGAAAACCCTTAAAACAAATAAACACTAAATTATTGAATGAGGGAGAGTTGTAGCTGCACAACCTGCATCAGCATATGATCTCTGTGTGTGTGTGTGTGTGTGTGTGTGTGTGTGTGTGTGTGTTTGTGCGTGCCTGTGTGTGCCTGTTGCTCTAGGGGACTACGCCCATTAACTGCTGGTGCCAAACAGGAGCTGATGGATGCAGCTCAGATTGTTTTCTTTGGAGTTTGAACGCATGTTCACTCATGTTTGAACTCATCACCTGCCAGGATGCACCACTCCTGCATTAATAGAAAGCACAACATGCTTTAGAAACATGGGGATTAAATAAATCACATCCTTACTAAGTCCTTCTCATGAGTTATCGTGTGTGTGTGTGTGTGTGTGTGCATGTGCGTGTATATGTGTGTCTTACAGGCACCAGTCGGGCACCATCTGCCCCTGTCGGTTCTCATGGCAACCATCACCAGCTGTGTGGTGGGAAATGTTCACTTTACACACTGGCTGTCATGCTTTCCTACACACACACACACACACACACGCACACACACACACACACACACACACACACACACACACACGTACACCTGTTGTTCTCACACACTTCCCTCATGCCATGACTCATATCAAATCACTTCAAGGCTCATTAGTGTAGTTTCCTAGTTGATCACTTAGGCCAGTTTGTGGTTCACCACTGCAGAAACGTCCAAGGTTAAGTACTTTGCAGTCTTATGCCCAATGGACACATTGTGTGAGTGTACTACTTTGTGTTACTGTCAGACCTTAGATAGATTTGTTTCCAAATTTAAGTTGCTGTGAAACAGTTATAATACATTATTTAGCCCAAACCATACTGCAGTAGGTGTAGCTTGTAAAGAGTTAGACTGAAGAAATTCCTGTTTTATATGTTTTGGTAGCAGACTGGTTTAACAGAGCCACAAAAGCTAATTTAATGACTCAGAGCCGGGAACATAAAGATATATGCAAAGGGTGCACCAGAAACTAAAACAGGAGCACACCATATTCACTGTATTGCTGATACTATGCAGTCATGTCAAGTCCCAGTTTCACCTGTAACTCTTTTACAGTTTACAGTATTTAAACCTTACATATGAACATCTGTTACATTCAAGCCCTCGGCAAACAAGTTCACACAATGCTGATTATGCCTATCACCACCAGATAAATCTCTCTGTATTTCACAGTACACAGAGTTTTTAATTCGGTGTCGGGTTTGACATTCCCCTGCAGACTGAATTTTTTCAACAAATTGGACCTAAACAACTGGCAGCTGCAACAGCTGGATTCCAGGAGATGTTAGCTTGTGTGCAAAGAAACTGTATTAAGACCATGATGATTTCACTAAAAAGCTGCCATTACATAAATACAATATCAGCATTTTATATCCAATATATTCATATGAAAATGTGCAATGTAATGAATAAACCATGTCTACTGGATGCTGTTGAAATGGTAAGACTATATGAAGCAAAGCAATCAATCACTGTGGCAAAGGAGATGTGCATCTCCACTATGGCCAGCAGAGGGAGCAACACTTCACTTGAGAGACATCTATTGATATTATGTAAAAATGCACAAGTCATCCTCTCATCTGTGTTTACTTCCTCTCTTGTCTCTCTGTCATTTTGTCTCCTTGTTTCTACATTCCTTTGGCTGGAGAAGAAATGATAGAAGATGGCATCTGTTCCATTTAAGTACAAATAATGAATCACTTCTTTGTCAAATAAAACATTTAGTGGTTGCATCCCCTGCCTTATGGCCTCTCACAAGTGTTAAAACAGTCATCAATAATTTGTATGTCAATGGTGACCTCTGTAGGTGGCAGTTTGCACATGCACTGCATGATCTGAAGTTGCTCACATATCAACATAATAAATTCATTGTTCATTACTTGGGGGATTTTAGACTTCCATACACTTGCCCTCTTGAATTCTTTCCCAACATTTCAATTTTTCTTTTGTGTCCTAATTGGTATTTAAAATAATTATATACACTACATCCAGTGGTCAAAATATATCACTACAGCCTGCATAATGACAGCTAATCAAGGTTGCGCAGAAGTCTGTGAACCAAAACACACCACAAATGTATTGTACTGATCAGTTATTCTCCCAAAATCTTTCTAATAGAAAGTAAAGTTAATTCAGGTAAGTAGGAAAGGGCCTCAAAAACATTAATAAAAAAAGCACCAGTGTCAGCAAGTCTTAAATGAAAGAAGTCAAATAAAATGGTAGAGGAGTTCTACTAAAGGGATGATATGCTGCATCACAACCTGGATGTCTTGCAATCATTAGATGAACCATGAATTCTGCATAGAGGAGAAAAAGTAATGACTCTCCAACAGGAGAATATATAACTATCTTTCCAACAGCTGAGGTTGACCTGTTAATGGGTCACATGGCAAGAAAATGATCATACAAGCAACTTCAGAATGACTTTTGAATCTGCTAAAAAAATGGTATAAATCTACTTGTGCTGTAGTCAGCCCGAATCAGAGTGTTAAATTATTAGGTTATTATTACTAACACATTAACATGTAAGATGCATTTTCCTGGTAAACAGTAGCTGGTAAAGGAAATGCTAGTTTTAAATACGCTTTATCCTATTGGGTATTTAATCTAATACAATCTACAATCTACATCTGCAAAGTAAGTAGCTTTCAAATAAATGTAAAAAGTACAATATTTGTACAATATTTACCCCTAAAATAAAATGGAGCAGACGTGAGATTTAGTGGCATCTAGTGGTGAGGATGCAGACCAAATACTCCTCTCCTCCCCTTCCAAGCGTGTAGGAAAACCTATAGTGGCTACGAAACTCATGAAAAACGTGAAAGGCCCTCTCTAGAGCCAGTGTTTGGTTTGTCCGTTCTGGGCTACTGTAGAAACATGGTGGTGCAACATTGTGGCCTCCATTGAAGAGGACCCGCTCCCTATGTAGATATAAAGGGCTCATTCTATTTTTGTGTTTTCAGGTGATTATACACTAATTAAACATACTTCTGAATATTATATTCCATTTCTGCCAAGTCCTTTCCGCTAGATGCCACTAAATTTTACACACTGGACCTTTATAAGAGAATAAAAACGTTTCTTATTCACTTTCCACATCCACATTTTCTATCCATATTGAGCTGAAACATCAAGCCTTTGGTTACAAACACTCCTCTACATCCTTTTGGCTATATCACGCTCAAGGAATTAATCAATTATCTATGGTTAAGGAAAGTGAAGTTTATAGTGCAGATTAAATGAACTAGAGGCAGGAGTGCTGTTTAATACCATCACTGTCCCAAACCAAGCTGGAAATAACACTTGCATCACATTTGAAGAGGCCTCCACCTTCTGCTGTGCCACTGTGCCACAGAGACTCTCAGATCTCTTAGCAAATTATGCATTCTCCTAAATATATGTGACTGGAGCTCTTAAAGCTACCGGTTGTGCTTATTTTATCAAAATAACCAGAGGCTTGATGTAAGTTGGCATGTATAGGGTATTTAATGTTGCAGTTGAAAACCAGCTCATGTCATCTTTACACACAGGACAAACGTTCTTCACCCGGGAATGCTGCAGAAACACAGATGTGAACTGAAAGTACAAAACAGTTAAACAACATGAACCATTAGTACACATGCAGATCAAATTGAGTTGATAAATAAAAATTAAAGAACGTATTCAGTCAATGTGCAATTCATATGAATAAGGCTGATTCACAATGAGTGATCAGAATGACATAATGGGCATTAACATCTTAGATACAGTAAATTAACTCAGTGGTCTGAAACACTGTAATTGGTTTTCAAAGGAGACAAACAGGTTATCATTCACAAATTTAAACACACACTTATAGCTCAACAAGAGTCATTTCAATGGAAGAATCTGAAAGCAGATAAGCCATTTAATTTATTTGTGCGTGCTAATCATAAATACACAGTTATCCCAATAACTCAATAAAACAAAAGCCTGTGTGTTGTATATATCAAGCAGTTTACTGAATATTACTTTATCTTGAATGAAAACTTCATCAGTTGTAAAACTCTGACCACTTCTGTTTTCCATTATGATGTAATTTATTTGTTTATCCTAGAGAATAGAGCAAACTTAGAAATAAAATGCAACTCTGTGCTTATGATAGTAAATCTTGCATAAACTCTTGTTTTCTTAAATAACTGAGTTTTATTTCTGTGATATTTCACATAATGTTCTGCACATTTATAATGAAACGTTTACTATTTATCTGCACATTTTTCAGAGAAATTTGTATAGAAAGAGTAAAAGTCACAGAGAAACATTTTCTGATTCAGAGCCATTAAAGCAAGGTGCCCCGCACTTGAACTCATCACCAAGGATTCTGCACATCTCTCTCTTTGTGTTAAAGGGTACAGTGAGGAAATCTGTCACTGCTGTCTGTCGTAATTGTTAATTTTTTAAAAGTTTCGTCACTAAGGTTTTCGCCACCCCCACAGATGGCTTTAACTTGTCACAGGAGGCTTTGTGCATAATCTTCCTCACTGCGCTGCTGTCCTCGCCTGTCTCTTCTGTCTACCAACCATGGCAATCATAGAGGATGCTGATCGTATTTACCTGCATGGGGATGTCAAGGTGGTACTAGTTGAGGTTCTTTGAGGGCAGAGTGAGTCTGAATAACGAGATGCTGCTCAAAGAGAAGCAGCACATTTTCTTGAGAAGTGAGCAGAAGTCACACTGAGGCTTATACATCTGTCAGCTCGACTGTGTGAAACAGACGAGGGAAGCTGCAGTGAGATTTACGCCTCGTACTGTAGCTAAGTGCTCTACAGTGTCGGTATATTTATTAACCTTGACATGCATTTCATTTTGCAGAAGCGGTGCACTGTTGACGTATTACACTCACCGTTACTCTGGAGCCTCAGTCTTTGTTCCATATAATCTAACATAACTAATACCTCAGTGACTAATACCTTGATCTTTCTTGATTATTCTTCATTTGACGCACTTTGATGGTTGAATTAATGAACATATCAAGATTCTGTGTGACATTTGCGTCACTAGACATTTAGACTTCATTTGTGTCGTCTAATCACGTACAAGTGCTTTGAGTAATTAATGCATTAGTCATTTGTTTTTCCATGTGTTAAATGATTTGTGGTGCTTCTTGCAGAATTTTGGCCCAAGGATAACTATGAGTTGTTTTCGTATCCTTGACTGAACTTTCAAACTTCCATCAAGTGAGAGCAGCGGATTATAGATCATCACACTGCAGATCTATGCGGCACATTATGATTGTATCTCGCAGTGATCCTCTATAGCAGAAAACAGCTGTGTAATTGTGGTTTAGATCTCAAAAGTAGTAAAAGTGGTGCTTTTGTTGTGTGAAAAACCTCTTGAAACTGTGTAGGATAAATTACAATATTAAAAGCTTGGCAGACTAGCGCTGCAAGGAAGAGTGCTGATTGAGGAAAAACGATGTAGAACTTTACACTTTTATTCAAAATGCGCCATTCGAAGCGTGCCTTGTACTCCACTGTGGGGGGGGCGGGGGGGGGGGGTCGTAAAGTGTACTGATCTGTAGCAAGCCCTGTTGCCCTCAGTAAACGACCCAATTTTTGCTGTCGTCGTTACAGCAAAATGGAGAAAACCAGTGACTCGTGGTGAATCATGACACCAAACCATCTGAGAAATAACGAGTAGATGCATTTTGGATTCAACACCATCGATAAAATAACTGTGGATAAAGGTTAAAAGTGTTTGCTGCCTTTTAAAACACAACTGCCTGCAGTAATATCACCACAACAACAAATCTGAAATCACCAGTTAGCTCATCAATCAATGTGAGGCATAAAACGTCACTTCAGCAACAACTACAACTCATTTTTAGGATAAAAAGGTTAAGGTTTGTGGGTTGAGTTTAGATTAATTTGAACAAATGACATGTTCTCATTTGTTCAAACTTAATTTGTTTTGAAAAAAAGTGACCCTGTTCACTGCAGTTGGAATTGCTCGAATTGGTCTCATTATTAGGAGTACATTTTAAATAAGTTCATTTGCTTTTGAGAAACTTAAATATGTTTCATCTATTGAAAGAATTTCAGCCATTGTTAACAAAAATCACGACTATGGAAAGGGGTGAAAAAGAGCAGAGTAGAACGGCAAGAGCTGCAATCAAAGGAGAAACTACTAGAGGCAATGAACAGACTACTGCAGCGGAAACATTGGTAGAAGCTATAATTACATCATGAGTGAGACGCCAACAGCAAGAGGGAAAATGGAACAAATAGCAGAAAAAGAGAGACCAACTAAAGACATTCTTGATAAAGAAAAAGTCCAAGATGAGAATGTGTAGCCCAACAGTGGAAAAATAAGGACAAACTCAACAGAGAAGAATGGGGAGCTACTGAGAAGGAATGCTGAATGAAGTGAGAGAGAGACAGGGAGAGAGGGTGTGTGTGGGGGGGGGGAGGATGGTTTGAGGAAAGAAACGAGGACTTGAAGAAGTTTCTTGATGACCTCAAGACTTCAAAAATTTTCGCACCCGAACAAGTGAACTAGAGAGGCAGATGAAAGAAGAGAGGGATGAAAAGAATAATAAAACAGAGCTGAAATGGGAGCTAAAGGAGGCGTCTGAACAAATGGAGGAGATGGAGGGAGAGACCGGGATGAGTTTGAAAGACGACAGAGAGAGAGAGAGAGAGAGAGAGAGAGAGAGAGAGAGAGAGGACATACAGACAGGAAAGGGAGGAAATGAGGGAGATCTGTAAAAAAAAAAGGAGAGGCCAGAGATGAAGAGGAAAGAAACCCTGATGAAGGCGCTTTTCCACATCACGGTCTCAAAGAAAGATGAGGAAGAACTTTGAAAGACAGGTGGAAGAGAGGGACAGAGGAGGAAGCAAGACCAAAAGAAAAGTTAGAGGAGGATCTGTGGATGTTTATCAGCGCCTGAGGAGGTCGAACTGAAACTGCTGACAAGAAATGGATACAACAAGCAGACACGGAGGAGGACGGATATGAAACCAGGTCTATAATGTATTAATGTGACTGTAATTACAAGTGAAGAATGTCTTCACCTATGATTTCCCCATTAAAAAGCTACTCCTGAAAAACATGATCTGGATTTTTATGTATCATTCATGCCTTTTTTTCTTATCATTAGTCATCATCTGACTTTACTGTTAAAGTAGCATGACTATACACCAGATCTCTAGTTTCATAGAGATGTCAAATCGCCACTTCAGTCATTTTTTTTTACACATATAAGTGAAGGATTTGCAATTTTTAAACCTTCTAACATTTATTCCGTTTGATGATTCTTCATGCCCCCAGACTGAGGCATTTCTATTATGAGTGTTTGAGGATGAAAGTCAATATACTTCTTTTTGATTAAACTTTGGGCGAGACGGGAGGGAGATGTTGTTTGAAAAAGGAACGGTGGCAATTAGGTACTCCTCCGGACACACACAGATGGAACTAGATGGACAGTTTCATCAGGATTTCTAAGTGTAGACGTTTCGTTGGGTAAAGACACAACGAATACAAATTTCTTTGGTGACAAGACAAGGCCAGTTTAGAAAAATAGTGGTGGTGAGATTCTGAGAATGAATTATTGTTCTATTGCTTCAATTTAGACTTTCTGCATGTTGTAATATAGTAAATTCTTAATTAACCGCAGCAGATTTAGTCATAAAACGGAGAAATGAATGAGGTGAATCTTTATTATGTCCTCTGTTATTGCCTTATTTCTTAATAAGTTAGCACCCTTGAGCAAAGGTCCTTATTTGGCAATTCTTTAGAAGTGAAGCTTCACAGCAGAGGGGTGTACAACTATAATAAATCCACTTAAGCAGAAGAGCATCATTTGTTCTGTGCTCTGTTGTTTTGGAGTAAATGTGAACTTACTCATCTGTGTCACTGAAGGCCAGAGAGCTAACCACGGAGGTATTAAAAGAAAGAGCAAAATGTGACAAACAAAAGCATATCTAAACACAAAAAAGCTTCGTTTCAAGGTAGGTATGGTAAAAAAAACTCTGATCCACAAGGTCACTGTAGCTGTTCTATTAATGATCTCTTATTTGAATAAAGAAGTTAATTGTATTTTAGCTATAAAAAGAAATGAGATCTAATAAGTCCACAGGTATTGTTAATTAGGAGCGCACATTCCCCAGTTTATGAATTAAGTCTTATAGCATGCTTAATGCAAATGATCACACACTTATAGAAGTCATAAATAATACTGAAATGAATTATAATCATTAAGCTCTGCTCATAGAGCTGTGTGTGGCTTTCCCTTAGCATCTACTTGTGCTAGTTGTGAAGCTTTCCTAATTGCCTCTGATTCATTTTAAACTTTTATACATTTTCCTACGAGAACAATCAGAGTGCTGATGAAACTCGTCAGACCTGAGGCTGTTTGTACACACTGGTGCACTTGATTAGAAACACTAGATGGCAGCAATGTATCAGACTATTATAATAGGACATCTAACTAGATCATTCTGATATGTTCACCCTGATGAGACTGAAATTCTGTTTTGCATCAGTCAGTACCAGACACACAGGTATATTACATATTTTACTGGATAGCAAATAGCCAAATCCTGCAGGATATGGACTGCTGCAAGATTAACACACACACACTCACACTGACACTCACAGACAGCGAGAGAGAGAGCAGAGTGAGAGATGAACTGCTGCTTTTGCCTATTGGCTTTTTTAATCAATAAGCCTAACATTTCCTCAGTGACCAGAGAAGGGAATGGAAGGTTACTTCTTGGCACGAATAGTGACCCTCCTGCTGATCTGGAACAGATTGAATTAGAAACTCCATCAGTTGGAGGCTCAACCATTTCCTGAGAACCACGCTGTGACACTGGATTGGATCTCCCTCAAAGGAAATCATCTCCCAAAGTCTGTATTAACACCATCTTGCCCCCCCTGCCAAGTTAGGCCAACCTTTTCCACTTGTCCCTTGCCAGGATTACAACTGGCACAGACGGCAGCAGGTACCTTTAAATGCGGGCCAGGGCACCAATCTCCAAAGGTGGGCTTCTGATTAATTGAGCCTGAGGATATGCGGACTAGCCCCTGACAGATACTAAGTGTAGGTGCCACATTGAGGGAAGGAGCTCTCCATCTTGCCCCCGGTGACTCATTCTATGCTGCGGTAAAGAGCGGGAACTCCCTCGGAGCTCCATCTCAAGAGATCTACACTGACCAGATGCACAACATTTGAACATAGTCAGCGTACGGGGAGATGTCTCCCTTGTGATCGATATCTCGTCCATAACTGCAACATCTCTTCAAGGATTCAATTTAAATTCTATTTCTTTGAAAAATGATTCCTATTGGCTGATCATTGTACATAGACTCAATTAAATATCACTTTCCCCGTTCAGTGAGAAATGAAATAGGTTACTACCCTGGTAATGGTCTACTAGCCCTGCAGTCAATTTCAATCTACTGTCTACAAGCCAGTTATTTCATTCTGTAAACAAGTCATGCTTTTGCTCTTTGTCCCATGCTGTTGATGGCTAACGATATTTGATGGCATAGTGGGAGGCTTACAGCCAGGCACGACGACTGCGTGAGAGGTAATTATTACGAATTTGTAAACATACACTTTATATATACACACCTACAGTTTCTCCTGCAGATCTAAGCATGTACACACATACTGTACACAGAGGGCATGTTGACTGTGTGCAAATAAAGATGCTAACTACCACGGTAAGACTATACGCAGACAGTTAGGCAGAGCACTTCTCCCTGGAGACAGAGAAAGCTTGTCTGTAGTGCTCTCTAACTGCCTTCTGTTGTAAATATGCTCATGTTTATGGCATTTTAACAACAACTGGCATGCAAAATGAAGTACCTGGACTGTGGGTGTGTGCATAATTTGAGCATGCATGTGTGAATGCATCTTTTGTGGATTGTGCGATGGCATTTACAGCTGTGCTTGGATATCGTGAGAATACATCGGTCTCTGTAGCTGAGGCAGCTCAAGCAGCTGAACCAGTCACTTATGATTATACTTATCACCCTCTTCCAAGTGCACAGGAAGCTGGAGAGAGAAGAGTGAGAAGAGAGAAAAAGAGGGAAGGAAAGAGAAGGGGGGGTGAGGAACTGGAGAGCACAGAGGAAAAAGAGGGAAGGAGAGGATGTGTGTGGTTAAGTGAGTTGTAAAAATTTACAGCTAAAATGGGATTTCTCTCCACCACGAGCCATACTCCAAATGATATGAGCCTTACGGAAAAGATAAGGCAAATATTTAACAGTGCGGCCAACAGAATAAAAAAGTCCAGCTGCTTTGCGTGCATGCCTTACAGGACACATTGTAGGTTGAGCACAGCATGCAAACTGATAGAGCTTTAAATAGTACAGAGTTATTACAGCCAAGAGGTCTGGACTGCTGCCTTTTGGTGCACATGCTTGCCTCCGGGATAAATTTATGCAAACGCGTAGTAAGATTATTATTTTTTGTTAAATCTACGTTTATTCTTCTGTAGGTGATGCAGAGGTCTCTGTCTTCCCCTGGGCATCGTTTTTCATCTATGCAGCTCCTTGCCATTTTTAAATTATTCTAAAGCTTAATTCATTTTAGAGTGATATCTTGGCAGCAGACAACTAGCCTCTATGTGGTCTTCATTATACATGGGGATTTTCATCTGAAAAACATGGAGGAAGCAAACATGTAGGCGAGGAGACCAGGGATTCAAGAATACACATGAAGATAACAGTCTTACCCTTTTATCATCTAACCTTTCCTATTATCTTTAACCTAGCCAAGTTCCATTTTATTACAGGTTTCTTTAATTTTTTAAAAAAAAACTTGACATATTAATTGCCCTCTCATTTTTTCCTCTAGAGAGGCAATTTCTTGATCTTCTCAGAGATAGAAACTACAGCAGTTAACAATAAATCCCTGCAATTACACTTTCTAAGATTCCTCTACGAAGATTAAAATAGTTCTGGGGAAAAAAACAACCCACCTGGCTTGTACTAGTGCTGATAACAGTTCATGTTTGTTAATGGAGAAACAGGTTAGAGAGTCAGGCGTTATAAATGAAAAATATCTTATCTTGAATGTTGCTCATTTGCCCAGTGCATGACTCAGATCCTACAATATTAAGATCATACAATATTAAAACTAACAGGCTGTTGTTCTGAGATACACATTATGGTCCATACTGTATGCTATTTCAGTTAGTATTACCTGATAACAATGGCGTAAGGAGTATTGACATAATTCACTTAACCTTGATAAGATAATCTTATCTCATCTTATCAAAGACTCCATGAATTAAATTAAAGTCCTGCAATCACAATTTAATGCACATGTACTTTAAATACAAAGGCATTAGGAACAAAATATACTTAAACGTACAGTCCTCATTATGTAGCAGAACTGCCAAAGTCAAAATGGTGCTCACACATTAATGCATCAGTAACATTAGTCCAATTATGTGATACAACACTCTAACATTTCATCTGATTAAGATGGAGCTAATTTTACCTAATTTATATATTGTTGGGTAGTTTAGTCTGTAACAACACATCATGTTGTAGAAGCTGATCATATGTTGTATGTAAAATCTTGATCTTTCCCAAACTAGTAAGTGAAACTGTCAAATTACTGTGGAGAGAAACTATAATATTTCCTTGTGAAGTGTTGTGAAGCAGCATAAAATACTCAAGTATCTCAAAATTGTTCTTAAGTACAGTACTTGAGTAAACAGACGTCCTTATATTTCACATCCACATGAATCAGTCAATCTCAAAACACCAAGAATTCTTTTCTTCCATTGAAAACTCTGTTATGACGACAATGTTATTTCATTACTGTATTTTTTGTCTGTTTCATTGTGTTCTTTGCAGCTACAATTGTCTAATTTCCCCCTGAGGATAAATACAGTTCATTGTACTTGTAAGGCTCTTGTTTATTGAAAGTGACTCACTGCTCAGTGTCAACAAATACTGCGTGTTGCTGTACTCTGGGATCTAACAATGCTAATGACATTGTTATCAACTCTGTTGATGGCTCTACATCTTGTTTGCTGAGTGCTCGGATGAATTGTTGTTCCCAATTCACAAACTGCTTCCAACTCAGTGGATAAGATCAAATGAACCAAGAATCAGCTGTAGACATTTTATTTTACTCAGATTAAAATAAAGAGGTGATGATTTATAAATGAAAGTCATTAATGGGATGGAAAGAGTCAAGCAATATCAGCTACTGTTTTTGAAAAAATAACTGATGAATTATTTATCAAAGCTTGTTTTGCCAATTTTATACACATGATGCATCATGCAAAGATGAGCCACATCCAGAATTTATATCAGATACTGTGTATGTTGAAAGTAGATTAGGCTCTTTGAGCAAATGCAAATGAATTCACGAGAAAATCAGAAATGCAGCTGTGTTAAATTATATATTTCATTTTGGTGTCATGTTTGATTTCAAGCACTATATTGTCTGTTGTTGACTCCATTATATTCAGTAACTCTCTACTACATGTGCTGCACTTCTTGAGTTTCCATCTTCCTATGTCTGTCCAATATCAGTGTGGGCTGGCTGAGAGAGCTTAACTCTTATCAGCTCTTCATTATATATCATATCATAACTCTCTGCTATGAATTGCCAACAATTGGAGAGCTGTTCATAAGATTTAAAAGGCTCCCATTCCCACTTTCATTCCCATCTAATGCTATAATGCTTATCTTCCAGTGTGAAAACAGATTCATTCAGTTTCCATTGCAGCCTGATTTACCATGTTCAATTCACACTGTGCGATAAGTGGAGATACAATGGAAGCCATTCAACTCCGACACTGTGTCAGGATGTCAACGCTCTTAACAGTTTTTGTGACAGAAGGGAAGAGATGGCCTTGGATTCGACTCATTTGTATCAACTGTATACAGAGAGATGCATGAAATAGTTGTACCAGTATGTCAACAACAGCAGAACAGATGACAAGAAAAGTGGAATCAATGCACAGTGTCTAGTTTTTTTTATCTTTCAGAAGCCACAGCCAAATTTCAGAAGCAGGATACTCTCTATAGCAGCAGCAGCAGCTTCTCTTTGAAATCATCTGCTGGTCTATTTTCTCTTCCAACATTTCTCTATGCGCTGACACAGCTTCAGGAGCAACATGACCTCACATGTTTGAGGTGATACACACGCACTGTTCAATGACTTAATAGACAGCCCCAACCAGCAAACACAGTAATTGACGTCTTGTGCATTGTACAGTAACTTGACTTGAATAAGACCAAATCCTGCTTGTAGTATTCTTCTTACTGGGCAGTTGAAAATGCAGCAAGAAATAAATGGAACTATTTAGGTGCGTTTTACAAAGACAACACAGGGTGCGGACTTTTTAAAGTTGTCGCTATCTTCATTTCAGGTGGTTGGCTTGGGTCTAGAGTGGATGTTTAGAAAATACATTTAAAAAAAAATTGCCTGATGATTATTCTGTACTACAGCGAAACATTCTGACGGTATCAATCGTTTTTCATTACCGTCATTACCGTGATTATCATTGATTTCAGAGGACACCATGAACACAGAGCAGTGGTCCTGCCTTCATTAGCACTTTGTTATTATGTCATTATGTTTAGACACAATGAAGAAGCTTTCTACTCGTCTAACAGAGAAAGAAGAACCACAGCACTGAGACACACACGCATCATGTTCTTCCTCACTGGTCAGCTTCAGCTCTGCTACTGCTTGTTAGTAGTATTCTCTGCTCTTTTAAATATGAATTTAACTGTTAACATGCAGCAGATAACACTCAAGAAATCAATCTCATCTAGAAAAACTCATGCATTTTCAAAATATCAATGGGTGCATATAAAAAACACACACAATGAGCTGCATTTAAAGTGATTTCTAGTCAACAACCTACTTTCCTTTACAATATAAACTGAAATGTAACTATATTTTAGCACCAATAGAAGGATTTCAGAAAACTTTAATGATTATTGTGATAATATAATTTATCATGATATGTTTACCTACGATAATTGCAGCATGGACATTTTATACTGGCACATCCTTAACCATAACTACAATTGTTCCCAGATCTTAACTACATTTTATGACGGGCAAAGGTCCCCTGAAATCAAACATTAACAAAGTACTTAATTTACCACAAACCATGCTATTTCCCTAACCCAAACCAAGCCATGCTTGTGTCTAAACCTAACCAAACCTTAACCAGAGCATGTGCTTTGGAGGCCACAGACAAATGTCATCATCTTGTCTATTATAAAACAGTCCATGTTCCTTTAAAAGCTATAGCCACATTTTGGTCCAATAATAACAGTTCTCTGCAGGTGCTTTTTAGTTTAAAAGCACTTGACAGATGAGTTAATGTCAGACGGTCTGTAACCCTCCCACACCAGCAGAAACTCGCTGTGCTTGTTTCTTCAAATATATTTCTATGTAGGAGTTAGACAGGTGTGAATGCATAATTCCCATTTTTTAAACAATATGATCTATATGGGTATTTGTGTCATAGATGATTGGGAAAGTCTGTGTTACAGTATATAAAGAAGAGGCATAAAGACAAGAGTAAGAAGTAAGAAATAGTGTAGAGCCATGTGGAAAATTGTTGAGGTACTTGAGTCTTTTCTACGTCTTTATGTTTTTTTTCTAATGGCCTTGATGGTATGTTTACTGTTGGGATACTATGGTTTATTTTTTTATGCCATTCACCTGCTGAACTGCAGTATATTAGTCATGTATGCTGCTTCTTCTCTGCAGCGAGAGTTCATGCATTTTCTGGGAAGTATTGTATGTTGCACACAGCTATTCTGAGAGTAGACATTGAAGGTTGCTAAGGTGATTGAGGGTAAATGTCTTTTTTGATGCAGAGAAGCTTGTGAAACTAACAGACACATTCACGGCTATCAGGCTCTAGATTGGCCACACTGCGGGTCTGGTTTTGAACGCTTTGCATCATACTGTTACATGACATACTGCCTCTACCTTTTTTTAACCGAGCAGACACCTCATCTCAACAACAGGGATTTCTCCAGTTACTTCCCTACTTGTTTGATACAGACCTGTGCTCCCAGACCCTGCAGAACCATGGGTAATGAAGGTACTGCAAGCTGTGAATTCATTCATAGATCATCTGGTGATTTTATTAATGCATGAAGACTTGCTGGGTAGACCACCCCCTACCCCCCCTACCCCCCCCCCCCCCCCCCCCCCGGGGAGAGCATGATTAATGGAATTCCCCCCAAACTGCCTCAGTTAGCCAGTGCTATCTGGTATTTGTCTTTACAAGATCGTATCGACTTTTGGGAGATCATGCAGAAAATGAACTGTCATGTGCGCAAGAGCTTGCTGAACGAAGGGTGGTAATACCTTCGTTCTGCAGGCGAACAGAAACAAGCCTTGGCATGGAAATAGATACCAAAGCGGGGCTTGTGTAGATGGTGGTGCACAGACACCTCCCTCTTCTCTTTCTGAGAAGAGAAATCTTGTTCTGCATTTAATAAGTGTAACTCCCCACTTCTTTTATGGAAATGGGTTTTAACAGAGGTCTCAGTGAGGATATTACAACATATCAAGCTGTTTCACTGTTTGGTTACACCACATAATGGCATCATTATTTCTTCCTTTGCATGCAGATGGAAAATTTACCACTAAACACTGACAGCAGGCTTTGTCTTTGTACTCTGTAAATGGCTACTTATAGTCAGATTAACATCTTAGACCAAACTTCTAACAACTTTTTTTCCCCTCCACTTCTTTATAGCTTTTACTCATTTGCATGGGCTTCAGTAAGGCAGTATAACAACATATTACAAGATCACTTTACATAATGACATGTTTGGTGTTTATATGCAATTTTCTTCAAAGACATTGTAACTCCCTTTTTGTAATTGTCACATTTTTCAAAAATTCGACACAGAGGGAGACTAAGATCTTCCAAATCCAATATCACAATTACTTCCATGGAAATCAAAAATGATAAATGAAGCAAAATCTTTGGTTTTCTCAGACTTAATGAGCTTGAAGTGCTTTTGAACTCCTTTTTCAAGAACTTAAAAGCTTCATCCACTGAGTTGGTTAGTTAGCCAAATAAAGACATTTAGAAAATATCAGCACATCTGTTGTCATTTCGGTTGTCTATTAGCAGTGTACTTATGCCTAAACAAACTTTTCATCATCCGCCTAATTTGGTGGCCATTTGTCAGAATCCTCCCTCCAAATCAACTGCTAAAGGGTTGTGTTTTTTTCCCCTCATCTCCTTGTTATTCACAGACAAATCTCAAAATCTAGAGTCACTGCTATGTCCCAGAAGTCATCCACCAGCCATTTTGGGGCAGTCTGGAAGAAAGAGATTGCATCAACCAGCCTGACAATGCAAGTTAAGCCTGAGGCTGCTTTTCTGACAGACCGGGGAGGGAGGGAAAAAGGAAGGCAGCCCTTTTATTGAGGCAATTCACATCCGCCCGACAGAAGGATGACTGCTTTGGGAAGATAATTGTGTCTGGAGAAAAAAATTCAGCTACAGGAACACTAGGAATTTTATCAGCAAACCACCTTCCTCTTCTGCCGATAGGGTCGGATATGAAAACTGGCAAGGTGCAGGTGGGGAAGCAGGGAGTGTCATTACCATAGGGTCACTGCACACATGATAACCCTAGCCGCTCTTTTATTCCTTTCATTTTGTTTATGCTCTCCACTACGTTGCGTGCTTGATGAGGTAAACATGTAGGTCCCCTGGCTTTTGAAATCAATTTGACTGTGGATTTGTCTCCACAGATACTTGACGGACTCTGTGGTGCAGCTCCGTTATGGGGCCTAGAGGAGCACCCCGGCTGTGCTCCTTGCCTTCAAACATTGAAAGAGGAGCTGGTGATTAACTGTGACACAACAGCACTCCTCACTAACTCACAGGCACGAGTAGAAATGCCACCACACTCTCTCCTCAACCTGCCTCTCTCTACTCTCCAACTGTGTTGCAGTCTTGGGTAGAGGCCAGAACCACGCAGTTTTTGGATGAGCCTTGTTCCAGTGAGAGACTGTAAAGTAGGTTGAGAGGACAGCCATACCCCACCAGTCTCTTCCTAAGCTAATGAACATTCTGGAAAATAATTAATGTGATGCAGCCAAGTGTTGTCTTTGACCTTAGCAGCCTTCATCTGTCTCTTTTAACAAACAACTCCACTTTATTGCACTTGATGGTTTATTTATCTAATAGTATTATTGTAGAAATAGATTAATTATTAATGAACTACGTTTTGTTTACTTGTGGTCAATATATGGTTGCTCATGGAAAGAAAGTACCTCTATCAAACAGGGTTGTGAGAAATATTGGGGAAAAATTGCACACAGTGTGCTCATAACCTCAGTCAAACAAAAATCAAAGTTCTATTGATTTAGTTATGTATACAGTACACTAACACATACAGTAGGTGTCTGAAGTCATGATGAATGGCTGTTGAACTGGAAGACAACAAATGCTTAAAATAGACTCAATAGATACGGGGGGAGGGGGGACGCTCAGGCCGAGGTATGCTCTATTTTCCCTTACATATGGTGGATGCATTTTAATGTATAGATACTGTGTATGGATTGTTGGATTAGGGCGTACTCTGGTTATTTTTTAAAGTGAATAGAGTATTCATTTAATCAATACATGTCAGAAAACTGTGAAAATCCCAAGTTTATAGTGAAATATTCAAATTGTAACATAACTGATACTGGTTTTTTAGGCTGATATTGATAATATGATGATATTCTGCCACGAGCAGTTGGTTTCAGTTTAACATTGTGTTGCTATAGCAATCCTTCACTTTAACTGACATTGTTACAGCCATCATTTTGACAGATCTGCAACCAAGCAAATATTTACAGGCATCTTTTATCTATTCCCCAGATACCTTTGTTAGATCATTATCTGCAGGTACTCTTTAGAGCTGTTTTGTGATTGCTCATTTGTAATTTGTTAATTTAGTTTTTCAGATTACTGCTAACTAAGCTAACCATTAGCTGTCTGAGACAAATGTGTAGCTGATAAGTGTTCACTTACTGTCAGGCTAACTTAACTGTTATGTATTACATTCTTTTTAATATTACTCTTGTAGACTCATACACACATGTTTACTAGATTAATTAGTGACTTGTACTTCCTGTGATGTGTCATTTACTGGCGATACCTTTTTATTCTTCCTGACATGAGGAGCAATCAGTCCAATTTGTTGCTGTACTAATTCATCATCTTCATTTCCTGAATTGTAATCATCACTATTATTGAATTAGTCAGTTTCACTTTTGCCTCTTGTAAAATCTACAAAGGTTATCTGCTGTTTCCAACCTTTATTGGAAGTGTTTAGCTTGCTGCTGTGAATCTAAAGCATTGCAATGACTGAAGAAGATGTATTAGCTGATAAAACATATAATGCATAAATGCACAATCAGCAACTATTTTTTAGAAAATATCAAAAGATGTTCAGTTTATTATCATGTGTGACACAGAAAAGCTTCAAAGTCTCACATTTGAGAAGCTGCAACCACTGTATATTTGGCATTTTTGCATAAAAATTGACTAAAGTGATGACTTGATTATTGAAATAGTAATTGCAGTTGCAGTTGTGAATGGTGACAAGATTTCTAAATTACTATTTCTTTGGGATTCCTGTACTGTAATGTCTTGTTATTTAGTTGCAGACATATACGTCAACACCTGTACATCTGTGACAAGCTAATATTGGTCAGTTTAACAGCTCTGACAGTTTAATAGTTGAACTCTAATATAAATGTCTGGTTTTATCTAATCAGCACTCCAAAACCCAAAGATCTTTTACCAATGCCATAAAACTGTGAAAAGAAAATACTGTAAAATTTGAGATGCTGGAACCAGAATATATTTGCATTTTTCTCTTGATTAATGATTACCATTAATTGATTATTTAAATTATAGTCAAAGTAATTATGTTTTCTTTTTAAAAAGTATCAAGAAAAAGACAATTTATTACCCTCGTAAATGGATTGTGTATTCGTGATCTGACAGTGATATTTCATTAATCCTGAAAGCAGAAATTGCCTTGCCTGACTATAATGTCAGCACAGCGACATTATTTGCAAAAAGACTCTTCAGCAGGTTGCTGTCAGAGGGACCTGAACCCGATCCTCCTGGCTGAAGGAACATCTCCTTAATCACTGGGTCACCCTGACACTGAAATGAGGTATGATTTATGAGAGACATTACACTTTAAGTGTTCATAACAGTAATAAGAACCCAGGACACTCAAGGGTGATTACAATTATTAGATTGTTCAGAGAGAAAGAGGGATATGCACTCGTGATTCTCTTTATCAGGCCTGAGCTGATTAGTGGTTGTAAATAATTCTTAGTATTTATGTTAACCTACTTTAGGCAATAGATGGGTCAGGTTTATATCCTCAGAACAGTACATTTCATGTCAGATTAACTGTCAATTGCATAATAAGTTACTACTTTGACCTTGCAAGAACTTTCTGATGCCTCTGTATTTTGTATTTTCAATTATTTGTTCTATCCATTAGGTCCATCAAAATGATATTAAACAAAACTTCAAACTCACTAAAATATTTGGTGTAACATCACAGTGAGATATTCTGACATGTGAAACTTTTGCTATGGCCCCTAATAGATTATTCTGCTATTGCTTCTTACCCCTACATGTAAAGTGCACAGGTATATACAAGAAGTTGACCCTTGCTCTCTGGGAAAAGGAAGATATGATAAATCTATCATCTGTCACAAAGTAACAGAACTTGTCCTTTGATAAGGCTCAACAATACACATTTAAAACACATTTAAAAACACACACATACAGTTAAAACTACAACTGACAAGAACAATATTGAATAGGACAGGGTACAGCGACCTGTTTTAGTTTGTTCAGGGTGATGATCGCAAAGGGAATAAAAGATTTTTTGTAGATGTTTTTCTGGGCCAGAGGGACTTTGTAGCATTGACCTGATGACAGTAACTTGAAGGACTGCTAGAAAGGGTGAAAGGGGTCCTGCTTGAGTGGCTTTCTTGATCTCTGACCCAGTGTACAGTTCAGATAGGGGAGTTTGGGGTGAACCAATTATTTTTCTGGCCTGATGAGTTATGTCGGAGAGTTTTGTTTTGTGTTTTGTGGTGAGGGTGTTGTACTAGGATGAAATGTTGAAGGTGAGTATACATTCAATTAGCGTCCTGTAAACCAGGCTTAAAATGTCCTTCCTGACATTAAAACTCCTGAACTTCCTCAGCAGGTGGAGGCGCTGCTGGGCTTTCTTGTCTACCAAGTCAATGTGCTGGGAAAAGGACAAGGAGGTGTCTATCTCCGTCCCAAGGTATTTAAATGATTGTACTTGTTCCACCGGCTGGCCTTCAATACTGAAGGGTTGGAAAAGATGTGGTTGTTGGGAGTCTGATTTCTCTCTGCTCCCGTTGCACTGCTTCTTGGTCTTAGTGATGTTGAACTCGAGGGAGCTTTCACGAAATGTCCAGACCAGGTTGTTTACTCCCTGATAGTATTCAGACAGAGCATTGCTGCACATCAGGTGGGCCGCTAGGGCCATTTTCATTTGCATATTTTAAAAGTGTCATTCCTTCACTGCTGCAGGAGACGTTGTTGGTGTAAACAGAGAAGAGAATGGGGGATAAAACGTAACCTTGGGGGAGCCTTGAGTTTAAAATCAACTTTCTGGATTTAAAACGATTTACAAGCACCTGTTGTAGCCTGTCCTGTTAAAAAAACCTCTTAATCCATAAAATTAGTGTCAATTGTGATGGCTCCAGGTGAAAGTGGCTCAGCTCCAACAGGTTGTCCCATGAGTAGGTGAGCCTACGTGAGTTGTTAGCGAATGGTTGTACTGGTCCTGAGCAGAGTCTGTTTATGTGAAACTGGCAATCATGAGCCAGAGGCACACTAGGTGTAGCAGTGTTGATGTTAACATCTCGATAAAAACATAAAACATACAACAAAATGCCAGAAAACATAGAGTACATCACACAGAATGAGCAGAGTCGCTCTGACAAGAGTGGTGCCCCCAAACTCTGTAGTCTAAGAAATGTAGAAGTTACAGAAGTATATATAGAACACAAATCAGGTTGAGATACAGTTAAAAGAGCACTAACATGGACATGGATATCAAAGATTTATGATAGATATAGGCAGAGGTGGGTGATATGAAACAAATCTATCATGGTAAATGTAATTTTATATCAGGATATATAAAGTATATGTTGTGTTTTTATCATACACTTTCTGGAAAGTGTGGGGAACTTCTCATGGATAAAATAAGCAGATAAGAATGTCTGTATTTGGCTAATCCAGCTAATTCAGCATTTTACAGATTAAGGTACTCCATGACATCACAAATTCACATAAACCACAATGGCCTAACAGACATATTAAAGTTAAAGCTACCATTTAAGGGTAAGTAAAAATCTATGATGGTAGTCAAATGAATACCGTCTCATGCTAGATATCGTCATATCGCCCAAATCTTTCTATGAGTAGTCAAAGGGCAGTCTGGTGAATGTAGGAGATCAATTTCTATTAAATGTGCCAATTATTTTATCAATCAAATCATCCATAAAAGGTCAGAAAATTATGAAAACTATCCATCACAAGTTCCCAGAGCCCAAAGTGACGTCTTTGAAAAGTTTTTTTTTTGTCTGACTGGCAGATATCCAGTTCATAATGATGTCAGACAAGAAAAAAAGCAAATTTTCATATTCAAGAAGCTGCAGCCAGGAAACATTAGTCATTTTTGTGTGAAAAATGACTTCAATGATTATCCGATTATTAAAGTAGTTGCAGATTCATTTCCTGTTAATTGACTTCATATCTCTAAATCAGTTACAGAAGCAGATGTTCAGTATATTAGTCAGGTAGAAAGAGAAAAGAGTGGAATCAGAAAAAAGGGTAAAGTCTAAGATCAAACATTTTTGAAACATGAGGGTTGACAAAGAATTACTTGTAAACTTTGTCTGACCCTCGACTGTTGTCTAGAATTAAAAATACCTTGTTTAATTTATTTTTCTGCTTCCTCCTCCAGTTTCCTTGATAGAAGTCCAAGAGCAGCTGTGCACCCAAATTAGCCTGATTGCTACAAACACTGATAAATAAAGACCTTCACTGGAAAGTCTAACAGCGAGCTGACATGCACCAGTTTTTCTCACGGCAATCTGAATTACTCAAGGTGAGATCGATAGGCGAGGCCCTTTCTACATGAGGCGCGTCTCCTGCGAACTACCCCTAAAGAGCCATTATTTACTGTTTGCTCACACTGCGACAAATGAACTCAGCACAGGCCCATTAATGTGTAATTAGAGAAAAGAACGAGACAAATATTTTACAACACAAGTACTTCTGCTCATTAGAGTAGTTTCAATGCGGGATTATTAATGGTTTCCAGATTTCAGTTGTGGTGATGGGCTCAGGTTTCAGGACAATATGATTTATTATATGCACAGCAGTGTGACACTGTTGAAGTTTGCTATACATACATATATATATATATATATATATATATATATATATATATTACTAATAGTATTTCTAACAGTGTTGATATTCAGTTATTTGATTGATATTTTTGCTGGAAAAATAATGCCCTAAAATGCTGTCTTCTTAAGACAACATTCTTTCTACATGATATAGTCATTTTTCTTAATGGATTGTTTACATAATTTATCATGTAAAAATACCAACAATATGCCAGATACACCTCCTCCAAATGAAGGATTTTCTTGCTTTAATCCAAAACATATCATTGTTAAATTAATAACTTTGGGGGGTCTCTGACTGGTCAGACAAATGCATCAAGCTTAGGAAATTACTTTGGATTCTAGCACTTATAATGAGCATTTGTCATCATTTATCATCATTTTTGACATTTTATAATTAACCAAAAAACAAACACTAGATTGATCTATAATAATGATCTTCAAAATCATTAGTTGCAGCCTTGGGTGAAATGTGCGCAGAATAGAAACTCACATTTTTTTGTCTTTTTCTCTAATTAGAAAAATAACATTTTACAGTAGCAATAAAATGACAAACAAATGAAACAATGTGAGTATGTATGCTATGTTTTGTTTTGCCAGGGTTTGGCCTCGGCTCTATGAATGTCAGACAGCGTCAGTCTGAAGGTCCATTACTTTTGTCCAGACTGAAGTGTCTCCACGACTACTGGATGTATTGCTGTGATATTTGTACAGACATTCATGATCAGCAGAGGATGACGCCTACTGACTTCGATGATCCATCCACTTTACCTCTAGTGTCACCAGCAGATTTGACATTTTTGGCTTTTAGTGAAGTGTCTCAACAATTATTAGATGAAATGCTACTAAGTTTACACTATACAATTCATCAGGATGTGCCAATACTTTGGTTTCTGACCAAATACCTGCAAAAATAATGAAATTCAAATTAGTCTCAGCTATACTTGTGTTTAGTACTAATTGACGAATAGTAGTAATAGTAATAGTAAATGTACCTGCTTGGCATCAGCATGTTAACATTGTCCTGGAGATCAATGACATTAGCATTTAGCTCAAAGCTGATGTGCCTAAGTACAGTTTATGTATTAGTCTTCACCAGAGTATAACACACCTGTAGAGAATTGGTGTCTTGCTCAAAGACTTCAGCATAGAGAATTGATCCCATCTTTCTTTTTCTCTGTGTCAGCCTGGTACATTCATTATAAGAGTTTGTTTTTATCCAAAATGTAAAAATCCCAATTCTCACTGGTTAGTCTAACATCTTTATTCCTGTAAACACAGTAAGGAAAGCTCATTTCACACTGAACAGCTGTTCGATGTGAAATAAGAAAACTTGGTTTCACAGGGACTGCATTAAAGTCGATGATACCTGGGACTCTTCAGGACTTAACAGAGGTAGAGGAGTTAGAACTATCTGAATTAGGCACAGACTGTAGGGACTGGCTGCAGTGGGAAAACTACTCTCCAACCCTAACTTGCTCATGTTGGTCTGATTAAAATTAATGCAACAGTCTGGTTGGTTTGGCAGAGGTAAAGCTTTCCCATGTCTTCTAATGGTTAATTCATATGCTCGTTGTTTTGTTTTTCTTCTTCTCTCCTTTCCTCTTCATAGTATTTTTGAGGTTTATTCGCTCTCACCTGAGGAGGATGCCTTCCTGTCCATCCAGTTGTCAGTGGCAGTTGATCATGCTCCACAACCCCCATAATCCTTTGCTGTGCTTCCATTAGATGTCATCTTTTCCCTCGGATTAACATGGGTGCCCTGAGGACTCGCGATAAGCGCGTCTTTTAAGAAAAGCCCAGTCAATGAAAACCAGAGTCAGGATACTTAAAAGTTTCACTTACACACGCAGGCAAGCACACAAATATATAGTTTACCTGAAAACTGAAAAAATATCACCACCAGATAAAGTCAATTATTTATATACAGTTTTGATAAACCCATGGTAATTATTTGATATTGAAAAAAGGTGTATTTGCTGTTCAATAAAAAATGTTGTTCATTGAATTTAGTCAGTTTTGACATTAAATAAATTTAGAATAAATACAAAAGCGTTTTTCCTCAGCAGCAGTATCTGTGAGCAGTCGAACAGTGAACCTTTGGGCTAAAAGGTGATGGTTTTGGGTGCTGAAGTGTTTGGAGAAGAACAATATTCAGTCAATTACACATTGTGGGTTTTTGTCTTGGTCCCTGCGGATGGTGGATTTTTTGCATTTGCCAGCTTGTCCTGAAAAAAGTACTTATTTTAGAAGCCGGTAGTACCGTGGCATTTAGGTATTGGGATAATATTTGGCTTACAGCCTTTTTCCCCCCCAAATGTGGATTAGACTTGTAAGCCTCATACTCGGAAAAAAACACTGCTTGGTTTAGAAGTTTATCTATTCACATATATAAATGGTAAAAACCCAGAAAGAAAAGAGCTAAAAACACAAATTTGTGCAGGTGAAATAAATTATAAGGAACACGCTTTAAAATGTTTTTTGAATGACTTTGAGGCAGACTGTTAAATAATGTGGAAAAATTACGCCTTTATTCTCAGACAAAGCTAAACCCATATGTGTAATGTGTAATGTATTCAGAATTACAAAGTGGGATTTTATTCAGACTGTTTTTAATTGTGTGTCACTGCTGGCTGAAAATGAACTTTTAGATAAATCGCACATACCACTGAAGCACTTATACAGTGTGCTCCTGTCAAACAACAGAATGATAAGCAGAGAGGATTTAAGATAAGCTTAATGAGCAAAAAAACAAAAAAAAAACAAAACCGCATTAATACAGCACCCTCATGTTTTCCCAATTGAATCTGACACCTTGGTCTTCAGTCAATACCCTGCGATCAATATTTGAACCATGCTGAAACCAACATTTTCAGATGATGCCGAGCATAAATCATTTATGTCATGGCTGAGTTATTGACCTTAAGATGGGGGAAAAACAAAAACAAAGCACATACACACACACCCGTGAACAATATGGGTCTACAGAGACTAACATCTCTGTGTCTATTTAGGGCCGTTGTTACTCTAACATGAAATGCCACCACCATTTATAGTCCCGTCTCCTTCTCTCATTCTTTCGCCACTTATGCGCAGAAAAACAGGATCATTTGCATCTCTCTGGAGGACATTCCTGCTGGGCTTTGTGTGGGTTACATGTGTACTAAAATTTTTCCTCATTGCACTTCTAATCACTCTGCAGATAAGGTTGGGCTTTTCTCAGGAAAAAAAAATAATAATGAAGGACACACACACACACAAAAAAAAAGTTAATGAGGTTTTTCCTGCACTACACCTCTAGAGGCAGGGGTCCCGTTAGCAGCAATGTCATTAGGCAGGAATTAAACTGGGACTGTTGTTTTGCTGTGCTATCAATTTATATGCCTTAATTGCATAACCAAACTGTTCTGTGAAAACAAGGCAAGCTGAAGATGCAGCAGTGTGAGTATGACCTGTTGTATATTCTATCAGTGAGCTCAAGCTTTCTTTCTCTTTCTCTTCCTCTGCACAACTTGCTTCTGGACGTACAGAAACAAACCCTGCTGTCTTATTTTATAGGTGAATTTGCTGAAAACTTTTAAACTAGAGCAGACACAAACTCTGTCCCAAGAGAAGCAATACATTAGCGAACACCCTTTAGCAACTCAGGGGACTATGTCCTAATAGTATTTTAAAGCAGCTGCACTTGGCAATCCATCATGGAGATAGCAATCTCAGTCTGTCCCCTCATACTGCAATAGAGTTACCGTCATCGCATACACAGGCGCCCGCATGCACATTTTATGCACCGAGTAATTCGAGGACTGCTTGGAAATACAGCATGACGCGACAAAATAATATAAAAAGTGTTAAATCTCGATTTGATTACAAGTAACATTAAACTTTATCAGGAAGTTTTATCAGCCCGCTACAAAATTGGAGAGAAATCTGTGCCCTGCAGCCCAGGTAGACAGAATGGACTTTACTCGAGATAATGTCATTCAAAAGGAAGCGGCCCTACTTCTTTCACACACAACTCATGTCCCCGAAACTGGAAGCAGTTTGGGGTAAAATAGGTTCCTGCTACTTCTTTGGGAAATATCATGCATGCTGGAAGGGTAAGATATACCTATTTTTGGAGGGGGTTATTTTGATTCCACTTCTGAATAAGAAAGTATATTTACATGTCAGGCCAATAACACAAAGTGAAAACTGAGGGACAGAGACAGAGATAGAAAAACAGAGATTACATTTCTTGCTATGTAAGGTTGACTTATCTTGGAATAAAATTTACTGTATTTAGTGATATGTGATACAACATATAAACTGCATACTGAAAGGGTGGAAATCAGCCTCAAGATTTTCATATGTTTTCTGTTTTTGTTGAGTTTGACGTGCCCACAAAGTCTACTTGAACTGAATGTAATTGATTTGAACAGAAGGGGAGTGTGTCAGGGACAATATGTATAGACAGACACACTGATCGGCATTGGGCATGGATCAAAAATCTGACAGAAGATTGTTTTATTGAAATTGTACAGTTTCTTTTCATGTATTTTTAAATTTTATTTCCTTTGTTGTGTGGGAGAGTAGCAAGGGTTTTTTTTCCCCCTGCATTTCTTTTCTTTTGATATACTGGAACGATGAATGCATCCTTTATTCTCAAACTGCTGCCTTTGCTGAGTGATGTTTTGTTCAAAAGCATGTTAATATTTTCATTTGCCTGATTGCATTGTGAGGAAATGCTTTCAACTCTGGGGAACAGAAAGATGGGAGACGAGTCTGGGTGAATTTTACACATCTATCCCCAGCCCGCACACCTCAGCCCTTCATCGCTGTTACTGCACCAAACCTTTTGTAATTGAACCTGAGATATCAGGATGGGCGGTGCTGATGCCAGGTGCATACTAAAAATAGTGCTCTCTCATTGGACCCTCTCCTAGGGATGCCATTTTGTCATACATTATGCATATATGCAAATACAGGACAAGGAAATGGATTACTTGAAAGGGCACATGTGGTTCCACGCTCAAAGATATACGCAACAGGGGAAATGAAGCGAACGGATCCATCATTTAACCAACACACAGCTGTATGGAGAAGTGAAGAAACACTCTGACACTTTTCTGTGATTCAAAAGTGGGTGATGACTGATAAATGTGAATGAAATCATAAGCAGTCTTGACGATATGTGCAGGCACATGGAGGGCACTCTCATCTTTTTCTCTATGTTTTGTACAAGACCATTAGCTTAATTACGTTTGAATATAAATGATGGTACAGTATAGCATCCACCCTCACCTCGATAATCACTTTCATAACAACATCATGATGAAATGCAGTACAGGGAAAGTATGGAGAAAAGAAAGAGGCAAAATCACAGAATAGACTTTTAGCTACAATTTTATTATGATATACTTTGCAGATGCTGCTGCTGACAGATCACGCACGGCTTTAACAATCCATGCACCCGCTATATTAATCCATATTCATGGTTTACCAAAGCGTTCCCTCAGATTATCAGTCCGTTTCAACATTAACAATTTGGAAGTGCTCTATAAATTTTGTTCTTGCAACTGGGAATAAAACCTTAAACCACAGTTGATGAATTCATTCACTGTAACATTGACCTTGGACCTGAAAGTGAATTTAATCTAGTACAGTTTTGGTCATAATGAGAATCACAGTTTCCCCCCCTACAACTTTCTTAGGGACACCATTTTTAAGGTGCAGTGCAGGGGAATTGTAATCCATCCAGAACTGTGTTTGTGCAAACAGAACAAATATAATCTTTACTGGGAAAGGAATAATCAACTATGTCTATTCTCTGCTCACAAAATGTTTTCTTTTGTGTTTTTAATATAAGAAAAAAGATAAAACTAATTCACAGCTCACCTACAGCCACATGTAGCCTTTAATAATCCTCAGCTTTGGTTTATTATTTGTTCCATATACAACAATTTTACACTTTTTAAATGCTCCTTAGAAGTTATACTTGATATCTCTTCTCAGGTTTTTATCTACACGCTTGTAAACTGGACTTTCTAATAAAGAACTGCATCTTTTATGACACGTTTTTTTATGTTTTGTACTAATTATTCTGCCAGGAGGAGTTTATCCATGAAAACCTTGAGAGTGCTCCAACTGCCAGACACCTAACAATATCTATACACATATGTACTATGCGGAAAATGCACAGACCCACAGAACACTTTATTTCATACAGTATGCAGACCCAGGGAGATACTCTGCACAAATACATAGTCCTCTTCTGATGGTCGCTCAGCAGACTCAGTGGAACAAATGGAAATTTAGTTCCTTTTTAAAAGAAGACGTCTGCTACAGCTCTTAAGTGACAGGAAAAGACCCCTGTTCTTCTAGGACTGTGAGGTCAAAGTGGTGACTTCCCCTCTAAAACCTAAAATATGACTAATTGTGTGTCATGCCACTCAAGTATCTTATTTATTATATTTGTTGGTTTATTTAACATGGATAGTGCACATTAATAAACATTGCTGTAAACATGCCAGAGTTAGCCATGAGGCCATTTTTCATCTGTAGTCCCTGGACAGATGTTACAGAGTCACCATAAAAACAGAATATGAATATGAGATTAAAATTACCAAGTTATTGAGATAATTTATAAGCAGAACAAATAATAAAATGGAGAAAAAAAGAATATATTACTGTTAATAAAAAACATCACTCAGGACACCCTTATACTACATTGTCAGGTACTATTTAAACTATGCAACACAGAGTCTCATAATACAAGATATGCAAGACAATAAATACATTAAGATATTAATGTCAATAGAAATGTAGATTGAATAAGACCACATTGAGCTGCATAGTTAGACACTAACTGAAACACGTAAGCACAGACATGAAAAGCATGCACCGTATATAAAATACATAAATCAGTCTGACACAATAAAAGCAAGACCAGTTGTAGTAGCAGTTGTAAGATAGCAAGATAGCGACAGGTGACAGCGGACAGCAAGAGAAGTTCAGCACAGGCAGACTGAGAACAGTAAGGTGCAATTAAGTTTTAGTGCCGTGTACTAATTAACCATTTCTTTAAATGACATCTAAATGAACTGTATGTGTCCAGTTCTCTAACGGTTGCTGGGATAGAGTTTCATTCTAGTGCAGCTGTAACAGAGAATACAGACTGACTGAAAGTACTTTTTCTGAGTGGGATGATGCAATCCCCTCTTGCTGCACCTCTTGTGAACCCATATGGAGTTGTTCTTATGTTGACAAACTGTCTGAGCCGAGGAGAGTTCAAGCCATATATAATCTTGTACATGAGACAAACATCTACATATTTAATCATGTTTTCTGAACTCAGCAAGTTGATGAAAACGTACCCGCTTCTTGTCAAGGATTTTAAGTGTTTATTTATCCAAAGACTCTCTTGGTTTTTGGAGTAGTGTTGCTAGCCTGAGACCAAGTTTTTAAACAGTAAATGATATGGGAAATGACCCTGGAATGCATGAACATCTTAGCTGCCTCTGTTGACGTGTAATCTTGAATGTACCTGAATTTTGCAAGATTGAATTTGACCCAGTCACAAACCTTTTTCACCTGAGCCTTGAAAGAAAGTTTAAAATCAATCAGAACTCTGAGGTACTTGTATTCAGATAAAACCTGTAGCCTCTCCCACAAGGACATCTGGCTCTGCACTAGAACTGTTTGTCTTGGTGAAAAACATGTATATTCAACAACAACAACCTTTATTAACAGCCACTCACAGCCAATGTCTTTTACTTTATTAAGTATAACTATGTGCCATTGTTGAGACTGTTAGATTACATTAAGCTACCTCTGAAGTGGAACTCAGCATCATGCTCTGTAGCTGTAAACACTGCATTTGCATTCTTATCTGAAAACAAAATGAGAATATATGCTAATTTAAATCTACATTGTACATGTAGATTTTGAGATGTATACATAGTCTGATATATGATGTGATATATGATATCCGATATAACTGCCTGTCTTTGCTTTTCCCTCACAGTCTTTCTTTATGTGTTTGAAGTCTTTCTAATAGGGCTGCTCAGGAACACATATTTGATGATACTTTTAGCCAGCGCAGCTGGAAAGAGGTCGTATCGGACCACATTAGGAAAATAAGCTGTAGTGGCTAAAAATTGAGGTTAAGGTGAGTGTGGTGCATTATTTTTGTTGCTCAGAAATCTATCTTTTGTTGTTCTTTAGGACATTTTTGCATCTTTTAAAAACTCCACTGAGATGAATTCCTGTAAGATTATTGTGCTGGCTTAATTCTAATTTCTCATATACCTGCTACATCTTCGTCCTATAATGAAGCAATTCTTCAACTGCATCTCAATATTTGTAGCTTTAGAAGAGCCTGAGGGAGATGAATGAGGTCCGGCCTCCTGCTGTGAAGTAATCCCTCTCCTTCCTGACAAGGATTCTTCCTATACAAAGCAAACTGAAGCACACTTTTATCCTTTCATGTGGGCACAAGAGAGCCACACACAGCTTACTATAGAGTGTAGCAGACAGATGCACTGTTAGCTCTGAACAAAGGTGTCAGCTCTCAATCATCCACTCACTGCAGGTGAAATTGGGGTCTCGGTCTTGACTCTGGTGGGGACCCTTGTGACTGGGGCTCAGATTTAAAAAGGTTGAATGGCAGCTACGATTGTGAAGTGCAAGAACAGGGAGGCAAGAAGTCAAAGAGCTGGGGTGATGTCCTTATTCACATGCGTATCTGTGCACCTGCATGTGTAGATATGTGAACGTCATGTGCTGATGGTGTGTATAAAAATTGATTCTATTGTCTCTTAAGAAACAGTGCAATTATTTTCCTTCTCATTGGCTGCTTCTCCATGCTCAAGATGTGTAAGCTATATACTGTATGAATGCTGGCTGGCAAAAAAAAAACCATTTAGTCCATAAGCTTCTGTCTCATCAGTGTATGCAACAGAAGCTGATTTCCCCAGTGCCTTCTGCATGTGTGATGCACCTACAATGTTCAGTATGTTTGTTTGCATGTAACACAACGAACATCAATTAGTTGCACTGTGAGGATCTTTCATGCCGTCTATAAACTCTGTATGAACAACGCTTTATTTTCAAGTTATGCAAATACAAAGAACTGTGAACATACAGTAGTAGTGCTGAAAAGATTAGTCAGAAAATTTCACCAACAATTCTGGAAATTCTCGTGGCCTTTTTATAAATTGAACAAACATTTTAAAACATGCACCAGATAAATTGGTAACAGAAATAATCACTGGATGCAGCCCTTGAATCTAGCACTATCAATGGATATGCACTTTTAAATGTAAATGACTGCTAGAATAACTGACTTAATTGGCAACTATTTTGATCTATTAATGTCACACTTGCTGGTTTCCCTCATCTTCTATGACTGTAAAATGAATTTATTTGGGTTTTGGACTATTGATCAAATAAAAGAAGCAATGAATATGTCAATTTGGGCTTTGGTAAATTGTAGAGTTTTTTGTTATTGTTTTTTTTTTAATCAATTTTCTGACATATTCAGGTCCATTGTCTAGATTTTATGGACATTTTAATTCATTAAACAAGAAAATAATCGTTGGATTAACTGGTTATGAAACTAATCGTTAACTGAAACCCTAATGTATTTGTGGGATGGTGTTTGTGTCTGTTCAACAGATGTTGTTGTGATTGTGTGGATACATATCCATGTAAAGGTGTGAGTTAGTTCATGTAGGTGCTTGTGTGTGCCAATGTGTTTGTGTCCACCTGATCTCCAGCCAGCTGTGGCCATTAGCCGGAGGCTGAGCCTGTTCAGACGTGCAGGTCAGAGTTCTGATCTAATCTGGAGGATCTGTGTCTGATGAGGTCTCCACTGTAAACAGAGTGGCCAGACGGAGCCAGTTGCAGAAATCATGGAGCCAGTGGGCAGTGGGGATGGAGTGTGCAGGCAGACATTAGCACAAGGGTAATTGCTGTCCCCACGGCAGCCCACTGAATGACACCTAATATTGATGGGGAGGGCAGCTAACCATTACCTGGTGTGGAATAAGAGCTTTTTCTGATGGCCGCTGAAGTCCAATTGGGCTTGAAAATGGTTCATCATACACCCCGGTCGACCAATTTAGCCTCCCATGCTGTTGTGTCTGAGAAAGGTACAGCAACTAGATTATTGATTGTCCTTGAGATTTTTTATACATGATGTTTTTTCATAGACTTTGAACTGACAGAAGGGTTGTTAGGCTAAAGTGAAGAGGGCGACTGCTGCATTTATGGATGTGGTGCATTGCAGAGGCACACAAGCCTTATAATTGGGGGCCTTTGGTGACTTAATCTAACCGTAGGCTCCTTCAGCTATGCAGGATTTGAATTCTCTAGAATAATGTGCTTCATAAGCAAATTGTGGTCTCAAATGTGCTATGTGTTTGTTTGCAGCCAGTTTCATCATTCTGTAGTGATTCATTCTGGCATATTAAACATCCTTTGATCACTCTTTGAAGAAAAAAGACTTTGTTTTTGGAAAAATATATTTTTTAAGCGCACTTAGTGTCATAGCTCATGCTTGCATAGCTAAAAGTTTTGTATGAAGAAAAAAGTGTATCTCATGAATATATCCCCACAGGGAATGCACAGGATTATGGCTCAGTGATAAACAGATGCTGCAAAAGAAAAGTAAATCAATGAAGCCATATATCGAAATGATGAAACAGTTACTTCACAGCTACTGTTTGCAGAAGCCACCCAGCTGTCTCTTTTGCTTCGTTTTATTACATTGAGAATTTCTTATGTCCCAGAAGACTTTAAAAGCACTGGATTAAGTGTGCTTTTTACTCATTTTGTTGTCACCAGGTAGTTACGTTTGTATTTTTTTCTCTTGTCTATATAAATCTGATTGCTTCTCTTGCAAGCCTAATTGCCGCAATTCATATCTGAACCCAGTCTCGCCTTTCCTGCTTGCCAAAAAGTTTGAAATCAGGCTGGAACCCCATCTGCCTCATGGCTTCCAGATCAGCTCTCCAGCTGGTCTTCAGGCCCTGGTTGGTGTACAGATGTTGGGTTTCATTTATAAAGCTTAACTCGGCCAAAAATTCCTCTGAAAATTTTGCAATTTAAATGTGCAAAAGGTCAAAAGTTTACTGTGTGTGTGTGTGTGTGCAGCTTTCCATTTCTGTTCCAATGCAGACATTCATTGTGAATTTAGTATGGCTTGAACTCTCAGGTCTCTGGTAGGTGCTGTAGTTAGCATGCAGCCTTCTTATGTGCTACACCTGAAGAAAATGGTGGAACTACAGGCATCTTTTTCAAAATGTACAACCCAGTCTCTCTCATCAGTGCAGCAGTCAACTGAGACTCGACTCAGCGGCCAGTCTTGCCTCGGTGGTAGGGTTGCTTTATCTTGTGCCGGCCTGGGCTATAGTTCAAACACTGTCTCACAAACACCAGTGCATAGTTTCAACACAGGTGGACCAAACAGTAAATGCTATGCTGTTAACAAGGCAGCAACTCTCCAGGGCTGAAGGTCCAGGCCAAATGCTGCTGTAGCATCTCTGATGCAGCTCCAGACATGCTGTTCTACATGAGCAGCACTTGTTCAACACTGGCTGCATGTTTATCATGGCACATATAACTTTAAATTCAATTAAATTCTTTTTTTTTAAAGAGAGGAGTTAATATTTATTCTTTCATGCATTCAGTAATTATTTTGACTTTGTATCAACTCAAACATTAATCTGCCTTTGTCTCTGAATTCCAGTCAACTTCCACAGGTAGAATTAATTCTCATCACATTACTTTGAAGTAGACTGAGATCTGTCAAGATCATTCCCTGCTGAATTAAAGAAAGAGGCTCCTGCAGTATGCTTATAAACCAAGCAATCAGTCAGTCATTCAGCCTGTCAGGAGCCAGCTGGACCAGGCAGAAACCCAGTGCTGGAGGGTAAGTGGAGGCGAGGAAGACACAGTGTAAGATTATCAAAGAGAGCAGAGGGCTGTGTATCTAAAGGCTTAGCAGAGGCTCACCAAACACCAACAAGAAGTAGCGGGTGGGTTGTGTGGGGGGTCATTTAGATGGCAGAATGAGTGGGAGAAAGATGAGAGAGAGAGACGGAGACTGAGAGGAACAAAGATGAAGAGATGTGGTTATGAAATGAATGATTGAGAACGAAACTGCATCTGCTGACAATCACATGGGAATTGCATGTCTGTGTGATTAGGTGTGTCAGAGTGAGTGAGAGTGAGACAGACTGCGTGTGTGTGTATGCAAGCAAATGCATGTCCGTGTCTTTGTGTATCTGCACAGTGGGGCACTCATATGGGAAGTTTCTCCCCAAGGGGCTGTTGTTTGTTTTCTATCTGTCACATCATATACAGGAAATATTCTAAACATATTCAGATAGACACCTAGTTGGTGATGGTGTACTTTGGAGGTCATACAATCTTCAGGGGAAAGTAATGTTTACTGTGCCAAAGATTTTATGCAAAGTAGTTTATCATTTAAAGGAGTTTTTATATGTCCAGTATTTTAATTCTATTGTTGTCTGCTTTTTTTTTCTTGATTATCAAAGAGACAACAAGACACAAACAGACATCCATAAAACTAATAGATAACATATTTGATATGCAGGCAATAAACTGGCTGTCCATCTATCTATCCATACATGTGGTCCAGGGTAACAGATACTTATGGTTCTGGAGTAGCACTATCCTCCTCTGTCTTCAGGTGCTGTTTTGGGAATCTCAGTAGACAGGTACGGCATACAAATTGGACATTTGGTTCATAGCATTTTATTATCTCATACCCTCTCTGAATAAGAATCAGTTTCACTTTACTCACCATGTATAATGAATGAGAAATACTTTGTCCCACAGACAGATTAACAAAAAACTTAACATTTCTAACAATTGTGCAGCAGTATTGCACACTGACAAATGTCTTTGAGTGACAGTCTACCAGCTAAATGATGTGTTTAGAGGTGAAATTACCAATTTAAAATGTCGACAATTGACCGTTGAAATCATTCATCAAGCAAAAATGGCAAGCATCTGCTGATTCCAACTGCTAACTTCCAACAATGTGAGACTGTGAGAGATGATTTTCCTGTTTTAGATCTTTTGTGATTTGTCACATTAAACAAGACATTTGAGGATTTAACCATGTACTTAAGTACAAATCAGATGTACTTTTACAGTTCAGTTCAGAGGCAAATATTAAATATGCACGATAACATTGGCACATCATCATTATCGGCCGATAAAGGCTTTGAAATGAAATATCGGCATTGGCCTGAAATGAACATTTCTGCCGATATGACAGGCCAATACATCACCTTCTCTTCTGCTGCCTGGCTGTGCATCCCTCCGTGGACTGTTTCACCCTGGCAGTCCCTTCCTCCGCAGGCTCCACTTCACTCAGCTGCCTGACAGACCTGCTGCTTATTCCCACTTTAACCTGAATAACAAACTCAGGGTCAGTGCTCCAGTTGGATCCACACGGAGAGCCAGGGCTAGCTGGGAGGCTAGAGGAGGCTAGCTGGCTGTGCTTCCCTCTGACTAAGGTTCCTCTAGCCTCCCAGCTAGTCCTGGCTCTCCGTGTGGATCCAACTGGAGCAGCAACCACCAGTTTGTTATTCAGGTTAAAGTGGGAGGAATAAATGCTACCCATTATTCCTGTCTGTCCACTGCTCAACTCACTTGGCAGGTTCATTAAAGTTTTAATGCTGAGCTCCTGAACTCCAGTCTTCTTAAATTCTTCCTTCATATATTGTCTTTCTTGATCATCATGGGCAGTCTATGATTGAATGTGTAATAGTCTCCTCAGCGAGGTGGAAAAAAATATGTGCATATATCAGTATCAGCATTTGCAATCAGCCAAAATGAGTTGGAAAATATCCCTCACAAATATTAAACTTTTTACTCTACTACATAAAATGTAAAGCTATTGTTACTTGTTACTATGGGATTCAACAAAGAAAATATATGATGAACTTATAAAATTTGATGCGTCACTATAGATTAAACTACCATACTGCCAAACAGCATATAACAGTTATAATTAGGTCCACATTGGCCAAAGAAAACAGTAAAATGCTACTCCAGTACTAAATATAACACTGTAACTGAGTATCTTTGATACTTTGGTTACATTTTATTTATAATACTTATGTGATTGTAACATTTTCAGTGTAGAAGTTTTACTTCTAATGGAGTATTTTTTCAGAAGTGAATGATCTGAATACTTCCTCACCAATGGTAGCCCAGGCATGTTCTTATAGAGGTTCTGTTTGAACCAACTACAGAGGTATTTACATTTACATGGTTCAGTGGCTTTAAAAATGTATTAAAACCTGTACCCTAACAGACTAGTATCCACCTCTGGATAAAAGCTTCAAAGCTTTTGTAAGAGCTTTTTCTCCAATGTCTCCCTCTCCTCTTTCCAACTACTGATGTGAAATAAATAAACAGTAAAGTTAAGTGGGCTGCCTGCCCCCTTCATAAAAAGCTAAAGACATTTTCTGGTATCAGTTAAAAGTAGTCTGCCAACCTGGCTGTTTACCCTGGTAGCAATGTAATGTTTTCCAATCATGTATTTTTTAAAGAATATTTCCAACTCACCTTGGGAAACTTGGAGGATATTTTAATAAAAGAATCTAGTCTTGACTCTCGATACGGTAGAAAAACACAAGAGGTAAACTGTGACAAATCTGCTTTCCAACAGAGTATGTGATGAAGCATGGGGGTAAGCTATGATTTGAACTTTCAATGCAGCTCTCATTGCTTGCAGTCAGTATTAGGACATCAGAATTTTCCATCAACTCATAGAAAATTAATGCTATTCAGTTTGTTGCCTACTGCCCAAATCTAAATGTAGCAGGAGATGAGTCAAATGGTTAGAGGAGAAAGATGTCTCCTCTTCACTGAATGAGCTGCCCTGTAGCTAAGTCATCCTTCAAATGTCACACACACACACATACACAGAAGAAAAAAAGTGTTGTTCATTATCATTGCCAGTGCATGTAAATATGATAATTAACACTGCAAAAATAAATCATTACCATGACCAATGCATTTCAGAGCCATTTTTATCTCCACTGACATACAAAAAAGAGATGATGACAGATGTCACATTTTCAGATTTATTTGTGCATGCTTTCATATGCATGGATTCAAAGGCTTTTAGAGTTTTGTTTAGTTGGCTCCCAATTTATTATTTTTAAAAATAATACATTTAATTTGTCCACTTTTCATTCATAGTGATAATCAAAGTGCTACAATATTAATAATACACAACATGAAGAAACCATTAATAAGAGTTAAGACTAAGTTAAGACTAGGGTCTGTGCTGCCCTCAGATGGTTAGGAAGGCTGTTCCACAAGTGTGGTGCAGCAGAGCAGAAGGCTCGATCTCCCATGGTGCGGAGCTTAGTACTGGGAGGAGGAGCAAGCTGCTGGCAGATCTGAGGGTGCAGGTGAAGGTCTGTGGTATGATCAGTTCCTGTGTAGGGAGGCACATGTCTGTTGATAGACTTGTATGTGAATAACAGGGCTTTGTAGTCAATGCCGAAGGAGACAGGGAGTCAGTGCAATGAAAACAGAATTTCTGTTATATGTTCGTGTTTTTGCACTCTCATCAGGATCCTGGCAGCGGTGTACTGAATATACTGGAGCTTCTGGATACTCCTGCCAGGGATCCCTGCCAAGAGCTATTGCAGTAGTCCAGTCTTGAGGAGATAAAGGCATGGACAAGTTTCTCGGCATCTGACAGGGATAGAGAGTCATGTCATGACTACTGATGACACATCCAAAGGGGGAGCATGTAGAGGGTAAACATGACAGGGCCAAGAACCGATCCTTGCAGAACACCACAGGCGACAGGGAACGATCTAGACCTTCTTCCCAGTGAGATATACTCAGTCCCATTGGAAAGATATAAACCACTTAAGTGCAGAGTCTGATAGTCCAATGGTGGTGTGGAAACATTATAAGAGGCGAGTATGATCCACAATGTCAAATAGAGGTCAAGGAGAATCAGGAGAGAAGAAGACCCTGTATCATCTGCCATCAGCAGGTCATCAGAGAGTGGATATTGTTGACCTTGACTCTGAAAAAGTCAATAAACTGTCACTCTTCTGTTGCCTCAATTGTAAAAGATGACTGTGGCTTTTGAAGATGATTTATGGTAGAAAAAAAGATGCTTTGGGTTGCCAGGATTGTTATTAATTAGGTTGGGGTAGAACTACAACCAAGCATCTTTAACAGACTTTGATGAAGTCCTTTGAGGTCACAGAAGGCCTGTTTATGGACAGCGTCATTACAGGACACGTCCAGCTGTTTTATTTTCCAGTCATGAATCAACCAGGGAGCAGAGAGTGAACAATTGACCTCATGATGACCAGGTGAAGGAGGCCTCTCCCCCCCGGTGTGAGTAGGGACATCATCAGGCTGCTTCAGGCCAAGACCCTCAATCACACTCAGGAACTCCACTGCAAAATGACAGGAGGGGTTGTCAACATGTATATTCATATCAGCAACAATGACAATGTTGGTTGACACGGAGCAGAGTGAAGTAAGGAGGTCATGTATCTCAGAGAGGAAAGATGAGTTTGTTTTTGGGAGGGCTGTAGATGAGAAGCGCCGTCATGAGTATGGAGGTTTACATATTAAAGCAAGGCATTCAATAGAAGAAAGATCAGGCATTGGCAGGGGAGACAGTTTCAGCTCAGCCTGGTGTATGATTGCTAAACCACCACCATGGCAGGAGCTGTATGCCTTATCCATGTAACTATAGCTAGAAGTACTGGCCTCATTAAGCACAGAGTGGTCCCCTGGTTTATGCCACGTTTCATTTAGGCACATGAAATCAAGCCCCTTGTCCAAGATGTGGTCATGTATAAGGAGGGATTTATCTGTGAGAGATTGTGTATTAAATAGTTTCATGGTGGCAGTAGACAGAGCTGAGGATGAGAGTCTCTGCAAACTCTGTATGCAATCTTTCTAACGATAACACCCAAGTTTGTTTTGCTTCTGGATTCTACACTGAAACCACGGCACTAGCCTCTATGTATGTAACATGGTTCCTAAAAATCCCAAACTCTTGGCAGCAGATTAAAAACCCCTGGTTGGGTGTAATTAGGAAGCTACGTAAACTCTATAGCTGTGTGTTGGTGTAGGACATCATAATTAAAGCAGATGCTTCAACCTCCAGTTGAAGTCACTAGAGTCACTAGAGTCTGTCAGTGACAGTGCAGCTCTGAGTGATTTCCCTGGTGATAGAGAGTGCAAAGAAATCGGACGGGGCTTCGTGGCACACCTGAGCCGACTGGATGGAGGAAGAGACAGTCGCTGTCCTCCAGAGAAAAGGGATCCCAGTAGAGCTGGTAGGAAGCACTTTACGTTGAATAATCCAAAAATCCACAAATCCCAGTGGAGAAGGTAGGAAGCACTTTGTTGAATAATACAAAATCCATAAATCCCAGTAGAGAAGGTAGGCAATACCTTACTCTAGTAATTCAAAGTCCATCAGTATAATAGAACATCGTCCAACTCAGGGAGCGATCAAAACATGTAGACAGGAAATGGAAAAACATAAAAAGCTCAAGCAAAATGCAGGAAGGTCATCTTAATCACAAAAGCAGTGAAGTTCACAGTCAATTGTCTATGAAGCAAAGGGGAGCGGCAGCCCGTATGTGTCAGACTTCCCTTGTAATACAGAATAGCTTCTCTTCCACTGCAACACAAGCACCAAAACAAATCTTGTACTCTTGGTTGCCACAGTGATCTTCACAGTTTAGCACCTCACCTACAGTATTTCACCTTACTATAGCCAACATGACAGCCAGTCAATACAACAACCAGTAAATACAAGAGCTAGTCAATAGTAGGGCTGTCGATGACAAAAATTGTAATCATAATTATTTTGGTCAATATTGAGATCACGATTATTTAACACAATTACTCATTGACTTTGCAAACATCATGCATTTATTGAACTTTTTAATAAAACTTGTCATTTTAACAGTGGATTTCCTTGTACTTTTAATATGACATTGTAGTGCACTACCACAATCTACTGAAAACTACTAAAAATATAATATAAAAAATAGTAAATAAAAATAAATTAGACCAAAAAAATTGAGATCATATTATCATAGTGATTGTTATGATGCATGTTGTGTGGAGAGTGATCAATACTAAAATGGTCATTCATCATGGTACGCTGAGAAGCATGAAGTTTGACAGAAACCACAGACTTGTATTATCATGCAGTGTGTTTACATGCGCTTGAGTAACCAGTCAGTTTTCTCTAGAAGCTGATTTCTCAACTGTCATGTGAACGAGAGACCTGGTTCTGTTATCGGCATATGGGATTAGAGTAACATGCTTTCTGCAGCTAGATTTTACTCCCTGGAGAACACCCATTTCTCCTCCATGAATACGCATAACCAGATTTCTAATCAGCTTTTAACAAGTGAACATGTACACAATAACAGACTGCAGACAGAGAAAGCACAGTGCTGAGCAGCTGGAAGAAAGGAGAGATCATCACACAGACCAAAGCATCCTTGTACTTAAAATGATAGCACCCAAAGTCTAAATGAAAGTAAAACAAAGTAGCCTGTAGATGTCTGAATAAGTCAATTTCCACTGCTGGAAATTTGAGTTTGTTAAATTCAGACACATTTGGACTGTGAGGAAGAGCTCTGCTCTTCCTGCCTGTCTCTCACTGCGTTGTCTGGATGCTCCAACACATGATGCTCTGGATTTATGACACAAGACTAAACCAGAGCATCATCGAGAAACGGAATGCAGCACAATAATCGTTTTATCTCAATTATCTTGTTTTCATAATCACTGGAAGCCAAAATCGTAATTGAAAATAAGATTTGATTAATCGCCTGGCCCTAGTCAATAGAGATCAAAAGCGATGCAACAGTGTCTAATTCCTGTGACATATATTCACCACACACACTTGCCAAAGGTATTTCAAGCTGGAATTAATTTCCACCATGTCAGCACTCACCTCTTACCTCCGGGATAGCTCTATTTCCTCAGAGGCCTCCTCTACGCCTTGTTAGCCAGAAAGCTGAATGTTCTGCAAACCCTGCAACACTGTCAACCTCTTCATAGCTGTCTAAAAATCTCCACAAATCACCTCAAGCATCCACTGCCACTTTGCTCCTAAATTCAACCCCTGACAAATTTCCAGCCCATTTTACTTCATGTGCACCACATGAATGACGGCCTGTTGTTGATGCGCTTCCTCTGTTAACCAAGTGGGGGCACTGTTGCATTTCTAAGCTTGTTTTCTCTGGGCAGGACACCAAGGTGCTGAGGCACAGGAGTGCCACAAATACAGCCTGTGTTATTCATGGTTGCAGGCAGAGCCTCACTGTTTAGGGAGACTTTAGTCAAAGGTTTGGGCACAATTTTCTGTTCACACACACTTTCCAAAGACCTTTTAAGGTGCAAGTCAGCATGCTGTCACACACCAGAAACAGAGAGAACGAGAGAGAGGTGGATAAAGAGAGAGAAGGAGAGACAGTCATGAATTCAGGAGCTGTGGGTGCTGCACTGTGTTGTCTCCTGAAGCAAATGAATATGACAACTTCCTGCCGACTCAGTTTGCAGACAAACTGAAATCACCCACAAACAAGTGGCTATCATTTTCTGTTCCCTAGGCATCTGCCATTGTGAGAGAAAGAAATAGAAAATGCAGAAAAAGAAAAAGACTGTTTTGTTTTCTTGGTCTCATCTCACTACAGATGTATAAGTAGAAGAACTCTTTTTCACAGAAAGATTGCAGTCATAATTGCATTATTTTGCAATCATTATAAACTTACAAAAATATTTTTTTTCTTCCAAGCAGCTCTGTAGAGGATCAACACAATCTAATCCGATAAAAAAAGCCATAATCCAGGATTTATCTTTTGTAGTTGATATTAAGAAAAGTCTAATTGCAGGTAAAATGTCATTGATGTTGCCCTTTAATAACTGCTGACTTACCTATGGAAATCAAGTAGCAGTTATACTTAATTTGACATCATTTCACTGTTAAGCTGAATAATTAGTCTAAAAAATAAGTCCACACCAATTATCTCCTATCTGTAGTACACAGTGGGTAATTGATATCTTTGTCGCAGTCCTTAACAAGGACTCTTCAAACAGTCCCCAAAATCTTATCATGTTACAACTGCTATACCAGTATTTAACTAACTCAAGGCATTTTCCCCATCATTTAGGACATAAGGACTACATCTCCATTTCTCCTCTACTGTACTCAGATGATAGTCATATGGCGATGCATTACAGAACACAAAGAAAGACAACTGTGACACTAATACAGAATTCATTGACGCGTTCATATTAAATTAAGTGGTATAATTAAATGAAGTAAGATGTATGTAAATGATGCTGCGCCAAACTGCCAGCCCTGTTTGTGCTAAATTTGTATTACAAATGCCACGCTATATGCTTTCCCTATGTTCTGCGACGTACTGATGAATAGCTAGGGCCATCAATCAGGAAATCCCATGATAGTAATTTCCTTCTTGTCTGATCAAACCATCAAACACAAAAGTCTCTGAGGGAGGTGTTTGGCAAGGTGATGACTTGATGTGAGTGACAGAGAGAGAAGAAGAGAGAGAGAGAGAGAGAGACAGCAGGAAGGAGAGAATGTGATTTAAGAAAAACTCATCAAGAGTTTACCATCATTATATGTGTGTGATATAAAGTGCAAACATTATGTCTTAAAATTCCAATTATCCCAATCATCAGCTGTCCCTGACCTCTAACCTTTAGGTCAGAGTTCAGAGACAGCTACAGATTAAAACACTATTTGTGATCTGAAATAACGTCACTGTTCTGTTGATACTGTGATATTGACTCTCAAATGGACAATCGTTGCCATCATAAATTGCGACCTTGTGACTTTTATCCTGGACCCTCCCAATGAGATAACTGCTAATGGCTTCTTTCACAGAGGATGGACCTTAAGAACAACAACTAGGATGTTCCTGTCAATAGACAGTAATCATAAATGGGACACCAATGTGTGCAATGTACCAAATAAAGCCCACACTGTCATTATTTGATGGAGGTTAATACTAGATATCAGCATAGACAGATATATACTTTATTGTCCCCATGTTGTCATTTGATTTGGACTCTACCATGCCAGACCTGTCAACGCATATGGGCACTCAACACCAGCGGGTACACAAAAATACAATATAAACAATACAGACATACAAATACAGAAAATACACACTGAGAGGCATCAGTCTGTTATTTTTTACTGCTGTACAGCCTTTGTAACTTCTGCTTATTTTAAGCTATTACAACATACTCTCTCAGTTGTAAGAAAGTCTTTTCAGTGACCAGTTCACTAAATCCATGTTCTCTTGTCAGCTTTACTGTACAACAGGATCATGATTTTATTAGTCACATAACTTAACCTAAGGCTAATTAAAATGCCTGTCATACTGTACATTATGCCGTACATCAGTTTTATTAATTGAGACAAAATGGAGGAGGGGAGATTTCACTTTGTCCACTGAAAGAGTTGCAACAATTTACAATAATCTTATCTGTTCAGTAAACAGGAATAAGTTGGCTCTTGAAGTTGAAGTATTTTGAAATAAAAACATTATTATGATAATCAAATTATTGTTTAAGTAATTTCTTCAGGAAAAAAAGACAAACATTTGCAGGTTCCAGCTACTAAAATGCGCTGATTACATGCTTTTTTTGTTTCATATGATTGTAAATTAGGTATCTTTGAGTTTTGGACTGTTGGTCAGACAAAGAAAGACATGAAAACCTGGGAAGTCAGTGATTTGGCCCTAGGCAATATCATCTTTTCACCCTTTCTCCAGCTGAGTATGTTGGTATTGGCAGTGGTAGCAGATGTAAAACTATTACTACCGCTGTGTCGACAAGAATACTCTAGATAACTAGATTTACTTGAAGTCTTTTTGTATGACAATGCATCATATTTTAATTGTTGATCATAAATTTTGTGTGTAAAATCTGAATTTGCAAAGTAACCAGTAACACGCTTCTAGATGAATGATGAATGTGTTCTCTCTGAAATAGAAGAGGAGAAGTAAAAGTACCTCAATACTGTAATTAAACACAATACTTGTACTTAGTTACTTTCTACCAACTCTGTAACCCTGACATGAACTGCTCACTGAGTCAGGCAGTGAAAAGTAATTCAGCTCATTTACTCAGGTGATATACTTATAATTCTTTTATATATATTTTATTGTATTTTGCTTACAAAATATATCAACTGGTAAAATAGGATGCATCATTATAGATTATAAATTACCCAGAAGTACATAAAAGTAATTAAAACTAACATTAACATAAAAATGTTGCTTGCATGTTAATGAGTCTGTATAACACTACATAATATAACTATCTAATTTTGAATGCAGAACTTTTGAATGCAGTGTTTTTATACTACAGTATTGCTACTTTAAGGGTCTTCTTCGACCAGTGGGACCAGCATAATGTTGTACCTCCTCCCTCTCTCTCTCTCCCGAAAGCTGTTTTATTTTCTTATAAACTACTAGATGCCTCTCCCTCTTTCTTGTATATAGTTTTATTTTCTTATATCATCATCTTTACCTGTTTTCATGAGGATCAGGGGAAAAGGGGGCAGTGCGCCCTTCATCTAACAAGCAAGTTGATGTGACAAGAAAACGTTAGTAACTGTCACCATGCTAGTTGTTGCAGGGGGAGCAACAGAAAAAGGAGATTACCTTTGAGAGTTTTAAAATTAATGCTTCTTTCCTTCTTATTTGCTGTTTAGGACTGCTCAGCATCATAACTCAGTTTCAAATTTAAAGCTTTGTTGAATTGCATGTTATGAGATTCAGCATCCTCAGCATGGACACTGACAATGATAAAAGAAGCAATTTAAGGCATTTTGTAAGTTACTATAGAGTATATACGAGTTAGAATAGTAACATCATTTATGTTTTATATCTTGAGAGTCCACCCTTGTTGGAAAAGTTCTACATGGACTCTAGATAGACTAAGCAATGAATTGATTAGGAAAATAACTGATAGTGATAATTGTTAGTTGTAGTCATACTATGTAATTGTTAACCCATCTTGCAATGAAAATGCAGCAGAACTGACCCTTTATAACTTAAGGCTTCATAAGAATATACATGAGCTGTAAGAAAATACTGTGTCTACTATATCATGAAATGACAGTTTCTGCCAATGGTTGCACAAAATAAACATTATATTCTGTAATGGCTTCAGTCTTTCAAAAATATTTTTCCTTTTCTTTAAAAAGAAAGGAGAAACATTCCATTTATACTGCATTGTCTATCATTATGGTGGAATGGCATTTTAACAATCATCTTGATGTTGGAGTTTGAGTTGAAGCTAAGATTTCAGCATCAAAATTACACTGGCATCACTGCAAGTCATGAACTGAAACTGCAGCTGCATCCCAAATCTCCCTAGCAACCACAGATGGCATTGTCACGAAGGTCCACAAGCTGTGGACAAATAGAGAGTTAACACATAACAGGCAAGAAAATAGGAGTTAACTGCAAATCAGATGTAATGTGGGAACATTTGTTCACACACAGCTACTGGCACAGGAATGTGGCACTGTGTCTGAATTTCTTGGTACTTAAGCTCTATATCTATTAGGGATATCATGATTTCGATTCTAAATTGAAAGTAGATTGAGACAAGCGTTTGATTTCGACCTTTGAAATCAAAAGCAGGATTGGTGATTATCCCGCCAGCTGTGAGACGAGTGTGCAGGGACCGTTTAAAAAATGCAACACATAAACAAGCTGTTGTTGTAAAATAACCTTCTGCCATCTAGTGGCAGTAGTTGTTTTTGTGTTTAACAGTTTGTTCCCAACTGACTGATGAAGTAAGTTCTTGTTATTACATTTTCAATAAATTAAATTTTATTTTAATTTGACCATATGGTTTTTGTGTGGTACATTCCCCGAATATGATATATCACACTTGAAACCATGTATTCTATCCTTTTAAAGAAGAATTTGAAAATGTGACAGTTGTCAGGGTATAAAACCAATGATCCGCTCATCTTTACCAATCAAGATTTGACAGTTTAACAATGACACAGCCATCAGTGCTGAAAAAAAAAGTTTAAATCGAATCGAATCATGGAGATGTGACAGAATCATGACAGCCCTAATATCTATACCAAAGCACTATAAGAGGCTGGAGTCATTTCAGTTAATCTGAACTGTTCATCATCGGTGGTGAAATTACCCATTTCCAGTAAAAACAGCAAAGAAATTAACCATAGTCTACTATATTCATTCTTTTGAACTGTAAGCTACATTATTAGAGCTACTCTGCCTTTGATTCCCAAGAGCGGAAGACCATCAATATGGCCTCTAGCAGCCTGGATGGTTTCCAACACAGGGACATGAAACTAGGTCTTCCTGTTGAAGGGCATTCTCCCTCGCTGTCATACTATACTACCATTAAGGTTTTCACATGATTAAACGTTTTGCTGTAAAGCCAGGTGTAAGAGGCCCTTTCTGTGTTTTGTTTTGTGGCATGTTTATGGAAGAAATATTTTCTTCATTTTCTCTTTTTGTTTAGGAATCCTTGGCTTTCCTTTTAGACAGGTTAAATGTGAGATTCGAGAGCATTCAAAGCAAAACAGGCCACTCATGATCCATTGTGTTTAAGCATAATTATATTCACATTTTTATAGATTTACAGTACATTAATAACACCTATCAACACATCACCTATAAATTCCAAGGCCAATTCAATTTTTTTTCTTTCTTTCTTTTGACTAAACTGAGATGATGGTCATTTCCATCTCTTGGAATTGTGGAAAATAAACCAGCCATAATTGTTTTTTCTCTTCTTTTATTAACCAGCAAAATGTCACTCTCAATAGCTTCTAATACAATGGGTGTCTGTAAATGCCTATAGCACAGACATTACCAGTCTTTGCTATGCAACAAGAGTGTTCAGTGTGTTTATCATCCAACTTGAATGGCTTTATGTATATATTTTCAGGGCCAAGAGCAGGCATACTGGAGATGTGGGTGGTTCTGAAATGCAATGATTCATTTTTCAGAGTCCTGGAGGTTTTATTCTGAACGTGCCAAACTGAACCAAACACTTGTTGTTGATGTCCACTTGATATCCACAATGACATATCTACATTTTTTAACCTGCAAGCTATGGTTTAACTAGAATTGTATTCCTGTAAGCGTCTGACACAGAGTGCGTGACACTGTTTACTCACCTTACTATCCTTTACAATCATGTTTTATTCACATTTTACCTTTATTTTAGTCATGAAATATCCCACATTTGGGTCGCTGAGATCACATTTGCTCCTCTTTATGATTCACAATGACTGGCACATCCCCCCCAAACCCAGACACTTAGCCTCTTGTGGACTTACAGCCTTCAGATCTCAGAAATGTGTCATCCTAGTTCGTAAGCGTTCAGCCCTGTAGTCTGGAGTTCACACAGTGGGATTTAGCCTTGGTGTGAGTGACTCACTGCTCAACATTGTGCATAGTCACATGCTGCTGCTGCTCATTGGGTATGTCAGTGATTAATCGATTATCAATGTAAATGATTGAACAGATCAAAAATATATCAACCAATAATGCAAGAGATGAGGGATGTGTGGTATAACTTTCAGAAAATGTTCTGCAAATTTGCAGAACTACACAGTTGTGCGACTAGTTGGAGCCTCTTACACTTTAATAACATTGGGTTACAGGTGTGACTGGTGACTACCCGAAAGGGCCGCACTAATTGTAAAACAAACAGACGTCACTTCTGTGCAAAGAAGAAAAAAGTCATGCCTTGATCTGCTCACTGTGTCATGTGGCTGAACACTGAAGCATAAAGCTGTCAAAATTCCATGGAGTTGTTGTTTGGCGGATGTCCAGTTTAGCTATCTGATACTCAAGCTAATGCTAAACTAGTATCTTGAACAGAAGCAGCTGCTTGGTTAATGCAGGCTGAGAGCTAAGTGTCAGACAGCAGAAAGCTGTTAACAATGCTAACGTCCAGGACAAGCAGGACTCTAATTACATGTTTCCAACAAAATCAATACAAATGTAATTAACTTTATAAGCAACACTCCCTGCTCTGAGTATAAATGCATTTTAGTGGTGGCAGTAGATGGACTGATAAAGTTGGAACGACAGTATTTGTGTGTCTGTTCAGCTGAGCAGCTGTTTCCAGCAGCTGGACCAATGTTAGATACAGTGAACACACATCACTCCATCATGTAGATAAGGTATACAGATTATTTCATATAAAACCAGTCAGACTCAATTCTGTCTTGGGATAATCTGTTTTTCATTTATACGATAATATTATGAGTTATTAACTATTGAATGTTTCAGCAATTTTGATTAATTGTTAATTAATGTTAGATATGTCCAACACATCTAGTCTGATCTTATTATGTCCTCTAATGAAGTTGGAAGTTGTGTAACCTCTGTGTTGAATACTTTGGATTTTATTAGGCCAGTTGTTAAATAGATGGCGATAGACCAGAGTGGAAGCTCTGTAATTTTGAATTAAGTCATTATTTTGTGTTATTTAATTGATCATTCAAGTAACTCAGTGTTTACTGTTTTTTGAACTAATTACTAAAGTAGCCTACTCTGATTTGGTGTTGAACATCATGTAAGTCATGTAAGTGGTTAACATGGCTTTATAATGCAAAAACGTCCAGTGTATTTAATAAGTTGTTAATGATTAACTGCAAAATCAATAACATGGTCAACTAGATTAAAGAAATTGCTTAAATTTTTTTGTGGGCCCAAATTCATAAGAAATAGTAGTGCCTGAAAATTATAGTTTGGGGATTTAAAGGGATAGGTTTTCTAAATATAAGCACCTGATCATAAATAATAAATAAGTATAAAAAATAATAAACACTATAATAACACTATAAACGAAGATGCAATTTAAGCCTGTACTGCTTCTCTGCTATAATCCAAACTCAACATTATTTATATGGCTGTGCTTCATTGAACAGCGATGAAGAGTGACTGTGTGGGTCATATAACACTGAGTCAAGACCATACAGCCATATACACATTTATACATGACAAATTAAATGTTTAGACTTCACAGCCAGAAGCTGCACAAGATTTTAAAATGTGCAAGCCCAATGCATTCACTCACTATATTAATACAAAATTAATCAGGTAAGCTATTCAGTAAACACTTACATTTGTTTCATGTTACATAAGCATGAATTGTACGTCAACAACAGCATGCATATACACAGAAAAACCAACATCTGACATACTGCACCGGAAATATAGAGCATATAAAACTGAAGTGAGTCTGCTAGTGATAGAAAACATATCTTGAAACTTAGATGATGATTACTATTTATGGTACTACTTTACGGAAACTAATCAATATGTAATTACCTCTTGTCTTGATTTGCCTGGTCATTCCTCTCAACCCTGTCTAAGTTGAATTGAGTATAATATATATATATATATATATATGTATATTATTTTGCACTATTTTTTATGGGCTTGTATGGGCATGACACACATATCATGCCCATTCAGTAAGAAGCCATTTTATTTGAAAACACTACACTCTATATAGCCACACAGTGGTCTATCCAATTTTGTGGTTAAGCGAAGATATCAGTCATTGTGTCAAGTTGCAGTCCTTTTCGGCATATAAGGGCCAGCAGATTTTAGGTCTAGAATTTTACATTTCTAAATAAAAATCACAGATGCTTGAGAAGTGCAATACCTATTGCACTGCCTTTCCATTGGTAATTTGGACATAAAATAATTCTACAGTACATATAAAAAGTAGCAGTTCAGCAATATAATAGTATACTAGCAGTCATAATAGCAGTATACTTCCACAACAAATAGTATATGTGGACTGTCTGTAATACACAAGTTTACAAGCCTAGCCTCCTGAAAATTATCATGGAAATGGCAGTGACAATGATACAATTGCTATCACCTAAAGTACTTACAGATATTAAATGACAGAGAAGGGCATGTTGTCATGCACTGTGGTGCATTACCAATAAAAGCCTTTAGCATTTTAATTTTGCAAGCCATCCAAAGTCATTATTTTCATTGTCAACAAAGTCTCCTGGAAGCAATAGGGATCCTGTTTGACACCTCGTAAATGTACTCCAGAGGTAGAGCAGTCATCTTTGCTGACCAGAACAATCATTGCATTTCAATTGAGACTACAATTACGGCAAAATTTATCCCTCTATTCACGCAACTCCACATCCACCAGAATCAGGGCCACAGTAATTGCCATACACATGAAATGCCAAATTGACATTTCTGATACATTAACATCTGTAAGTTTGGATATTAACACCATTTGAGTTACACAATACAATACATACTGACTCATAAAAACCTTACATACAGTGAAAAGGCACTGTGAAAAGCCTGGCTATATATATTATTTTCCAAACATACAGCAAGAATTCAGACCAAATCAGCAGTCGTGTAGTGCATTTAGGCTATGGGGGTGGGGGCTGCAGGGGCGTTGCAGCGGACTGTGGTGAGAAAATTGAACCAGAATAAACGCAACTTGTCGTCACGCTGTGGTGGCCTATCACAGCCAGTACAGCTCTGATCAGTCTGATCAGAGCTGTACAACCCTGTCATGAGGGAGTACAAAGATATTAACTAGGAAGAGGGGAGGACATTTCTCTTTGTTGGATAACATTAAAACTAAAGTTACTAAAGTTAGGCTTTGCTGATGGCTTCCTGACTCATTTTAAAAAAGACAAGAGAAAAAGAGAGAGCTCAAGCGAGCTGATAGCACCAGTGAAAGAGAGAGACAGAGAGAGAGAGAGAGAGAGGGAGAGAGAGAGAGAGAGAGAGAGAGAGAGGGAGAGAGAGAGACAGCAGCTGTGCTTGAGCAAGCTAGAGAGTAAATGAAGAGAGCAAGCAATGGTTGTGAGAATGTCAGTGAATGAAAGGATTAAAGGTTATTTTCTGATTGTTTCACAGCAGTTACAAATAAACAGGCCCACACCCCCACACCCACTCTGCACAACCCTCGGAGGTGTGCCGCAATGCCTGATTTGGATCTGAATGCAACTTCTCACTCCAATGCTGGAAAAAAAAACACAGGGATGAACTCTCACTTTGAACTATATGCAACACTGGTGGTGTCCTACACAGACCTTAGCACTTCCTGTGAATGCAACTAAGTTAGAGTGTGGTTTTACACACTCTAACTTCACACACATCTAATGGCACACTGTAAACATAGCTGCCTACAAGCCCGGGTAGATCAGCAGGTCAGCAGGTTGAGGTATGATGACACTCCTCTTGTAAAGAATGTTTACCTTTGAACTGTATGTGTGGCACTGAGTACATGATCTATGTTTAAACCGGTTGTGAAGTCCAAACAGCCCCACAAGGTTACAGTTTTTGTTTTTGTTTTTCATTTTTGTTATATTTTTAGGGCTAAAGTTTATAGACAGTAGAGTTGATGAGATGGAAGAATGTATCAAATCATTTTGGAGCCAATGTAGACTGCAACAAGTCCTCAAAATATCTGAAAGCCAGTGATTTATTTTTTTTTAACTGCAATACAAGGAATACTCACACACTAAATCAAAGCTCTCTTTAATTTCATTTCTGACATTTCAACCAACTACAGTTCTTCTTTGAGAAAATACATTTTTATCTTTGATGTACTGTGTGGGTACGCCTTGTATCACAATTTCATTGATTTTTGTATTCAGCACCTGTCCCACCAAGGTTTTGTGGTAGTGCACACAACTACTCTGATTTATTGCGTTTAACTGCCATCATAGAAAACGTCTACTTGTTTTTGTCCTTGGTGTAAGGCCACAGCAAATATGCTCTGCTTACTTTCCTGAGTCTCCCTTCACCCACACTTCCTTGTACTGGGTGCAGTTGCATGGCATTGCCTCTCTCAGCCAGTGGAAGGATCAACACAGGCTGGGCGGGATAATCCCCATTGTGCTAATCTGAGAGACTAGCCTCTGGGATGCCACAAAATTGACTTGCTGAAAAAAGTAAGCTTTGCTGCTCAGCATACCCCCACCCCTCCACCCACAAAACATCAACAAACTACCTTTTAGTTATCTCGCCATTCAGAATGGCCTCACCTCACCAAAGCAGTCATGATCCAAATTGAAAGGGACAACCTGAGGCCTGGAAAGAGGTGAATCATTTGAGTTTTGTCCATATTCTTCCCTCAAGGTATCGACATGACACACTAGCTTTAGGAGACATTAAGCTGACAAAAATAACTTCAGGAATAGCAAAATGTGCATTACTGTGCAGATCTGATTAAGGTGGATGAAGCTAATCTTCAGCAAGCAAAAGTTGAGCTCATAGCTCATTCTACCTGGATGTAGGGTCCTGTCTGTGTTAGCAAGGCCTTTGATAAGTTCTTCCTTCAATTGCTTACTCCGGTCTGAGTCCTTAAGGTCTGCAATGTACCACTGTCCAAAGCTCTTGACTGACATCTCTGATACCGTTGGTATGGGTGTTCCGTCAATGAAGAATCTCTGGTTTTTGAGCTTTCCTTGATTAATGGAGATGATCCTGAACTTGCTGGGCTTAAACTTCATCTGTGCGTGTGTTATGTTGGGATGAACTTTTTCCAGGAGTCTCTTGTCCTACAACCCATTTGGATCCTCTGATGATCAGTTCCATGGCCATGGTAAAGGCTAATGGGGAGATGTTACATCCTACCATTATTCCTTTTTCCAGGCATTGCCAAGACGTGGTGTTCAGAAGAACTCAAAGGCTGTCCAGAGGATAGTATGTGGAATAGATCCAAAGGCACTGGCCAGGTCGAAGAACACAACGTGAATCTCTCTTCCTTCCTTTTTTGCAGCCTGAGTCTGATGAAATATCATGGTTTAATGTTCTAAACATCCCGAGAAACCTGACATACTGGCTGTCTTTACCGAGGTGTCAGTCAAGTTGTTGTCCTTCAGGTAGGTTGCCATCCTTTGTGCAACAATGCTTAGGACATTTTTCCTTCAAGATCCATAAGATTTATTTCACAAGAAACATGAAACATTCAGGTTTGGACAGGTTTGGACCTGCCTACAAAAATATCCATATTTAACAAGCTTACATAAGTTCAGTAAGAATGCAAGCAGAATAATTGTCATATCCAGACAACTATGTTTCTTAGTATGATTGAATATCAGCCCTAGGCTGGTAAGCACGACCATTTCTCCCTTTGTGATGATGTTATTCATAAATTCAATAGTCTTGCTTATTTTGCATTAATTAACATGCGGCACAAAACCCGCACCACCACAAATTAATCATGACCTAAAAATAAGAACAGACTGTAATTTTGTTTTTGGCACCACACAGCAAACTAGTCTGCAATGCATTTTTAACATGGCTTCCAACACCCAAGTGTAAGCACTCAGTAATCCTTCATTATCGCTTTGGTTCTTAACAACACTCAATTAACGAGGGGAGACTTTATTTTACAACAATTCAGGGGGTCTTTACAGGGGTCCCTGGGAGGTTCACAACCTCACACATGCTGTCCTTTTGGCAGAGTCAGCGGGCAGATTTTCATGAGGAGAGTGTTTGTCTGCTATTGTCACCAGAATGGAGCCATGGCACACTCTGCATTGCTGAGTTGTATTTCATAATGCACTTGTAAGAAAAATATTATTTCAGTCTTGCAGTCTTATAAAAAAAAACACATGTAGACATATATATATATTTATTTTTTTACTGTTTTGAAAAGAAAGGAATCTCAAATCCTCACCACTGTAACCAATTTGTACTTCCCTGTCAGCCTACATTCGACTGTGAGTTCAGCCTTTTTTGTACTCCCTCTTGTCGATCTACAATAATCACTAGCATTTAAACCACTAAGGACCTCACAGTAAGTATAATCAAGAGTAGTTATATTGGAGAGAGGCCTCCAGTCTGGCACTATCACAGTTCGGTCTGGCTCCCCCTCTGCTTGCTCCTTTCAATTTGCGAAGGGGACATTTTTCAGTGATGAGGAAAACAATCCTTATTTCCTTATTAATGGGCCTTTTTTAATTAAACAAAAGGTTCTATGAAGTAAATGACCATGTGCATTCAGGAGGGGCAAGGTAAAAAAAAAACAGTGACCACCAATGTGTTCTGACATTTGTGCTACATCATCTTTTCCTTTAATCTATCTGACCTACTTCATTTAACTGGTGGCTAAACTTTCCATCGTGAATCAATATGCAATGCGGTTATGCTATCCTCTGCTGCTGCAAAGTGCACACTGAGCTTGTGCTGATGCATTTACAGTCCAGTCTGTTTTTCTAAGTGTCATTTATGTGGCTATGTACCTAAAAATTAAATTCAGCTATGTAGTGCTTGGTACAAAAATGTGTTTTTGAGCGAAATTTTGCCATGTACGAAAAAAAAACCAACCACACACACACAAACAGACTTCTCTTTACAGGAGTCTGCTGGGTGTCCCATGGGATGATTATTGTTCTGAGAGGTCGGGAGGTTTTTGACTTGTTGACGGAGAAAGGCAATCCCCACAGGACTGAATGTTGAGAAAACACTATGCTGCTAATCCCACATGCTAGCCAATCATTTGACCACCAAGGCATCCTGCTGAAAATCAATGGCAACAACAAAAAAAAAAATTTGGAACCAGATTTTTTTTCCTATCAAGGGAACATCACATTCACAATATCATAAAAAGCATTTAGTCTACCCATTTCCCCCCAGAGGTTGCAATACAGAAAATGGTGTTTGCAGTAGGAAATAAAGCAAAAGTCCAGACAGAGAGGATTTTTTTGAGTTTTAAATTTGACCTGGGAGATGAAACAAGCTTTATAATATCCAGTAAGGTGGCACATGATGGAGGGAGGAATACATTTACCAAAGCATACATCATTATTCAACCCATTATTTGAATTCTGCAGATGAAGCACCCTCGAAAGATATATCAATTATGTTTAAGCTGAGACACTGGTCACTAAAGGTGTTTCATGCCTCACTGTGGATATTGTAAGTGCAATAATGCAAGAGCATAGTTCTGAAACCAACTCATTTTCACTTAGAGATTGGGTATCCCTCATTCAGACAATAATTGGATTTGTGACTGGTCTCCACTTATGTAAAAGGAGTGTAGTTATGGGCTTGACCTTTAGGGGCATATTCTGCATCGAATTCTCTCAACAGCATTCAAAAGTGAGAATAAAGCTGTGATTGGTCGAGTTTTGTACATTTCATCAGCTGCACTTCTATTCCATGGGGTTAACTCATCTTGGTCTGGTGTTAACAAGCACATTAAGAGATTTTTTTTTTCAAATCTAACCAGTGTTTTCTGGAAGGGAAAAGAGAAGTAGAGACTGTGAATAAGAGCATTTTTTTATCTCTGAGTTTTTTAAACCCCTTCTTAAAAATGTATTAGTATTAAAAAGAAAAATCCTATCTTATCCACATCATGGATGTTAAATGCATAATATATTATTTCTGCCACTAGGGTCTCTTAATCAAAACAATAACAAAAGTTGGAGTCGATGATGTTGTGAAGTAGTGTGGGATCATGGGAGTCTGGCCAACAGAGGATGTCCCGGAGGGGCTGTTAGCCGAGCTGCTGCTAACAGTTTGCTCAGCGTGTTTCTCTGATAACTTAAGATCCAGACGTCCAATGACTAAAATCCTTCATCTAGTTATACTTAAAAAATGACCAAAAAGTGTGGCTTAAAACTGAATAAAACATATTATATTGTATGTGTATAATCTTTGGTAGATGCCATTGTGGTTGGCAACTACAACGCCGAGCATAAGGTGATTACCATCTTGTGCATGTATATTCTTTGGTAGAGGGGCTATGACGCCATTGACAGGTGACCAAATGAAAGAGACTGTAACCTTGTTTAAAATTATAGATTTCTCTGGGTTTGAAATTTGTTGGGAACATTTGGGATAATAAAAGTACACAACTCAACAAAATATATAAGTCTAGTCATTTTTAAACATTTTGATGTGGAATAGTTACATATTATGGCTATAAGGACACAGGGTGTCATAAGCTATTGTCTCATATCAACTTCAGTGAGTGTCCAGAGAATCAGGTCTGGACATCAGCTTTTCACCAGAAATGGAACAGCTTTTATTTTACAAGAAACAACAGTAAATCATCTTTCCCATTAGCACTAGCTTTACAGTGGAGCATTCTGACCCAGTCAAAACAATGCAGCGTAGCTGGCCCACTACGGTTATCCAGCGCCAGCCACAAGATAGAATTGTCATCAACACACCTACTCGCTAGATGTGAATTCTCCAGAAAATTTTTTGTATTGTATTTTATTTTTTGTATTTATTGTATTCACACTTGGGCTCAATCAGACATCACACAGACTGTGTACTAGGGAGCTGGCAGGGTTAAGTCTGTCCAGATAACTTCAGGGTAGCAGTACACATGTGAAAGGGCTTATATGCCATATGCTTATCGGAATGACAGAAAAAATAATCTACTATCTTTTTATAATTAATCAATTGTTCAAGTCATTATTTAAACTGAAATGCCAAATATTCTTAGGTCCACCTACTAAAAAGTGATACTTTTCTTTGTCTTACACTGAATCTCTTTCAGTTTTATACTGTTGGTCAGATAAAATAAAAAGTCTGAAGATATCACCTTGGGCTGTAATGTGACATACATGTTTCAGGACACATTTCATTGATGTCTGAGGCTGCAGTGCCTCCAATAGTATTTGATATCAGTGTTACAAAGTTGTTGCAGTGTTGTTCATTGCTTTGACTGAGACAATTTGTGTAAGAATCAGAGCCTGTCACACACTAGATGAACAAGAGAGATACTCAATTGTGTGACAGTTTGACAACACAGTCAGTGCTTAAGTATTTCTTTGTCGCTGTGTTCTATTTACAGGCAAATCACACCATTTATAGTGTGCAGTGACTGGATTTGGTAGCAATAGATGGATCAAATGTGAATAAACTTCCAAAAAGAGTCCGTGTCTTATCATCTAAATGTACTGAAATCAAAGGGAAACAGGGAACAGAGAAACCTTTGCACCAGCAGCTGCTACCATAGTGATAATCAATGCAGGCAAGTATTTTTAGTTATTAGAGAAAGATGAAATTGCACACTTGCATGCAGAGTGCACTCGACTCTCAGAGGCAGCCAGACATCACTTGAGTGTAAAGTGTCTCTTTCTTTGACAGCCTCTTTTCTGGGGGCCCTGTTGGCAGGGGTCACTGTCCTCCCAGTTCACCACACTCGCTGCCTGCGTGACTGATTCTGAGCCGCAGATCTGCACGGAAAGCTGTTTGGATAACTGTCAGCTCTCCCCCTCTCTCATTGCCATCAAAGATGAAGGGTCATTTTTCTCCATCTCACCGTGACTCCCCTCAAGATGTCTCCCTCCAAAATGCAGAGGGATGGCTTCCTCGCCTCCCTCCCACCAGCTCGTAATAGATGACTCATTTTTTAGTGACAGTGTTTATAATGTATTTTTGCATGGTGGATTCATTCTGTGTACTGGAATTTGTGTTGAATCAAGTTCAGAAGACTGAGAACCACATTCCTGCATGAGATGCAATATTATCATGTTTAACCCTGAATATGTTCAAAGCCAGATTATGGTGTGCTGGAAAAATATAACCATCTGATGTAGATTTCTTTTCCTTGTCTTGATGTATAAACAGTTAAAAACAACATCCCACTGCATAAGGAACACAGCAGACGTTGAGCTCTGCCTGCTGGCTTGTGAACATACTGAAACTTGTCTCCAACATGGAGTTACAGAGCGCCCCAGACAATGCCAAATATTATAGTAGCTTCCTGTCCTCCAGTGGCTACCATTCATCATCCTCAGCCTGAGGACTCCTAAGCATCTCTCCCTTTGGGTGAGAGATTGATGGTGACCTCAACTCAGTTTATCGAGCGTCCACCTACTCTTCTTGCCTAGTGAGCACTAACCACGGAGCCTCACTCTCCACTCCCTTCCTCTAGCTGTTGTGAGGCGGACAGATTTCTGCTGCCTCGACAGGTAGCCTGGACTACAATGATATGAAGAGATGTCAGCTCCCTCTAATTCCCAGGATGCACCGTGTGACTGCTAGCCACTGACAGATGGGGTGATGGGACCTTGTCTGATATACTCCGGTGATCTGTTTGTCTCACAACCGTCATATCAAATCCAGAGAACCACGTCCCAGTCCCTTTATCAGAGGACTGCATGTACCAAAGGTTGGAAATTGTTCAATACCTCACATTTTATCTGGATTGAGCCTTTCTATCTAGTTGCTGTATTTTTGGCCAAAAGGTAATAGAACAAACAAATCTGGTTATATTTTTCTGCCAGTATTCACAAAGGGTGTCACGATTACCAAAATCCACAATTTGATTTGACTTTCAATTTTAAGGTCATGATTCAATTTGATTTTCAATTTGGACACTATTTTTTCCCATTACTGACGGCTATGCCATTATTAGACTGAACATTGGTTTTAAGCCCTGACAACTGCCATTTACATTTTCAAATTCTTCTTTAAAAAGAAGGTTACATGGTTTCAAGTGTGAATCAAAATTGTGACCCCCACAAACAATAATAAAATCAAGAAAAAAATCTTCTCTATATTACTTCAGTTGATATACATCTCATATTTGCAGGCACTTTAAAAGCACATTGCAAATTGTAACACCCCTCAAACAATCACACAACTCAGCCTTGCTGACAAGGAATGATTGATTTTTAAATTTAAACGTTATTGATCCTTATCCAGGATGTAAATGAAAGCCTCCTCGATATCACTCCTGACAGCCTGAGCTGGTTCTATTAGGGAGATGAGAGGGAACGTGGGGAAAAATGAAGGCCATCTGTCTTGATGGTGCCATATCCTCTGTATGCTGTGTCTGATGTAAACAACTCCATTTGTCAAGATATGACGAACCTTGGACTGTCATAACACGCACCGCACCCACTGAGACCCTGAGCCTCCACAAAGCAAAACTCAGCAACCTCTGACTGGTTTCTTACTCTGTCAAATCTTTTTGAAGACATGACTGCATACATCTTTAGGCACTGATCGCTATTAGATAACAAAAGTTCCAGAAATCAGTGGACTTTTGACTCCACAAATTACAGTGACAGAGTAACATGCTTTACTTGAAGTGTATACCTAGTTAATAATATCCTAGAGTATATTAGAGTGTGACTGAGCACATGTCCTTATTATCCCACTTGGGGCACAAGGGCAACTCCTCCTTCACACATATGCTACCAGTTTTTGCTTTATCAAGTGCCCACTCTCTCAATCAACCGCCCACTCCATCAGCTAGGTGAGGAAAATTTTACTACAATTACTCAATGTTCTATTACTGAACAAATATTATTTCAACAGAACATTACAAAATAATCACAAACATCATGCGTTTGGACATATACTGTCCACTGAAACAATAACAATTAAAGGGGACATATTATGCACCTTCACATGTTTATATTTTTAATCTGGGGCTCTACTGAAATATCTTTGCATGGTTTACAGTTCAAAACATTCATCCTACTGACCCTTTACATAGCCCCTCAGTTAAGCTTCTGTCTGAAACAGGCTGTTTTGGCCCCTGTCTCTTTATGAACCCCCTCCTGAGGAGCCCACTTTGTTCTGATTGGCCAGCTCTCAGACGCTGCACATCTGGAGATGTTACTTCTATTGAGATTGGGCTCACGTTTTTTGAATAAATGGTCTAAAAGGGCAGAGAGTACTGTCTCAAAGTCTCATTGACTCCAGTGTTATCTGATCTCTGAAACTCCTTGTCAAAAACAGATGATGATGATATATAATTTATCACAACTCCTTTATTTTAAATCATTTGGAAACGTATCAAACATCAGTCTCATTTTTTTTTTGATGTCACTTAGTAGAGTTATAAGAAGTTGTTTGGTGAATTAAGTTTGGCTTAGGGACAATGGATATGAATGTGGGTGCTTGTCTCACCCCTGCCTCAGGGGTGCACTGTCACTATAGCAACCCGTGACTCAATCTCTGGGCAGAAACTGACATGTCCCTATGATTGACACACATGCTAGGGATCCCATGGTGAGAAAATTTACCAACCGATTCATAAACTTGTGACAACTGGACATTTTACAGGATGAGATATTTGTCGATGACACTCAATATCTGTATCTTTATTCCCTTTACTTAAGAGTTAGTGATAGCAGGTGTCAGGCTGCTGCCAGCAGGTCATCCCCCATCCGGTCTGTGGCGCACACGGATACGGGGACAAGCCAGAGGACGACAGCTGCTTAGAACAAGAACCAGAGCAACCTGCCTGCCATCCAGTTAGAGACACATCGAGAGCAGGCAGAGAGCAGGAGAGTTTCTGCTGATAAAAACAGGCACCGATCCCAGGGGAGACGTGAGAGCAGCGGCTTGTTAACAGCCATATGGGCCATACTATATTTGTACTTGCCACTTCCCCATATAAGTTATTTTGCATTAGTCCTCATTTCCCCCAAATCTCTACAACGGAGGTTAGCATGGGGTGGGACAAAAAGAACTGGTGATGGTCAGATGGACAGCAATTGTAGGTGACAATGAAGAAGAAATGTAAAATCAACATCATGAGCAGACTTTCTGTGCTAGAAACACCAGAGCCGGAGTGTTGACAGTCACTCGAAGCACATTCATGGCCCTTGTGGTACCTGTTGTAGCTGAGCTAGCGGCTCAACAAGAGCCTCTCCAGTGTGTATGTGCGTGTCTGTGGGGGTGTCAATAAGTAGCTGTAGTCCTGCTGTTTATCATGTTCATTTTACCATCGTCACCAGCCCTGAACATCTTGTTACGCTCTGCTTTGCAGCTCTTATCAGACTTGCTAAGTGCTCTGTGTGAGAGGCCCAAACAATAGACAATAGTTATTAGTGTTTTGATATTTGGCGGCTTTTCTTTTCTGTGAAAGTAATGTACTGTTAATAAACATTGTACATTATCTGACTATTCCATGCTCTTTGAAATAATTTTTTCTTTCTTTTTCAGTTACAAATATCATGATATATATTGTAACACAGAATCGCTTTTTTTGTGATATATCATTATCATGGGAAGAATATGATGATAGTACCATATCAGTTCATCTGTGATTCCCAATCCTAAAATCCATAGTCATAATTGCTACATTTACGGGAAATATACCAGAGTTTTTCTTCACGATGCTTCCCTAAATCATCTGCTTCTCTTGATTTGTATTTCCTACCCTGTAATTTGGGCTAATAATGAGAGAAACCATCAAATGAAAACCGATTTTACCTTCGCCTCATGAGTCTTACGAGAGAGTAAATATCTGCAATGTTTTGTAAATAGAGTTGACTTGAAAAAAAAATAGCCTTGCACCATCACACTCTTAGAAGATTAAAATGTAAAATGTGTACCTTTGATTATTGCATATACTGCAGAAAATCCCTATAGCAATACAAAAAGTGACAGTCTTCATAAAGTATCTTCTTACAAAGAGCAAAACTGGGGGTTTTGCCGCATGAGCTGAGATCGTCTTCCTCTTTGGTAGGGCAGTAACTGTAAAATTACTGCTACTAAGAGGGTATCAGTTGAACAATTTCCATCTTAATTGTGTGAAAATGAAACAATTTCTTCTCTCAGAAATGAGGGAAGTGTTTGTATTTTACAATGCAGTCATCTTCTGATTGAATAACTTCACTCAGAAACTCCTAACTGGATTGGATGGCCTATTTTTGAGCATGCAACACTCATACTCCTCCCCTCTAAAACATGTGATACGATCACATAGCCTGAAGCATGTTTTAATGAGTTGCAGAACAAAAATAACTCCTCTTTTTGCTCTGTGGTGTGTATAGATTTATTAACTGAAAAATAAATGGTCTTGACTGGGTTTAGCTCTCTGTCTCACAAACATCTTTCTCAGAGACATTTAAAAACATGAGGCCTATACTAACATGGACTTACATCAGACTAAGAAGAACTAAGAAGGACATCACCTTGTCTGCTATTCACCTCCATGCAAGGCAAATGAGCAGTGCTTCCTCTCTACGCTGGATCTCTGTTGCTTTTGATCAAGTTCCCAATCACATCTATGTCTGATCAGCTCTCACTCTAGCCCACTGTCACCACTCACACCATTTCTGCTAGCAATTTATACCTTCTGACAGGTCAGCGGATTGAATCTGCAAGACAGTATCCAACTGTTTACTGCCGGAGAAGACTGGCTCCATCAAAAGCCCAACTAATGTTACAGCTTTTGGGTAGAAATTGTCACATATTCAGCAGCTCCACACAGTTTTACTGCTTTAGCAGCAATATTGGTCAGTGTTTAAATGAGGAATTGGAAAATGTTTTCACATCAAGGAAGCTCATTTAGATGCGCATTAGGCCAAAGGCCCCCATTTCATTAGCGCTTGTTCCAGAGCTCCCCATCTGATATGATCTTTGTTAGAGTTTCAGTGCAGAATTATTTAACTGTGTTCAGAATTATTTAACAGTGTGCAGGGAGCAGGCAGTTGGTAATCATACTTATGATCAGCACAATCATCCTTTTCCATGACATCCTCTTTGATTTTGGGGGCATGGAATAGTTACTAAATAAGCTGTTTTTTTTAATTCTGGTTAGTATTCTCTCTCCCTAATTGACCCCAGACTATCAAGTATAAAGAATACATGTACTAGATATACTTACTATCCTTTGCCAATATCTAATTTAATAATTATAAATAATTATTTTGTGCTTCTCTGATTTACTTTACTTCAGATGAAAAATATCCAATTTCCAGAAGAAAATTCTGTAAAACATCCAATAGAATATAGTATGAAATTGTAATTATTCATGTGTCTGTTTGTAGAGTGTGATTTGTGAAGTTAATTACTTTTTTGGTTTAACTTTAAAGACATTTTTTGGCAAAAAAAAAGCAGTGGCTCTGGCCCATTTAAACCACGAGGGCCAGACTGGGTGCAGCTGTTATTTTACTGGAGCCAGTTACTATTTTTGGAAATCATGTGGTGCCCAAAAAAATTGTGAGGAAGCTAAGTCAGACAAATACTCTAAAAGATTTCTAATACTATCATTTTATGAACAAATTCCACATATTTGCAATAGTGCTGCATGGCTGGGTAATATAAAGAACCACATATAATCACAGATATACTTTTTACTTGTAGTAGACACATGACTTACACTATGACATTAAAATACACTGCATGTATCAAATACATGACTTACACACCCCTTTTATCTACTGTATATGCAAGTCAAATACTCTGTTGTTAGATACTCACCAAAGCTAATTACTCATTATAGAGCACAGCTTCAAGAGCAACTGATTTTTTTAAAAACCAAATTTATACTTAATCTTCTCTGAAAATGACCATTTTAAAAGTTGGTGCAGGATTTAATATGTTTTTCAAGACGCAAAGTCACAAATTCAGAGGAAAAAGAGCCCATTTTGAGCAAAGCCTATTTGATATGGCATACTAAAAATGATTAAAATAATATTAATAAAAATAACAGTATCAATGAAAAGCTTTATAAAGTGTTATGTATAGAAAGAGCAAAGAGATATATCATAAAAACCACAACAAAACCACATAAATGAGAGATATTTCAGAACCACTATAGGAACTCATTAATTGAGAAATCCTCATTCATGGCCCCTGGAGATAAGCTTTGGAAATAGAAAATCCAAAATGCTTCTCTCTTTGTCCTGAGAAAATCACATTAATCACATTAACTCCTGAGAAACTGACATTAACTCCACTGCCCAGTCCTGCACACAGTGATGATGAATCACCCGTCTTCATGGACCAACCTGGAGATGTCTCATGGAGCCCAGTGGAGGAAATGATGAGTGAGTCATCTGACAAAGGAACCATCACAAGACCAATTATGTGCTTGTGTCATAGTCAGAACACTTTTTTCCAGTGCTGTGCTGCAGTTCATTGAGTGCCAAAACCAGCTGATGTTCTTCTTTACTATTTTCCTTGCTTGTTGCGGGGAAATGCAGGGCAATGTGGAGCAGCAGGAGGGAACATATATAAAAATAAAGCAAGTAAGAATTTATTTATGAATGTTATTGATAGAGAAATTTACATATTTGCATGGTACAAGTTATACTGGTATTTTTTCTGCTTTTGAAATATTCCTTAGGTCTGTGCAACATGTGGTAATGGGTGTTATTGGCAGAACCAGCCAATGCTGCACAGAAACACGCCTGCCTGCAGCCTCTTACGGAGTTGGGCCATCCACTTTCTGGCTTGCATGGCTACTCAGACCATCAGGATGCTGAAGCTGTTTGAGTTTCAGTGCATCAGTGCCAACACCTTCTTCCACCATCTACGCCTGTACACAATCTCCACCATGCTCACTGGAGCAATGAAGGAGATGGGGGAGTAGGCTAATCCTTTCCAGTGACTGCAGGTAGTACACTTTGGCCTTATCAGTAAAGGAAAAAATGGGTCATAACGATTCGCTGATATTATATAGTATAATACGTCTGAACAGCAGCAGTTTCTGAAAAAACAACACATGCAAGCGTCAACCCTCGTCACAGACAGAAATCGCCAGATCAAGACACACAAGCACATACACGCACAATGTCTGCATCATATTCATAGCGAGGAGGTCATTACTTGTTATTCTAATTATGGTAGTGTGTTGCTCACTTTAGGTTGCTAGGTGGCAGCGAGAGGAGCTGTGTCCAGAAGGAACAAAACATTTCTTTGATGTCTGGCACAGAAGTGTGAGGCCTGATGGTGGTAGTTTAGTTTAGGTTGTCTGTTTTTATAATATTTCTTTCTCAACATTTTTATTCCTGTTCTGAAACAGGTCTAGGGAAGGCTTTGGATGCTGCTGTGAAGGAGAAGGAGTGTGATGACATGAAGCTGTGGAGAAGCTGTAGTCGTCATCAACCACCTATACTGGCCTGCAGCTTTACACCCAATGGAGATCCAGATGTGATGGAAGCCAAGTGTCAAAACATGGTGAACCATATTCAGGACATCCACATAAATGGCACTCCTGCATTTCCCTGCTGCACACACCCACCTCTGGAGGAAGAAGCACAGAACAAAGAGTTTCTAGAACCAGGTAGAGGATGCTGTGTACAATATAAGGATGAACATGATCAGAGGTCTAACCTTATGTGATGCTGGTTGGTTGGTGATGTGTCACCATCATGTTTGAATCATGTTTTCATTTCTGATGTATATATCAAACAGCTGTCTTCAAGACAAACAGTAAAACACACGAACAAGGATTTATCCACTTCACACCCAACAATAATTATACAGACTGTTCATCAAACAAAATATAACATCAAAACAAAATATTTGTTTACGCAGAATCTACAGTTGCCATTACACCGGAGAACATAGCTACCAGAACAGAACTAATGAAAGATGTATAAGACCTTCTCACTGGAGGCGTTTCACTCCCACATCCTCCACACACCAAAGCACAATGGCTTCTCCTTCCTTGGAATGGAGCGCAGCTCCCGAATGGAGTTTGAGGGTTTAGGGGTCAGCCCTAATTTGTACCCATATTTACCACGGCCAAAAAGGTTACATTTTCAGTCACATTTGTTTATTTGTTTGTTTATTTGTGAGTATGTCAAACCAGGAGATTTTGATGAGATTTGGTAAAAAAATTTAGGTCAAGGGCCAGTGATCGAGTGACTAGTGTTTTGCAAAATGAGGCCTTTTTTTAACATTTCCACAATTTACTCATGGTTATTAAATGAAAAAAAAAATCTGGCAAAACTCATGATTGTCATCTGTGGGTATGTTTTGATGCAGGGCCAGACACAGTTTGAAACATTTTCTGTTGATAAAATAGTTCATTAAGGATTGTGCAGTGTTAACAGTATGCATACTGTGCTCTCTAGTTGTTTTAAAAGGGTAAATTAGTATTTTTACTGCTACTCTATGTATCAAAAGACATTTGGATTTTAATGGTAAATTCCAATCTCGTTTGGATTTTGGTAGTGATTTTAAACCTTGTTTTTTATTTGTATTACATAATATGCTTTATTGTCTTAAATACAATTTATGAATATAAGAATACACTTGTCTGTAGGCTGTGTACTGCTATTGCCTGGGGATAAGAAAACAATATCTACAGTCAAACCTGATCTTTTTAGTAACTTCATCAAACTGATATTGGGAGGGATGATAATTAGGGAATTCATAACTTTAATCATATTATTATTCCCTCATTCTACTATTGACTTATTTATTTCTTAATTGCACTATTTGTCCTTTTAAAGTAGGATCAAGAATATTATCATACTGCAAGATTAGATCTCTGCTCAACATTCAGCATCAGTATATGCACCTTATTACCCATCATCTACTGGAGTTTTATTGCATCATATGGAAAATTTGATAATTAAAAAATACAGAATATTAGATTATTGCTCCAGTAAACATACTCATGTCTGCTGGCCTTAAGAGGACTATGCTCCTGCCTCAAGTTCATGATTCATGCTTCAAAGCCGGAGTGCAGTGTCAGGCATGTTATGTCAGGTCTTGGGGTGAGCTTCTCAACCAGGGCCCAGAAGACATCTACTTCCCTGCAGCACATACTCTCCTCAGCTGAGGCCGTGGGCTGGCATTCCCCACACAAGCACCTATCAAATGAAACGCTTAGCAGGAATCTCTCTCTCAATCTGCCTGTCTATCTCTCTCTCACTCCTACTGTAGAGCACCCTAAATGTAGTAATATGGGCTTATACCAGACGTAGGCTTGGGCGATATCTATTTTTTCATACCTTCAAAAGCTGAGCTGCTGGTGATAGCAGTCATTGTAGCTTGCAGGGTTTCCACCAGTGTACTGCAAGCCTGGTGGCCTGCTGAGCCTAAGCCTCAGGGAATCTCTAATTCAATGTATTTTCAAGATGTTTTAAACTAAAATTTGTTATACAAGTAGTGTAGTTCCTTTACGGAGTAGCTCAGTGCGTAGCGTGACAGTGACGCTGGCAACCAGAGCAGTGTGTGTGTGTGTGCACAGTTTAGGTTCGTGAATACATGTTACAACCCCTCAAGACCCAGGTCAAGTTCCTGTGTCTTGCTTGCCACCCAGCTGAAAAGAAGGGGTTTATTCCTGAATTTAGCAACAACTTCCAATGGCCTAATCTTGCTTAAGGTGGACCAACTATTCTCATTTTAGTGACAATCAGCCGCTCCTCCGAGTTTTGCTCAATAACCTTTACCGACACCTTTATCAACTTAACCAAAACCAAAATACTCCCAAATGGAGGCAGCAGAATTATCTTTTTTACTAGTCCAGTAACGTTATTCTCAACACTTGCAGTTGCCATCTTTATTAGCTCTGGTGGCCCGTGTTGTGCACTACAATACATATCAGTTTAATAGAAAGAGGAACATCTGTAATACCTCCAGGATTTGTAAATACCCTGGTATACTGTCACTACTAGTTTTGGTACTGCCTGATATGCGATAGCAAACGGTGCAACAATGTGCAGTGAAACAACGCAGCATTAATAAGACACACATGCCCAGTTCTCCACTGGTTCAGCTCACACCACAATTCAATTTCCTGCTGATAACCATTATTTCTTGTAATCTGTCCCTGTTTCTGATGCCTTGAATGCCTAACAGGCTCAAAATTATAAGGTTGTGGTCGGTCAAATTGATATGAATGTGTATTTTCAACCACATCAGTGTCAAAACTAGTGCTGGGATCCATAATTCACAGTATTAAGCTAGGCCTGGCTTGACAGCTCTCCCTTAAGTGATGTCATGTCAAATCTCTTTTTAAATGCAAAAATGAAACCAGCCTTACTGTCACTATAGTGTGTACATAGATATATATTGTGTAAAAATCCTGTTTCTATATTTTCCCACACATTAGTTCACTGGGGTTGCCAACCTGCAAGTTTCTCTATAAGAGCAAAACAAGGATGAAACAATCTCATCAAGAAACACTATAAGGCCTCCAATCAATTCACACAGAGTAGAATAGGTAACATGACAATTAACAAATGCAAAAGTGATTTCCTAAGCAACACTGGCCTCTATCCCTGCTCATTTTGTCTCTGAGCAATAACTCAGCACTTTTATGTCAAGGCAAAACAGGCACAATACAACTAATTAATCAGCAAGTAAAATACACATGGGCACACATTAGTCATCAGTCATCAAAGCCATAAGAAAGCAAGCACAGAGACAAACAGACAGACAGAAGATGGACAGAAACACAAGAGATTAATTTTACTCACATTACTTGGTTATGAAGGCGTTTCTCCTCCTTTCACAGTGATGAAGTGGTCCATATTACAAAAAGTGTGGTAGCTTAGCTGTTAGCAAAACTAAGTTAACTTGCTAATTGACGTCAAATTAGCAGCTGCTAACGTTAGAGGAGGACGTCAGAGGATGTCACCTGCCCTGCTTCTAATATTGGTGGACTGGACTTCTTTGCTTCAGTGTCAGCCTGGTTTTGTCATATCCAGGGGGCGCTGTTTCACTGACTTGAAGAAACACAATGAAAGAGATGGTTAAGACAGGTGGTGGAAGAAGTATTATTTAGATCCTTTGTAAAAGTGCCAATACAGCAATGTAAAAATACTCGTAATACTCGTAAAATACTAGTAAAAAGTCCTGCATGAAAAGTATTATGAGCTTGATGTAGTTAAAGTATTGCAGTAAAAGTAGTGGTTTGGTCCCTCTGACTGATATATTATATTATATATGACATCATTAGATTATAAATACTGAAGCATCAGTGTTTAAGCAACATGTTGCTGTTGTAGCTGCTGGATGTGGAGCTAGTTTGAACTATTTCATATGCAGTGAGCTAGTTTAGTCTAGTGGTTCCCAACCAAAGGGTCACCAGATTAATCTGAGGGGTCATGAGATGATTAATAGAAGAGGAGAGGAATAGAAGAAGAGAAAACAAAGTTCTGATACACAAATCTGTTTTCAGTTTTTGGACTTTTTCTCTAATCTTTGATTTTTTAACATTTATTGAAATGAAACCATGTGAGAAATTTAGAGGGAAAATCACTATTTGGTGGAGCTGTTAACAACTCATAGACATCTGAAATGTGACCTGACTACACACTGCTTTTTGTAAGACATCAAAAGACAAAAAGATTGGAAACCACTGGTTTCATCTTTAACAATGTGTTGTATTTTAAAAAATTGTTATATCATCCGTTGTGTCAAATCTCTATTTTTCTTTGATTATTACTCATCATATCAACTTATGTTATGATTGTTTGGATAATAATACACCATGTATCTGTAGCTGCTTAAGGATGCCTGTATGTTATTTGATATTTTATTTATATAGATATATTTTAAATGACAAAGTAAATTATGTATTTTATCAAAATGACTGAGGCCCAACCACCGCTGTAAATGTAATGAAATTGCTTGATGAACAGAAAAATGAGAACAAAATTAACCAAGTGCTAAACATATCAGTGAAGTGTAACTCACACAAAAGTATAAATGCCATAATTATATAGTAAATACAATGACAATAGTTAGTAATACAATAATAACCACAATTATGACCAGTATTAATCTATTAAGTGTTATTTTTTCAGTCTTTCTCTGACTGAAAAATGATGGGCCACTGTGTTCTCTGCATTCAGCCAAATCAATAGTGTAATATAACAGTGTGGTGAGTTTATATGTAACCTTATTAGAATCAATACTTGTTGTAGTATTTTCATATTTTTAAAGGCTGTAAATGTGGTAGCAGGTGCACACGTTTTACAAAACCACATGGGGTATATCTAATTTAGCACGGTTAATCCATTTTTTTTTTAATCAAAAAATGTCAATTGTCCCACTTGCAGCCATACGCCACCTACTACCCCTTTCCTTTCTACCCCTCTTTCTCCATTAATTACATTTTAGCAAGGCAGTAAATCCCACCTCATACAATTAGCACCCAACATTCAACTCTAGCTATTACTGTACATGAAAGTGAATCATGTTACATTTTCTCCCATGTATCAATACATTAAAATTTGATATAGATTTAGCATACTGTATAAGCCTTGTATTTCCATTTATAATGCATTAAATAATAAGTATGTAATTTAATAAATGTATTGCAATTATATTGAGAAAGACATATTGAGAACTTCCTTTGTAGCACAGGACACACTGATATAAATGATACAGCACATGCAGTGTGAAAAGGCTGTGAGCATATGTGTGCTCATAGGGTATTACTGTAAGAGCATAAATATTGTATATTCTTCCATATACAGAACCATTCTCCTGAATTCATTTCCATCGCTTGCCATTCTATTCTCTCAAATGGCTTGAGGGTGAATGAGTTCCTGTTTTATAGTGACCAGACGTAATAGCAGAGTGAGGGGACTGGCTGATTTGACAGTAATCAGCTGATTAGCATACAACATTCACTATACCGTACCACTTAAAGTTATTAAAAATTCCCAGATCTCTTCCTGCCAACAATGTATCACCTACTGCTGTAGCAATTACACCAAACATACCAGCAAACTACCATTTTTCAGCCAGAAAGCAGTCATTATCTTCCATTACGCACAAAGGCTACTCAGTGAGCTTAGCCTAAAAACCCCAGAAAAACAAGACCATCTTCGAGGGAAAAAATTTAAAACAAAAAAAGAAGGTCTTGCATCCATTGTCTCTCCAAAATGGACTTTATTGTCCTATTGTCAATAAGAGTGTCTGGTAGACAGAATGTGAATATATCTTTAGTGATATTTTGAGCAAGGAAGAGTGCCTTTCAAAGGGGATTGTGGTTACTAGGCAACAAGCAGCAGAACCAATTGAGGACTAAAGTGAAAAAAAAAAGTTTCCTGCTCTCTCTCTCAATCATGCAGTCTGTCTCTCTTTCTCTCTCTCTTTCTCTCTCTCATACAGTCTCTCACGCTTATACATGTGTAAGTCAGTGCTTTGCCTGGAACCAAAATCCCCTCTGAATGGGGTTTGACCATAGATAGGGGATTTAACCCATTTCTAATGCTCACGTGTAGGATTTATGTCCAATTGGAACTGAAAGGAAAAGCTTAGATAGCAGAGAGGGTACACAAGTGTTGGTGAAAATCCATGTTGCTATGCTTCTGATAGTACCTTGCTTCTCTTTCTCCATCCCCTTTTTAAGAGGTGTTAGCAGCTAAAAAGCAAAAGCACACATGTTGTAGAGGCAAGCTTTTACCATAAAAGAAAACAGCCAAGGCAAAATAACAGCAACATCAAAACACAGCAATCCAAGTTTGCATGAGCATTATCAATAACATATTGCCAGGATGTCTTGTTTTTCTTTCAGCTCCCGTTGAACCCTTATTATTATTATTATTATTATTTTGTCTTTGCCTGCACATAGTCAATTAGCCACGCAATATGGGCACAGTAATTGAACACAGTGCTGTGATGACATGGTCTCCAGTCATTTGAATCTGGACATTGTTTTTCCGTGCTCTCACCTGTCATATGTAAGAATTTAAATGTAAACTGATGATCATCTTGACAAAACTGCTTGCATCAGAATCATTTTAATAACCATCACTGCACATGTAGGGATTTTTACCCCATGACCAATTATTGCTAACACACCCTTACATGGCTGATGCTCAACATCCATTAAGGAAGAGGTAGGGAGGTGTACCAAATTGTTTTTTTTTAAACAGAGAAAGGATCTAATTTCTGCACTGGAGCCGTGATGCTTGCTGATGAAGTGGTTGGAAATAAAAAGCCCACAGTGTTGTGTGAGAATATCTCTGCTTGGTTTTCAGTTAATTTCCTTCTTTTGTTATGTTTGCACATCCTCTACTAAGCGAGTCACACCGAGTACACCGACAGCGACAGGTATCGACTGGTGGAAGAATAAACACTGACTGACTGCTGGGAATGGATAATAACTCCTGGAGCATCCTGTATGCATTTTCCCCACTAGCTGCAGATGCTCCAACTGCCTTTGCAACAATAGCAAAATCCACATAGTGTTCTGCTTTAGATCTTTGTTGATACTGCTTTGCAATTCTACATCTGAGCTTATTATATATATATGGAGTATAATTAGTTTTAAATTAAATTCTACAATTAGGATTATAAGACTTATAAGACTGAGTCAAATCATGCCTTAGGTTGAAAGAGAGAGAGTCATCTTGTTAAATGTCAGTAATATAAGTTGGCCTTGAGTAACAGCTATTTTAAATTAAAATGCCAAAGAATGTAGCTTTGTGTATGTTTATGTAGAAGGTAAACTTTCTGATAAGGGTTCATTCGCACAGAAGATTAGAGGAGACACTGTTGTCTACTTCACAGCACCCCCGGGTGTCAGTTGCATCACATTTAGAGAGCCTGGCCTTTCAAGTCCTGCTACAGTTAGAGACATCAGTCTAAATTATAAACTACTTTAATATGGCCTAAAAAAAGCACAGTGAAAATAAAACTAAATGAGTACAGTTTGTTCTCAGTGATGATGTTCAGAACATTGTTCTATTTATCTGTAGTTAAAAAGGAGATTGAAATGATGCCTGAAACTGCTGTAATTCACGTGTTGACATGACTGTTGACATTTCTTCTTTTTTGGCACTTCCAGAGCCAGTTTGCCATGAGCACTAGAGCAAATTTTGTGCGCTCCCCTGCTTCACACTAACACACATTCACATCCAGCACATACCGTCAAAGTTCTTACCTCTTGGCAACTGAACATCAGCAACTGGGATTTGAGTGCCTTGCTTAAGGGCATCTCAATGAATGTTTGTAAAATGATTTTTTTCCCCAATGTATGAATTTCTTATAAGTAAAAGTAGAAGAAATCTTCCTTTTCGCTTGCAGGCAGATGAGAAACCTCCTACTTCCTTCTTTTGTGCCATGTCTGGGGGCGCAACAGAGGTAGATCAACTCTGCAGAATTCTGGGGTACTCAAAACACTGACATCTGTGTTCACAAGGCCAAGACCTCTCTCAAGGCAGGTTGTTCCGTGTTTTTCCATGTAGCTATTCAGGTTGCGGAACAGGGTTGATAAATACTGATCAAAATATAGCCCACATTTTGGATCCAAGTAAAGGCCACAGCCACCATTCAACACCAGAGGCTGAAGCTCTAGCTTAGACTATTCACACTTCACCCAGTGGACACATGGCATCATGGCATATTGCATCATGGCAATAATACCAGTAAAAAAGGGTATAAAGTAGAGTAGTGCACAGCTCTTACTGGCCATCGTCTTACATGAATAACTGCTTGTAGGCTGTATGAATGTCTTCGAATCCCATGGGCCATCTTAAAAGCAGATACTGTGCATGAGTTCAGTCTCCAGCTTCCAATTTAAAGAAAATGTAGTACATTGTTAAAGTACAGAACAATTATGTATGTTTCATCCCCTTTGGGTACTTAACAGGTTGGCTATTTCACAACAGGCAGTGGGTATGACCAGCATTTCAGCTGCATGCAGCACAGCGGCCAAACAAGATTTTTTTTTTTTAATGTAAAAACATTTGCCAGGAAAATCAGCAAGAAGGTCATTTGTGCAACAGGTGGGCCATTCACTTTGGACCAACCACCTGCCTGATATGTTGATACATATTTATATTAGTGAGAACATTTCTTAAATACTAGCACATCAACACACTGTTGCAATAAATGATAGCCATGTGAAGCTCCACCCTGAAAAATAATTTAATTTAGTAAGTTTACAGTTAAAAATCTGCTCTCTGAAAAAAACATTTAATATATAATGAATGCCTTGCTTCCTCTGTCAAAGTAATGTGAGGCATTTTACTCACATGTAGTGAATGTCTTGTTAGTTTTTACCATAAGCTTGTAATTTTAAGGCAGCAGTTTTAAAAGACAAAAAACATGCACAAAAAATATGCATTCTCCACATAGTTTGTAAAAATCCTGGTTTGGTTGTATTCATAATACAGAAATGACATGAATTGAACTTCTGTTCACATTACATTATGTTGTTGTTTTTATTTATTTTGTTTATTTTTTTGTATGATAAACTACAAATATTTGGAATTTCAAATATAAATCATGAAATGGGAAGAAGATTTTTCCAGGTAGTTTGAAGAGCATAACTTGGTCGGCATCAATCCATTCTTCTATTGGTTCTTATGTAATAATGAAACAATAAAGAAAGATGTTTTTTTTGCTTCTAATGTTAAAGATGCTGTAGCTTTTTTTTTTTTTTATCATTCTACCTAATACTGGTAAGATGCATAACTTGCTGTGTGGTTTTTGTATTAGAGGTGGAATGTTTTCATAACTGCACAGTTTGGAGTGGATTATTATGGCTACAGCATTGCTTCGTCATATTTTGGGACCATATTCTTGATGGAGACTTTGTTGTTATTGTCCACCTATAAATGATACTTTCCTGACTCGCTGTCCAAATATGATAATTAATTCAGAATAGTGCTGATGCTGCTGCATTCAAACAATGGCAATCTGAGAATAATGCTCACCTTTTAGCTAGTTAGAATGAACAGCAGAATAACATGTCCTTTCTTACCTCCTGTAGCCAATAAATTTTTATATAAATGATTAAAAAGCTGATTGTTTTCTTCTTTTACCCTTTTGCTTGCAGATGATTGTTTGTATAATCTATGCTCATTTCCACACATTTCTCTGTATACAGTATTAATAAATAAGAGCCCAGATCAGTATAAAGAGCTGCTGCCACTATGTTAAAATTCACTTGCTGCAGTTTGAGTGAAAACATAATTAGTGTGTTACAGCAAAAAATAAATGTAAATGAAATATAATCCATAAACCCCAAACCCTTAAGTCATTGAACTCTAAGCATTTTTAATGCAGAAGATGAAAATAATCTCTCTCTTCCCGCCCCACCTCTTCTGTTGTAGAGAGAAAAAAGACCTTAAGGTATTCTTGTTTGCCAAATCCTTGCTTTGCCAAAATCATGCTCCATTTGCATGATGCATGTGTGGGGAATAAACCCTCCCTAATCATGAAACATTGTCAGTCATGTTGTCAAACATCACAACATATTATCCCAGATAAAGCCACGGTCCTTGCATACAGGAAAACGGTTTAACGCTCACCATTATCTTCATTTTAATGTTCCCTGTAACTGACATGCAGTCAGACGAGAAAATTGGATTTTGGTGACGAAAAGTGGAAATAGATGTCAAACACTGATGAGGTATGACCAGCACTGCTTTGCTTTTGTTTTGTAACTTCTGATACTTGGCTTTTTAAATGAAATATTCTCAGTTTAGGCTGTGAGATAACAGCCGTGTTGATTTTAATCACTCCACTGAGATTATTCTGGTCTTTCATTGCAGCATCCACCTCACACACCAAACACACCTGCAGTTCCTGACTGAGACCTGCCTTGCTTGCCAAAGTAACCATTTACTTAATTTGTCTTCAGCAAGTGTCCAGCTAGACTAATGGATCAGTATCTGATTGAGCAGTTTGCTAATGCCTTTGCAAGCGGACTGCAAGCCTGGGATCAAAGTGATGGGAGCTGGTGGATATTGGCTCGTCTGTATATCTCCTCTAACGTGAATCCTTTCATAGTGACAGCTGAAGGATGATTTTGGGAATATCTATGAACGTCACCGGTTCTCAGGAGAGTTACGTGAGAGCATCGATAGTTCTGAGAGATTGCACACTGTTGTGAATCAGTTGAGTATCCCTTTTGGAAAGCAAACAGTTGCCCTTGAAAATTGTGGCACTGCTCAAAGTAACACTAGTTACTGGGGAGGTTTTGGCACTGTGCAGATCTGAGCCAGGCCCTCTTCTAATGAGGACAATTTGGCTTAATACCCGGAAAACAAACTATTAACTTCTCATCATATGTGTATGTGCGCATGTAGAGAGAGGGAGAGAGAGAGAGAAAGAAAGAGAGAGAGAGACAATTTGTGTAGTGTCTAAGCAGTAACTTCATAAAAGGAACCTAATCACTGTTCATCTAGCTGTGATTACACAAGGTGCAATAAGTTCCTGATGGGTGAAAAATGATTATGTTCCTAGTGATTTTCCCTTCTTTTGTAGGAACTGTTGAGGACATATTCACAGGCTGTAAATGTTACTTGCATGAAATATATAACATAATAGATAGTTACCACAGCTCAAGAATGGATGTCTTTCCTAAGACTGATTTATTTGAATAGCTGGACACAGATTTTATTATTAGCAAGTACAAATAAAGCTGTGTCATCTTTTAATCCTTTTTCTTTGTTTAGTTGTTTCCGCCATGCAAAAGCTTCTGAATGCTTGTGTTTGAGTGATTTTTTACCCTCTCTGTTTTGTGTTGTTTGCCGCCTCAGACAGATGCTGCTTCTTTTTTACACCTGGCGCAGAAGATTACATCAAAACCTGTCATTTATTTCAATTGTAAAAGTTGAAAAGTTTATTCAGTACTTGCATTTTTTTATTTTTTATTTTTTTTGTGGATTTCAGTGCATGACAGTATAAAAATGTTGGAAACCAAGTCACTTCCTGTGCAATGTCTCAGGTCTGAAGAGATTTGATTTGTATTGTCAGCAACCAAAGGTAGAGACCCACTATTCAGGGGAATGGCAGCACATACAGTTGTTTGCAAGCCCAGTAAATGTGCATCTAACAACACTCTGCTATGCGGCTGTTATAAAACTACAACACTGCAAGAAGTTACAGATTTAAGCTTTAAAACAGTGCAAATATGCAAGAATCCAGAATTTATGTTACTATTTGTGGTTATTTTACTAAACTATCAGAACACATGCAGAACAATATTACAGAGCTTGAAAAGGTAACGAAAAAAGAAAAGCTACCATTGTACAAATGCATAATCAATTGCATAATCAATTAATGATGAATTTATATATACACATACAGTACATGCATCAAATGTATATAAAAACACAAACAAGTGATACGTAGATGTACATATACTGTAAGTACTGAATAAATCCCAGGAAACTGAAACCCCATTCATAGCATCTGCAGTATATTTGGTATTTTTCATTTGAAATGAATGTCCTTTCATCAGAGGGTGACGCATTTGATGCATTAAGTGTGATTGAAGGGTCAGGCACGGGCTGTTGCCTACAGCATTAGCTGCTTCTGGCTAAAGCCAGCATGAGTTGGCTTTTCCTCATCAATGATTTCATAGCAGTAAGGAAACTGGGGCAGAGACAAGACTGTTTTCCATACTGGCAAGACTCCTGAATTAGATTTTGTAGGCATCTGCTCGCTGGGATAGCTCAATATGTCTCCAAGCTGGAGCACAGTATACGGACAGCAACCCTCCACCCAACAACAGCAGCCTGTGCATGTTAAGAAGGAAATAATGATCAATGCGTCATGAAAATCAAACAGCTCAATAAAAGAAAAGAGCTCTACAGAGGAAAGGTGACGAAAGAGCCGGCTTCTGATGATGAATCAGTGAAAGCATGTCGCACCGGCTGCAGTGTGCTTTGATGAATATCTGGCTGTCATTGCAGCAGCCCCACAGGAAAACACAATTACAACTCTTTAATTTCCTCCATCTTGAGTGCACCACTGTGTCGCAGAGGAGCGCAGCGTTAGTCCGGATTCATCACATGCTTATTAACACAGGTTGCAGCTCCTGCCCATGCTGCTCTGCCCTCTCTCACCCCTTCCTTCCTCTCTTACCTTGTACCAGATCAAGGGCAACCACGGCTGGATTTCATTTTTCATTCTCTGGCAGACTGCATTTTTGATTATAACAAAGTGACTGGAGTAATTCATATTTGTGGCTTATTACTTTTAATATTAGTGCATGGATAGTGTATTTTCAGTCAAATCAAGAGGAACAGCAACATGGAAGTCAAAAGGCTTTGAAAGGTCTCTGAGGTCATTGAGTAAGATGTGATTTAGAAACTTGCAGGAGGCTGATTTATAATATGTAATATACTGTTTACACATATTTTCGGATCATACGACACATGCCCTAGCTTAATGAAACCTCTATTGACCTTTAGCTTTCAAAATTCTATGAAATCTGTTTTGAGTTTTCCCCAAAAAGGCCCTTGCAAGCTGAAACAGTTGTTTTAAAATGCATCTATATATCAACTGACCTTGTGGCTCATCCTGACATTTGTCCATTTAACCTTACTAAGTTTTGAAAGTTAATTTTACATACAGGACTCCTCAGTCATGATAAGAATCGTCCGGATGCTACAAACGCCAACCATCTGGAACTTAATGTATATTAAAGTAAATGCGAGGAATTATACGCAAGTAGATACACACATGCAAATTCGCTCATTAAAGAGTGATTTAGCTTTTAATACCTCTGCTTTAATAGCGTTCATATGTCATTGATTGAAAATGCATTGGTGTAATCGATGCAGTGAATCCTTGGGGTGTCAGAAACTTGTAACCAAGACTCAGACCATCTGCTTCCTCAACAGTAAATGTCAAATGAATGAATAAATATGCTAAATGGCATAGGAACACTGTTTGTCAACATGACAACACCCACACAACCAGCACAGGAAATATGAGCCAGAGACTGGGTGTAAGGACTTGAAGAATCACACTCAGTTGACTAGGGAGATCATTATCAAGACTGCTTGTAAGTGAGCTATTCCAGGTTAAATACTGTTTGGGTAGATTTTGAAAAATAAGTCATGCACAGAATTTTGACTGAAAAGAACCTAAGCAGTACATAACAGGTGATAACCCTATTAAAGAAATTAATTAAAATGCAGTTTTGCTGTACTGTATGCATATTATGTTCATATATTAGGAGAGGGACATAACTAGAAAACATCCCTGCATGAAACGCTAATTTGTGGTGATAATATTAAATCTACTGTATATTAAAGTTGTGTCACAGAGGATTTCATCAACTCATTGTAATTTGAGTGGAAATAGCTCATTTGGTTGTTTGGATTGTTTCATATAATAAGGTCTTCCTGCTATTTTTGTCCATCCTCTGGAGGTTAGCACCCTGAAAAACACACTTACACTTCACCTCATCTTTTCCATACAGCATGTACTTTTAGACTTGTTTTTTGTTGCCTCAATGAAACACCTTGCGTAATCATTGTTCCTGAATTACTATTATTATTATTATTATATATTTATTTTACCTATGTAGCATTTCAAATGTAAAAGCTAGAGAGAACAAGTGAGCTTTAAATTACTTTTACTGAGTTGTGAATCATTCATAACCGCTGATCATGAAATAAAGTCACATTAGACGAGGAACAAAGAGGCTCAGAAATGTGATGGCCAGTGTGTGTGAAAAGCTCAGCTGTGACCAACATGTCTGGGCAGACAATCTATTTTCTGTCAAGTTCAACACATTTGTCAATTTCTCTGTTTGCTCTGGAAATGGATGAAAATCATGATTTAATTATAAAGTGTGTTTGCACAGTGTAAATGCATGATTTATCATCTCCCATATTATTATTTTTTTAATTCCAGATTTAATTTAAACAGACAGAAGGACAGTCAGGAGCAAGATTAGAAAACTTAAAACATAAAACTGGTTCACAGTGGTAAAATACTGCTCAGCTAATTCAAGTCAGATGATTACACCTAAATGTTCAGCCTGTGACTGGTTCGGTGTAGCTAGCTTTACACCTGTCCCATCGATGCAGCTAAGGGGAATATCTTTTTTAGAAATTCATTGAGATGACAATATTAAACTGGAAAGCTACCAGAGAGTGTATACCTCTATCAAGGCTGCACAATCCACTGAATATCTAACAACTGAATTAGTTTAAATAATGAATTTTAATGACTGAATTAAATGTAAATAGTTTCAATCGGCTCTGGATCAAAATCCTGTTTAGCTTTGGCAACAGAAACAGCATTACTTTTGACAATCACAGACAATGTTCTGCATTGCTTGTAGCAACTCATTATAAAATAATGTTCACCTTGAGACATAATAACAGAAATTTCTTTCTCATAGCCTTTCTGCTAAAGGTCTATAACTTTGATAATGTAAATAATTAAGATTTAAATAATTGATGATAAAGGATACCAAGAACAATACATCATTATTTTGTAGCTGTATATTCTGGATCTTGAACCTATTCATTTGTATTCTAATGTTTTCATGAAGGTCACAAGTTTCATCATATTAAAAGATAGGTTCACAATTCAAGTTTGTCTTAAAACAACAGTCAGGTTTTCATATGAACATTGCTTGTTTTGCTTTTTAAAACAATGCTTTCCTAATGTGCTTTCAGTGCAAGCAATGGAGTGGGGACAAAATACACAGTCCTAGTTTCATCCAAAAGTTCATCTGAAGCTAATATGAGTCTTCAGCAGGCTGTGTTAATCAAATCAAGTGGGGACTCTCCAAAGTTAAAGTGCTTTTGGAACAAAATTATTTCTTTGTGTTTACCTGGATAGTGTTTCCTCAGTCTGCTGAAGCCTCACACTCACTGCAGATAAAATTTGGGACGCATTTTTGCACAAAACAAAGACTGTGGGTTTTCTTCCCCCTCACTTACATTATAAGTGCATTAGGCAGTGATCTTTTATTGCAACAAGGCCTCCAATTTAAACAACAAATAAGTCATGTCACCATGAACTCCAGAATGACACATAGGAGCATTTTTGAAACTGACGCCCCTATGGGCAGTATTCGGCAGGACAATATCTGTGCTTTCCAAAACTGTTACAAATCACTGTTAATGAATACTGATGTTTTATGATGTGATAATGCTGTGGTTAAGGTCTGGTTAGACTTAGGCACATGACCCACTTAGTTAGGTTCAGGAGAAGATCATAGTTTGGGTTAAAATGGTCATTTTGTTAAGGTCCTTCCTTCAGTTAGGCAACTGTCATGACTACAATAATAACCATGGGGTTATTAGGGGACAGTCATAGTTGTGTTGTTTTTTAAAAACGTCCTGACTCACGGTTGGAAAAGCGACACTCCGATTATATACAATACTCGTTCCAACCCCAGGATTTTATTTTCAACAATAGATTCAGTCCTCACACCCTCCACTTGTCATTTTACTGATGCATCACAAGAAACCTGTGAAAAGTTTTTAAAATTTTTTAGTGAAAAGGTCATGGAGATAAGACAACAAATCTCACCTCCAGCCCATGTTTTACATATCAGTAGGGACATCAATTGTCATTTTAGTCATTTTAATCCTATTTCACTGTCATTTTTATTTGATATCATAGCCCATATGAAGCCCACCACGTGCAGTCTTGATGCTATCCCAACAAAATTTCTCAGAGAGGTTATTGACACAGTTGGCCCCAGTATTTTATCAATTATCAACAGCTCCCTCATAAATGGATTTTATCCCTCTATTTTTAAACATGCTGTTGTGCAACCCCTTTTAAAGAAACCCAATCTTGAGCCTTCTCTTTTTAATAATTTTAGACCAATTTCTAAACTTCCCTTTTTAAGTAAAGTTTTAGAAAAGGTTGTTTCAACCCAACTCTTAGCTTTTATGTGTCAAAACAATATCTTTGAGAAATTTCAGTCTGGTTTTAGAGCTTTACATAGCACAGAAACTGCCCTCCTCAAGGTAACTAATGACCTCCTTTTAGCAGCCGACAGAGGAGAGAGCGCAATTTTAATTCTTTTAGATTTAAGTGCTGCTTTTGATACAGTTGACCACACTATTTTAATTGACTGTCTTAAAACCTGGGTGGGCATCAAGGACACTGCACTTGATTGGTTTTATTCTTACCTTTTAGAAAGAACCTTCTCGGTCACCATTGGTAATTTTACTTCCTCCTCAGCCAACATTACCAGTGGTGTACCACAAGGTTCTATTTTAGGTCCAATTTTATTTTCTATCTATATGCTGCCACTTGGTCAAATCATTCAGCAACACAATGTTTCTTTTCATTGCTATGCAGACGACACACAGATATACCTTCCCCTGAGACCCGGTGACCCAAGAAGCCTAGCTGCTGCTGTAGATTGTCTAAGTGACGTCAACTGTTGGATGGCACAAAATTTCCTTCAACTCAACAATTCAAAAACAGAAGTTATCCTTTTCAGTCCCCCTAACCCAAACAACCCCATCAGTCTCGGGCCCCTCTCCACCTACATGAAGCCCACCGCCAGAAATCTGGGAGTATTGTTTGACCCTGATTTAAGTTTTAAACCTCACATCAACAAAGTTGTCCAGTCCTGCTTCCTCCACATCAGAACCGTATCCAGAATCAAGCCAATGCTCTACCAGTCTGACCTTGAAAAAATCATCCACGCATTCATTTTCTCCAGACTTGATTACTGCAACTCCCTCCTTTCCGGCATTACACAAAAATCCCTGTCTCGCCTCCAACTAGTCCAGAACGCAGCAGCTAGGCTTCTTACTGTTTTTAACAGACAGCAGCACATCACTCCGATTTTAGCTTCACTCCATTGGCTCCCTGTTCGTTTTAGAATTGATTTTAAGATTTTACTGATCACTTTTAAAGCACGTCTAGGTCTGGCCCCAAGCTATATAACAGACATGTTGACCCCGTACCAGCCAGCCCGCAGCCTTAGATCCTCGGGTGGGGCCCTTCTGGTCGTTCCAAAGTCGAGGCTCAAATCTAAAGGTGACCGAGCTTTTTCGATCAGAGCCCCTCGACTTTGGAACGACCTGCCTGAGGAGATAAGGCTTGCAGATTCAGTAACTTCTTTTAAATCACTTCTTAAAACACATTTCTACAGACTGGCTTTTATGTGATGTTGTCTTTTAATCATCTTTTAATCATCTGTGTTTTAAACCTTTTATGACTGCCATCTGTATTTTAAAACTTTTATAATTTCTTGATTGACCTTTTGATTGTTTTTTGTTTTATGTCTTAGTTTTGCTTTTCTGCTGTTGCTGTCAAAGCACTTTGTAAACTTTGTTTTTAATAGGTGCTATATAAATAAAGATTATTATTATTATTATTATTATACGATAATATATACACACAGAGGACAAAAAGTTGATAACCAACTTTTTGAGACTAGTCATTCATGATCACCAGCATTCAGCTTGATGAAGCCTGCTTTCATATTTCCTACCTTTGTGCTCAACTCCTGATAGCTTCCTCTGAATGACATCTCACAGTTGGGTTCATCTACACTTACTGAAGAGTGTCAGCTGGCCCTCATTTAAAGTCATCTGGCAATTCTCCTGAAGCATGGGAGATGAGGATGTCAGAGAATAGAGTCTCAGTGCCTTTGCTCGATGAAAGGAGCACTTCCTATCAAACAATCTCTGAGATTATTGCTGATGACACATCAGCAGGGTCAATAGGAGAAAAGTGTCCTCCCTGGGCCAATTGACTCACTTAATCAAGAGCTGTGTCAGAGTGCCACACTACTGCGTTGCCGACTCTGATGATTTGGAGATGATTCACCTTGGAGTTTGCCTTTGCCTGAGAGGAGAACATACTCTTGACGTAAAATAATTTTATGTATTAGATGTAACTAATTTAAATAAATCTAAGAGATTATTTCTGATGGATGTGGTAAAATCAAATCATCATATTTATTCATTTCTGTTCCCACTGAAATGTGTGTGACAGTTACGGTACACATAAATTTGTGTTTGTGTCTTCTGATAAAAATAAGGCTAGATATATTTCCCTTTTCTAAATCTAAACCTAATCTTTGAATAACTCTTCTTATCAACAGATTAAAATGAATTTAGGTATCAAGATCACAAACATGGATGCCTTAGAATAACAAAAGCATTTTCTTTAGCATAACATATTTTCTCATGGTTATTAAAAAAAAACCTTTACATAAGGTTTCTCTCTCCATATAGGCAGATATAAAAAGGTCAAAACCATGTGCTACAAAGACTAATAAATAAATAAACAGGGTATTGAGTCTAAATGCAGCCAAATCAGGGACATTACTAAGAGCTTGGAAGAGGTTTGTGGGTATTGGCCAGTATTCAGCAGGGATGAGTCAGCTAAAGGTTTTGAGATCAAGGATGTTGCCACCAGAAATTAATGCTGGTATATAAAAGTTTACGTATGTTAAGATGGTAGTAGACAGGTAACTAAAAGGATTGTAGAACTACAGCAAAGAAACAAACTCACATAATTGGCATATATCATGGAGCTACATGACCAGTGCAACTTCCAATTAACTAAACAACACAATGTCTAAAATGTATTAATTGGAATAAAACTCAGACCACAAACTATGATTTTATTACATTACTGCAAACTTTACTTAATTGTCTTACAAAATGTTACATGCTGCCAGATGGCTAGAGGAACTGAGAAAAAGCAATATTTTTCAAACACAATGTTCAATTGTGGTTTTTTGTGGACTTTTCTGAAATTATGTATTTTTTCTTCTTCAAACCTATTTCAGTGAAACAGTTTGAGTGGGGAACATCACTTTCCTCACTACTCGTAGACATATGCAACATATGACAAGGGGTTAAAAGTAGACATTGCTTGACAAAAAGGTTATTTGAAAACATCAGGAATCAGAATTAAAATAAGCCTAAATATAAAGTATTTATAGTCTTTTTTAAAAAAAAATAACATTCTCAGACTATACCTAGTGCATGTGTGCTATTAGATTAGAGGTTTTGTCCATTTTTTGGATTTATGGATTGTGTTTGAGTATGGAAAACTTTTGTTCTGCTTAATTGTTAATCTTTTTGATATGTTACACAAATTGTCCTGGTAGGTTGTATTTATGGTTTAGTTGTTAGTCATTGTGTTACCCCTTTTTGTTCAGTTTGGTCTGCTCAGTTCTGCTCAGTTTATGTTCAATTTTCATAGCCTGTTATAGTTCTGCTATATTTATTGACCTTTTTTATGGGCCCCAAACTTTTGTTGCTGATAATGTAAATTTTATCCTCCTTTAAATAAACCCCTTTTTTGAAATCCGCCTGAGTCCTCCTGCCTTCCAGCTCAGTTGCACACAGTGCTTACAGTACAGTATACAGTATATCTATGTTAAATTATGTATTGTTTTCCACTGCAATGACCAAACTTCCCAACAGGGATCAATAGTTTCAGTTAAGCTTTACTTCAGTGCAATCCTTTTGACCTGCCGATGCTGCTCATGATTGGCTCGCTGTTACAAACCCTACAGCACCTTTAGGCCCTGGCTCCAGAAACATAAATACATGTAGACAGTGAGGCTGTGAGATCCTCTGTAGCTCAGGAAGCTGTTTGATGAAGAGATGATCAGAATGCAGTAGTTCAGGAATAATGCGTTTCTGATGAACAGAGGAACGAAAGAAGAAAGTTAAATACTGAAAATGAAGAAAAATAAATAAAAATGTCTGTGGAAGACAGAGATTATCCATTAGCTAATTATTTTTGTGGATGATATTTTCCATCCTGTCCGCCTGAGGCACACCAATGATGGAATTCACAATGATGTGAAATGCCTGGCACTGCAAATGGCTTGGCTGTGCTGGTCTCCCTGCGTACTAACTGCTGCCAGGTCTCTTCACTGTAGTGATAGGACCTCTCCAGTGAAAGCCTATCCCTCAATTACATTGGCAATAAAGCCAGGGTAAGGCCAAGCATATAAATATCCACTCCTCACACCATGAAAAGACTGAATTACTTTGCCGAGAAATGTGCCACTGACAAACAATCTGGTGGGATGTTTCATTGGATTTGCATCTTTTATTCTTTGCAGGTTTTTGTTGTTGAGCTTGAATAACTCTTGAATATAAAACACGAGTATATGAAAGAATAATGGAACTAGCCTCCTAGAAACATTTTTCCTACCCTTTTCACATGACTACCCACACATCTATAAAAATAAATATTTATATATATTTCATTAAGGGAGATCATGAGATGTAGTTGGTAGGTAATAAATACAGGATTAGATTTTGGTAGTGATCTCAGATTTCAACTATTATGTGGTGATGTTTTTCAGCCAGAACTATAAAAGTAAGTCAGACTGTCCTAAAGTATTGTATGTTTGCAGTGTCAAATAATAAACCTGACATTAAATTTTAATGATTCACATGATGTATTTTAGTGTGATAGAGACATCAAAAACTGGAAAAGGTTTTAAATCTCCACTTGACTTCCTACCTAAATACTTAAAGATCCCACTAAAGCAACCCAAAGCAACATTACAATCAGAGTGGACACTGCAGCGATTAAAACATATGAAGGCTTGAGGGGGTAATTCACTAACATTGATCCTCGCGGCAAAGGAAAACCACCTAGACACTGGCCAGCTTTTCTGGGTTTTTTCCTGGAAGTAACACTATTTATGACATGTGAGTATCTGACAACAATTCTCCTGACCTTCAGCCTGAAACTCATATGATACATTTATTTTACAATTAGCCTTAGCTGTGCTTTCATTTCCCTTCATAACTTCTACACATAAATAATGTAATTTTTACTTCATGCATGCATTAGCATCCAGCTCTCATAGCATCCATAGTGTCAATCAAATGGCATCAAAAGAAAACACCAGTTATGTGCTGGTCAAAGAGCTTCCAGTCTTTCAACATAAATCCATGTGTCAGTAAACACACATAATGACAGAACACAACATATGCAACTATTGTGCATTAGCAGTTTATGTTCAAAGACAGTTTTCCGTGCACTGCAGGAAGTAATGAGACAGTCATATATCAAAGCAAAAAGCAGCCTGAGGGTGTGGATAGATGTATCAAAGATCTGTAGCCCATCTCATACTGGTAGAGTTAATCAGCCCAGCATCCATACTGGACGATTCTGCACCTCACAATTTACATCCAGTGCTACAGTGCTTTGTGGTGCGTCAGTGACCACGATCTTTGCTAACCATAACCATACTGTAGTTACCATGCACAGATGCTGAAAGAGATATATACAAAGTGAGAATTTGAAAAACGTTGGCATTGAACATATCCCGGTGATTTGCAGCATCGTTTTATACTGACACTCTTGTCTTGTCTTGTCTTGTGCCTTGGGTTGGAGTTGACACAATTAATTATTTAACCTTGACTGGACCTTCACCAGTTGATTTTGGTTGCCTAAACCTAAAGTTATAAGAAATCATACCTCGTTTTAGATTATATTTATGGTCAGCATTTTTTCAGTAAATACCTCCTTATATAGTATTTTTTTATTATTAGAGGTAGAATCTGCTATTCCTCTGATTAACAATATGTAAATAGTCTCTTATTCTCCAAATTCTATTATGACAAAATTAGGAAATTATTTCAGGTCAATAGAAATGTCAAGATGATTTTCTGGGTAACAAGTGCTCATTCGATTCACTGAGAGATGTAGTGAAGACTTAATCAGCACCATTGCTTTTCACAAACAAAGGTTAAATGAGTACATGAGATAAAATGTGAACACTCAATACATAACCTGCCTATTACTTATCTTCTGGTTCTTGTAATAATAGTTGCTTGATGGAATAATTAGTCAAGTAGGCACAGATCCTTTATTTCTTGCTGCTCTCTGTTTGCTAAAAGAAAAGAAAAGAAAAGAAAAGAAAAGAAAAGAAAAGAAAAGAAAAGAAAAGAAAAGAAAAGAAAAGAAAAGAAAAGAAAAGAAAAGAAAAGAAAAGAAAAGAAAAGTCTATTACCTGATTCTGTCACAAATGAAATATGGTGAAACCTTTATCCAGCCTGTGTTTTTAGAGATTGGACATGATAGTCCAGAGAAAGTCTTTGACTGATTTCTTTATCAAATTTCATCAGTCTGATGGAAAAGCACATATTTTTGATCAGTTTGAGACTATCTGCCAAAAGGCACTGTGAGAAAGGTTAGTGAAATCTTATGAAAGGCATCAAGACATTGCTGTACAATGACATAAGTGAATGTCATCAATGATGGGAAGCCTTGAGAAAGTATGAAAGCAAAGTCTTCGAGTGATACCCAAAAAAACTTTTGACTGTTGTAGAGATGCATAATTGTTAATTCATTAAAAAAATGACAATACTAAGAAAAGTGTCCTGGCAGCTTAATGGTTACAGCGCATGCCACATAACTGCAATGTCTCTGGTTCAACTCTCGTTGAGACCCTTGTTGCATGTCATACCCCTCTTTCTCCTTGTTTCCTGTGTGCTTCTCCACTATCAGCTTTCCATTAAAGTCTAAAAACATATCTTTAAAAAAAGCTTACTAATTATTCAAATTTTAAAGAAATGTGAGATGGCTATATTATCTGTAACATCTGTAAATACGTGATTTATTAAACCTAATGTAAACAACATCAGTGGAAAAAAAAATCTGAGAAACTGCATCTTTGGCCATCATCCACATTAATCTGTGAAGTGTTTGTGAAAATCTTTTTCTAATTAAGAGATGTGATTAAATATTGTGTAGAGCAACCAGAGCAGAGCAAATGTGGTGTTTTGGTTTGTTAAAATGAGAACTGATTTAACAATCAGGGTTAATACCATCAAATCTGCAAACGAATTGAGAATCACAAGTGTTGAGTCTTGTGAACAAGACTGCAATGGTGAACTGATCAGACACTGTGATTAGCCAGTTAAACATAAAATCAATCAAGATGCATGTATCAATTCCCAGAAGAACACACAAGAACAGCAGAGGTGTGTTGTATCATCTGAAAGCTCAGTCAGCTCTTTCATACTGAACAAAACCTGTGCTGTACAAGTTATAAATTGTGACTAATGACTCAACAGATTCAGTATCATTCAGCTGGTATACTGTATGTCATCACTGTTTATCTGTCAGCTAGAACAAAATACAATTAGTCTGCATTTTTTGTTTAAACACCAACAACACATTGGTCCTTCTAAAGGCGCGCTGCAATGATTTTATGTTATAAGTTCAGTCTACTTGATATGAGGAATGCTACTCAGCCTGTGAAAACAGATGTATAATGTCTTCTGTGGCTCAAGAGGGATCTTTCTAAAGTCAGACTACAGATTTCCAATGTAAAGCCTGCTTTAGAAAGTAAGGGTGGGGAGAGTGAAAGAGTGTTTATAGAGTGTATTGACATATGTTATCAAGTTGCATTATGAGAAAATGTAGGATCCATTGTTTGGGCCATTCTTTCCCACTTCCCTGTCCTGTTGTATATATGCAATATTTTACAGCTGGGAACTGTAGGTTATAGCCAACATTACTCAAACAGGAGTAAATAGTGCATTTGGTGGTGACTATTTTCAGCCTATGTGGTACACCAGTAAGTATTTTATAGCACCAGGACAGTGTATATGGGACTGACCTAAAATAAACTACAGTGCCAGTGTTCATCCAGTTGAAATAACCTGTCCCCCAGTGCATCAGTGTAGATGTATTTATGTATTTTAATAGTTTTTACAATGGAGGTCTATGACTGAATGACATATGGAGGTCTAAGACTGAGGAATAAGCTATTATCAGCTATCGGCTTTGGCTACTGGGAATTTACTTGTTAAAAGAATCAGTTTATTGCAGGTTTTATTTTTTTTTCATAGCATTTGTTGACAATAAGAAAAATGAAGAAGATCACCAGACTCATAACTTTGATTTTACAGCAAGCATGGCACTTTTTTGAGTAAATTTGTAGCTGACCGTGATTTTACAGACACAGAAAAGCTGATTGTGTGTCACTCACTTTTAATCCAGTATTATTCAACCTTTTATTCATACTAAATGAAGCACAGGCAATAATAGCATTGTACTAAGTAATTACTGAGAGCTAGGGATGTGGCAACATCCAAAGAGAAATCCAGTGGGGCAAGAAACGAGCAGTCAGACAATCAGATAGATTTCAAACAGGTTAGCCAAACTTACTTGGAGGAGAAAACAAAGCAGAATGAGAAAATGATTGCCCATCTGTCAATTACAAAGGTTACAATTTACAGATTGACTTCCTGATTTAACTTCAACCTATTGTAGTTATGCTCACATATTTTCTCTATGTGATAAGGGATTATTACAGACATTTCAGGTGCTCACTTTTAATTTCTACCTCCAAATAAAGTAGTTTAAATAATGTGTTGGCTTGTTTAAAACCTGCCTGATCATCTGACTGTTCATGTTTATTCCCTGCTAGACTTAGCTGTTGTGATATTGCTGTGTTCCCTGATCTGAGCAGTTACATTGGTGATTATAATATCATCACCATCAAATGGTTAGTAAAACCTTGAAAATATGACCTGTGTTGTAATAAAAACAGAATTTCCCTTTAAATACAGCAAAACAATATAAGTGTATTTGGTATTTCTTGTGTCAGTGAAATGTTCTAATGTGTAAGTGTATATATCATCACAATGTGATTTTAGACTTGACTTAGTCCTTCTGTGGAAGCTTGACCAGTTTCTTTTGATTTACAGAGATAAAATCTGCTGACTCTGTACATCCCTGTTACAGAAATGCTGCATTTTGCTCTGTGCATTTTCTGTCTTGTTTCCCCCCATATAACTTATATATGTGTTGGATTTGGTTTCATAACACATAACACTCTTTATTACAGTTGGGTTATGAGTATTTGGGCTTGTGATGGAATGGACACCCAAGTGGAGATGCTTAATGGGCCAGAAAGCAACCTTATCACGACTCAGAGAGTTACCAGTGTTGGCAGTAGCCATTGATTTCTCCTCCAAATTATCTCCATGTTTTCTCATTGGTCTGTGGTGCAATGCAGGCTCGCCAGATGTATTTCTTTGCTTGAGCACAGTCTAACACAACTTCCAGTTTTGCATTGAGGAGTGTTAGCCCTGCCTTTTCTCATGATTTATAACTGTACATTGTCCCAGAGCAGCATCAGTTTCAAGTCTCTAATTCTTTTGCCAAGTTGGTTCAATAATAATTATGAAGTACTTGTACATCTAGTGACAACACTAGTTAAAGTGAGTCTCGTGACTAATGCAAGTGTCTTACCGCTACACTACAGTGCATTTAACACCGATCCATTCCACCACCTTTTATAAAACAAGTAAAAACAACATGCTTTTCCTTCACATATTTCATGGCATAGCAAAGAAATCATCACAAGTGATGCCAGGGAGTTGGAAGTCCTTTCTCTTGGCAGACTGTTAAACTCTGTCTCTGCCACATGCTGGGTGTCTTTTTGAGATCTTAATGGCCCAATTATCACAGCTCTGGAACAGATCAATGGAGACCTGCCAGCCAGTGATCCTTTCACAATGGGGGATGGGAAAGGTGTGACAAGATGTATGGAGACCCTTTGAAGAAGGTGACAGGTGCAGCCACTTTGCCAGAAGTCTGTCTTTCTCCAAAAGGGACGACTGTGACAGGAAGCCGTCTGTAAAATGGCAGCTCTTCTCTTTTATACATGAGACACAATGGCTGTATTACATGTGGCAAATCTCCTAGGCCACTGTTGTATGGCAGTATGCGACTGCATTTCTTGCTGTCAGCGAGGAAGTCTGGAAGGGAACTTACAATATCAAAACCCAGTATTAAGTTTTAGATAGACTTGGTCTGCTTTATCTCTCACTGCTGAAAAAGGATAAACTGTTGCCATGTTCCTTGTTACAAAGGATTTATAATTAATTCTGTCAAGGTCAGCAAACATACACAGCAAATGTTATGTGGTTCTTTAAAAGTTACTTTGCAATTTCTCTGATCATTTAATAGTTCACTAGATACCAATGCTTAGGTACGTTGTGGCTTTCCAGTTGGTATTGAGAGGTTTAATTTTGTCCCTTCAGTACCTCAACAACACCACTCTGTACTCTCAGTGTGCCTTTGATACAAGACAAGTTATATTCATTCTGCGTATTAAAACAATATTTTTTTGTGGGACCACTAGAAATCATTTTACTCAGCAGCACTTTATCCTGACTGGCAGCGAAAGAATCCAGCATGGTGTTTGATCCCAGCATACTATACGGTTGCATGTCTGAATTTAGAGTAGTCAGACTACATTCCCTCAGCTTCCCTTCAGCTAAATGAAAGCAAAACAGAAGTTGAAATTGTCCCTTCTTATGCAGCCAACTCTCTTGGATCTCTGTCCTCACATCTAAGCACACATGCAAGAAACCTAGGAGTCATTTTTGACCGTGCATTAAAATTTGAGAAACAAATACGTTTGTTCATCAGCAGTAGTTTTTTTCACATAAGGTTGATGGCAAAAATAAACCTTTTCTTTCTTTTGTCGATCTTGAGACAAATTTTTGTCACCTCACAACTTAACTGCTGCAAGTCCCTTTAAGCAGGAGTCAGTCAGTTCTCCCTGTCTTGTCTGCAAGGGGTTCAAAATGCAACTATTTATTCTTTTTTTTTTTTTGTTTATTCGTTTTTTAAAGCTCTAAATGGTTTGGCACCAACCTACATATCTGATCTCCTCAGTTTGTATTCTACATCCAGACCCCTTAGATCCTCTGAACACTTCTGTCTCACGTTCCAAATCAAAAGGTGACCAGGCTTTTTCCATTGGTCCTCCCAGACTATGGAATAGTTTGCTCCTTACTGTCAGATCTTTCCCATCTATAACTGCTTTTAAATCCCAGACTTTCATAGAATCACTCTTGAGTCCCCTTCATTTTTAATAGCATGATAACATTGTTAACTTTGTCTATTACAATTACTAATCTATCTATTTTGTTTTGTTGGAATTGTTTAACTGTATTTTACATTTTTCTGTAAAGTACTTTGGTCAACACCTGCTGTTTTTAAATGTGCTCCATAAATAAATTTGACTTGACTTGATGATCTCAGCCTAATAATGGCCTGACCTGACAGATTTATGTCAGGAACAAAATTGAGCGTTGAGTATTTGTAGTGTGCCATTGTGTAAAATAGTCCAAACCAAAAAGATGCATGTTGGAGTTTTGGTTTCTCTCACATACTTTGACAACTTTTGACATTGACCCTTAAGAGCTCACAGTTTTAAACATAGTGTGGCAAATTACGTTGTTCTCAGGTGAAATAGTGAAGCTATTCCTTTGCACATCCTCCTCAATCACCTACAGTATGTACCCCATGCGTTTTCTCAAGTTGGTGTTTTTGCCCCAAAATCTGTTGTTGACACCACTGTTTTTGTCTATTGTACAATTTCTGTGAACTCTTGTCACTCATATGCAACCGCCCCTCCTCCCCCAAAAAGAAAAAAAAGGACAGCCATACCTGACATGGCACTGGCAGTCTAACCATGTTTAAGTAACCAATAATGTGTTACGTAATGTGATCTGTGTGAAGCAGATTAATATGTACGATAACAAATGGTCTCTGCTCTCCAAAGCGTGGGATCAATGCACCTTTTGCATTTTTAATGACAATAAAAAATAAAAACTAGTAGCAATACCTGTTCAACAAACACACAGCCAAATATCCTATCCTATCCTTTATTTGAAGCTGATATCAGGCTGCTTAGCAAATGCACACATGAAAATCACCCAATTCTATTGTCCTTTTCTGCTCTTATACAAGGTCTTTGTCAGCAATGCACTGCTTCACAGTCATACAGTTAGCACTAGCCCAAGGCCTTAGGTGTGCTCTGCACTTAGCACTGGGAAATCAATGTTAACTGTGAATCTTACAGGCCTACCTGAGTGCAGAGGAGTCAGTCAGAGCTTTGGATTGCTGCTTTACTGGAGCTGTGATCACACATACATTCCTCTGTTTTCCCTCACATTTTGTTTCAGTCCATTAGCAGCTGAGAGAAATCATCTTAACCCAGAGCACTCATGGACTGTATTTGCTCTTATCACATGTTTTTTAAGAATCTGGGCCTGCTGATTATTATTAAAACCTATCATGGAGAAAAAAGGTATAAAGCTACAATTACAACCTACCTGATCATTTAATGTTTCAAAGTAAGTGCAGCTTTCTGGAGAAAATTCTCTCCCCACCGTTTGTCCCAGGGGATTATTCATCACCATTAAAAGTGAGCTCTTCTGCTCTTTATTTTTTTCTCATAATTGAATGACCTGCTGACTAATGAAGGCTGTCATCAAAGCTTTTCACCCATCATGACTCTGAACCACTCGAGACCAACACATTTTTCCCCGTTTTCTTCAGTTTTACATATTTTAAGTGGAGGACAACACTGACAAATTGGAAGATGTTTTAAAATCCACACATTGAGGCAGAAAAGATATATTGTTTGATATGAATTTAGGAATGCACTGGTTGCCTAGTGTATGAAAGCATGTTAAAGGGGATACATCATGCTTCTTGTGATTTTCTGTCATTTACATACTGTTATGATGTTGGATGTCCATGGTAAACATGGTAAGTTTCAAAAGTTGAGGTGAATGTATGTACAAAATGCAGTTTCAAATCAAGAGCCCATGCTTCCGACTATACTGAACACACACAAAGTCACCTCTACTTCACCATCAAACTGGTCGACATCAGGTTGTTAGCACATGCTCACTAAAATGGCTGTTTGTTCCATAGTCTTTGCTGCTAAGTTTGTTCCACAAGCTGTTGGTGTTGTCCAGTCACATATTTTCTTTGAACTGTAAGCCACGCAAAGATATTCCAGTGGAGCCCCAGAATCAAAATATAGACCTGAAAATGTGTATGATACATCCTATTTGAAAAATCAGCAATGCCAAAACATTACTTCTTTTGCATTTTTTCTTTTTTGTCTTTGTGAGTTAATTCTTGCTAGAATTAGAGGTGCAGATTTCCTATGCAGTAGAATTTCTGTCAGATGCAGTGAGACCAAGAATAATTATCTATACTGCACTGAAAGTGATGTTCCATAGGGTGAGAGGCTTCACAACCGTTTCATTAGCTGCATCTTTAGGTGTCCTCATAGCAACAATGAGCACATTGGCGCGAACAACTAGTTTTGCCTCAAGGCTTTGTCAGAGTCATTCCTCTCATGAGAAGGATGCAACTGAGTCAAACCTGGGTGAAGTGCTCCCATCCTTAGCAAGCACCTAATACTGCAGCTCTCTAGAGGATCCAACACCACATTTAGTCGGCTGATTATAACTATGTGAATTGGATTTTGTGTAGAACATCAATCAGGTTTAGTTTTGTGTAGATTTCATTCTCCCTAAACTTCCACAGGGGACCCAACAGGGTTATAGCTTGAATCTGGAGATTATTACACACTGTTTTTTTTTTTTTTGTTGCAAATTAAAACATAATAAAAAACATGATTCATAAATATGTTCAGAACTTACAGCATCTACTTACACCCATGGTGACAGTTTGTGATGCCTCATGGGCACTAAAGGGGTCAAGAGTGAGGAAAGGAGGCCTAAAAAGGAATAAAGGCATCTCTAAATGTTGTCTGTCCTCAATGCTAATTTGGCCTTTGTGGCAGAAGAAAACAATGGGGTGAAAATAATTTAACTGGCTGTCTTCAGCCAGAGGAGATGAGAAATAATGAGCAAATAGCAACAATAAAAGTGGAATAATACCAGGATTAGCAGTGGCCTCACAGGCTTCTGTCCAGCTTGGTTTATTATTTACAAGTTGTGCGCTCTGAGGCCTGCAGCTGGAGATAATAATATTGTCTTCGGCAGCAAAAGCAATAAGGGTAAGCAGAAAACTTCAGGCACACCCCACATCACTCTCCCTGGTGGAATATGTGGAGGAAGGAGATGAGGATCATGGGTAGTCATTAGTGAGCTGGAGGTGATGCTTTTTATTGTTTATTGCTAATTCATCTAGTTTCTGTGGAGGATGAATCCTGATGTGATCCTAGGGTGCTGGAATTTAAGTGAGGCTTGCCTGAACAATATAAAAGGTAGCAGAACCTCGTTATTTTCTTCCTAACTGACTGAAAACTGGAGTTACTTTACTACCTGCATGGACGTTTATTCTGATTTCTGACAGATGGAAATATCTCAACAAGACATACCTCGAAACACTTTTCACAGCTGCAAAAAAGGAAAAAAAAAGCCTTTGTGCGCACTTCAAAAATGCATAATATGCCTTGTGAGACTGAATGTTTGATAGTATATGTTTGCTTCATCATCTGATGTTTTATACTTTGCAGAATACTTTGGACCCATTAATCAGCTGTCTACTCTCTTCTTTGGAGTAATGTACTCACACATACAGTATTCTCAACCCACTATATAGATGGACCATGTATGAAACTCTAAGGCTTTTAATTAACACCGAAGTTACACCATTGGTTGGCCGAAAACTTTTAAATCTACACCTCTGGCTCTTACTAGAATTACAGGTGCAGATTTTCTATGAAGCAAAATTTTTGTCGGGTGCAGTGAGAACAAGAATAATTATTCATATTGCACTGAAAGCGGTGTTCCATAGAGTGAGAGGCTTCACAGCCATTTTATCAGCTGCATCTTTATGTGTCATCATAGCAACAATGAGCGCATTGGAGCGAACAACTAGTTTTGCCTCCAGGCTTTGTCATTCCTCAAAAAAAAAAAGATGCTACTGAGTCAAACCTGGGTGAAGTGCTACCATGCTTAGCAAGCACCTAATACTGCTGTTCTCTGGAGGCTCCAACACCAAATTTCGTTGTGTGGAACACAGCCTTCGGCCAATCAATAATGTAACAACGTCACTCAGTCAGTCACTCAGTCACCCAGTCTGTCACACAGTCAGTCAGTTAGTCACTCAGTCAGTAACTCAGCCAGTCATTCAGTCATTCAGTTAGTCACAGACTTTAGCACTTATAGGGCTGAGATAAATTGTTTTTGGAACACAACAATGCTTTAAAAGCAGGTCATACACAGATCTTAGGATGAGTGTGTTGCATTGATTTCTGCTCCCTTAAGATGTTTTTAGCTCCACAGTGAAGTCTGGCACCTGTGGTTTTTAGAAGCTCATAGTGATTAGTCTCTCATAGCTGCTCTTCTTCTTCTTCCTCTTCAACTGAACTATCCTAAAAACCCCTCTGTGTCAAAGTCTCTCCCTTCATGAGGAGTTCATTGGTTGGCCAGCCCTCAGGGGTCATGTAGACCTTGCTGGCTGCTGAGGGCATTGCTGCAGGGCAGAGGGATCGGGGAGGAATCACAGACAAAATGAGAGTTGCTGGTGAACTCTCACAGCAAACAGAATTAGCTACATGATGACCCCTTTCTTTCTGGTTCCTTTATCTGTGAGGGGCCCTCAAAGGCTCTTTTGAAACACTAAAATGTTATAACAAACAAAGATGCTCAGATTATAGTTGTTTTTAATGTCATTATTAGTGGTACATATCATATCTTTTTACAGTGAGCAATAATTGGTAAGCACAAGTCAAACAAGTCTTTTCAGCAGCAGAAACTGTATGCAGTGTGTGCCAAAGCGGAGAAACAATAACAAACTCAACTGATGTATGTACATAGGGACTGAGGTGTGTTATGTTTTGTCTTTTTCTGCAGGATATCAGGTTAATAAAAGTAGTAGTAGTAGTAGTAGTAGTAGTAGTAGTAGTAGTCCATGTGATCTTTGTTCCCACACATTGTTTTGTTAATTTCACACCCTGACTTTAAAATGCACGATCTTCCTTCATTGTTATTGAATTCAAAATGAGAGTAGTCATAACTCAGAATGAAGATGCATGTATTTTTGCATCTGAATGCACACTGCTGCACACTGCTACAAAGCTCTACAATAGATGTAACAGCTGCATTTATCCATTAGTGAGGATTTGTATTGTAAACCTTATTGTGCAAGCAACTACAGCTCTACACACTATATAATGACAAATAGGGCTTGAACTACTTATTATTTTCATTATTGATTAATCTCCTGATTATTTTTTCATTTGATTGAAAAGTCTATAAAATTGTTTTGTTCAACTAACAGTCTGAAACACAGATAAGACAAGGATATGCAGCAAATCATCACAATTGAGAACCTGGAACCAGAGGATATTTGTTATTTTTGCTTGAAAAATAATGACAAATAATGAAAAGATTATAAAAATAGTGGCAGATTAATTCTCTGCCAATTCCACTAATCAAGTTGTTTCAGCTCTAATGACAACCTAATTGGTTTGATTTTTGACTCATCTTGAGTGTCAGGGGCAGTTGCCATATACAGTATATACCATATACTGGCTATATATATATACTATGTAATATTGCATTACCAGTTTCCAAGGTAGCATAAACCATTTATGAACTGGAATGAAGACTGGGAAACTCAGATTTTTCTGAAAGCTCCAATTTATCCAACCTAGCACTTGCAGTAATAATAATAATAATAATAATGAGGAGCTGACTGAAAAACAAACACAAATACCTCACATCAGGTGGCTGTCATTGTAATTTCACCAAATGTAATGTATATGGTGCCGTATTTTCAATGCACATTATTTTTCACCCTCAGCTGTCTTTAAGTTGTGCAATGACGCAAATATTTGCATGTAGTAAACATATTTCCCATCTCTACAATCCCTCCCACATGACATGAACACACCGTTAAAGTTCAGTGCATCTGATGGCAGCTCCGTCACCACTGATGCATGAATAATTGTGTAAGAAAAGTAAAGCACTACACTGTAAATGCAGCCCATTTACCTTTATTATATGAAACTCTACCATCAAGGTCAGAATCAAATTTTTCATCAAGGTCGATCAAAGAACCCAGATTTTTCTTTGTGACATTGGCACAGTGACACATCAACAACTAAGACCAATACATGTGTTACAGGAATATTTTACATGTAGCACATGGTGACTATGATAAACAGCAGGGTGCATACATTGCTCTGCATACACAGGTATACAACTAGGTCTTACAGCACCTTGGGAATTGATATAACTTTATATTTTCATAACTCTTCCTTTAACAACTGTATGTAAAGAAATATTTTTAATCAGGCATTTCACAATTCCCATATTTGATTCAGTATGTCTCAAAAGAACACAATGTTTCTCATCCCACATCACAACTGACAGACAAAGTAAAAATGCATCTCAGTGAGGCAATCCACTCTTGACTGGCTATAGCTCCCTTGACAGAACATCCTCCTCACAACAATGAGCTACTTAGACTGCCAGAGGACACAATGCCTGTGCAAAGAATAGAGATAAAAAGACAAGTTAGATGTGGAGAGGATAGATGCGGAAATGGAAAGGGAAAGGGAAAGGGAAAGGAGGTTATGAATTTAACATAGAACAGATGTGAGACATACTGTGCTTGGAATGAATGAAGACATCATCTATAGCATCCGAATGCTGAATCAAAGTGCACATGATGCAAATTAAACTGCAATTACAGATGATCAGTGCCATTCTACCGTATATAATGACAAATGCATGGATCACTGGGCGGATTGTAAGTGCAGGCAGGTAGATTAAGAGGATGTCTTCACTAATATTGGCAGCCAAGTGGAAGGGAAAATAGAGTTATTAGGAGCTGATGCCAAATGATAAAATAAAAAACCCAACTACATCCAACAACAAATCCTCCAAATGTTTTTTTAAGGAAAATTTAGTCTTTATAAATCCCCAAGAGGCAGACCAAATGTTTAAGTCATTTCAAGCTGACCAGCCATATGGAAATATCTGAATAAATCACTGAAGTAAAGAGAGAATGCAAAGTCAAACATTAGTAAGACATTAAATCCTTATCGTTAAATATGATTCTCCATTCAGTCACATAAGAAAACTCTCTTTGCTTGTGAGAATTAAAGATCTATAATGACCTTGTGAAGACAAAGCAAGCGGAAATGAATGAATTCATTCGGTTGTTGTCAGCATTTTGTCACATTATAGTAGTGTAAGTCTTTAATACCCTCTCATGTTATATTTTATCTGCTCCTCCCTGGACAATACATCCACACATGGACAACAATGGGGGTATCTCCTCAGGCCAGTCTCTGTGGACCCTCTCATCTGACCAACAATATTTCAGTGGGTCCATTAAAGAACTTCAATTGCACAGTCATTTCAATGACCTTGATAGAGTGAGGTAAAAATCAATAGATGCTGCTGTTTTTATTTTTTTTCCAATCCAAGCAGGTCACTCCTCTCCTATGGAATAAACCTGCCTCTAATTCTTTGTTTGACAAAGGATTACTGGGCTTTATCATCTGGCTGACAAAAAAAATGCTCATAAAAGTTGAAGCACAGATTTATTTAATCTCGTCCTTGATAATTTGATCTATATATCAACCCCTCTGGGTGCTCCATGTAACACAGACATATTGACGAATAGAGGGTAACTGTCACCTGCACATTAAGGAATTTCATTGTTATTGCCTTGCTCAAAACAATAGTGCACTGTTGAAGCAATATCACCACCATATGGTAGATTTTTGGGAAGAACCACTCATTGACCATAAATAAGGCTGCTGGCTTTGCTGTAAAACCACTGACACAAACATTTCATGTGGAACACTTCTATTTTATTTTTCTAAATATGGCTATTATATTAAGTTTTCAGTACTGGTGTAAATTGGTCCGGCTGAGTTTAAGTTAGGCCAACTGAATACAACACCATGGAAACAATCACCATAAGAGCGCCCACTCATCATCATAACATTAACAATCCAAACCAAACTTCTATCACTAAAGGAATGAAAAATATGAGGCTTGGCTGCATTTAGCAGGACAAGTTTCTTCTCTCTGGTGAACATGTGCCAATATTAGGAGATTGGCATTTTGAGGCTTGTTATTGAAGTCATTACAGAGAGTCCCTAGACAAACTAACAACTCTGTGAAAAAAAAAACAAACTACCAGCTGTCATTACTCCAATATTCCTGGTGACTCAACCTATGAGAAATCATTATAGTTTTGTGCATTTCCACCTATTTATATATTTCAAATTTTGAGTCCTTATCAGAAAAACTCACAGTCATTTGGTCAAATGTTTAAAATACTTATAATTTGTGGCAAGTTACCTTTTGGGGTCCTGCAAATAATAACCACCCCCTCAAAGTAGCAAAAATGAAGGTACTGCATTATGATGCTATATCACCTGCAAAATTTCCAAGGGAGGAGGTCTGGGTGGATGGTTACAGCATTGTGCGGTGAAGAAATTGTAATATTATCATCTAACTCTGCAGCTGTTAAGACCATTTTAGTGCATTGTTTCGGTATTACAGTCAGCACATTTTCTGTGTGGTTCAGTCTGCGCCATCAACCTCTGATAGCAGCTATTGCTGGAAAACAATTTTCACGAGGTGTCTAGATGCTTTCTTTTTATCTTTCTAAATCATACTGTTGTTTGGCCTATCAGGCTACAATTAATAGGATTTCACCCTTTGATCATTGATGCCTCCTCCGAAATGAGCTGAAAAACATGATGTTGGTGTGTGATGTACCAAGCATCTCTAAAATATGTTACTAAAAACTGACAGCACTGAAAATGTCCCTTCATGTTATGTTAACTACAAAAAGGTATTTATAGAATTAGTATATTATTATTTTACATGCTTAGCATCATTTAATCATGTTACAAAGTGTCTCAGATTACATTTTCAAAGTGCCTAAATAATCCCAGCTCTAACACTAAACTGTCAAATAAATGTGAACATCTTATAATTCTGTGAATTACAGAGAAGACCTTTTAGTTTTATTAAGTTTTATTCAACTCAGCAAACAACACCATATGGAACATGATCAAATATTACTTCAAAAGTCAAAAATACCCATCCTGTCATCCCGACGTTAGTTCTTTTATGACTGCTTTTGACTTTGTTGGCATTTAATCCTACATTTCCATGTCCTCACATCACTCACATGATGACATAGGCTGTACTTTCACCATGTGTTTATATTAAGCACACAGGAAAACACATACAGTGAAAGAGAGAAAGAAGAGCAAGAGACTAAAATTCACCTGCACAAATCTATAGATGTTTCAACATTAAGAACACTCATTATTTTGATATGATGTTTAATTGTTTGGCAAATAACAACAGAATAGTTGCTTTGACACTGTATATTAATGAAAGCTGACAAAGATGATAATTATTCAGTCACAGTTTTTAATTTGCATTTATAATAAGGATATGATCTAACATTAACTGAATGGTGTGTTTTGTAATTTTCACTTCATCAGACCTGCCACTGCAAAATAATTAGCAAACATTATTTAGATAACTTGACATATGGGAATAGCAGTATTAATTTTATATTTTTCTCTATTACGTCTATGTCTTGAGTTTACCTGCAGACATGTCTGAATTTGTTCTTCAACTACAGTAGTTTAACAAAGATGTACCATATTTTGGGATGTTTGTTTTCTTGTTATCATTGTTTATAAATGTATTCGTAAACCATTATAGTTGTTCACATTTAAAAGCTTCTGCTCCCAATCGAAATTTCTTGGGATGCCACTGTTGACACCCACATTTAGTATTCATCTATCTGATGCTTATTTCATTTGAATACTAGGTGCCAAGTGCAGTTCCTCTGTTCATGAATAACTTATGCTTTACCCAGGGGTTTATGTCTAATCTTAGACATTTAAGGGGAACATAGTGGTACAAATGGAATATGTGGATTTAGTCTAATTTAAATGAGCAACCTCATTCGTTAGTTTCAAAGCTAAATTATATGTACAGTTTGGTACCACAACTTGCTTGTTTCAATAATAATAAAAATAATACATTAAAGTGCAGCTCAATGTGCTTAACACAACAACAACAAAAAAGAGCAGACAATTTAAACAACTATTAAAATATTAACACAGGAGTGAATGCTGATATGGCACCAACCACTCTATTATTTGTCTATAAGTCACAGGACACTGTTACAGACAACATGTGGAAGTGCAGTGTAGTGATAGCCCATTTGCTGCAAATTACTTCACGAGTAGTTTATTCCTACTAAGTCAGGGGTGGACTTTCAGGCAATATAGGCAACTGCCTGGGGTACCCCCAAAAAAGGGTTTCCAATGGCTTATTATATATACAGTATTATGATGTTGAAATATGATCAACTTTGTCTCCTAGAAATGACATGACACTTGAATTACAGGTGGACAATTCAATATACAGAGCTTTATAAGAAGATACAAACAACAATGAGTACAGTTTTGATATTAATCCCTTTGTTTGACTTTGTTGATTCAAAATAGAATGCAGGTGATGTGTTTTCAGTGGTTCATTCCATAGAGCACTGTGCATTTTTAGTGATGATCTTAATTTATGATATAAAAAGAAAGAAGACCCAAGGCAAGTCATAGGTAACACGAATATTGTTAAAAGATCTCAGACCATTCTTGTTAAAGATATCTTCCAGTTTATGTACACCTGTTTGACAATGTTTATGATGAAAATGCCATTTTACAGTTGTTTTGGTCTCCTTTGCTGCAGAACACCATATCAGTAGTAGAAATGATACTTGATGACGATAATTGGACCAAGAAGGAATATAAGAATAAACTAAATTCTCTACTCTGCATGGAGAGACAAGGTTTTATTCAATGGGTTTCCAAGATACTGGTGCTTCTGGATTAAGCCAAGTTGAGAGAGGCTTCAAAACAAAAGACTAAAAATATTTCTTGAAATTTGGCACTGAAAGACCACCCTTTTAGGTTTAAGCCTGTGTAATGTGGACATTTTGGCCTGTGGTTTTTTCCAACCCCATATGAATTAGGAGATTAATTTGTGTAATTTATTCCAGTAGTAGTCAGATGTAGGAGGAAGGAGTAATATAGATGCAAAGTTGAGCCAAGGTAGGATATCCATCTTCACAACTGAGCCTGTAAGGACTTGGGAAGATGAGTCCATCTGCTAAGGTCAGAGTCAAGATTTTTATAAATACCCCCTAATTTTTTTTGAGATAACTGTATTTAACTATTCAACTCCAAAGTACTTAAAGAGTTTAATATTGGTCATATGAGACAGTAGTGAACTTGGTATCAGATATTGATTCAATGATAAAAGAGTTGCCTTTGTCCGATTTATTTTATAACCCCACAAGAAACTGAAATCTTGTTCTCAAAATGTGAGGAATGGAGGTAGGGGCTTTATCAACATACAATAAAAAGTCGTCAGCATATAGTGAAATTGAGTGGCTGGTATTATTAAAAGTACTTGGAAAAGTAGATGGCTGTTCTCTAAGAGTTTGTGCAAGTGGTTCAAGTGACAGGGCAAATAGAGAAGGACTAATAGGGTAGTCTTGATGACAAGGGTGTGTGATGTGAAATTAGGGGGAGGCTACACGACCAGTAACAATCAAAGCTGTAAGGTTTTTATAGAGTAGGTGAGTCATTTTGATGAAGTTTGACACCAATCTAAATCATTTCAGTACTTCCAAACTATAATAGAGTCGATATCCTTTGGGTTAAACCCAAGACTTAAGAAGTCTCTTGGGTTCAGAGTGGTAGTTGGTGACTTTGAAGTTACAGCCAAGGAATCAGTTACTTACCCAAGGTGTATATTAGCCAATAAAATATCTGAAGAGAGTATGGCAATAAAAGTTCTCTCAAAGGTCAATAAAAAAATCGAATTTCTTGTTAGAATATTCACTTTAATAGAAAGAAATTCTCTTGGAATATTGGCAGGGGCACTTGTGCAATGCCATTTTGAATATGTCTGCACTTCATGGTATACTGGCATCCCTAAGATCCTTAAAAAGAAGCTACAGACCTCTCAAACAAACTAGTTAGGTTGATTCTTAATCTCCACACCCAAACCCACATCTTCTCCCTGATCATTTTATTTACCCCAAGTGGCTCAGAGTGGAGGAAAGAGTATATATCAAAATGTATATTGTTCACAGGATTGTCAATAATGTGGTACCAAAATGTCAGCAAGGTCCACAGTTATCCCATTAGAGGGAGCTCCACTGACTTTGTGTCATGCAGATTTAAAAGCAGTATGGGAAAGGACTTGTTTTTACATTCAGCAGCCATGATGTGGAATGGGTTACCTGCAGGCCTTAAGTCGATTAGCTCTATTGGAAACTTTAAGTGCTCCCTAAAGAGCTGGCTGAATAGCAGCTGGTCCTAAATATAACTATTTAAGTTGAGTTGCAGTAGTTCCTAAATAGCCATTTTCTTTGTTTTAATTGTCCATGCATTGCTAGAGTAATTGTGTCTGGGTTAGGAGAACATATGGTTTTAAGTTAGGTTGATTTTGACTAATTTAGGTATAGATTAGGTCATTTGTGCATACATATGGTTTTATGCTGTATATTGTAGTATTGATTCATGTAATAATTATTCAATAGGTAGAATACCCTGTACTGAATAGGTATTGTACTGCTGCCTTGTTTCTGCCCCCCCACATGCACACATGCACACACATACATACTCATACACATTAACTTATACTTCATATACTCATATACTCACTTAAACACTAACAGTCAAACACACACCTGCACCCAGAGGAGCATAATGGAAATGAGCGCTTGAGCTTTATTGCGTTTTATCCTTTTGACAATTATTGTGCAAAGATATGATGCCTCCCGGTTGAGGCTGTGCACATGTTACTTATTTATATATGTCTATATATCTATATATATATATTCAATCAATCAACCGACCGACTGACCGGGTGATCGATCAATCGATCCCACTCATACCTGTCAAATGCTTTTTCCACATCCAGGCTAAAAACTGCACTTGGTATCTTGATATCTTTTTCAGGATGTATGATATGCAGAAGTTGGAACATATTATCAGAGGCCAATCATGACTTGACAAAATGACAAAATATGCCTGGTCACATGGAACCAATTTGATCATGTAAGGCTCAGGACGGGAAGCCAAGACTTGGGCAGACGCTTTGATCTCAGTATTAAGCATGGAGAGGGCTATGTAATTGCTACATAGCATGGGGTCTTGTCGGGTTTAGGTAGTACAGATAATAAATCTAAATGTATACATTTTAAGAAGTAACCCTTTGCAATAAAACAGTTAACCATATCCAACAGAAACTGACCTGACAGATTCCAAAAAGTTGAATAAAATTCTGAGGGAATACTGTCCCATCCCAGTGATTTACCCAATTTTATCTGCAATAGCTTCTTTTGGTCACTGGACTCATCTAGCAAGAAGGTGGGAAGTGTCACATGCAAAAAAAGTTATCACACTTTGTTTTGTCAAAGGGAATTTCAGAAACATATGGTTTAGAATGAAATTAGTGTATTTTAGTTTTATTTAGATGAGAGGAATAGAAAATTGATTTGTTTCTTATACAACCTTAAATGGCACTCCAAAGAATCCAAGGGCCATCAGCGGTTCCAGCATTTTCAGAAATAAAAATAGTGAAGGCTTCTCTAAAGTAAGTACAGAATTCATTGTCTATGAGTAAAATTGTATTAAAGCACCATCTTGTGGCTCTTGTGGCTGTATGGGCAAAGGTTAATTTAGAAGTGACAATTCTGTGATCTGACAGCGCACAGGGGGGAATGTTAACATAATGAATTTGATGAAAAAATGTATTTGAACTACCCAGCAGGTAGTCTATCATGGAATGAGATTTGTGTCTGTATGAGTAAAAACTATATTGTTTAGATGTAGTGTTGATAACACAACATAGCTCTATGAGGCTATAATCAGAAATAGGACCCTGAAACACAAACATAGAGTGATTGAGTGGTGGGCTGTATGACCAGAGCAGTCAAGTGCTGGGTCCAATATTGTATTCTCATTGATTGCCTTTTACAACTGAGAAACATTGCGACTTGGTTAAAAGATCATTAATATTATTAAAGAAATTAGGGTCAAATTGGAGTATGAAGTGCAACAAATGCAATTTCGCGGCCAGTAAAATTTGTTTTAATATAAGCCATGTGACCATCGGTGCTTCCATGATTTTCTATAACGCTTACAGACAGGTTATGTTTAAGGACCACTAAAACACCGCAGCTCTTAGAGATAAATGAGGCTGCAGCAGATGTGTAATAGTGCCTATTAGCAAAACGATAACAATCCTTACTGCAAGATGGGATTCCTGAATAAGTGCCACCTGATTTTCATGCCTCTTCAGAAAGTCTAAACATGCAGAACATTTAACTGGACCATTAAGGCCGTTAGTGTTCAAGCTGGCCATAATTGTAGTCATGTGGGTAAGTCATGAAGAGGATATTACACATTATACTGCAAAAAAATGAGTTAACAGGAGATCTATCATATCCCATAACCCAGTCACCATACCCCAGGTAACCCAAAAGAACAGAAATTTCAGAAAAAGCATCAACTTTCAACCAATCAACTTTGGTGACTTGACCTGAGACAGTGGGCTCATCCAGAGCAATCTAACACTTTCAATTATAATCACAAATAACTTAAATAAATTTACTGTCTATATTTAACTGAATCTAATGCTTAAACACATATTCCATAGTGGATAATTTGGATAACTGAACTGTTATACGTAGGAACATAAAGATCTAGCCTAATTACCAAATATATTTAAGTAAGGACTGTTCTATCATAGAAAGAAAGCCATTTACTTCACTGGATGAGTACATTAGTGTTGGCTTTGAGATCCAGGCAGGCAATAACCTGAATAAGGTCAGAGAGGCAAGTCCACAAACTGTAAAATCACAATATTGGTGATAAGATACAAGATCTTGTCTAGAGTTCTTTGTTCTAGTTGCTGTTAATGAATGCAATAAATGCAATAAATGCAACGTGGTCGCCCTCTTAATTTTTCTCTGGAAAATGTATTATTCATATATTATCTTGGTCCTTGTGTTGAACGAGGGTAGCTTCCATGTCTTGAGCCACAAGTGATATGAGGTCCTTGTGGTCCCTTTTTTGAGATGGTTTTGGAATTACCTGAAAACTCAATATGAATCTTGTCCAGATGGTCTTCAAACTTGGAGAACTGCTCCTCAATAAAAGCACATCATTATTGTATTGCAGAGTCAATCATGGCAGCTAGCTCCTTGTTGTAGTTAGCAGCATCTTTAGAAAAGTCTTGGGGTTTCTTACTCCTTAGACCCTAAGTGATTTATAGCTGTGATGGTCCCTGTCTAACCTACCTTAGGTGTATTGATGCTGGTGTGGTAATGAGTTATTGTTATATTCTTGTGCTCATAAAGGTATCTGGGAGAATGTGGGTGTGGCAGCCACCTGAATTCGCACCGGTGGTGCAGCGAATTGCTGTGGGTCAGTGCGGATTTGTGGGCGTGTGACTACGTTGGCGTCACGATGTAAACATTTAATCCTCCCGGTCCAGAAGGTGGCCGTAATACGCAAGTAGTTTGCCAACCACCATCAAACAACGAAAGAGAGAAAGAAAAAGAAGCACTTATATAAGGTTGTGAAATTACTAACAGCGGCGATGAGTCTCTCTTCCATCATCTTCGTAATAAAGTAATATCAATCATCTTTGGTCCAAAGCAGAATGCAGAAATGCTACAATGCTACATGCTAAATAAACAACATTCCTCTTCCGGTCTTTTGTCTTTTCGCCTTCCGGTCTAATCGTCGACCTACGTAATTGGCCACTGCAGCGTGATGTCGGGTTCCTGTTTTCCAAAAGTTGACTCCAGCTCAACTTTTCCAGCTGCAGTCCGGTGCAGCACCACAGCGCCTAAAATGGCTGCAGACGAGCCGCACTACCCCCGTTCAAATGAAAGGGATGACTAGCGTTTTCGCCACACTGCCAGATTTGGTTTGAATGCAGCCTTAGGATAAAAGGCCAACTCCCAGCATTGTTTGGACTCTCTCTCTCACCTTGACACATCCCAGCCAGCAGCTGCAGGCTTTTCTTTTCTTTGATTCTAGTTTTGTTTTTACTCCACAACACCTTACACAACACATTGTTCACATATTCACACCTACATTACTAATGTTATTGATTAACACACTCCATATTTGCAATTATTTCTTCAGTTTACTTTATTATAATAAAAATCTTTAATTTACTGCCATCTGTTGTGTCCATTCCACATTTGTCATGGCCTAGGAGCCAGGTTATGACAAAGCCCAAATAGGTAATCTGTGCCTTTAAGCAAGGTTAGTGTAGAAAAAGTGTAAGTTATTAGATAATAGTGGAAAAAAAATTGAGGAAGTGAGCAAGAGCAGAGGTCTAAGGCAGCCATCTTTTCTCCCTGAAGTGGTTGTTGTTACCATCTCTGGAACAGAGCAGTAGTCTCATCTCTGTGCGCCCATCTGTGCCTCTTCCTGCTTCATCTCTCAGGTTAGGCAGCTATATCTATGCATCAGACGCTCCTCTGAGGCGCCTCATGGCTGTGGCTGCAAGTCTTCCAAACGAGTGCAGCTGTCCTGGCAGGATGCCTGAAAGTTAAGCTCTGATCTGGCTACACAAGAGGCCTTTCTCTCTGCAGTTGGTTCCTTAGGTTTCTGCTCACATGACATGACACAGAACAGCTCATTGTCCATGGATAAATCCACTCTGAAAAGGTTAAGAAGTTGTTTGGTGCAGAAACAGCGTATTGTATGTCATACATAACAGTGTACAAGAGATGAAAGTCAAGTCAGTTTTATTTGCTGTATACGGATCAAAACACATATTCACATATTTTCCTTACAGGGCTTTACAGGGCCTTGATTCTGATAAGGAAAAACTCGACAAAGAAATGTTCCCTGTAATGGGAACAAGAGGGAGAACCTTGGGAAGAGCAACAGAGGATGATCATTCTTCCAGGACACATACAATAAATGGTAAATGGACCGTACTTGTATAGCACTTTACTAGTCTTCTGACCATTCACACATTCACACACATTCATATACTGAATGGGTACAGGGGCTACCATACAAGATCTCAACCTGCCTATCAGGGGAAAACTAACCATTCATACACATTTACACATTGATGGCACAGCCATCAGGAGCAATTTGGGGTTAAGTAGTTTGCCCAAGTATACATTGACATGCCGACCAGAAGAGGCATGAATCGAACCGCCAATCTTCTGATTAGAGGACGACCTGCTGTACCTTCTTAGCCACAGTCACCCCAATAGATGTTGTATGTACAGAGGTGACTGAAATAACAAGATTAAAATTGCAAAATAAAGAATACAGACCTGTTAGTGTCAGTCCTGTTTGTATTTTTTAATCACTGAACTAAAATAATAATTTAAAAAACACAAACTTGAAATCACTTGAGCATGCATCAGTGAAAAGTGCTTACCATCTGTAGCTGGACAGAATTACTAGTTTCTGCTTTATTTTAAGCAAAGTTGGAGAATCATATGTCAAATGCACATGCCGTTCTTTTCACTAATTTGTAATGTTCTTAAAAAGGGACATATGCACATTTACAGGTCTATATTTCAATTCTGGGGCTGTGCTGGAATATCTTTGCATGATTTACAGTTCCAAGAACTCCATATGTATCTTATACTGACCCTCAGTTCAGCCTCTGTCTGAAAAAGGCTGTTTGATGAGCCCCCCTTCTTGATGAGCTTGCTCACTGGAATGCTGCGTCTCAGCCAACTTCCAGTGGCTTGAGAGGCTACAACCAAGTAATAGGAGGATTTCAATTCTTTCTCTCATTCTTTACTCATATATACATCTGTATATGTTCTGCTTTAATCTGATCTGAAATATGATCAGATTTGGAGTGGACAATGTGAACAATGCATGGAAAAACTTTAGCAGGAAAGACTATAGAACAGACGACCATTTGTGGGCATACATGAACAATCATATATCATCTCAAGGAGGAAGTAGAGGTAACATTGCAAACGAAGCATTCAGAGCAGGCTAAAGCCCTAGCTTTTCACTTTCAGAAAGCATTTTTAAATACATTCATATCAGGTTTTGGAACTTTGACCATGTTTAACATCAATATCCAACATCATAACAGTATAAGAATAAAGCATAATATGTCCCCTTTAAGGGCAGCGTGGGTTCTTCCCACGTCTTGTAGCATGCTGATTAAAGCAGTCACATATCCACATTGCACTGTTGTGAATGATTTAGAATAATCTCATGTGGATTCAGCAGCCAGTCACAGCATGTCATATCACTGTCTAATAGTATGCATTTCTCAGTTCACACAAAGAGAAAGGTGCAGGAAATTCATCTATAATGGCCGTTTTGTAAATTCTTTTAACAAACATTTTGCAATTTTCAGATTATGGTAGACATACAGTTATATCCAAGCATACTAAAGTGACAGTTCAGGGAAAAAAATCTGTTATAATTGGTTCACAGTTTCATCTGACTGGGGAAAAAAAAGCGTTTGAACTTCTCTGCAGGTATTTTTGGAGGTGTGAGTGTTGAAGCTGGTGCTGCATCATTATGTTTTAATCTGTGACGTGCCTGGATCTGTTGTTCATCATGTGATTAGATCCAACAGTTGAAAAAGTTTCACATACTTGTTTGCCATCCGCTTTTGATCGTTTTCCTTTCTAGCCACTGAGTGCATTACTAATCCCAACAAAAGCAGGGGGATAGAAATCATTAAAACCTTCTTTTCACAGACATTCAGCTTCTTAAGGAAAGACATTTCTTACAAATCTGTCATGAGTTCTCCCCCTAATACACACTATGTGGATTTATTCATTACAGATCTTTCAGAGCTCTTGAAGAAAATATAGCTGCACTCTGCTTCCTACAGAGAACGTGATACTCACTCTGTTTAAGATCTTTATCATCTGAAAGTTCGGTGACATTAAAAATCTTTGCACATGAACTGTTTTAAGTCATTTATATTCAAAGTTATCAAGAAAACGAGAAAACTGTTTTACTGTTTGTTTGACATTTAAAGTGCGTGAAGAAACTTGATGATGACACACAAAAGACAGTTTGGCACACTCTCATTTATTGTTGTCATAAAACCATGTTCCAGAAAGCACTTTAAATGACCATAAAACAAGCCAAGAAGTGACAGCTGTCAGATGATTTCTAGCACACAGATGGTTCGCTGTGGATGAAAAGTACTGAAGGTGTTATCAAACAGCCATGACGTGTCACTACAAACAATCTTTTTTTTAAAACATTTTTTATATTTAGGAATGTCAGCAAAGGACCAGCATGACTGTTGAGTTGTTATTTTTGAGGAATAGTTAAAAAGTGTTTCTATTTGACAAAAAAGGTTAATATATGTCAGTGATATATATGTATCGTTTTCGTAGAAATGTCACATTTGCTGTTTGAACAGAGGGTGATTTGGATTTTTAGCAGTTTTTCAAGGCGTGAGGGTGAAAAAAACATCTACACAGCAGGTGCTGAAATGCAGTCTTCCATAATTTTACAAAAATGTTTTCAAGTGCACTTGGCCTTAAAGTGTGGAGGGCACATTGCAGTGAAAAAACATTATATCTGTTCTTGAAATAGGTAAACTGTGAGACAGTGTAACATAAAAACTTTTTAAATGCCCTGACATGTTGACATGTTAATTTCACTTCTCACAGATTTCACACTAGTCCCTCACCCGAGTGCACCTCTTGCCTCCTGTGTGCACACATTTGGAAGTGTGCACAACTGCGGCCATTGTGTGAATTGTTAAGTAAGCTTGACATTTTTAATGTGTGCGTCATACTGTAGCACGAGAAAAACAGTGTTTACCCTTTAGAGAGAGAAATTGACATTTTCAAACTCCTGTGGGGAAAATGAGCATACATTTTAGGACCGAAATGACCGTTAAAAAGGTATGTTAAAAAACTTGGGCTTAATTTTCATGATGATGTGTGATAAGTGAGTGTAGGTGGGAGAAAGTACACAATATAAAGAGATCCAGTTTAAAAGCTGACCAATTCTTCCCAATGATGATATGTTGGTCAATTTGACTTGGATATGAATTCCTTAAAAAGGGGATTTACACTTTGCACCATATACAAAATCAGGAGGTTATTGTTTGTAAAGAGCTTGTTGATTGTTGCGTTTAGCTGCAGTCACGAAAAACATATTTAAATAAAACTTTGGTTTTGTTTGTTTTTTCCTGAAGTGGCATTGACACGGTCACTTACGGTCATTCAAACATATACTATAAAAGTTCATTCATATTTTGGCTTCATAACTGACAATATGAAACAGCCTTTTGTCTCTGTTCTTGAAAATCATTCTGCAGATTGATTTACTTGGCTGTAATTCCTCTCTAAATGGCAAACATGGAAACATTTGCAGAGTTAAATGAATATCGTCTTGAGGAAGTGCGTTGGATGCAGGTGCAGATTATGTAGGACTCAGTTTAAACCTCAAAAACATGCTGGCAGACGTTCCTCCTCTTAAAAAAACCTGCACCTTTAAAATAGCACATGTTCCCATAAATCCTTGGGTCAAACCACTTCACTGAGATGTGGGGGGAAACTCATTTTTAAAAGGAGTCTGATCTCATAATTCATCCCCTTTAATGAATGAACTATTCAGCCCTGATAAAAACCCATGGATAAGATCACTTGGTTTTACAGCGCTACATGGATGAATTTAACTGCTCCTCATGAATCACTTCACCATGCACTCGTCTTGTTGAATATTACAATGGAGCGCTCTGCCTGAATGCTCCGTGCTCCCACAGATTGGAAGCATACAGAATTGTGCTATTAAACATCAAGGCCTTTGCATTTAGCTGAGAGGAGGGCGGTTATCTAAATATTTAACAGAGGACTATAAATTAACAACAGCAAGCAATTGGAAGAGGAAAAAACTCAGTGGCTATGCATTACAGTCTTGGACTTTGTACAAAATTGTTGTGCAAAATTGTACTGAACTGTTGAGAACTGATGGGAAAAATAAAAGTTTTAGTTTTGTTTTGGAAGTGTTTTCTATCACAAATTCAGTTTCTGTGGGTAAATCCAACAGACTTGAATAGTGGAAGTCAGAGTTATCAGCTCATGGATGTGTGGGTGGTTTGATTCACTGCTGCACAGTAAGTCGGAGGAGAAAATATTGTATCTCTCTGTGTGTGTGTGTGTGTGTGTGTGTGTGAGCAGAGGCCTCAGCATCCAGGTAAATCATTTCCAATCATCATTGCTCCTAAAAATGCTTAAAGAGGAACACTGAGGATTTTACATTTAAGGTTGGCTTATTAGTCACAGGGATATATACAGTATATATTGAATAATGTCTTCTGAGCCTTGGCAGTAAGATTTGTCAAGTCTGAAAAAAGCTAGTGTTGTCATCAGGGATAAATGGGATTAGAGGCTACCAATCTATAACAAAGTTTTTGGAGCTTGACCTATACTAGGGACTGTACTTTGAACCTATAGTTCATTTGCTCTGATCTGGATCAGTGGGTGAGTTGGTAAACTTGGGGCATTTCTTTTCACACAAACGCAAGAAGAAAAACCCAGGTAAACCAAAATTCATCACTACAAGCCACATGAGAATGTTCACTCCGCTTATTGGTCAAATGTATGAGGACCCTCTGGCCAATACAACGTTCTTTGTTGCACTAGCCCATGCCGGACCTCATTTCACTCTCTGGCTTGTTACTAGCAACTGTTGATTTTGCTGATCCGCATCCCAATAGGCAAAGCATGCCTGGCTACAGGAGTCATTTAGCTCAAACTTGCAGAGTACGCATTAGTATTTGGGTCAAATTGAGGTTGGATCGTGTTCGTACCACAAATGAACCCCTCAAAAATTTGTTTGGGATCAGACAAAGACCAAATCTTCAAAGGGTCTTGGTACAGTTGTTTTGGTTGGTTGGTACAGCTGCTCTGTTCAGACCTGCCCAAACAAATTGCACTAAGGGGCAAAACAAACAACTACTGTAATTACTATCAGCCGGACTAAACAGTGCAAGCCTGAAAACACCCTAGGTCTCTGCTGCTTTTATTTAACCTGTTTCTTGTAATACCATTAACTTAATGGAAATGCAATACTTTTAATGGGATTTATTTACCTCTGGTCATGCAGGGTTCCACCCCTTTCACTGTGTGCAAAGTTCAGTCTCAATAAACTGACCTCCTCATTAGGGATATATTGCTTGTTTATATTGTTGTTCATATATCATCATGGCAAAATGATTCCAGCAGCAGAGAGGGAGGGATGTGTATGGCTTTATGCGAGATGACAGATTACATTAAAGTGTTTGATAAGCTTTATAATTTACAACTTTGGAGACTTTGATAGTCATGTGCTTACACCCTTTCCCACACTATGTGCTGTCCCAACTGTTGTGGATATTTTAAGCGATGGTCAACAGAGAAGCACACATGAGACTTCTGATGTCTTAAAGCTGAAAATGTTTATTGAAGCACTTGGCCAAGTGGAGTTACTGTTTTGGTTAAAACAATAATTCCGATGCTGTCTCTTTCCGATTCTGTCCTCTGAGGGTCCTAGTCTTTATCAGCCTACAATATTAAATAGTCTGATTGGTTCACTAGTTTCTAAACAGGGAACTGCACCTCACCCGTGACAGTTTAAGTCACGTTGCACTGAACTTCAGCAGCCTTGGCTCAAGCATCTGACTGTGTCATCCACCTATCTGTGTTGACTAGGAAAGCCTCCTCTGACCGTAGTAACCATGACGATGCTGATATACCCTCTATCAGAGAAGTTTTGGCCTTCCCCAAACAGACAGCTGAAGTTTCAAGGAATTACAATGTGACCTCAAAGCCAAGCTTGACCCAATGTAACCCAATTTGTAACCTCTAAAGATGGAAAATTCCATAACACCAAGTATCTCTCGGCCCCACCATGTGAATAAGTTTGGTCAAACAGCACCGTTAGTGGAATGTGCTAACTGAAAAAGACATTTCATATGATGTTTCCCAGTAAATGTTGAATATAGCCAGCAGTTCTAATAATACTGGTGGTTAAACCTTTGTGTGCTCATTCAGGTCATGTTTGTGTTTGACCTTGCACAAGATTCAGACGAAAGAGGGGAGGCCACACATGTGATGCTAAAATTAAATAAACTTATGAATAGTACTAAGTGTGTTGCATGAAAGTAAGTTAGCATGAAAGTGAAATTGCAAGCTGAATTTGGAAGTCTCTAGCTTGTCAAGCACAAGTGAACCTTGTCTGGCTAACAAGCCACAACTCTGCCAGGTCATTTAATGTAAGGGAGAAAAACTCCTGTACTGTCTCGCTACAGTACTGCTGGTATATGAAATGAAAATCAATAGTTATGTAGACTGTCAGCTACTTCATTACTTTTTTGAGACCTGATTAATTTAATTCCATTTTGCTAATTAATTGATCGGTTTTAAAAAGTGGTATTATAGAAATTTAGATGATAAACAAGACCAAAATCTTGTTGTTTTTTTCTTGTTTGAATCCACTACTTTAAAATCAAGAATATTATTTGTCCACCAATAAAAGGTGCTTGTTTTAATTTCATTAAGTGGATATTTTTCTAACTTGTTTAAAAGTCTCTGTGGTCAGACCTGGAAAACTTTCTTTTGTGAATGCATTAAAAGAAAATTGATCACCTGCATATTGCCTTCATTGGGCGTGAAGGTTTTAAAATTCTGGTGAAGCTGAAGCAAATCCAATTGGGAATAACCTGAAATGCAGGGCAACATTTTATGAATTACTTTCCCCAAAGGAGCTAATTATTTGTGGCAGTTTGTTTTTCAGATGAACATATAAATTGTTCACCTCTTTGCAGTATGATGTTAAAAACAAGAATTTAAAGACAACAAAAGTACAGAATGAACTGAGTTTAGCTTTTCACACTCTCTGCTCTTTGTAATATAAGTTTTTCTTCATTTTGCAAAGCACACTTGTACAACGTGTCTCATTATCACCTCAAATTATTGCATATGCACACTGAGAATAAACTTTAAATTAAGAATCTGTATTTCTGAAATCGCACTCTTCACCTGCAATTTTCTGCTCTGAACTCACTTTTACTTTTCTTTAACAGCTTGCATATTTACTGGACTATTAACCTTCCAATCAAGTTCACACAAATTTAACTCTCTTAAGTGTTACTGTCAACCAGTGAATCTTAACATAATGCAGTGTACAAAAGATCACTCAGGAAAGTTACTCATTCATTGCTCAAACCTTTTTGTTCATTCATATGTCTCTCTGCAAACATTCAAGCCTTGTTCCCTTCACACAGAATTTAATACAACTGAGAGGTGAATGAAGATGCTGCCTCTTTTCAGTGTGAGGGCAGGACTAACAGAAAAATAAAGTGTTGATGTGTATAATTGTCGACTGGTGAAATGTTGTTGTTAGCCTGCTATAAAATATAATATTTCATACCTTAACAACAAAATAGTTTTTTGTCAGTGTCTATCAAAATGACACTGAGTATTTCTTGATTTTCCACCTCTACGGCTGGTTAAGTTAACTAACACTACTCAGTTAAGTTGACAGCAAAGGTCAATTCAGAAGCTGCTCTGGGTCTTTCAGTCATATCACTTTTTCTCAGTTGTCATGGAATTGCAGATATTCACATTTCCACTCTTTTCCTCTGAACATTTTAATGACTTCTCATTCATTTTAGCTTAAAAGTTAAGGTTCAAAGTTTATTCTTGACCTTAGAAGCAGGAGTTAATAATCAGTTTCACCTCTAGGTCTCAAGGCATGATCTTCACTCTATATTGTTAAAGGGGAACTCCATTGACATTTTACATATCAAAGTCTGTCAACAGGTCTTGGTATGTAGGACTGCATATGTGAAAAAAAGTTTTATAAAGGCTTTTTTTGTGGCTCCAGAGGGAGCTCTGTCATGTCTGACAATTTCTAAAACAAAACAAAAAATAAATCTGGGGATGAGCAGTTAGAGAGAAGTGAGGTTACCAGACCTCTGTAATCTGTTCCTCACCCTCTGTTTGAGGCTAGCAGCTTGAGGCGACATTAATAGCGACTGTCAGCAGGTGAATTGCATTGTGGGTAAAGTAGGTGCCGGTTTTAACAAGGAAGAATGCATGGAATAAAAAAAGATCTCAATGTCACAGGAGTGCGATACTAAATTGGTGGTGCTAACAGGCGTCAAATGAAGTGTTTGTTGGATTGATGAACATCAGAACAGGGGAAGCACAAGTATGCCCCCTAAGCAATTTGCAAGGTGTGTGGAGGTGGGGACATAAGCAGGATTCGAAATTCTCACTGGAGCTTGCATTCTTCCTGCAACTACTGCTGACATGTTTCATATGTACAAGGAGAGACCACACAGATTTTGTCTCGATGACAGCAGGCTTTTCACCTCACCTTCTCCACAGCTATGGACACTTAAACTCTTAGACATATTCAGAATACACTGTGTACAAACTACTTTGCTTGAAGTATACTGAACCCTTAAAGATCTCCTTCATGTTTAAAGCCTGTGTGTGAAATTGTATGACTTTGGTAACTCCTGGTTGTAGTATTAAAAGGGACACAGTTGCAGACAGCTTCAGTATCCTTTTCTCTGCCCCCACATATCTATTCACTGTAATGCACCCCCCCCCCCCCCCTTTCTTTTTTTTTGTTCTTACAAACAAAATTGTTAACAATCAAAATTATTCAAAATATGTAATAATCACATAAAAATTATGCCAACACAGGTCTTTAAAAGGAAGATTGAAAATGAGTCAGCTTGTTGGGTAAATTTCAATCTTCACATTTGTGTACACACAAACTGCAGAAAAGCACATTTCTAGACTTTTAGTTAATGAAGGATTAGGTGCACATTTTGAATTCCCCTCTCACAAATTCAACTGAATACTCACTAGATTCTTGCATAGGTCTTGGAGAATATTAATAGACTTTGAAGTAACTCTTACATGTACTCTGTAAATGTTAGAGGTCAGTTAAAATTCTCAAGCCAGGCAGAAACATGTGGGTTTACAGAATAAGAACGAAGAGCTGTTGTGTGGTCACCAGAACAACAACAGTGTTACATTAGATGAATGTCCAACTCACTGTGCAGCTACTTCCACAAGACACTGCAGTAATAAAGAAGCTAGTTTGTTATATAATCTGGTTTAAGTGAAAACCACCATGACTCATACTTTTAGTATCCATCACTTGACCAACACTTATCAGCTTCTGAATTATTCACTCGAAGCTGTTTATCCAGAATAGCTTATGCTCTGCTGATCCAGATTAAGACAAGGTGAGATAACTTAATCTTTATTGTCAACTGATCTGATGCGACTATATATGTGTGTGTGTGTGTGTGTGTGTGTGTGTGTGTGTGTGTAAGTCTCTAATTCACAGCGTATGAGCCATCATCTCAGCCAGACATCAGCGACTGAAGACAAAAATGGCATTCATATCTTGGTGAAAGTCCATGAATTTCTGAATGCTGGCACAAATAAATAGGGAATTCAGATGAGTGAGACACTTCTTTTGGATGCAGAAGAAAATGCTCTTGACTGTAGACTGCGACATGTAGGCTTTATTTTTGTGATACTTCCAGCCTGGTTGCATGAAATTTTATAAAATAAGCACGAAGTTTTAAAATGCAAATAATTGCCTTGTGTGAATAAAAAGAGAGAGAAATGTGTGCTTCCACCACAAAAAGGATTATGTGCTGGAGAAAATAGGACCAGGCAACAGTTTAACACTGAAATGGCACAGTTGAAAGTGGGAGTGTGGAGGTACAAGGGGCAGGAGGAGAGATACATTTACTTTTAACTACAGCAGTTCAGGTTAAATGTCAGTGTGGCGCGGGCACTCTGTGGTTAGCTCTGTCACCTAACAGCCAGAAGGTTTCATGTTCTCTTCGTATCTGTGTGGGTTTCCTCCCACAATCCAAAGCCATGTAGCTTAAGTGAAATGGAGACACACAAATTGCTTGTAGGTGTGAATGTGTTTGTTTGTCTCTATGTGATAGATTGGTGACATGCCTGCGGCGCACCCTGTCTCTCACCTAATGTATGATTGGTTATGTTATTTTGAAAATGGATAGATGGATGGAGCTCTGATTGAATTCATATCCTTAATCCTGCTGTTATAGTTTCCTACTAAAACCAAATGTAAGCCAAAAAAAACAGATTTATTTGGGAACATCATTAGACCAGTTTTAATATGTGTGATATTGTCTATGCAGTGTGTGGTATATTAGTGGCACAAGACAATTTATGATTATTGAGGGATTTTAATTCAGAATTGGTTGGGCACAAGCCAAGCATTTGAACCAACTTCAACTGCTCATCAAAAAGCACTTAACAGCATATTATGGTCTTTACAGCAAATCCTGTGCTGCAATACTGACCAAGCAAAGGGAATTTAAACAGGCTGAGAATAAACACATTGAAGGGCACCTTTACCTCTTAAAGATTTAAGTTGGGAATGAAAGTTTTGCTTGTCGTTCTGTTCTTTTTTATTTATATGCTACCCAAATGAGCATTGTTTTATAGAAAAATAAAACTGAACAAATATAAAGAAGGCTCTTGTTGGGAGGCAAGAGGTGTAACAATCGGGGCTGCAGCTTGCTTATATAAGGATAATTGTTTTTCAGTTTTTACTGATTTTCCTAAAGAAAAACCTGATTAAACCTGACTTTCACACAAATTTAATGTGCCCACATACCCAAGAGTTTGTTTCCTGTTGCAAGAAGACACTGGTAGGTTAAAATGAACAAGGTCCTCTTGTAATGTCAACTGTTCAGAAAAGAACAGAAAATGAGGAGAAAAAATGCAAAGAAAATAAAATGAACTGTGTATAACAAACAGTTAAACTACATAGCGTTTGTGCAGAAAATGTTTTTAACATCGGATTTTGACTCATATTTCTGAATAGATTTTTAGAAAATCATATTATATATTATTTTCTAAATAATTAAGATAAACAATGATAAAGTTTTCTGAGGAGGGGGGCTAAATGCAAGCAGAACATCATGTAGGAGTTTCATTAATACTAATTATGTTTTCAGTCTCAACATAATAGTGGCAGCACTTCAGTGAGAGAATTATTTGTTTGTTTCAATTCCTGATATCCTAGTGTAGGAACACTTGCACATTTATTTTGCCTTGTGCTGTAACCCAAAATTGTATATATTTCTGAAAAGGCTTGCAACACCGTTGGAAGCTCCAATCATTATTTTGTATTTAGTCCATAATGATAATACAACATTCACAGCCCAAAGTTGCTCATTGTCAAGTGTAGAAGAATCAATCAAATTCATAAATTCAGGTGCGTATGATTTATACACCTAACTCTGGCAACTCTTTACCTATAGGGGTGGTTGTAGTGGATAAGGTAATTTCACGCTTTTAGGCATGGAGTAGTGAGGAAAAAGAACATTTGCACCATAATTTGCACAAATATGTTCTTGAACCATGTTTTGACCCAAGCTGCTTGTCAAGTGAGACCCTTATAACAAAAAGTGGCCCTCCCATTGTGCGACATCCTCTGGGATTAATGTGCACTGTCGGATCTATTTCAGCAATTTTTCATTGAATGACATGCACATTCTTCTTCTCCTTTCCCTCCTGCATCTCTGTCATTATTTAGAACACAGTATTGATGTCATAAAGTGATACTCACTGCAGTCGGTATGCTGACATCGATCCAGAGGTCGTGTTTGTGGACTCAATAAATGTTTGTTGATTGCTCTTAATAGTGCAAACAATTTTAAGACTTGTATCCATCTCCTTGGAAATCATTAACGTCACACTCTGGGTGACTCAGAGAATAATTCTATGTACCGCTGTGTTGGTTGGATGATACTCACACCAAGATGAAGGTGAAGCAGCTTACCAGCAGTATAGCATTAGTTGGTGCAGTATTAATCACATTTTGCTAATATATGTGGTGAATATTCAGATCTTGTGGTTGAAATGTATTTGTACCGCCAAATACATGGATGTTAATGAAACAACTGACAACATTATGAATGTTGGGTGGACTGTCACTCCTCTTCCTTTTGACAGGATGATTCAGTCTCCTCCTTTATGCAAGAAAAGCTAAATTAATCAAAGAGAAGTATATGTAGAAGAGGTGTTGTAACTAATTTATATGGAATAAGATGACCTTCAGGTCATGATAAAAAGGGCTCGACACACATCATGTACCAACAGAAAAAAATGCAGGACGACAAGCCACACATCTTCACTTTTCTCTCTCCTCCTCCAGTGTGACAAATCCGTTGCTGAAAAGTTGTCAGAGACCTTGAAAACCGAGCGGCAGCCCTGGCAGTATGACGAGCTGTGAAGCAAGCTGTGTTGCTTGGTTTCAGTTCACAATGCAGTAACAACTGCCCCTGACGCATTCACAAATGAAGACGGATTGTGTATAATGACACAAGTTGAGTTTCTTTGCCAAAAGGGCCAAGAGCTGAGGGAGAGAGATGTATCGCGAGTGTTGGAAGTTAACTCAATATATAACAAAGCCCAGAGGTGTGGCTTTGATCTTCTCTTGCAGAGAGTTGTGGCATTCCCTGTTCTGGTGTATCTGAACTCAGGTGGCTCCTCACACAATAGCACAGGAAAATAACTTCATCTCTGAGACTGAATAGAGAGCTCTTGAAGTCCCTCTAGAATCTGGAAAAGGAAGAAGATGAAACAACCGGATAATACTGTATTATTCTTCCCTGATGTTGTATTCATTTTTCATGGGAAAAGAGCGGAGTGCTGCTGACTGAGACCTGCATGCATTGTAAATCTCTTATCTCTCTGCAGCACAGGTGGGGTCAGCTCGTTTTCAGTGCAATCAATTCAAAATGTCAGCAGAAATTCTAGTTTATTTTCCACAGTTGGAACATTCAGTCTCATTTATTTGTCAGCAGGTTGGATATATGTCGAGACGGGATTCCTGTCACCCCGCTAACTACACTAGTCTTCCTTCCTGCAGAGCATGTTTTTGTCAGCCAGCCTGATTCCTGATCTATATTGGCCTCACTGCATGTTTCACAAGACCTACAGCTCTCAGAAGCACCACAATCATACCGTATATCTGAAGGTATAGCAGATATTTATACTGTAAGGTTGATTGTAGATGTCAATCTTTTTCAAATTTGCATCCATTTAACTTCCTCATCTTCATATTCAGCATGCGCCTCATGTCCTCCGGGTCAAATATGACCTGCCCTGGCTTCCCCACGATGATAAATCTTCTTCATTGAAATTTAAATACAATATCTATTAAATATGAAGGCATAGGCTGTCAGTCATCAACAACTTGGCTGAATTAATGTGTTTAGTCCAGACAGACAGTATTTGAGCAGCCTATATGCTCCTGATTTTTTCATCAAACAGCCATTGCAATATTTTTTGTTTGTTTGTGTATCCTGTTTTTTTTCTGTTGTGTGCTCAAGACTCCTCTGAGTCACTTCCTTTGGCAATCTTTATATATAGTGTGTGTCTGTGTATTAGCGGGGGAGAATGAGCAAGGAACATACAGGTTCTCCAGGTGATGCTACCTGTGTGTGTTCACATTAAATAGCCCCAGGTTATCGTCTATGCTCCATAGTTACTATAGACTCAACAACTGCTGGATCAAAACAATCCGTGCACCGTGACAATGTGCTGATCCTTTTTAGAAAACACTTTAACTTAACTAACAGAGTATCATCTGTAAAACAATTAATTGATTGTCTATCACTATGAATGTGAAACAAATAAATGTGTTTTTGAACATTGCAGTACAACACTAACATTTAACTCTTAAACTTTTTGAAGTTCAAATGAATTGCTTATCCATGGTCTATGTTTGGGGAATATCTTTGTGTACTACTGCAGTTCTTTTAAAAAATACAAAAAAAATACAGTTCTAAAGTGTATAGGGGGTTGGAGTGGTGGAGGTCAAGAGCTGAATGACTAATTTAACTGCAAAACGAAATCTACTTTCACCTAAAGGTGCTGGATGGGGGGCATAGAGAGCACTGAAATTGTTTCATAAGGAGGCTGAAGAGTTTGCATCTTCTGGATCATCAATAGTGAAATACATTGTTAGTAATCACCTTTCAGAATGACACATAGAAGTGTTTTTTCATCTGAGGCCTTTGTCAGGAGGACAACATCATGTGTCAGTGCCTTCTGAAACTACTCTGAGTCACTGCCGCAAAAATAAAAATGTTTTCTGATCTAACATTAGTATGGCCAAAGTTAAAGGGCAAAACCAACTTTGTTAGGGTTGGGTAATGATTCAAATAGTCATGCTTAAAAAAAAACAACTTTGACAGTTTCACAGTGTTTTGTTGGCTCTATAATAGCGTCACTCTATTTCCTCCTTTGCTGGACAAGAGTCATAATTCCTACGGCCACTAGAGGTCTATGTCACAGCATATGTTGTTTTAGGGCATTTGCTGAAATGATTGATGCTGTCGTTCAACCTCCCCGAGTTTTCCAACATCACTTTGCTTCTCTGCTCAGAATACTGGCTCCCTGCTGTAGTGTTTATCCAGTTCAGGTGCTGGCCTGCAGGGCAGTGAAGGGAAACTGCTCCTTCTTACTTTCAAGCCATGGTTCAATGCTACAGAGAAAGTACTAACAGAGTACTATAATTTCCCTCTAGCTCTTGATCCTATTATTGTAAGTTGCTTTGGACAAAAGTGTCTACTAAATGAATGTAATATCTAATGAGATCAGAGCTCATTTGGATTTTTCGATTACCAATGGCAAGGTGAACTGAGGACTCCTTGATTTCTCCTCATTGTGAAAGGTCTAAAATCTTATTAATGATAACTATTACATTTGAAAGCAAATGAATAATACTAATGTAGAGAAAGAGGAACAAAAGTGAGTTTGCTGACACAATAAATTGTAAAGTAGTAGATCTTGAATGATGCTGGGGCAGTGATAATGGCCTACTGATGATATTACAATACTAGAATCAGCTTTGGTGGCCAAGTTACAAAGCAGTAAGTGGTGATTTAAAACATCCCATGGCATCCATTAAAAGTAAGGAATGAGAAAAGAGCCAGAGGGATGGGTAACCTGATTCCACTGGGTCATGGAGACCATGTTGTGTGGTTAGAGGGGATGGTGATGATGATTTATGTACAGAAGGCAGAGTTCGTTTAAGGGTGGCAGAATGTTGTTGAGATTTCTCGGAAACCTCTGTTTGGATTAACTGTGGCTTTGTGGCAGATTGCTGGCAGATCCTTCCAGGTCATGTGTGAGCGGCTGATGGTCTGGCGTCTGTTCAGTAAGGACAAGACAGTAGAACAGATGCATAAGTGTGACAATACCCAGCGAGGGAAGTAGTACAGTTGGGAGTTGAACAGACAGTGTAGCTGACAGAAAGAATGAGGGTTTTAGGGTGATGAGGGTTGTTATGCAGAAGTCCATGCATTTTTATTTTTATCTTTGCCTTAATTTGTGCCGCCCAGAACGTTCGCATCTAATCTTGTCTTGTCTACATTGACTTTTTATGCAATCAGACCACCTATGACATTCAATCTACATTTTTTTCTTTGAAAGTTTATCCCACAAAAGGCCAGCAACACATTGGACTTAATGCAGGAATGTTGTACTCTTATCCTAAACTTCTCTTACACCTATTCATGAGAAGGTGCACGTTCATGAGATGTCATAATTAGTGCAAACAGCACCTCTAGGTTTAATTCACAAATACTTTAACCAGAGGGAAAATAAGTTCACACCTTAGCAGACATTAACCAGAGCAAGTGTCAGTAGTCATGTTAAGAAAACAATAGAAAATATTAAGACAGTTGCTTTCAACGTGTCATTAGAGCAATGTTGTACAGTACTGCGGCAGAAATAATGAGGGAATGGTTTGACATGAACTTAAGATAGTAAAAAATCTCTTACTAAGAAAAGCAATGTATGACTGAGATGGGAGGCGGTCAAGGGCACAGACATTTGATGAGGGAATATTAGTCTCACAGCAGGTGGCAACTATACTGACCTGTAAGGTCTGATTTCCTGGCAATGTGATGAAATTCAACACATTTTATTCCTATGTAGCTTTATATCATACATGAATGTAAAGTTAGTGATTAATTTCAGACTGATTATTTGTAACAAGACATAGTTAGTAGCTTGTAAATCAATATACTGACTCTTTTTTAAGGCCCAAATAAATGTTCCTGCTGATTTTCTTTCTTTTCTTTTTTTATAGCTGTTTTTCTTTTCAGTTCAATTTTCTTGGTCTGGTGTTCCTGAGACTGCAGAGTATTAGCTTATGTGATATCATGAAACATGAACATGGACTTTTAGAGGCCATTTTTAATTACCTCAGATCCACAGAGTGTTTCTGGCTGAATCCATGTTCTAATTAAATCTTTGTGCAGGTATTCAAAGCATGATACGCCTCTCAGCTGGACTTGCTGTACCATAAGAACTGAAACAGCTGACCAGTTATCTTTACCTTCCTCTGAAACCACAGACGACAGACGCTTATATGACATTTAAGCATTTATGAGGATGAATGTGAACGACTGTTTCTTAAGGGCTGAACCTTGATAGAGTTCAAACTGCACTCGCATTCACTATGTGAGAAAGATGCCTGCACACACCTCTAAATGTAATCTCATCTGTTCTGCTTTAAGTTTCAGCCATGACTTTAGGTATTCACATTGTTTAATAAATCATCAAAATATATGGCTGGTAATAAAATGCTTTATATAAAATTCATACTTGGGGACAATGGCGCCACTTCCGCAGAATAAGCAGAATAAATAATTATTTTATTTCACCGAGAGGAAATATTGCTTTCACTTCTGGAGGGGAGGAATGTAAAACTTTCTGTCTCTTTGCTCCAATTTATGGGTCCATTCATCATTAAACAATTACATAGGCAAAGAATTCAATTTCCCTCCTCTCATTTCTTCTTTCATTACCATGTTTCCCAGAAAGGGCAAAAACATAATTACAGAATGCAGCAACACACTAACAAAGAAATATCGACTCTTGGCTTATAGGAGAACATTCAGTGTGAATTGCGAAGGGGTTTTTGTTGCTAATAATGTTTTCCTCTCTATTATCCTGGAGACATTTTTCACTACAGCCTTGCAATGTGAGAGAGGTTTATATTTAAAAAGAAGGGAATAACTCCTCTTCAATTCCATAAATCTACCTTTGTTTTGTGAGCAAGGACAAAATAAGCTGTCTTTACTTGCAGATCAACTGTGATGCAACGTGCAGGAGGGAGTGTGTGTGAAAGCCTTTTAACATGTGCCAAAGAATGTGAGCATTGTGTGTTGTCTCTCACTAGAAGTATGTGTTTTATTTTATGTTAGTGGATGCTTGAACGAGAGGAGAAGATGCAGCGCAGCACATGCACGTCTTCCTCTTTTGCAGCCAGCCACAATTTTTGGACACTGGGTTGGAACTGGAGTCGGCTCACATGGGAGCTCATTTGGCAGACCAGCCTGTCACCAGGGAGCGTACAATATGAAAGCTAAACCTAATGAAAGCACACACAGCCAAAACCTGCCGGCTAACATCTGCCCCAGACTTCAGCTACAACCAGCTCTTCTCTCATGTCAAGGCAAAATCAAGCAGCTCCCGTTTTCAATGCTCAATTTTTCTTACAGGAGTTGCAGGTCTATATGATCTTTTATGTGTGTTGCATGGGATCTGTAACCCGTGGGGATGGGAAATCCACTATAAACGTGTGAAAATTCAAAACTACAGGGATGTCTAAACATAGACACTTTTTTTCCATTCCTGGGAGTTGTGTTACAGATGTGTGTGTTTGCACAGACTGCAGAGATAAACCTAAGCTCTCCTCATCCATAGCTCTATAGTTTTTTCATGAGAAGCAGCGCCTTCATTCATTCACAGCCAATCTGCCATGTTCATGTGATTTTGTATTGTAGAGGTGGATGCGTGCGTGGGGAAGCGCACTTTGTCAGTATTGTATCCTTGCAGCTTCTTAAAGAATTCGTTGGAGGTTCTGCACACTTGCCACATTTTGCTGTTATAGAAGGACTGTGTATCTTCAGTATTTATGCAATGTCTGTCAGTTGGTTTTCAATTATCCAACAGATGGGTTGACACATTGGAAATTTGGTGCAGACATTTATGGTTCTCAGATGATGAATCTTGACTTAGGTAATTTCCTGCTTTTTTCCTCTAGTGCCACCAGCAGGTTGAGACAGGTGGTTATGAGTGAAAGGTCTCAACACCTATTGGATGGAGTTTGGTAGACATTCATATTCTCTTGATGAATTATAATAACTCAGTGACAGTCCTTTGACTTTTCCTCTAGCATTGGTTTGTGATCAAAAACCTGAACAAATAAGCAGATTCCATGAGTGTCAGCTGTCATAGCTCATCTTGTCTTGTGATCAGTTGAGTTACTAGATGAAAGCAATAACGATAACCTTTAATATGTACCCATTGCTGTGTGAAGATTAGTATATATATATATATATATATATATATATATATATATATATATATATATTACGTTAGTGGAAGAACATTAGTTGTCAACTGTAATGCACTGCACAAGTCTTGAAAGGGGTTTCAAGTTTTATGTGAATTTAAACTATGATACACAACCTTAATGCTCAGAAAAGGTTTGGAACCACTGAAATATATTGTTATTTAAAATACAATATAATATAATATGCAAAATGCTTCAGGAACACTTGCTGCTTTCCATGAAGGCAGAAGATGGAAAACTTTTCCCATATTTGTAGTGATACTTGGTTATTAAATTTACAAAAGTTTTGAAGTGTCTGACCTTTCAGAAAGTGTATGTCATTTTTAATTTTAATGACTGAAGTAAATGATTTATTTGATTGATTGAGAATGGTTATAGTGAGACATCAGTTTGTGAATTTTACTCTGTGCAGCATGAGAAACTGCATGAGTCATTTTAGGCTGAGAGACTCCCATCTGTTTCGCAAAATTATCCTCACTAATTAGGCTGAAAATAAGAGTGGTCAGATCAGTCAATAACTGATAAGAGGGGGACAAAGAGCCACACAGCACTAACAGCTTTTCAGATGCAATCCAAATGCACCAGTCCAATCAAAATGCAGTCAATTAGTATAAAGAGGTCCACATAACACAAAATGATTATTCTGAATATCACCATGGAAACACAACTGACTCAAAAATCCAACAGATTTGTACACAGGGTCATGCCAGTCTATTCCAGCTGTCATATCTTTTGAAATGTACCTGTGTGACTGTAGAAACAAGGTGCCAATATACGCAATCAGTATGCTTTCCTACAAAGATGGATGCAATTTTATAATTCTTTCATATCATTTAAGGTGAAATGCTGATTGGTTTTTTAGACCTATTACAAAGAAAAAATTACACATGGTGGACAGAATGTTTCTCTGTAATGCATCACCTATACCCTGTGTATAGGGGTGTCATTCTAGCAACCTCATTATACAAGGAGCAAGAAACTAGGTTCTACTTTACAGGCCTCATTTGTACAGGAATGCAAAATCATGCTCACATGTTCAGCAAAGAAGACACGTTTCATGTAATTTGACTAAATGAACGCTTTGCACGTGGGCATCACTGACCTACAAAGTTAACCTTGTTTCTTTTGTAATTTTGGAGGAGCTGTAGCATTTGGTGCTCTGATTTCTGAAGCAGCCCAGAGGGACTACAGGCTCAGAATCCAAAGATACTCCATGGCTCTTAATGAGACTGCACAAATGAGGGACAGCATAAGAGATGTATGCTCTGCAAAAGAAGAAGAAGGGTGAAAAAGAAAGCCAATCATTTTTGATGTGTCATACAAGTAGATTCAGCTGTGATACTAACTGAAAACAATGATCATACAGAAAATCTTCACAATAGCCTCAGCAGTTGCAGAGCACTGAATATACTTAAAAAGTACATTTCAATTCAATTTGTGCACACTTCATTTTAGGAACAAACCAAGGAACAATAATACAAGTATGAGTATTAGTAGCAGTTGTGCAAGATTAAATAAAGTATACTTCTTCTTTTAGGAAATATGGTAATATTTTCCCCTAAAGTTAGCTTTTCTTATGTGGTAAACACTTTTGGCTTTGCGCATCTTCAAAAATCTCAGAGAATATTGTTTGATAAAGTTCTCAATTAAATTTCCAAAACCAAATATGTGAGGATACACAAACTTCTTTAGAGAATAAAGTATATATTTTATATATTTTTAGGTAAATGAATTGGAAAAATTCTAAAGGACATGATCGTGGTCAATTTGTAGTTTGTAGTTTCAGAGCAAACTGTAATGCAATCATCAGTAATACAATTCAAAAATCAATAAACCTGTACTACCTGTAATACCCCTTATGTAGTAAAGATTTCTTGTAAGAATTTCTTTTTGGAAATATACCATTTTACAGAGGCTCTTACCTATGACTAGGTCTGTTACATTTATGGTAAATTAAGTGAAATGTAATAGCAGGGATTATTATTCAGCAGTGACAGATTTACCTACAGTTCAGCAGTAAATGCTTGGTAATGTATTACTCCATGACTCTATCTAGTAAAAGACTGTAATGGGATTACCCAAATTATTGAGGAAACAGTGAAATGAAAAATACATTTTCCAAGTTCTAATCCTGTCTGAATTAATTATTCATTTGTTACATGCCAAATATGTGTAAAAATAATATTTTTTGAGTATTTTTTTTATATCAATGTCCCTCCCTTTTCTTTTCATGTAAATTGTAAAAATACTTGTGACGACTCATCTTGATCTCAGGGTGGTTACATAAATTTCTCCAATCGAATGTGATTTACTGTGACTAGCTAACCCCACCCATCAGGTAAAACCATACTTGACTGACAGCAGTATTTCAGTAGGAAGTGTGCGTTTGGATTTCAGCAGGCAAAAACCTTGTTTACATTTCCAAAGAATGTGGTTAAGGTTATTGGTATTTATTCCTTTCACCAATACCCTAACTCCTCCTTCTGATCTAGCTATGCAGGTGTGGGAGGTGCGTGTGGAAGCTGAGAGTCCTCTGCAGCTCCACCCATATTTTCACTCAGAGATACAGCACATTACTGAAACCAAACACAGTCCAATTTCTGTTTCACTGGGACTTTAAAAACTTAATAATATCAACATGTATTGATATATAGAAATTGTTTTCTGATACATTATTGCTATTACAGTGAATTAACTTTTTAGTGGAGTATTATAGTTGTGGATCACTGTATCATCTTAATATATTACTATCTGTAAGTAGTAGTAAGTATTTATAAAGTTCTTCTCAAACTGTGGTTATGTCATTTTGCATGTGAATGTGATTCAGTTTCATGAAAAGTGTGTGAAAATGTTTACTCAATACTGACAAGAAGAGTGTGATGTCTGTTGGTGAGGCTGAGGAGAAAAATATTTCATTATGTTTTAGCCATTTAGTCAGACTCATTGGTACAAATACATCTTCCTTTATTTCACATACATTTTTTTTTACTTTTACTTTTGAAGTTTTCACAATCTAAATGATTCAACAACAAAATGAGGAACTACCACAACAAAGTCCAAATTTCCTACAGGGGAAAATGATGCAAATGTCACTGTAGTAAAATTGACACATGTATTTTGCCATCCAGCAAAGGTACAGTTAAAGGAATAAAAAGAGACAAAAATAGGACAAAAAAGTGGTTCATGTCGATACTTTGACCAATACTGGGTCATCTTTATGATGATCCAAGTGTTATGTTAGATCTTGAAGAGTGTTTGAGGACTGATTTTTGTAAAATTCTCAACATTTTTCATAAATAAAATTATTTTTTTATTTTATTTTCATCGATAAATAATATATATTTATTCATATCTAGGAGTCAATTAGGGGAGTAGGGACAGGTAATCACCCATTGAAGCCCTTCCTGAATCCATGGAAACGTCAAAAGTCTGAAGAATGTTCTTGCTGAACATATGGGGTTATATCAAGTTTGGCTAATGCATCCCATGAATATTGCTATGAATAGTTCTTTTGAATGAGTATGTACATACAGTACATGTACATAATGAAGCTTTAGGTACACATATGCAAAGTATTGAACATAGGAAATTATGGTCTGTTTCATTGATTTGTTCAGTGAATAAGCATGGCGCAAGACTAAACAAAGAAGGTTAATAGCTTAGATACAAATTTGTACTGTACATGATTCAGCTGAGTCTGTGGATCCAACCCCAAATTGAAGGGTTATTTTTGGGCATATAAATTTCAAAAAGCTGATCAATGACACCTGATCCCCTCAGGTCCCCTTGGTGGCAACAGTTTTCACTCATCATCCAAGTTGAAGAAGTTGCCCGCTGGCAATTATGTAAGAGGATGTCCTACTACACTTTTCCGTATTTGAAACATGGTATACAAGCATTTAGTCAAGATCCAGTGATTTAATTTACTGTTCATCTTGTAATGAAGCCCCTTTTTCACTACCACTCTTCCTGCAGTAGTGGGAAGTTCAGTAGTCCTATTTGCAAAAAAATACATTGTACTTTGGGCATTTCCATAATCCAGATTCTTGGATCTATAAAATAAGTCACATCATTTTCATGTTAAAACGACGAGGACCAGCTTGTCCCTCTGCCGAGTCAACATTGGTGCCGTTAGACTTTGAACGAGGCACATATTCAACATCTATGTTGTTTTTATGTTTTCCTTTCCCTCTGCTCCAAACGAAAAGGAGCAGGAAACAAAACAAGACCACTCCCAGGAATGTGAAACAACCCATAGCTGTTGACACTAAAATAGTCTTTAGGTCCAAACCGAGGGTCACACCGGTCGTCCCATTGGCAGTGGCATTGCTGGGATCTGTGTAGTACTGGGTCCTGTTAGCATACAGCGATCCAAGGCTTTTCACCGCCAATGAAGTCATCAGGGTGTCATTTCCAGCTGTGTTGGATGCAAGGCAAAGGTACACACCACTGTCTTGTACTTCTGCTGACTTGATTTCCAGTGTACCATTGTTGTGGACAGTAACCCGGCCATGGCTCCTGCTTGTCAGAACTCGTCGGCGTGGGGACAACCAGGATACAATAGGCCTTGGTGTCCCATCAGCACTGCAGCGCAACATTGCTTGCTGGCCTTCATCCACAGTGATCGTTTGTGTTTTATTTTCACGAATTTTTGGCTTAGTGCATGTCACATAATAGGACAGGAGAGTGTCTTTAAACTCCTTAAAAGGCCGGCCATGGATACCTTCAGGTGTACTGCACTCCGGCTGTGACTCCCCAAAGAAGATGGAGTGCCTTTTCTGTAAGATCCACATCAGACGACAGTCACACACTAAGGGGTTGTTGTCAATCAGAAGGACCTCCAGAGCCTCAGGAGATTGAAAAACTCCCTTCTCCAGTGTATCTAGTCGGTTATGAGAGACATTGAGGACTTTGAGCCCCCGCAGGCCCTGGAAGGCATATGGTTCAATGGCAGTCAGCTGAGCTCCAACCAGATGGAGCTCTCGAAGCCGAATCAGTTCCATCAGCATGCCCCCTTCAATATGCCTGATGCGGTTGTAGGACAGGTTCAGGTGTGTCAGGTAGGGCAGATGCTTCAGGGCTTGGTAAGGGAAGGAGGACAAGTTGGTGTTGGTTATAAACAGGGTTGTCAAGTTGAGGCCATGCAAGGTGTTGGCTGGCACATGGTCTAGCGAGGGCCAATTATCAATTTCTAAATGCCGCAGTCGGAATAACTTTTTAAATGAGTAAGGATGTAAAGTGCTGATGCTAAGGTATCTTAGATGGAGACTAACAAGGTTGTGCAGGTGAGAAAGAGCCTCAGTGGGTACAACAGTAAGGTTGCACCTTTCTAGGGTGAGTATCTCAAGACTTAACAGTCCACTGAATGCGCGGTGAGAAATGTAAACCAGATCATTGTCACCCACTTCCAAAAATTTTAGATTGTGCAAGTCCTGGAACATGTAATCCAGGAGGATGACGATCTTGTTGTCACTTATATCCAGCCGAGTAAGATTTGCTAAGCCTGTGAAGACACCCAGAGGAATGAGCTTGATACGATTGCTCTTGAGACTGAGCGAGTGCATGTTAAACAGGGCGTTGAATGCTCCAGGCTCAACATAACTGATAATATTTCCACTGAGGTCAAGTTCCTCAAGCCCAGGAAAAGCAACAAAGTCATCAGGGTTGATCATTGTCAGCTTGTTCTTACTCAAGTCGAGGATCCTTGTCTCGGTCGGGATGCCGTCCGGAATGCTGGGCATGCGCTTGCGATGGCAGACAACTGCCTTGCTCTGCGCTGAACATTCGCAGCGTGATGGACATCCCAGAGCAGAACTCACAAAGACAGCCAGGAGGGCCAGTCCCAGGAATGGTTGCCAGCATGAGACGACTGTGTGCAGCATGACTTTGCTCATACAGTCAACCATTCTGTCACGGTTCTGCAAAAGAAAGACAGAAAAAGAGACAAAGAAAGAAGTTAGTGAGTGACTCAGGTTGGACTTCATGGTAGCTGTGTTCATGTAGAATCTTTATAAATAATATTGCAAGATAATTCTTTAATGATGACACAGCAGCTACTTTGGTACATGCCACTGCACTGTGACTTAAAATACACACCAAATGATCAATAATGAAATAACATGCTTGGACAAACAAGAAACATGGACTAAAATTTGCAGTAGGGAGGCAAGAAATGGTTGGTGAAATACAGCGTAATGAGACAGTAGTTTGAGGATGAATATTTATTTTTAAATAAATAACTTGAGGTAAAGCTTAATGCTGAAATCACTAGTTAGTTAGTTAGTTAGTCACTAATTAGTTGTAGATTGTGTTTTTTCGAAGAATATTATGTTTGCCCTTGTACAGCAAAACCAAGAATGGACAGATTTTTGAACAAAGGAGACTGGAGAGACTGGAGACTTTCTCCCAGTGTGAATAAATGAGTAGACAAGTTGTACATGTTGTAACATCAATAAAATTTACCAACTGATGCCTGTTTCCTATCATAAAATAAACATGTGTTGTAGCAAACGTTAGAACATGTTCACAAATATCAGCTGCTCGTCTTGGCAGGTGATACCTCTCTTTCTGCTTTTACTGCCTCTGTGATTGCTTCTTTTGTGTTTCATATACCGTACAGGTCTTTTCATTGATATGTATTCTGTCAAACAGCTGGCGGATCTCAGCAGGGACTGGCAACAATCAAAATATGTCTAAATGGTGATATCAGCTGACAATGACATATACTGTAGGTATATGTTTGTCAATATGTACACATGTAAAATGTAACCATATGGATGTCTCTATGGTACAATCTCAATCATGATGGAAGAGTATAGAAACATATCTAGCAGACAATAGAATAGATGGAGTTTGTTGACACACGTACTTGACGATTTTCAAAACAAAACACACTCATAGAACAGGGGGGTGAAGCAATATATTGTATATGGAGAGCCCTAATAAGCTCTTATGCTTTGCATATTCTCTGTCTGTATCTCACAGACACACACACACACACTGTGCTGATGCTCTTATAAGGATGGCTGCCTTCAGCTTGACTGATTTCCGCTAGGCAGTAATAATTCATCAGAATCAAACTGTTGAATTAATATGTGCAATACGTGCAACCTTTGCAGCCCATTGTATCACATCACTTTCTGTGTTTTGACAATTTGATAAAACTTGTTTTTTCCATTACAGCCAACAACACACATCAGGGTGCCTTAGTGTGGTCTGAGCAAACATGTTGCATCTCTTCTTGACATGTTGTGTCTTTTCACACATATTCTGTTACTTGGAAATGATAAATATGACAAATTAAAGAAAAACACTCCACACCCTATGTCATGGAAAAGACAACTTCAAATTGGATTAAGTGGCAGAATGAATGAAATCAGTCAGAACAGATGGTGGTTCATGCAGTTCATGGAAGAGTGTGACCAAACCCACACAAGTAAGAGGGCAGAATTTCATTTAGGAAGAACATGATTATATTTACAAGCATTACTACAAAGGACACAAAAACAATAAACAAAGGTCTCATGTTGAATATTTTCTAGTCCAATTAAAAAATTCAGTCAAACAGTATACAGACGAATGTATATGTAAATGGGGATGTATACAATCAACTATTCTCGGAATTATATTATCTGCAGTTAAATTAACCTATTGGCAAAAGAGATGTTACTACCTAAAATCTGAGAAAAATCTAAAATAAAAAAATGTATATTCTTATTAAATTGTTGTGAACCAATACCTTTATCAACCATTTTATATATTTAAACACAAGTTGGTAAACATCATTATATAGCAAAAGGGATTTAAAAAAAAGTCTTTTGATTTTTTTGTACCTCTGTGGTCAAAACTATTGTGATTGACCCACTCTATTCCATTTTTTTCATACATTGGGCATTTCTGCAATTATGGCTCATGTATACTGGTTATCTTTTCATGCAATCTTTGCAGAAATTTTCATTAAAACACAAATAGGTTGATCTTCATATTTATGTATGTATGTGCTAGTTTTCCATCCATACTTCCATACTTTATTCATACAATATATATCACATAAGCACATGAAGATGAACCAATACATGAACTGAATGCAATGCTTGCCACAAACAGACTGGCTGACAGGTTGCAAAGACTGCAAACTATCCCTGCCTCATTTGGTGTGTCATGGACTGTGCTAAATTTAAACGGTGAGAGAAATCATCTGAATTTCTCCCTGGGCTCTTAATATGCTCACAGATTATGGTGCAAAGATAATATGGTGCCATACACGTGTAAAGTGAAATGTTACATAAAGCTAAGAAATAAATTACAATGGTCAAAATATGATAAATCTGAATTCTCAAAGTGCAAAGAACCAATCGTATGTGTCAATTTAATGTGGCACAATTTAAAACTTCACATACAGTATAAATGCTATCGTGCATATACAATTAAAATTCTAAAACTTGTTTCCAAATAGAGCCATCACATTGCATTGATCTTAATAAACCAAAGATATACAGAGGCAGTGGTTTAAATGAATCATTGTATATTGCACTGGTTTCCTCCAGCATTAATGAGAATCATTGGCTGGCATGTTTTTTTATATGTGTAAATTTTGGTATATTGTCATGGTATTTTATGTGTGACATTTACTGGATTTCATTTATTTTTCCTCTTTTATGTGCTTTTACCCCCCCAGCCTCCAGTTCACTATAAAGCCTTATTGCTATAGTTACTGGGCACCATATGGCTGGTTCTCCATTGCTACTGACTTGTAAAACACTGCCAAAAGTGCATAAGCTTGTTTAAGTGTCCAACAGCTTTCTAACACATGTACTTGTAAGGTAAAGCCAAATCCCAACTCCCTGAATTTAAAGTAATGCCTTTCCATATTATGTTCAACTTTTACTTACTAACATGCTAATGCGTTTTGCTACTGCACCCAATATGCCTGGTTAATTGTCTCACATGTTGTGCAGCAATATGGAAAAACATAGGCTCATTATTGGAATATTTTGCTATATTTTTCCAAGATTGTTCTACTTCATACTCATTAGGGCTTGGTCAATATTATTTTAGTTGACATGGTATGTTTGGTTAGCAATAAGATGGTTGATTGTCTGATTTTACTCATATTTGTGGTATTTTCTTTAGTTCTTACACTGTACAGCTGTTTGTGTTAACCCAAAATTAAAACAAATTAAACTAATTAGTATGAAAAATATAACCTTTCTGGTATGGATACAGAAAGTAAGATAATGAACCGACAAACCGATCATAGTATTCGGCACATTACTCATTAAATTAAGTTAGTAAATTACTTTGTTTAATGCAGTGTTCAATCAAACATTTGCAGATACACATGGCTAATGTTATTGTGACACACACACATACAGACACACACACACACACACACACACACACACGCCTCTGCACAAGTGATTTTCATGTCTTTGTGTTTCTGCAGATTCTTCCCACATAATAACCACGTTATGCACACACACGCTGTCCACATGAATTGCAGCACCATATGATTCAATGGTTTACTAAGAGGGTGTCTAATCAGTATAATGATTGGATGTCTTTGTAACAGTGTGTAATCAGAGTAAGAGTGAGCCTGCGATGTGACCCCCTCACCTGAGCACTGCTGAATGAGAGAACCATAATGCCAGTGAATCATCAGCAGCACCCGCTGAAGTGTGTATACTGTGCAGGAGCAAATGCTGCGTAGAATTAGGAAGGTGCCCCAGGGGCAACATCCGCAAATAAAATCCCAACTATCTGCTCGTGCAGGGTGGATTTTTGTGTGTATATGAGTAGTGTGCTCCATTGCTGTGTGCATTGCTTATTTATCTGAATTTCCCTGATGAGTTAACTGCCAATGTCCTGTGCTGTTCTTTGTTATGCAAAGATTGATTATGTGCTGTTTGTCTTTCAAAAGGAGTTTTTCTCAAGATAAATTACAGATTTGATTATTTTGTTACCTATAGAATATCAAACCCTAAAAGAATATTCCCAGTAAAATAAAAAAATCCATTTACCAAGTTCTTATTCCGGGTCTTTGCATTAATTGTTCTGTTATCTCTTGGTAATCACATATACAGTAACGGTCAATAAATACTTTTTGAATATTTATAAATCACTGAAATCCTCTCCTTTCTCTTCCTAAAAATACTTGCTGACTCATCCTGCACTTAGGAGCGTATAAATACATTTTTCCAATCAAATTTTATCTGGGTGACCAGCTAACCCCCATCATATACAACTGTAGTTACAGCTTATAGCAGCCAGTGGACCCATTATCATGGGTCAGAAGTGTGTGTTTGGAAATCAGTTGTTGACATTCTTAAAAGAATGTGGTCGGGCTTGAGGTCTACTTTATTAATTTCTCCCTCATCCTTCACCTTCTGATATAAGAATTCCAGTGAGGGCGGTGTGGTGGAGGCAAACTGTGTTCTACAGCCCAGTTTCTCTCTACAGCTCCATATTGTTGCAATTCTCTGCAGATTCTCTTGCTTGTATACCACACCTGGTTTTGAGCAATCCAATGAAAACGATGGTCAATTAGATTAAATCCTGCCGTTGGACCCAGAAATATGTTAAATAAGCTGAAGATGCTATGACTAACTAGGTCTAAAATAGTTAATCACTGCTTTAGCAGAGTAACCATACCTGGTAAAATGTCAACAATGTGATGTGACATAAAGGTAGACTGAGAGAATAAGGATGATAGTGCAAAAAAAAACCAACAACTCAAATCTTAAATGTTAGTGGCAGCCATTTCTTCAATAGCCCTTTGTCATTGGCCTCTCACTAGACTCACCATTTTGCATTCATGTTCAGTAATCACAAAGAAGAAGCAAAGACCACCAAAATCACCACTAAGAGAGCTCAGAATGTACATTGCAGCCACAAATTACAATAAAAAAATCAATCACAATCACCATTTCTCTCTGCATTTACTCGATGAATAATAACTGAGAAGTATATGAGAAGTTCTTAATTAATACCTCTAGGAATAAAATGAATATAAGAAAATGATCACAAGGTATGATATATGTTTATAATTTATCTCTATACTCTGTAAAACTCATGACATTCAGTTACGGTCCAGTGATGGCAGAAACCCTGCAATGCACTGTGAGATAAGACTGCACAGTAAAGGTGTTTCTATAATGTGGCCCCTGACCCACATTAGTGCAGGGTTGGATCCTGAGAGGGGGATGATAACAGCTAATGGTGTCTGACTCAGCATAAATCAGCGAATAGCCATTTCGCAGGGGTGTTGAGGTCACCTGCGCAACGCCATCGTTCTAAGCATATGTACACAAGCTCAACATGAATCTCAAACTTACGTAAAACATTTCCATACTATGAAACCATGGTTTACTCTTCCACTATGACACATACATAAAAACATATTTATCTTAGCTCATTTTAATACGTACACAATTTTCTATTCCCATCACAAACAAATTTCCATATGAATCGCTGAATGCATGCAGGCCTTACTTTTCAACACAGCTCAGGGCTAACTCGTAAGAGGATGGGTAAGGATAAAGTCTGTCTTTACCAGAGTCACAAAACACAGTCCTGAATGCACCATGATTCCACCTACATGTCTCCACAATCCTCTAAAATGCTTTCTGCGCAAAAGAAAAGGCTTACATTGCCTTTCCTGAACTTCCCTATCACACTTAATCACACTAAATAGAGGATTATTTACATCTCGTCAGACCAATGAATGTTCGTATAGCTTCTCACTCTCTTCTCACTCACTCTGCTGTCCAGGTGTGGGTTTTATCAGACAGAGATCTAGAGGTGAGAATGTAGTTACTGTATACAGGAGATCGCAATCGCTCCTCAGGCAGTCGACTGATATCTTCCCTGGGTCATCGCTGAAATTCTGTACCTGTATTTTTCTTTTGCACAATCTCTCTATGGCTCTTTCATATCTCCCACATTTCTACTTCCTTTTGGTGTAGCACTACTAACTGATGTGTATTTTTTGTGTCACACTATTGCTTAGGTGCAATAACTGACACGCTGTCAACCTGCATTAATGTAAGCAAAGTTGTTGAAGATGAGCATTTAGGAGACCAACTGAAATCTAAAACACACAAGGTGATGATGATAGTGGGAAACCAACAAGTGGATGTGCATTTAAAAAAACAAGTCAATAACAAAACTGTGGGTGCAAAGTAAGCAAAACTATGAAGTAATTTGTAAAGGAAAGCCTGACACATATTTTTTGATTAATTCTCTTTCAACAATCAAAGAGCTTAAATTTGAGTTTATATCCTGCTGTGCTCTTTTGCTTGGCTACATTTTAATAGTACATGTGCATTCATGGACACATAATAACAATACAAATTAATATATTTATGATAATTTTAGATACAGCGCATACAGATCAGCTATAGTCCTGAGCAGGCTCCTCAAAACTCAGAGGTTTCAGTAGCCAGAAACTCCACAGAAACATGGTAGTTGATTTTGTTCTAATTGGAGCCAATTGAATCAAGCAATCACGGGTCAGATTGTTCATCATCCTCCTGCCGAGCAGAGTGGACACCCACTATCCATGTTTGATTTCAAATTATTTACTAGCTAATTAGCCCCACAGCTCCAATATGGAATGAATATAATTATGCAAAATGATGAACTTAATTACTCAATGGTAGACCTCACTGTACAGTACAGGAGGTCGGGTTGTTAGACTGCAACATACACACACAGAGTATATCTTAAAAATCAGCACAAGTATATCTTACTTATTTATACCCTTTAAAGACTTTTTAAAAACTGTGTGTTTTGAATTTATTTGAATGTGGACTATAGAAGGCATAAAACCTGTTCATCCGTTAAAGGATTATGTAAGCAGTCAGTTCAAGTGAAAACATGAAAATCAAAGTTGGCATAATATGGTTTTTCTGTAATAGCAATGACACTGAATGTCACTGGTCGACTTTCTAACCACTACATTCTGTTTATACTTAGACTCTTAAGCCATAATCCTGGCAAACTATTGGTTGTAAACATTTTTCTTTGGCTTTCATCTGAGGGGTAAGTTTTCACACCCTGAAAGCTCACAAGGCACTTCTTATTTTGCCCAAGTAGTTTGAGGATTTAGATAACAACTTGGCCTCTGTGCAATCAACCAATAAAAAGCCACTTGTGAAATTGGCCTGGCTCTATCTCCTCTGGAAAGGTTTTTCAGACTGTGTTTGATGTGGCCCCCAGGCACTGATCATCCAACATAATGTGATTCCTCTTCACACAGAAAAGCTTCCCTGCATTTATGGTGGATGGTGGGAGACAGTTGCTTTCTTTACCCGGCAATTATCAACACCCCTTAAAAAGCATAATCAAGGCGTCAAATTTTGATATTTTGACTCAGAAGACGGCTCGGGAGGAAGAGCCACTTCCACATGGCAGGAAGAGGAGGAAAATAAACTCTCAGAGCGAGAGCAAAGCCGCAGAAGCAGCGGGGCTGTGTGAGGAATAAAGCAATAATGAAAGCAACATTACGTGTGATCATGCAGGGAGAGAATGTGCTACATACTGGGTGCAGCAGTTATACAGCAAGCTTTCTTGTACATTAGCATCTGACATGGCTGCCCTCACATCAATGGGTCCAACTCATCGCAGTGTAATTGGTCATAATGAGGAATGAATAAAAAAGGCGAATATTTCAGAATGCACCAAAAAGGAATTTAAAAAAACAACCTCAAATCCATCTAAGTCAGATATTAAACCATTTGCCACTTTGACGTCAGTTATTATTACAGTTGTTATTCACACTAGGCAATTAACTTTTAGTGATCAAAAAATGGTTAATACTTGTCTGAATAAAGCAGAGGACATGCATAAGCTAAGTGTTTGATGCCTTAATGTCCTAGATAACTACAAAATAACAGTACATCCTCATAAGGTTCATTGTAAGGGAAAGTTATTAAATCATCATTTTATTTTAATGAGGCTTATATCTCATAGTGATGATACCCTGAAGGAAAGATGTTATTAACTTGCAGGCTTGTTCACAGTCAGAGTGTGCAATTAACCCACCTTTTCAAAAGAGCATCAGCGAGTAATCAAATGGGATCGTAATGAGAGGGAGAGACTGCGATGCTCTTTGTCTTATCCATTATTGAAGGGATCTTTGTAAAGGGCAGTGAGGCTTTAGGTTGGTTAAAGTGAGCCTGCCAACATGCAAGATGACACTGTACTCTTTTAATGAACCACTGTCAGGATGGTTCATTCAGGAGCCCACGTGTGACCTGGATACAATCAAACAACTCAGACCATATCTATTTTTCCAAACACTAATAATTAACAAGTGATATAAGCAGAGTTTCTAGAAGGAGTAGAATAAGATTAACAACAGCAGCAGCAGCAGCAACCTTGAGGATGCTTCATGCACACATATGGCAAGGGAAAAAACTACAAACCGTTGTTAGTAATTGTTCCATTTTCACAACCATTTTCATAAATTGGATTGCACAAGGCGAGCTGTAAAATTCATTAACACACACACTGCAAGAGCAACATGATCATAGTCACATGATCGAGGGTTTTGGGACCAAGAGCCCTTAACGGTGAGGATCAGCCGCCTTGGGGCAATAATAGGCTTCCATGCACAGATTGCCCTTCTGCTTGGTTTGCAGAGCGAAGTCAAAGCTCAATTAATCCGTGTTAATTAGAGATAAACTTGGTAGATTGAGTCAGTTGCTCTTTTCTGTGTCTGATAACCCTTGGTTTGGGAAAGAGGCAAAACGGCCCCATCAAACAGTCAGATCTTGATTCATTCCACAGTGAAGGGAGTTAATCCAGTGTTTAATAGCTATTAAAATTATGAACTTTGGAGACAATCAGGAGCTTGTAAAAGAAGGTAACAAAATTAGGTAATTAAATGTGTGTGGATAAAAATACGGCACGGACAATATGAAAGGGCTCAATAAGGTCTGGGGAACAGAGCATTGTCATTTCATTGCATTTACAAAGTTACAAGTGAAAAAGATAAATCGACCAATTTGTCAGTTCATTAGAGAACAATGTGTTACATATTAAGAGTTTTATTGCAGTGTATTTTTCCGAGTTAAAATGACGCTCACTCTCCACACCCATTAGACTCATACAATATAAACATTAATGCACCGTTATGTTGATGTTGAGGTGATGTTATTATGCTTTATAGTACCATTTAAGCAGGTCAGAATGCTCTCCAGAGTGTTCCTTCACTATAGAACATTCAGGTAAGATACTAAATGTCACATTAACAGGGGCAAGTAGTCTAAAAGATGTGAATTGCCTGAAGTACATAACACAGATGTGTTTTTCTAAAAGATGCTGTACATTAATTTCTTTCCTCTGCAGAAATAATGGAATATGGAAAGGATAAATTCAATCATCTATACAATATCATTCATCATTCATCTAAATACCTTGACCCCGAAATGGATGAAGATATACATTGTAAATTGCATAAACATTCGTGCTAAATCAGCAGGAATCATTGGTAAGAACCTGAGAGATTTAACTTTTCAAGCATATTCAAATCCTTTAAAGCCTGTGTCTGTCCTTAATTATTTGACTGGGCCTCCAAAATTATCCATTTTCCTATGCATGAATTGGTGCAAAACAGTGCTTGTAAATATTTTTGTCCATCACTTTAGTCCAGTCTGAAATATCTCAACAACTATTAGATGGATTCCCATACAAACTGATGCAGATAACAAAGCTGTCATGCTGACTTTGGTGATCCAGTCTTTAACAACTATTGGAAGGAAAAAAATTGGTCCATCAGGATGAATTGTCATCACTTTGGAGATTTCTTGACTTTTCATCTAGCACCACCATCAGGTTAAAATTATAGCTTGTTCAATACTTTGGTTAAGAACTGAAAACCTGCAGAACTAATGACATTTTTATTGGCCTCAGCTGTATTGCAAGTAGCTAATGTTAGCAAGACTCTTAATATTTGTGTCTGCTAACATACACCATCCATACTGGAGTGGGAGATATACGATAGGAACCTTGTTGTATGGTTTGCTTGAAGATTCAATTCAGAAGTTCAGTTATTGAATCGCTTTACTATGGAAGAAAGCAGGTTAAGTAGAATTATATTTATTGGGAATATATAAATCAGTAGATGTGATCAAAGAAGTGCACATTTTGTTACTGCTATGAGTTTGAAATTATGTAGATGGTTCTATTAGTGTAGTTTGTTGTTATAACGTTGATATTTTGAATAGCAGCCAAGTTTTTTAATCTCATGTGGGAAGGACCAAATACCTGACATGACACAGATTAAAAAAAAAAAATATGTATGTCTTACTTGGGAACCTCCCTAGCACTTATGTACTGACTTGTGGGGTGTTTTACATTATTTAATTTTGTAACTGCCACATATTATTACATATATCATTGGTAATGTGGAATGGAAAACGTTCCACTGTCAGCTGTCGGCTGCTAAACTGAAATTATGCTAAATGTTATAATTTGCAATCACTGATATAAATCATACACATTCACCCATAAATACCTTGGATCCTTCCACACAGGTAACTCTATCATCCGTAACATGACATGCAGTTGATAAACATCTATGGTGTTCTTTATACCCAGAATGTATTAATATTCCACTTCAGTAAGGAGAGCAAAACCCTACACTCATTAATCATAGTAACTAGCTGTATTTTTAGATAATGAATAGAGATCTTTTGTCATCTGCACCCTCACCACCACTTACATGGATGATGTATACCTATGTGCTATGTAACATATATTCTATTACACAAACACTAAATATAGCATGTAGCTCACTAAGCTACTCTGACTGCATTGAGTGAAAAATCAATAACTGCATCAGAGACCAGAATCCCTGCCATACAAGCATTATATGGGTATTTATATGGATGACTGCAACTGCATTATTGATTAATTATAATATCAAACCACCAATGACTGGGACTTAACAATGGTAGAGGTATATGATGTTACAATGTACAATTAACAGAACAGTTAAACATTTCAGACTATGCTACTGTGATAAATTATTGATGCTTTGAGGGATTTTCTTTCTTACTTGCTGAGATTAGCCTACAACAACACACCTGAAGCTGCTAGGGATGCCATGTATTGCTCACTGGCATCACTGGAAGCTCATACACCAGCCAACAGTGGGACTTGAACCTAGGTGCTGCGGGTGTAAGGACTGCTTCCTAAATCATACCAGGCTGCTGCCAGTAACAGGTAAAGAAAGGATAAGAGACAGACAGAAAATGAAAAAAAGAATTTCCTTTCCTTAATCTTCTCTTTCCCTTCTGACTTCATCATAAACTTGCATAACCAGCAAGACTGCCTCTTTTTTTTTTCACCGATCTCCTATATTTTCACTGACCTAGACTTTATTTTTATTCAGCCTCACGTCTAAAGAGCATTTTTAAAAAGGGTAAGCAGAACCTAGAGTGAATTTCTTCCTTCTCTGGCTTTGATCAGAAAAGCCTTGTGAGATAAATTGTGTGAACTGATTAAAATGCATCTGCAGTAGCCGTTAACACATTGTGTGGGCTCCTGAGAGCCCTTGTGGATGTGCCTCTTGCCCCCCTCCACCACCCCTCCATGTCTGGACAGCCTACATCAGGTCTGAGTCAGGGGGTGTTTCATCAGAGCTGTGACTCAATCACAGGGAAAGTAAAGGTGGTTGGCGAAGCCCCTCACTCCCCCACCCACACATCCAATTCTGGCCTATATTTATATCTAAGCGTTTTTCATAAAAAATCTAAATATACCATATATCATGTACAGCCTGAGTCAGAACACAAAAAATTATTCATGGTAAAAAAACAAACAAAAAAAACAGTAACACCACCAACAACAAAAACATATCTACAATTATCCATGTACTGCTGACTCTATAAATGCCTATAGTGAAAATTGAGAAAAGAAAAAACAGTGTCACTGCAGCATAACAGGGAAGCATCATGCTTCCCATTGCCATCATCATCAGCTTAAACCAAGTACTGTACTGAGAGGATTCTTTTCTGTATTACACTAAGGCATTGCACACATCTCACAGTCATGCTGATTACAAAAATAACTCCATATTAATTTAGAGCATGATATTGTAACATTTAACACAAGATTTAAGAATTTATCAAAGCAACCAGTGTAATCATTAAGCATCATTCAGCACACACTGTCTCCAGCACAGACATAACTCACTGGGCAAGATGTATATCATGCCCAATATAACAGACAAATGTACCCTTTTTTGTGGGAAACAGAAGTTATTCATAACATTACACAAAAAGAACATATGCAGCTCTAACATACCCATCCATCTCCATGAGGTCCCAGTGTTTCAGTACACTTGGCAGGAAATCTTGGGCATATATCTGTAAGACATCTCTCCATTTCTTCCTCTAAATCAAAATGGACGCACAACTTCTTTTCTTAAATCTCATTCTCTTATGCTATTATTTTCTGTGCGTGTGAGATGTCCGTTCCTCTGCGTCTCTCTCTCTCTATGTCTTCCCCTCTCTCCCTCCTCTTTGGTTTTCTCTCTCCTTACCCAATCAAGAGATCTGGCCTCTGACCTTGCAGCTCAATGCCATTAAACTATTTCAATTCTGCACCTTGTGGCATCTCAGGGAAGACAATGTAGCCTTATGCAATCCTTAATATCAGCCCTTACCAGATTGTATATTTTTCTTTTATATAGTCTCGGTCATCTGCTGGTTTGGTGTTTGGTCCCAAAAAATATTGAAGCTTTAAAGATACATATATAATTATTTAGCTGATATTTCAAACACATTCTGGGGAAAGGCAATAGTGTATTGATTGACTCAGTGGATCCAGTGTATGTTCACACATCCGAATCAAATTCTTAAGCAAGCAAACAAAAAACATTATGAGTAAAGGTTCAGAGGATTATACATTTGGATTTCAGCATGTATGTTTACACTTTATTTATTGTCCTTTATTCATATTGTAATTTTTATGCTGTAATTTCTGTCTGCTCTGTCTATACAACATCTTTTGCATGGCAGAGGAATCCCTGCTCTGTTGCTGTTCCTGAGGTTTTTCTCACTCTACACTTTATTTGAATTGGGTCTAAGGGTCAAAAGATGAAGGCTGTTCTATCTTGTACACATTGTAAATCCCACTGACTTTGACTTGGATTGAAATCTTGTGCACAGTTTTGTATTAAACTAATGTACCGTCCTACACAATGTAGAGCCATTTACTAAATATTAACAAAATAAATCATAATGGTTTATAAAATAGAGTATTAATTGTGGATTTTAAAAGATGACTTTCCCACAACAGGCATACAGCCTTTCAATCTTTCCAATCTGCTGCCTTTAGATGTACAATTTACAGTAACAGTAATCTGCAGATGATAGAAAACATCGCAGATATTCCATGTTTCAATATGCAGTACAGATATTTCAGGTACCACCTGTGAGGTTGCCTATACTAGTGATAATGGTAAGAAATGAAAAGATCTTTAAAATAACCAAATGTCATAAAATTTGACTCCATTTTAACTTTGTTTCGGGTGAATTAATATTAATGTTGAGATAATTGGAAATACGTTATGATAGATGTTAGATGAGGCAAACACAATGTTAACATCAGTGCATTCTACTGCATAATGTAGCCATCAATACACACAACAATGGTTTTACAATGACAAAATGTAAATACAAGATGCTGATTCAAATAAACCACTGCATATATGGCTAGGTTTGAAAAAATCAATTTTCCAATTCAAATCAACCTTCATTTGAATGATCTAATTTCAATTTATAAAATCTCAAGACTCCATTAGTCTTGTGTGGCCAGCTTTTGGTTCTTTGCTCAATGAGATCTCATGGGCAGATCTTAAGCAATGACATCTTGCTACATGAGATCTAGTTGAACTTCAATTTAATCAAAAAACATAGCAGGAGCTGATCCACTGAAGGCAAAGCCAAGCCTAAAGGCAGATTTCTGGTTGCATCTTGGATTTTAAAACTATGAAGACAGAGAAGAGCTGTACAAAAGCAAAGCCATATATAAGATGTGCAAAATGGAGGTGAAATATAGTGTCAATACACACTGACTGTATAGGCTGTAGACTTGCACTATGATGTGTTGACTGCTGTAGTGTGTTGGTCATGTTGAATAAAAAGTAACTGCTTTAAGGTCAATTCTTAACATAAACAATATTTTTAATAATACACTAGGTAAGATATTTCCTTGTGCCATTTACAGCATTAATGGTCTTTCATATCCAAGCAAAATTGGTAGTGTAACTGAAACAGCCCGAACCGAATCAATATTAAATTGAATCAAATCAGAATTCAAATCGAATTGAATCAGGACCTTGCTAATCAAACTGATTCAGGAAATCAGTATCTGCATATACATAAAGGCAGGCAGCATTGCCTCAAAACATCACTGAATGATTGCTACCCAAGGGAATTCACACAGCAGGGCTAATCTGACTGCAGTCACAGCCGAAGACATTGGGTTTACAAGGGGTTAATGAACACTCAGAGGACAAATCAAAGCAGGCATTTGAGTGATTTGACTGTTTTTATAGCTTGCTGTTATCAGCCATTCAATATGCTTCCCCCATGGGATTATGGTCCATGAAAAGATCACAAAGCCTTATTGGATATTGATCAAGTCACGTGATTCAGTTGTTGTGGAACCACAGCAACAAAATAAAATGAAAGATACAGCAGGTGGAAAAAGATAATGCCCAAAATGATCATCCTGCTGATTCTTGTCTAGAATGTCTCAGTCAATATTGCATTTATTGTGCTTCATGCTGTTCATGTTCACCTCAAACACTGTGGGATAGATTTCCTGAAGCCCTCATCATGTTTAGAATAACCCTCAACCCCCGCCCTTATCCGTTTATGGCATCTCCTGAGCAGCTGCAAGAAGCCTAAAAAGGAGAAAAGCCCCCTTAAAGTATAAATGGTTTCATACATTGCCAACTGGCCATGCTTTTTCAGAAATTACGTATTTGTATTTACAGTGTAGAGTGTGTCAGTATCGTTAAAGTTACATGCTGAAGTAGCTAGGGTATAGCTGGAATTTCACATTTTGGTCTGCCATATATATTACTTTCAGAGAGACAAATAATACATGGCTTGCTACCGGCCTGCATGTTCATATTCCTTGTTTTGTCACCTATATTTATGCATTGTCACATTGTGACCAAAGCTGTTTAAACAACAAGTTCAAGGGAAATAAACTCTTGGATATCTGTATAGTATTGGCCTCAAAAATCCAGCATTTGTCTGACTGTAATTGAGACTTAGTCTGAGCGAGAGACATAAATAATTCATGAATAGCAGTAATTTATTATTAATGTTTGCTGATGTGATCTACCAAATAAAAGTTTCCTTATTTTTTCCACCAAACAAACTAGGTTTACTTTAGAGCTGAAACAATGAGTAAAACAATTAATCAACAGAAAATGTATCAGCAACTATTTTGATTAATTGTAAAAGTAATTTTCAAAGAAAAAACAGGATCATTCTGAGGTTCTTGCTTCTCTGATGTGAGGAGTTGCTACTGATTTATTTATATCATTATGAGCGGAATATCTTTGGTTGTGGATTGTTGATCAGACAAAACCAGACAGTTTTACTGGTTATTGACTTTTGTGCTTTGGTTCTTGGCTGAAACCCATTAAATAATCCCACTTTAAGTGAGTAAATGTTGAAAGTCTAATTTGATATAACCACAAAACAACTGGAGAAGCTCATTTATATCATTCATAAGATGCTGCTATGCTCTGATTGCAGGACATGAACACGGATGACACATACAGTACATATTAAATAATTTGATTCCTCTCTCCAGTAGCTAATGAAAGACAGATTATTTATAGTACAAGTTTCATGTATTTCCTTCAAGAAACAAGTCAAACTTGAGCAACAGCACATACCCTTCATCTAAATTCAGTTGTATGATTAATTACCCTGCCATGACTCTTTCCCATCACATACTTTTTAATAATTCATGACTTCTTGGTGGTCTCCCGGTATCCTTCACACAGTTCTCATTTGAACAATGTGGGGAAGGCAAGTGATGGGAGTAAAATGAAAAGAAAACAAGTTAAAATAGGGATCTTTGAGTTTGAATAGTGATCTGTCAGAGCTGCTTGTCACAGGAAATAGCCACAGGCTGCATCCAGTCAAATGAGTGTGAGCAGGATTGTGCCTGCTTTGCCTGTGGGTGCCCAGGTAATGTCACTGCTTATACAATGTTGACTTGTGAGAACAGTACAAAACAATGTTGCTAGAATTTAATCAAAATAAACATGTTCAAATTTAATTAAATTGCATTCTCCGTTGCAGATTGCCTCCAGTACAAACACTGCAATACGATTACAAGACACAATTCAAGAAACTTTGGAAATATTCAAATTGGGAAGTTTGTAAAAATGAAATACTGTTAAAACTGTGTTAAATTACCTCTGTTTAAAAGTGTCTATGCTCAAGCATGACACAAATGGCCTTCTTCAGGTGGCTGTCATCGTCATGGTAAACTGAAACACATTTCCTGCTCCACTGGTTCCTTGGGGCGTTGGGTGAATGAGGCAGGGGAACACCCTCAGCACTAAGCACTGAACCATAATCAGTCCCTCCAGGATCTTACACAGTGTATTTTATGACTATAGCTACCAAAATGACAACATTTCTAGCCATTCTTTTTTTATAAAAGATTATATCTGTGACCGTTGTTTGTTATTTTTCAAAGAGTTTTGACACTAACCCTTTTAAGATGTCACTAATATGTCATAATTCCAGTGAGAGTAAAATTGATCTCCATTTTTTTAGAATAGCTGGTGCTTTTTAGACAGATGTATAATAAAAACTTCCAAAGAACAAATATGTAAATAACTTTGGTTTAATTTCTTAAGTCCCTTTAGAGCTGGAAAATAGTTATGTGTACGGTATATCAAATAAACAGTGCAAAATGGCCTCCAAAATCTCTCACTCCCTCCTTTCCTCTACTTTATTCTGTTTAATGTCTCCTTGAAGTTACTTACTTGGTAAAGGAGGAGCACTGAGAAAGCATTTGGATCCACCCAGGGACTCAGTAGCTCTCTACACAGCAGTAGTTTAGCTAACAATAGCCCTGGGTGATTAGTTTAAGCACTAGGAATGGGTTGGTGTGGGATGTTAATATTTTTACAGTAGGTCTGCCAAGGCAATGTGTTCTAGGTAGCTACCTGAAATGATGAGTATATCTTTCTCCTTCATTTTGTCAGTGTATCAACAAGATCAAGTCACTCCACAAGACACACAAATGTCATGTAAACAGCAATTACCCAACAGAGAATCCTTTTCTTAGCTGCTCTGGCCAAAATCATGTGTCATAATTTGAATAATATAAGGTGTGAATTAATAGTTATCATCATTTAATTGGAGGTCAGTTAGACCAATATTCACTTTCAGACTACAAAATTACAGTATTTGTCAAGACTACTGTTTGCTGTTGATGCAAAATCTATAGCTTGTTTACAATATGAGACATCTTTGGTATTTGGCACACTATGGTTTTGTTTGGCCCGTAAAAAAGAATAAAAGCATGTTAGTTTTAGTGGGTTTTCTATGGGATTCAAATCAGACAAAATTTGTTCAGTAGACAAAGCTAGTAGAGTATAAATTAACAGTATAGACCAAGCAAGTTTAACACCATTATAAAATTGGAAATTTGTTTTATTGGTTAGTCAAGCTGAGTTCCATAATAAATAAAAGCTATGCCAAATATGAGTATAAATATCATCTTAACAGCTGTGAGAGTAGTGGTGATAGCTGGCTTTAAACATTCTCAAAAATTATACAAAGGGAGCTCTTTGGTGACCAGCTCAGTGCTGTGGTGATGTTTGTAAATGAAGCAGAACCTGATAGGATTTCACTCTAAGTATTTACAAGAACTCTATAAATCAATTCTCCAAGCGTATCAAGTGTTAGCATAATTGTAAACACAGTATTATTAATTTTCAGGGGAAAGCATTCGTATTCTTGTATTCAGTGACATACTGTCATAGACCAGCCCTCTAAAACACAATTAGATTGTGTATATTATTTGAAACTGTGTATGTTTAATGTCACCACAGATGGGATAAAAGAGTAAACAAGAAAGGAGAGGCATCTCTGGCACAATTTAAACCTGCTTTTGTGATGATCTACGCAAATCTTTAGACTTACAAGTTTGACAGCTGGTAAGTCAAGTATAATGTCTTTGAGTGAAATGATATGTGACCCACGTCATCTGCCAAGGAGCATGTTACTGGTAAGGTCTAACAAACAATTTGCTGAGTTTGTGTGAAAACAATTTAAAATGTCACTATAAACAGTTTTACTTTATCTAATAGCAGCAGAATAGAGATCATTTGTTGACAGATTTTTCTAAGGCCATAGATTTGGAGTTGGACACATCAACAACCCTATATCATTTGACAGTAAATGCTTTGGGGATTTGGACTCTTCACAACCATTTCCTTACTTCCTAAAGGTTTGTTGCTACCTGGATACCTGGGTTTCATCAAGGGTCTGTTTGCTGAAGATAAGCCCCAAACCAACTCTACTGCAGACTGACCCTTTTGCAAAGAAATCATTAACATGGCTATTTCTCATGGCACCTCACCAATTTCTCCCATCATTTTCAGCATCCCGAGCACTGACAGTGTCTACTTAACTTAATGACGTTCTTGACTGCTTCAAGGTAAGTGATTGGAAAGTGTATAATCTTTTAAGAGGGCTGAAAGGTAATGCTTAAAGGAAGGAATGGCTAATAATGTTTTATTATGAAAACAGATTAAATTAATCTATGGATTAATCAGTTGCTCTGTGGACTGCCCCTCGGAAATCTTATTATCCTCCTCTCACAACACTGCAGTATTAATGAAACACTCTCTTGGCATATGCAAACTGCTGTCCACACTGCATTTCCAAAACCCACTGCCATTCAATAAATACCTCACCAGAGCTCTAATTCAGGTTTATTGTTTGTAGTTTGCTCTAAATGTTCCAAAAGCATTTAGAGCAAATGGATTATAAACTGACAGATAGAACTGGATGCTGAGGAAGGACATGGACAGATTTCTGAGCTTATCTGCCATGGCAGCTGTTTATAAGGGCAGCCACACCTTCAAGCCTCTTTCTGACCAACTCTTACTACTGTATATACTGTCAGCCAATATGCTGGTGTCTGTTAACAATATGAGTGTTCCCTGAGCACATATTATATTTTATTTGTGCCGGTTTATTCATCTCACATTTTCTGTGATTAAAACATATTTTGCATTAATAAAATCACAGACAGATTTACACTTAGATATTTTCAACATGTCTTACTCTCAAACCAAGTCTGCATTGCTAGGAACTTCACACATTGACCTATCAACAAATCCAGCACACCTCCAAACAGCTCAGGAATATGTCACTGACAAAACAATGAATTGAATCTTTTTGCATTGTAATTCAAGGGCCAAGTGGTCAATCTGGTACTGCTATGGGAAAGAAATGTTATCTCTCTTTCTGTGTCTATATGTTTCCCACAGCATATTGCAGAATATCACAAATGTATCTATCAGTCACTAATAACGCTAGGATACAGGGATTAAAAAAAAAAAAAAAAAAACACGCATTAGGGTTTGCAAACTTTGGGTTGAGGTCTGGTTCTTTACCCCATGATGAGACCTGTTAAGTGTCTAGAGTGATTAATTTGGGCCATCTTCAAATGAACAATAAGCTACTTAGACTTTATGCCTATTCTTCATATCTTATATTTTTACAAGCAGCAACAACAACATCAGCAATAATCAGACAATCTGTAAAGCCGTATTTAGGCACAGTTATAGTTTCAGTAGAGCTGGGACTGATTTGAGCTTGCGCTGGACCATTAGTCTGCAACTGAGTGAGCTAGTAACAGTTGGCTATCAGCTCAACAAATCCTTAGTTTGGAGATATTTTAGTCTTGAAACACAGAAAATCAAGTCAGTGACATGTAATGTGTGTAAAGCCAATGTTCCAAGGGGTGGAAGATGTGCTGTATCATACAATACCACCAATTTAATTAAACATCTGCAAAAGTATCATGGGAAGAACACCAAGACTTTGACGATGCTGTTCTTTCTTCACAGTTGTTGCTGCTGCATTACCATATATCCCTATTCGATTTGTCCTGTTCTCTTATTACTTTTGAAATCATGTATAGAAATCTACTTTCAAGTAGCTGATAATGTGTTGCTGTGCACTTGATTTGTTCAAGTTCTTCAAAACATTATAGTAATTGCAAGAGCAATTTGCACTCCTAAACTTGTTTGTATGTGAAGCCTGCTTAACCTACAGTTCATAGGATTGGGTTGCTTTCCAGTTTTGCTGGTCTGGTGTGGTGTACAAGCTTAAACTGGTTTGATTTTATGCTAACTCACTGAACTGACATTTTTCACTGTGAGACTAATGACAATGAGACCTTCTACATATTGTTGCTCTGAGTGTTGGCGCCTCCATGTGAGATGCTTTGGTTGATAAATATGTGTGGCTCCATTCACTCTCCACTCTCAGTCTTGCAGAGAGTGAGATGTGATCGGGGCTGCACTCAGTGCTGCTGAGAGGCCGAGTGCATGCAGACATGACCATGGGAGTAAATGCCCCCATATGACATAATAGAAAACTGCACTGAATCATTTTGAAAGAGCAATTAAGAAACTCCGACACTCATCCATCTGACCAATGGTGTAACTTCATTACACTGTCAGTGACTCAGTCAGTCACGGACAATTCTGTTTCTATGGCTGGTCCTTGAGGTCCTCCCAGAAACAAAAAGTATGCCAGGAGACCTAATACTAAAGGGAGGTTTGTTCCATATGAGTCATCAGTACAACAAAGGCTTGGTCACCATTTGACCTGGACCCTGCAACAGCCAAAAATTAGCAGACCTAAGAGGACATTAACATGTTAAAGGGTTGCTAATATAATCAGGCACCACCATTAATGTTATTGATATCACTTAGAAATAACTTTCAAGATAACTGGCCACCAGTTCAAAAATTTGGGGCAAATCGGGGCAATGTGGAAAAATAACTGGGTCTGATTATCTTATTGAGAACTGGAGCAATCTATATATCCCTGTATGTGCCCCTTACAATACACCCATGTTATACACTTCTAGAGATGCATAAATTGTCTTGAATGTTATTTGCTTTTATAACTGACCCTTTTCCAACAGTTCTCATTAAGCTTTCAGTGTGAGTGGCCACAAAAGGTACTACCAAAACAGGACTACAATGCTCCACTTGTTCCAAGGTGCCCCTTAGGGTTGCTTCTAAGGACACTGTGTCACGATGGTAGAAAAGTTCAGGGGAAAAGGTTATTGCTTCCAATCTGGCAGGGGGAAAAAGGAAGCATGATGACTAAGCTAGAGGGCACCACTGATGCCTAATTATAGTCCAGATGGTCTGAATAGGTAGGACTTCCAACAATTAATTACTGAATGTCCATGTGCTACACACAGCCAGCATCCCTCTAAAAAGGTGAGCCAACATATCTTCATTTCTTATTGAATGGATTGATTGAGAATTTGCATCTATACAATTATAATTATGATTTTCAAAGAGACAATTGTTTATATGCAGATGTCAGGTATTCTATTATGTTTATATTTTAAAACACAACTTAACTGTCTCTGTCACATAATATCTGTTTGCAAAACACATCCTCCCTAGGGAAATTCCCTGACATCTTTTAACTGTGTGTCTACCTTTTATCTTAACCCTATCACAGATGTTTCTATGATGACATGAACCTAAAAAAACATAATCTCTTCTGTTGATTATGACCACACTACCAAATGTGCAGTATTGTTATGATGGCTAACTGATTGTGCCCCAATTATTTAGGGGATTAAACTGTTTAAGCTAAGAAAATTAAAGTGCCATCAGGGGAAATGTTTAAGAACATGTGCTTCGGTAATTTAGAATGGGGCTGTGAATTTCTGGCATCCTATCTGCAAAAACAAAGCGGTCAAAAGAGGACAGAAAATAGAGCTCTTTTTTTTCTGACAGACATCTGATTGGTCAAACAGCAGGAGGTTTAATCTTTCACTTCAGAGAGAACTGAACGACTTTCTTTCCAAGCAATATGAAGATGATGTGTGGTTATGTCTTGGCCACTGGCCACCATTTTTTCTGTGTGACAATTAATTTGATATATATCACATACGACACAGCCCATGGGCCCCATTATATGATTCAGGATATCCAGGAAGGGTCTTTTGGAGACACTTCAAACCTATCTTCTTTCAACAGATAGAGCACACTTTGTTCTGTTTTAATAAGAGAAAGGAGCTGCATGTGTCTTCCCATATAGAAGTCTATTTTTACTAGTTAGTAACATGCTTCAAGTTGGGGAATTCAGGGTTTACCTTTTAGGGATGTGTGGAGTGCAACCAAGGAGGAGGAAAGGAGGGACCATCATGGAAATTAGTTGTAATTAAAAAGAAGTGAGTCAAAACAGTACAAGAAGCCACAATCACAGAGCTTGTGTGATCATAGAGAAGTGCAAAGTAGCACAACCCTCTGTAGCAGTAACAAAGGCAAAACGTAAAGTGGTTTTACTGTTTGGCGGTGAGTGTTACATGTTTTGATGTGGTCCATTTTGTGCAAGGGGTGTGTGATGGTAATGGCACATCTGATGTATCAAGAACTGTTAAGGAATGTCTCTTGTTGTAACGCAGCTGGAGAGGTGGACATCCAGAGTTTATTCAGTTTCCTCAACAAAAAAAAAATCAATGTGTTAATTAGGAAATGCCATAGGTGTCATGAAATTTGACATCATCAACAACTTCATGTACTGTATCTAGCCCACGCCAGGATACTAGGATTGACACTATTTTATTAATAGATTTCATTGAAACAAGAGGAGCATAGAATGTGTTTTGCATGTTGTTTCATCAGATTTGCGCTGTGATTGATTGCCATCAAGTGTGCCTTTAAATAATCAGGTGCTAATTAGCTTAGAATCCAACAGGACCACATTTGTACAGCATCTCATTATGCAATCCAAATGCAATTCAAAAATAATAATAGGCAATAGCAACTATAATTCTAACGTTCTACTGTTGCTGTTTACATGGTCCAATTCAAATAGATCTAAAATAAAAACCATAACAGCTAGAGCTTTCATTATTTTTGCAACTGAAAGCTAAGGCTCTCATCATTAACACAATCACGTTGTACGCTTGTGTTGGAAGCTGTGTTGTATGTTGTGTGGGGATAATAAAACCAGGTAAAATGTAGTGACTATGCAATGCAAGGTGGCGCAGTAGAGTGGAGTGGAGCAGAGCGAAGAAGCAGGGCGAAGTCAGAGAGATTGAGACACAGTTGAAAGATTCAGCTTCAGAATTTCAGAGTTTCAGAGGCTTACATAACCTTTTAGCTTCGGTTGTACAGATTTTAGGGATATGAAGCATTTTAAGATATCCTGGGAAATGACATCACAATAAGCAAAAATATCAGTGTAAGCACTGGTGGACCATTTCTATCGCAGAGTTCAAAGGATTAATATAAACCAACACACTATTAAACTTGAAATGTCTCAGCAAAAAAGCTGAAGTAGCAATGAAGGAGAATAAAAGACGAAAGCCAACTGCATTACCCAGTGCTAACACTGGCATTAGCCCACCTAAGGCTAACACTGGAGTTCTGCCAACATGGTTTCATGAGGAAATGGAAAAGGGTTCAACAAAATTCAAGCCTTGTTGGATCACAAGCTGAACACTTTACTTGACCTGGTGGAAACTCTTGTCAGTGACAACCGTGCACTGGGGCAACATGTTAAAGTGTTAAAGATATTGAAGCAGGTTTCTGCACAGAAAACTTCAACCAAGACCTTGGTGATTATAAAAAAGAAGACAGAGGAAAAGAAAGCTTGATGATTTGGAGAGCAGAGCAAGGAGGCAGAACCTAAGGCTGGTTGGCCTACCAGAAGGTGTGGAGGGGAAAACCCCATTGCCTTCCTGCAAGAGTTGCTCCTGAAAATACCAGGCCTTAAGACCAGGGATTCAACTGAGATCGAGCGGGCTCACCATATATTCCAGAGCCGCCTCGATGAAGACAGCCTCCCTCTGGCCCTGGTGATCTGTCTACTTCACTTTACGTGATGAAAATCCTTGACATGGCATGGAAGAAAAGACAATTCTAGCATGGTAACTCCAATGTTATCATCTTCAGAGATACATTTATGTTATTCCATCCTACCAACTTGGTCCTGGACCTCCCGGAGGGCAGATGCACCTTTACATCCCCAGTGTCAGCAAAGCACTACTTAGGAAAACATCATCAGGATGTGGTGACCTGAACCTGCTATTTCCACAGCTTCTCTTCGATAAGGAAAGTGAAGATTAGCACCGATATCTAGCAGGCAAAATTTAAGTTAAAACTAAGGCTTGGGAGTGTCTTGCCCAACCATAAAGACTGCTTAATTGACTGCAGTAAGTCACAGACTCCTGGCTATATTTCTGATCGCACAGCAGCCAGAACAATGGGGGACTTCATAACTCCCTTATTTCTTAAGAATGAAAACAGCAAACTTTATGTTGATCCCTCACTAGATCACACTGTGTAAGAATTTGAGCAGGTTGGCTCTCGGCACATCAGGATGTAGGCATTCATCTGTTAACCGAGGGAAGAGGTTTATCTATTTATGCATTCATTTTTAATTTCTATATTTTTTGAGTTACATATTTTACCAGTTACTTATTTAACATCTCCCCTCACACTGTCTGTTTTATACCTCTATAAGCAGACCCCTATAGATGTCTCACAAGGTTCCATTCATCATATATACATAATTTTCTTTTTTTCCTCTCTCCTCTTTTCTCCCCTCTTGGAATCTCATCAGTCAATAAAGCATTTAATATTTAAATTAGTTTCCACTGTTGTTGTACATGTTATCTGTAAAATGGTTAGCGATAACTGGTTCCATGTGATTAAAATCTCAAAGTATCTCAAGCCATATTCAAGGGACCCTGAACGATCATTTTAAGATCTCTGATTGGAGTTTATAAAAACAGCTTTCTCTTTCCCCCAGATTATCTATGGAAGTTTCAGAAGTGTTTCATAATCAAGTTGTTCCTATTCAGAACTTAAATACTCTGACCCAGTTGAGGTTACTCACTTTCACTTGCTAGGATGGTGTATGTTGTTACAATGCATGACGATGGGAAGAAACATAGACCAATTTCCTTTTTCATGGCGGGTTTACTTTGAGAGGGAGAGGGTGGGTAGCAGACAGTGCAGTTATTTAATTTAATGCACCAATTTTTTTTCTTTTTTAAATGTAATTTTTACTTCTTTCCATTCCTCCTCCTTTCATTCAAGTTAATACATCAACCCAACAAGGTACGGCAAACCCATGTTTTCTGCTACTACGCTATAGCTTTTGTTGCTGTGATCTACTAATTGTAGCTATACCAACCACATGTTGTGCAACATATACGTTTCTGAGCTGGAACATTAATGGATTTAATCAGCTGGCCAAGTGCCATAAAGTCCTCTGCTTCCCTAGAAGGCATAAAATTTATGTGGTTTATCTACAAAAGTCTCATTTAACTAATACAGAGCAATGAAAACTGGTAAAGCAATGGCAAGGTCAAATATTTTACTCTTCGTTTTTATTTTGTTAAGGAATGTGATTCCCTTCCAAAGAGAACAAGTTGAGAAGGATAGCAGGGGCTCAAGAAATGAATGGAGGGCAAGGGCAAAAATACCCCAAGAAATCTCAAAATTCCCCTAAAATCTGTTCAAGGGGCAAAAATTGCCCTTAAGGTTTATTTATTTTTTATATTAACCAGTTTAGACCAATATCCCAATCCTACATTAAGCCATATTTTCATTCAACATCCATTTCTGTCTCTAACACACACTCACACAAACAGCACTGTTGTTCACACTATGCTGTTGTTGGGATACCTGGCAGAGGCCATGCAATCCTGAACCTGCAGTGAATTTGGCTGCTGCAATGATCCAGTACCTCATTAAAAAAGCCCCAACTGTTACTAAAGAAAGCAGCTCAAATCCCCAGCCCATCACCAACACCACCCCCAGCAAATAAGATGGCAAAGACAGTTGCAGCTGCTACAAATGAAAAAGGTAAAATAGACTGGCTTGGTTTTGAAGAGGTGAATGTCATAGCCTTAGACAGCTAAAAGCTAATCACAACTTTGTTAAAGGGAGTGAACAGGTTAAAATCATGGTTGCATGTTAGCTAACCTTAGTTTTAGGAAGTTGGCTAGATAATGTTAATGCTACAGCCCACATGTGGGTCTTGCCGACTGGTGGGGTGATCAGTGCCGTAGACTAATGTTACTGAACTCAGTGCAAGTGAAATAAGCTTTTTAGTTCCAAATTTAGAACATATTTTTTTCAGTCTACTAAACAATGCTGCAGTGCTGGATATTTGAGTCTGTAAATTTTGGGTGCAAAAGTTGCCCACCACATATTTTTTAAATTTCCTACACTGGAGGGGGCAGATATAGTTTAGACAGGGGTATATATCGGAGACCAACTGGTCACTATGCTCAACACCAATGGATAAAACCAAGCTGACTTAAACTTAAATGTCTTTTTATATGTCTCTTTCTTAAAGTAACATGCACCCACTCAGAGCTAATAATTGGTGATGATTTTAACATGGTAATAACCCCTATCCTTCACCCCTAAACCTTTAACATCAGCTGCTAAGGCCCAAACAAAAGAACTTTTAGACTTAAATTCACATAATGTATGGCAGGAGGTACATAATCTCAATATGAATATACTGTAGCTTCTACTCTTTATTTATGCAGCAAAAACCTACCGTGTCTCATCCTCTGAATATTTAGCCAAAACCACATGACTACTCTCACATGAACTACAAAAGCTGGAGGTTTCCCAGCCATCTAATCAATGACATTGGCTTCATCAAATTAATTAATGAGCAATTGGACTGGTATCTAACAACAAACAAAAATTCTGCTTCTCCAGCAATTGTTTGGGAGGCCCTAAAGATTATGTAAGAGGCACCATTACTAGCTACTCTTCCTGGAGCAACACTCTTGGTCACACTCACAGGCAAGTTTTGATAAGCTTACTGCAAAAAAGGTGGAATAAAACACTATAACTATGCGGGAGGTGGAGGATGCCATGGACAAGTTGAAACAGTTATTATGAACAGCGTGAAAATGCAGGAAAATTGTTAGCATGGCAGATAAGAAGGGAGGATGCCACTAAATGTATTCCTGCCATTAAACAGTGTGTGTGTGTGTGTGTGTGTGTGTGTGTGTCAGGGGGCGGGGAAGTTGGTCTGTCTAGGCATCCCTAAAATATTAGACACAATGAAGGGGAATCTTGAATGTAAAATAACTAAACAATAGATTTCCTAAAATCTGAATTTATCTTCTATTTATTCTATTTATATTCTAATTATTTCATGTTTAACAAGAACTACTATTTACACACTCAGGGGACAAACATGGGGTCTCCCTTTGCTCCTAATTATACTAATGTGTTTATGGGTCTGTGGGAAAAAAGGTATATACTCAACAATAATCCTTTTTTGAAGAGAATTTTATTCTGTAAGAGATTTATCGATAATCTGTTTTTTTTGTGTTGTACATCGGCTGAGGAGTATAGTCAAGAGAAAATTCAGTTCTTTTTAATTTAATGATATCTGTGAATGAGAGTGGAGAACTTGACACTGACAGAAACATTATCTTATATGCCTGAAGTCAACATCCTAAGGAAATGCCAGCCAACATTCCCTATGGGCAGTTTGTAAGGCTAAAATGTATATGTAATAAAGAGAGTGATTTTAATGTTTAAGCCAGAGAAACAGATGCAAGATTTGTCCAAAGACGTACCAAGGACTGTGTTATTGATACAGCTATCAACAAGTCTAGTGCCCTTAGAAAACTATTATCCTGTTTATCTTAAAATCTAAAGACAGCAAACCTTCGTTTGTGTCTGAATACAATAATATCTCTGGAAGGGTTAAGAACATTATCGAAAAACATTGGGGTTTATTCAAATGTGACCCTATCCACATCTAGAGAACCTAACATAAAAACTAACTGGTTCATGACCCTCAAACAGATAAAAAAGTATAAAATTATAGTTTATTAATTGTATGTCTACACATATCATCTATATGCTGGTGTGTCCACGTTCCTTTATATATGTAGGCCAAACAAAATGTAATCCTAAATTGAGAATAGCTGAATGTGAAGCAGCTATAAGAAATGAAAACATAGATTATGCTATTGTGAGGCACTACAAGGAAAGAAACCATGGTTATGCTGCCTCCCTTAAATTCATAGGTACTGAGAGAGTCACTCCTAACCCTAGGGGTGGCAATATCATAAATCAGTTATTGAGCAAAGCATATTGGATATACTCTGAACTCCTTGGAGCCACATTGGCTGAATGAGCCATTAGACTTGAGTCCATTTTTGTAACTTGTGCTGGTATGTCTAACCTATATTGTTGAACTATGCCGACTTAATATGTAGGTAAAGTTGAGCCACTAAAATCCCTCTTGACACAGCACCTTCCCCTCCCCTTCCTTCCCTTATTAAGACTTATTTTTAATATCTATTCTGTAATAGTAGTCACCTCCTCTGACTTTTGAAATGTATTATGGTGAAATGTAGTATGTATTTCGTATAGTGCCCTCTACCTTTTCTTTTTTTACATTTTTGATATGTATCTCATTATTAGGAAATTAATGTATTTTGTAATCTATGAAATTTCTGGTAGTAAACATCTCTACTTTGGATCAACTTATTACATATAATATTAAAGATGGGATAGCATGACTATGTATTTTGTATTGACATTTATTGTATCTCATTATCTCAAGGAAATTTGTCTCATGGAAATATAAGCTATTGCTTATTATTATTGACTTTTTGAAGTGTATTTGGATTGGATAATGAGATGCTGTACAAATGTGAATCTGCTGGATTCTCTGCTAATCAGCACCTGATTATTTAAAGGCACACCTGGTGGCAATTAAGTGTAAACACATAGTTCGCTTCTCTTGTTTTAATAAAATCTATTAATAAAATAGTTTCAATTCTAGTATCCTGGTATGCACTGGAATATTATTTTTTTGTTCACCCTGCACCAACTGGCACCCAGGAGAAAGGCATTGCTGTGCACAGGGTATCTTCAGTATTTGAACTCCATGTGTCTAGTTGTAGCTAATAAAGATTGAGTATTTGAAATATTCTACCTTGTTAGTCGCCATACAGTAGCTTTATAAAAAAAATCTCACCTGTGGGCAAGACAACACTTATCAGTCACAACATCAGGTTACCCCTTTATGTGATGATCCTCCAGGATGATCCACCAGGCATAAACCTGGAGGAGATTATGTGTTTGGTCATTTGTATGTGTGTGTATCTGTCTGCAGCAACTCTTGAATAATACTGGGCCTATCAGCCTAATATTTTTTTGTGCACATTTATGACTGCATGCTCAAGGACCTCTTGTGGTTGCAGTGATTCACAATTGTTGAAAAACCTATTTAATAACGTGTTTTATACCACCATTGACTGCTGACTCGACATTCCTCTTAACCATCTGGTAGTGGCTGCAAGTGATCAACAATTGCAGCAAAAAGCATTTCCATCAATTGGTTCAGCTAAAAACAAGCTGTTGCAGGTCACATTTTGGCTTTTGTTGTGGCTCAAAACCTGACATCTATGGAAAAGTTTGGTCTTATCTTGAACTGGAGCATCTGCAGATTAATTCCATACCCGATATATTATGTATATATATTATTACATATTATATTATGTAAAATTAGGCATGACACGAAATGAATAAATCCCTGTTTTTGTTAGCTTCACCACCATCTTGTCTGTAAAGGAACTGCGAGAGATGAGTGATTCAACTCTTCTTTGTTTGGGAGGCAGGAGGTAGGTAGGGAGGGGTTTCATTTTGTGTAGTGCTACAACAAAATGTTCTAAATAAATAACAGGGTTTAAATTGAGAAGTTTGGACTTATCGTCCCTTTTATTGTTACCTTATTAAGATTTTACAGTTAGGCGAACCCAGGAGGACACTTGGTTACAATACCATTACACTATTCTATGCATCTTAAAGAAAACTGAGAGTATACATGCCCCTAGACACACTTGGCAGAGATCTGCACTCTACTGAGTGCACCCTTTTAGTTAAAACTGCATGCAACATAAATAAAAGATTAACCTGGGGAAAAAAAAAACAGTTGTACTGTATTGTGTGCTGTGGCGTCAGGTGCCCAATGCAATACTTTGAAAGAACCGTCATCACAATTGATGCCAAATGTGAGCATGGCATGTATTGCTTTTAGAAACTCAAAAACCATGAATTAACTGCAGGGTCAGGCATTTTTTCTTTCATTAATGCATATGAAAGCAATTATGTGAACAAAATTGAGAAGTCCTGATGTCTAATGCATTGAAGCTTACTTACACCCCACAGCCTTCACCTTTGTATTGATGCTGTGATAATTCACTTTCACTGTAAGAGCTGCGTTTTTGCTCAGTCACTCAAACAAAAATCTTGACTTGACTCATCAAATTCTCAAGGTGCAGCCGAAAGCAATTACAGAGCCTCCGGGTGGAAGAGCTATTGCCAAGGCCTTTTTCTTACTCTGCCCCTAATAAAGGCTCGCCTTACAAACAAGATGAATCATGTTCATCTTTTCGTTAAACCTCAGCACTTTTGTAAAACCTCTCTAGACTAGTATCGTATGCTCATTACATGTACACCTCCACTGAAGACAATAATGGCTCAGATTTCCAAACCATTTCAACAGCAGTAAGATTAAGCCTAATGTACAACTCCTTTGGAAGAACCATCCATGACATGCCCCTACATGGTGCTTTGTTTCTTTTTTTTAAACTTAGACTTAAACTTATTTCTTTCCTTTGTCATAGTGTACTTGAGAGTGAAATGCAAATAGGTGTCATGAGACATATAATGGGATGACAAAATTTACAGGTTCTAAGGTACGTATTCATGCTATACTTGGGGATTCATGTAAAAAAGATGCATTCGTCATTCACTGAACCATTTTCCTCTGCTTCAGATTTCTATTACTCATGCTCATGTGGAGCAGATGAGTAATAGGATAATAGGCTGAGTAGTATACACAGAAGATGTGTTGTAAGATGGATGCAGCTTAGGAAGGCAACAGAGATATGCAGACAGCTCTGATTTTCAACAAAGGGCATCTGGCATAATTATGTTTCTGTAAAGTTTGGTGGCACTGGTGCTTATTTTTTGGGATGACATGGATTTACTCCCATCTTTGTTAAAGTAAAAAAAAAATGTCTGTAGGCAGACAAAAACTGTGTGCTGCACACATAAACTCTTTCAGGCAGCCAACAATCCAAAATCCCACTTTAAATATTACAGATGATCAAAGCTAAATTACATATTTTATAAGTTATATAAAACAAAAACTAGTGATTGTAAAAGCTCAAAACCTCTAGATTAGGCTACAAAATAGTTCTAGGTACTAAATGCAGAAATGTTTACACACTTCATATGAACAATTAAAATATTTATAAATTAAGTTTAGTAAATTAAAGAGGACACAGAAGTTAATGCAGATATAACTCCCTCTGCCTTTTCCTTTCCTCTTTCCATTTGGACATTATCAATTCATAAATTAATCCATTCAAGGCATTGTGCTGATATGAACAACTCAGCAATATAAACATGAAATGAAAATACAGTCCTTATATAATTTGTCCTTAATGATACGTCTAATAATCCATTTTTAATTCAGAGCGGAAGTAAAGATGTCTTACCGAAATCATTTACAGAGAAGCCAACGGACACTTTTGGATACCATGGAAAAAGCAAACCCAGCCAAAAAACAGTCCTTTAGACAGCTGAATCCTCATCTTCACCCGGTGTATTACCTTTATCTGAGACAAGAAATCTCTCCAGAGTACCACAGCTGCAGGAAACTATTACACAAACAACTTTCTGGACATTCTTCATACATGAAGAAATTGATGTTTTGGTTGTTTAGTCGTCTTGTATTTTCAAGACAAAATCCTTTCAATTTTGTCAACACTATCTAATAAGAGCAGAACACAGACAAAGAAGATTCAATAGGTCTGTTTGTCTGCTAATGCGATCGGAGGCTTCTAGCTAGTTACCTAGGCTGGTTAATTAACCCCCAGAGGTTTGGAGAGCGCAGAGGCTGCAATCTCTGTAGGCCTACTGGGCTCAATCAAGACCACAAACTGAACATTGTATATGGCATAAAAGTGTTGTAGTAAACACATTCTCTTCCCTCTGCCAGACCCTGGGGAGCTCTTAATCAAACCACAGTGCACTCATGATGGTGCCCCCACACAAAATGAAAAGGAGAAGAAGGGAAAGAAAAGACAGAAAAGTGTGTGAACTCAAGCCCTCGGCCTTTTATCTGAACTCCTCTGACATTTTAACACTGCTGCTCTCCGTGGAGACTGTTTTGCCAAATGATGGGAAGAAATCACAACGTGTTGTAGAGAATAATGTTTTGTCTTTAATCATGTGCTTCACCTTGTATGGTATTGCTTCTCACAGAGAAGTGAGTTAACATAATGCAATTAGAGTAATTTCACTGATGTATGTTTTGTCATTTAACACAGAATGTGATCATTAGCAATCTGTTGCAATGTAACTATTTTCGATTTCAGTCTAATGTTACAGACGTTATGGACATAATCTGTCCAAACAGTGTTTTTTCTTCTTATGTGACAAGCCTGAGTCACTGTTGTTGCTGAAAATTATTTACAGTATGTGTTCAGGGAGCACTGGGCCATTTTATGACTGTGGGGCAATTTAAACCTGTTCAGAAGTGTTAGTAAAATTCAAAATTACACAAATTTCCTGCCATTTCCTGAAAATGTATTTTTGCAGATGCACGCTTGTACTGCGCTTGTCTGGAAAGCTTGATTATTCAGGAAAGAGATAACTCTGATGAAATAAAGCATTGCATAATGTGTGATGATTAAAAGACCTTTTGATGGCATCTTGCTCCTGTAATATGATATGGATCCACTTCAAACAGAATTTTGGTGCAAGATATCACATGGCAGGAGGGGGAGTAATTCAAATGTGGTAAATAGCAGTTGTTTTTTTCTCTGTACTCTACTAGTACAAAAATCTTTTTCAAAATGGGTAACTGGTGGCATACTAAAAGAGAACAGACAGGTGGAGGAAGACAGCAAATGTTCCAATCATATCACCAGTGCAGAACATTTATCTTCCTTCGAGGCCTTCTTGTAAATCACCAGAAGGTCTTGCCCCCAAATTACCGAGGACACAGCCAGAAAATAAATAATTAAAAGCCCATTTTCTGATGTGAGGTTCCTGAATGATAAATGATGAGGCTTGGAGCGCGAGGAGCTCAATTCTCAAGTCCTTCAAACACTTGGTGGAGGGAGGTGAAGGATAGGGTGGCAATGTGGGTATACAGACTCTAGTAGAGTACAAGCTGACTGACTGACTCACTGACTGAAAATTAATGCACAAGGAAGCCATGGTACTTCTGTAATTTAAATTACAGTGGAAGACATTTGTAGGCTGGTGTTTGAGCAATTCGGGAGCCATTATACTTCCTGAATCTTTTTCCTCCAAGATATCCAGCTGTGAAAAAGAGTAGGCAGAGCTACCGCTGAGATGTTAGTGCTATTTATATTAGAGCTGATGTTCTGGTATCTCGTAAAATGTGTGTTTTTATGAAGGATATCTTCCGCATGTATGAGCTGTCATAATATATTAAGTCTACCATGTAATTCATATGTGTATTACATGACAACCACGACAATGTTCTCATATTGAAGAAGAAAACATATGTGTATGTATGAAATGAAATACCAATGCCAAGTGGATGAAAAAAATGTGAAGCCTTTAATACATCGAATCTGGTTCTTATTGAATCTCAGTTCTGATTCCAATACTTTTTGGAGAGAAAAAAACCCCAAACATTTCAAGAACAAAAATAAGCCTACCTTTATTTTTGGCACATTTAGGCTATAATCAGTAAACTGTGACAGGAAGGTTTCCTTTTCCCTTCAGCAATTACAAACCAAATCATTTATTAAATAATTGAAAAATATAACAACAAATATTAGAATATAACACATTTTTTAACTGAAAGTTGTCATGGAAGCAGCGACAGTGTCAAAGAGAGTGGATGTCTGCAATGCAAACCCAGCAATTCCTCTAAAGAAAAATCAGCATGTTGGCCTTCTCTGGAAGGATGCATGATCTCTCTGGGTTGAACATTTCTCCAGCAGTAGAGAAAACCCTCTCAGTGGAGGTAGAGGAGGCCTGTACAGATAGGTATGAGAGGGTCTGACAACAAAGGATATGTGTCTGTCCTACCACCAGAGAGCATGGTCTTCAAAGGTCATTATAGCAGCATGTCACTATACAGCTCTAGTTCTTTGTAAGTTTTTTCCTGGATGGACAAGGTGCTCTGAATTAGATTCCTCTTAGAGAGTCATTGGCCTTCTTGCAGGTTTGAAGCTAAAAAAAAAGAAGAAAAAAAAAAACCCGTCATATTTAGCCATTTATAAAGTTTATGTCTGAGATGAAAATCAAAACAAGAACAGATTAAGGTTATTAATACAATCATATCAAGTATAATTTCAGCAATTTTTATCATGTTGTACTCACCGGTGCAGTCTCATTCTCGCTCTCCTCCCCACTCTACTCTTCATCTGACTGGACTCTTCTCCATGTTCCTCTCACCATCACCATGCTCTGTCAGCTGCAAATGTAATAAGCTATTAGACTGCACAAAGGAGTAACACAGGAAATGATGCCGGAGATTAGTATTTGATAATTAAAAGTCTAAATTCAATTCATATTCAAAATGAATACCTGCTCTGTTTCTGTAGGATTTGCTGCTGCCAGTACTTTGTCCTTCACCCAGTCGTTCCAGACTGTGTAATCATCCTCCAGTTTATGCTTAAATCCAATGCGATCGCCTGTCCAGTGAATTCTCTGACATTGACACTCAGGGGTTGACAACCTTAACTATCAAAAGAGCCATTTTTGGCAAAAAAAATCCCAAAACTGTCTAGGGCTGCAAAATATATTTGAGCCTTGAAGGTAACACAACCTATTAAGTCTAAATTAATCAACATTACTAATAGGTTTAAATGAGCATTCATTAATATATTTTACCATGTGGATACTCTGCTGTGGGCTATTTATGATAATTTGGTACTTAAACTTTGCATTTCCATTACAATAATATCATATTTTCTTGTATTTATGAAATTATAGAACTATAATAAAGACAACTGTTTACCTTTTTTATTTTAGCTATAAAGTAGGCCTACTTTGAGTCCTCCCTGTGTTTGTGCAAATGAATAAAGTAAAAAGTAGCCTTTGATAATAAAACATATAGCCTAATAGCTTTAAAAATAATAAAATAAAAAAGGCCCATTTCAATTTAATTTGGACTAAAGTCCAGTTCAGTGTGAGGTAACCCTCTTCTTTGTTCTTGAGTCACATACAGCAATCAACCCTCAGGCCTAAGATACAAAATCAGCTGAGAGTCATTCAATTAATTGACAAAATCACAACTTTCTAAAATAGATACTTTGCTGCAAAACACCTGTTTAGTGTGATTTCTGCTTCTGAACATCACTGTAGATCTTCTTGACATCAGGGCTGTGAGATGTAACTTTGATCTCATCATGCACGACTGCAGGCTCTCATCTGTGAGGCAGGAACGATATTTGGATTTTATGTAGTTCTTGCTTGAGAAAACCTGCTCGCACAAGTACATTGATCTAAAGATGGACATGACTCCAAATGTATTCTTCTTCATGTTCATATAATTATCAGGAATAGCATTCCATGTTCCACACACAAGTTTGTTGGGTTTTCAATATTGCTCCATTAGTGTGAGTGAGAACCTTCTGATGATCTTCATGTTCAGAAATTAACCGTATAAATTATTCTTCATTTAAAGAATAACCACTTACTATTCCACTTAGCTAGGTAATTGAATTATTCATCACTAATTTCATCCTATTAAGCCACCATGGACCACAACACATCACTGTGCTCAAAAGCGGTCATACCTGTCCCTCTCCATTGGCTTTCTCAGCCGTTGATCCAAAGAGGCTTTGAATCACAGGATACTGCCACAAGGAACCTCTCAAGCATGAGGTTAAGAGAGCTCTGACATTGAGAAGGACATAGTGTTGTGGCTGGTCAACAACACACACAAACAATTGTTTTATTTATCTTACTAGTACTAATACCTAGACAATAATATCTGATGTTTGACTTAATGATGAGTAATGATTCTTACTCAGAATGTGTTGCTTCTCTCAGAGCACAGTCTTGGCCATGGCTGACCTCTACATCCACATGATCACACATTGCTGTCCGTTTTGCCACAGGGGGTAATTGTGGACAGACTTTGAGCCCCAAGATTAAGCATGTGTGCGAAGCAGCCTCTTTAATGATGTGCAGCTTTTTTTTTACTGCCACTCCCATGTTGGATGCATAATCCACTGTGACAGCTGCAACTTTGCCCCTTATTCCAAACTCATCCAAAATGTTCCCAATTTCCTCTGCTACTGCTGCCCCTATTTATGCTTTGTAGGTGGCTTTTGTTTTAAGGACTTTCTGATTCATCCTTCCCTCAGTAATATAATCTGCCATAACTATAATGTAATGGTCCTGCAAATTCTTGTCCAGCCATCACTGGTGACTGCTACTTTGCTGACCTTCTCTTGATCTGATTTTATATTTTCTTTTTCTATGTTGTATCAGGCTGTAGTGGCCTGAAGGTTAGAGAAGCAGGATTATGACAGGAGGGTCACCTGTTCCATCCTCCTAACAGGCAGGATAAATCTGGGTGGGGAAAGTGAGGAAGCAGTACTTGCACCTCCCTCATTGCCCTTGAGTAAAGTCTTTAACCCCAACTGCTCCAGTGGAGCTGCTCAGTGGCCAGCAGATCAAACTGTCATTGTATTGGGCAGCCTCCAGGTATGAATGTGTAACTGTGCAAATGTGATCAGGGCATTCCTGAAAAAGAGAGCATTGTTCTCAGAGAAACTCCCCTGAATAAATAAAGGTCAAGTGATTGGAAAGACTATCCCTGGAGGGAGCGTTGTATTTGGGATTTAGGGCTCTAGTGATCTGCCTGCAGAGAAATTTTACACTCACGTTATTATGCTACACCTACTTAAAGGTAGGCCTAATCATAGGCCTACTTTAGACTATGATGTAAGTTCTTCTGCCAGCTGTTTCTGTTGTGCTATGACACAATAAAATATCAAAAAAGGTTTAAGTCCACGGATATATCAATAATGCATTTTGCATACCTAAATGGAGCAGACTCAGCCATAGCAAGGGGATGTAACCCCTTCACCACAAATTTTGTCGCTGCTGGTGACATTCATCCACTTTCTCTTTGGTCATCTTCCCCTTCATGGCTACAGTGAAAGGAGTTTCTGTACTAGAGGGGGGTCTCTAGGGATGAACCAGAGATGGAGGGGTGCTCTCTGAACTTGTATCTAAGAATAATATATATTAGAATAATTTGTAGACATCATTAATTTACCTTCAATATTAAAGGTGAATGTCGGCTCATTTGTATTTGTATCAGCTAATTCTCTATTTTTTCCAGGGCATGAGATGTTGCTACTGTTAATGTTAGCTGTATCTGGGGTGTTGTGGAGCTTTGTTCCTGGATGACCGCACCACATCGAACGCAGTGCATTCCTTCAGATTCACACTGTGTTGAAGTAAATCTTTCGTCATATTGCAGGTGCTTCCTCCCTTGCACAAAATATAGTTTCTGCAGATGGTGTACTTTGCTATCTCGTTGTCTTTTTTTTTTTTTAGTGAAGGTAAGCCAAACTTTTGAGTGTTTTCTGCAGTCCAGGATGTTAACATAAGTGTCTCTTCTCAGATGCTTTGTTGACGCATTGCGTAACGAATGATGTGCACTCAGGTCCGTGCAGCAGGTCCTGGTAGATAAATGCAACTTTTACAGTTCTTGGAAATTTGGAACCGGCTCCAACTTGGAACCAATTCTTTATACCCAACCTTAACATGGTTCCTGGTGAAATATGATGAATATAAAGGACTCCAGAAGTGTTTTATCTTTAAGACAATTTCCTGTGAAGGTACATTTTTCCAAAGTAAAGTCATTATGCATTTAACCTTATGAAGCTTCTGCTTTTAGATTATAATAGATAATCTCTAATTGCCATTTTAAAAATGTAGCATAAAAAATAAATAAATAAAATGAATTCCTTTAAGATCCAAACTGAATGTATGTATAACAGTATAAGACTAATAGTTATATTATTGTATAAGAAAGAGAATTTATACATTATACAAATATATTTTGTATCTGAAAGCCTCAACAGACAGTTTATCAGACCATCACATATTTTATATGTGATTGTTCTCATTGTGAATCATATCTGATATTAGATTAGTCATCTCTTATTTTGAGGGCAAATGCAGCCATGCCTGGTTTTTATCTATGAAGCGCTGCCCCAGTTATTACCAGCCTACAGTATCTCACATCTAAAAAAAGAGAGATAATAACAGCAAAGCTATGCAAAGTTGAGGTTACTGCTTAGATTCTTTTTGTGTAAACAGAACTAGTGAATCTGCCCTCCAGATTCCATGTACAAAAATGACTAGTGATGGGGCAGCACAGGTATTTTTTGCTTAGGTGTGTTACTCCTGTATTAGTGATACAAATTGTATACATATATATTACAATTACTATATATTAAGTAGTTTACAAGAAAATCAAATGACTTACAAAAATGTGAAACAGAAAATAAACCATATGGACAATAGGGGGAAGTTTGAAATTAAAAATAAGATAAAATATTAAAATGATTTTTATCCTGATCAGGATAAAATAAAGATGGGTTTTCTCAAATCATCTGGGAGGCTGTTCCAACAGTTTTGTTGTGCATTTTGGCACAGCCACAAGGGGATTCCCAGAAGACCTGAGTGGCTTATGGTGGTTGTGGTCAGTAAACCATCAGTTAACCATTCTCAGTACTTTATACAGTGAATGCAGCATTGAGGGAAGATTTATTGTAATTGATGGAGATTCATTAGCTATGTAAGTATCGTCGTAGAAGCTGAAAAGAATCTCAAAAGAGATTTGTCATTTTCAATATAGCCAGTCGTGGGTTAGCCATGTAATGAAACATTATTTTTCAGTGATGGAAAAATTGTAGCAGGAGGCCTCAACAAGAATTAACCTACAACATAGTAAAATGAATGTCAAAAGTAATTAGAACTATCTCAGCATCCTGAGAAAAGTCTGTCTAAAGCCCGTATGACAAAACAAAAGAATTGTCCTGTAATGCTCAGTCTAAAATTATGGTTTAGGAGGGAAAGTGTGATGTTTCGTCCATTGAAATCTGAATCATAACACTTTCCTATGCCAAGGCCAAATACAAGATGTCTTTAATAGCGCTGCTAGTAGTTGATGTTCTGTTCAGGGAATATATATTTTTCACTTTTGTCATCTAAAAAAACCCCAGAAATGTCCAAAGATTTAATGTTTACTTCAGAAACATTATTCTTTGTTTGTGGGAAAAGCCTGCAAAGAGCAGATCATTAAAACTCATGCTAATGAAATTTGTACTAAGTTTAGTAGTTCCCAAAAGCAGGATGAGGCAGAGTTCACTGCAAAATTTATCGACTCCAGAAGCTGTTGAGGAAAATAACGTCTTCATCTCCATCTGTCAACGTTACCTTGATATACAGTATTAGCTTAAATATGCACAAACAGATAGACACACAAACACTGGGACATGAGGGTGCAGAGTGAGGGTGCAGAAACCGTGCTTCAGGGTCCAGTCTTTGGCTCCTTCCTGTTCTCACTTTGCAATACTGCAGCTTAGTTATTATGTCTCGCACAGACAGGTTCATGAATATATATCTCTGCATGCCTAACTAACATTTCCAGGTAGATGTTCTCCCACTAGCTCGAGTTCAAAATGACTTTCTTTCTCTCTGTGACATCCTGTCCCCTGAAAAATGAAACCATACACCTCTTCTATCTGCAAAAACCTTTCTGTGATCTTTGAGAACCAACTGTCCTATAAGATGGTAGGTAATTTTCTACTCTGCAGATTTGTCCTCTACAACATCCAGCTCATCAGCTCCTAGTACGTGCTCTAGTCATTGTCAGGCTAGACCACTGTGACTCTCTTATCATTGTCCACTTTAAATCCACTGCTTCTCCCTCACAGCTCAGCTCAGAATGCTGAAGTCTGTCGTCTAACCTCATTACTTCCTTGAAACTACAAGAAACTTCTCTGGCTGCCTAGTCTCTACACATTCTCCTTCCAGTGGTATTTTAGTGAGAACAGCGAAGTTGCCATACATAGAAAATCAGTCCATCTAGACTCCTGACTTTAAGCCCCTTCACCCTGCTTCAACCTCTCACCAAACCAGGGTTTAAAATGCTCTATTTTTCTACAACCTTAAATATGCTGCATTACTAAATATGCAACAATCAAAGTTACAGTTTGGAAAAAAGAAAAGTCCTTAGGTAGGCCAAATCCTGATTGGCAACCATTGCCATTTTCCAACTGAGCACCGCCTACTTCAAGACAGTGATAAAGGTTCAGACAAAAAAACAATAACATCTCAAAAAATGTGAGAAAAGTGATATTATGCATGGGTGCATACTGTAAATGCACACACCTCACCTTTTTTATTGTGCACCTTGTGCTTTTTAAGACTCTCCAGCAATTTAAACCAAGGGTGCCAGTTCATCTCTCCCCTGACAGCTTTGGGATCATAACATATTGTAATATAAACCCAGATAAAATGAGCCTCAATTTGCCTGTCTTAGTGGCCCTGCTGAATGTGATTCCATCAGCTGTGGCAGGGAACATTGTGCCATATTCACTCCTAGAGATGAGATTAGGTCGGCACTGAAAGATTTACTCATCCACGCGCGACCCTTCTCAATATGTCACTGCGACATGAGGGGAAACTCAAAATCCTTGGAATGTTAAGGAGTGTTGTTGTGAAAGCTCATCCTGAAAAGCTTTCTCATTACTTTATGGTATTGAGAGAATTCAAAAGTAAGGCATGAGGTGTTTTTCACCATTTAGGTGTACTGTATGAAGACTCAGTAAATGAATCGATGACCAGTTAGCCAGAAAAGAATGGGTAATAGTTCTCATTGATCTAGAGAATAGTAGGCCCACACCTTTTGAGATCCTGTATGACTTGATATTAGAGGGAATTTATGTGTTTCATTTTGAGTAAATCACATATGTACAGGCGCAGACTCCTAAACTAGTCTGCAAACTGTTGGATCAATAACACTCGTTGTAAGTAGATAAAGGTATCAGCTAAATTTGTAAAATTAAGATGCAAATGCAAAAAGAAATATGAAACAATTCTTACTTACCGGAGTACTGCTTTATCACAGTTAAGTGTAACAGCACCCTGAATAATGCAAGTGAGATGAGATTACACACACTGTTTGAGACTTGATAGTAACTGACAATGAACTATGGCTTATATGCATATTTATATTGTGATCTGTTGTAAAGCTCCCCAAACATGCATATTATTGAGACATCAATTACTTGTTCACCTATGCATGAAGCAGCTGTAAAATTGATATAATCAAGAAGTTACTACAGGTTAAAGCTGAGCTGCAGAGGGTACTAACAGAAGCAACTGTCAGAGGTGTTGGCTCCTGCTGTAACTAGGATGAATAGCCAAATAACTGGGACCTGTATTATTTTCAGCCTAGGTCCCTGTAGCAATAACGCAGTATCTCAAATGAAAAATGTTTGTAATTGCTGAGTTTTATAAGTTGTATTCATACACAAGAGAGTCAGCAGAAGGTTTTGTCCCTAAAGAGGAAATATACCATTTAATAAACAAAAAGACAGTAACTTGAGTTTTGATGTGATATAATTTACATTTGGGCTTATATATATCTGACATAAATGTGAAGAAGAAAATCAGGGAACAACATAGATACTGCTAGAAATGATACAGTATATCTATCAAAGATTAATTTGGTTGTTCCTGTCAGTGGGTACTGTGTTTTCTCATTAAATCAGCAAGTCTGTTTGATTAAGTGTTTTGTGATTAATTGTGGAAGCAGAACAAAACAACAAAATATTACCAGCAGATAACAAAATATTATAAAAACATAATTTCAGGTGCACTCAATGGCATTTATGTGATTAGTAGACGTTGAAATTATCAGCTCTGCCCACTGCCTTAAAGCCGCGCCCTGCCTTAAAGATCTTTCCCATTCAATTTAACGGCATGTTGCCCCCGTCCTCCTTAACTATTTGCCTGTGCCGTTCTGAGGCAGTGCATCACTTCTGCTTTCTCATTGGACAGGACACTCTACAGTCCTAGCTGAGATGGGTGACCATTACCTCCCACCCAACCCTGCCGCTTCACTTAGCTCAGATTTAATTAACTCCAACCAGCCTTTACTCCTGGAGTGATGGCTGCAGAGGACTGCCCACTGGGGGTTTCTGATCAAGAAGTGGATGGGAATATAAACTAGCACTTCAAGCTGAAGGAAAACAGAATCACAAGCTGGTGATTGTGATGCCACGGCTGGTGAAATGCATAGAAAACAACAGTAGGATTATGCTGTGTGCTATGGGCCAAGCCCCCCCCCCCCCCCCCCCCCCCCCCCCCACACACACACACACACACATCACCCTTTATTCTACTGGAATCCCTAACCTTCTTCCTCCCAGCTCCCTCTCTGATTTTTCACTTCTGTGTTTAATTAGGCCCTACAGTTAAACAATGCTCTCAGCTTCTGAGGGTCTTATGGCGGGTTCAGACCAGCTGTGGAAACGCCGTGAAGTGCAGCCAGTTTCCTTTCGGCATCCATGTTAACCGATTGGACTGTTCAGACCAGACATTCCACGACATGGAGCTCTGTGGCCCGCGCAATTAGATAGATAGCAATATTTTCTCTGTGCGCTGCGAGTGAATCTGACAAGGAAACACACTGATAATCTATTATAAATGATATAGCTCCAATATAAATGCCTAGTCTATTTTCGACGAAAGCCAAAGCTGCGCAGAGCAGATCACAAGGACAGGAAATCATACACAGAAACAGCAATAGACACATTTGCAAAATAAAACACCTTGCACCTGTGAAGGACAGAAGTTTATCCATCTGCTCTGCACTCATCTGAAAATTATGTTCTTAAGCCTAAGGTTTAGTGTTAGTTTGTTATTCCACACCTGTTCCAAATACCTTCATACTGTGTCTTTTCTAAACTTAGTTCCTTGCTCTGTAAAATGAGACAGCTGAGTATTTAACAGTAAGTTTACATTGTCTGAGTCAGTCTTGGGACAAATTATAGTGATGCAGATTTCTATGTCTCTATAATGTGTTGTTCGACAAGCCTTTAGAGGACAGTGTTCTTGGTTCTTAATTTAATGTGATAGCATAGTGTTATTTTGTGATGCTGCTTTGGTCCACACCTGTGTGCTGTCATTCTTGCACATATGGTCATGAAGAAATACTATTACTAGGCTAGTTGAATTCTTGACCTTTGTTTCTATCTGAGGGTTGTTCATTGACCTGTCAGATTCTGTGCAACAGTATTGAAGGACTAACTGTGTGCAAACTTGTCAGACAAAGAAAAGATAGCTTAGGTGGCGTGTATCCTTTGTCTCTCAGAAATATGATGCATTGTACTGCTGATTGTATTATTTGATTACATTATTTTGCAACCTGATAATGCTCTCTTTGTTATTGCTCCATCACATACCCATGATAAAGATCAGCTCTACATGTGATTAGAAAAGAGCAGAGGTTTGCTGACTGGCACAGAGAAATGCGCTTGTGGCGTGAACAGCCAGACTCTTTGTGGCGCTTCGCAGGGCATTTGGTCTGAACATACTGTTACTTTACCAGCATTAAGAAGGGGCGAGGAAGAGGAGAGAGGGAGAGATTCATATTCAACTCACATAAAACTATAAAAAAAAAAAAAAATTCCTGACATGCCATAATTCACCCCTAGCTCTGTGGCTCCACTTGTGGGTGGAAATCAGCTAACACACACACGCACACACTTTAGGGTTGATATTACAGAACATAGTTCACAGCTCTGTGTGGTTCGACGTAGCGAGGTGGTGTAATGCTCAATTTAAAGGTATGAGAGAATGGCATCTCCATCTAAAAACCACTCTGTCTGTCCGCTCTGGCCTGTGTTCTTCCTGGATACCAAGTGATCCATGAGGACTCCTCCACAACAGTGTCAGCAGCGCTTGACAAATGTGCTAGCCCTGCAAAATGCTTGTACAAGCACAAACATATCTGGACTATTTATCTTCCTGCTGGAAAATTTATCAGAATATGAAAGCATATCAACCGCATCCATTTTGTTTGGAATCAAATCTGACAATAACAGGCATACATTGGGCAGATGATACATGGCAAAATGTAGGAGAAAACAGAAAATAGCAATTTCACACTAAAATTATTTCATGTTTAATATCCACTTGGTTTCCTTCCAGCTATTCGCTTTTCAGTTGTGAAGAAGCAATTCTAAAGTTTGATGTGCCCTGAAACAACTGCGGTCTGAAATACATCACAGTATGTGAGTTTCCTTTAGATGTCTCTTGACTATTCAGCAGTCCAAGGGGGACATGTCCCTGTCCTGACCTGTTGCCCTACTTCTCCAGTTATTGCTGGGAGAGGTGCCTGTTAGGTCTATGAAAAAAAGAAAGTGACACATTCAATAAAAGAAACATTCTGTTTAATTCCACTGTTAAAATTGTTCATATGATTACTGTAATTGAGAAAATAATTGATGAATCACATCTTTATTGCGCTGTATCACAATGTGACTATAATTGGAATGACGAGTATGGTGAGTAAGGTTTGAGAATTCTATCTTACAAATTTCAGTTTTACAACAGAAAACCTGTCCACACTGTTCACTGTAATGTCTTTGGCTACCAATAGAACTCAATAAAACTGGAATTATTTTATAGTCAGTGTGAAAAATGAAGATTTTAGAGCATGCCTAAATTCATAATTATGTCCTTTTGTGACCTGCCAATTCACTCGATCAATTTTATGCAACTATTGCCTCTGACTTGACTAAAATTTGAAGGTACCACTTCTCCAATTTGATTAATATATTTCATTATTTCACAGTTCTGCACATTATGTTTAGTCTCACCTTGGCATGAACTGTGATACTTATATTGCCCTTAACACAGAGCTTATTCCTGAATGACAAAAGCAACAAGACTCCTGACAGAGCTGTCTCCACGTTTACTACTCTATCATTGTACCATACAGAGTCAAAGGCAGATTTTTCACTCTGTCTGCTATCTGTCAGCAGCTTGAATCCTTGCTGAGCACATTAATCCTCTGGGATGGGGCCCTTTAGAATCATTTATTCACAGTCGGGGGTAAAGCACTGAGGAGTCAAAGGTCAGTACTTGGCCATTCATATCACCATAACCCTGGGGCTTTTCCATCACTGTACACTCTCAATCTGGGCGAGCGACCACAAAGGTCAAGGCACACATTGTTGGGGGTAGTGCTTTCTTCAATTTTCTGGTCACTGATATCTCAAGGAATGTTGTCGCAGTTTGATTAGCATATGCCATCTGGAGCATATTTTCATCCAAAGTTGCTCACAGTAACATAAGCAGATACAACTAGCATGGGTGGTCATTTATGCAATTTAAGGGCTATATTAAAGCTTCATTCAATTCTGGCATGATAACATCATATAAAGAACAAAAGTTGATATATAGCTGTCAATATATATATCTAAGACACATGCAAAAATACATAACCACACTTAAGGAAGAAACTTCAAGAAAAAAGAATACTTATTGTATGTTAGAAAGTGACTCAACAGCATGTGCGTGAGTTGTTACAGTAAACATCAATAGCCTTCAGCCATGGTAGAAATTCCATAGACATGCAAACATATTTCTTCTTCAGGTCAAGCACTACAGTACACTGCAACTCTAAGGCTAAACTCTCATTGGGTATTCATTGCCAGGAAGCCGCCTATTCATAAACAGGAAAAACAATAACAGTATGACACAGTAGCTGGATATCTAAATAGCCTGAAGAACAATTCACATGATTGCACATAATTACTATCCATGGATGTCTGTTGAACACAAGAGCAAATAACTGCTTTTGGCAGAACATGTGGGGGGAAATTAAATGTTGAAATTTTCTTTATAAAGACTAGATTTTCAGTGGCATGAAACCATTTGTATAACCAAGGTCTAATAGATATGTGAATAAACTGCATCCTTCCCCACTTCTGTTTGTAAAGTTTGTTAACTTATTTAATGCTGGTCTGATGTTCTTCATACTATCTCTTGACACTGATAATGCCATGTTAAGTGAGTGTAGATTATGCTATTAATTTGTGCCAAGTGCTGCAAACTGGTCCAAAGTCTCATCTCTATAAAACTCACTCATTACTGATGGAGAGCTTGATGGGGAGAAAGAGAGATTGGCACAATGCTGAGAGGACCTAGTTAGACACACTGCCATTCTGTGGTTTCACATGTAAATAACTTTCATTGCAAGTTGAAATGCACTCCTCAGCACTCCTGTCAAAAGCAAGATCAGTGGTGCTGCTTTCAGGAATTTCATCCTCTTTTCACCCAGCTCTGGGGTGCATCATCACATTGGCAGTTTTGTCTCCACCCATCTTTCATCTTTGGCACTGTTTGTGCTTTCATTACAATAACTCATCTTCATGTACTCTCAGTAATTCGTCGATGGGGCCATAAAGCAGAAAAAATGATGGAAATAGACAACGATAATTATGGTTGTGATTCTATCTTGGTCCACCGTATTGTGCACTGAGGCACAGAAAGGATATCTTGAAGCAATTTTGATTGAAACTATGGTTCAAAATGAGTCAATGAATCTTATGGGGATGGATTGAACTTCATAACTTTTGAATAGGGTTGGACCCTGAAAATTTTTCAAACCGGCTTGATATTAAGCCAATTACTGGACTGGAATGGTGATACTGAATTTTACCACTGGGTGTAACATGCAACTCAGCAATTCCTGGGGGGAACATAATGAGAGCCCAAAACTGAGTGACATATCGCATTTTCATTTCTCACAACAAACATTCAACTTAACTTTTCTTTTTGTGCAAGGGGGCTGTATGTAGCTGTGGTGTGTCCAAATTAACAGCCAGAAACAGCATTGCTACACAGGCAGGGCTATGCTATGGTAACCATGCTACGCTGGTAAAAGGATCTGTTGCATCCCTTTGTATCTGCAAGTTGTTTCCAAAACACAAGCTGCTCTCAGACCGCTGTAAGCTGTAAGCAGCCCAACCGGGTTTATCCGGGTTATCGGTGAGATCTGGGCCATTAGCCCGGGTCAGCCTGCCTCCTCTTTGTCTTTGGCATCCAGCTGGGTTGACAGCAGCAGTCAGCCCTGAGTGTCGGCGCCTCTGTGTGCGATGATTAGACATCTCATAATGACAAATGCCGGTCCACTCCATTTGCATAAAATCAAATCGGTTTAAGCTTGTAAACCAGACCAGACATGCAGAACTGGAAACCGGCCCAACCCTACCAGTGAATGCACATTTATATAACATTTCAAAGGTTTTTTTTTTTTAGACAGAAAGGTCTGAGGTTGAACTATGTAACCATCAGGATGCTTAAATTTGTATGTTCCTGCTAAAGATGAGTAATGGAATCAGAAGACCTCAGCTGTGGCTTAGTGTGGAATGGGGCCATGCCCAAGTCAGCCACACACAGCCACAGGTGCTTTTCCACTTTTCTTACATACATGACCTAAATAGTGATTGATTGAAACTGAGCTACAAGTCAGTCTTGGATAGTCCACATGGTAAAAAGATCTAAATGCTTCACAAAGCATCAGGGTCAAAGAAATGGAAGCATGGCAAACTGTTTTTACTAGCTGATTCAACAGAGTTAGGGGGGGAATGGAGGAAGAAACTACAGGGCAGTTGAAATGTCCTTTGGTCAAGAGACCATGTGTAATATTATATATAAAGGTATCTTGAAACTATGCCAGTTGTGCGCATTTATAGTACTTAAAAGTAAGTGAGTGTATAGTCAAAGTGGTTGTTATTCTTAAGTGCCCTGATGAGCCCTATATTTCTGAACATCTGACCTGTGAGAAAAAACAAAAAAGGTCTATCTGGAGGTGTAATGCATTTGAATTGTGCCCTCGAGTTTAGAACTAATGCTTTATAGAACAGTCCATCACATCCTCATAGTGGTCAGACCTCTGGAGGATGCAATCTTTCTTAGAAAAGTTTTTCCCAGGTGTAAATGCAGCCACATTTCTGTCATTACATTACACCTCAGGCAACATCCTCACTCTCTCTCACCATCTGAGTGCAGTAGAAACCTTAAGTGCCAGAGGACTATTTGGAAACATTAAAAGCACCTGTGCTTGCTTTTGTCTCTGTATCACCTGCTTTCCTCCCTTTTATATAATCATAGCACATTCATTCCGCTGCTCAAATGAAAAGCAAAGCATACGGAAAAATAGGAATTGTTTTAACTAAATCTGAATTGTTGCCACAAACACTTCAGTTGAGTATGAGCATTTCCGTATCGTAAAGAATCAAAGGTTGATATTTCTAACACAGTTATTTCCACAGTGCAACTGAGAGGTGGGTGTGGGTAAGCAAAGATGAATGTACTCATTCAGCACTCCACCTCACCATTCAATTCGGTGGAAGTGTCCTTGTATGTGTAGCTGCTCTTGAAGGATATGCTTGTCTGAGTTCTGAGGCTACGCACTGAAGGAACAGGCAGCCAGCAGACAATCACAGAGGAGCTGAGTGCGTCCATTAAGGCTGTCAGTTAGCAAGGGCCTTGATTAATTGCACACTGCATAGTGGCAAATTAAGGCAGGTCTCAAGCCCACCCCCCCAAATAATTAGGTAAGAATAGATTGCCACAGAGAGGAGGGTGAATACTGGGTGCCTGGCATCACTCAGTCTGTCTTACATGTAATAAAAGGTCTCACACTATGTGAGCATGGGCAATAATTGTGTGAGTGTGTGTATTTGTGTGTTGAGGAGTATATTTGCATGCATGACTGTGGCTTCTGTGAATAACTGAAGAAGTAATGATGGTGCTGATGGTGCATACATTTATGCTTGCCCTCTATGACACTCGCTTGTAAGCATGTATATACACAGTGTAAGGTATGTGCATAGAATGTATATGACTCCAGTAGATTTTGATTGCTTGTGCATATATGTGTGCTTTGTTACAGTATATATGAAAAGAGCAATGGAAGTATAGCAGTATATCACAGATGACAGGTTTCCCCATGCATCCTTGCAGCCAATGCGGCCTGGTATTGGGTCTTAACCAGCTGCTTTTTATGTAATATCAATGCAGCTGTGGTTACACCTGTCTTTTCAATGTGAATTTTATCATCTGATCATGCCAGTATGCATTAAATGACAGGTCTGACTGCTGCCAGAGAGGATTTTAAATCCACTGAGCCACACTACATCGTGAATTCTACTAACACTGGACTCTGAGAAAAGGTGAACAGAATTTAAACAAAATCTTGACATTCTTTTTGTTGCGTCAGCATTACCATACCCCATGGTGAGTCACAACACTCTGCAACAATTCCCTAGAGGTGACACAGTCCCACCAGCTATGGTCTTAATCTCAGATCTACACTCATCACGCTCACTTCAGCATTATTAAGAACTGTGGGCAGGTTGACAATAATCATTCATGCTTAATACCTTTTGAAGATATGATCAGTTACCCTAACACCCTGTCTACATATGACACTGTTCTGCCTCATTTTTCAGTCCTGTCTCCTGTCCATCTGACAGCACTGATGTGCTTCAGTTTTAATCAGTGCAACTGTCTATACCTGCTGCATAATGACTCATGCTTCACTCACATTTATACATGCAAATGCAATCCAAATCATGTTTGTAGGCTTCAGGTTTGCACTATTGTATCGTGCATCAGTACATATTTCTATATTGGGCTGTAAGCATTGTCAAATGCCCCTGAATGTACAGCAGCACTGTGGTTGAACAGATCCAGTGAAGGCACTGACAGACGACTACAGCTGCTGCTGCTGTGCTGCTTTCACTATGTGGTTGGTGTAGATAAGGTGTAACAGTTGCTGAATAACAATGAATTCCATAGGAATTTTCTTTAGTTTTTGTTTGTGCACACAGAGCTCTATTGCAAATGCACTAAATGAATCGACACACATACAGTATGTCATACGTTACAGTTCTTGTATGTGCTTTTCCTTTGTTCAGTTCTTACGTGTGATTCTGCTTGTGTGGCTCGACTAACTATAGACATGCATTTCTACATGTACGTCACCCGATGGAAGTACAAATCCTCTTTATGCTCCCGGGCACATTGTATATCAGCATTTAACAGCAGACCATGTAACTAAAAAGAAAAACGATGGAACACATCATGATGGAAAACAAGGTTGAGTGCTGTTCAGCTGCATACAACAGCCAGGATGCATTGAGTATGTTAGGACTGCTGAGGTAAACAGACAACACTGCTTAAGTTCTACAGTGTGAGAACTGGTCAGTGGCCTTTACATATTGTTCAACAGCGAAACGGCCCCAAGGAAGATGAGTTCTTTTATGTGTTGATCCTGCAGGGAAGTATACCGAGTGTTCTCCCAGTTGGTAGGGGCTTAATCTTCTTACAGGCAGGCTGCGTAGAGTACATTAAAAAATGTCTCTCTCTTTTCTAACAGGCCATTTCTTAACCACTGATCAGACTGCTGACTTTTTAGGATGTTGAACACTTTCTCCAGGTGGGTTTTGCCAGTGTGTAAGAGCAGTAAACCATGTGTATGTATATTGCTCTAGAAAGTAAGAGACAAAAATCATGGTGCTCTGTAACTTCTCCACATTTCTGAGCTATGCCGGCATCTTAGGAGAGCAGTGGTAATCACAATGATCAAATCAACACCCTCAAATTCTAATTTATTCTTTGTTCCTTGTGCATCATTTTATGCCTGCCCACATGTCTTCTGTGACTTGTATTCTCAAACAATAAAGAAACAGTGGTTATGTATTGTAACTCTGGGTCTATGAAAATTGATGTAGCACTGTTTGATTTAACATCAAGGTGGTCTCAAAGGCAGTGGTGAGCCCATTCTACATCCACCACTCCAGTTTCAAGGACGCTTCTCTGCCTGTATTCATAGAATTAGGGTTACTTGGACTTTTGTTGCTTTTCTGAAAACAATCCTTCCCTGCTTTAGGTGAAGGGTCAATTTGACCAACACAGTTGAGGAGACAGGATCACAGAGTAGAAAATTCTGTGGTAGAGACAGTTGACAAAGTTGAATTCTTATACTTAACAGTATAATCTTCCTTCAGTGGTTGTTCAAACCACTACCACTGTCTTCACTGTCCTCTTCCACAAGAGGCTCCATGGGAGAATGCTTTGAAAATACTCTTCCTCGACAAGACCCAGTGGTGATCAGACCCGGGGCAGAGTCTGACAGAGTCCTGGGACAAAGTCACACACAGCTCTAATAGTTATTTGAGATGAAGTACTCAAGAAAAGTGGCTAGGGTCAATGTTGCCCTTTTATAGGACCATTCCCTACAGAGTTGAGGGTCTACTTCTGATTAGCTTATATAACGTTTTAGTGTGAAAACATGCAAAGATGAATGGACAAATGTTGCATTACATGGCTCATTCCTCCTCAGTGTGAACACAGAGTTAAGGGATAACAGTTTTGTGCAAATTGCTTCATTCATTAGAAAAAATCACATTCAACCTGGATTTAATGTCAAGGAATTTGGGCATTAATCACACCCTACTTTGACCTTTTCACAACAAAGTCACTTTACACTCAATATTTGATATGCTTGGGTCTATACTTACTGATAACTGCAATCAGATTTATAAAGGTACTGTTGTTACATCAAAGTAACTGTAAAAAACTAAATTACTGAGATTAGTAATGAAGACTATTTTGAATAAACTTCAAGTACATTAAAATGGTTCACTCTGTAAGATTATGTGTGTTGACAAATATGATGGTTTTCCCTGGAGGATGAGTAAGCAACAAGTCCTCCAAATTAAATGACCAAATACATTGTTTGACCATGTGCACTCCAAAATGACAGATACAAGCTTTTTCTAAACTGATGCCCCTCTTTCCAGTAATTGGCAGGGCAACATAATTTGTCTGTGCTTTCCAAAACCATTACAAATCATTGTTAAAAGACAATGATGTTTTATGATGTGACAATGCTATGGTTAAGGTCCGATTAGCTTTAGACACAAAGACCATTTGGTTAGGTTTACAGAAAGATCATGGTTTGGGGTAAAATGATAAAACGATCACTTTGTTAAGGTTAGAGAAACATGTGGAGAGGGTTAAAATTACTATTTACTTCAAATTATGTGACCTTTGTTGTCATGGCTACAGCAATAACCACAAGGTTAAGGTTAGGGGATGATCAGAGTTTTAAAAGACTGTCCCTGACTCAGTTAGAAATGGGAAACAAACATTGGTCTCCTATGGGAAAGTTCACTGTTGGGTTATAGCATCTATCCACCCCAACTCCTCCAAATGAGGCAATTTGTCGACATATACAGTATATACACGTCATCTGAACTGCACCACTGCTCCGGGTCATAATTACTACCCCACTAGGCATCTGTCACTCAAATGTAACTACAGGTTGTTTTTGGCCGACTGACATTACAACTTATTGGAATGTTTTTCTTGGGAGGATAGCCTCTGAAAAAGCAAATAAGGACTGTGGTGTTTGCAGGACAGCTGGAGTGAATATTTTACAGTAGAGTATTTGTATCACATTATTATATATAATATTCAATGCAGTGACAAGCTTTGAAAACCACACTGATAAGAGTCAGACCTGCCACAACTTACAGGTTATTGAATTGGGACCGTCTTTTTCACCCTCTCATGTCTCTTTTGCTTTCTCATAAAACAACAAGCTATTTGCCACGCAGCCGGAGCGTAAACATCATTGTCAACAAATCTCAGCATGTGTCTTTCAAATACTGATCAAATGGGTTTTGAAATGTGGATTCCCTAGGAAGTGTACATTGTGTTTTGTTATTCAATTTGAGCAGTGGCTATAATACACCTCAGCATAAAATTGGAATTATCAATGTCACCAGAAAAAAAAATACACAATTCATATTGTGCTGTAGATACAGTGTTTGAGGGAAATCAGGATGAAAGTGATGTGGTGTGACAAAACAAATACAGACGATATGCCACAAGGGAGCACTATAATAAAAGAACTGCTGAGGAGAAGGGAAGAATATGGTTTTGCTTGAGCGTACTACAGTAAGATGGGTGTGTGTATGTGTGTGTGTGTGTTTAGTGCTTGCATGGGCGAGCCGAGTGTGTGCACTTGCGTGTGTTGTGTGCTTACAGGGCCTGAGCCAACGAAGATGCAGCTTGGATTCTTGTTGCTCGATCAAAGTCCCTGGAGTAATCTCTCATAAGAACAGAGCAGGGACAGGCAGGAGGATGCCCATTTCATTCTGAAGTGTATTAAATCCGTACAATCACAAACCAGTATACCCCAGCGTGGCAATGTAATTTTGGAGGGGATGTGGATACAACAAGCGGAGAAGAAGAAAAAAAAAGAGGATGTATTCACAAGGCTGGTGCTGACATTAAACCAAGATTCGAATGAAGAATAAAGGATGGCAACACGCTTCAGTGATTGGCCAGTGGAGGAACTCCCCTGTGTCCAAGCAGATATGTCTCTCCTTCTCATCATGGCGGGGCAATTTTGTCCCGGTTATAGCTCCTCCATCTTCTCCCAAGCTACTCCTTATATCAGCATTTCAATTTCCTCCCTTGTGCAAGTGCTGAGTGCTAACCTACTTCAGACTTTCTCTGAGACGAAGACAGAAGTAGAAGAGATGAGAGAGCAGAGACGGGGAACTGCTGGGCTCTCAGTTCAGTCCTGCTTCCGGTTTCCCCAAGGTGTGGAAATGCAGATTCAAAGGGAAAAATATGCCCAGAGATGATGCTGTGGTTAAGGTCCTTGCCTCATGAACAACATATACCCATGTTGGCAAGATAGAGATAACTTCCTTTCCTGTGTCTCCTCTATTTTAAGTCACTCTTAGCTAAATCTAAATCTAGATAACAGTTAGCTAGAAGATTCTGTATCTAAAAAAATAACCAGTATATTCCAAGTAAACATGTGAGAGAGAGGCATTTTGCAAAGAGGCACTATTTTATCTAGTGATAGTGATACCAATTTATGAAGATCTGGATTATCATTAATAATTAATTGCTGGACTATCTATCAGTGTTATTGCCTTCAGAAGATAAGGGAGTCAGCATCCTTTTGCACATCATTAGATCAATTAAAAACAATCAGCTGTCAGTATAATTGAGCCTGTTGACATTATCAATTTATCTCTGCTGTTGTCTGCAACAGTTGATAACAGAAATATCCCTGATGTACTGTAAATACAGTAAGCATACTGAAGGCTCTAAGCATAAAGGAAGTTTTTCTTTTACTCTGTCTTTATGCCGCTAAGTGTTAGTGTGCACATTAATCATTTCATTTTCATTCATCTCCCCCTCCACTATATGCCTGTCATTGTTCCCATAGTGCCTGCCTTCCCACCGTTCTTGGTTTCATCTTTCATAGTTCTCATTTCTGCACACGGCTCCACAGTATCTTTGCGTCACTCTCTCCTTATTTCCATTTTTTTCTCTGACTGTTTGCAATGCATTATATCCTGTTTCACCTTATCTCTTTCACCCTCCCAATGCCTTCAATTCAACACCCAGAAAAAAATTCTTTTTCCAAGTTGCCCAATGGCAATGAAACAATTATCCACTTCTGAGACGTGTACCCCTGAGTTCCCCCTGAAATTGTCCTTCAAAGACTTTTGCACAAGCTCTCTGTACTGTCTGATGTGTCCCAACAAGTAACATAAGAATGGAGGTACACTTGAAAAAAAAGAAACAATGTAAAGCTAATTTGAGTTTGTAATACCAGTGAGGACTGAACCCCGAGCTGTTTGTGCCATTATCCACATATTAAAATGTGTGGACCTAACTCGTATAAAAATGCTAATTCTGCTTGTCTGTAGGGGACTACTAAGAGTTTTAAAACTCAATCAGGACTATATGTCTTCATTTATTTTGTCAAATTTTGAAGACAATCAGTGTTTAAAAAACACTTGTGGAGCGACTGTTTTGACTGCAAGTGCAACTGTTGTTGTGCTACTGAGCTACTACCAAAATAGACCGATATACATTATAAAAAGAATAAAATGTCCAATCGATAAATTTAAAGTGTATGTCAATAAAAAAAATGTATACATTACAGTTAGTCTTCATGGCTTTCTGTACACTTTTGTTGTGCACTTCTGCTGTAAGAGTAACTCAGAGCAAGGTGTCAGCCAGCAACTTTGTGGACTGAACTCCCTTTGGAACCAACCTCTAGACTCCATCATTTCATAAGTGTGATGCATGAGACAGGAGAAAGTAAGATGGAGGCCACTTCTTTACATCCACAAAACCATTTGGGACTATGAATGTCCTCGTACCTGCTGCCACAGCCTCCAAGTGGTACCCAAAGTGATGTGAAGGTACTCTCCCCCTTTTCTGAAAGTGGGACATTGCTTTTCCCCAGAGAATGTAAGCTCCCAGCAAGTGCCTGCTTCTTTTCCTGAGCTGTAGTGTCTCTCAAAGTCTGCCCGACATTTAAAGGATTTCGGCCTTCAACTATCAAAGGGTAGAATACCTGGGACTGTGGGAGAGCCGTGGCTTCGGCCCTGAGTTTGATCTAGCCTGGGGCAGTATGGGTCAGCCTCCCAGATTAGGCCTGCTTTCGGGAGACATTGCTTCAGATAAACCCACAGAAATTCAGGTATAGCAAATAAGTCCTTCTAGCAGTTTCTTGGCCTAGATAGAGAGCTATGGGGCAAGGGTCTGAATTCATTACTGGCTAACAGATGCTTTCTGCTAGTATTATGCTTGCTGTGGGTGTAAGCTTGTGCCTAGATTGTAAACTTGATTACCTTCTCTCATTTTTGACTTAAGCTTAATACATTACATTTTGAAAATAAATACGTTGCATGTAGAATGTGAGCATTTGTTTCAGATTTTCTTCTGTATAGCAAGTACATTGAATGCAGTCCATTTCTGAAAAAAAAATGTAATTATGAGCTATCCATAAATGTAGAAAAAAAGTCCTGTGTTACCTTGAATGATGTATTGCAAATGAAAGGCAACAGCAAGATACAAAAATATTAACTGGGGAAAGAAAAGGCACAGTGGTATTGTCCTCTATCCCTGAAAAGCCTGGTCTCAACTCTGGCTTATATAACAACATGAGAACAACTCCAACATCCACCTTTCTCTCGAGAACACACTGAAACACGCTGCAGCCTCCCAGATCAAAACCGTGTGGAATCCTAATGACCTCTCTGAGCTGTACTCGTCTGAATCCCACTGAAACTACACTATAGTACATGTCTAAGTTATCAGTGAGTCAATCTTTCTCTCAAACTCTGGGCTCCACACTATGCTCGTCCTTTTCCCGTCCATTCCCTCTATCTTTCCACATCTTCAGACAGATTTTTATAACATTGAACTGAGGGTGTGCATGAGAGTGTGTGTATTGGATTTTCATCATGACAGGCGTCCCTGGCCATCGTCTTGTTATTAATTAACCTACTCATACTGAAAAAAAAAGAAACACATAGAAGCATATCACAGTTGTTAGGGATCTAAACACTGACTGTGGCTGCACTTGGAACAAATACAACAGTCTCCATGGCAACAGAAGACCTTTCTTTCTACTCTGTCAAACAGCGATGAACCAGAGAACAAGCACAAAGGATGAAGTTCTTTCATTAAGGTTTATCTAAGATGCCATTGACATTTAACACACCGTCCATGCTCATGATCACACATTACTATTCTATATACTAAAGCTTAATGTCTATCACTTTGTTGATACGTCTTTAAGACACAGTATCAGATAGAAACACATACTGGAGTGTAATGGTGACGAGAGACCATTCCTCAGACAAAGAAATAAAAAAGGGTAATCATGGCACTTAAATCTTGGTGAAAATATATATAAATGTATGATATAAAAATAATTGAATCTCTCATTTTTCATTAATCATAAATCATATACAGTATGTTATAGGAAGGACCTTAACCAAAAGCTATTTCTCTAACAATGACAAAAGTTTTCAATAGAAAAATATCTCAAAGTAGTGAAGGAGTTTTTCTGTCAAATTCTTTCCAATGTCTGCACACATTTTTGTGGTGTGCAGACCTGCTTCTCCTTTGCCAGGAGCAATTTGGATGAAATGGAGTGCATGAATACATAGGTACATACAGCGACATAAATAATAGGAAAACAAAAACACTTACCTACATCAAGGGCAGCAGTAGAGAAAAAAAAACAAGAGAGAGAATAATATTAAGGCCTCAGGGAAAGTATTTGAAATGCCCAACAAATATATATTAGTGTGACTTTTAGTCAACAAAGTCTAAACTATTCTTACTTGTTAATTTATGCAGTAGAGCCACAGGAAAAATACATTATGTATGTACCATATAAGGGACATTAAATGACAACAGAGACAGGTTCCCAATATCACTTGATGAGTTACCACCTACTAATGAATAAAACAGTATAAAAAAGGTAAATAAGTGTTGAGGTTGTGTCAGTGATGCCACTCACAGTGTAGTTCACAGATTAAGCTGATGTTAGACATCATTTCATTTTTATGGAAATTGACTGGTAATTGGATTTTGTTGATGTCCTGCTGATGGACTCTACCCGTTTAAAGATGGACTACAAAACATCATTGGACACATGTGAGACTGGATCACATGAATTAAAAAACATCAAGCACAAGGCTGATGATTTTCTACAGGGAGTTGTCAACAAATGCCATGTGCAGAACCAAACCCTCAATGAAGTCATCCTACTTACAAATATTGTGTGTATTTCCGAAGCCCAATATACCATATTCCTCTGTGCCTTAGACTTCTGTTGTTGTCCAAAAACTATTAAAAACACATTAGTAAGCCACACTGTTTAACTGGGTGAAATTCTCCTTTCCCCCGAAGGCAATGGCTACTGTAGTTTGTTTAGAAATGACTCCAAAGACTATAAAATAAAATTGATAATATTTTCAGTCTCAAGAGAGAATGATACATAATATCTGTAAGTAGGATGAGTTCATTTTTGGTTTGGCTCTGCACATGAGATTTGTTGACAATAAGAAAAATACAGAAAATTGCCAGTCATATCTTTTAAGAGGTAGAATCTAAACCGCATTTTCCATACAAACACTGCAACCAAACACTAATTGTTGGAGTCAAAGCCCATAAATGAGTCATTTAAAGTCTCCCAACTGTATAACTGCGAAGGATCAGAAATGCTCTCCCCAAAAAGCTCTAGCCAGCAGGGAGCATATATATCATGTGGATTTACTCTCAACCATTAAGATAGATATAGATGCTGGGGATCACATTTCACAGCATGATAGGATCCCTGGCCCAGTCAGCTCGACCAGGCTGTCAGCAACCAACATGGAGAAGGGAAACTGAATGAATAGGGTGAAAAATGACATCCGCATACCTGTTCTGGCCAATACATCATTCAGAGGGCAGTTTTTCGATGGAGTGTGAAAAGAGGGAATGGAGACATTGGGTAAAGGCGCTTTGTGTGTATGTGGGGTGGGGATTGGTGGGGTTCTGCATTGTGCTTTAAATGACAAGGTGGCTGCCTCTGTTTTCCCTGGTTTGTTTTGACTGTGAGCTTTTAATTATTTTATCATTTTAGTGAGCTTTTACTTTACTTATTTTAACCAGTTTTACTATTATTTGAAACTGAAGACCAAAACATTTAAGCTCTGTGCAAATTGAGCTCCTCTGTGGACATATCTCTGTTTAATCCACTGGGTAGGAGGACAACCTGTTGCTGCTGAACACAACTCAGACAATCACAAACTACTGAAGGAGAATGCAGCTGGCTAAGCCTACTCTTGGCATAGCATTCCTGTCTGAAATCTCTAGCGTCAAATCCGAGCTGCTATCTATTGAGAACAGCAGCAAATGCAGCTCAAAATCAGACTAGCTGCTCTGGAGCTTCCATGGCACAACATGCTCTGTGGAGCCAGCTTGCTGGGGTGAACATTTAAACAACTCCTGGGCTGATGTTGTGAAAGGTAAGAGTAGGATCTCTTTGATCCAAGCGGTGACGTCAATGTCCAGCATCTCTCATCTCACTGCTAGCTGAGCTTGCTGATAGCCTAACTCAAGCCAGCCAGCCCACTGTGCACAACCAGAGGGCTGTGCTGCAGGTGAGGAAACGCTTAGCAGTCAATGTCAAATGTGCTTGCCTGTATTAAATGTGAGATCTTTAACAGGAAAGGCTGCACTGGCTAGTGACCTAATTACAGATCATAAGTTGGACTTTTAACTGAAACTTGGCTGGACTCTAGTGGTAGTTTTACAATAATAGAGGCATCATCTCTGAATTTTAACTTTCTAAATGTTTTTAGGTCTGAAAGGAGAGGTGGAAGTGTAGCAGCAATCTGATTTGTTTTTAGGCAACTCACTTTTGGTGAGTAAATCTTGTACTGGCACTGACTAAACTGGCTTCTAGTAAATTTTTAGAACTGATTTTAAAATTTGAATACTTGTTTTTAAGGCCCTACATGGTCTGGCACCCTAATATCTCTCTGATATGCTTATGAGCTATGAACTAGTTAGACCCTTAAAACCCCTAGGTTATTCGGTGAAACTGCTTTTAGGTTTTATGCTCCAAGCCACTGGAACATCCTACCCAATCATGTTAAGTGTTCTCCAACTAGTTATAGTATGAGATATAATCTTGTAACTAATCTGAAAATATTCCTTCTTAGCTGCGCATTTCAGTAGTCGGGTTTGCTGGTCTTGATTATTATTTTATTTTATTTTATTCTATTTCTATCTATTCTTATACCTACACCTATATTTTTTAACTCACATGTATTATTTATGTCTTTATTTTAATTGTGTTTACTTATGTTTAATGATTTTTCTGAAAACTATAAGTTTTTGTGGCCTCAACTTACATGGTAGCTAACTCTCTGTGAGGCACATTGTACTTCCACCTGGAATGATATGTGTTATCAAGATAAAGTTTTGTTTGCATGCTTCTTGCGAGGAACTGGGACATTTATTCATGATATATGACATTTATTCTTCCAGGATGAGACTTGATTACTATTCATTATTGGCAGTACTGAATTTTCTTAGCCACTTTTCTCTAGAAGTCAGAGTCAGGTGGCGCACCACAGAACATTACCTTCAAAGGTCATAAAGATAAGCCTGACTAATTATTTTGAGGGTTTATGGGTGATAAGCACCTTGCATGTGACTCAAGAAGCAAATTCAATCACACCAGTCACAGACAATAATATAACAATAACGACAATTAATCAGTAGAGTTATTTTGTATATGTATGATGTGGCAGCAATCATAAATCGCATGGTGGCCCTGCATGTTAATATGAATGAACCATAGCGGGACTACTCGAATAAACATCCACATAACAAACAAATAATAAAAACAATTTAGAAAAAATATCAACAGTTCCCTGGTGCTTCCTCTTACCATCACTTTTATCTACCCCATTCACCTCAATGCCTCAATGCCCTGGGATATTTGCACATTTTTTGCATTTAAATTAAATAATTTATTTGAGTCTGCATCAAACCTCTAAGACATCAGACTATGATCAGCCTCAAAAAAGTAAAGTATTTTCTCTCTAAATGAATAAATGCTTCTATTTCAATTCAATATCCGACTGTTTCCTCCTGATGTGGTTGACTTTACAGGTCTTCTCCATTAAAAAAGGCAATAAAACACAGCATGCTACTCAGAGAGGCAATGCACAATTCATTATTGCAACATAAGGAAGACAATAATAAAATGCTAGTGATTTACCCTCTCTTCCCACTTGTAAAACATCTTTGCCTAAAGCTGAAATATACAGTACATGTTATGTTGTTGAGAGTCAGAGCATAAGGATTTAGCGTGGAATGATTAGAGAATAAGGGTGGGCTACAGTGATTTTAAACTATACAGCACCAGCTCAACCGAGGAATCGCCTTCCATAAAAAGCCTCCTGTGGTCTGAGAGGGAACACGACAGAGCGTTAATTACCCAGGCAACACTGGAGAACAAGGTAAAAGGCGTGTTAATGAAATACTAATAAGGTTCCAATTTGAGTCCTTCAGCTTTGCCATCCTCCAAAGTGATCTCAAGGACTTCAGTTCCTTCTTTCGCTGGTCTCTGTTATTGCTAATTACCATTGCTCACATGACAGAAGGCAGTTTAGAAACCATTATTTCCGGGGAATTAATCCTTTGTGTGTTGTCCTTTGATGGAGGACACCCAAGCCGGTTTACTGGATGTCAGAACTTAGGGACATGGAAATACCCTTAAAAACTCTTAAAGAGAGAGTGAGTTCATTGTCTGCCAGACATTTGCTTCCTCGAATTCATGCTCCAGTCATTTAACAGTTAAGGAACAACCTAGTTCGGGTTCTCAAGAGGGATAATGTTTATTGTAGACTTTGTAAAGTATTTTAGACAGCTGGAGCATTTAGTTGGAAAGTTGAGCAAACCACATGTCAATTTTCTTTACAACTTAAGAAAATACTTGAGTTGAGTTAGTGTTGTTAGGTCTTCAAAGTTGTCTAGTAACTGTAAATCTGGGGTTAGGATCTTCAAGAAAGGTAATGGAATTTCCACTATGGGCATCCTGCAGGACCAAACAGCCATTTCACAAGACTGTGCACTGCACTGAAGCACAAACTGATAACATAAGTCAAAAGGAAACTCTTCAAGCGTTGGCGAGTAGCAAGTAGAGGAAAAGCAGAAAGGGATGGGAGATATTCTCAAAGACATTTGAAGATACAGCAATTTCTCCGGGGCAATCATTTGATGCTCTCATTCCGTGATGGCTGAGTGTCACTACTTTTGCTCTCCCATCACTCAAGTGCATCCACCACTCCAAGAAATTGATTGTTGGAGGATAGGGCTGGAATAGTGCACACATACTAAAATACACATCTAGGCTGGAATATAACTGTTTCTTTCAGCAGTGAAAGCAGTCCAAGCAACTGCGTCAGAAAATTGATTTTCTTGTTGATGGTTCTAGTATTAGTTCAGCACTGAAAATACAGTAAGCCTCTATGATCACCACTTGATAAAATTGAAATAATTTACTTGTGATTTGTCACATTGAACACAGCAAAACAGACAAGTGAAGAAATAAAAAGGCTGTAGAAGGTACAGGTTTGAGACCTGTAAGATAAAGATGGCAAGAAAAACTGAATGGTCCACAAGTTACTATAGAGCGCAAATTAGCAGATTAAACTGGATTGTAAAATGTGTGCATGTTGTTGTGTCTCCATTGTTCTGTTTTATTCAAGTCCCACATCTCAATGTCTTTAGACATATTCATATATTAAGATGCTGATCTATATATATTCTTAAGTCTGGCAGACTCTTTACAGTTGTCATAGTATCTACTTATATTACACAGAAGCTGAGCTCTGAACCTCTCATCGAGTACAACTCCCTAGTATCAGGTATAGAAACGGATTAGTTCAGCCGATTATTTGCCCCCTCTGAACAAGTTCCCTACAATCATTGCAGGCACCAGTGTAGGTTTTATTTTTCCTGATCTCACATGAAACATGTAAAGCATCACTCTGTATTGAAATGATTGAAGGTCAGTAGAGGTTTAGCGTTAATGAACATATTTCAATTATTACTATAGCCCTATCGTAAAACGGCTTTAAATAGATTAATTCCATCAAAGCATCACATGAAAAGGGTATTAGCATTCAGACTCAAACAGCAAATCCAGAACCGGTACAAGCTCTAACAATTGCTGAATGTCACGATCAATGCCAGCACATCACAGTATTAGGATATTCCACTGATTTTCTGCCAAAAACAAAAGGACTTAACCCTGAGACTTTGTTACACTGTGTACTATTCTGAAATAAATATGTATATGAGTAAGATGAAAAATATGGTATAAGATCCTCTCTTCAGTATAGTCAGTTTTATCTGGTAAGGTCTGTTTTGGAGACCTTGTGTTGTTTGTTAGTATTGCTTATGTTTCCTCTTCCCATTAATAAAATCTCAAACTCATTGTCTCCACATGATATCATACCAATTGGTGGGCAGGTGTTTCATTCTGTCTCCATGCTACTTTTAGAAGTCTAATAAAAATGTATTTTTTTCTTTCTTTCTTTTACAAATATAAATACTATTCATTGTCTTGGAGTTATGTTGTGACCTGAGATATCAGGTCATTTTAAAAGAAACTAAAGAAGGCTCAATAAGAGCCCAGTAAACCTACTCTCCTGTCCATCTCTTTTTTTTCATCATTTCCCTCCATCTGGCTCAGAGAACGACTCTTGGGCAGTCACTAAGACTGTGTTTGTAGTGCTTGCACAGCAGTGGTCGATAATAACTATGATGGTAATGGGATTCTGGCCAGTATCACATTACCCACAGCTGATGGCATAAAATGTGATTATCATTTGCAATTTTTTGTATGGCAAATGGTAACACTGCCAGTACAGTCGGTTGTGTTATCATAAGTAATGTAGAGTGTTAAGCATTGTGTTGGATGGCTTAATCATCCTTCTGTATTTTTGAAACTTACAAAAAAATCTGGCACATTTACTTTGCCAGACTTGTGGTGGTATTTGGGGGGGAAAATTTCATCCTGGACAATTTGTACTAAATAGAATAAAATGCAAATGGCCATACGACCAAGTATAAACAATCCTGTATAGCCTAAGATTGTTAGATATATTATATTTAATATACATATGATTTGTATACATAAGAAGTTGAAAAATGGAAACATTGGTTGTGATATTACATTTGTGATATGTTCAACTATTTATGTAATTATTAATTCACATAAACATAGTATTTGTCCACTGTATGAGCAGACTGAAGGCAAATAAAACGCTTCTCTTTCCTGAACAGCTTACACAAGGCCTTTTAGTTCAGTGTCAACTTTACTGTGCTTGCTTTCTCTTCTTAAATCATTGCTGAACCATTGGACATTTAAGACAGCCTCTGTTTTCGTTTTGAGGAATGGCAATGAACAGGAAAACCATTGTGTATTGTTGAGGCGATGCTACCTAAATTGTTTGTCAAGCCAGAGGGGGTTTTGTTGGTTTGCTCTCTAAAGCATCCCTCTTGTGCTCTCCCAGCATGATATCAACACCACACTTCACTGCATGACATTGGACTTGCTAGATTTAAACATCTGCAAAATCTCCTTCAGGCTGAGTGGATGAAGGGTCCTCTGTATTTTCAGAATGTCCCCATCTGGACAGTAGTAAACACAAGTCTGTTTGACCAAAGGATGCAGCAAATATGGATTAACAATTCAATCAATTAATATAGATTGATATTGTGTATCCACTGTGTTTTGACTTGCAAAACCTTCAAGTTATAGACATAATACTAAGAAAAGGTACATGTTATCCATCAGATTTTTCTATAAAATTCCACGTTTGTGCTATAAGTTACATCTTGTTTGCAGTCTCATCTTGCGAACTCGTTTTTACTCCAAAAACTCTTTGGAAATCATATGAGAACTACTCCTGCATCCTAAATGTACCATCTCTGCATTTTTTTTCTTTCCCAGTGAGTTGGAGGGAAGGGATGGGCATCCGCCTAGTTTGCATTCTGCACAGGCTGGACAATTCAATGCCTGTCAGACAACAGCTCTCTTCCTCTGAGGTGCCTTTGAGAGCTTGGGAGAAAAAGATGCATGTGAGGAGGTCTGAAGGAGGGTGAACTTCACACTCGCCTAATCTCTACTCTGGATCTGTCTGTCGTTCAGCGGAAGCCTAGCTAGCGGACCTGGCACTAATTCAATCACTGATTCTTGATTGGCAGGCGAGTATGCTATATCCCCAGGAAAGCGAAAAAAAGTCCCTTTTGTCCTTAAAGAAAGATAGAGGGGAGAGAGACTGTCTCTCTTTAGACTAAACCAGACCAGTAAGAGCCATCTGTTGGAGTCAGAACTCAAAAGATCAAATAAGGCTCAAAGAAGAGCAAGACTGCAAATCTTGCCTCAGTACTGGGCATGGGAAGGACATTAACATAAAACTATACTAATTCTTATTCCCTCCAAATGTAACTGCAGCCTTTATTTGTGAATACGTAATTTATTTGTTAATGATACTCAGCTAAATGCTCCATCCTCTATTTTACTTTGTTAGCCCAAGAATACAGTGGGCTTAATGCAAGGACGTTGTATATTCAGTTCAGACCTCTCTTACTTTTTCTGTGAAGTTTGATCATTTTCTAACTTCTGAGTGTTCAAAGTTTGATTCACCAAACTCTTGTAAGTGCACAAACCTTTGTAAACTGCTTCTATAAGTCTGATGAATGCCACCTGTTGACAAGGTGCATGTTCACAAATTCTGCACAAGCATAAACAATGCCCCTAAACTGCTTTTGGCTACCATTCAGTCCTGGTTGATATGGTGAACAGCAAGTGCGGTTTAATACCACAACAAATACTTTTTAAGCTACATTGTCAGACATACAACAGAAGAGCAACCAGCATATCTGTTTACAGTGCAGCCAAACATATTTGCAAATCACAATAAGATCTAAACTCTTATTGAGATCAGTGATTCGCAACAAGACAAAACTGTTTTAGAATGTTGCAGTGGTGTGAACTGGTTAGTGGCAGAGCATCTGAAGCCATTGCCTGGTGTCTCAAAAGACCTACCTTGTTAAATCCTCAAATGCAGGTTTAGAATATAAGGACATGGCTATTTCTCTTCAGCCTTTCAGGAAACAGCACAGGCCAGTACAAACACATAGTGTATTTCTGGTCAGAGGAGAGGGCGGACCAGCTCATCCAACTTTTTGAAGAATAGCATTCACTTTACGATTGTAGCTCACAGACGTACTCCAATAAAATAAACAAAAATAACGCCCGTTGCTTGATTGCAAGCATCCTGTGTGTGTGGTAAATTACTTCTTTTTCATTTATGTTACACTAATGTTGTGAATTAAGTTAGCTAACGTTAACAAAACCGGTCACCAGCCAAACAGTGATAACATTTAATCTGTTAATAGATAGTAATATAACTTGTAGGCTATCAAAAACAAACAGAAATCCACTTAATGCAATGTATTAGTTCAGAAGTAGTGGGGTATACCAGTGCGTTGTTGCTATGGAAACAGTCTTCTGTATCTCTGTGCACTACTTTGATGTGAACAGCCCAGTTTTAGAACGTTTATCATCAGACATCTTGCAAATTGCATCCAGTCTTGTTGCGTCATTGATCTGAACTGGTCTTAACCGTGGTAACAATTACCTTGCATTTCCTGTCACTGTTTCACAATAAAAGCTGCCATTTTAAATGTGAGGCAGTAGCAGTAGGAAATGTTCTATTTGCATTATTAGTAATTTAATACAGTTCTGACACTGCGGGAAGGTAGTAAGGCTTTTAAAGTACTTGTTATAGTATAGCATGCTATATTTATGCTATGCTCTCAGCATTTTATGTGAGTGTTCTTCTCAGGCATAACACAGTATACAATTTAAATAATAAAAATAATGAATTCATAAGATCCTTCTATTTTTGCACACCTTCTCCCATTTATGAAGCAACGCCTGCAAGCTAGTTCAGGCAGCCCAACTCAAGCTGCCACTTCACTCATATGCCATACTCCCCTCACTATAACATATATCCAACCTTATAATCATGTCACCGTATGTAAGCCGTCAGTGCTCTGCTCACACTTCGCTGCATACCTACTGCCGCACTGCTCACATGCTTACTTGCTGTCATTTGCTGCTGCTGCCATTCACATAGCATTTCAAAAGCCCTGCCTCCACCTGTAGGCTCAGAGTCTATCTTCCCCGAGGGGGGAAGTTAGTATCATCACTCCCTACTCCCTGCTGTGTGAGATCAATGTTTCTTTGTTGGGAATGACAAGGTTAGAGCCTGGACACCAAATACACCAAATAAAGCTGTACATATTCTACTTTTAAATAATAATCTACTCCATGTGAGCTGACTGAAGTTTCTAATAATAATAATAATAATAATAATCTAGGTTATTAATACAATTATTACTGGTATATTTATAAAACACATCAACAAACTAGGTTTGTATTGGGGTTATTGTTTCAGCAAAAAACAGCATCAAAATGCAAATAAATTAATAAATGGATACATAAATAACAAAAAACAGAATCAGTAGATCACCCCTGCCCTTCATGGCCGACAAGGTGGGACAAACATTAGGGCAAAAAAATTGAAGCACATCTTCTAAATACTTACAGACACCGACTTAAACCAAATAGTGATCCCTTGCTCTGTTATAAAATTTGAATGATGCTTCTCCAGAGAGTGACAATATTATGAAAGGAATAATTTCATCTGTATGAATAATTCAAAATAAAGTTATCAAACTTTTTTTCCTCTCCTTTCTTTAATCCCTCAAAATCTGAATTATAAATCAGAGAGGTTGTCACACTGCTCATATTCATAAGGTGCTGTCTTCATCATTTTTTCAGAAATATTTTATTAGTAGGATTGGTTAGAATGTATATTTACATATTACCATTAAAGCTGACCTATTATGCTGATTTCCAGCTCTCTCTATATTTTTACTCTGGGACTCCACTAGAGTAGCACTGCATGATTCACAGTTAAAAAAACTCCTTATTCATCTTATATACCAGCCCTTTATGCAGCTCCTCAGTTCAGCTCTGTTCTGACTGGTCAGCTTTCAGGAAGCCTGCTGAGGGGCAGCCATATCAAAGTAGTGTTAAGTTACTGCTGATGCAAACCCAACATATGCTGCTTTACTGCTTTGAATTAAAAGCTCTTAAATGACTAAACGGGGGACTTTAATGTGAAGAATTTACAGGAAATTAAACATGTTCTTCGCTAAATTAGCACTAAAAACGGGTCGAATAAACAACCTATAGACATATTTGAAGCTCTTTGGTCAGCAGATCAGTTATAAATAATGAAGGGAGGAATAATACAAGCAGGAACAGCCACAGATTTGATGATGTTTCATGAAGAGCTGCAGACAACCAGCACACCTCCAACAGGTGCTTCAACTGAACAAACAGTATGTCCAATGAATTTTAACATCATTACAAGATGTCACCCATTTTACGGAAGTGATAGCAGATGTTTGACTTTTCATTTCACCAGTTTCATTGTGAGCTGATGGGAATTTAATGAATATCTACTTTTTTCTTATATATATATATATATATATATACACACACATTATTATTATTATTGTTCCCAGGACAAAAATGCTTCCAGCATACAGAACATTCTGTTTGTGCAAGATTCACTTCCTGGTAAAAATAAATAAGTAAATAAATGTTCTTGATACAGTACAGACTGCAATACGTTCAATGTGCATGGCCACCAATAATACCAATAAATACCAATATTTGGTGAAATAAACAAGTCATTTTCTGTAGAGAGCATACGCTGTTTCATCAAATAAATGGCAATACATAAATAAAAAACACGGAAGATTGGGTGGATGGGAAAAGGGATGAGAGACTGTCAATTAGAGCCTGTTGAGTGAAACAGAAAAAGGGAGCATTTTCTAGTACATGAGAGAAGAGTGAAAAACAAATGGTCAGGCAGTGAGTGAATGTGAGTGGTGCTTTTACCAATAGGTGCTGTTGGGGACAAGTGGGCAGTCAGTAAAAACAGTTCAAAAGTTGCCCTATGAGTTATACAGAGTCACCTCTAGCATGAGATGGAGAAGCAGTCTCAGAGGAAGACTGATGAAGATTCATGTCTTTGGAAGTTGACAATTTCAAGTTTTTGCAATTGAATCATTTTTATGGGGGCTCTGACAGAGTCATATCTGGCGTGATTTATCTGCCGGACACCACAAGTATTTAAATTGTCTCTAAATACCACTGTCAGTGTTCATTACGTGGCAATTAATCTGGTGTTCTTATTTAAACTAAGGCTAAGGGGTATTTTTAAGGTGCAACATGCATTTCTATGAGATAGCAGCTTGTGGAATATAGATAAAATACTCCACATAACCATTTAGTTCTACTTTTTTAGTCCTTTTAAAATGCAAAATCCAATGTTTTCTTTAAAAAATGATGCTGAACGCTAATCTATAGCACTATGTACATTTATAATCTACCAGTCACCAACTTACATCCCACATCACCTACTTCATGTTCACAAGGTACAACAGGGATGATACTAATGCCACAGTACTACATTTAACTGTACAGATGCTTTGGAGTACTACTAAAAAGCCTATCCCCAGAGCACTTTTACTTCTGTGATGAAGGAGGTTAGCATTATTTGCACTGGCAAGAGAGCATAACCTGATCAGTATTCTCCAATAAGATGCCTGATTTCACAACACAACACAATACGGTATGCTGTCTTCCACGTAAATGGGGTGAATAAGCTGAGCTGGAGCCACAAACACACAGCTGCAGCAAACACAGTCCACAGTACCCCATATTGTATCTTTCAGTTACTACCGAAGCAAGTCTGGTTTCCTCACTCAAAAAAAAAAAGAAAAAAAAATCAGTCATGGCTTTGCAAGAAATCACAGCAATTTATCCTGGCTATGAATTTTAAAAATTCCAGTGTGACATACAGAGATTAAAAAGTTCTCTGAAAATATTTCCTGCTGTAATGTGCAGCTTTGAGTTTAAATCTATACAGGAACAGCCTGTTTGGGAGCAAACACCCAGAGAAACGAATCCATGAAATGTTAGATTCTCAGATAGGTATTCAACTGCTGGACTTTTGCAGAATGCATATCCAGTGTTGCATAATGCATTGCGTGTGCCTAGTTTAAGAAATGCAAATCACCTTAAGTTGATGGAATCCATTCAAGTTGATGTAATCCTTCCACAGACATGGCTATGAAATATCTGTGATTCTTCAAATGTTATCGATGCAGCAAAAGTAAAAGACAGGAAGAGATAGATATAGGTAGGTACAGAGAGAGATAGAAAGGAGAGGACAAAGGAGGAGGGGGGACATGAAAGAGTGAAATGAGGAGAATAAAGTTTGCCTTGTAGAATATGACACCAGCTGTTACTGGCTTTCTCTCCTGCTGTTATTAAACAAGGGATGAAAGATGTTGTGTACCGCCATGTGTACACTTTCAAATGTGCTCAAAAAAGCCATTTTGCAGGGTAATATCCCATTTATGCAGCGTACCATTCTGATGTCTTTTAGAAGGGTGTATTTTTTTTGTAACATAATGCCCAGTCATACAAAATAAAAAATAATCCTTTCTGAACACTGGTTGGCTTTTAAAGCCCCAAACTGTGAGTGCAATTTCAAACCCTTGTTGAAAACCTGTTATTCCCATGGTGATGTACTGGACTGAAAACATTTTTTGTGCTCTTTAATAGGAAGGAAGTGATAGTATTACAGAGATATGCCTTGGTTAAAGGATTTCATATGTTCTGGGGCAAAAAATAAATATTTTGAACTTCCATTTCCAAATATTTTTATCTTTCACTTAAAACGTAGATTTTAACTTATCAAAAACCATCCAAAAAGCAGTTCAATACAGTACATGTAGCGAAATATATAAATCAACATAGTGCCACTGTCTTCACTTCTACTAATCTTCTTTTGTTAGAAAACTATCAGGCATCTTTATCGATCATAGGACATGATTCATCATAGGCTATTTGGAATTGTCTGCTTTCTTCAGGGAGTAGCAGAGGCTCACTTATTTCAGTCAATAACTACTACTTATAAACAGGTAGTGAGCTTCAATTTGTATTTCTATTGATATGTGTAGAAAAACATTATACAGTACATTGTTTAGGAATCAATAGCTTTAAACTTTTATCCCCAAGCCAGATTACTCACATTACTGAGACTGTGCTGACCTGAGTTGCTGCTTGTAACTGAGTTCTTATTGGCAACAAACATGCTCCAAATAGTAAAAATGGCAAAGGAAAAAATATTTTAAAAAATTTCCTCGGCAGCCCCTGAAAGAGTGTTTGATATGATGAGTAGACAGTTGCCAGACAGTTTAGCGAGAATCCCCAAGATGTTTCACTTTTCAAATTCTCACTAACTGGACAATTGGAGAAGGATGACAGAGTGTGACAGACATCACTTTGAATTAAGACTGGATGACAGTTCCTTCCTTTGAACCTCAGCCCCTGCTCCTCCTAGACTCTTAACCTCCCGGAGAAAGAGGTTCAAACAACTGAATCGATAGCAATTTAGGGCAACACTCTTGTCACTTCCTTCTTCTTCTTCATCTCCCACCACCCTGACTGAATCCTAGGAGACAATTTGCTGTGCAACATTGCTTTGATAGGATAACAAAGAAGATCCACAACAAATGTCTCTTTTTGGAGAGAACTGATGGGACTCTGATCACACAAGTCCACTGATAAACATGTTCCATACCACGAAGTCTAAAAGGATGTCATGTTGTCTTTCTGTCTTCTTGTGCATTGCTTTCAAAAAATAACTTCAAAACCTCTTGCAGTTATTCATGGATGGCCTGCACCAGAGCTTTTGTAAAGCAAGTAGGTGAATTTACGTTTGAACATTCAACACAACCTATACTTTTAAAATAAAACAAAACAATTGTAGTTGTTTCTGTGTTTCCTAGAAGTAAATTTTTTGAGAGAGGCAGAAATGTTCTTGTATTTTTTCCTCTTTAAGAAACTCTACTACCTCTTTCAGCTATGTTTTCCACCATATACTTCAGCCATTCAATGTTGTCAAAGCTAAAATGAAAAACACCATTCATTTATACATTTTAAAATTTCGCCATGTTGAACCACCATGTTGTACCAATCCAACTTTCTTCCCACAGTTGGCTGGGGGATGCTGATATTTAAATATCATTGTTTAACTTGCCATCCTGTCATACAGAGTAGCAATTGCACAAGCCCACCTCCTCATCCATCACCACCATTATCTTCAGAGTGTCCTGTGAGAATTAGCTGAGAATGAGGTTCCATCCGTCACTTGTCACCTCTACACTAACACCAGCGTCTACCCTTCAGGGGGAGATCCTGTTCTAACCCCTCTACCATCATTCTGGGCCATCATTTTTTAAAGATGGTATGTCTTAATGTGTCATTATCACCAAATCTTTATCTGTATTACAAGTATCATTTAGTGTTTATATCTATATTTATTCTGATTTGAATTGCTGAATACAAGCCTGACACATGTCACCTTCAATTAATGGATCAGCTGATTGTAGCATGAACAAGTCATAGTTCACTGACCAGAAAGCTGTGTTTGCTGAAGGATAAAACCAAACAGACTATGCATATCATGCAGTTGTATAGCATCTTAGGAAAAGCATCAGAGGTATCTGAGAAGCAAACTGCTATCACAGCCCTAGATAGATTCTCTGTGACGCTGATGCCTCTTGTGATGGCTGGCTCACCCATACTATATAACAATCCTTTGCAGATGAGAACATGGAACATATTATTACCATTAGCACATACACTTTCATTTAAGGAGTGTTTAATAAATCAGTGAACATGCACCCATTAATTTATTTAATTTCAAGTTTAAGGTTTCAGCCTAAGCTTTCACAGTGACACAAACCATTTAGTTTTTGTTCTTTCATATTTGATATGTTAAATATGTATGTTATTCAAGGAATGCTCATAAAATTGATTTCTGTTTAGATTGCAGAATCAAAATCTCGGCTTACTCTGTGGTCATTTAACTCGAGGCTCTTCAGGAAACGTTATGAAAACCCTTTTGAAAAAGAACATTATTTGCTCCACATTCGGAGCTGCTGTGTCTGAACAGCTTTAAAGGTCAGCCAAATAATCTAAGCTGTCACTTTGGGTTTTTACCACTTCAGATGATCAGTGGCTAATGTTACAGTGTGGAGAGAATATGAGGAAATACTGTCTCTGTTTTAAATATGTAGTTTTCAAGATTTAAAAGAAAGTATTTTTTTTCTTTAATTCTTTAATCTTTCTGAAAATATGTAATGTAATGGATGTATGTCAAATTAATTACACTTGTTTCTGTAAACTGTGCAGTCACACTTTAATTCGCACTGAGCAAGATTTTATTTTAAAATCCAGATGTCTCACTAACTTAGACAATAATATGGGCTGCAGCAGAGAAGTGTTTCCAATCACCTTCAACAGACTCTGTTGATTTGACACTTTGAAATAATAAATATGATAATGGCATAAAATATACAATAACACATGCATTTTTGTAGCATTTCAAGTTTTTGTTGTTTCTTGATGTTAAATTAATCATAATGATTATGACAGTTCTCAGATGTTGCTGTAACCTCTGTGATAATTCAGCATGACATTAATTCATTTCAGCAAAATATATCTAAAACACAGTAAGGAAAAACTTCAGCATAGTTTAACACAAGTCTCTGCAATCTTGAACTATATATATATATGGGGATTCATTCTAAACTGCATTAAAAGAAGAGGAAGCTGAAGAAGAAAAAGGTAATCAAATATTAAAGACTCTCTTGGGCACTTGCACGCAACAGCCCTGTTAACCTGACCCAACTCCTTGACTGTCGCCAAATGCAGCTCCACTGCACTAAAATATTAACTGCCTGCAATCTGTGACACACACTGGTACTGAGAAGCCTTGGCAGAGCCTCACACTTGATCCACATGTGATGGAAATGTATACATCTAAACATGTGGGCATTCCATGCTATACATGTACATATAATACAAAGGTTCAAAGGTTCAATTGATTCCTTGACAAAAACATGTAAATTACCATACATGTTCATATACTGTACACATACAAACAGATATGGTACAGTTTGAATATGGTATAAAAATTGTATGGTCTAACACACAATAAAGGATATATGCTTCAGAGTTGTTTAGTTGAATAATTTTTGAGACAAATTAGCCAAACAACTGCTTGTTCCAGCTTCTTGAATGTGTATATATGTTTGTCATATATCCTTGTAAATGAATTATCTTCAAAGTTTGGACTTTTGGTATTTGAAGATGTCTCCTTGGTCCCTGTTAGTGATGGACAATTTTTCACTATTATTTCATAGACTAAACAATTACACAACAAATCAAAGAAACAGATTGATTGATAACAGACATAATAGTTATTTGGAGCCTTAGTATGCCTTTCTATGTGCAAAAAACATTTGATAAGAAAGTAACAGTGGTGCACATCGGCCCCTAATTGAGAGACACAGGAGCTAAAGACTGGTTAACTGCATCTCTGCTTATCCTTTGCAAAATTAAAAACTACAAGTTTGTATGGTTTTAATACATAAGTGATTGTGTTCTGTTAGGGGACATTCATCAATAACCATGTGGTTAGGGGATGATCCTGGTCATGTAAACAAGCAAAATAATAATGATAATAATAACAATAATAAATGTGCAATAAAATAAAATAGTGTACAAAATAAACATATTACATGTATTGTAAATAAAGGTAGAACAAAAATACAACTGTGTTGTATTCCATTATTGATATTAAGAGGGATAGATGAATTATAATACTTTTCTACCTGAAAGAGAAGCACAGAGCCCTTTTAGTTAGACATCAAGCCAGCCTGTAGACTGCAATTTGCTGAGGACGCTATCGGATGCTTTTGAGAGGTCAACAAGGATTCCTCTCCATTTCACTGTGGCATTTTTCCCCTTTTCCTAAACACACAATGTCAGCATTTTAAAAATGCTCTTTATATGATGAAACATGATGCAGAAGTTTGCCAAGCAGCAAATTCCATTGTGTGCGCTGTATTAAAATAAAGAAATAAAGATTGGTCACACATCAGCTTTCCCCTTTGGCCAAAACAATGTGTCTCTATCGAACAGGCTTAGCTTCATAAAAACTAAGAGTGATCATTGTCTCTGTGGATTCTCTTACAGCAAAGGGACGAATGCCAGGGTCATGAAACTTGTCAAACACTATCAGTTTCTATAATGCACATGACTATATTAGAGAATAGAGTAGCCACTATTAGCGAAGTTAAACCTACTTGGAAAAAAAAAAAAGTAAATTATAAAGTCAACATTAAATCCTGATGTTTTACTTTTTCTTTTATATAACTTTAAACAGATACATTAATGTTTTTCAGAAAAAGTCAAAATAAAGAAATTCTGGACAAAAAGCAATATGCTTTGTGGGTGTGAATGTTTCAACACTACAGTTAACACTGTAGTAATTCTGGGTTAATGAAGCAGTGCCTTTCTGTCTCTCTAACCCTGTTCATGCTTCAGTAACAGCTGAGGCTCTGGGCTAAACAGATGATGAAGTTGTTGTTGTCATCCGATCATTGCACTGCTTTCACAGCGAATGTAAATCAAAAATTTCTTATGTTTAGCCCTCTTACTCATATGGCCATTATAGACATTTTCACTTATCCTCCATGTCTGCTGGAGCGCAGCTTTATCTACGCATGTGTGCATTCAAGCAATCAACAGTATTGTTGTATGAATCAGTTTAATTTCTAAAATAATGCAAATGACTTTGTATGAATTAAAATAAATCTTGAACAAGAGCATGATCATTTGTCATGTGGGTGATCAGTTCAGTTAACACTGATAGTTTCACTTTATCTTGGGACAAGAATTATTGTTGAGCCTCCAGGTGATTTAATGAAGAGGAAAATGTCAAGATGAGGACATGGAGAAGACTTCCTGTGCAGTGTTTTTTTTTTTTAATTTGCCTTGAGCAAGGCTGACAAGATGAAACCAGACTGGACTCTGAACAACAAGGGCTCCTGTTAGGGGACTGCTCTCTGACTCATCCTCTGCAGCTTTAACAAGCAAATGTCTTTGTCGAAAGCAAGGCAGCATTCACTGTCTTTATCGTTATCATCTACTCCTTTTCTCTCAATGTCTCTCATGCTGACTGAAGGCTCACTCACATGTGAAAACTGCAGATACACATAAAGAACACAGGTACATGTGAAAAAACACAATGCTGTAGACTGGTCATGTTTCCTGTCTCTCTTTCACTGTATCATCATTCATTGTTCTGCCTCCTCCGTTCTCTCACTGTCTCTCCTACTCAACTACTATATACACACACAGTATAAAACACTTTTTGTTGAGATTTTATATATATTTTTATGCTGTGTTGTGTAAAAGAAAACAACTAATGCTCACTTTGATATATGTTCAAATTGACTTGGAATGACAGTTTTTAAAGCATTGTAACTGTTGTGATTTTAATATGAACACCGAGTTTAAAATGACTCTTTCAATAGCTTTATTTGCTCTGTTGCTTGCTTGCTTGGTGTTACTTGGCTTCTCACTGTGGTACAGCCAACACCCCTAGTCAGCCACAGTCACTGGTAATCTGTTAGAGTTTTACACTTCCATTTTGGCTGGGCAGAAACATTATCACAGTTTGCATTCATAGCTGGTCCATGTGGACGCCTGATAATCCTGTAAACAATGCACTCAGTCCTGCCGAATACACAAAGATAAACAACAAGCGGTCGCAATGACACAGCACGAGGTCAAGTTGGGCTTCTTTCCTAATTTTCCATCTTCTTTTCTCTCTCCTGTAAATACAGTTAGACACTGAGATGTGCTGCCAAAAGCCTTCATTTTCAGAGGAAGGGATTTCACTCAACAGTGCCAGAAAGCCTCTCCCCCAGAACTCATTATCTTGTCCTCTTTGTCACAAGGAGCAAAAAGCCACATTTGTGAGCATTGTTTAAATGCTGACTGGAGGTTAGGTTTTACTAACAGGTCAGTCATGCAAGGGGGAACAAGCATACTTTACATTTATGCAAATGGACCAGAGTAATTATCGGCTACACAGGTTTGTGACGATTCCCCTTGCAACTGAAAGAGAGAGATGGTCGAGTGACAGACAAACATTGATTATTGTTAAATAAATCGCTATTTAATGACAGAGGGTCAGAATGTAATCAACTGCAAAACATAAGAAGAAAAAAAAACAGCAGTCAAAATAAATGGATGTTTTCTTCAAAATCTAGCAAGTTAATTTATCTCAAGCTGTTTGGTATCTGCTTTGAAAGAAGAAGAAAAAAAACCTACTTTCAGCAACAATATATAAGTAAAGGATAATCAACGAGTAGGTGTGTGTTAATGGTTTCAAGCCTTAAAACTGTTTAACGCACACCTACAAGTTGATTATCCTGCTTACACCATGGTCATCTGCCAACAATATAAAATAAAAGCATTAACAAATTTTTGGTGAAAGTTTCAATCATCAAAAAGATTATGAAGCAAGAGCGTACCGTTGTCATGTGTGTGCTTTAATGTTGCTAAGGTTACAGGTTGGTTAGCGGATGAATTTAGAACAGTGATTAAACTTGAGCCAAACTACATGTGCAATACATGATTTTAACCTGCAGGCCAATCAGAATAAAGCAATTCAAATACAGACTTGTATTGTTCATTGCTGCTTATGTTTTTGGGTACAGTGAGGATTTTTCCTTCTTTGCAACATTCAGGATGTTGTGGTCACCACTGGAGATGTTTGGGAATTTAAGTAAGACCAATTCCACATCTGCTTGGAAACTGCTTACCAATGAAACTAATCTTGTTGTATAAAACTCGAACTGAGGCTTAGACGATAAAAAAAAATCTCTTTGAGTACCGATAATTATTCTTGAATCAATACAGCAGGACATGAAACACGTGTGTGTTTTATCCCTTCTTTTTTATAACTTCCAGCCTGATGGGATCTCTCTTTACAATGAATGGAAATCTCTGGCTTGGAACATTCCCCTGCACTTTACAACTCGTTTTCTCACATATCAATGTATGCCATGGCTTGGGCTGTCACAGGAGTAATGAATAGCAGCAATGAATAGCGGGAGAAGTAAGATAAATAAAATAAAATATTGCTTTGTCACCTGCTTCGTTCAAACCACTTCAACTGGCACACACGTCTTCCTGCTGTCAGGACAATATTTGAGGGAGGAGAGCAGGTAGGCTGCATTATCAAGATATTAATCATCAGGTTGGATGTTAAACCATGTTGAAGCCCCTCAATCTCCATTCAGCACTGCTGGCCTGTTGGAATTCCTTAGATACCTCTCCGCTTATCTTAAAATCCTATTACTACTTGTTTTATTATTACTTCTCACCCAATGTAATTGCTTGTAACCCCCTCTTGCATTAAATTAAATGCAATTCTAGCAAAATTACACTGCCATATCATCAGCATTATCCCTCTTCATTATGTGCATGCCCCATAAAAAACATGCTTCACCAGCTATAATGTCTCATGGAATGCTTACATGTGAATTGAAGGCGTCCGATTTAGTCTCAGATTTTACGCTGCATTACTGCTTTTCTTAACAAGCTTTGAATGTTAATGATGTTTGAATGTTGCAACAGTTTAAACCATTTGAAGTAGTGTTGAAGGAAACAGGTTTGGTTAGAGGGGTGGTATATGGAGAGCCATTAAAGTTGACACATCTTGACCAATGTTTAACTGAAGAGGACCCACAAGAACTCCAGAGACCTATCTCAAAATGCTAAATTATGGATAAATTTGCTAAGTAAGCCTCCTTAAATCTGAAACATTGACCAAAGTTGAAAGCGCTATGATGGGTTCATGTCCAGCTAACACAGCATAATTTCCTTTGGGCTTTTACAGCTAAAGAACTGCTCAGGGATGTTTTTTGAATAAAAGTTGAGTTTATCTGCATTATAATGAATCACAGTCATGCCAATTTGTATAAAAATCCTCTCCAACTTTTGAATCCAATAAGAAATAGTAATTTGGACTGCAGCACACGTGGCATCCTTCCAACATACCTGACAACTACTTCGAGTTGCTGACATCATGTGGCATTGTGTCTCTCTGGTTAGAAAAGTTGCCTCTTGGATTTGATCCAGTCCAGTCCAGTGACTTTCTGAGTATATATTACATGCCTGTGTTCACAGCAATTGCCTTCTGGTGTTCCGTTTCTCTCCACACCAAAAAAGAAGATATTATTCTACAAATAAAAGGATTATGTTAGATCTAGATTTTACAGTTGGGGCTGGTGGTGTAGTTACAATGGGTTACATTACAAATGCATGAAAAAAAGATTTTGGCTAATAGATAATTTTATTTGTGCTAAGCAAATGTGTTCAGACAATAGATCTAACCAATTTAGACTTCTAATGATAGAAAAACTGCAATGTAAAGCAGCATGAGTCTGTGTAACAAATACAATCAATTCAAAGCAGATTTGAGGTTTGGTTAGTTTTGAACATTTATTCCTCTTTAGGAAACAAACATATGGAAATCTTAGCAATTTGATATGCTTATCTTAGCTATAATGCATCATTAGTTGATACCTGAAATGTAGCCATTTAATTTAAAATAAAATAGGGTGAAACTGCATACAGATTTAAACATTTAACAAGTCAAAGGTCTCATGTATTTGTACTGTAATATGTAAAATGACTTTATGATGCAATGTTAATACCCTCAACATGCTAAGCATACATCTGCCATCTGTTAAGAAGCCACTAACAAAAGCCAGTGATCTGAAAAAGATCTTTCATGACAGGCACTTCTTTGCTCACAGTGATGTGTCATGATTGCTTTCTCAGAGTTTTAACTTACTCAGGCTTGCTAATTATGTGTAATCTTCATGCTTAATCAGATCATTTATCACTTGCAACAAAGTAGGTGGGTAAGAAAAGGGAAATTTAATTTGTTAAAAAAGAAATATCTGTCTGAGTGGTGTAAGGACAAAGCTTACCAATGTTAACAATATCCTCTAGAAGTATATATATTTATATATAAAATGTCTTTTTTAGCTAAGTCAAACAAGGGTAAACCTGCTGCTTCATAGACACATTTTAGCCACAGAGTCACCTTAAAACATTGCCAGTGCCAACAAGTTTGCATGATTTTGACCTGAGCACAATTTGAACAACCTAAGCACCCCAGCAGGGAAACAGAGAAGTCTTGGCAGGCTTTGATCAAAAAAGGAGTTCTGCACACAATAGCACAGGCACTGGCGCAGGCCTGCAGCTCCTCCCCAGAGGTGCAGAGAACTTTTAATCTAATTAAAACAAGACTGGGAAGACAACTTGAAAGATAAGGGTGCCATAGAGAGTCAGCTGCCTGGCACCACTGCTATTCATCCTTCTCAGTAGCGACTATAGCTAGTTATTAAGTCCTTGAGGGCGACAAGGTTGCAGTCAAGAATGTTTCACCATGTGGCAGTATTAAACAGAGGATTGGTTTGACAGCTGCAGTCTTGTCAGGATTGACAACACAATCACAACAGTGGGACTGACAAAAAAGGCAGGGACAATTAATCTTTTTGTGTTCCCTTTTTCATGATGGAGTTGAACAGACAACAAAAACATAAACATCCAAAACTGCTCAGACTCCCTGGAGCAAGCTGGAAATATAAGTGGAAAATAACAACTACTGGATGAAATGAAATGGCAGTAAACACATCTCCATTGTAATCAGCATATTTTATTTTCTGACAGTTAAGGTAGGCTAACTGTTGTCTAGGATTCACAGGGACAGTGTGACATTAATATATATCTACTATTAATTTGGTATGTCATTTGGGATTCTATTCTTAAGATGCATTTTATGAGCACCTTCCCACTGTCCATTTTAATAGGTTTGGTAGGGGTAAATGTAGTGGGGTTGGTGGGGAAGGCGGACACAGGAAGTCTGAACTATATGGTCCTCCAGTTTCTCCAAAAAAACAAACAAACAAAAAAAAACACTAGCTTCAGTGTTTCTATTGGCTCTGAAACCCCCTTTTATATGAGTTATTGATGAGTCAACCAGGTCAAAAATGTATCTTAAAAGTTTGTGATGGACTATTTTTATAAGCTGGATATAAATGATGTGTTTCCACTTGTAGATATAGATGCGTAGATACAACATTGTTAAAAGCCACATGGTTCCAACCCTGATTGTGCCTACATGACTACACAAGGGATGACAAAAAGTGTTGCATAAATCACTAAGTGAAGTAATGAAGCATTGTTTGCTGTTCAACAGTGGTGAGGAAATTAAGGGTTAATCACTGTGTATGGACTTAAGATTAATATAAGTACATTGCAATTAGTTATGGGTTGCCAAGCACTGCATTCCTTTTCTAAAACACACCTAAAAAGGTTTGTTGCATCTTACTGGCATGTGGTATATGGACATGACCATGGGTAACTAATTAAGTTACTAATGCTTGCATGAATGCATCTGTGATGATAACTTAACTGGCAGTCACTATTGTGAAAAGAGTTGTACTGTACTTTTGCAATAAAAGTAAATTGATGATTGAAATAATAAAATATTGCCAAAAAGAATCAGATTTGGATATTTTCCTAAGGGATTAGACACACTGTGGCTTAGTGACAGTACTAGCAATGTAGAACAATAGTTGGCAATACAAATTCTGCACACACAAAAAAAAAAGTCACTCATCATTTCATTTCATTCCTCCAGACTCTAAGATAGTTCCAAGCTGTGAAAGTAGCTTTCATGTATTGCTTGCCAGGAGGGTCATGCACAGCAGGTAATAATTCCTCTACAGTATGTGGTAATAATTAGTAATCTTCATTGTGCAGCTGTAGGGGTGTTTGCTGTCCCATTAAAATACCCTCCTGCTTTCTGACACATTTCATTATGGTACTCCTACATGTTTGTGAAAATAATGGTGACAAGAGCTCATATAGTGTGGCATACAAACACAATAAGGGTTAACAAAAACTAACCTCTGGGTCACTTTCTGAAATATGTTTTATTGTAATGTGACATGCATAACTATTTTAACACAATGCTGTTTTTTTAAAATTGCAATCAAGCATTCGCCATGTATTTCTCAATATGAATTAAATGTGTATAAAAGCAATTAGGGGTCTATCTCAGTGCTCACCCAATCACTGCAAACTTAATTAAAGAGGCTACCCACAGCTGTGCCTATATGCCACATGCCAGTAAGATGCCACAAATGTAACCTTTTAGCTGTGGTTTAAACCAGAAACACAGTGCTTGTCATCCCATAAATTCTGACAGTGTATTAGCCTCTCATGTTCATTTAAAGTCCATACACAGTGATTACCTCTTAATGCCCCACTCACAAAAAAAAAAAAAACAAAACAGTATGAACATCGAACAATCCTCAAAGCAGTGTCTGGAGGAGTTTACTTGCCCTTTGACACCTCTCATGACATTTGCAGATCTTAATGTCTTAATTATAATGGCAATGGTGATGATATTCATTTGTTTGGAAATAGGATAATAAGCATGGTACATCATTATAAGTTTCATGGCTTCTCATTTCAGCCATAACACATATTAGCTATAACATCCAAACTTCAGTCAATTACTGTGCCGTTTGTAAGTTACATAGTGACCTTATCCAAACTGACAAACGGCCAATTTCTTCACACCCCTCTGCATCCCAGCATGCTTTGCCTTTTCTTATTTATTTCCTAGTTTCTAAATGCCACATTTGTTCCTGTTTATTCCCAAAGAGGCTTCTTTTGTTCTGTTTTTTCTTTTTTATTAAGGTTACCGGCTGAAATGTATTGGTGCTATGGATTTCATTCATCCATATAGTGTCTATCTAGTATCTAGGGTAAGAGAGAACATGTGTTTTTTGTGATTTGGGTGAACTAATCCTGTGAATAAAAAATGAAAAAAAAAATGCCATAAACATATCTGTAAATACAGCAAGCACCATGTAGTGGAACTAAATATTGTTCAGGATGAGTGCACTATGATTTTTATGGAAGAGTAAACCATAATCACCTGTACCAACAACTGATTATGGCCTTGGCCTGGCAGTGTTCCTAGCTCATCTCCTTGGGGTAATGACCCCTCAGAGCCACTGAACCTGCTGTGTATGCTTATGTGATAGTGTTAGTGGAGTTTTACTGTCCTTCTGGCCCACATAAGGTCAGGTTCACCTTCAGTCAGGCGTTAAAATGAAGTCCTCTCCCTCACTCAGCACATCACTCAGACCATTTTAACTCCCAAATTAACACATAAAATGTAGTCTTATGAGCCACCTGTATCATATGTTTCCCTGTTAAAGGCTGAGGACTGAGTCCATCTAAAAACTATAGGATTCATGATATAAAATAGGGTGGAGAAACAGTAAGATTCCTCCTCTGTTTTTAACAATGCAATATTACAGCATACCAGTAGTGTCTTTATTTGCCCTGACTAGGTATGGCACAGTACTTTTTAGGCAGTTAGGTATGGTATAGTATTTGTAGGCAGCTGGGTATCTCAATGCTTGCAGAGATCAAAGTGTGCGTATGCTCTTTTGCCACAATCTATTAATCAATTCTATCTTTGTTGTAGTTCAAGGATTACTTTCTTTGCATAGCCTTCCCAGGTTATACATACAAATGGATATACATTTCATCAGAAGGTTGAGCCATGGTGCAGTGCCCCCGGAGCAGTTATGAGAGGTTCAATAACTTGCTCAAAGGCACTTGGTAGTGGACAGTGATGGCATCATAGATGTAATACCCTGTAGCTGCTACCTTACAAATGCACCAACAGAGATCAAATCAGTTGCCCTCAGGTTACTGGTTGTTGGTTAGTAGTTTTTAAGAACATGCATACAGCTACGGTATTGTTGATGTTTGTGAAATTGATTTGTGTAACTAAAATTCATGGTCAAAATAGCTCCAACCAATATATGTGACATCACCCAAAGGATTTTAAAGGGATCCTTTAAGTTTGCATTTCAATTTGCTCAAATTCAAAATTTGAAAGACGGAACAAAACTTGAATGAAGCTGATGTGGGATGAATAAGCAACTAATGTGGTTGAGTGGGAGACAATTATCAATTAAGCAAAATGGTGCAAACTTTAGGTTTCACTGTAGTGTATGACTTACATGTATAGTGTGGTAGATCTAGAGGGATTACTCTAAGATGAACCTGTGCTCTGAGTCTCTTCTTATATGCATGGCATAAATTCTAATAATTTTAAGATGGTGGGGGTAACATGGTAAGAATAAAAACTAGAAATACTGGCTCCTGGCTGTATGCCTTTGCCAACCAGTCAAGTTGCAGTTTAGGTCCATGTCTGTCCAGACTCGAAAAATATTTGTAGTGAAGACATTTAACATTTAATTAAAAAAAAGGTATTGAGTGGATCTTTTGGCAACATGGAAGTTATCAGTATATTAAACACGTATGATTTCAGTGAATAATTTCCAGTGAGAAACATGTTGTCTTGACTTAGAGACTATTTTTACAGAGGAGTGCAGAGGACTGATAGAGAGCTTTGTCACATGGTCCAAAGATAAACACCAGAAGCTCAATATCAGCAAAACCAATGAGCTTGTGGTGGACTACCAGAGGAACAGGAGAGCCCCTGTCCTGGTTGTTAACCAGGGAGACGAGGTGAAGAGGACCGATTCATACAAATACCTGGGGAAAATACAAATCCTAAAATGTTGATGCTTTTCTCTCTCTCTCTCTCTCTCTCTCTCTCTCTCTCTCTCTCTCTCACACACTTTCAATCTGGCAGCACAGAATATCAATGAGCCACTGATAGAAAATGGATAGTTTTCAGTTGATGACCGGCGACCAGTCCTGATCAGTTTCATATATCCAATATTTTGCCGGTCAAATTTACACATATGTGCTATTCATAGCCACATGATAGTTCACGTTGCACACACAGTGGCGTAGACAGTAATGTCACAGCCACACACAAAAACCCCATTTTACCCATTTTATTTGCTGGCAACATATCGCACACCATCATCATGACCACCAACAGGCAGGGCTCAAACAGCAGCCTGAACATAGTCCACATCCAGACCATCCCAGCTTTGCTTAAGATTGGACAGATGTGAGTTGGTCCAGCCCAAAGTAGTCTATATATAATAATCTGCACCACTGACAAAATATATTAATAGTATTTTACTTTGATTTGACTTCAGTGAATTTACATTAAGTTCATCATGTAGTTAGAAAGCCAAATACTGTGTTCATGTTTTATGTGAACAATGTTTTATTATGAACATACAATTGAATTTTCCATTAAGTAAAACATATACAAAAATGTTTTTTTATGCTGTCAATTATAGTTCTTAGAAAGAAAATCAAAATTGGCCAAAATTGAAATCAGCAGGACAGACTTTTAAAGACGGACAGACAGCCAGATGTACGGACAACCTGTAAACATAATGTTTCTGGCCACAGCTGTCGCCAGCGTGGAGGCGTAAAGAACTACCATTACAAAAGGCTCTTTTCAGGAATGCTTAAAACCCAGCCACATGCATTCTCATCTAGGATGTTCAGTATCCAGCACAACCACAGTTTTTGTGTTGGATACTGAGCAGCTCCAGTGAAGCAAAGACCCTTAAGTTCCTTCTCTCACCTTGTTCTGTGCGTGTGTGTAATTCTTGGACAGGGGCCATAGGATATGTGAGACTGAAGGTTGATGGTCCACTGCACCTGCACTGGAAACAGCCTCCCTCTCAATCACCTTATTCAAAGTGCTGTAAGCTTGTTAGGTGCTGTATTGTTCCTCTCAGTCTAATTTCCTGCATGACATAGGCTTGTTTTTTTCATTGCTCCATTGGCCATTTACCTATCAGCATTTTCAGCTGGTCACATCCACACCAGGCTTCTGCACATAACAGTTACAGTGGGCATCTGTTGTGCTTGTGGAACCCTTAACATAAAGATAAAATTCAGCCTATTATAATAAACTCCTATTCAAAATTTAATTATTTTTTTTTCTTTTCTTAGGTGCTGCTGTAAATGTAAATCACTCAGTGTGTTGTCAGTATTATGTGCTGACCAAGCAGGGCCACTTCAATCTGCATTGCTTCACTCTTGCAGATAAACGCATGCTCTGATCAAACAGAGGTGTGCTGGGGTCAACAACTGTAGAACATGGATTGATTGTTGTGATACACTTACAATCTCATATATCATCTCATATCATCAGTGAAATTCTGCCATGCAGACTAAGAAAGTAAACAGTGACAGCTAATCGGCTGTGATGGGATGAGGACTATCGCTATGAGCTAGGGTTTTGGTTGCAGGTTAATAATACATGAGTTCTTTTTCAGTTTTTGAAATTTATAGAACATTTGGGCCTGTTAGCATCAACACAGAACAACAAGACAGTTTTACCCCCTTAAACAATATTTCCCTCTCTCCTTCACCATAACAATAGAGTAATAGCAACCACAATAATATGTAGCCAACACCTTTGAAATTTGATTATGTGTTTCCAGCAGGGGTTATTTCTACCAATGGAGTTACAGTTATTATATACCGCATATTATATTATGAAAAACAAAGCGTTCCTGATTTTGCTATCACCAAAAGCCAGTACTCTATTTACCCTTTTTAAACTAACCCCACAAGTATGTAGCCATTACCCTTGCCATTTGAAGTCGTATTACCCTCTCTCAGTAACTCTATCTGGGCATAACCAGATCCCTTGCTACTATTGATCTGTATCCCCACTCCTTTTCAACTGTGTTGTGAGAAAATGTTCCATGAAAAATTTATTTTTCCCTGCATTTCCCCTTCTTCAAATCCAGGCTATCCTTCCCAGTCACACCTGCTGATCCAAGCCATTTTTTAAGGCGTGGGTTTAGCCCTCAGTTGGCTCTGCCTGGTGCATAATATTCAGCGGGTTAGAGCCGCATCGCTGCACATTAAAGGTTGAAGTGGAGGGAACATAAACACGGTAGGCAGCAGTGTCACGAGTATTATTACCTCATCCGCCTTCTCAGCCCTGATCATCATCTGTTGTTGCTGATATAGTTTGTAGAGATAGAGGATGGAGGGGGGGGTATATATGCCACCATGGGAGGAAAATTGTTTAGTACATGCAGCTGATTGGGGTTGAATTTTCATAACCATATGAATTCCTTATTTACAGTTCACTAGTTGCCTTCAAAGCAATACCAGTGGGTTTTTTTTTGTTGTTTTTTTTTTACCTTGAAACTGGATTAGGTATGTAGAGGTTATGTTTAAATTTAGGATATTCCTCCTGAGACTTAACATGTCAATAAATTATCTATCTCTTCCAGGTTAAGTGTGTGCATGTGTTTGTATAGGTATGTACATTTGAGAGGATTTCTGTGGAAACTATGTAATGTTATGCAGTGAATGTATAATTCAGGAAGTGAGGATAGAAAGGGAGACATAACTGTCAGACAGACTACATTTACATTGACCCTACTACATTTCAGCTGGCTATGCACCCAGGACTGTGCTTCACATTTCATATTCCTTCTTTCTGTCTTTGTCCCAAACTCACAAACACTGCAAAGACCCCAAGTTTGCACAAAGCCCCACATACACACAGATCACGGCATCCATAAATAATAGAGCATACATAAATTAAACATCGAAGTTGAGTTTGCAATAGCCGCTCACAGTTGGCCGACTAAGACGCCTCATTCTCCCCCTCCAAGACTTAATTAGAAGCCTTGCATTTCCTGTATCGAAAACAACAGGAAAAAACAAACAAACACAAAGGGAAGAAAGCCACAGGGAGCATACCCTTTGATTTCCCACAATGCACTCTGTTATTACAGTTTGCAATAATTGTGGGCTATGTGTGAGGACAAAGCCTTGTAAAGGAACATCTAATAAACACCTGGTTTCTGCCCCCTTTTATTAACCTCTGCTATCTTCAAAAGGTTAGTAATCTCTACTATCTCCTTACAATTCTCTCATTCCTTCATGCATATCAGTTTGCATTTATAGAGGTTGTGCAGATGCAACACAAATTGCCTGGTAACCACAGTCTCTGCCAATGCTGAGGTCCAGTGGAGAGTTAGTTGTGTGCAAACATTGTCCAAATACATAACAGGAATAAAAAATAGATGAAAAAAGTTGTGATGCAAGTGCAGGTCAGTTCAATGATATAACACAGTTTACAACTTATGATTGTGTCACATTTCAGTCTACTACATAAGTAACACAGGACCTATTGATCCATTAAGTTTTAAAAAAAAACTTAAATTAATTAATGTATTTATCAATTGATTAATATCAAAGAAGCTGCATCAGAAAATCTTAGAAATTACACTTAACAATAAATTGAATTAAGATGATTGTTAAAATTGTAAATTTGACATAAAAAATATAATTGATTACATGCAAATAAAAGTGAGGGGTCTTGTGGGTACAATAGGAACGGGCTATATGGATAAAGTCCATCATGGTAGTAATTTGAAAGTAATTCCATGTAATTTTATATTGCGATAGATTTATATTTTGGATTTTGAAAGTTTTCTGGGAGATCAAATGAGAAACTTAATGGGTAAAATAACCAGAGGGGGAAAGTCTGATATTATCTAGTCAAGTGGATTAAATACTTCACATACCAACAAACCTCATCACATTACTGCAAACTTAATACTAAAATCTAATTTTGTCATAAAACTTTCCTGCAATATTTCCCACCCTAAAAGTAATAAATGGCAATAGTAAATAGAAATAAATTATATTAGGGTAAATTATGTAGCAAATGAAAATTTTATTGTTTGAACACTTGAAACTTCTCTTTATGCCTTGTTCATTTGCTGTGTTTCTCAAAGTGTGCTGAAAGCCTGCTCAACCTAGCCCAAACACAAAACAAACATACTTTTGAATACACATTACATGTTGTGTGCATACATAATTAAAAGGTTATTGTTCTGCGTGCCATTTTCATGTGTCTGTCATATGCAAAGGTTACAGCACAGAAAGATAATTGTTTTTGAGTTGTTATGCATAATTCACACAAACACATCATGTTCATTTAAAGTAATATCATGACTCCTGTCAACATAATAGCACCAGCTATGGAACTGCCCCACTAAAAATCCAAAATCAGACTTTTTGCCTTGTCTTTTTTAAGCTGAGCCCACTGGAGGTTCTGGTAATTCAATCTCTGATATTTTTGGTATATCTAATCAGGACACAAAAGTACATGTCCTTCTGTTAGCTCATTCTTAATTATGGCTTTAGTGATATTGAGATTGACATTTAAGATCCCTTCACGCCTGTGTTTTCGTGAAAGACCTGAAAGAGGCCCATCTGGTCTAAGTAGGGCACCAGGGATGACAGCGTGCCAGCATGTTAATATGTTCTCTCAGAGATGAGGGGGCCGCTGTGTTACAGAGATGATGTTGATGGCACTCCCAGTCACGTTCACTCACTTAGCAAACCCCGTCTCCTCTTGATCATTCTTGACAGTAACAAAAGGGGTAAATGTTCTCTAATCAAGGCCAAAAATTTTGATCACTGCTGGCATTTCCCTAATCAGCCCATAATAGCATTTTGAGGACAGTGTCAGCGGATAATGGAAGGTTAGCCATACTAAACAATATGATATGACGAGTTTCTTTCAAAATACAATTTCTAAAAGATGTGATACAAGCTCTAAAAAATACTGGTGGCATAAAATTAATTGACAATTGGGTATATGAGGCACTACTGAAGACCTACTGCCTGATAAGAAGTGACTTCTATTTTATTGCTCTTAAGGTTTACTGTCCCCCCGGTTTGATATTTCATGTTTTTGTTAATTTTGCTTTGAAAAGTGCTAAATAAATCCCATAATATGGCCTATTTAACTGTGCGTGGTTGTGTGTGCATCTCTGGCAGAGATTTAAGTGTTCTTATTTTGTAATGCCACCAAGCTATTTGGCCCTAAGTTCAAAGCTCATGTACTAAAGTTGTCTAGTTACGCTGTCTAGCAGTAGTTGGGTTTTTAGTACACTGTACATACTGTATAACTTATACCACTTTAAAGTAATACGTTAAAATGCACAAAAAAAAATGCATATTGGATTTGTCATGAGAAATTCAACCTTTTTTCAGCACATGTATAATTTAAAAATCACAAAATACTAGGTAGAACTTAACATAATGCAGCTCCACACAACAACAGTGCAGCATCATTTGCAATGCAGTTGCCAGACTTCAAGTCATATGTTTGGAAGAAAGGATTGGAACAATAATGATGATTCAATAGGCTTGGTGGAGATATGAGTCTATTACCAAGAATAATGAAGCATGTGGCCAGAGTAGAAATTATAATAGACAAGATGAATGCCATGGGTTTTTCCATTCCCATGAATGTGTCTCACATTAATTAGAAAAAAATGCATCCAATTCTAGTAGACCAACTGTCCACCTCATAATGAAAAAAAAATGACCATGTACTTCCAGACTGACACACAAACATATTTTTCCTTCTACTTCCCAGGTCATATTGTACAGACTTATCTCTCCTTTATTAAATTACAGTTGCCCTAGAATCAAGAGAAAGTCTTTGCTGTCAAGCTACAAGAAAGGAGCTACATAAAAAATCCATCCTATCCATAATAAATCATAACTATGTGCAGTACAATGAATTGAGCATCCTTGTTAGTTTATCCCTGTAGCAAGTCTCACTGTCACTGCGAGTTCCCTCAGCAAACAACACAGACACGACAGACCGATCACAGAAAACGTCCTCTTATTCACAACTGCTTACACACACTTTAACATAAATACACAACGCTTCCACTGTGTGCTTCTGGTTTCCTGGCTTCTTCTGGCCAATGGTCTGGTCGCTTGAGTCACTCAGGCCCACAAATAATATTTACAGACTTTGGCCAAACAATATCTGACAGCCAGCGTGTTGTCTGTTTGTGATGTGCGACAGTCATCTGATGTCCAGCACGCTACTGCATTTAAAGGCAAAGTATAATTAGCCAACGAACACCAGCTGTGCCAATCAACTCACCTGGCACTGCTCTCATGAGCTATCTCCACACCTCTCTCTCCTGCAGCTGAACACCAACCACCCTCACCCCCACAATCCCCATCATATCTCTGCAGTGAGCAGGCATCCCTCTCCAAACCAGTCTTCGCACTGTGTTCTCCCTTCAAAACAGCAGCCAGGCTTTCCATTATGTGTCAGCATGCTGTCAGAGCCTACCTCTTCCAGAGAGATTATTTTTCCCTTTCATATCTGAAAGTGTGCAGCCATATCTAATAATACCATATCCAATTGATCTTGGGGAAAATGTAGCACTTCATTGGTGAGAAACAACAACAACAAATAAAAAACAAATCATGTCCTCTATCCACAATGTCTACACCAGATTCTTTAATCCTATTTTTTCCTTTATTGTAATTAAAAGTTCTGTCATGTTTTTTGTGTAGCTTCACATGAAATTAAGTGTGGCAGGTGATAATTTTGAGGGGCAACCCCCGAGGCATCTTGAAATGCAACATACCCTGACAACCGCTAACTTCTTTTCACAACTGAGAAGCTGGGAAGGTGGTACAGACATACGGGCCATTTCCTGCTGAGAGAGGATGCAGTCTAAGCAGACCTCACTTGCGATAAAGGCCAGGTGGTGTGTTTACTTTTGATCTCTCCCTTTGCTGTGAAAACACTGAACAATTGTCAGGAAATGGCAGACAAACATATAGCAATGCCAAAAGAAAGGAGTGATTTAAGAAGGTGGAACATGAGGAATGTTTAGGTCAAAATAAAATGCAGCTAATGGGATGCAACATGCCTTGACAGATGTAGTCTGTTGAGTGAATTAATCACAATCTGTTGCCTGGAGGAATATTCACAGGGGATGAATGGGTTACATACATACATACAAACACTTTCAGTTATTGCAGTTGTGTAGCCTGTACATCCTTATTCATAAGCACCATCAACAGGACATTACAGTATCAGACTGGTGCAGGTTATATAAAAACTGTCAACATCTAAATTAGTAAGATTCTCAAAACATGATTGAAGTTTGTTCTCCTTACAATGAATGCAGACTACTCCTTAAATTGAGTATTTGAGCACAACACCCAACTATTTATGAACTATTTGATTTGTTATCCGTTCAGCACAAAACTGCAAAAATACCCACTGCTAATGTTATGTATTCATAAACGCCATGTTGATCAAACGGGGTTTCAGGAATTAGACTGTTCAACTCCTTGTTGTTTTTTTTTTGTTGTTGTTTTTTTTTTCTTTTTTTATAATTGGATGAGCTATGGATAATTTGGGTTTCCCTTTGGGGATTAATAAAGTAATATCAATCTATTATGCCAGTTAGAGTACATAAAAAGGAAATGTAGAAAGCAAAACAATATTAGTCCAAGCACCAATATTTGCACCAATTTTTGAAAGAGCACATAGTAGACTCTCATCGAAAAGAAAATCTGGTCCTACTGCCAATTACAGGAACCCTGAGAGGCAAGTAAGAAAAAAAAATCTGGTGATCCACGTCTGATCTCTCCTGCATTTATGACTTAAAAACAAGAGGGAAGAAATGGTTTTGCCAGGTTAATCATTATAAGTTCCTTTTTTTTCATCCGTGAAATAGGTGGGGGAAATAAGGTGAGAAAAAAGTTTGGCAGTGTTTGTTGTTCTAATACACATTTTGGCCACAAGAGGCTGACGTGCACCACTACTCTATGTTCTAAATAGGGCTACAAGCACTCATGTTTTTTTTCCAGTGAGTTTTCATTTCTCCATGCACTCCAAACACAAGGTTCATATATTGTGTGTTAGCAAGTAATGTAACATTGCTAAGATGTCTTTCATTTGGCTAATAATATATTTTAATTGGTGCTAATCTTCCATTAGCATTAGTTATACTGATGAGAGTCATTCCCACTAGGTGGCAAATGAAAAGCATAATGTTTATGGCTAACCAACAGTTGCAACTTGGGTTAAGTCAACTGCATAGCTAATGTAAGTTTACTGTAACATCAGTCATGGTAACAGGGACACCTTGGACCCTACTTTGAAAACCAATTTCTAAACCCAATCTGTATCATCCTTGAGGTCAATCAGCTCATTTTTGTTTGTTTAATATTCCAGAGGGACATTTGATTTTTAGTGAGGTGTAAGCCATGTTGGTGAAGGATGAGGCCATGTAAAGTTAATAGGCTTTGTTTTATTTATTTAATGAATAAAATACTTAAGTAACAGCAGCTATGACTCTGAATAATGATGTCTTGTTTCACAGTGGGCAGAATGAGACCTACACACTGTTAGGGAGAAATTCAAACCTGATCAGCTGTGCGTAGGTAAGGTGTTATAAAGTATGACCTGAGCTATCCAAACATATTGGAGCAGTGAGCTAAAGTTGATTTTGTTGGCAGTGAAAGTGCTCAGAGAGAGAAAAAAAGAATTTGTTGTTCGTCCTAGCTCACTTTAATGTGAAACTTTTTATGCACAACAATGATTGTACAAGGTGCAAAAAGAACCACTTTTAGCTCACTCTCTCAATGCATTAGGATTATGCTTTTCACTTTAAATAGTGGATTTTCCCCTTCCTTTTTGTTTTTTACTTTTAGAGCCTTCCTTTTGTTCACCATAATATACAATACAATACAATTTCTTTCTCTTGATAAAATAAATATGAAAAATACAGTGCGCACAAGTCAAGGGTCCAAGCACACCTCAAGGTTCCATTGTAGGCCAAGTGCCTGAACCATAGTCCTTTGCTTGATCCTTCTTTCAGGCCTTTTCATTAAAGGCCTGATAGCATTAGCAGTTCACCCAAAATTTTAAAAAATGACCTGATCTCAAAATAATCCAAAGAACTTGTTGTGAGCAGTTTCATGTAGGGTTAGGGTTTCTACTGAACTACACTCCCGTAATAAATAGGGGTGTAATAAAAAATAGATCAGACTTAGAAAATGGATCACAAGAATTCTGTTTTTTCTTACTAGCCTCTCAGGGCTTCCGTAGACAATGAGTGAGTATTAGAAGAAGAAAAAAAAAGAAGAAAAAAAGAAAAAGCTTCTAAATATATAATTACAAACCATTTTTTGCTGTGTGATGATCCCTGGTGTCATCTGTGTTTGGCCTTGGGATTTACCTGTCTACTGTGTTTCTGTAGGTGTTAGTTAGGGCAACTGGCAACACCTGAGGGCCCACGGGGTTGCTTGGTTGTTAAAGTTCGGGCTGCAGCTGTGGCAGTCTCTCTTATTCTCCTCTGACTGCTTTTGGCTGCTGCTGTTATTTGCAGCTCTCTGCTCTCCCCTCCAGATACCCATGCTGGTTTGGTTTAGTTATGTTGCCTTAGTTATTCCTCTTGCTTTTATGTACCTTCCAGCACCTATACACACTCACTCTCCACTCATGCATCACACACCATCAAATACCTTGCAATGATCCTACTGACAACCACAACCCTATACATTAAATATTCAGTTAAAATGATTTCATATTTATCTTTTTTAAACATTCATGATGGTATATCTCCCTTTTGTTGTGGCCACTTGAGCCAGGTCATAAAACGGCCATGAAAACTCATCCCCCATGATGCAACCTGCTGAAACTTCCACACAGTGTTTGATAACTTACACTCCCTTGGGAGCTTTGTTTTCTCACTTTCTTTTTAATTGATCAGAGATGTTACAGTTCACAAGGTAATTGAATTTAACAAGACTTTAGTACCAACAACAGCAGCAGCTGGATGATCAGCCTGTGCACCTTGAGGTATGGGAAGTTTAGGACATATCAAAGTTTGTCTCAATACAGCTTTCTCTGAAGGAACACGACATCTTGATTTAGATGCAAAACACAATCCCATGCTCGGCTGGCTCCTTCCATGAGGGGCCAGGAGATTAAGATTTAATGGTGATACTGAGGGAATGACACTATCTGTCTGCAGCCTCCCATCTCTTCACACAACATCACCTCTGTTGCTTTTCTATCTCTTTCTCTTCCCCCAAATATAGACGCTCTTGCGTGCACACACAAACACACGTAAACATACACACACAAGTACGTGTATGATCCTCACAGATGTTTGCACAGACACACATACACACGCAGTCACAAATTTAGACACTCACACATGCAATCTAAATTCTGACAAAAGCTCGGCTACTGGCAGATGAAGTGAACTGGAGTTTGACTTGTAAATTAAACTCTTGTCAAGATGATCTTTTTGAGTGAATACTGGAATTGGCTTTAGAAATGATGGATCTTCACTCAACATGCATGGAAAAACAAACATGCCTGGAAGAGATGCACTGTTTTACCCTGTTTAACATGGTATTGCACAGCATGGGTGTCATCAAGATCATTTTAATTAGATTATGTGTGACATGTGAATAGTAAGTATTGGCCCACCTGCATTTACCAGCATGTGTATCCTCTGTCAGTATATACTGTCAAATTAAATTATAGACTATACTACAAAACATAACTGTAGTATCACAGTCTGGTAGCAACCAAACTGTCTGTATGGCAGTGTGGTGTGTAGGAAAAGTTGGATTCTACAAGGCATAGATTCGTCATTAATGCAGTTGGCATCACATACAATTACTAATTGCACATACTAATTACTAAGACCATTTTCAGAATATTAAATTGCAACCTCCCTTGTAGAATTTATGTGCTAATGTTATCAAGGTTTAAAATGTATCTGTAATGACTTCCTCCCTTCAACCACTACTTATTGCTTGAGGCATTAAGAGCTGAAATTAATGAGGGATCAGCTTTCACTCAGATTCACAGGGTCAGGCTATTTCATGAAAAGAGCAGGTAGTGTAATTTTTTATAGACGTGTCAAACCTATAATTCATTACATTGCACTGAGACACTGATAAAGAAGAGTATATTCAGTCTCATGTGACACTGATATAATAATAATAATAATAATAATAATAATAATAATAATAATAATAATAATAATAATAATAATAATAATAATAATAATAATAATATACAAAATGTTAATCTTACACCAAAGGTCATGATAAACAATGAGAAAAGTCAGTTCAAAATAAAAGGTAAATATCACTACCTACCTTACAGAGACATATCAAACTCAATTGTATGTGAATAAGTAAATAATAATTTGTGGCTTTCCTGAGAATGACTTCCAATTATATCCTTAAAGCAAGACAGAAGAAAAATGCACAGTACTTGCTTTTCTTTGCAATCCATATCCTTAAATTATTTATGAATCATAGGTGCTTTCTTTAGAAGCTGTGAAGAGTTCATGGACTCATTGTAAATTTAAAGGATGCTCCTGGTGCGACAGAAAATCCAGGGTGACGATGTGAACTCTTTTCTTCAAATGGCACACATCCTTCAGTTTTGACCTGCTTGTCCTGGTTGCATTGATGAGGGATCAAGGCATTATTCAGCAATGATTTCTGTGTCAGCGGTCAGAGAGGCTGCAACAAGAGACACTGACACAACATCGCAACTCTGTGACATTGAGCATGTAAAGCCAATGTAGCTGGGAGATTTGAACACGTCCAGTGTCACAAAGCTAAATATGTACATTTGGATAAAAAATAAATCCATTTATAAGGAATCCCATTGGCATGTGATGTACTCAAAAAAGGTCCTTGATTGGAGGACTCTAAAATGTTCTAAAATAATATTTAGACATTTTTCACTGTCTGCAATGACAAAATGAGGAAAGACAATTATAATGTGGGAGTAAAAAGGTTGAAATGGTTGGATGAGAACCACGCACGCAAGATGGCTGCAAGTTGTCAGAAATATAATCATGTCACCCTGACCTAACAGAGACCATGAGAAGGCTGTTTTTTTTAAACGATTCTGTTATTTTGTCCATTTCTCTCAACCATAAAGGCACCAGGGCTGACGCAAAAAGAATGAAATCATCCAAAATGAACACACAAGTCTTTGGAACAAAACAGCTAAGAGACCGTAAATGTCTGCTGCTTACCACTTTGAGAAGCAATCATCCCCTCAGCCATGGCCTATTCTTTTCTCTCTTCTTCTGCTGCGGTTGTCCCTATTTTATGTCTTTTATCTAGAAGGAGAGGAGAGGAAAAGAGTGGGAATAAAGCGAAAAATTACAGGTAAGCGTATAAGCCACAATAAGAATCGATACATAAAGATCACAATTTGAAACATCTTGAAAACACAATACTTAAAAATTAGATAGACGTAGAAGAGATGAGTGTTTTTGAACCACACAAAGTAAATAACATGATACAGTACATACCCTCTATACTAATTCTAATTTTATTCTATTGCTTATTTCTGTTTAAAGATTTTTTTAGCAGAAGTCCCTCAGCTTTTATGAGTCACTAGCAAACAGTGTGACCTATGTATTGCACACTGGTCCCTTCTTGCTTTTTTCTCTATTATAATGAGTCCCCTCATCCAGACTACAGGAAGAAATCTAGCGGATGGTGATTATGCAAAAGGCGTGCCTGAGTTGGTAATGCAATGATAAGAGAGACGGAGCGAGAGAGAGAGAGACAGAGAGGAGAGAAAGAGAGGGGGGGAGTTATCTCCTCCAAGTCCAAAGGCAGAGAGGAAAAAAAATAGTTTGACTTAGGACACTCTTGTTAAAATCACTCTTGACACCCTGCACTATTAGTACGCCATTAAGAGTTCAAGGACAATCCTGTCCTGTTTTTTGATCATTTATCCAGTGGATCCCCTCGTTAAGCCTGAACGTGGTTCCTCACAGTGACCACAGAATATTGATGGGCTGTGAAAGGGTGATTTTGCTGAATTCATAATAATCCCCTTTTTGTCTGCCCTTGATATTACACATGAGCCAAAAGTCTTTGACATTCCAGATTGAAAAATGAATTCCTTGATGCCAATGCAGTTCTCCCAGTAATCTTAATATGTCCATATTAGATACAGATGGCGTATATCAAAAGGGGCTCATCTTGGCATGGATTTTTACATTATGGTCTTATGAACATCGACACCCTGCCATTGCACTGCTTGAGAGTCCCAGTGCTCTTAACTAACATGTATTAGAATCTTTCAAGACTGTACATATACAGTGGAAACTACTTACAGTGATCACATCTGTCCAGGTCAAATCAATCACTATAAGGGGATGGTTATTATAACAGTTTTTTTTTTTTTATTTCTCATGCAGATTACCATCTAATTGATGTTTCTATATTTATTACATGAATAAAAGGTAATGAAATGGACAGCCTCGCTATTTACTAAATTTTATTGACCATTCCAAAATACAGTACAGCTGTTTAAACGCTTGTTGTTTTGCTGCTTCATCTCGCTTGCTCGTTTTTGGCAGTTTGTCATAAGCTTTGAGGAGACTATGTTTTTCACCACGAGAAAATGACGTTCTTTTTTCCGTCATGATTTCAGTGTGCATCTAGCGCAAGCAACAGGTAACCAGAGGTAGACACAAGGCAATAATGGTGCCTATAGGTGTGTCATGGGAGTTTTTTTTTTTCATATGTTGTCATGTATGAAAAGACCCCAAATGAACACTGTAAATAGACAACTTGATTACTATTACCAAAATAATTAAACAATGTTTGTATAGGAATAGTTCTCTCCCGAGCTTTGTGATCCATAAAAGCAGTTGATCATTGTAACCCTCATCACTATAAACAGTTTCCACTGTACTTGATATACTACAGCAAATGCTTCCAAATGAAGTGATACTGAATCAACAAAATACTGTGTATCATTGAATATAATGTGATTTAATAACCTTTCATTGACTGCCATACTCTGGACTATGAAAAATTATCACAGATTCTCGTCTGCCACATGCCTGGCCTTGATTCATAAGGATGCATTAGTACACCAATTGCCACCTGGAGTCAAGATGCACACCAATCAAGACAATAGTGCCTGTCTTTAATTATGTGACCATAAAGTGTCTTAATATGCAAGAGCACCTGGATGCTGTTATAGACATCAGAGCTTCATTCTTGCTATGCTTTTCTTTGTGAATAATTTACAAATATACACAAATAAATCCCTCCATCAAAATAAACTGAATTGTCCCTTGATGATGGCATGCAAAAGTGAGAGTCATTATCAAAATAAGTGATGTGATTTTAACTATGTTAACACAGTTAGTCACTCTTAGCAAGGCCCAAAGCCACTGTCTTTGACTTAGCAAGTATTTTTACATAACTTTTCAGCCAGTTTAGTACAACTGTGACTTCTTAACTGAGACACGTATTTTTAAGCCTATGTGGGAGATGTGCATGTATTTGAACAACACCTTTCCTTATGTTGTTACACTAGAGAAAGCAACACAAGATGTCCCCATATTTCACCAGAGAAAGAAGGAAAGTCCATATGGTTACCACAGTTTAATATCATAACAGTTCCATTCACTGTGACGTTATTACTGCATCCAGTAGGATGTTTTTATTTTACTGTGTTGTCAAAACTGAGACAAAATTAAAACTACACAGCATACTCCTGATCTGAATGTCTTTCCTTTCAACTAATGATACAGAGCTAATAAAGCAGAACCAATTACTTTGCACAGCTGGGCATCTTGTATATGTTCCTTTCGATCTTGAGCATTTGATTGCTTGTAAATACACGCTTGATTTATACTTCTTTACAGTGTAAAACTCAGTGGGCCTGATGACAAGAAGCCAATTAATCACATTATTATGCCAATTAAGAAGTTGGTCTGCTCCAGTGAAGGTAGAAAAAAAAAAGCGAGGGAATTGAAGATGTGAGACTGAGGCCCTCCAGGAAGTTAATTTGAGCCATTAAATTACATCCATCACTCCCACTCTTTCACATACAGTACCAGTCAAAAGTTTGGACACACTTTCCCATTCACTTGAAAGAGAATGTGTGTCCAAACTTTTGACTGGTACTGTAGGTTTCACATGTTACCACTGAAGTGCTGTTTAAATATGATGATTCAAATAGTTGGCCTCTTGTTATATAACCCTTTTTTTTTCTTTTGTAATGTACATTCAGTGTTTAAAGGTCCAGTATGTAGAATTTAGTAGCAGCCAGTAGTAGTAGTGGAACGGACTTGGAAGAAATGAAATATAGTATTTATAAGTGTGTTTTAATTACTGCATAATCCCCTTAAAAATGAGAATTGTTGTGTTTTCGTTACCTTAGAATGATCTACATAGGGAGCAGGTCCTCTTCTATGGAGGCCGCCATCTTGCACTGCCGTGTTTCTATAGTAGCCCAGAATGGATAAACCAAACACTGTCTCTAGAGAGGGCCTTTCATGTTTTTTGTGAGCTAGATGCCGCTAAATCCTACACACTGCACCTTTTAAGGGCTTGGATACTTATCATTGTCAAACATGCTATTAATACAGCAGATGCTGTTGTTAAGGTAATATATTTTTGTATTAAAAAGCTCCAATAAATACATCAGTTCCCATAGCAAACTATAAAGTGTAATACATTCTTACTCAATACTTATTTACACTATATAACAGTCTACATAATAAATAAGTACCTGTACTATTGAGGACCATATACTATGTTTCACACTACATTACACCAGTTGATTTCACAAAGCACAGCTTCAGCGTGACAGGAAGAACTAATCTGGGAAATCAATACCTGCATTTGAAGTATCAAATCTAATGATTTTAGACTTGACATGACAGAATAATTCAATCAAGATTTGTGACTTAATTTTGCCTTTAAACATCAGTGAGACATGACTGGACTTCAGCTTGAAGAAGTGTTAAAATGTGAAACATTTAGCATACAGAATAATGTTTCTGTTTATTAGCTCAGATGTGCTAATTCCTCTGAGTTAGATAACTCTGACTAAACTATGGGACTTTAGATGGTCAGTGTAGAAATGGAAGATGCTGCAGGGCTGGCTTGAGAAGGCTGTATTAATGATTTGATACGTTTTGTTTTTACTTCATATATATAATGTTACAATGTTGGATGTTCAAGTTAAAAATGGCCAAAATGTCAAATAATGACATAAAATTATGTAGATATAATCCAAGTGAGCAAAAAGCACTGGCTTCAGACTGCTCTGAATGCTCGGTTTCCAATATTTTTTTCTGCTTCAGCCTGAGCCAATGTCAATTCATGATGGTTCTTTTTATATGGCCAAATGCTCCACACACAGCATGGAAGTTCACTGCTTTGTTCTGCTAACATTATGGCATTTTTCCATTGTTTTGGGGTTGTCATGCTGAGCCATGACTCAAGTCAAGCTGGCATGATGTGAGTGTTTTAACATTTAGTATTCCCTGCATTAGTTCTAACTCATCTGCTAACAAAATTTTTAGCACCACTAACGAAGCTCTGCTAATTCAGTGAGGAACACATTTCATTTCTTGTACATTCTTCACAATATAAAGAATATGAAGCAGTAAAGCAGAATATGTTGTGTTTTCATTGGCTCTATCTTAAACATGACTCTGATATGGCTGCCCCTCGGAAGTCTTCCAAAAAAGCTTGCCAATCAGAACAGAGTGCCCGCCTCCGTCATTGGGTAAGTATCTTTGCTAACATGAAATCAATGGGCTCTCCACACAGTCAATGTGATCAGGGGATCTTTACATCCAAGATTTAGCCTAAATGTTGTCCTGCAAAATCAATAACCAATCAGTAATGTCTAACTAACTATCTTTCATTAATGGAAGGTAGCCAAGCATTACTGCTGCTCTTGTTACTGTAAGTGTTTCTCTCTTTCTTTCTCTTCTTCGCTAATTACTTTTCATGTAAACGTTCAAAAATAATTAAATTCTCAAAGTTTAAACTTAAAATTTAGGACTGAACTAAACAAGGGAGTTGACTTAGGACTTCACTGCCATTACAATAATATCATAACTGAAGATCTCCCAGTCCTGCTTGACATCCCATTTCAAATTATCATGGACTCAAGGAGAATTCTTGTTATTTTCAACCTTTTTTTCTTATTATGATTGTTTATATAATTTATAAATTATCAACTGTGGAGTTTTACATTCCTCAATCTTCTGGGAGTGGATTCTGCAATATACACTTAAGGGTCAAAGATAACTCTCACCCAAAAGCAGTAACATCACATCCTTCCTTTATGACAACCTGCCTACACCCACCTTTCCAATTATCTATTTGCTGAAACTTGTATATATTGTGGTGTTACATATGTTATTTAACCTAACATGAGCCAGACTGTTCGTTAACCCTGATGCAGCTTTCAAGTCCTATCGGATGTTCTGCCTTGTGGGTGTTCTCCCTGTTCACATCAGTCTTTGATGGATAGTTTCAAGGATTTGTGGGATTTTTATGGGGTCCCTTATATATCACTTGACATCAAAAATTGTACTAATGTGTAAAATATCTGTTAAATTTGCATTAAGCACTAAGCAAAAATTATGAAAGGTTTTGAGTATAAAGATGTGCCTGTACAGTGTGTAATACTATGTTGAAAGGATTATCTTCATTGCTTTCTATGTAAAACCATAGGCTTGCTTTTTGCACTAGAGAACAGTATTACCAGAAAAGTGAAGTAAAATTATCTACAGTGGAGTAAATAATGAAATGTGTGCCACAATCAATTATGTTATGATAGACAAGACCTGGCAAATAAGTCCCAGGTTATAGCTGTCTGATATTTGTCATCAGTACATCACAGGGTGATCTGTATGCATGCATGTATGAGTGTTCATGTACCCACAGCTATTGACATTTTCATTTTTCATCAGAGAACTGTGCCTGTTTCATTTTCCTGCATAGGTTTCCAATTTACTGTAATAACAACGTTGTGTATTTGTGCATTTGTACATATTCCATATGTGTGCATCTGCTCAATGTGATCTGAGAAGTACATTTACACACACACATAGATTGCATTTTGTGTCCTTGTGATTTCATTTTGACAGTGGGCTCCTTAAGGGCCTTTGCATCAAGTGGAACCATTTTGACTGGCCTTGGCTCCAGGGGCCGCAGCATGACTCCTGAGAGAAAGAGCCAAGCGGCTGCATTTGTGGTGAAGGAAACTACACCACCACATGCTCCCTATCCGTTCCTCTTAGCCAGCTCAGTGGCCCATACCTCTCCTTAATGAGATGCGGCAACACACACAGACACATGTAGCATGTCTACTCTAATTATACTAGAAAGCTCTGCCATCTCCTGCACCCCCTTGTGGCATTGTGCAATTCACTCCAAAGGCTTGTTTTTAAAAGGGCAAAAAAAAGAACCAAAACAAAGTCTGACATGTACAATGGCACTTAGAACAGAGCGGATGCTAACAGCATCAGAGCACACAATAGCAACAGTGGTTAAGGAGCAGCATATTGTGCTGTAGGTTGTGGTTGTTTCCATACATTTAAATTCCTGCTGCTAAACAAAACACGGTTTGTAAGACACCTACATTTTATCTGACTCTCTTATCTGTGTCTTACATAGGCATTTTAAACACAGTACTTTCACTGTGGGGAACTAGATGAAATTCCATCATAAACTTTATGAGTTAAGTGAAGATTCGTAGGGAGTGAGGTTTTTAAAGCTATTGCTCAGGCATTAGATGTAACACATATTCCAGTACCCATTACCCTCAAATCTTGAAATTAATGATCAGAAAACTACAAGCTTGCTTTATGCTGGCTATGCAAATAATTTATTGAACTCATTTCTCCTCTCAAATGGTTGTGTAGATGCTGGACATATACAGTAAGTGGAGGGTGGAAATATCCTTCTTATGGGTTCCTCTTTGCCTTCACATCACTCTAAACACGTTGCCAGGCAGGATGGATTGGTTATAATGCAGGTAAGCTTGTGTTGTATCCCCATACATTCTATTAGGACAGTTTAATTATTATAGATTTGTTCAATGGTAAATTATTGTTGATTAAATTATAGATGCATCAAATAATTAATGCAGTAATTGAACACATTTACACTAAATGGCACAATTAAGCTGTTAATAAAACAATTTGCAAAATGTTAATTAGATCTGCAATTTCATATTCCATTTCATTAAATGACTTAATTTATAAAAATGATTTGTAAAATGCTTTTTAAAAAAGGAATTCAAATTGGACTGTGTGATACACAATTTCCTTTAAGTATGAGTTTTCATTTTCATTTGCATCACACAAAACATTTAACTGCTTTTCACTGGCTCGCTCGTGTCAGCATAGGACTACCTTCTTCCTTTGTATCACCCACTTGGTGTCCATTTTCCTACAGAGTGGGTTAGACTTTTGCTGGCACACTAACTGCATGTCGCCTAATTACAGAGACAAGTCTTAGGTTTTGCCTGCCCCAAATAGCTGAGAAATGAGTTGCAAGATTTAAACAAAAAAAAAAAAAAACAACAACAACAAAAAAACACTTTGAGTAAAAGGCTATGATAATTAAGCTGCCATACTGGAGCTTCCACAATGTTGCATCTCCAACGTGCTATGATGTGTTTTATGCTTTGTTCTATTTCACTGTGTTTATTATAATGCATAATGTGCTACAATTCTTGTGGCATACTGTGCTACAACATACAGTGATATGACTGATTGCTGATTAGTTACATCTTAATGGGCTTGTGTTCACTCAGTAGCACTTCAAAGGCAATATTTAATGATGAAGGGTAATAAAAATGTGTTCCAAGCAGGTTAATTTTCATACCATGCAGGAATGAATTTAATAAATAAAAGAGGGTGATGTGAGGTAGAAATGTGCATTCTAATGTCTTAAAACAGCCATATATGCTTTGGCAAATGGTCAACTGCAAGGTGAAGTACACACGATGTGTCATAAACTAGATTACATATTCAAAAACACAGGTATGCTCATTTAAATTTGAGTCAAAGCAGTGACAGCTCTACCACAGGCAAGTGATCAAATAGTCATCATTTTGAAAGGCAGAAAGTTCTGCACAAGAGCACTCCGTTGCAAAACAATAGCATCCAGTGTCATTTTATAAGTACTTCAAACCAAGCTATAAATAGACTGGCAGGTACACAGCAGCCAAGGCACCTCCACCCCCCTTGGGGAAGCTCTCTACATTTGTTCCACCCTCAAGCTACTGTACACCATTCCTACAATCTTCTACTGCTGAGCAATTGTCATCATGCAGGCTTCTTTTTCTTTTTCTCTTAAGATCACTTCATTTTGTGAAATGAAGCCGATCTTTTCGATTTATATCCCGCCCCCCCCCCCCCACTCATGGATGTATATTTTGTTGATAAAATGATGTTGGGCATGAATTAGTGTGGGATAAATATGGGCTTTATGAAGTACAGATCATCATTTGACACTAGCCAACTGACATTTTGGCAGGTGCAGCCATAGTGCTTGCACTGCCTCCCCTTGAGCTATCCATAGTGGTGACTATGAAATATGGACAGCAGCAAATTGCGATTCATCAGGCACGCCTGCCTTGCTCACTGAAATCTATATTCAATTTTGGAGCATCTGTCATGGCAGTGGCAGGCTGAGGCATGCTGGGATTGAGAATCACTTAAGTGTTCTGAAAATGTACATAGTGGAAAAAAGCTCACTGACTTTCTGTCTGTGTATCTGCCTGTCAGTCTGTCTCTTTCTTCCTTTGTATCTGCAAGTAAATTCACATTCAAGAATTGTTTTACTGCACAGCAATGCTCAGTTTCCTTCCAAATCTAATCAATGTCTCTGTTCACAGATGCATTTCAATCCACAGTAAAGGAACCCATGCACTTGATTATTTAGTAAAATAATCAGTGGATTCTCATGTGTTCATCGATTTTCCACTACCACTGGGAGAATTCTGCCAATGTCCCTAAACAAGTGACAATCTGTAGAAATGACATAAGCTCAACCAGCCACAGTGTTGCTGGTCAGGTCTGAAGATCTATGAATGCAGTATGAAATATACTGTATGCAGCTCAATCAATCACAGTTAAATCCATGTTTTAAAAATCTAACAATCCAATTATTTTCCATTATTTTCTATGACATATGAAAGTGAGGATTCAAAGTGATAGTGAAGAAAGCATGAAATCCTTGATTCTATGGCAATGGCAAAACTCAATTTTCCTTTTCCTCATGCTTATAAGAGTTTATGATTAAGAGGAAGCGATTGGCTAATTATCTACATAGGAAAGAAGCATAAAGGTCAAGGTTTTATCCGTAGGGTTGGTTTCTACTCTCTACTCTAGAGTGGGTCGAAGTGAGCTAAGAATTCTCATTACAAACCATTAATTTATACTGACAATCTTGCAGCGGGTGTACAGGTAGAACTCTGTGTCTTTCTCAAGCACATTGACACGAGATTGAACCAGTGACTCTTTGGCTTTTTGGTTCTCCACTCTTACCTTGATTTCACAAACTCCTCGTTTGGTGACTGAGTAAATATGAAAGGCGATGGAAGCTGTTGTGCTTATCTGCTGACCTTATGTGCATGATTCAACACATCAAAACCTCAGTTCTAATTTGCTGTGTAATGCTTCTAGACTCTAAAGGGGTTGCAGAGAACACACTTAAGCTTAAAGTCAAGTTCAAAGTAGATATATGGAGACACAGTATAAATACTATAAATATCAAATTCTTTATACTGTAGACTCTCTTTGGCATATTTGAATGAGTAATGAGTAATGGTTTAATTCAGTTTTTGCCTCAGTGGTGCAATTTCTTTCTGACTGTTATTTATTTATTTTTTTTTTACAATAAGTGCAAACTTAGGACATCCTAGCTATTTGAAATGACATTACATGCAGGTTTATGTCTGCTGAGGCAATTCAGGGAGTGAGGCCTTCCATCTGTTATTGTTTAAATGTGAAATGGCTTCCATCTTTAAGGCTTGTCATCAGTCTGTCACTAGCCACAGAGAATGCATAATGGCAGCAGTAAAGCTCTTTATTAGTCCATGGTGAACAATGAGCCGTGTCAGCTGATAGAGGGAGACCCCCCTCCTTATTCCCAAACAGTGGAACCCAAGGAAGAGACAATAGAAATGCTTCATTTGGTTTATGTGTACCACTCAACAATCCATAGCAGAAATAGATTGTTTTTGCTCCCTGCTATTCTGGAACATTTCCACCCACAAAAATGACACTCATTGTCTCTCATGGGATTCTATTTAGACAAGGTTACATATTTAATTAAATATAAAATAGCCCATTCTTCAAACAATTAAAAGATTAAAATGCAGGTTAAATGTCAAATAATATGCATGTTCCGACATGTCATATTTCAAACGCCCAAGCTTGCAGGTTTTACAGAACTTTAATTGCAGTGTGTCAGTCAAAAGACAAGCATGGCAATGACAGATGTCACACTGATGTTTGTTTTTCCACCAACAGCTTACTTTAACAAATGACACAACTGCAAAGTACGGTTCTTATCTGTGCCAGGCAATGTCATGCCACATCCAATCTCTAAAAACACCTTGCACTCTCTGTCACTCATCTCTCCATCAAAGCGCCTACATGGCTGAAATATCTGACCAACAGAAAGACAGTGTTCTCTGCAAAAAAGGTAGGAGGAGGGCAAGGGACTGTGGAGAAAATTAATTCTAAAGGCAAAGTGCAAAAAAATGTAAAGAAAGATGATTTAATTTTTTGATAATACTCTGTTATTATTCCGTATTTAACTGAGCACACAGATCACATTCTCATAGACAGACTCTGCGCAGATCAATCATTAATGGACAGGCATGTCTTGACTACTATAACCAAACCACTAGTTTTTCTACTCTGTCTGTGTTCATGTGGGTATGTGTGTCAGATGCACAACCCAAAATCCACATAATCCCCTGGTTGTTGACAAGTTCCTGATGGCAGATTGTGCCCATGGTGATTTAGAAATCACCACAGTGCCTGTGCTATCTGTCTATATGAAGATTATTCCAGCATCAATGTGTGAAAGATAATCATACCATCCAATTGTGAACTTTGAGGAGATCAATCTCTTGACTGTTACGCTTGTTAAGACATGGGATAGGTCAAAGAACATATCTGTAGCAATTATCCCTGGGGGGAGGGAAGAATTGCATCAGTTGTTGCGATTCAGTGGACTAAGAACTACAATCATTCTGAATACATGCGACTGAGGGTTAAAGTGGGATGTGGCAGGTGGAGGAACCCTGAGATCCGGTGTAGTGGTGCAGTGGGGAAAAATGACTCACCTAAAAATAACTCCCAAATTGATTTGTACTGTGAGCTCCAGTGGACTTGTTTTCTTTGTGGACAGGCACTGTGATCAGCTGACCTTCTTTAAAGCACCCATATCTTGCTGTGGCTCTGGGCTGTGTTGCTACATCTATTCTGGTATGTGCTGCATAACTTCAACTACACATCATGTACATACCCATTATCTGATTAAAGAAATATCTAAAATGAATGACAATACTTATGCAAGTTTTAAATTTGATCATTATCACATATTAACGTTAATAATGTACTTTATAATTGAGAAATACTCATCCCAATTTGTGGGCACTTTTATGCCCATCATACTAGCAGCAGGACCAGTGTGGAGGAGCTAAAATCAGCTCCCCATCCATGCTGACAGCAAGCGCAGACAGACCAGAGGAGCAAGGCCCTTGTAGGGGATTCCTGACAGCCATCACTAGCACCACTGGTTGGAGCAGTAAGTGTGCCCCGGCCATCTCACTGGTCAGCGCTGCTTGCAATGTCAGGAACCCCTTAGCAGGGGGTGTCAGCTACCGTATTGATAGCTCACGAGACAGATAGCCAAGTTGCACATAAAGCAGCTTGTATTTTTGGTGATATTTGTTAATCTCTGTTTGAGACGTTGCATTTGAAACTGCCCACCACTTCAGAAAAAAAAGCAACTCTGTTTCGACGCACTCCCCTTCTGTAGCTAGCTAGATGCTGAAGTACCAGGACCACGGGACATCTGCACATGTGATCCCACTGAAGAGAAGTGAAGAGAACAGAAAAAGTTTGTGTGTTCAGTGTGGGGGCAGGGCTGTGGGGTGACATTACTTTCTGATTTGTTGAGTATCTCAATGGCATCAGCTGGAAACAAAGCCAGGCTGCAGCAAACAAAAAATGAACTCACTTGACACGGTTATATATGAAACTGCCAATCAGATTTATTTACTTATTAATCAAAGCTGCCAGATGCACCATTCTGCGTAGTTCCAGCCTACTTTAACCACAGCATGGGAGGCATTAATTAAAACTGCAGGTATTTTTCTTTTCACTTATTTATTTCCAAAGTAACTGTGTTTGGCTATAATACAAGCTACTATGTTACTGTACATGATGTTTTGATCTTTAAAATTAACTGCTACAGCATGCTAAGCATTTCCTAAATTAAGCAATGTGAAGAGGTATGGTAATCAAGGTCAGAAGATTGGATAATTTCCCATTCAAAGAAGAAATAGCATAAGATGACATGTTTTTTTTTCAGATGGCAAGACTAACCACTAGATGATGAGGGATGACCTTTTAGGAAGTTGATTTGTTCTGTCTATTCTCCCAGGACTATTATTTTGCTGAAAGGGAGAAATAGCACTGAAATACCATTAAACTCAGGCTACAAAGGCTCTACTCAGCAATCAGTTTGCTTACTTTGGTTTGATAATCTATTGAAAGCTATTATCTGCAACCTCTCCCAGTACTATGCTATGTCTATGACTGTAAATGAAAGAAAAACATTATGCTGCTATCTTTTTAATGTTCTCCTCATGCTCAGTGCAGTACCTAAGCGGAAGGGAACTGAAAAACGTCACAACAGGGATGAAAGAGCGGCGCGAGCCAAAGAAGCTACATTTCTCCATTCAGTGGCCTGCTTAGAGATTGAGTTACAAGGGTGCATTACTGTCTCCCAGAGCTACCCTGGTCGTCGGGTTTATGTCTCCATATCTGACTGAAAATTGCTTTTTTTTTGTTACAAAACAGCAAGGATATGCTGTCTTTGTCTCCTAGAACTCAATGCACAGCCTCGCACATAAATATGATTTACCAGGAATGTGGTGTGTTTTACAAACTATACTACTGTTTGGATTTTATGGCTAGTTCTGTCTATAATGGAGACAAATACAGAGAGGCAGGTGTGAGCAGGAAACACTCATGTCTGCAGTAAACAGTCATCTAATGCCTGTAGATTTCCATCCAAATCGACAACTACTGTATTCATTAACCTGTATTAACTTAAATGGCTTTGTCTGCTGTACAGACTGAGAATATTAACAATATAATGTGACCTATCAGGGAAACCGGTTGTAACAATACTCAGTTACATGTACACTAGATGGTACTAAATGTTAATGTCTCATATCTATTGAAATCTGTTGTCAGACTGCATTTACATTGAGTTATAGAGAAAAGACCCCTTGTATGTGTTTACATGCATGGCCAATAAAGCTGATTCCGATAGAACACAGAGTTGTAGACAAAGTTTCAGATGTGGATGTTGCTGCAAAGAAGCTACACATTCTAAAACATGGATGCTTCACACACATCTTCAACTTAGCAGCACAGAAGATCTGTACAATCACCACAGTTCCAATGTGAGCACCCCAGATTAGTGTCACCAAATCAGTATTCGACCAAACGTGAAATAATGGTCACACTCTCCCCTTCCTGAGTTATGGTGTTGAATAATGGCCAGAAAAGTGTTTTTGCAGCTTTTGCATTATGATATCACAGTGAAATTGACCTTTGACCTTTTGGATATAAAATGTCTTCACTTCATCATTTTATCCTATTAAACATTTTTGTCAAACTTTGTCATAATTAGCATATGAATTATTAAGTTATGGCCAAAAACCAAATTCTAATCAGACTTGAGTCAAAGTGGAATTTTGTGTAAAATTTGAAGAAATTCCCTCAAGTCTTCTTGAGATATCATGTTCACAAGAATGGGAAGGATGGTCAGACGGACGCATGAGCAACCTGAAATCATAATGCTTCTAACCACATAACAGGCATAAAAAGACTACATTTGTTTTCCTGAACTGGATGTTAAATCTTTCTCAGAATTTAGCCTGACCTGTATGAGATGGTCAGACAGTTGAATTGGTTTACTGCATTAAATTAAATCTTTCAACCACAGTCCTCTGCATTTGCCATAATGATGTTTACAAGGATGTTTCTGACACTGAAACTGAACTCATAATTAACGGCAGGAACATGAAGATATTTCTGCCACACAGAACAGCTAATCATTAGTATGTGAAATGTATGACACCACATTCAATTTGAGCTGTATGCTACAGTATGTCTTAACACTATTGCTTACAGTGATAATTTTATCATTATAGCAAAAAGAACAGTGTTACATCATTGTATATTATGCAGAAATGTCTGCCATGTTGACATTTCCTTGAGCATCTTAATAAAATAGCTACATACAGAAATGCCCATAGCCTGTGCCAAAAAGGTCCACTATAATGACTGAATTAAACATGACAACATATAGTCACAGTAATGATTGTACACCCATCTAGCAGGTAACAAGCCCACACACCACAAAACAATGACCCATGATGGACCCTTCACCCATACATAAAGGAGCCTCACATCACTGCAATATGACATTTCTGTTATACAATCTGCCCAATGATTCATTCTGAAAATGTAAAAATGTGACTGATCAGCAAACATTACAGTGACTGAGTAATACAAAGTGCAAACACGTGGATATTCTTCCTCTATACCTACATTGAGATACCATGGAAATGGTGGGGGGTTAAAAAAAACAACAAAAAAAAACATGCTACTATTTAATTATCCTCCTCTGCCACCATGGTATTATTTGGCAGCTAATGGTGTCACAAGGTTAATGTTGATTTAATAAGCAATTCATTTTATTATGTGTCAAAATACAAGAGTGAAACTTAATAAAAGATTAAAATCATATTCTATTGCACTTAACTTAGATGAGATACCAAAGTACACAGAGGCAAGGTAGTGGAAAGAGGAGTTTATTTGTTCAAGCAGCTGGTTAATTGGCTCAGCATTCTCCTAAGCACTAAGCACTAAGTGCACTAATGGTGTCAGTCTTAAACTCGACAAAGGTACATGTGAGCGCTGACAAATCAGAATGACTTAACAAGTGCAATAAATGTGCATTTCAGTGGTGTGTCTATGTGGTAGCAGTGTAGCCATGTTATAGAAACAAGCAGTGTACAAACATGTTAAAGGGAGGAGATGATCATATGCTGTGAAAAGGAACAATGCAAGCATACTACAGAACATGCTAAATCTGGTTTGCTGTGAGAATAGGGTCAGTCATATGTGGGCATATGGATTCCCACAAATTTCATGTCCTGCTCATGGATTATACATTGTTTTGCTGTTTGTTGACGCTGCAAGCCCACCAATTACAAGACTGCAGTGACAGCAGAACAGTCTCATTTATTATCTATAGAAAGATTCTAACAATGCATGTCAGAAACAGTTCACCCACTTGCAGTAGTGGAAGAAGTGCTGAGATCCTTTACTTAAATAAAACTGCCAATACAGCGATGTTAAAATACTCCATTAAAAGTAAAATTCCTGTATGAAAATTCTTACTTCAGTAAAAATACATAAGTACTGGCAGCAGAATGTGCTTAAAGTATTAAAGTAGAAGTGGCTTGGTCCCTCTGACTGATATATTATTATATATGACATCATTAGATTATTAATACTGAATCATCAGTATATTACTGTTGTAGCTGCTGGAAGTAGAGCTAGTTTCAACTACTTTATATACAGTTAACTTGTTTAGTCCAGTGGTTCCCAACCTAGGGGCCTGGCCCCTCCAAAGGGTCACTAGATAAATCTGAGAGGTCGTGAGATGATTAATGGGAGAGGAAAGAAGAAAAAACAAAGTTCTGACATACAAATCTGTTTTCAGTTTTTGGACTTCTCTAATCTTTGAGTTTGGGTGAAATATTGGATCATTTGAATATTTATTGAAATGAAACCATGTGAGAAGTTTAGAGGGAAAAATCACTCAGTTGGAGCTGTTAACAACTCATAGACATGTGAAATGTGACCCGACTACACACTGCTTTTTGTAAGACGTCAAAAGCCAAAAAGGTTGGAAACCACTGGTTTCATCTTTAACAATGTGTTGTATTTTAAAAGCTTGTTATATTATCAATTGTGTAAAATACTCAGCTGCAAAGTAACTAAAGCTGTCAAATAAATATAGGAGTGGAATTATAAAGTAGCATCAAATGGAAATACTCAAGTAAAGTTCAAGCACCTCAAAATTGTACTTAAGTACAGTACTTGAGTAAATGTATTTACTTTCCACCACTGCCCATTTGTCATCATTCATCTTGACACCAGTCAATAGACAAAGGGGGTCACACTGAATCCATTACCACACTGCATTCAGTAAGATTTATCCACTGTGACTCCTTGACATAATGTACTTGGGCCATTTTTTAACCAGGTACTGTAAAAAAATGAAAATCCAATATGCCTCTGGACTAATATCCAAATTCGATACATACTTGCTAAAATGCAGTTATTTGTGAGGTCTGACTTTTTATTTTGATAATATCAGTGTATTTACTATTTAATACTATATTCTCATTTGGCCTGATAAGGGCTGTTTAGAATGGCAGTATTTATTCATGCCTGTATTATTGCTTTATAAACTATGGCTGAATCTGACCACCAAGATCTGATTACAATGTGAGCAAAACTTTGCTCACAAAAACTGCCATCTAGGCCCCATTTATATCTGGTAGCAACATGTCATCGGTATCTGAACACATTTCCGGGATAATGACATCTGATCCAAGGGTCTTCTCATTTACACCTGATATTAAAATGCAATCTCTATTTCTAAATTGTACCTGCACTGTGATCTAATCTCAATATGTAAATTAGCTATAAGCAGAGCTGATGGACATGTCAAAAGACATTGAATACCATTATTCAATTCTCAATCACTTTTGGGCGGGAAGACTTCTAGCTACTGTTACTACTTGTAGCTTTCACAGGGCTTGCTTCAGCTGGCAGGAAGAGGCACAGCTAGGTGACCTTTCCACTGTTGGCCCATTTTGTTTGTTTGTTTTGTTTTTGTATTTAAATCAATGTGGTCATGTTGTACAGATTGCATTCACTCCTGGCTGAGATCCAATTACAATGCAAGCCTGACCAACTTAAAATGTGGTCTGACCAATTAGACCACATTCTGATCACAATGCATTTGGGTTTGACTGCATTTGCACCTTGCATTAACATGCATTTTTCCTTAACCAGGTAAGTTATACAGATACAGATCACACTTTAATGCAGGTGTAAATGGGGTATTAATGTTTACTGGGTTTAACACAAGAACAACTCTTAAATAATTAACCAACAAAGACAAGCTTTTTAGGAGAAAAACTTGGGTACCCTCAGGTGTTTTGACCATTAATAGTGCTATGGAGCAATATTTTTATGAGTGTCCATGTTTCATGCATGCTGGATCTCACCATTGGTTTCATGCTATTCTGTTGATTGACAGTTTATGGCAGTAACACCAACAAATACAACAAAAATCTAGTTTATTCACAAGAAAACTCCACGGAGCACCTTTTAATAGATTCCTTGTCTGGTTCAAAAGGGTTAGGGTTTGGTGACACACATTTGGTGTTCTGATATTCCTAAAAAGAACATAAAATGACTTTCTAGCTTACAAAAATAGATTATCCACAATGTAGAGAACAAAGCTAGGTCAAATGTATAAATAGACTACTTCTAAATATCAGAACTGGTTAAAGCCTACATTTACCCCTTCAGTGCATGTATCTGTCAGGCACACTTAGAATGAAAATGACGGCTGTACTCATAGATTGCAACAACTAAAATTCATACGCTTACTGAAAATACAGACCTAGCCTCTCAGGTCACTAAGTCCGATGACTTCAGGTCTCTTGGTCAACATTAGAGAGTAGCTACTCAACTAAGTACTACAAAAAAACAACCTTTACAATGCCAGGTCCCAACATACAGCTCTCCTTTCAATACAGGACCAAACACACACAAGCACACAGCAGATAAATCACACAAGATCAGATGACCTACCTCTCTCCCCTGGTAGTTTGACCTTGCTACTAACAGCTACTCTTGTTCGATGGTTACTAATTCAGCCCCGTGCTAACTATACTACCTCTCCTGGGAGTTGTAGCCACTACTTTACACCGTCTTGCTCCTTAAACCTAAGCTTTCTCTAAATTGCTAAATTACTGTCCCTAGAAATGGAGAGCGTCACAATTGAAACCAAAACAGGAACAAATTTGTACAAACCTATGAGCTAATCCAACATGCTATGTATCTTATTACGCTGCTCCTGACGATTGAGGAGATTTTTTTTCCATACAGCACATTAAGAGACAATCAATTTGTCAGTGAGCGACAGAGAGGGGAGGGAGTATCATGGAGCATGGCATGAGAGTGGGGGTGCAGTGTTGCACTTTGGGTATCAGGTGTCTCCTGCACTTTTCTAGGGAGACAGTGATGCCAGTATGTGGGGCCGGCATGCAAATTAAATGGAGAGACAGAAAAATGCATTATTGATCAGGGTGATGCCAAAGTGTCTCGCTCACAGCACGGGATCAGGTTTTGGTACAGAGTAATTAATCCACAGGCCTGAATAAAAGCAGAGGAACTGATCTGTACCCCCTCCTTCTCTATCTCTCAATGCCTCTCTTTGTTCAAATGTCTACTTCGTTCAATGCTGAGAAAAATAGGTCGCTAGCTTGTAGGCAAAACCGGTGCACACCACCACTGGGATAGCTAGAGCACACAGCACACACACATATAAACGTTCACTCACAGACAGACACAGACACAGAAGCAGACACAGACACAGAAGCACACACACACACACACACACACACACACACACACGCACACACACACACACAGAAACAGTGAGGCAGGTGAGAGACAGAGAGAAAGAGAAACACAGAGAGCACCTGGGCGTTTTTTTTGTTTTGTTTTGTTTTTATGCCAAGCTGAGCAGAGCAGGTGTCCATTGTACTGTAATTACACACTGCAACATGTTAATATTTTCATCAATTGCATTTCATGCATGGAAATGACATACAACCAACACATTTTAAGATAAAATCATTTTACTTGATCTTTTATATTTTTTCCAGAAGACAACAAATGAGAGTTCCCAAATATTTAAAGCAGCTACAATAAATACTTTAACACTTGTTTAAAGTTTACTTTAACAATGGATCAAATAACTTGTGTATATGAAAAAGGTTACTCTTAATGATGAACCTACATTATCACACTGGATCACTCTTCAGCTCAACAGATATTTTTATCATCTTTCAACTCATTGTTTTGCTCTCACAGTTCACATCTGTTTTGATTCACTCTCACCATTCTCATCAATGTCACAGCGGCAGCTGGTAGCCGATTCAGCAGTATGGTAAATCCACTGTATACTACCTGCTCAGCACCAAACAACAGACAGACAAAGCTAGCGAGTAGCTGGTGAATGTAGTGGACCATGTAGCAGCTAAAGAGCAGGTCCCATCAGGAATTGGAGCTAAAAGGAGATAATATACATATATATTGGACAGAAACGTAACTCCAGAATAATGTTGGTTTGTATCTACAGAATATGTGAATATGTTATTCTCTGCCCATGTGTTTGCCATATCAACTTAAAATGTAAGAATATATAATGTAAAAGGATTTGTATGGGCCACTTCAAGGACTGACTTTGCACTTGATATAATATAGATGCTTTTTTAATGTAGAAAAACATCCATCTTTTTGTCCTTTTAATTCAGTCTTACAGTTATCTTAAAGATATACTACTGCACTAACTAATTTTCTAAATGTTTTTAAACAAACTGTACACAAAAATCATGGAGCCACAGGCAGAGAAGAGTGGAACTTGAGCTAATAGGAGCTCAGGCAGGTCATGTTCTACATCAAAACAATAAACAGATGGAATGAGATACCTGCAGACCCAATATAACACATTCTTTTAAGTCATGTGTTCTTTTAAGTCATGTGTTGTTGTCCCCTGAAGCTTGACATACAGGCACAAAGGCACAGCAACCCCAAAGGGACATCGTTATCAAACACTAACTAACAAGGAACTAACAGCAATTACTTTAATTTAAAAGCATTTATTATACAGATTTTGTCCAGCGGCGAGGAAACACAACCTGGTAGGCCAGAGGCACATGAGAGGTACAAACAAACAAAACAACATTGTGCTGCTGGTTTTAATCACAGAGAAGGAATTCTGAGACTGTCCTGCAAAAACGACAGAATCAAAAACAAGTGAACTAGTGCATATGTGCATGGACCTATACTTTATTGTTTCATTGGAAGGATTTGCTTGGTATTCTGCAAGCACATTGTGGAGAATCTCTACAAAGTGAGCTTACAGTAAGCCGTTGCATGAGTGTATAGTCTCACACAGTGATTCTGGGTGCAGCCTGCACAGTGAGTCCTTGTTTTGAGAGCCGTAAAAGGCAACAGAGCATGTAATTTCTTTACATTCCTAAAGCAAATTTGTACTAGAAAAAATGGATATGAAAAGCAGATTGTAGTCAAAGGTCTGTATTAAAAGGGAAAAAGGAAAGATTTATAGTGAGGCCTAAATGGTGCCAGCTGCCAAAGTTCATTATTTATCAAATGCAGTATTTGACTGTGAGTTTTAGTGTGATAAAAATAGATCAACCATTGTCATTGGGTAACACATATCATCATTAAAGTAATAGTTGGCATGTGAATAGAAAGTTTAACACTTCTCCTCAACATCTGCCGTGATAATGGCCTCACTTATGAAAATGGAAAAACATAATTATTCCTACTTTATCTACAAAACAAGTGACTAGAGAAGCGGTTCTGAACACCTATCACCACAATGATTTGCAAATTCAATTATTCTGAACCAAAATGAGCTGAACCAAATAAAAACAAAACAAAAAAGCCCCATCTGAATTTCTGTCAGATAGTTAAACCTGTATTTCCATGGACTTAAATAGCAACACTAAGTGTCTGTCATATGTGATTAGTTATAAGGTTATAGGCTTTCTAAATGGAGCGCTGCTTCATATTTAAACACAAAGGTGATGCTTTGATAGTCAGAATAAATTTGCAAGTCATTATTTTCCTGGTAGATGCTGATATGCAGAACTTTGTGGCAGATGGACATCTTGGTACACTTTGAGGTTATAATATGCACGAGAGAATTTTCATTAGCGAGATGGCTCCACATCCGATCATCATTACAATATGTGTGGGATGCTGCTCTGTATCTGTGTTTCCCTGAATGCTCAGCACCCACATTCAGCATCTCTGCCAAGCACGTTCTTGTATTTTAAGCCTCTAGTACCTTTACAAAGACAGACACATTCTTATGTATTACAGCCACAGTCATGCAAAAATTTCTTTGTTGATCTAATGGGCCCTATTAACATAATCTCTCTCAAGCCTCCGCTCTCTGTAACACCCACAGACAGACACACACAAATCACACTAAACCATCCACCAGATACCACCTATATTTTTTCCCCCAGGACAACAGATCCATCCATCTTTCAGTGTGTCACCCAATTAAAGCTTTTTGGCCATGATGAAATGAACCAATTAAGCAGTGCACTCCTGCTTGGGCAGAGATGCAGCTCTTAATGGGTGAGATTCACTCACAAGAATGCCATGTCTGTATCGCCTCTCCACCTCATTATCATGCAGCTATTAGCCATCACTCACATCAACTAGGGCTCACACTTACACCCAGCAAGCGGGTGTTGATCCATGTGCTTTGGTGAATCATAATGCACTAACACTTGAGTAACTGGAACACAACAGGAAACAAGCTGTGGCTTTCTGCAAATAGTCCCTTTATAAAATCGGATAGTGCTAGTTGAAATTAGATAGTATGGGTTCAAGAGCATAAAAGCCCATACTTGACAACAGGAAAAGAAAAGTAAGAGCATGAAGGGCAAAACTGAATCTGGTGATTTCACAGTGAGATATGTTGTTTTTATGCCCCCCATACATTCTAGGACATTTATAGTTTGACACTCACATTTAACCACACTCTCTCATGAGTCCTAGTTTTCAGTCTTACAGGTGCACATATTATATGATTCTGTCAACTCTGGGAATCATGCAGCATCACACATTATAAGACTCCAAGGACATCAATGTAATCTGGGTACAATAGTAATGATACTATATGGATTTAGCTTTACCTGTAAGGATGAGAGGTAATCTGTATTCAGACTGTATCAAAACTGCCTCACACATAACGAGTGCTGTAACAGAAGCAAAACTGCTGTTTTACTCTGGATTGGGATTTCCGTTTTGTTTTGTTGTTAAAACTATGAAATCTTCTTACATAATTTGAGTATAAAAGTGCAGTGATGTTAAAATGTAAATGAATGGGGTAAACCTGAGATCAACAGGGAACAGGAGAGTTACATAATGCAAACTTTTTATAGTGCATTCACTATAACTTTCTGAGAACTTAAAATTAGTGAGTTAGGAAAATTACGCAACACATCAGACTGCCGATAATTTGGCACCGAGGTAATGTCAGTTGAGTTTCAGCTCAATTACCTTTGTTCAAACTCATCTCTCTTTTTTAGGAAGAAATGAACAGAAACTGACACTTATGTTCTCACCATCACATTTCTTTCTGATTCACATTGCCTTCTCTGATTTCTACTTCTTCAAGTTGGAATGAAAAAGGAAAAACACCTTCTCATCACTCTTTTAAGCAGTTCTAGATCATTATTCTTGTAATACACAAATGTCTCTTTATGTATTGTCAGGCTACTTGTCATGTTTTTTTTATCTTTACACCTTTATACATCATAACAGCTTGTTTACAAAGATTGTGATCAAGGAATTTCAGGCTGTTGCAATCACAACAATAGTGCCAGATAAACACACTGGATGTTAAATTAGCCTTTTCTGGGGTTTATCCAAAGTAATAGTAATGATCGGTTTCTCACTATTATACAGTGAAGTTCTCCAAGAACTCCAAGTGACTTCTAATATCATATCAGCACCTGATATTGTCACACAACAAATTGAAGCTGAATAAAATGTATGTGTCATTCACATGTCTATTTGCTTACTTCTGTTAAATATTTAACAGAAGTAAGTACATACAATTCAAAAACTCATATTGAGACTGTTTACATTTGTTTACTCACTGCCTTGACCACAGAAGCAATACATTATCTATAATTTGCAGAGCACACATGGTTGCCCTATAAATATTTTATTAGGCAGGGTTGAGTCATGGCCTTAACATTCATAATGCACTACAAGCATATTTCTTTTTACAGATGAAAAATACACCAAGAATATTTTCTTGTTTTCCTGAATGTGTAACGCAACAGTTGAAACTCTCAAGTTTAGAGCAATAGTAAAGTATAATGCAGTATGCGTCATATTAGTGCAGCACAGCACAAAGCAACAATATAGAATATTGTGACAAACTTCAGTGAAGATAATGACACAAATACAATCTTCTTTGTTCTCACACTGCAACTCCTCCCAACAGTAGAAGGCACTGGATTTATTTTTCTCTTGGCAACGACATTGTTTACATGAATAATGACCAACCTAGCTAAACACGCTAACACTCTCGGTCATGGTGTCAAAGTGCTGCAAACAATAAACATAAACTTAGCACTAATTGTTCAGCTATACACCATCAAAAAGCCACTTAGCCACAAATAACATGCACAAAACAACATTAGGCCGTAACTAACATGTTAAACATAACAGTAACACAAAAGTCCCATGAGGCTTTGCGCTCACTACCTCGAACAGTCCATTCAAAGTGAGCTCTTTCTCTCTTCTGATCGCTACATAGCTCTTTCTCTCTTCTGATCGCTACAATATTCTCAAAAAGCATCAACATATCTACATTACACAGTTTCTACTTCTTTTCTCTGGTAATGAACAATTGGTGCTCTTAGCAGTCATTTGGATTTTTTTTTTTTAATTTAATTTAATGGTGTTATCACAAATTACAACCCCATAGTCATATTTGAGGAACACATCACAGAATTCACTCTAACTTGTAAATTTGTAATTCACTGCCATTCGCACACTCTAGTGATTGACATTTCTGCTTCACAACCTGGGATGGAATAAAAAAAAAAAGTCTGGCAAATGATGTCCTCTATCTCATGCCTTTTTTGGCTCTTCATGGTTTGAAAATATCTCTCTTTCTCTCTCTGTGTAATCGCAGCCTGCATGGCTAAGATTAGCAGACCCCCCTCCCAGCTCCTTAGATCTGACCCCCCGGATGTAGCTCCAGGGGGCCGCAGCTACTGTAGCCTTTGACAATGTGAAAAAAGACATAAAGGGAGACAAGAGTGTACCTGAGAAAAGATTGCCTTTCCACTCCCCTTACATTGATTCTTCACCATAAAAAAAGCAATGTCTCAATAGGGGTGGTGTTGACGTTGAGATAACATACGCTCACTCTTTCAACCCTTTTTCAACAGTTGAATAAAATCATGAAAATTAAAAAATACTTTATTCCCAAGAGATACACCCTGCTCTTCATTTATGATTACAAAGTATGGTTTTCAAATACCCACACAGCTTCCCATGTTTTATAATTCTTTCTCTCTACAGGCCACATGTGGCACTGAGGAGTCCTTTGTGATGATTTTCTATCTTTTTTTTTTCGTCTCACAAAATAAATAGTCACATGCCTTCTAGCACTCATTTCTTTTTCCTACCAGATGGCATGTTGGAGGCAGACACTTTACATGGGGAACATGGCGACATGCTCATCAATCCATCAGGCTCATTTCAGTGTTAATGGGCAAAGTATCAATTTGTCTCTTGATGAGGACATTGTAAAAGTGTTGTCATTATATATACCAAGAGCCATGAGCTTAGGTCAAAAAAGAATGCATCTTGAAATTAATAGTTCTTTTTTTTTGGCAATCAATCATTTTGGAGACAGAGGCCCATGTGAATCCAAATACTGTGGAAATTAGGCTACAATATGTTAATTTTTGTCACATACAATATTGTACATCTTCAGTCCCTGTTGATGTCAAAGGATGTGAGACACTAACTTGGCCTTTCTAAGATCATGCTGATTGTGATGAAGTAGAGAGATTTCCAATGAGAAGACTGAAGTGTTGGAAGGAAAACAGATTCTCATAATCATACTTATCATACTTCAACTGCATGTGGGAGGCTTTTATGTGCTTTAAAACACACACACACACACAGAGTAATTAAGAGTCATGGCAAACCTATACATACATTAATCTCAATATTGTTGTCACTCACAAATACATGGCTGGTTTTCAAATGTGAGCCTATAGAAAAGTAATCAAGGAACACATCAGCCACAACATCGTCATATATCTTATTACTCTGTCAAACAGGAGAGGCATTTGACAAAAATGGCTTTGTTGGACCTCTGACCTTTACAAGAAGTGCATGGAAAGGAGACTAGGAGACATATTGCATATTGCAATTTCCACATTCATGACACATGCATACATACTGCTTTGAATGAATAGAATTCATTGACTATTCATATATTGAATATAGCATATGACCTTGAAACAATCATGGCTTCAGTCACCCATTTTAAAATCTTTTCACTCTCTCACTTATCACTCTGACATTTCCCATAAAAGGTGCTGCATGCATACAGTATATTTCTATGTAAGTGGTAATTACTATGTAAGTATTGTATTTACAGTAAAATAAAATTCAGTAAAAGGAATATATTGATTTTTTCCCCTCATGTTTACTATGCTGCCAAATATAGCACTTCATGAATAGAAAAGCTATGATTGTTTTTTTTCCAAAGCATTTCAGCTCACTTCAATCACAATGCCAAAGCAGGGTAATTAAAATGTCTTTCTTCCCTCCAAGACACAAATGTATGCATTTCACCAGACAAGTCAGAGCACACAGTCTCTCAGAAGTTGCATACCTGGAGCTTGGTCGTGATTCAGTCTTTTGCTCAAGGACATTTCACAAGAGATGTCTATATTTTGGATCAAACCTGCGAAATTCCAATCAGGAGATGGTTCTGCTAAGCACCCAACCATACATACCTGCTGCCCCTGTGTGATTAATCAAAAATATTTGACATATACAGGTTATTCAATTATCTCTCATGCCAGCGAGCAAGGAAAGTTTCCGGGACCCCTAGGGCAGAAAAGTTCTTGCTTCAAGGATTCAAAAGCAACCAGAAGTGCAGTTAAATAGGGCAGCACAACAGCTGGCTTTTCTCAGCAGAGATTTGAATAAATATTTGATGATAGTATAGTATCTGGGATAACACACACATACTTTGGCAGTATTGCATGGTTTTGCAATCACAATAGCTATTGTGTTAGGCAAACAAAGATGCATACACATTAGCACATATCTTGGTAGAGCTGGCGTTGCTGGTATGTGCTTTTGAATGGGGTGTGGAATGGACGTCTGCTGCTTAAGCATACGCCAATACATCTGGGCTATAACATCTGGACACGATTCTGTTGGAATTGAGCAACAAACGGTAAATGTTCTCACCAAAATTAACATAAAGAGATCCATTTAGAGGTTGGAAAGGCATAAGGTGGCAACTCTATTCCGCATGTTGGTTGGAAAATGGCTTCAGAGCTCTGAGACTGATGTGAAACAAAAGGAACATATGGTCTTTGATTGATGTTTCCATTGAAAGAAACATACATTCCCATGAGTACAAATTTTTGTAACATGGTTGATGTAGAAAATCAACACTTAATTTTAGCCTTTTGAGTTACATAAGATCACAATTTGCATCAGTGAGTTACAGAACCTGAGCTTTGTTGGTTTCTTTTGGGAAGTCTGTTACAATACAATACTGATAATCTGGTTCTTTCTATCTCAGTGTGTATTACTAAATCATGGAATATGGATCACTAATGTATTTATTTCTTTGGATAATAGTGTACCAAATACTTTATGAATGGATGCTTTGGCTGGCCTTTGAAGGACTTTGTATGCAAGGCAGAACAGGCATAAAGGTGTGCAGATTAAATGTGCAGTTTAATGTGTAAAGAAGAAGAAGAAGAAGAAAAACAAACAGACAGTAGTTTTCTCACACTAATCTTGCCATACTTGCCTCATATTTATGTTTTGAGGCTTTCTCCTGAGTTCAAACAACATTACTAATTCAATCGCTCTACTGTGGATTTCTAAATACTAATGCAACATGTATAAGGAATGCTTCAGAAGTCTAACAATTAAACAAATGTTCAGGCAGCATCGGATTACAATTAGCATTTAGCAATTAATGACAATGATACTGTTTATTTGTATTTAAAAGATTAAACTATATATGATGAGTATTGTTTGTTAATGCAAACCTGTAATATAATATAGTTTTGATATAAGAGCTTAGGTGTCCCTTGTTCTCCCAGGCAGGAATTCATGCTCTTGTAATGATGGATGCAATTGACTGTGAACTGCCTCCATTGCCATTTAATGGTTTGTAATCAGAGATGTTGAGCTGCAGCTTTATCATCCGCAACAATGAGGGAGTGCCTTACCTGTTGTATTGCTCTGCCATTACTCATGCAAATATACATAATGATTACAAATGAATTGTGACATAATGCCTCCCAGTTAATTGGATGTAGAAGTGGAAACCATTATGGCCTTTTTTTTCTTAAGGGGGTTTCTCTGTGAGGTATAGGCACACAGGGAGAGTTCAGAAATATGTTTGCATTGTGGATGTATTTCCATTTGACAAATTCAGGCAGATAACTTGTGGTTGGGTAATGCTGCACATTAGGATGCCAAAAGAGTTGTTGTGGATGTGCTCACTGCCTGTTTTTCTTTGAGGTGAGGTCATAAGCCTTGATTTTTCAAGACCTCTTGTGTGGCACCACATGAGGTCCCTTTTACAGACTGCCTGAAGAAAAGAACAACAACAAAAAGACCTTTACTCAAACTGTCTTTCCTCAAACAATATACTCGGGAAAAAAATGGTTTTAGCTCAGTTTCACTACTCCAGATCCATAATTATCTGAGTGAGTTTGGAAATGGCAGATAAAATATTCAAGTTATTTTCCTTTTTAGCAAATGCAAATCACTTAAGCTAACATCAGTGTTAACATCTACTACCCACCTGGTATAATAACTGATATAATAATGTTTTTTAAATTTATTCATGTATTTACAAAAAAGGTGACATTTTTATGAATCATACAATTTATTATCTACTCATTGGTTAAAACAAATTGAATTTTATGAAAACAAAAAACAAAATGTGATATATTGATTTGGACTCTCAAAATAATACTAAAAATCCAAAATGCTCTGAGTGGAAGATTTTAACATGATCTAACTGAGGTTTAGTGACCTAGATAATAGTCCAAACACATATTAATGAAGATGTTGTAATGCTGTTGAACTTATGCTTCAAATGACCTGCTAATCCTTTTATCTGGGAGCAAACATACAATGAATTTGGGAAATTATATTTCCCCTTTTCATTGTGCATAGTTATATTATTAACTCAAACAAAATTTAAATGCTAATTTTCAGATTGGTAGTATTCTGAAAGATAATGAGAACACTGCGTGGCAGTAAGATTTTGTTTTAGGATACTGTTACTTTAAGACTGTAAGACAAAAATTGTGAGTATTTATATTAAACTATTTTTACCAGCACTACAGCTGTAGAACCACTTCGTTTGACTTCAACACCGTGAACGTGTGAAGACATAATCCTTTAATCTACACAACAGCTTGTTTCACTGGCCGTTATAGTTTGTGCTTCATTACTTTCACTGAATTTGGATTTTAAATCAGACCTCAGTTATGTGGACACACAGCTGGTAGAAAGGAAAAAAAATCAAAGCGATCCATCACTGACCCCAATTTTCCAGGGCTACTTCATAATTCAGTTTGATCTGAATACATTTTTCTTGCCTTTCAAGGCAAACCCCAATGATTTGCTACAGAATCACAGCCAGTCCCTCCTTCTGAGAGGTGGAAGACTGAAACTCTTGCTAAGTTTTCACCATACAATATAAGCATTTTTTTTTTCAGGAGATTTCTTCATGCTAATTTTCCTTCAATAACGCACACAGAAAAGTGATTTTGCGTCCAAATTAGATGACAACTTTCAAAAAACTTCAGCATCTGAAGCTTAATGAAGGTCTGTTGAAATGCCTCATAAATCCTTTATGAGCAAATATGCCATGCAGAGGTTAGCAGCTGGGGCTTTGCAATATTTGGCGAAGCTCACGATGTGTGGACGGACTGTTTCACCTTTTGTTATTTACTGTATGAATTAACTCATAAATCATTCACAACGCATCTATAAAGGAGCAGGACCAACACAATAAATAAATAATCTCACTATGCCAGGCCTTTGGGTATGGGGATCTAGCAAATTGCGATTATTTTCCCCTCTTTTTTACAAAATCATGAGACTGCTGGGCTATACCTCCTTCAATCCTTTAGATAGACAGACAGCCAAATTGGTGCATGCTGTTTCTCTCTCTCTGTCTTGATACATTTCGCCAAGAGTGAGTTGGATGCTAAAGGTGTGCAAAAATGATCATTACTATCTGTGAGTTCTGCCTTCAATACCATGGCAACGGAAGGCAAATGTGACCATGAGATGTGTTCCAGTAGCTGGCAAACTCAAAAGCACAGTCCTTCAAGGATTTGGAGTAAACAGACACATCTGCCCAATGGAGTGAGGCTGATAGATGTTCCATGTTCAGGCTTGATAACTTATTTCAATCCACTTCCATTTTTTTCCCCTTCTTTTTGGCAACTCAGTGTCATACTACAATCCCAAGTTTGAGTGACATATTACTCTGGACATACTGTTATCTGAGCTAAAATTCCCATCTGACACAATTAAGGAAGAACTTTCTGATTTTAAGACAACTTAAGACTGATGAAAGCATTTTTATCCAAACAGAGCAAAAACAGTGAATGATACTATTTTTCCCCAGACTGTGGCCTCAGCAAGTGATTAAAACTTAGTGACCAGTTGGCACATATTGTTGAAATGCACATGCAGTCAAGACAATCCATTTGGGCATCCTTAAAACCATTCCAGTCTACTATATATTGCCCACTATGTGGTTAGCTGGCAGATCTTGTGACAGAGCTAACACTTTTTTGTGCAGACTTTAGGATGTGTAAATACATGCAGCTACAGGGAGAGAAGAATCAGTGGGATATCATTTATTTTAGATGGAACCTGCTACACAGTAGCAACAGTAGTACAAAGATGCACAATGGCAACGAACTGCATAAAAAACGGTCAGAGAAAAGCGCAACTTTATACAAATGTCCCACAGGATGTGGAAACAAAGCAACAGTGCTTGTGTTGACTACTATATATAGAACACATAAAGAATGGAAAACAGCTTCCAAATCACACAATCAGAACTGAATATATAAATTACACAATCAATGTTAACATGGCCAAAATATATAGTGAAAGAGATGTATATGGTTTGTACATTTGCAGTTACTTCAATATTAGGATAATTACATTAATAGTAAATATTAAGAAAACATTCCCCAAACTGTACCTAAGTAGATCTTTTATGTATGTTTTTGAAAATATTTTAATCAATTAAATTTCACTTCTCTTTAAGTCATAATCAATTTTTAGTGGGAATAAAACCAATAACTCTCTGCAGAGTGGGATCTTTATATAAATAAATTGTAGTAATACAGGTGTAGACAACCTTCATATGACTAAAACTGCTGCACTGTTTATTATCCAGTTAGAGACCTTGAACTAATGACTAGATAATGTATTTCAAAGCTGTTGGAAGAGTGAATTTCCCATCCATCAGATGTTAATGGGATTTTGCCAAAACCATGTAGCTCCTCTTCCATGTATGAATTGTGTGATGAGTTGTTTTGACACATACCAACATACTGCATGACAGAAATGTCAAGCCAGGACCTCAACGGGGACACGACGATATGACTGTCAGGGAACAGTGATTTGGTATTTTGCATATTAGAATAGAGAAAGCATTGGATATTTAAACCAATAAAAACAAATTAGAAATACATTGGATTTTACTTATAAATCTCCCTTTTAGCAAATATTTAATTGTTAATCTGTGTATTGAGTGACCTCTAAAAAATATTTAGTGTTTTAATCATGTTGATAATATAATATTATGTATATCTTCTAGTTCATATCTGAAAATCGATTAATTCAACTTGATGACTTTTCAAAGAGGTGAAGTGAACTTGGATGTCCTCCCACAGGTGGATGTCTCTGCTGACTCTCTATTGCCTCCTAAATCATTTTTGCTGAAGGGCAGCAAGGTTAAGCAGGTTCAACAGAGCAAATAAATAATTAATTCAATAAGGGTAATTAAGAAAGCACATCAGACGAGCACCATGCGACCTCACGGCCCCACACAAGGCCTAGACTTAAAACCCCTGCGCAAGCCTTTTCTTATTTAAACTACCACTTCATGAGTGCTGTGAAGAATCTAATTTTAGGTCATTTTTAGAGTTTATGAAATCTACAATCCCTAATCATCTAGTTATTTAACCCTGTGGTGAGATAAAATGCGATTAGTTTAAATGAACACTTTTTTTGCAATTTGTTGTTGTTGACACTGCTGTACAACAATGTCAAAAAAAAAAGCTTAATAGTCATCCCATGGGTGTCTTTGTATCGATTCAGTTGATGAGGCACACTATAAGCAACATAGTATAGTATAATAGAAAAAAGAAAAAAGAAAAAGAAAGATAATCCCTTAATAACAATGCCAAAAGCATAACAACTGATGCAAATGACTAAATCCATTTCATCAAGGCTGAATCACCTTTACTTGGCTAATTGATCCCTGAGCATCTACAGAGCTTAATACCAGAGCATTCTCTTTCTAAATGAAGTAGTAAAATCTACTGTATACAACACCAAATAGTCTGAAGGTACTGCAGAAATATTATGCTGAATTTTCCCCCATTGATTTTTGTCTAATAAGTTGTAAATGAGCTTTATAAATCAATACCTCTTATAATAATAAAAATGGCATGCCTTGTTAAAGTCATGGGGCCTCATTCACTAAACTATTAGTTTAATGTGCATAATATACTGTATACACTTGGTATGTGAAATATATTTATTATACAAAATTGTTCTATCTCCAATGTATTGCCCCTGTGAGTCATTTTGAAATATTGCTGTTTTAAGAACTAGACGGTGGGATGTAAAAAGCTTGAAAAAAACAACTTTTAAACTTTTGATACCAGTGTGAAAATGAAAAGCACCAAAATTGCAGTAAGGCACTGAGTATTTTCCATTACAGCAGTGCAATGCTTTTCATTTAGTGGGCAGATAGCAGTACATTAACACACTTGATGTGGCTCTACATTCTACTATGCCTCAGTGCTTAAAGTCACCCCTATTTTGTCACTGTACAATGTCACACTTTAAGCCAGCTGACTCTTGGTTCACAGTTGATGGAGGCTAGTTTCAATGGTTTTAAAGCCCTTTGTTACTGATTACAATTGTAATCTGTCTACTAAAGGATGGAATCTCTGTATGTCTGTATGTATGTCACGTATCTCTTGAATCGTTCATCTGATTGACTCCACACTTGGCAGGTGTATGGCTGGGGACCCAAGGGATTGCAGTGCCAACTTTGGTGCAATTTGGACAAGCAACATGTTTAATATTAATAAACTTTGAATAAACCAGTGATCAGCGGGCTGCTCCGCTCGATGCAGGAGCAGGGTGGAGTTTCAGAGCTCTGCCAACTGACTCCAGCATGTCAGGAAGACACCAGAGGCAAGGTGTGACATGAGTCAAAGAAAAGTGGTCTAAATAGAGAAAAGCAGACACTCTTACTCAGTGCCTAGACAGAAATCATAGTGCTAGCAGCACATTTAGCTGATCAACAGCAGCAGTGAGTGACTACGCAGGAGGTGTTCAGGTACATTGTTGAGTGTAGGTCTTCTACGTTTTGGAAATGCTCATACCCCGATACACAATGACTATAGTTACACACATAAAATGAAGAAAATATTTCCATTGGCAGCTCAAAACTAGTTTGTCTCATATATCACAGTGGTGATAGTGGAATGCCACTACAGACAAAGCACAAGTCTTTGGAGCAAACATAGCCACTCAAATGCAAACTGAAGGCACAGAAAATAGGAACGATCTAAAAGCCCAAAATTATCAATCCACTTCCCTTTAGGATGCACATTATTTAATTTTAAATGCAGCCTAATATTTTTGCTTAGTATAGTAAAAAACAGTGCTTTCCAAAGGAGAGGAAATTCAAAACATAACAACATTAGAGACAATTGCAAGAGGTAAAATAATGAAACACAAACAAACATATACATATACATGTATATATCTACACAAATAAAAGATAAAAACTGTCAATGAAAGAAGAAAAAGATTAAAAAACTATATTAATTATAACATCTGTGTATAATAAAATGTTAGTTTTTTTCACGTTGTTGGTGTACACACTCACATCAAATGTATTGTTTTTTTATGCATTGAAGTAGTAGCCTCAGGCCAAGCAATCAGCCCGTTCCGAACAGCTATGTTTTAAACAGGCACAGCACTGGTTAACTGAATGACAACTACATTTGGTTAATTGCACTGTTCGCCATTCATCTCCAGCAGGCAACAGATTAAAACTGTTTATTTACTGCTGTATACATGCTGCCCCAGATGCAGTAAGGAGCCCTAGGTCATTATATGATCACCCTACACGTTTGATGTTATAGTACATGTACATGTGTGCTATGTATGTTAACAATAGGGACTGACAGGGAAAGAAAGAGAAAAACAAATTAAATAAAAGAGAGGGACAAAAATATAAACTAATACAAGTAAATATGTTGCTGATGGACAGATGATAGACACAGTAGACAGATGCTATTAATGGACAGATAAAATAAATAGGTAGCTAGATACATGCCCAACAGACACATCACTAATGACACAAATCCCATGGTCTCTCAATCCCATGGAGGAATATGCTCTCTGGTGGATGTCAAAGAAAAAAAACTAAAAAAAAAAAAGTCAATAGTCAGTAGTTTCAGTTGTAGCCCTGCAAAGACTTTCAGACTAGCAGTTCTAAATAGGACAGGAAAATGTACACAAGGAACTCAAACAACCTTGTGATTTTGTTACTTTCTGCTGGATATTAAGATTTTTTAGCCCAGTGCCCATACCTGACAGCAAAAATACATTTGGTCAAATACAGGAAATTTAAGGGGTCTCAGTCAGTGGAGATCAAGAGCTACATAACAACCACACTTTTAGTATAGACTGAGAGTATAAACTTATATTGATTTTACATATTTTTTTAGTAAAATGTTCACTTGGTTCAGCTTTAAGCTTTAATTTGAGAATGCAATGAATGAGAACAGAGTACTATGGCGTTGTTTCGTCTGTTGGCATTGTAAAATGTAAGGTCAATACAACTGGGTTCAAATTACATTATGTAAAGTGGCCTCTAGCGATTGCTAGTTTTAACTATGGAACAGCGAGCAGTTTCTCTCAGTAAGGATTGGATTGTCATGAATGTGCATGCTAGAGTGAGTTGGGGTCTCTCTCCTCAAGTCCACTGTCTTGCCTTCAAACATGCTTCCCAGAGGGAAATCATGCAAACATGAATGGAGCAGGTTTCTGTAAAGGTGAGTCCTGTCTAGTGCATGGCTCAATGCCTCTTGGTGTCCCTGACAGCGGAATAGACATATAAAACTAAGATAGCACTCATGAAAAAAGAAAAAAGTACCAGTGCCACACTACTTTTGTCAAGATGAAGTACAATATAATATAATATTCTTCCTGACGATGAAAGGACTGTGGGACTTGTGTGAAAAGCCACAGCTAAGGTGTAAAGACACAGTTAAATTTTCACAATATATATTTTTTACCTCATTTAATTATTTACATAAACCAAAATAAAGGCCTTTTCAGAAAGGTGCTATTCTCAACTGCTTAAGTATTGAGGAAGCCACAGTGAAGGAGGAGCAAAGTCTATGCCTGAACTGACTAATCTAAACTTGACTCTGGATAGAGAGAGAACAAAACATTATTGAGCATACATAATGCATACATGTTCTATTCTGACTCTTTAATTTTCAAAGCTCATTAGCATTTTCATTTCTTCTTCCAAATCACTAGAATCCCAATGATCATTGTAATCTTATAAATTACTAAAGGCAGAAAGAATCTGAACACAGTAACATAAATACTGTAGGATAAAAACTGCACGGTATAAACTGCATGTTTTGTTTTGACTGACGTTCAGTGAGATACAGTAATTGCATCAACAAAGTGATGGGTAAAATTCGAAATCTGTACACTATGTTCATAGTATATTGTTAATTCAATGAAACAAAGCACTTTTGTTCAGGATGCTTGCATTGCATCACAACAGTACCTCTATGTATTCCAGTCATTGCTGGAATATGGAAATGCTTCTATTTGCATAGGCCTGATAAAGACATCACAAGCAGACTCACCCTGCACAGATCTCTCCCACTCCTTGCAATACGTTTCCATACTTGTGTGTTGACTCCGCTTGGCAGCGGTGATCAAATCCTTTTTCAGTGAAGAGGGTAATGTGTGGGTGACTCCACTTTAGCAAGGGATGGCCAGATGAAAGTGCGCAAACATGCTTTTGTTGCTGGAAGCACATCCCTTGCATGAAGAGAAACACAGCTAATTTTGAGGGTGAATCATTGCAATCAGAATTCATTGTGATGGCGTTCTTCATGGGAAAACACACCACTGGCTTCAGATTCAACATTATAATGAACAGTTGTGTAACCTGAGTACATTCATGTGAGCTGATTTGAAAATGCTGTGGCTTAAAGGCAAAGCTTTCCACTGTGATCTAACCCCAATAACCACATTCTGCAATTTCAGGGGCCTCATTTATAAAACTATGCACAGGATTCACATTAAAAGAAGGCATACGGATGAAACACAGAAAGTGCTTACATAAAAAAATATTCTGAATTACAACACAGTGCGCATGCATGTCCTATGTCCCCTTTATAAATCACAATTGAAATTTGGCACATGCGAGAGAGCATCTTGTCCCACCCGTTTAACGCCCATAGTTGCCTATAAATCGTCAGTGAAACGCCTCTAATTAATATTCATTCATACAGACTGTATGAAGACAAACCTAGCAAACACTGACAGAATGTCAAAAAAACTAATTTCAGACAATGTGAAATCAAAGTTCTTGTGAGGGAGGTTGAGACAAGAAAAATATACTGTTTGAGGGTCTCAGTGTGACCATTATTATGCGAAAAGAGTAGCAGTAGTAGTAGTGGCAGACGCAGTGAATGCTGCTGGCTCAGAAGGTCGGACCCTCTCCAAAATAAAAAATAAGTGGTCTGACATAAAAGTAGAGTGTTTATGCCACAGGCAGAGGAAAGGGGACACCAGAGCTCAGTCACCTTATCAGTGACTTGCAGGAATTATCAGGCAATCCCTTCTGAGTAGTGACGTAGGTGGCGGGGACACAGATATGCAAGACGCACTGGATGACCCAGGTACATAATTTGTATTCCCTCGTTTGAGGGAAGAGAGTAAACTATTTTAAAAATAAATCATAAATGCATTCAAGTTGTGTTTAAACATTTATTTACAAAAACAAATTAGACATTTTCTATTGTTTTTAGTCGCTGTGTGTGCAAACAGAATGTATTTTAAATTTTTTCTTCTTTTGTAAATTCAAAAATGTCCATGCAGCTAAAACTGCAAGACCATTGTACCCACATGGGGCAGTACTGTAACATTATAACATAATATTTCTGCAATTCCATTGTCCTGAATAAAATGAAACTTGGTACACACGTTCTCCATGAGGATGCTCATAACATATTGAAGCATGGCACCAATAGGCCCACCTTGTGGTCATTAGCATAACACCACCATACGACTTATTAACAGCCATATCTCTTAAATGTACTACCAAATTCAGCAAAGTTGTACAGATGGGGGTGCTGGAGAAGTCTGTCTTTTCAGCAATGCTTTGTGATTTGTCTCAACTGTCAGCATTTACATGCAGTTTCCTCGGGAAATGCGCTTTCTAGTGTCATTTTGGAATTTCATTCTCTACCAATGTGATAGAATATGGAGAAAAGATGACACATTTCAACATACAGACTTTAATCTAAAAATTTAAGTGAAAATAAACTTGCTATTACTGCTTGCTATTACTCATTGCTATTTTATTCTATTTATTTGTTTTGTTGTTACTGCTATGTTACTATTTAAAAAAAAAAAAAAAAAAAAAAAAAGGTTTTCTTATTTTTGCTCAGTAGCTACATAGAGCAGATTTTGGACACAATGATATACTGCCTTAAAAAGAAAGTTTAGAAGGACCGATAAAGACGATCCTAAAACAGATTCAAAACAAGTCCAATCTAGTCTGATTATCTCCTTAATTTGAAGTGAAAACAAATATGAAATGAGAAATTATTACCAGGGATGTAGTTCTTGGTTGCCTTTTGACCTTCTATTCTTGCTGACAATATGAGCCCATTCAGGTTTGTCTATAGTGGATTACTTTTTAACTTTATAGAACCTACAGTACATAACCAATTGGTGCTGCATATTTACGAGAGTCTGATTTTTTTTCTACAGACTTAAGTGAATTTGATTGTTTGAAATTACACCTTTCTCTGATACAGTATGACACAGAAATGAGAAATGGAAAGGGATGATGACAAGTTGTTGTGGGAGCTTTGACTCAACAAGAAGCTGACATTATGATAGATGAGGAATTTTTAAAAGTCTTCCTTAGTGAGAATGAAGCTTGAGTATGAAAATAATAGTTGTCAAGATTAGATAATTACAATAAAAAACAATGTGTCATCAATTCAAACTGAAGATGATGATGATGCAGTGAAGAATATTGTGATAAAATTTTTTCTGACACCTTTGGTCATATAATAATGGAATCGCATTGGTACAGGGGACGAGTTTGACAGTATTGATATGATGCATCTAAGTGGACTGAGAAATATGTATTTAACAAATATGTAGAATAAGGAATTATTCTTTTTCTTTACACTATAATTTATATGTATCCAAAAAAGGAACTGGTGTTATGTGTCGTCTGTATTTTATTAAATATAGACACTCTATAGTGAGGAAGACAGAAAATGTTTAACAAAATGGATAAAATTGTCTTTAACAAACACAAATCTAAACCTCATCATTGAAGTCATGCTCATCAGCTGAATGTATCTGAAATGAGCATATTGCCAAGGCACTCACTTAACAAGCCACTCATAGAGTAATTAACAGATGGAAGAGCAGCCTGTGGTGTATTTTCAACAAGAAGTTCTGATGTACATTTTAATTACTGACAATTTTCCTCCTATTAGTTGTGTTTCGGTTTGAACAGATTTTGATTGGAATATGTAGGTCTCCTGTGTCCTCCAGAGACAACTGCAACGTTGGCTCAATTCGCCAAGCCTTGTTCTAAGTCAAGTTACTGTACCTCTACAGCTTGAAAGTTTATTGGTTGTTGTTATTATTTTTTTGTTTTGTTTTGTTTTTCAGAACAGCCTATTCTGATGTAAACCAAAATTTGGTGTTTTGTGGGTTTCAGTTCTGTCAATTGTGTGTTACAATAATCATTTTCTGGAATTTGGTGGCTTCAAAATGCAGCGACAACTAAAAAAGAACCAGTGTTATCTTGCTGCACCACGGAAATGGATCATGTACTTCTCTGGTCATTACCAGTGTCAGTCATCGAACCCTGACTGATAGTATTTTTATATTATGAAGCTGGAAAACAGTTGAACTGCACTCTGTTATTTTTTCTATCCATAATAGATTAGTTGTTGGTGTATCATTTAAGACCAGTGATAATTGATCAGGTAAGATATGAATTATAGACAATCTGCACATTTTGGTATGCCAGTGCACACTGATAGCTAAACATTTTGTGTATATATTTGTTTCTCTGCCTTTTCAATTCCACTTGTGCATTTTCAAAGATTTTACTTTTTTGACAGTTGAAATGAACCCCCGGCTGTGCTGAGAACAGCCAGTTAGAATGCAAAACATACTTTTTCCTTCACTACCTATTTGCAATATCTTGAGCAGATGATAGTGGACACGCTGGATTACAGATACAATGAAGCCAAATGCAATTTGAATTGATAGCTATAGGCTACTGGAGAACTGCAAGTTCTGAGATGAGATGCAGAATCCTTCATCACAAACCAACCAACAGCAGTTGTTAGACTGTCTTCACACTGGGTTTATTTGTTTACATCTGAACCCGAGGTCAACTGTCCCTTTATAATCCCATTGGTCTACTTTCACACTTATTTGCTGCTTTTCTGATTCATGCCATGTATGTGTAGCACACTTTCCATAAAAGTGGAGGTGTTTACCATTGCTGCAAAGAGACAAGACCCTGATATGAGGTTGAAGGCTAGTAAAAGTTATTTTTGTCACTACTTTTGATAAAGTCAACAATGAACTTTCATGCTCTCAATTAGGCTGTTTATGTAATCTCTGAAACAGCAAGTTGAAACATTCCTCATAAGCAAGGTAATATCGTTGCTGTGCTTTCTGTCTATAATCTTAAAGGGGACATTTTATGCTTTCTGTGATTTTCTGTTGTTTACATACTGTCATGATGTCGAATATCTATGCTACACATGATCAAAATTCCAAAACTTGAGGTTAACATATGTAGAAATGCTCCCAATCAAAAGCTAAGGGTTTTACCTACACTGAACACTTCATTTGCCATGTTTTTCTCTAATAATGACTGTAAATGGCTTTCTGTTCTGTAGCCTTTTTTTGCTAAGGTTGTTCCTAAGATTTTTCATGTGTTGTGTGCTTTGTCCACTCTCAGATCATACTGGATTTTGGCTCCAGCATGTACTGATGTATTTGAGAAGATGAACAATAATAGTTTGTCTATCTAGCTGCTGGAAGTCGGCAAAGCCATAGCTTCTGAGGGCTAACCAATCAGATCAGAGTGGGCTCATCAGGAGGGGGACCTTAAAGAAATGTTTCACGTAGAGGCTCAACTGAGGAGCTGTTTAAAGGGTTACTGTGGTAGAGTTAAATTTTTTTAACCATAAATCATGCAAAGATATTCCAGTAAAGCCCAAGATTAACATATAGACCTGTAAATGTGTATAATATGTCCCCTTTAGAGGATTATATGGACAGAAAGCAAACCAGCATGCAGCAAAATAAGTGTGAATGCTCTTTTCCAGCTTCACAATAATATGGTTAAACACATTCACACATCAGAGCTTCACAGCTACTGTCTTTTACAGCTCACCACTGAGCAGCTTCACCAGAGTATCTGGGGGCTGAGAGCTTTGCCCAAGTGAACCACAGCAGTGGTTGCTGAGGAATGAGAGCGCCTGTACACTTCACCTCACCAGTTAATTTTCCTGTACAACATCTGAGTCGGCAACTGTCCAGTCACAAGTTAGGCTCCCTTAGGGTGCTGTTTCCAAGCATTGTTCCTCCTTATGTGTGTTTGTACTTGGCCTGTTACCTTCCTACCCCCTCTTCCCTGACTGACCAGAGGGGGGTGAAAAGCAATGGCAGGGATCATTACATCACGAACACCCAGCGGCCATTGTCCTCAGCAACTGCCACACAACATTACCACAACACTGTCCCCAAACGATTGGACAGGTCCTGTGTGCCACGGTGCAGACAGGGAAAGAGAAAGTCAAGAGAAAGACAGAGCAAAATGAGAGATCAAAAAGTAAGAGAAAGCTTGGATAGAGGGGCCCTGTTTGTCCCCAGGGCCCAAAACGCAACTATTCTCATGCAGAAATACTTGACATTTGTTTTTCCACGACCCAGATAATGTTTGCTTGGACATAGAAGGATTGCATAAAGTCAAAGGTCAGGGAAGGATGGCGGATGTCAGACTGGTCATTGCCACCTCCAAGCTTTCCCTTATTACCAGAGAGGCCTGGCATTTCTGTCTTCATGTGATGGCAATTAATTCCCCGCCCACAAGGAGGTTTTTATACAAACATGACCCCTTTGTTGGCTCAGACGAGGACAAGCCCTCTCTGGTTACACTGCTTGCACACCAAGATTTTGTTTAGTATGCTCTCAAACTTTGTGGCTCTACAGGGGGGCTGAGGCATCACAAATAACTCATAAACAACACACAGTGAGTTGTGTAACATGTAGTTTGTAATTTTATAATCGATTCAGGGAGAATATCCCAGCTGGCGATTTAAACACATATTTTTGGCCTTTGCACACATCTCTTATATTTTCAAAGGGTAAACAAAAACAATTCATTGTATCTGAAACTTTTCTTTCCTTTTTTAATCTAATCATATACAAGTATATGAAAGATAACTATACTGAAACAGTTGCAGTAGTCAATTGATCAGTTAATTGGTCAACACAAAATATTCTATTTTGATAACGTATTCATTAAAGACATTTATTAGGCAAAATTGTTACTGGTTCTTAAATGTGACAATTTTCAGCTTTTCTCTGTTTTAAATCATTGTGATTTGAATATACAGTATTTGGATTTTGGACTGTTGGTTGGAAAAAAAGCTAAAAAATAAGATGTCACCTTGGGTTCTGGGAAATTGTGATGGGCAATTTTCACAATGTTTTACATTTTACAGGTTAAACAACTAATCAGTTACTTGAAAAAATAAGGATTAGTTTCAGCTTGAAGGACACCAAATTGGATGCCTATAATAAAGAACCGGGAGGTAAAACACAATAACAGCAAAAAATATCCCAGCAATAATAGTTTCCTTTCTTTATTATGCTGCATTAGGCATTATGCTGCAATTTTACATCACACTAACATAACTGACAGCCTACAGCTGGATATAAACACACACATTGTCAACAAAAATTGAACCATGTAAGTTTAACAAAATCACATTGTATTGCATTATACTGCACACGTGTTGCTGTTACTATGTTCTTACCCTGTAGAAGAGCTATGAATTGATGTATCTTCTGGAAATATATGTCTCTGAGTAGAAGTCCATATAAAATATGAGCAAGTGAACATGTTGGGGATATACAGCTCCTCTCTGATTTGGTCTCTACAAGTGCAGCAGGAAAACCGCCTCACTAAACGGCAAAAGCAAACAAGAGCAAACAAATACATCTTTGCTCTCTGTAAACATTAAGACAAATACAAAGGCAGGCAAACACACAGTTGAACAAACTGGGTATGACAACAAACAAGTTGGCCAAATAATGTCAAATAGGGAGCAAAAGAGGCAGGGAACAATCCAGGGTGAGTCAGACCAGCCAGAAAATGGTGTTCAATTTTTATTTTGCACAACCGCTAATGCAAATAATGTGTCTCATACAAATTCAAGACATATAAATATAGGGAAATTTGGGAAAATAAATAAATAAACGGGGGAATAAATTGAGAACAAAGTGAGGCAGAATGAAACTTCAAATGAAGGACGAACTGAGGAAAATGGCACCACAAATATCCAGTGCCGAGATGGATTAGTGTAAACATGTTCTTTTTTCCCCAAGAATACCTAATCACATCTTTGTGTCCTGTTCGGCTGAAGTGGTGCTTTGTTTTCTCAGGAGAGAAGAATTCTCTTGAGCTGAAATGATTTGAAATATTTCTATTCACAACTAGAGATATAATACACGTTGCCTCTGTGAAATAAGCTGTCAATATGACAAGTGAATAATGGGTTATGGTATTGTATAAAAGTTTTTATTAAAATGTCCCTGAAGAAGCAATTAGAATCACTGTTTGGGCTTTGCAGTTGTCTGTAAGGTAAACACAATGTATTGTACTATCTAGTATTGCATAAGTCAAACCATCAACCCACCTATGACTGATTCAACGTCAAAGATGCCTTGAAAAATACAAACATCGAACACCTATACAAAACATCCCACTCCTCCTTCCTGCAACTCTGAGCAGTGGGTTGACATGAAGTCACACCTTCTTTCTTTAGCAGCTTTCACGCACAGATGAGTTTCCACACATTTCACATAAAAGTGACAAAAGCAGCGGTATTACAGCTTGATTCTACTGGGCACAGCTGCATCGCATTCCAGTTCCGATGCGGCCGCCAGAGCTGATCGCGGCCTCTCTAGTCAATGCTTGTGATCCGCAGCACGTTTCAGAAGCATCCCACAAGAGGCTCTCTGCTCCGCTAAAAATATGTGCCTAGTCTATTTTAGACAGAAACCACATCACGCTGCACAGAACAGATCGAGCGGGGCAGAAATTTAGACACAGGAGCGGCATAGAGCATCTGGTCAATTTTCAAAATACACCCTGTGCAGACTCTCGATTATATATCAACAACAAACACAATTAAAACACAAAAAAGAAACCATTTAACATAGCCTACTTATCCATGGTATAACCACAAGAATCAAGGAAAAATCTGAGCAAGTCAACAAAACTGAGCAGGCAAAACGCTCTGCTTTTGAAACACCCCCGGTGGGATATGAAGCCATGTAGAGGATGGTATAAAACCACAAGGCAGCCGTGCTTGGTGGAATCCCCACATTAGGCTGCATCTGTTTGCAGGATCCTGACATATTATATCACATGACATTGTCTGACAAACAAGGCAATGTGTTGCACATACTTCTAAACTTATGCAAAACAATAAAGTTTACCACTGTAGCTTTAAGATACTGTCCATACAAAAAGCAAAACAGGGAACATTTTTATTTTGTGAATGGCTAGTATTGACACTGCAGCAACGTATACTCTTGTACCCACTTTTCTTTATTCCAGTAATTGTTGAAACCAGATCAGGGATGTATTTATAGCAAAAGTATAAAGAAAATCAATGTAGCAAATAGACCCATCGCTTCCATTTATAAGCGCTCCATGTAGTCCTATCTGTGGAACAATTTGTCACTACCACCTTGTGTTGCAAATGCCTCTGTAGTACCTATCAATAAACCATCCGTTGTCACATGCTGTGCCTTGTTATTAACGCCCATCTTCATGGTAATCTCTCAAAGACATCATTGACGGGGGTCCTCTCTATTTCTTTACAGTCTGGCCTGTGGGATACATCCTACTGCGAATGAGAGAAAGCTCTCCCACCTCACTATAAATCTCTTCCTTGTGCCTGAGATAAGAGAAGAATTGAGTTATTGAGCAGACAGTTTAAGATATAAGCTCTCGCTAAAGGGGCGCTCAAAAGAGTCACAATAAGAAGAGATTGAATGGTTTTTCTTTACAAGGGGGACCTATCTCATCTTCACCATTTGTCTATTGCAGTGCTCTGATTAACCCATGGTGAAAAGGCACCAGTAGGGGACAGAAGCATGCACTGTACTGCTACATCTAGCACTGACTGACTGAAATAGTAGTATAGAGTATTTATTTCCAAAATACGACATATAGAATGTGTATTTTATCATTTTAATTTACCTGGCACCTGTTGCATATTCCCATCAGCTACAGGGCACTAATGCAGATATACAGGCGGCCCATAAGATTATGTATACACCACATGGAATAAGGCATTAAACATTCTACAATTACAATTACAAACACTGCTTCAGAGGTGGGTCATATTTGGTTTAATGCCAATTTGTAGAGATTGTCAGCTACAAAGGAGGGTTGGCAATCAGTGCTATGGTATGTGAGCTTTCTGGGTAACATCAGAAACATCCAGATAAGCCAAATGATCTGTGCCTTCACTTTAGGTGCATCAGTGAAAAAAACTGATGGGATTAACCAACAAGAATATTAAGCGTTATAAGAATATATAAGAATATATCAGCACTTTGGGTATTAAGATAAAGCACTATATAAATGTAATCTATTATTATTACTATTACTACAGAGTCATACATAAAGGAGGGGGCTTATAAATACTTTGAAATAGTCTGAAGCTATAAAGTAGTTTACATACCCCAAAGTTAACATCCTTTTTTTTTATAATTTATTAGGGCTGAAACTTATTATTATTATTATTATTATTATTATTATTATTATTATTATTATTATTATTATTCATTTTATCTATTTATTTTTATTTTATTTTTATTATTTTAAATCCATTAATCATTCCATCTGTTCTCTACATTTATAATTCATGGTGACTCACTGAATTCTGATTTAAAAAAAATATCCATAATATCATTCCAATTAGCGCTGGAGAAAATTAGCAAACTTAAATTTACTCAACTGAAGTATATTTTGATAGTGCAAATATTATTTTCTTGCTAAATTTCCATACCAACAAAATAGTGAATTTCATGAATTGTAAAATAGTTATAGTAGCTTTGACAATACCAGATAGCCTTACTTGAACAGTGTTTTAAATTTCTACACATTTCTGTATGAGTAAAAATGTACCAATCATAATCATAATCATTACTTTTAAGCTCAATTCAGCTGCAACTTCCTTCTCAATACATTGTAGAGCATGAATTTACATAATCATTAGAGGAGAATTAAAATGTATTTATAATCAAGAAGTAGGCAACGAAAGCTCTTTGTTACTCTAGTCACTCCCAGGCATGAGTTAACAGCAGCCTAAATTCATCAACCCAGTAAAAGGGCAGGTTAGGTCTGAAATTCACAGATAGATCTGACAATGGAATGAGAAGGAGAGAAAAAAATGTGTGCATGAATCACATTTGGCCAAAAAAAGCCCTGGCAGGTGTGAAAACAGCCCTCTGTAGTGAAGATGAAGAGGACAGAACAGGGTGATGGTAGTAGGGTTATGCCTTGAAGTATTACAGCAAAGCATGATGGAAACTCACATCCACCATTTTCAGCATCCATAAACATGAATGTGCTGAGAGGAATTTAGATCACATAGCTCTTTTTGACATAGTTTTACACTCCACAGTTTGCTTTTTAAGACAACTGGATGTACTTTGAACAGACAGGAAAGAGATAATTAAGACAATAGTCTGGTTATTAATCTGAAAGCCTGCCGAAGACTTAGTGTAAGTATAATGAATGTATAGAATTTTTTTGAACCTTACATATGCAAGATATATTTAAAAAAAATACTAAAAAAAAGTGAAATAGCTGGTTTCACTAGGTAAAATTTAAAATGATTATCAGACCTGCTAACCCAGGACATTTTTTTTTAGTACCACTTTGGTGACCTAGATGTGTCAGTAAACCACTGCTGTTCGCAAAATAAATTATTGTACATAATTACATATATTACATAGTATGTACTTAATTTGCAACAGTGGGCCTTTCCTTTCCTTGAAATTTCCTAGTGTAGGCTAAGTTATAGAGTACACAGTTCTAACACACGTACACATACATACACAGTATGTGTAGATATTAAGTATCTCATGGTCTTCCTCTCCTCAGTTCACCGTATCCTCAGTGACCAAGTTGTGTGTATCTGTGACCAGGGGCAGTGGGCTGAAGACTAATCCTTCCCCAAATTATGGCTGGCTATTGTACACCCTACACTGCATATTGGTAAAGTTAAAATAATGAAAATGTATGTGTCAGCAGTTCAGTGGTTGAAAAGACAGCAACACACTATGTAGCCCTGAATTTAGTGACAACCTGTTAGTTAAGGTTAGTACTACTGAATTACAAACATTCTTGGTTAGAACACCTATTTTGTCAGTCAAATGTGTATCAAATGTTTATCAATGTTTGTCAAATCTGTGAGTGTTATAGCTCGTTTCATTCCAAAAAATTAGGACTTTTTAGTCAATATAATCTCACAAGCAAGCAGACATATCTGAGAGCATGACAGGTGAAATAGACATACATGGGCTTTACAGATCTGAGAGGCTTCCCCTGCAGCAACTTCTAGCTCCACACAGCGTGACATGACTGACAAAAACTACTACTACTCATTGGTCATTTTTCTAGGAGAAGAAACAATCATGTGAGCTTAATGTTTTCATCAGCTCAGCTATATTTATCCATCACTTGGGTGTAAAAAAAGAAAGACAACTGGCCTCTTTTTGTGCACCTTAAAGTAAGTACAGGTTGGTAGGTCTAGATTATACACTGAATGGTCTTGAGGCAGAATGTAGTCTTAGTTGTGCAAACATTTTCACAGGATGATCTGCTCTGGAGGAAGAAAAAATCTTGCTAATGTCTCAATGGGCAGCTCAGTCACAGTTTGTCTGGTACCAAGTGATGACTGGAGTCTGGTGAATAGCAAATGATGTGCTCCAATGTGTTGCATATGTGATGACAAAGACACTGCTTCTGGAAAGAAAAGTTGTGGTACAATTTAAAAAGCATATTAAAAAAAATCTATTCACCTCCATTAAAGCATTGGGGTGAAGACAAGAACTTCAGACATGGAAGCTTGGATAAATAAAACAATCGGCATAGGCGAAAGGCAAGAGTAATTTTCGCTGTTTAGGATTTAGCTGGTGTAATTTTACCATTTTATTATCCACAGGAACTTAAAACTTACCAACATGTTTTCATCATTCTGAAATGTTCCTTTTCGTTTTTCCAGAAATCTATTCAAAGCAGCCAGCAGAGACTATTATGATAATGCTGTAATTAAAACAGTCATGAAAAAACAGGTGCATTCTTCAGAACTCTTATGCTTTGTTCTTCTCACAAAAAATAAGTGACATTGAACAGAGATGGGAGAAGTGAAAGTATCCAAACTTTATAAGGCTGCATGATTAAGACATCTAATGACTGATTTCCAAATAATGTGTCTTGTTAGTCAAAACAGCAGTCTTCCCAAGACAACAATAGCACCTGAAAGAAACATCAGTGACTAAACTTTCCACAGCAAATGGAAAAATAGACAGATGTTATCCTGTAATATTCACAAAGTATTCACTAACTTTCAAAAATTCCAAGTAGGTAGCTCTGGGTCTGAAAAGTGAAGCCAATGTGAGTGTGACTTAAATCTGCATTCTCTCGAATGGCCAGCAGGAGGAGACTCCACTGGCTCCAAAAAGAAGTCTATGAGAATCATTTGATTTATTACCTCTGTAAACAGTTTCCTAATAAGTTGATGGTCTCAAATGGTAGTCGGAAGTCTTCTTCAATAAAGCACAATGTTCACTCTGTAAATTATGGTCCCATTAAGAGTAAAATAGATGATAAAGCAGAGTATGCTTTAGGCTGTGGCTATGTTGTGATTGACAAGTTGCTGCCATGGCGACGATGTTGATTAGGTAACGTAAGCATGGCATAACCCCAGATTCACAGAGTGCAGGCATAACTGTAGCTGTCACTATTTCAGTGTTCATTGTAAGTTAATTGTAACATTTTGGTCACCTAAAAATGTCTTGTTCAGCATTTGGTTGTACCCTTTAAGGAGTTGGATGCTACGTTTTTCTGGTAAGTACATTTTATTTAAATGGTTTTAAGCCTGTTTTTAGCCAGTGTAAATTACTATTAGTATTATCACCATTAACCGTAGATGCACCGTGCTAACCAAGCTAGCAGCTCACAGCTAGCGTTAGGGTTAGCTCAACCCCTCTCACCCAAATATAGTCACTTATGAAAATCCAAGATGGTGATGGTCAAAATGCCAAACTCATGGGAGTCTACAAACCAATGGGTGACATCACAGTGGCTACATCCATTATTTGTCTATGACTAATTCACAACATCAAAATAAAAAGAAATTAAAATAACACTGTTCCTTAAATTATGATAGTGAAGTGACAGTTTGCTTACAAGAAAAAGAGGCCAGAGAAGAGAAGCTGCATTTCCTTTAAAAATCTTAGGAACTGCTGCAGTAAAATTACTTTTGAAGTCTTATAAGTTTATTTCCCCAGGATGCATATTTTCAGGCTTTAAAAAACCTGGAAATACATATCTTGCTTCTTGAACTTATTTCCCACTCTGGTGAGAAAATGTTCATGTAATGCAAGGAATCTGCATTACACCCTCCACAATGTTTACAGCACGACTCAATAAACCCATGATAGGGTTCTGGCTGTGTGAAAAAGGATTATCATGTTGAATTGCAAGAGAAGCAAAAACATGTTGAACTTTTGTGAAAGAAAAATTACAGTGCCTTGATTCCTTAAGCTGTCATTCAGAAGTCTGTTATTTTAGAATAGCTAGATTTTGAAATAAGAAAATTGACATTTAGTTTTCCTTTCTGTATGAAGTAAACACCCTGGTGTGATTTTGCACATAAAATAAAAATAAACTTAAACTTAAAGTCTAAGGAACAGAAAAAACCCTACCAAAAAAGAGAGCCTTTGCCAGCTTTGTTAGACTTAAAATAGGATATCCTGAATAATTAGTCTCAAGTAGCAAGTTATGTGCTCTTTCAACTCCATGAATGCTCCAATCAAGGTATGATTGCATTCACATTGTATGGGTGTAATTTGTAATAGGCAGTCACATGCAACATGGACAGCTCCAGATGAGGCAGTTCAGGATGAGATGAAATATTGTGTTGTCACACTGGGCCTATAAAAAGATGTTCTACTCATGATGTCAACTTGATGCTCATCAGGGCTGCAGTGATGAAATATGAATACATTAGTTTACATTAAAGGGCCAGTGTATAAGATTGAGTGGCATCTGGCAGACCAAACATGGCAGACATGGAATATAATATTCATAAGTATGTTTTAATTAGTGTTTAATCACCTTAAAATAAGAATAATTGTGTTTTTGTTACCTTAGAATGAGCCCCTTTTTTTCTACAAGAGCCCAGAACGGGCACACCTAACACTGGCTCTAGATGCTACTAAAAAGAAACTGAAGGAGAAACCTCCTTGGCCACTGATGAGGAAAATTTATGTACATTTACTGTAAAATAAAGTAAGATGTCGTTGTTTAGGTTAGATGATCCATGAATAAAGAAGTCATCGTCTGATTTCAGCTATAAATTTCACATATGTCTGTTACTGACATGTAACCTAGTCTACATAGCTAATGCTGTAGTAAGTGAACAGGTTATGCTAATATCACTGCCATTCCAACACATCACTAGTGTGCTAGAATGGTAGAATCTGGTTGCCATGGTAATGGATTATGTCTATTAATCACACACCCCATTCTCTGTTTGAGGCAAGGCAAGGCAAGGCAAGTTTATTCGTATAGCACATTTCAACAGCAAGACAATTCAAAGTGCTTTACATTGTTCATAAAAGGCATTAGACAGAATTTAAAAGTAAGACATGTAAAAAGACAAAAACAATTTTAAAAAAACAACAACAACAACAAAAAAAAAACAACAGGAAGTAACACTGGCTGGAATGGGGCTTTAAAAAGTCACTGGTATATCCTTACACTTTTCTTATTTTGGTAATAACTTCTCCAGTGAGAAATTTGTGCTTCTTTGTAAAATATGATATGAGTGAGAAGCCAAGCTTCTCCATCTCATGTTGTTTGTTTAATGTAGCATAAAGACAACTATTTTAAATTCAGTGCTGCAGATAACTCCTTATTAAATAATTATTAATAATATCTAAAGATCATTAAAGCAGTTATCACGGTTATTTTAACGCTATGTTTGTTCGTATTTGGCTCCTATAGAAAAATATCTCCAGATAAGCAATTGGCCACTAGCCAGGACTCTACATATTCTGGAGCAGTTTAATAATATATTACCATGGTTACCTCACATGAAAGTGAGTCCATGAGTCCAAAAAGCCAGCTAAACCAGTTAAGCGCAAAGTTAGCCCACTGACCCATTAATCTCGGTTCATTCAACAGGCCTCAGGTTGCTTGGTATTCTTGCATATGTGATGACAAGGACACCATTTTCAAAATAATAAAATACAGTAAATGTGAGGTGCAGAAAAAGAAGAAGAAAAGAAATATACAGTTCATCCAAAATGTATATGGTAAATGAACCACCAATGACTATGGTCAGATCCCTGTGGAGCTGATTGCTCTTCTCTGCTCCGGCCTTGCAACATTAGTCAGAACAGACAATTCCACTGACAGATCACCACTTTCAGGCAGTCTTCACCCTCTTTTGTTTGTCTGCCACATATCACTCACTATACCAGTCAAACTGTGCTTTGACAGGAATGCTTTGCAAAACCCTAATATCCCCTCGTTGGTTATAATTGCATGCTACTAACTTTCAGTACTTTTGTTTCCTAAATTTGAATGTCACAGAAAAATCATTACAATGACTTTATAATGATGTATCATTATAATGGCAAGTTTCATGAACACTAGTGTCATGAATAATCAACTTATACTAATATATTTATAAGGCTATAAATATAGTCCATATTCTTTAATAGGGTGTGGAATGTGGAGGTCTCAATGGGTCCAAGACCTCTTGACTAACACTTGAAAGTCTCAACAATAAAATTTTGGGGGGTCTATGGAAAAATCTTTAAAAAATTATATGACACTTGCAATTGTTACTAAAAATGTGTTTTAAAAGCTTACTATATTCAATATTCAATGATTCAAATTGTAAAATATTTATTCACAAACATGAATACACAACAATATTGTTGTGTTTTTTCTTTCATATTGCTATTGAATACCCAGTTGTTTCTGGCAAGACCTTTTCCATGGGTGGCACTGTTGTAAATGGTCTGCAATTGAAATGTGTAGTTTAGAAAGCAGTTTTTCAGCTGCAACAGTGGTTACACTCGGTTAAAAATATGGACCCAGTACGCATCACATCAGGAAATATGTCACTAAAACTATATATAAAATATATTACTCAAGTCAAACTTGGTCCAGAAGCTTTTGATAAGCACTTTTGGCCAGAAGAGCAGGAGGCTTTGACTTTGTATGATGAACAAGAAATACACACAGCCTAGCTGCTGGGGGAACCAGCCAAGAACGGCGGTGGAGCAGTTTAGAGACCAGAAACTGCAGGGCACACCACATGGCAAAACACTGGAAAGACTATGCATCGCAAGTCACACTACCTCCCCATGTCTGCAGAGTGCAAGAGAGGATTTTCTGCCGTGAATAACTCAGTCAGCCAGAGTCACAACAGGTTGCACGAAGACAGCCTGTATTCACTTCTGTTTGTGGATACTAGGATGGCAACGAGAGGAACCCGAGCTAAGGCCTCTGTGGTCCATTCTTTTTTAACATAAGATAGAATATGTTTTGATCTCTAGCCTATGTCTGCTGTGACTGAATTGCAATATACCTGCTAAAGTGCATAAAGTGAAAATTGTTTGTGTGTGTGTGCACGTGTGTCAGGCTAGAGAGAGCGAAGCAAGTATGATGTGCGGATTCTGTTGCAGGACATAATCGTTGTGTGGATGTGTAGTTGTTTGAGTGGCATTATTGTTAACGATATTAGCCTTGGTGATGTGTGTGCAAAGCGTGTATAGCCTAGTTGATTGCCTTGGCTTGCATCCATGAAATCTTGTATATTGGGTATTGAGTCTGTGTAAGACTTCAGCATAACACTGGAGCACTAGGTAGAGGAGACCCCCGATTGCCAACGGGTATTTTACACACTGGCTGAAGCCATGTGCTTTCTATAGATAAATTACTGACTCTGTAAACATTACATTGGGATAAGAATTTATAATTTGAAATGTGTTACATAATGCTGAAATTCCCTCTGTCACACAGGTACAGTGCAGTATATGTACTGGAGACTGGCTCAACAGAGTCATACATTTCCTCTTTGTATTATTGAACAGCTTCTCTACGGACACAAGATGGTGAAGAGAGAGTGGAATTCATTCACTTTGCCAGCTCATATGTTACCAGGACATTCAAACCAGCAACTCCCTGATGGAGACTAATGCAGTCTCTTTTTCCCTACAGCTGATACATTTGACATGTTGAATTAAAAAAAACACATTATAGTCAATATGGAAAAAGAATCTGTTTTAAAGATCTCTATATCTAATATGCTCAGGATCATGAAACACAGACTCATACTGCAGTCATTCTGCCAAATTTAACAGGCTGATCCATCCTCTTGCCCTTTGACAGGAAATAAACCATTCCGATCCAGAGTCAAATTAATCCTAGATTTAGTTTTTCTCCCATTGGGTTTTTATCTGTCATCCCTGTACATTCTCTCGAAATGAGTCAGGAATTATCCATTTAAATCATTCAGTTAAACATACATTAGACATGATGGATTTTATCATCAGCATTCTTAATTTCTGTCTGTGCTTTAGTGTTTCAAGTCGGCATTCTGTGTGTCAAATTAATCTGAGAGTCACTGAGTTCTATTTCCAGTCACAGTGTTTATGCCAAAGGCAGCATTAAAAAAAGGAAATCTCAAGAGGGTTTTACCGTGAAAAAAATCTTTAAAATAGATTTCAATACACTGATGTAATAAGCTCAGCTGTAAAGTCCAAGGATACCATAAAATAACACTGGTTTTACTGGTATGAAAACACTTTATTCAACTTGAATGGAGCCAAATTAATTTCACTTGCCTCTACCTTTGTCCGTGTACAATGAGTGACACAGATTACAATAATGATAGGAGGGAGGTTAGTGTGATTTCTGGGGTGTGCTGCTCTGGCAGTGGCAGACAGTGTGAACCTCTGGTCACTATTCTCCACAGTGATATGAGCAGAAGCCCTCTGCAACCTCATGGTAATCATTTTTACAGCCCTTGCTTAATTAAAATGTCACATCCACTGTAGCAATATACAACAGAGTTCTCAGCAAATTAAAAAGGAATTAGGCTGGCAGATGTGGCCTTAATGGCTTAATCACGCCTTTACGTTCGTTCCAGTAAAGTGCAGCCACAGATGAATATTGTTTCAACTCTCACATCCATGGGTAATGCTTGAAAAACAATTTGATATGTAAATAATTTAGAGACATCTGCTCTGGGTATGTTGAAACTAGCCCATGAAACATTAGCATCTGACAACAAGTAAGAAAATTGAGCACATCAGGATGTAAGGGCCAGTCACTAGGTAAACATACCCATAAAATTCAGTAAAATTACCAGACACACTGGTTAAGTGACTTCCCTCACAGCTGCAGCCATATTGTAGGCCATTCTACTTGAATGCCTTTAGTGAAGGCATGCTGCACATTCAGTGTACGTGTATCTCTGTAGTATACATATGTTGCGCTGCTATGTTGTATGACATATGTATGTATGTAGTATGCATGGTCTAATTCCTACACCTTTATGATGTTTGGCAAATGCAAAAAAAAAAAAAAATCTGACTTAAAGAGTTGTTAAAATATTTTGTGACATAAGCAGACTTTTTAAGGCAGCTTACAGGTTTGAGACTGACATAATGAAGATGACACAGTATTCTGTGGAAGTAATGCATGACAACAGCAGCAACAGTATTTCTGCCCTGTTTAAATAAATGAAACAACTCTGGCAGCGCATCCAAGGTAAAACTGTATTTGTTCAATTATGGTGAAGTTTTTAGACATAATACACAGCTGTTTTTTTTTTCTTTCCTCACTCATATCTGTCAACTCTGTACACTGTATGGCAGTATCACCAAGATTGTTAAACACAATACTGATCATTCTATCATTGTTCCTTTCTTCTTGTTATGCAAAATCCTGCACTTAGATACTTCCTGAAATATGTCATCTCATCATTTACTGAAGATGTGAACAATTTTTCCATTCCTAATGAAGGAAGGGCATACCAGACTACTGTTTGCTGAAATATATATTAACTGACCCACATTATCACCACTTAGATGAAAAACAATTCAGTGAATATGCTCATGTTTTCTGATATAGAATCCATCATGTGCCTTTCTTTCTATTATGAACCATTGTACAAGTCTGGAGGGAAACAAGGCAGCAGTTTTTAATGGAAGACAATATTGCAGGGCACTCAGGGGAGTAAACTAATGATCTGCATTTTAAGCAATTAATTGAGTGATGAAAAGTTCCCTGACAGAGAAAAGTTATTACTATTTTTTTATTTATGTAAACATTGGCACTTAAATATAACTATAAAGGGAGGTTAATCACAGTTGCAATTAAAGTCAAAATTATTTGTTTTTATTATATCACATACTGTATGTAAAATGAGTTTTACAGAATAATATTTCCATGATGTGTTGAAATTTATCCTGCAATTAGGGCTGCAACAAATACATTTGCTTAATTAGATTTTTTTGCACAATGTTGTGTGAAATAGCATTGAAAAAATAGCATTATTATAATATATGCAAAGGTTATTTTTTATCAAAAAGTAATGTAGACAGTAGCTGGCTACAATACCCATTTTGATTCATAAGTCTCGTAAACTGTGAAATGACTTGTTACACAACATGCACACATGCCACAGTTTACAGGACTGTTATGACTCCAGGTGGGTAGCTGTCTCTGACTATCTTGTAGTGAATTTAACGGTCTCATATATGAGAGGGACAGACTGACAATGACTCGGTTTGTGTTAGTTGACAAGGTATCATCTTTGGTCACAAGAATTTAATTGCTGGCAGTTGACTGGACAGTGTGCGGACTGTTAGCAGCAGTCTGCAGATGTCTTGTCTAGAAACACAAACAGGAGCAGATAAATTAGTGAGCGGACTTTTCTACTCTATTTGTGCTAAACCTGAATATTAAACTGGATGTGCTCTACTTAGTTGAAATAGCTTGTACTGACAGTCAATAGCTGTACGAGAACCTATATTTTATGTATAACAATGACAGCCTTGCAGGTCTTTTATTACTCTTGCACAACTCTCTAAAAAATAATTATTAATGATGTTTCAATCTTGCATTTTGCAGGTAAACAAAAATCGATTAAAACTGTGAATTGACCGCAAGCTTAAAAAACAAAAAATGAGAGGTTTTATTTTTTAGCTATATCATCCATTCCTACCTGCAATTTAATGTTTTACTTGATGTCAACCTATCCTCCACTTATTTCTCCAACTTTGCAGGAGGACTGATCAGGACATCCATTTCTAAAAGTAAGGAATTGCTTGAAAACTAAGTACAGTAAACACACTTTTCTTTTCTTCCCTCAGTTCCTAAACTCTGCATGAGATTTCCATGTACTAATCTAGATTGTTCTACCTAGAGTATGTTTATCTTTCCTCTCCACTACTATAGCTTTTGCCTATGAAAGTATAATCCTGAGAATGAATGTAGAGAGACTAAATTAAGGGACCCAATTTGAAGCAGTACCACTTCACTGATAAGCTGTACCAGTGATCTGTGAGAGCACTCAGGGTCTGCTACATTATGACAATACAGAGGAATAAAGCAGATGAAAGAGAATAGCCTGGCAAGAGCAGAAATCAGATGGGCAGAGGGAGAGGAAAAAACAATCTAAAGTCTAATTGTGTTATGCCTCACGGCAGCAAGGGAGTTCAGAGGGACACGTTTTCTTTCCCCACGTCGTTCAGCACAGTCCCTTCCCTGACGTGATCACATTAATTTCCAACGGGTCCCAGTCTTTCTCACCACATCTTCCCTTGGTACATTCACTTAAAAAGTGACATGAAAGGCAAATGGTGGAAAACTTAACCAGACCTATTAGGTTTGACCAAAAAACATGCAGCATTGGCATTTGAGGCCAGGCATTTTAAGCATGTTGGCTAGATGTGTCTGACACCCTCCAAGTCATTCTGTGTCATCTCTGCCCTTTGGGAAGAAAATGTCACTTTGATGCCTCAAAGCACTGAGAAGGGATGTTGAGGTTGGTGATTCAGAGAACTATTTTTTCCTGTTGTGTCCTAATTTTTTTCTTGACAAAATATAATTACTAAAGGTAAGATATGCATTCAAAGAGGACTGGCCTGTCCATGAAACAGGCCATATCTTACCATTTTTGATATGTTTTTTATTTCATGCTCTGATCTCATCTTTATCTGTACATATGCCCTTTCTGTGATGCAGCAAGTACTGTACTTGTTTGTTAAAAGCTACTTGACTTGACATACCTTGGTGATTTCAGGGGTAGCACAACATCTTAGAGAGGCAAAGGCTTATTAGGGAGGTTGAATTCCCAAATTCCCTTCATCTTCACTCTTGTGAGTCAGAGTAACTGGACTGAATATAATTGCGAAAAGACAAATGAACTGTCATGATACCATCCTCTTCTAACTTATATTGTGTCCTCTTATATACAGTATGTCATGTCAAATCTCCATATTTGCAGCAGATGTCTACACTGGGGTATGTGTGCCATGTTCAGCAAAATAATGTAGTAGTTCTTGAAATTTGACAGCATTAGGCTGCATTCACACTGAATCCAGTAGTGCAGCGTAAACGCTAGTTGTCCGAGTCATTTGAATGGGGGTAGTGGGGCTTGCCTGTGTCCATTTTGGCCGCGCAGCGGTGGCCAATCACGTAGGTCAGCGATTAGACCGGAAAACGAAAAGACGAAAGACTGGAAGAATTTACCATGTAGCATTTCAGCATTCTGCTTTGGACCGAAGATAATTGATATTGCTTTATTACGAAGATGATGGAGGACTCATTGCTGCTGTGAGTAATTTCACAACCTTGTATGAGTGCTTCTTCTTTTTCTTCATCTCTTTCGTTGTTTGAAGCCCACATAGCCACACACCCACAAATCCGCACTGACCTGCGGCGATGCGCCGCACCGCCAAATCTGGTGTGAATGCAGCCTTAGGTTTTCACACTGTGGTTAGTAAGACTATTTGAGATAAATGTCTTTAAAGACTAAAGATCTATGTTTAACATTTCCAAAAATAGATAAATTCCTGTGAGCAGCACACCCTAAACCTTCTCTTCCTTCTCACTTGCTGCGGTGCCTTTTCCACAAATGAGGCCATGGTGGTGCAGAGTCTGACCATTGACAGAAATCTGACATATTACTCCACACTGCTCACCATACTAATTGCATAGTCACTAATATGTAAAATTAACCAATTAACACGTGTGCTGGGATACATTTAAGGCCATGCAATGCAGGGAATCAAGTTCAAGTGCATTTTAAGGATAACAAACATGTTAATTATCTATGATACTGTATATATTAGGGGTAATTGGGCTTTCACTGTCAGGAGACCTTAACACTGGAACAGATGGCCAAGTGACATCAGACGTTCTAGCTGCTGTTACTTCACCTGCGACTCACATACAGTTTTTACTGCTTTTTTATACCTTCTTTAATATCCATATGTATTGTCCAAGTTTTATCTTGTAATGTAGCTTATGCATAATTATGTTTTAATGAGTTCTACATAAATTAGGTTAAAGTATTACTTATTAAAAAATTTTTGTATATATATATATATATATATTTGTATATATAAATTTGGTATAGATTTTTACCTTATGATAATGTAGAATATTTTATATTCAACAATTATTATTATTTTTTTTTTATCCAAACCAGCATCTACAATTACAAGCAGATATGAATTTATCTTGACATACCTGCTGAGCTTCCCAATGTCATATGTCCATACACTGTTACAGAAACAAGAAAGTCCTTTAGAAAATCCCCAGTGCAACTCTATTCACAGGTCATTTACTCCAGGGTCTGAAAGGAAAGAAAAGAAACACAAATCAGAGCAGACATGGAGAGTGAGCTCACGACTTTGACCGACTCAGCCACCACAAATGCCTAGCGATCCAGGATAAACATCCTTGAAGAAATGTCAGTCCAAGGAAGAACATTAGTGAAACCACACCAGAGTGGTAGGCAAGAAAAGACCCATATGACATATGCCCAGTATCTTCCTCCTTGCCTGCTCAACTTGATCATTTTTCTGCCTAAACAGCTGCTAGAGAATGGCTCATTACACCATCATTTCAGTAGAGGAAGACAAGCGAGCAGCATTTTCAGGGCTCATGCCATTCAACTTGGAACAGCCTCGGACAGTGAGTGTCCCTTACTGACTGTTGAAACGCAGCCAACTGTTTCGAAGGAACTCAATGTGTGACGCTTGAAACCACCCGACTTTTGAGACCATTTTAGCAACTTAATTTCACGGAGAGGGGCCTAGCAACAAACCTAGCAACTTATTGGCCAAACATTGGCTACTTGTACTTAAAATTTGCCATTACTGCTCAGTGTCTCTGTAGTTCTCCCTGCTTTCTGTGGCTGTGGTTCTCTTGGTTAATGACTATGCTCACTGAGTGAAAGAGCTCAACATGTTTAGTTGACTGTACTGCAGCCAGATGAAACAGGTAATTAATTGCGTACTCACAACAAAATCAAGTCAACTCAATTTTATTTATATAACTCTAAATCGCAACAGAAGTTATCTCAGGGCCCTTTTCATTTACAGCGGGTCAAGACTGTACTCTTTTAATTTACATAGACCCAACATTTCCCCTATGAGCAAGCACTTGATGACAGCAGCAAGGAAAAACTCCCTTTAAACAGGAAGAAACCTTGAGCAGAACCAGACTCTGGGTGGGCGGCCATCTGCCACGACCAGTTGGGTTGAAAGAGAGAGAGAGAGAGGGGGGGAGGGAAGGGGGAGAGAAAAAGAGAGAGCGAGAAGAGAGCGAGCGTAGCACAATGCGGGTTCTACATAGAGATATATAGTAATAATAATAATTAGACTAATAATAATATTAGTAGCAGTGGGTGTTGTGCAGGATGATGGGGGCAGCAATCACAGATCCAGACTACACAGTTCCGGAGGCAGAGATACCTGCGAGACAAGAAAGCACAAAACTATGGGAAAGAGAAGATTTCAAGTTATTAACATGTATTAATGTGACACAATTGCATACGGATGGAGAGGGGGAGGAAAGGAGAGGAGCTCAGTGCATCATGGGAAGTCCCTGGCAGTCAAGGCCTACAGCAGAATAATTAAGGGCTGGTCTAAGGAAAGCCTGGGCTGGCCCTAAGCAGAAGTTTTATCCAAAAGGAAAGTGTTTTAAGCTAGTCTTAAAGGTAGAGAGGACGTCTGCCCCCCAGACTGAAGCTGGAAGATGGTTCCACAGGAGAGGAGCCTCATAGTTGAAGGCTCTACCTCCCATTCTACTAGTGGAGACTCTAGGAACCAAAGTAAGCCTGCACTCTAAGAGTAGTGTTGTTGTGGGGTAATAGAATTCTTTGAGCTCTTGAAGATATAATGTTGCATGACCATTAGGGGCTACATAGGTGAGGAGAAAATTTTTAAATTCTATTCTGGATTTCACAGGGAGTCAATGCAGAGAAGCTAAAATGGGAGAAATATGATCTTCTTTCCTAGTTCTTGTCAGTACGAGTGCAGTAGCATTCTGGATCAGCTGGAGAGGCTTTAGAGACTTGTTGGGGCAGCCTGATAATAAGGAATTGCAATAATCCAGCCTAGAAGTAACAAATCCGTGGACTAGTTTTTCTGAATCTGTTTGAGACAGGATGTGCCTGATTTTTGCAATGTTACATTGGTGAAAAAAACCAATCCTTGAAGTTTCCTTTATGTGGGAGTTGAAGGACATATCCTCATCAAAGATAACTCCCAGCTTCATTACAGTGATGGTGGAGGGCAGGGTAATGCCATCTACCGTATAGGAGCTATATATCATTAGATATTGTGTTTCTAAGGTGTTTAGAGCCAAGCACAGTAACTTCAGTTTTGTCTGAGTTTAGTAGCAGAAAATTGTCACCCAGGTCTTTATGTCCTTAAGGCATGTTTGAAGTTTAGTTAACTGATTGGTTTCATCTGGCTTCATTGATAAATCATCTGCATAGCAATGAAATTTTATCTGTGTTACCTACAGGAAGCATATATAAGGTGAATAGTATCGGTCCAAGTGCAGAACCTTGCAGAACTCCATGTCTAACATGCACATACTGTACATGCTGAAATGGATCTGATAAATAGGATTTGAACTAGCTCAATGCAGTTTCTTGCCAATTAAATGTTCCAGTCTCTGTAATAGGATATGATATGTCAAATGCAGCACTAAGATCTAACAAGACAAGTACAGAGAGAAGTCCTCTGTCTGATACAATAAGCTTTTTAAGAAGAAGTTTAATTACAGCTACTTTAAAGGACTGTTGTACATAACCTGTTACTAAAGACAGATTGATCCTATCTTGCGAAGAAGTCATAACTAAGGGTAAGACTTTCTTAAGCAGCCTAGTTGGGATTGGGTCTAAGAGACAGGTTGATGGTTTAGATGAAGAAGTTAGTTCAGGAAGGTCAAATGGAGAAAAACAGTCTAAATATATATCAAGTTTTACAGCTGTTTCTAAGGTTCCTGTATTTGAGGATAAATCAGTGCCTGATGAAGGCAGTAGGTGATGCCATTAAAGATGCTCATTAAGTCGTTCCTGTTTAGAGCTACAGGAATACATGGATCAATAGAGTTATGACTCTGTCAACCTGGTCAAAGTGCTGAAAAGGAACCTAGGGCTGTTTTTATTTTCCTCTATTAATGATGAGTAATAGGCGCCTCTGGCATTACAAAGGACCTTCCGATATATTTTAACACTATCTTGCCAGACTAAGTGAGATTCTTCCAGTTTGGCAGAACACCATATCCTTTCAAGTTTTCGTAATCTTTGTTTAATTTGCGGGAGCTAACCTCTTTTGTTTTATCATCTTCTTTTTTGGAGGTGCAAGTGTCATTTGCAGTGAGTCTGCAGCACTATCAACAAGATGATCAATTTGAGAGGGACTAAAGTAAGCAGAGGAATCCCCTGTTGTATTGACATGGCATTAAATTATGTACTGATGGAACCAATTCTTACTTTTAGCTACAACACTATCAGATAGACATCTAGTGTGTCCAGATGCGTTCTTTTGACCCTGGGTACACAGAGTTTTCGGGAGCGAGCTAAGTGTGACAGTGAAGAAAAATGCAAAATAGGTGAGACAAGGAATTTACCATGTAACATACGTTTTGCTGTTTACAAAGCAATAAAAATTCTACAATTCACAAACAGTATTGTAAATAATTATGTTTCCTTTAGCATCATTTAATTTTATATCCTTATAATTTATTGTGTGGCATTCTGTAAATTGTTTTGATACTACTTTAATATGCACTAATATCTTATGATCATTGCAATGGTAATTAAGAAGTCACTGAAAATGACAACACTGTCAGTGTTATAAAAAAATGTGAAAAATTAAATAGCTGCAGCTGCGCATAATGGTTGTCGCAAGAATGGCAGTCTAATGTTGTTGGAAGACGAGAAGATGAGAAAGAGTATTTAGATATCATTCTGATTTTCTGGATAATGATGATGATCTGTTCATGTGCTGCTTTAGGCTTACAGGGAGCTACATGAGGGACTGAGTCCAGTATTAGGGTGCAAGACCCAAAGAAACCATGCAATTCATTTCAGTCTTCAGGTTTTAACAACACGATTCCTTTCAACAGGGGTGTTGGAGGACAGGTCTGGGATATATCAGTCAACATTAAGCCATGTCATGCCTACAGTGTGGGATGGTATTATTAATCAAATTCGGAGACATGATCGAAGCACACATGCTGCAATAAGGGCACCTCGGGAGGATGAATATGTATTTGTGAACAGAAAGCACTGTCGTTCTGTCCATAAAATCTGTGATGGTGCTAACAACGCTAAATCGCCAGGCTCTACCCATGACTCATTTCTACTCTCTCAAAGCAGCATTGGGAGATAACTACAAGCTGGTGCAGTAGCGGATGGATAGCTTCTTGGTAAAATTTGTGCCAGTGAAAATATATGCTTAATATTGAGATTTGGTGGTCTTAAATTTAAAATCCGTTGTGCGTCTCTTTTATAGGGGATAGCGGCTACCCCTAAACTCTTAATGCCATCTGGATTTTACTAACTATATCAAGTCAAGCTTGAGCCACTTAAATAGGTCATTATCTACTATGGCTACAAATTTAGTGTACTTTCACATCCGATATGGTTTCTTTGAACTCAAATTGTTTGATATTCCACCAGATGTGAGAACAGTGGCTGTCAACAAATAAGAAATACTCAACTCTTCCACTGATTTACCAATGTTGCTATATTCATCCCACCCACCGATCAGCCTAATCCACTGAGGATTTGTGTGCTGTGGTACAGAGCAATTGTGCTGCGGCAAAATGAGTGTGGCTTAATTGGAGCAAAGACTTAATGAGCGCCCCTTGAGGATTATCATCTGTGGCTTAGAAATGGCCCAGGTAGCAGAAGACACGGTCAAAAGGATCAGCTCACAGCTTTCTAAATTGGAGTGACAGTGCTGTGCTGCAACTGTGCCAATGGAATCTCTAAATTTTTTATGTTTTTTATTTTTCAAGGAAAGGAACCCTCTGTTCCTTGGAGAGAGGTGAACTAAATAGGAAATCTCCGTGGAAAATGTGGCTGCAGGACCAACAGCATTCTCTCGCAGCTGGAGGAAATTAGTGTTACATTGACTTACTTTTTCCCACTCAATCTTGTAACCTACCATACTGCTAGGGGTGAGAATCACAGGTGAGCTCACAATTCAATACTATCACGATATTCTTCCCACAATAGTAACATATAATATAAAATAATAATCACAACAAAGGCAATTCTGCGATAAATGATATATCACCAAGAAATAACTACAATATATATCTTGAAATCTGTAACAAAAGAAAGAAAAAAAATCAAAAAACAAGAGACGGTCAGATAATGTACAGTAATTATTAACAGTACATTAGTTTCACAGAAAAGAAATGTTGCCAACTGCCAAGTATAAATATCACAACACTATTATGTAGCCTCAGTCTGTGCCTCTCACACAGAGCTGCTGGTAGCATTATCAAGTCTGATTAGAGATAACAGAGAGGCAACATCATGCTAATAACCCAAAGACTTACTCCTTTATTTATTTTCTTTTCTGTTCAATACACAACACATGACCCGCCGTCAATTTTGCTGTAATCAGAGCTTTACAAGATATTCAGGGCTGACGAGTGATCACAGTAAAATGAACATTGTAAACAGCAGGGCAGCATATACATACTGAAATTTTCCCACAGACACGTGCGCGCACACACATGCACACATACACACCACAGAGCCTCTCACAGTAGAGATGCTAGCTCAGATCCAACAGTTACCACAAAGAAACTTTTACAAAGGTCCATGAATGTGCTTCTAGGGGCTCTCTCTGTTTCCAGTGCGAACATGGAGAGTCTGACAGCAGCTGCTCATGGCTAGTGTAGTGATTTTGCTCACATTTCTTCTTTGTTGTCACCTACAAATGCTGTACATCTGGCCATCACCAGGTAGGGTAGTGGAGCTTTTTCCTTTTCGCTCACCCTTTTATGGCTATAAGTAACAATTCTTTTCATTATCTATTAATCTGCATATTATTTTCAGAATGAATGAATGAATTGTTGGTCTGTAAAATGTCAAAAATAGTGAAAAATGTCACAATTCTTTCAAATCCGAGTTATTGTCAATGAATTGCTTGTTTTGTCTTACCAACAGTATAAAACCTGTTATGAATATATTCATAATTTTTACCATCAAACATGACAAAGAAAAACAGCAAATTCTCATGATTGAGTATTTGGAACTAGGGAAGGTTTGATTAATTTATTATTAGAATACTTTGATTCATTTTATGTCAATTATTTCAGCTCTAAACATTATAACCTTTTGAACAACTTTTTGCTTATTGTGATGTCATTTCTTGAAGTACCACCTAAGCTAAAAGGTTATGTAAGTCAAAAACCATAATAATTGATAAAAATATTGAAAATATGGCATAAATTTAAACAAATACAAACATCTGGCATGTTATTTAAATCAAATTTTACAAAATAAACTACAAAACATAGTGATCTAAAGCAATTTTGAATACAGAAACATGAACAAAATATTTTTTAACACAATTAACGTTATTTGAACTGTGTACATTTTTTTAGTTTTTGATATATGAGAGTGTAAAGGCCTTGTAGATAGTTTCATTTTTGCAAGAGCTGTATGTTCACATGCGGTAGTTGTCATCGCAGTTCCTGTCAGCAATGACACATAAGGGCACTTGCAAGCCTGGTACATGACTGGTGTTTCTCCCACACAACTTGCACTTTTTTATTTTCTATTTTTTATTTCCCTCAATCTCTCTCTGTCATGAACTATCTATCTGGCACCACCGCATATTGTCACTACGTTAGTTATGCACCGCATGTAACGTAACATAATGACATCATCAATTTGTGACATGAGCGTACAACATGATGACAGGAAAGACAGAAGCCTTAGCTTTCAGCTGCAAAAAGAATAAATGCCGTAGCTATTATGGTTTTTATTTTAGATCAATTTAAATAGGATTATGCAAACAACAACCTCCTGCGGCCAGTTTGGGGCTGCCCACGGGAGGTCTGTTTTCATAGGATGGAGAAACAAACACACTTAACGACTAAAGGAAATGCTGCCGCCATGGTAGAGAGGTAAAGCAGACCCTTCACTAGGTTTCCAAGCAGTTTATTTCTCCAAGGAGCCAGTCTCCATTTGACAGCCACAGATCAGATGACTGACCAACACAAATGGTTAGGCTCTACATTAAAGTCAGATCAATTCAATCTAGCAACTGTCCTCGCCAGGAATAAAAGGCCACACTGTCAACAAGGCTCAACTCACTTCAATGCTTATTTGCTGTCTTTTTGTCCTTGTTACATAAATACCAGAAACTACTCTGAATGGCCTGCTTTTTAAAGTTGAACAGGTATCTTTGAAGTAGTTCAGTACATGAAGTAGTTCAGTTCACAGCAATGGGATTTTTTTTGGTTTGTTTTTTCCATGAATGTTTTTTCCCCCTTCAAGTGCAGCCCTGGAGGTTCCTTGTGTGAAATAAAACCCTTTCAATCACTGGCTTGTTTCCTTAAGCCTATGTAGTACATCACTGTGTCCCCATTAAATTTATGACCTGACTTAACATCCTCTATCATGAATTATTTCACATTTCAGTTCGGTGGTTTTCAAGGTCTGAAGTCAGCCAGACCCAAGATAGGGCTGGAGCCATCATCTGCAACATCTGTGCTATTCAGCCGACACCCCAGGCAGCAATTTCATTATGTAGCAAGACACAAAGGGCAAATCGAAGTTTGTGCATTCAATTCAACTGATGACACAAACATGCCAAAGGAGGCTTTAAGGCCCAGTTGCATTGATCCAAAGTTCAATTAAATTACATGCACAATAAGGAGCACTAACTACAATAATTTATACTAATACCCATAGACATTGCATTGTGTCTGGACCAAATACCTGTGAGCTGAATTCATGGACTTAACTAACAAGTCACATATTAGTACTGCCAACACACTTCTTTGCGGATGCATGCTTAGTGGTTAGTTTTGTTTCAGTTTACCATAAACTGTGAAAGATTTCTAGGAAATCTTTATTACTTACTGTAGATACAACTTACTTACAATTGTTCTGACATTTGGCAAACGTGCAAAAAAATAATGTTGGTATTAAACTGAAATAATAGAATATGTTATAGATTGATTTCAAGGTTCTCTTCCTCTACAGTGTCTAATATACAGCATATATAACTTTTTAAGTGACTATTGTAGTCAGAACTGCTAAGAGGTTTGTGCAATGTTTAGATTTCTTGTGTTTTTGCTTTTTTTGTTCCTAGATGGACATATCTGCTATCTCAATCATGAAGATAGTAGAACATGTATTTTAAATTCAATTGTAATTCAATTCAATTGTTTAATTTTTAGCTAACTGGATAGCAATTACAACAAACTACATATTTTGACACACTATTAGACAGTGCAACTCAACTGCATGTGCATATCGAAATGCTGCCAGCCTCCGATCCATATTGCCTGGAGTACCTTTCTGAAAACTACAGTATTAACAACCTCCCCCATCTTCCTTTTCATCTGTCTCTCTTCAAAGAGAATAAAACAGAATAGACAAAAAGCTAATTCAGCTCTCTTACTTTTTTACACACAAAGGAAAATGAAAAAAGACAGTATCGAAACATGAGGATTATTAGTTCAAAAGGTCACAAATATGTCACAAAGAAAAAGGGAAACTTTTGGGTCAGAGGTATATCTTTGCAAGTACTGTAGATCTATATGTAACCAGCTTGGATGAAACAAAAAAGGGAACAGTGTCAAGATGTCTGTTATTTAAACATGAACAGACAGAGGTATAGACAATGAAGGAAAATCCACCTCCTTAAATTAATAAAATAATAAAAATAATATAATAAATAAAATAAATAAAAAATGTAGAAGTAACAGAAACAGAGGCAATCTATTTGGCCTAAAGGCTGTTCAAGAATATCAAATATCAAAAAATGTCCCCTTTGGAGAGGATTTAAAAAAAAAAAAAAAAAAGATTGGAACAGGAAAATACGTGTGTCTTTGGCCCTATGCTGAGAGCTCTGTGACCACCACAGTTTAATGTTCCATGAGCACTTTCCTAAACAAAGGTTTATTGCATCATTGCTTGTAGCAAACGGTGTCTGAGTCAGACTCCAACAGTGTCTCAACCTTGGGACCTTGTTTTATGAGGCCAGTCTTGAACAATTTGCAGAGAGAAGACCAAAGAAGAATCCTGCCCCTGCCCTCTCTTGCCTACCACAAGGGTTATGGCATACAGTATCAAACGCTGAAGTGAAGCAGTTATCCTAAATGGCCAACTACAACAGCACTCTCTGAGATAAAGAACTCCAACAAGATTAACACTGATGTTTTTAATCGAAACTGAAGATATAAACATTTTTCCAAACACGTTCCAGTGGTCTACAACTTGTAAAAAAGGATTTCAAGCTTCTTAATTCCTTCCTATTAGTTTCCTCTGCATTGTCAACAAGTCAAAAAGCATTGGTCTTTGATCTTGAACAGCAGATAATTCTTCTAACCTCAATTTTCATAGTCAACAATATGAATGACAAAGTGTGTACAAACATTTGACTGGTACTGTATATCTTTTTAAAGTTTATAATCATAGTATATAAAAAATGCATAAGCCATGTAATTCTATCTTACAGACATTGTGAGTCTCTGTCAAATTCTATTATTTTTTATCACATGCACACATGTACTGTTCTATGCAGTACATTTAGCTGAAGTGAATTGAAGTGATTTAAAACTACTGGCATAAAGCCCTTACACCCTGCCACACAAGAGCACAGAGGACGTGAGACTCTGGGAACCCCGATGTGATAGCACATGCCACCAAATCCACAGTTAATTGGACACTTCCTTCACAACAGGCCCGTGGTAAACAGCAGCAAGCAAATAAGGCTAGGACAAGCTTCCAGAATGAACAAGAGGAAATAGCTCAGATAACGAAACCAACAGCAGATGTGCTGTCCTCTGCAGTATATTGTGTTTAGAACAAAAACTATTCTTTGACTGCATAATCCTCAACATTCTGCTAAACTGATTAGCCTTCCCATGCTTAACAGCTGGTGTCTTAGCCCAATTTGTCCGGCTTGGAAATGTTAAGCAGAATCATGTCTGCTGCATTCTTCATGCCAAATGGACATTTGTGTGTAGAAAATGGTCAGCAGCCAGGTACTGAGGAGGGATTGCACATGATCAAAAAGGATTTCACTGAAGCAGATTGAGGGAAAGAAGATTTATGGAAATATAGCACTGCATTGTGCTGTATGTCTCAATTTTCATGAGCCAGGCTGCATGAGGTTGTTTAACTGCTGAAAGATGTGAGGGTTTAGAGAGCTATCCAGCTCATCAGAAACAGTGAATCCTAGCTGAAGTAAACCAGTCAACTGGTGAAGAATGCTGAACATCTAGCAAGCCAAAGAAACATGGATAATTTTTTTTTCTGATTGTGGTGTACCACAGGCAAGTGAATAGTTGACTTACTGTACATTTGACTCCTCTGGGTTACCTATGTTGTTCTATGCTTATTAGGCAATTGTTTGTTATACACATACCTATCACACTCAGCTGAGAGGTTGATAGCTGGTGTGCTTTGTCACTGAAATTACAAATTTATGGCTAAAGCCAAAATCTAAGAAATCTCAAGAAGCCGATGGATCTGTTTCTGTCTGTGATTAAATCATTTTAAGTGTTTGTGGAAATGAAGATGGCAAAATTTAAATTAAAAGAACAGAAGCAAGCCTGGAGGCCTCTTCCAGAACAACAAAAATAAGAGCTGAGTACAACTCAGGATTGTGGGGTGGTAGAAAGGATGGACCGCCCCTTAGCATCACCCCTGTATGTAACTAATATTACTGTATATTGTTGTATTTTGAAAATAAATACAAAGGGACTTATGGTGGTTGATGCAGTTTTAATCCAAAGATGACTTTTTTAGGATACCGAAATCAGCTGTAATGCTGACTGATGTGTTGCACTGATGTTTTTCACTTTTTGGTGAAATGTCTGCAGTCCTGATATTAACCATTATCCCTTTCTCTGGGCAACACTCTATGTTGCAATTTGTACTCCATATAAGATAACTGAACATGTCATTGTTGTGTTTAATGAAAGATGCTGGGTTAAATAGATGAGTATAGGTAATAATCTCACCACCACTGATATATAATTTTGTATCAAATAAAAGGTTGTAGGAGTTGTAGGTAGTATTATTTTTTCACTCATCATGGTGCCTGTGAACTTTTCCAAACCTGCCTCACAGTGTCAGCAATGCAAGGAGACATCCTTGGTGCCTGTCAATTGTGCAACTCACTCTAGTCCTTCTGCCTGCAAACTGCAGAGAGAACACAAACAGATCTACTGAAGATGGGGACATGAAACAACCAATTTCATCATTTGTACAAGGGAAACATGCAATTTTTCCTATGACATTATATGTTAAGCAGTGGTTAATGTATTAATTAAACAGTCTGCATCTAAAGACATAATTCCTCTTACTTCTGAATTTGCATAGCAAAACACATACAGTACTTTTATTTCATCTAGTGCTCCATCGCCCCTATATTCACATTAAGGGTATGTTTAGTCCACATCGACTCCACTACCATTGTGGACCATAGTGAAAGGTGAAAGTTGATAAATAATCCCTTAAATACACATTAAATATATAAATTTTAAGATTTCTTTGTCCTAAAAATGTAGGACTGACCACTGTGAAGAAAAGCCAAACACTAATGTTTTTTTTCTTCTTCTCTTTTCTTTTGTACCTTCAGCATTTTCTATCAACTCAGAGCTAGTCTAGTGAAAATTTAATTTCATGGGTTACGATGATGCAGATGGGATACTGGTTTCCGGACAATTAGAATTATGTTATTTCTCAAATCGATCTGTCTCTTGGTGACACCCCGATTTGTCCCTTAACACTGTGTATGATAGTGTTTTGTTACAAGCAAATGCTTCCTTCTGGCACAAAGTCTGTCTAAACAGCAATCACCAATTTCAGCATCACATTTTGCATGTGTGTCTGTCACTGTGAGCACAATACTGGGATGAGTTAGTCTTGATTCCTATGCCCTGGCAAATGTGTGCTTCGACTTTGCCCATCTGTGTGACCCTTGAATAATTACTTTATACTCATATACTATTGTCATATTTCATCTTTTTCATGTGAAATCTCTACCATTTTTGCAGGCAGCATTGTGCCCTCAGGAATCAACAATTATTTTTGTTTTATTCAACTTGCTGAATGTTTCTTTCATTTGACAAAGTCTGACAAAATGACTCAGGCCTATGAATTAAGTAATTGTACTTTCGTCTCAACAACTGAAAGGACCGGTGTCAGTCATTCAGTAAAAACTACACCATGCGATATGGTAAACCAGGTCAAGTAAGTCATTCCTCCTATTGCAAAAATGTATACTTTATACATTTACAGTTATTCTTTTCTTTAAAAAATTTGAGAGTGGAGAGTCTGATTGGATTCTTAAATTTAAGTTAAAACCAATCAAACCAAGATCAATTCCTCAAAATATGTTCAGAGTTAGAAAAAACATACAAAAATGTATGTGAGTGAAATGCGGTGAAATGTGAAATGTGCATGCTTTTATTGTAAACATTATTTGTGTATTATCATTACTGTGCCTATTAATTAACCATTTAAATAATAATACAAACCATAAAAGATGCTGTTGTGACAATGCAGTATAGACTGGCCTTTCAACAGCCCCAGCTGTCGAGGAGGACAGCCCAATCAAAGCACCCCAGCTCAAGCATTCACCTCATAGATAAAAATCTCTTTAGTGTTAGCAGAAATGTCAGATGCTATCTACATCCTTTTTAATTGATTTCTCTCTGTCTTCAATCTAGACAGGTATTTCTTTGCTACACTCTCAGTCCCTGATGCTGATGGCAGCTGTCAGTGTGACTCAAGGTTGTACATCTGTAAGTCAACAAGACACAAAATGTGTCCATTGGCTTGTGTCTGTTAAATACACTTAAATGTCACCTATAAACTAGAGCTTTATCATTGTTAGACAAACAACTTCACATTTTTTCAATTTCTTTCATCCTAGATGGAAATCAATTCGCTTATCACCACAAGCAATGCAGATTGCTTTTGGCCGATGCGATAAGAGAAATACTTGACCGCAGAGTTGTGATTTTCACTTTTACTTTCTGTGATTCCTTTAATATCACACAACTGAATGCCCTCTTCTATTGTCAAAGCAAGACGAGGTGAAACAAATATAACATTTTTTCTTGACTGATGTGTTTTTTTTCCCTTAGCAAGGTGACATTATTACAGCAAGACTACAGCTGTCCATTTGAGGATTTGTTTTGTTTTGTTTTGTTTTAACTGAAGGTGGAAAGTAAACTGAAATAAGATGAAGATTTGTTGCCTGATGGTAGGAATATCCATATAAAATGGACTTACAATGAGTAAAGAGTGATTTGGAATACTCTGACTTATTGGTGGTTAGAAGTTATTTTTTTGTGCCATCATTTTAGAGCATTGTATACAGTATATGCAATTGTGTATTTTACTGTATGATTACTCTTTACTCTTTCAAAACTAACAATTAGTCAACAGCTTTTGTAATGAGCCATATTACAAAATATGTTTATTTTGTTTTTGTTTGTACAGATAGATTATTTAGTTTCTACAGATAACTGGCCAAATGTACAGGATGTGACATCATTTCCAGTACTGCCCCAACAGTGTTTTACTGTAGAACTACTTTCTGCTAAAATATCATATCGGTATAAAATCAGTATAAAGTATCAACATCCTGACATGTTGTCATCTCTATGACAGTCTTGGCAGAACCACTGTTGACATTTTCTAGTATAGAGCATGTAACCTGCTTTTGCTCTTCCTTGTTCCTTACATAAATGACAGTATATAGACTTGTATGGTGTGATGGTCTGCTTACATCGTGACATCTGAAATGAAGTAAGCTCTGAATGCATGGTTTGGTCCCTGTGACTGTTCTGTCTGTACTTTAAGTGTTTGGAGTTTGCAAAAGTCTGACATTTGTGAAGCCATGGATTCAGACAAGGTAACGAGCCAAAGAGGTTCACCTGCCAATTTGAGAACGTCAGCCCTGCCAATAAGAATTTCCAATCAAGAAACATATTAGTTGACAGGACCAATAAACTATCATGTTTGGTGTAAAGGACAGATGGTTCTTTCTTAACTACTCAAGAAAGTAAACTTTTTTTTAACATTTATTCAATATTTGACAAAGTTGCTTGTGAACACATTTTTATTCAAACACTTATGGCACAGGAAACTGGGACTGAACAGACAATACTAAGCACTGACAGACTAAAATACAAAATATTTAAGCAGACAGCACAACACAACAAGAAATCTAACTTTTGTCAGTGTGGTTGATTGTATCAGTGAGAACTGTTAACTGTGATTTTCCATACCTTGGACTGATGACACGAGTGAAATCTGCAGCTCCGGTTTACTGCTCATACTGCCATTTGGAAAATATCAGCAACCCCAACATATGCTACTTGCAGTTACCACTATTAACTTGACATGAACAGTTATTGTAGCTGGCAGTTCATATTTACAGAACATCAGATAACACAGCATCAACAGGCTACTTGCCAATAGCACCTGCTGGCATACAGTACATACGCAGGTGTCAAGCAATGGATAAATGGACATTGCAGGGAATGGTCCAGTTGTCATGTGAGTGTTATTCCTTAAGAGAATATATATAATTAGCTTTTTGGATTTACCTGTTAAGATCATTGTTTGTCCTGTGTGTTTGTTTTTGTATTGGTGAAATAAAATACAGTTTTTGTCACAATCAATCACAATGGCAAAGTTGCAAAAAGTAGGAGAAAAAGGCACTTTAAGGAATATTAATTGTGGAGCAGAAACAAGTGAATTATCGTCTGAATAAATGCTGCAGTAGAGTAAAGTATTTTGCACTGGTACATAACACATTGCAACAATATTTGAAATATGTTTGCACCTGTTTGGTGGCTGTATTTGAGGTGAAAACCAATACATTCAAGGTATCTGTGTTTGTGCAGCTCTGAATGACCCTGGAGAAAGAGAGAAAGCAGCTGCAACTTCTCAACTAATCAACACACTGGCATAAATCTCCTCCTGAAGCATAAAAGAGTCAGTGTGGAAGGTAAAGGTGTCAATATCACGTGATGGGTTATGATTTTCAAAAAATCATCAGCAGCCAAGGCTGAACATGCAAGTCACCAGTCCAGCCAGGCTCTTGCTTTACTGCTCAGTTTCATCTATATTCACTCTGCAGTGGTCATTAATATCAATGGGCTACTAATGATTTTCACTCATGTTATCGTGGAATTGTTTTGAGTCCCAGAATCCCAGAATACAAATCCCAGAATCCTCCCTCCTCCTCATTCTTCAAAGGACATTTATGTGAAAGGTACTGTTATAAGAGTAGTGTAGCTCCTTTAAGGAAAAGGGCAGTGTGTAATGTGTGTGCATAGCAAGTGTGTGGTTGAGTGAGTGTGAGAGAATGAGCAGCAGAAAAATGACAGTGAATGCGAGCAAAGCAGAGGAAAAGGTTGGCATTAAATTGTCAGTATGGCAGTAAATGCACAGTACAGGCTACAGAATGTCAGTTAATAAATGCTGCAGTTTCTCAAGACCAAGAAAAGTCTTGTCTGTTGTTTCCCCAACCCCCTGCTGCCGCCACCCCAAAGCAGTCAACCCACGAGAAACACTAAATGTTGATGCTCCTGTCCAGAAACAAGCCTTTCTGTTGTCTTCACTCCGTTCTCCTTCAGTTGCTTTCTATTAAAGAGTAACACCATGCTAGGAAGCAGTGTTTTACTGCCATTTCTGGTGGAAAGTTTTAGACCTGTTTCACCTCTGACCACACCCAGCTTCAATGCTGGGTGACATGTCATGTGGTTCTGGAGTACTGAACACCAGCTGAAGGTCAGCAAAAACAAAATTTTCAGGGGGTATCAAGCCCCTCTTTGAATGTAAACCTTAAAAACAAGAGTCAATCAGTGCTTTTCATAACAACCATGTTTCAAAAGCAACTCATAGTTCCTCTACAGCACATAAATGGTTAAATTTAATCAACGAAAACTATTTGATTAAAAGAAAGATCATCCAACCCATCCCCCCACAGAAATCCCAACCATTCACCTGACCTCCAGCCTGAGAATCGTTGCTGGTGTATAACAATGTGAAACTAGTTTTGCAACCAACCAAAAAAACAATTCTGTTTTGAAAACAGTGACATGACTCCCCTCATCCATTCCATCCACACACACTCAAGGTGCTCTGATTGCCTAGTAGTTCCCTGTGAAGTGGACTGCACAGAGTACTCAGCCATGTTAAGTAAGATCCCAAAGCATAGGGAGCAAAAAATGCTCAGTTCAAAGGGAACTGTGAACTGTGTAGGTAAGAACTGAGCAACAGTTTATCAGTTCGCTGGTAGTTGACAAGCAAGATTACAAATCAGTTATTGCTCCTTACTAAAGCACCAAAAATAAATAATGGAGCTATTTTGTGCACCATTCATAATTATCAAAGATGACACAATATGAATATTAAATAATAATAATCTGCAAATAATAAACATATAATATTCCAAAAATAGTCTGCATAATATAATATTAATTTCTTGTAAATTAATCAAATCACATTTATTCACAAGTTACATACATTTCAATAGAATACGTTTTGTAATGGGGTCAGTTTTTGTTTTTAATATATATTCAATGTTTCATTTCAGAAGTGTAAAATTTCCACTGTAGCAGTAGCAGGTATCTGAGGTGTTTATGTTACCAGGGTAATGCACAAAGGAAGTAATGTCTGCATTGGTTGTGTTGCAGCGTCTTCCAAAAGGAGGAATTTTGTTCAGGGAAGTTCTCTTAACTGACATTCACTGTACAGGAAGGAGAGAGTAGGGAGTACTGTTTATTACACTGTCCGTCTCTCTGTATTTTATATTTTATATTTGTCCTGCCAAGGCATTGCATCAGGAGCTGGTGTAGGCCTTCTTGACAAGAACTTTGAGGCACCTTGAGGATCAATAGGAGATTGAATCGTCACTGCACCAAAAGCAAAGCTACCTCTTAAATCGATGACTGGCAACTGCTAACGGAAGACAGGTCCTGCTATTCTGCTTTGTGTTTCCCTTGTTGTTTTGCTTACCATTACATGCCCACTACTTACTCTTCAGACTTTAAAATCTCTATACATCTTTTCTACAAGTACCATTTAATCAGCCAAGACCTGTATTTATTTGGTGTTTTTTGCTTGTTTTTTTTTTAGTCAAACATTTGGTACTGGATAAAACTATTGATTTGGTCAATTAAGTTATTGCCATATTCATGTCTAATCAAATTTCACATGTACAAGTAAAAGGAATAAAAGTAAAATGTCCTGCATGTACAGTATAAACGCTCCTGTAAATGAGAGTAGTCAAGCCTACAGAGCCAGAGGAACAATGTTTATACTTTTCTAAACTTTGTTATTTCAGAATCTATGCAGCTCAGCAACATCCACCATACATATCTATAATCCCATGTTCCTGTGCCCCTTTCTGGCTTTGGTTTCTGGAAGTCCCCTCTTATTTGGCACTCCGTGTGTGTATGTATGTATGTCTGTTTGTGTTTTCTCAACCCATTTACAAAAGAATAAAATGAATCATGAATAAAAAAGAAATTTTGTTCCAATCATGTTTGTCTTCTTCCTTTATCTTTTGTAAAACAAAAATATTTTCATTCAACTTGCTTTATGTTGATAAGATGTTGCACTTATTTAGTAAGGGATTTGGCTGTGAGAAATGTAAATTTCTTAAGCTTGACCTTTTCTCCAGATCTTTTCAAACTACTCTGTTTGCTATCCAACTGTTGAATGATATATGGGAGCTAAGTCCATCTAGATGAGGAACCTAATTTATTTCCTGATATGTCTGTGCTCTATTCTTCAGGCTATCGGTTGCCATTTTAGCTGCGATGCTTTACAGACAAGAATGTATCGATTGAGACCCCGGATGACTCTAAGCTGTAGCTACCTTTGAATCCATCAGGCACTGACCAGAGAAAGATTAAACAATGTGTGTGAGATATTATGTGCAGTGTCTCACTGTGCATTGCTCCAGTTTTCTTTAAGATCACAAGTCTAATGCATTCATTGTGATTTAAAAAAGACAGCATCCACAATCTTGAAAATCCATAGCACTTAAAAGCTGTTCTAAAGTAGTGCACACAGCTGCCGAATGGTCTTTTTGTAGTGCTGACATGAAGTAAGTATTGCATGCAATTGCATTAATGGAGAATCTGTCACATGTGGCCATTTTGACAAGAATTCTAATTGTTTCTGCTGTTTGAGGTATAGACACATGGCTCTGGCATTTTGCTGTTATATTAGGGGCATCCTCTACACTCAACCCCATTCAAATTCCCTTGTACACTCTGATTTGGTGGAGTTGAAGAACTCCTACAACATAACTGTGTACCAAGGTTAGATTCCATTATACAAAATAGTGATGTTGCATTTAAGAGATACGGCACAGACTCACATGGACATGCAAGTTTGCTGGGTTCCCATAATCATTTTTATCCATGAATGGACATGGATTTTGGCAAGAAACTCGGGAAAAATAATGGGATTGCAAGTCCTGAGCTGCAACCATAGTTTTAATCAGGTGGATTAAAAATATGTGTGCTCAAAAGTTCCTGAGGACACAGAGTAGTCCAAAAGAGCACTTAGATATCTTTTACAAGGATTGTTTTAATGGCAAAGTATCAAAAATTAATTTTAGGCAAAGTGAACGTCATGAGGATATAATTGCAAAAGTAAATTTGGCTGTGAGGGAAATAATATACCACTAATATGATCAAAATGAGTTGTGCCATGAACGGAACATACTTTTTCAAAATGTGATCACCATTCAGATATGTTGTGACATTTTTCAGGAAATCCTGAGTGTCTCAGTTATGGTAAATAGACTGTACTTGTATAGCACCTTTCTAGTCTTCTGACCAGCACTTTTACAGTATGAATCACATTCACTGATATTCATACATTGAATGGGTACAGGGGCTCCCAACCTGCCCATCATAGGAAACTAACCATTCACACACATTTGGGGTTAAGTATCTTGCCAAGGACACAAGGACACAAGGACACATCAGCATGTGGGAATTGAACTCCCAATCTTCTGGTTAGTGGACGACCCACTCTACCTTCTGAGCCACAGCCACCCCAGCTGTGAGTAAACATATCCTATATTACTTCCGTTAGATCTTTTTTTTTTACCATTGAACTGCATATGTACTCAACTGCAGGCCTCATTGACTAGTAAAAGGGCTTGGCTTTGTAATGAATGTCAAAGGTGAAGGTACAAAAACAATCCAACACTTGTTCTAGGGGTCCTAGCTTGTGACTTTTTGTCAGTTTGGCATTTCGCCACACTAACCATTAGACCTTTACACAAATCATTAGCCAGGGTGATGTGAAGAGCAATGATGGAATCTATAATCTCTGTCCCTTTATCTGGCTGCTCAATTTAATGACCAGGCAGGTGTTAATGATGATGGAGACCAAGACTGGCTCTGGCCATAGAGCCATGAGCAGGGCGTAATGGGGTGAAAAGATTGCTTTGGGACAAAAGTAAATTATGGCCTTCACAATCAATAGTAAGCATGACTGAAAGCCAATGGGGCTTTGCTCCAGTTCTCATAATTATAGGGAGGGAACCCATTGATTCTTCCTTTTTATACAATGTTTGATTCCAGGTATTGACTTTATTGAACATAGCACTCACCAAAAGTATTCTGTAGTGGCTAAATACATTAGTAAGCATACTATAACAATAAATAAATATGAGAAAATATTTTAGTAACAAAGTCATATAGATGTTAAAAATGAGTAACTGAGAGTACAAAGTTTGGATGTATATTGTCATTTCTTTGATCATTCACATCAGAAAGTACTAGTCAGCCTACCTCCAAAATGTGAGGTTGTTTCTACTTTTCTGTTGTGAGACAAAAGCAATTTTAGTTCAAGATGAGGTACAATTTTTTAAGCAAATAGTGGATGATCGTTTTGTCAAGAAAGATCAACTGATGGTTTACCGAGACATAGTAGAATGATTGAGTCCATGCTGTTATATGTGGCTTAAATCATGTCCCATGGCTTAAATATAAGGTCGACAATGAGAGAGAAAATTGGCATCTTTCACCTGATATTCTTTTGTTAATATACACTTCTATCATAATTGGGAAAAGTGATAAAACTTAATTTAAATTGCATAGAGTAATGAATCTAGATTCATATCCTCACAAGCCATTTCCGCACAACTAACTCTAAACTGACCTAGAGACTTAAAAGAACATATACACAGCCAAGTATCTACAAATGTAACAATGCAAAATCGTAATGGTCAGTTATCATGAATGTAAGGAAGATTCTGAGTTAATTTTAAAAAAAAAGACAACATTAATTTAGAAGAACAAGACAGCAGCCAGACAGAGAGAGAGAGACAACCTTGGAAAACAGATGTCAATGTTAGTACAGTCTAAATGCATCCATTTAATTTATCTGTAATGGCTTGTAGTGTAGTTTTGCTGTATGGTCATACTCATAGTTACTGTTCTTCCTATGTATATAAAACAATTCTTAGAGAGCTGTATGTCTTCAAATACTTTATCTACTGAACAATAAAAGCCTTTTCTGTGAATATGTGATGTTTCATCAAATTAATTTCCAATGCTTGTTCAACACTTAGTGAAATGAGCTAAAAAATCATTTTGCAGTATTCTATTATATTAACCATCATCTTATATTTAGATCAGTCGAGTAGTATTTTGTTTTTTGTTTTAGCACTTAAGGTATATTTTCCCTTTCTACCTGTACATGTTGGAGAAAGTCCGTGTCCCCAAGTTTGCAATATGTAACGCTGTCAGATCAACTATTTTTATTTCTAAATTTATTATCTATTTTATTTGGCATCTTGGTTCTGCCATTAAGAATTTTAACTCATTAACCAGCCAAGAAGCATAATTATTCCTGGCTGTGCTCCTTTATGGTGCATGTTTGTCAGTTAAATTGCTCATAATACTTAAGACTAATGATAGAGTTCCAATCAGCAACTGTTTTTTTGAGAAACCTCCTAACAACTGAACTTCTCTTAAATTATTAATTAACATGTCATAATTTGTATGACCTGTAAAAATGATCTTCTGAATTGCTGTACACATCTTAATAAAGTGGTGTGACAATTCACGGATCCAAACCAATCTCGATATTTTGGATACAGCTACATCGATTCAAACTGCTTGGATTTTATTTTTTAAATACAATATTGGCTTCCAACGAAGGAAACAAGATAATCAAAATAAAATGATTATTGTGCCGCATTTCATTTTGCAATGATGTTCTGGCTTTGTCTTGTGTTACAAATCCAGCACATCGTGTGTTGGAGCAGCCAGACAGCGCAATGAGAGACAGACAGGCTCAACAGAGCTCTTCCTCACAGCACGAATGTGTCTGAATTTATCAAACAGTCAAATGTTCAGCAGTGGAAATTGACTTGTTTAGACATCTACAGGCTACTTTGTTTTAGTTTCAGTCAGACTTTGGATGCAGTTTGCTATGTGTAATGATCTCTCCTTTCATCCAGACGCTCAACGCTGTGCTTTCCCTGTCTGCAGTCTGTCATTGTGCACATGTTTACTTGTAAAAAGCTGATTAGAAACTTGGTTATGTGTATACATGGCAGAGAAATCAGTGTTCTCTGGGGAGTAATCTGGAGAGGTCTACCTGTGGAAAACTGGTTTCCACAGAAAGAAGAGAAGAACATATATTATGTATGGATATTTATGTGTGTGTGTGTGTGTGTGTGTGCACATGTATAGTTACATATGTTTTATGTACCTATTTTTTTCATGTTCTTTTTCATTTATTTGTTTTTCATTATATTTAAAGTTCAAAGAAATCCACTGTTAAATAGATATTTTTTTTAAAGTTTAATAAATGCTTGATGTTTCCAAAGTCAATGATTAATTGTGTTAAATAATCATGATCTCAATATTGACCAACATAATCATGATTATGAGATTTTTGCCATAATCCAGCAGCCCTACTATCAGTACCCCCAGATATATTTGTGATACATATATATTTCATTTTTTACACCTAATAATTGCCACTGGAGGGCCTTTCACATTGTGTTTCTCTCATTTGATCTCTAGATTTAAATCTCTTAGTAGACGCTCAGCCTGCCTGTCATTCCCAAAGGCACACATACAAATCATGTATCTTTCACATACTTTCTGCATTGCAGTTGCAAGTTATCCTTTAAGGTTTCATCAGTTTACTCTTGAGAACAGCACAGTATGCTCTTCCCTAAACCTGTTGATTAGTTATACCCCTTACCTTATGTCATATAACCTTATTAACTTGGTTAATTTAGAGACACCTGATTACTAATCATAACAGCAAGTGTGTTTTAATAATACACGTCCCAGAGTTCCCTACAAGACGATCAATGCAATGACTACCAGGGGCAGAAAACATGCTTTGGGTGCATACTCTGTCAGAAATACAACAAAAGAAGATCAAATTATCTGTCTGTAATCTGTTTACATATTTAGGGCCATCACTGCTTTGAACTAATTGTTAACGTTAGCATGCTAACATGCTCACAAAGTGTTAACATGTTAACACATGTATTAGCATGTTAACATGCTGACTGATCTTCAGCAGGTATAACAAGGAATCATACTCTCGCACTGTTTTGATGAAGACTAAAGAAGACAGCAACAATGTCATCTGACATGGTGACACTGAACTCAACTGATGTTTCCTTCTATATTACATAAAATGCATGCATGCACCAAATTTTGCCATGCATGAGTTGTTTCCTGCGAGTTACTTGTGCATGGATACACAATTTGAATCCCACACAGGGAAGGCAAACTTTGCCAGGAAGAATGCAAACTTTTACATAGATAGGCTAACACAGAATGAAAAAAACCTCCAAATGAAAGATAAAATTAGTTATGTCAGTAAAGCAGCCCCTATGTGATGTATTTTTTGAAGTAAGCAAACGGGCTATTTTGTTACGGCAATGTTTCTAATTCTAGAGAAACATAAGTTTGCAATGGATTTATAAATTGCCACATAGCCACTTATATTTCCAGATATGCACTGGACCACTACACATAGAACCTACATACAGTAGGATGACACTGCAGAAATAAATTTTTACAATGATTACTCGTCATGTTTTGCTACTAACAGATGAAATTCCAAATGATATCTCAACCTCAAAGCTAGGTTTCTTTTTCTAACCTTAAAAAAAGCCTTGCTGAGCACACTGCAGTATATACTTTTATAATGGCTTTTTGCTATGAATGAAGCCACAGGGGATCCTTGTGATCAGGAAGTTTCACCCCTGGTAGGCTACTAAAGGGACAACAAAACCCTGGGTAACAATGTCATTACTAGTAGAGCTTCCAACACACTGGCTTGATCTTAATAATCTCAGGTTAGCCCACACAGGAGATGATGACAGCTTTTCTGTCTAACCTCAAAGGAAAATTCTTGTGCTACTCTCTCTGGCACAAAGTAAAAAAAACCCAAAACAAATGTAAAGCTTTTCTACGTTCATTCTCTGACAGAGACACGTACGCTTTTAGACAAGAAGAACTTCCAGAGGGACTTCTATGGTAATTCAAACTAACATGGACACTCAAATGGCCAGGAGGCTGTTACTGCTGACACAGTCGCCAAATGAGGCCCCAAATGCGTCATTGTAATTAGTTACTGTTCGCATGACATTCTCATTAATGTGCATATCACACCCCTTTTCCGCACCTGTCCCCATACTGGAGGTAAACATCAACAAATTCACAAGGTGTCAAGGGGTTAGCTCATTAGCTCAACCGTAAATGACAGCAGACATAAATGCAGAGATCAGAGAGCTCATTTTTAGAGAGCATCACAAATGTTATGCCACTGTTAGATTAGATAGTTGCATGGATAAAATGTCTGCTGTAGAGAATATTTAAAAATGGATATATTGCCTCTGTTTAAATGGAAAAGCGGTCTTAATGAGTTTTCATTATCACTTCTGGTATTTTTGGCTTCTCGTTTCCCTTAATTTGGATTTGTGAAACACAGGCTTCTTGCTCAACTCCATTGTGTTGTAAGACCAGATGGGTTTTCCTCTGTTTATAACTGCCTCCCTGTCTTCCAATATAATATTGTTTTATAAAGGGCTGTAAATGTAGCAGCAGTGTCAATGTTGTGTGTGCTCCACAAAATCAGAACTACCATTACATGGCCAGATTGACTGAAAAAAACTTCCATTGAACATTGTGGGAAAAGGGATGTAAAGTTCTTGCACACCAGAATGACTTACTGACCAATGTGTCTGATAAAAAAAACTCCTGAACACTGCTCATTACCGGCACTCATTTTATTTACAACCAGTGTACAAAATTAGCACCAGCCTTCAGCCAAATGCTGGTAAAATATGCAAGAGGTTGCTTCACTCACCAAAAAAACAACAAAAACAAAAAAAAGAACAATGGTAATCTATTGAGTGGATGGTTAATTTTGAACATTCACTAAACATTTGGCCGGTGGACAAAAAAGTTAATTTTGCACCCTGTTTACAACAGTGACAGTTTGCAAGGTTTTTTGTTATTTCACAGGTACAGGGAGGTGACATGGATTTGTGCAAAGTCTATGATATATTTTTAGTATGATATCCATGGTTATTTATGTTATGGAGTTTAAGAAAGTGGACTGAGTACACTGTAAAAGAACAAATTGTGGTTGAGGCTATCTGTGCCTCATAGACAATTGATTTCTCTTTGTCTAAAAGAAGAAAAGGGTTGCAATTTCTGCAGGTAATTGCTGATGTTAATCACAGTCATATTTGAGAGAGGGAAAAACCTCTGCCATTCTTCTAAGCAAGCAAGGCCAGTGGTCAGATGCCCCTTAACCATGAAGAGCTTCAGTGACTAATTACTGCAGTCCAGCTGCCTACACTCTGCAGAGCACTCTCCCAGCTTCTCTATCCAAGCACTTCTTTTCTAGTCTCTTCTGTAATCACAAGTCCTTATCCAGTTGAGTAAGACCACAATGTTATCTTGAGATCGCTCCTCTTTGCATGCAGTAGGAGTGACTGACCAGGTGGTAGCATATTTGCTCCATTCTTGTTTGAGTTAATGTAACAACTGTGTCTCTGTTAAATTACTACTTGGGAATAGTTAATACATTGAAAAGAGATAATCAATATAATTTAACCAGATATAAACACTTTTATACATCACTGAAGGCCATAGAAATGAGTTGCAGGATTAATCTGACTTCTTGTTGGAATGCCCAGTTACATGTGAAGCATGTGCATGACATAGAGTTAAAGGACCAGTGTGTAGGATTTAGTGGCATCTAGCAGTGAGGTTGCAGATTGCAACTAAATGATAACCCCTCGCCCCCATCCCTCCCTTTCAAGTGTTTAGGAGAACATACAGTGGCTGTGAAAGTTGCAAGAAACGCCAAAGGCCCTCTTTAAAGCTAGTGCTTGGTTTACAGTAGAGGGCTACAGTAGAAGCATGGTAGTGTTACATGGCGGGCTCCGTGGAAGGGCCCTACTCCTTATGTGGATATAAAGGACACGTTTTAAGGTAACTAAAACCAAATAATTCTCATTTTCAGGTGATTATGCACTAATTAATACTTACTTATGAATATTATATTTAATTTCTGCCAAGTCCGTGACACTAAATGCCACTAAATCCTACACATTGCACCTTTAATAAAGGCATTCATACATCCTGCCTTAACATGGTGTCAAATTTAAAAGAACTTGAAATTGTAATAGTCAATAATCATCATCATCATTGTCACTGTATCATTCAGAAAGAGGCCTGTCAAAGAGCAGAAAACTAACTTACTTTTCAATGATGTGCAGCCCGTTCTTCATTGTGATATTCAACAGAAACAGTGGTAGAAGTCTAAAGATGAGATACTGCTGACATGAAGGAGAAGGGGATGTCTGGCAGGAATCCAGTGCAGCTTTTAATGGGTAGTCCAAAATCACACAATTTGTTCCTAGTTCCAGTGACTCTTTACACCTATCCATCCAAGCTCTCTATCCAGTTCACTTTGCTGCATGGCCATGTTGCAGAGCAACAGTATTGATTCTCCTTTTGTTTCCATCTTTTTTACTTTCCTTTATAGTGAACCATCTCTCTGTTGGTACCCAGTATTCATTCTCCTTTCTTTTTTCTTCTATTAGAAATACTGCTTTCATCAGTGAGGACAAAGCCAACTCCTGTGTCCACTCGTTTTCTACCCTGTATCATTAGTGACTTTTTTGTGTAGAATGATTGGCCTCTCCTACAGCTAAGTAAAACAGTCTTGTTTTTGTTATAGAGATCCACCAGTGATGGCTGAAGGTCACTGCAGTACCTGCAGATGGTTAAACCATCAGCTTGAGATGTTAATGTACAGTAAAGTATATTTAAAAAAAAGCAAGACAACAGTATCTCTTTAACATTGCCAGGCTTGGTTTCATTTTGTGAGAATAGTTAGCTTGAGCTGGGGGGCAAAAATAAATAAGGTAAATTGTACTGCCTGTCTTGCATGCTGAATCTAATTTGTTTGTTTTGGGTTTTTTTTTTTGTCCTCCGAAAATCTTTCACTACAGCACCATTTGAAAGAACAACCATGGGCATACTGTTGAGTTACGCCAGTCGGCTGTGTCCCAACACCCTGAAAGCAATCTGTATAGCATCCACTCCCTCCAGGCACTTGGGAAGCTCACTTAAAGACATCAATACTCTGGGAAATGAGACACAGAGCAATGGCTTCAGATACTGAGAAGTTAGACGGCTGACTGAGATGCCCTTACATCTTATTTAAGGTGTTGCTACTCAGTGCAGTGCAGTAGAGTTCACTGAGTGCTGCTTTCTCTGCTTTTTCTCTTGTTAAAACATCAAACAGCACAAGATGACCAGCCAAAAGGCAGTAATAAAGAATATTCAAGGCATGTGAACTGCTATTGATAAATTAAATAAATGTTTTGTTTAGTTGCAATTACTCTTGAGAACAGTTGAAATTGTCTAATTTTATACATATTGGGACATTGGTTGCTCCATGTTCCACTTGTAACATGGAGCTTTCTCAGAGCCATGAAATAACTTTCAAGCTTATCTCTGGTTGAGCCAATTGTGTGTGAGGAACTGTATTCAATTTGCCCAATATTCACACAAAACCAAACTTGCCCTCCACAGTCTGTTAGCAATGTTGATGGATTCTCAACAATGTGCTTCAATTAACTCAAACTTCAAATATTATGTTTAAACATTTTCCCCTCCAACCTATCCACAGCTGAAGATATTCAGCAGTACATGAGAAGAAGGATTAATCCTTACATTGAATATTCAGATAATTTCCCTGCTTCTCTCCTGGAACATTGCACTGTCAATCAACTGTCAGGCGTTCAGTCCTTGCTGTCAAACCTTCCTTATTGCCTTGGCAACAAAAATGACAAGTGTACTGGGAACACAAATAAACTGGCATTAGAATGGCAGAGGAGGGACTTGAAGATAGCTGAACAAGTCACTGATAAAAGCATCACAGATTACTCATTACAAATTGCCTACAATCTATCAATTTATATTTCTACCTAAAATTGAGGCAGTATGAAAACACTAGGATGCAAAGGTTAAGCTAGTCTTCCTTAATCTGATGAACTGATGTTATATCTATTCAGATGAGTGACACAGTGTTAACAGACATAGAGTTGAAATGTGTCTCAGTGGGAGATTTTAAAAAGTTCCAACAAAGAATGCATCATCTCTGTGTCTGCCGCAACTCACTGCAGAGATTATGTTGTCACAACGTCCTAATGTTGTCACAGTGGCTCTGCTCTGTTATCACTTAAGCTCAAATTTAAGCATTACTTCATATCTACACATTCAAGTCTAACCCAACAGGCAACAGAATCCTCCTACACTTTGTTAGTGGCATAAAGAAGCACTGCAGCACCACCGGCAACAAGCATGTGTAACATCTGAAAAAACAACAAAAAAACAAACAAAAAAAGAAGCAAGTAAGTTTTGCGGCATCAATGAGATTCATAATGACTCCTCTTATGTACATTCATTCCTAAGTTACTGCTGAAAACCACTGTAACTGGTGCCAACTCTTAATAAATTGCCATATCATATCTTAAATCCATTTTGGATAACACTATTAACACAAAACAACTGATAAACAAATCAACCCAACATTTAAAAAAGAGGTTAATATAAGACCTCTTAACTATTTTTTAAAGGTGAGAATGGACATTTCTCAGCTTAACTTTTTTTGACATCTTTTTCTTGTCCGTGGTCTCTCTCCCTCTCTCCATCTCTCTCAACACTCTCTGTCTCTGCCTTTCTCCAACTCTCACACCACAATCATCTTTATCTGCTACTTACAGCTAGGTGGCAATGTGAAGTCTAATCTATACTAGCCTCCTGTTGATCTGCATACCACATAATGCATCCTTTCATGCTCTGCCACCTCCTCACCCCATAACATGATGCTGCTGACTGTCAGTTCACCGGAAGAGCCTCTGATGTGGCAATTTATGCTACAGCTACTGCTGGGCTCCTGGTGGGCCTGAGGTTGGAAAGTGATGATGATGTGTTGAGAGAGACGAATGCAAGATGCAAGTTTGCATAAGAAGGTATACTGTGGGTGGCATCAAAGGGATTTGATGTCAATGTTGGGCTCCTAGGTAGGCACCAAGGTTTTAGATGTATTATAATATGTTAAAGGTAATGTATTTTTTTCTTATTTTTATTTCTGTGTGCCTGTGAGAGTGTGCATATTGCAAAATGTAGCAATTCCTAATCTTGACTTTGATCTTTTAATGAATTCTGAACTACTAAGGCTTCTGTAAAGTTTTTTTTTTCTTATATTGTCTTCACCACAGTGCAGATATAGTAAATCCACTTTGATAAAAAACCTGTTTTCTTCAACAGGATTACAACACAAGACATGCCTGTCTATATCTTGGTGCCGCAGTTTTGCCTGTGTCTAGGGCTTCATTAAACCAATCTCAAAGAAAAAATGTAAGATCTCGGTCTTCATTGAATCAAAAGGCATGTGTGCCAATCCAGGGACTGAAAAACAAGTTGCATCATGAAAAGTGACATTTGAAAGGTGAAATTTGTGAAAAGCCGTGGGAAATGTAAAACAAGTACTTCTTAGACAGGGACAGGCCAAGTACAGTATGGAGGCTTTGATCATTGAGTAATGTGAATCACACATCACCAATGTGGAAGCTCTTGCCAGTATTAATTACCTCACTTGCTCTTGAAAAAGGTACTTAAATTGAGCCTTATCAGCTATACCGTTTTTTTGGGTTTTTTTTTTTCCTTGATCTTGGTGCAAAATGTACAGTATATAGTGCATCCTAAATATACCACTTCAGCCAGTCATTTACTTTGAGAGGTTAGATGTGAATGTTAATAGCATGGTCCCTTCTCTTTGGTTTCTCATTGAATATTGTTTTCTATACATTATTGTCTTACAAAAATAACACATAAAGATAAATACAAACTTAACTGAATTAATAGTCACAATTACAACTTACAAATAGCATACACAGGGCTCTATCCTACTTCCTTCCAGTGTAAAGCTAGTGGTTGGGCAAACACTGTTTTTGCCATTTTGCTTAGGCCCTTGTCTACTTTTTGGTGTCTGCTCTTGTTTGGTATTTCATGTCTCCAAACAAACATGTTTGCAGCAAGGTATGATAGGTGTAACTATCCGTGTTTGTGGCTATGTTTATGGTGATTAGGCAGTGCAGTACAATTTTGCTGCTCATTTTGGTTTGAAAGTACATTTGCTAAAACCTGCTCAGAACAGCTCTTATTTCAGACTTATGGAAATCTTTGTGGCTTTAGTCGTAAGTTTTGTACTCACACAGGCCTCTCAACAATCACAAAACTCCTTTCATATATAATAAGTTTGGTCTCTACACCCTTTTTCCCATCAACAGAAGATGATATGTGCCTCAAAATGCAATTTTTTATTGTGATTAAAGAAGAGTCTTACCAATATTGTCCACATCACTGACTGCAATCCGGGGTTCTGTTTGATTAGTGAGTTGCCCACAACAAATTGGTGAATGTCAAATATTTGTCTGTGCAGTTGATTAAATGCCTGTAGTCATCACACAGGAGCAGGAATGATGCCACATTTCACCTACAATCAGGAGAGCTGTACATAATTTTATGGATGGATGGCAAAGCAGCACTAACTTCATTAATTCTTTAAATCTCCCGACACAGTTCTGTTGACAGAATTCAATGTTTTGTGTTTTTCTGAACACCAGACTGAAGCTATTACTCACAGATTTCAAGTATAACGGAAAAATCATTTTGAGTAACGTGGCTGACCTCCGAATGAGGCCATGAAATCTGTCGGGACACTTTTATTAGGCCAATGGAAAAAAAGGTCCAAACTCTGCATCAAGTATCAAAATATTTTTTCTGTATTGTATTTTTACAATGAATTTTACATACTTATTAATTTAATGAGTGTAAACCTACATCAGCCACACATTCCATGTAACACCACATAATTAATTATCTATTCTGCATGCCATGACCAAATAAAACAGGTTAGTGAGCACATTTTAAAGTTTAAACATTATTTGTCTTTTTCTTTTGTTTTATTTTCCTCACACAGGTGCCATCTGCAAGCCATACCTGCCCCACACCAGCAAAGGTGTGATTCAGTATTTGTCCTACTAATAAATGTTTTCAGCTTCTTCCATGCAGGTTGCACCTGGCTGTGCCTGGTTTGCACCAACACCTGTGGTCACTAAAATTGAAATAATGTTCTGGGTACGCCCATATGTGAATGCCTGGACATTTTGTACGTTTGTGTTCCTATTTCAGGAAAATAGAGCCAACAAATTGTAGTACTTGCAGTATTCCTCAATAAAAAGATTGTCATTCTATATTTTTAGGTGTTAAAATGTACAGAATAAAATGCAAAGTACAGGGGAAAACTGAATGTGAAATCAGCCACAGAATGATTTGATGATGATCAGTGAAGTTAAAGATTGACTTGGAGAACCCAGAACCAATCCCCAGTGACCTTTATAAGCTATGCTTTTTTGCGGGTGAGAACAAGAAGAATATATGAAGAAAATTGGTTTTAAATGCTAGATAATAAAACAATGCTGCACTCGTCTTATTTTGCCCTTTAATGAACTGACCTGATGCAGTGGACCACACAAGTGTGAAATGCAATTGCTGTTTTTTGTGTTATTTCATTTTTTTTGTTATAATTGGATTTTACAAGCCATTTGCAAACCTATGAATCCAATAATAATTAGATTCAATTCTTTGCTAAATACAGATCTTAAAAAAAAAAAACAAATTATAGTAGCATCACTCCTACTCACTACTCATTTTTGTACGTTAACTGTCTGCTTTTGCAACAAATGTTTTAGAGTATGTTGATTAGGTTAGGTCTCAGTAACTTTTCAAGAACTAATATAAATTATTACTGTAATTTGAAATTATGCATTTTGCACTTCTTCATGCATTTCTTACCTAACAACCAGGTTTAGCCTTAAATCCATTTTAACACACTGAGTTATGGAGGCAACAAAAGCTCCAAATTAATAATACTCCAACAGTAATGACTCTTAAATATAAATATGGAAACTGCCAGGGAACAGTTCATAATTGTATGACTACTCTAACATATATGCTTTTCATATTGTTGCATGGTGTGAATGAGATACAAAGCCACCAGTGATGTTGATTATTGTGCTAGGCTAGAGGTGTTGCTGGTAATGGTGTGAATGCTGGGGAATAGCATAATTTCTGAAGCTTTGTATTTTATGACTAACTCATGGCATACACCAAGATGTGCAAGATGGCCACCTGACAAAGTATGTTCTGTATAATTGTATTTTATTGTTTTAATTTAATTTAATTTTATTGTTTCAAATGTGCTTAAATATCAACAGCAATTAAAAAAATGTCAAATCTACTTTTGACCTCGGTGTATTTTTTTTCCCCAAACACTACAATACAGGTGTTCAGCATAGTGAATCCTCAAAACAGGATTAAGAATGTAAAAAAGTACTCAACTCCAGGGCTTCTGGTTTTCAGCTTTGAAGTCTGGTTCATATACAGTACCAGTCAAAGGTACGAACACACCTTCCTATTCAATTCATTGAGAAAGTGTGTCCAAACTTGACTGTTACTGTACATTCAAGATTAATCCAAATTATTGCCATAAAAATACAAACCCTTAACAAAAGAATGATGATGATGACATATATCTGTCTACACAGTCACACTGTGAGGACTCGCACACACACACACACACACACACACACACACACACACACACACACACACACACACACACACACACACACACACACAGTGTTTTGTTGACCTTTCACTCTTAATTTTTTTATGTATTGTGGGGTGTATTTCATGGAACATCTTTGACTTAAGAGGATCAACCCATTTTCACACCTTCCTTTTGCCTTAAAGTAATAACCTGACCATGTCCAAGATAATAGCAACAGCACAAATAATATTTCAAGTGTGATTTTTTTTTAAAGGTGGAAGATAAATAAACATTTGCACCTCCATTCTGTGTTCCAAGCTCAGCATTTCATGTCTTGGAAGACTCACAAGCTGTCTGAAAAGCTACAGTTAGTATAGATCATTTTTACTGTCATCACAATACCAGTAACTGCAGGCTAGTAACAGCAACGCCTGCTCCCATTTCGTCACCCTCCCCAGAGCTATCAGTTTTTTACTAGATCCCCATAAACCTCGGGTAACATTTCCACCCTATCTTTGATTAGTTGCACTGGCAATTAAAAGAAAACAACCTGCTCATGTCATTAATAAAAAGTTGTATCAATATACCACTTACACTGTAATGTTTAAAAAAGAAAAAAAACAGATAATTAACAAGATATTCTGCAAAAATTGGCTACATCATGCTTCAATGCGTTCTGTTCCACTGTGCCATGTCCTCCACTCTAACCTCGCCAGTACAATTTGGTACTGCTGAATGGGCACAGTAGTTGGCATGGACCTGCGTGTTGCTCTTATCACGTTAAGCACAATGACAGGGAATGGTACAAGAGAACAGCTTTAAAGATTCTGGATTTGTGCCCCTGGGCTGCAATCATTCTGACAAATCCTGTATATATCCATGTTTAGCTCTAGGGCAGATGTGGGTGCCTCCATTTTGAGACCACTCTTGACCAGCGAATACACTGAGCTCTTGCATTACTATGTGAAACATTGTACTGTAACATTATAAATATGTCACCATAGAGATGAATTCAGACAAACCTATCTTATTCTTACGTGTATGATTATGCAGCAATACTGTCCCACAAGCTTTTGTTGTATGTTAGAAGGTACAGCATTGCCGGAGAAATATGTATGGCTTTGCTAAATACTGTAGATAGAACAACCTTCAAGAGGGATGTACAGTGACAATCAGAACCTAAATGCTAACAGTCATTAGTTCTTTATCACATCTTTTTAATGCTGAGTTGACAGAGAGATGTCAAAGGCAGTGTTATTTTTTAATCTGCTCTGACTGCGGGTAGATTGAGAAAAGCTGTATGTGAAAAGAACAGTGTGTTCTGTCGGCCTATTTTGAAAAGCCACCCACGGATTCACTCGCTATCAATGTACCTACGGGTGCGTTTGAATATAACTACCATCTTCAAAAGGGAATCTGACATGCAAGGATGCCAGTAGCTCTTTCAGTCATGCCATAGTTCCCAGAGTGTCCAAATGATCTATCTTCTTTACAAAATATGTATAAATAAGCAAGAAGGGAAAGGCAAACAGAGCAACTTCGACTACTGACCTTCGATTATTATACTGGCTTTCACATTTTCCTAAATGACAGGTATTCTTATTTTCAAAATAGCTTTTCTTTTAAACAAGTAGTTTTTGGCACTCCTTGACCTGTGTCTATTTATAGCACTGAGAATATTCATAACCAACACGTGGTTCCCAAAATCTATAACAAGTCATGCATGAAGCCCTGCTGTTTTTCCCTAAGGGACACATTTATTCATGCTAATAGAGACACAAAAGATTAACTTACCATACTGGAACAGAGGCAAAGAACATGTCTGCTTTCTGCCAGAAGAGGGGATAGGTGCCTACACAGATTTACTCTGAAATGTAGAGAGAAAAGACTTCTGTAAGGACAAGCAATATGAATTATGTGACATATAACATATGACTTATGTTATTCCATAAGATCGACACATTGGACACATTGAAACATTTGGTAGCACATGTAAGAATGCAGGAAACTTGTATCATCCTCTCATCGCACTCTACGTCATGTTGGATAAGAGCATCAGCTGAACGCCTAAAACATAAATGTAAATCCTGGACTTTATATAACTCTCATCCATGCTTCCCTGCATATTAAGGGACAGGGAACATTATTAACACAGTACCGTATAATATAGGCTTTACAAAATGTGAGTTTAGTGAGCTTAATAATCTTGCTTCTGAACAGGCTGGTATATAAGTCCCAGAAACATACAGCAGACATACAGTATATTACTAATTTTGAATGAAAATGTTATAAATGAATGAGCAGGACTGCTTTATGGCAGTTTCAGATTGATAGGAATTTTGTATCAATGTGCATCAAAATGGCTTGATTTTGTCAGGTATGTCAAAAAGCACTTACAAAAGAAGTAAGTCTCCTTGATATTTTTAACATTCAGTCTACCAATGTGCATAAACTTTTAGGCATATTACAAACAACACAAAAGGCAATTGTCATTTCAATTGAATTGCTTTGCCTGTTGTTTTTCCCATAGGTAGTTTAGCAGTAGCACAGGGTGGATGTCAACCTGAAGCACTTTAAAGACTAGAAATATGGCTCTGTGTAACAGCATTCAAAACATTGTTTTGTCATTTTCAATGGTAAAACTATTTATGCTCACTGTATATAAATTTAATAATTATGCAGCTATTGGTTTGTATACTCATTTCTAAATACTTAACATACAAATGGTAGATGGGCTGCATTTATATAGTGCTTTTCTAGTCTTCGAACCACAAAGTACATACCAACATTCGCCCATTCACACATACATTAATACATTGATGGCTAGGGGTGCGGGAAAAAATCAATTCTGAGATGCGTCCTGATGCATATGTGGATGATTCTGCATTAATTCCCAAATGTCAAATATTGATTTTCTAAATGTTAATAAATTAATAATGTGATTTTAACAGAATGAAAAGGTGAAAATCTACTGCGAGGTCAGTGCAGCACCCGGACAGTGTACAGTGCGCACACATTAGAGTCCATCTTCAGAAAAGGCAGCAGTTGCAAGCAGTTTTAATGAGTAAATAATTACGTTTGCGAGATGAACGTGCAGTACATTGTGAACTTTCTATGCCGACTAATATTAGCAGAGTGGAGCAGTGATCAGCAACAAACAAGACTGGCTGACCAACACACACTGCAGCATTAAACAAGCTAAACCAACTGTGAGGTGAGAAAAATAACTTGGTGCTCAGTCTGTTTCACCTGAAAAACCTTGCGCCTGCTCAGTGAACAACAGTGGCTTTCCCTGGAGCTAACGGTGCAGCAGAGAGGCTACTCTCCACTGCTGGAGACATGAGGTTAGTAACAACACAGCGGAGCAATCAGCCCTTCCCTCATTTTGTTATTTTCATACAGGCAGGAGACTGTAAGATGCATTCACATTAATTAATTCATTAATGCGGTTAACATTTCAAAATAAATAGGCTGCGGACCATTTATCTTATCTGCCAGTTATGTTTAACATTGTATTTCAGTGCACTATGGACACTGGTGAATGGTTCGGCACACAGTGTATTGGAGTAAGAAACTGAAAATACCCCCGTCCCCTTTTTCTATTCATTCAATCAAGAATTGATTCTAAATTGAATTGGACACCAAAGAATCAGAATTGAATTGAATTATGAGATTCCCAAAGATCCCCACCCCTACTGATGGCAGTTGCTGCAAACCTGCTCATCAGGAATTCACACACACACACACACACCGATGGCACAGCCTGCGGGAGCAATTTGGGGTTCAGTATGTTGCCCAAGGATACTTCAACATGCGGACTGGAGGAGCTGGGAATTGAACTGCCGATCTTACGATTAGTGGATGATCTGCTCTACCTCCTGAGCCACAGTTGTCCCAAATTACAATTATATACAAAGTCTTAACTTTTATATCTTTAACTGTAATGTCTATATTTGATGAGACTGTGTTTGAAGTGGAGAGAAAAATAAGACAGAAAAACCTCAAGCTGGCATTCACTGCATCCCTGCCTTTCTGACAGCATTGTTTTGAAATAATGAGATCTCTGGCATGGTTTACCCTAAAAGGCATAAGCCAGCAGAAATGAAGATGACAAGAAAAGTCAAACAGCCACAGGAGTTTTTAACAGAGAGCCATCGTAATGATTGTATCTAGGCTTACTATTGGCTGTAGTCTTCATATTCTAAAAGTCTAACCAGTATCTTGTCTGTTTCTATCACAGGTTTGTGCCAAATTATGCAGGTAGAAGATACAGATGCTGCTGCCTTTCCTCCGGATCTTCTTCACAAAGGAGAAGAATAGCACTTTCCTGGAAAGAGATTTGGGAGGAGTAAGGGTGAGAGGACGAGGAGGAAGAGAAGGAGAGCAGAGGGATGAGACACTACAGGGATGAAATCTTGCCAAGGTCAGCAGAACTCTCACTATGAAATGAAATACTGCCAAACACACACACACACACACACACACACACACACACACACTGCCCATATTGGCTCTTCCCTGAGGACAACCTGCTGAGAACTGCTAAATTTCCACTGGACTCACACGTGGTTATATGTGCCCACAAAACTACGCACACACACTCTCTTTAACCTTTCTTGCATGTCATTACATTGGTATCTGGTCATTTTGAGATCCTCACCTTTGCCCTTCCTACAACATTAGATATTTTGGCTCAATGATGCCAAGCTGTCACATCTCATGGAAGCAGCTAGTTCATCTAATGCTTCTAGATTTTTTGACTGTTTCCTGTTAGTTCCTGTTTTATATGATGCATACCAGTAAATGGGATTTGAATTGAATTTTTTTAGCATGACATTGTAGTAAAATGTTTTACTACATGTTTATGTTTTTTAATTGTTAATTAAAGCAGGTCTTATGTCTTTACTAGAATACATTTAGTAAGTACAGTACATAACTTTTTTTTTTCAAAATAGAAGTGCTTTAAAGAAGGGAGAAAGGAAAAAGAGGGAATTAAAGGGAATGTGTAAAATGTAAAAACAGCTACTTTACAAGTAGTCATCCCATTATTAAGGAAACATATTATAAAAAATAGATGCACCGTTGTACATTATATTATTTTGTTGTACATTGAACATGGTTTTGCAAACCCTTGGGAAGGTAGGATTTCAAACTGACCCCCCACCCCTACTAAAACCTGATAGTAAGCACAGATTGTACCTTAAAAGGCTTTGGAAGGATGTTCATGAAAAGAGTAAAGTGTATGTATTTGTGTGTCCAAACTATTTCAACATCTTTCCCCATAGACACATTATGAGTGATTTTTAACTTTCCTTTTGATCTAAACTTGTTATACTGCTCGGAGATGAGGCTCACATGTCACACATTGTGCTGTCATCTCCCAATGCCTTTAGCAAGACTACAAAAGGTGTTACTGGATGCGCACTCCCAACCCCCATGTAACTTTTTCACTGATGCCATTTTAGATCATTTCCTTTATTATGTTGTAAACACAAGTGAGATTTCCACATTGTTAATTGCAGTCATACTCTGGAAGGAATGTCCTTAACTGTACTCTAAAAGGTTAGTTAGTGTTTCAACATAATCCATATAGTCCATTAAAGACTCATCCTTTAGTTCTCTTATAAAATTTCAATGAGAGACAAAAACAATGTTCTTGTTTGGTTGCATGTGGAACTAGTTATCAGTCTTAAAACATTCATGCTTATTCATAATAAAGGACTCCGTGCAGACACGGAGAATAGGGGAAACATTTCAACATCACATGGGTATTTCCCCACTATAAACAGAGTGCCTTTTGTAATCCTTTCAAAGGCCTCCCCTAAATACCAAAGTGCTTTTTGTGATTGTGCATTGTTTGTGTCGATATACATAGGGAGTCATGCAGAATATTCAGAATTGTCACAGATTTCAATCAATATTTTGCCTTCTAACTCCTGATCAAGGAATATTAAATCTACATTGAAAATATAGATTTATAAATAAATATATATCCTGTATCCTGATTGCATTCATTATCATAATTTCTCAGGAGTTCCCTGAAGGCAACAGGCGCTAAATAATTGATGGGCCTGAAAGCTGTTTGGCTCTGTGAGGGAGCATCTGCAATTCTCTTGAGATACAAAAAGCACCAACAGCTTTGAAACCAACGGAAGCAAGCAAGTCTCAGTTAGAATTAGTATTGTGTTTGTCATGCCAAACATTTGGTGCTGAGACAATGCAATACAGTTTCATTACAATGCCGGAGCCTCGCAGGCAGAGACATCAAAGGCCCGGTTTGTCTCGGCCTCAGTTTACCAAGACAATGAAGAGATGGAGATATAGTTAACACTAATTTCAAAGAGAACTACTGATAGTTTAATTCTGAACATCAGGGAGCTAAAATAATGAAACTACTGTATGTACCTCGAGGTAGAAAACTTTGGATGGATGTCCAACCTAAAATGGAATCCATGTTTTATATTTCTCTCTTTAAATAATTAAGTTCAGCAAAACAAACCCACAAACAAGAGAACCCAAACATGCTGAAGCAAGTCTATCAATAATGTACACTGACTGATTTGTGAAACACTTTATTTTTAACATGCAGATCATTTAATTCTAGTTTTATTAAAATAAAACTGTAAAAAAAAAAGAAAGAAAAAACAACTGAGTACAAGTTGGTCCTCCATTAATTATCAATCAAGTAGCTTCAAGCTGTGTGTCTTCTTGTCGGGGTTCTTGTGTTGCAAACTTTGGCAACAACTTATTCATGTTCAGAAATCTAGGCTTAACTGCCCAACATCAAACAAATAACTGAATTTTTTATAGCTGACGTTCACATTGAAACAGTATGCAATCATGATCGGCCTCATAATTTCTGAAGCATCTTGCACTGAAAAAAGTTATTTTCAATTTGTTTAAACGGAATGACAACCCTGATTGAGATAATAGTTGTTCAATAAAATATCTGGAGCAGTCTTGTAAACAGTGTCACACTTCCCACTGGGACCTTTGGAGCATACTTTTGGGAGGCTTTAAATCTCAAGAATCAGTATGTAGGCCACAGTACAAAGGCTTTAGAACACAAAGAGAACACGAGATTCAGTCACGGTTTTTAAATGCCACAGCAGAGGAAGATACTGTTGGAGAGATTTGCACACTGCCAAAGGAATGGTTATATCCAGTTAAGACCTATCTGGTACAACCCAGCACACAGAGTATGTCAAGGGTGATTTAGAGGCATTTCACTCAGGTCTGGATTAGTATTTCTTCTGAGGAAATCAGGAGTACAAATACAAATGTGTCTCTTCAATATGTAGTTAAAAAGGTGTTGTTTATGTAACTTATTATAGTATTAAATTCAAGCAAATCCCAATATAAAACTTCTACCTTCATAGTATATGCAGGCATTCTCCATAGCCACATATAATCAATGAAACTTTAAGGAAAAACATTTGGCATTACAAATTAAAGGGTGCCCACACATTCAGTATAGATAGAAACTACGTTGGGGAAAAATATGGGAAAATAATTGCTCAAGACAAATAATTTGCTCAGATTTGGAATAATTGCAAACTTAAAATGTTAAACCGTTACTTCTGTTTTCCTGAATTAAAACCCAAATGATAGTAACAATAGCACTGCCACAATTTACAAGTATGAGCTGAAGAGGGGAAGTTTGGCTTGTGCTTCAGTGGTTATATCGATGATTCTTTCCTCATACTGATGTGCTACCAACTGAAGCAAAAAGTGGGAAATTGCAGTGTTTGCATTTAAAATCTATTTCTTATAGTCCATATATTGGATGAACTGCAGGAGATGATCATTCAGCCAATATATTAGCCAAGTTAATGTCTGAGAAAAAGCTGTGTTGAAATGACAATACTGCCATTGCAATATTAATACACAACAGATCTGCACAGCCATCAGAGCATAAAGTCTAATCAGAATCATCATATGCTGTGACAAGCACATTGTAAATGATTATATTTCCCATTTGCTTTCGTAAAGATCTTTCATTTTAATGAGATTTGTTGGACTTTATTTCAGATGAAAACCATAATGTCCCAAGAAATGCATCACACATATCAACTATGTTTATTACTTGTGAAAAAACAACAACAGTGGAATAGTCCAAACTTACAAAGGTAGTGTTAATTAATTCACACATTCAAGGCGATTTATGGAACAAAGAATGAATAAGGTTCATTTTCACACAGTATGGAAAAAGAGACAATATATCTAAAATCATCATTCAGTCTATCATAAATGTCTGTGTTTTCACCACAGACTGTATATCATTTATATTAATTGTTACCTCTCATGAAGACCACAGGTTATGGGATTGCCTTGTTCATCAATTCATTTGTTTGTTACCACAATACTAATATTACTAGATTAATAGAATACTACCACTGTGAAAGTTAGAGCCTCAATATTATTAAATTGGAGTATCCACAAGCCAAGATCTCTTGTTAATAATAGTTTCTGACCACTCATACTGCAAGGGAGCAAGGTTCAAGTCCCTGTTATGTTTGTATCCTGCATGTGCACAAGAGCCTACATGCATGTGGGCATACAGGTGAAGCGCTACACATTTTTGCTGCTGGTGTCATGGTATTCTGGTGATTAACAGTCGGTGGCTTTCATGTGCAAAGAATGTCTCCACTCATATTTATCCCTAAAATTAGATTTGGTGGCTCATAGAACATTTTTTCAATAGGCATACTATACTATAAGTACATATAATAATTTAACAAAGACTTTATCAGTGTTCTTTCTGAGAATAAAAGAAACACTATTTTGCAAAGTAATTGCTCATGACTCTGAGCACTTAAAAAATGTTAATTAAACTTACCATAGAAGTGTCATTCTGTCTTACATAATACCATGCATTGCCCATATTAACTGCCAAGTGTTTCCAGTATATCTGCAAAGATAGGGCTTTGATCATCAAGCTGTGCTGGCTTTTGAACAAGAATCTGTAGAGGCAAATCATGGTGACGACATACCTCATATTCGTAAGTGGAATGCACTTATAAAGCACTTTTATACCATAATGGACAAAGCACTTAGTCAAGAATATATACGTTCTCTATCTCGGGAATATGCTCTTTTTGTAAGGTGAATAGGAAGTTTAAAGAACATTACTTAAGACCTCAGCTGCAGAATCTATTATGAGATCCACAAAAACATTTGATCAAAGACAGATTTCATCATGTAGACTGTAGACTGCATTGGTCAAAGTCCTGTCATGCAACAGGACAATTCCCATACTACCATAAGATACTGTCAAAGCAACCCAAAAATGCAATGTGCTTAATTGGCCATAATCCAGGTGCATGCATTTCACTTGTTGAAGACCAGGCTGTCAGCAACCCCCCCCCCCCCCCCCCCCCCCAAAAAAAAAAAACAGGCAATAAGTGAAAATGTCTGCAGTACAGAGCAAACTGGTAGAATACCATCAGGGAGGATATCAAGCGTTTGTGAATAATTTTGAATGAATGCAAAGGATTTTTGGTCTAGTACAAATGGGAGATTATGTATACAAAAGGGTGTGGGGAGAAAATCTTAAATTAAAGCTATACCATCATAGTCATCTTTGCATTTAAAATATAATTCAAAAAGACATTTCTACAGTGCATACAGTTTAGCCATCTAGTTTAGCTTTGTGAAAACATTACAGTGAACAGTCAATTTCCTTGTCTCTTTTTCTCACTGAGGTTTTTGTTTTTGCTTTGTTCAGAATGAAACTGGCTTTGAAAATGGCTTTTAGATTGAGCAGGAAAATTCCTCTAAACATTGTCAGTCAACTGTATTTTCCATAAAAAGAAATGATGATGAAAACATTTTTGACTAAATGTATACCTTTGTGTCTGCTAATGATAGAGGGCAGACACAAATAATAAACTCTTACATGTTTTGCATTGATTTAGAGAAGTTGAATATAAGGAGAGAATTTTATTGCTCTTCTCAATAGTTTACATACATTCATCTTGAAATGAGTGGTGATACAGTCAGTGCTTATATAAACTAGGTTACGTGTTAGACAGTGGTTGAGAAACTGTAAATAAGGGATCACACTTTGAATATGCATGCACATACTGTATTTGAGGTTGCAAACACAGTCTGGCACTGATGCTGACTAAGCCACTATACCTATTGCTGGTAATGTGGAATATATTGAAGTATGTGAGTACTGCTGTGGGAGTCTTTCTTTCTCACTACTGCCATGAAGTAACATCTTCAAAAACTCGGTACGGAGAAAAACACCAGATTCTTTTATGTTTGTGGCAGCAAGTGACTACTGGTTTCCCTGTTTCACCCTTTTCTTCTAATTAAGAGCATCTCTGCTTATTTCTGACAGAATTTACAACTGCAGTCATGTTTCTGCCAGAATTCATAAAATTTCCCTCCATTTTTTAATCCCACACAAGTGCACAGGGTGTTATGCAGTGCCTCAGAGAAGGTTGTTTGCTGCTGATTGGATAATAAATGCTCTTAATGCTTTAATAAGGAAAAGCAGTGCATTCTACATTGCATTTGCACGTCTTATTAAATTTCCCTGTGGAATGGTCAGAGTCTACAAACTAATCAAAGTCTAAATTGTTCAATGTAAGAAGGAGAAGGTGCCACTAGACACAAATGCACAAGGGCTACTGATGTCAGATGCACAGCTGACTCAAAAAGAAACAAGAGAATGCTTCCACAGATGTAAATGCCACACGTATGAGATCAAATAGATGCTCAAATAGATGCGCAGGGCAGCCCACAAGATGCTGAAGGGAGAAAAATAAGATGGTAGAGAATATAGCCATAAGTGCAGAAAGTCATGTCAATCCCAGCAACTACTCATTGAAGGAGGGACAGGCTGTTAGATTCAAGTAATATAGTCTCTAAAATGTGGACTGAGATGACCATGTGGTTAGCACACATGCAGTAAAAGAGGTTCCCTGCCATAACATCTGTGTGGTAGCTGCACGTCAACTGAAACACCTTTGGGACAAGTACAGAACACCTAAGAATTCATTCTACTGAATTGTATCAACAGCATGACTGCCTTGGTTTGACAAGGACCTGCCAAAATGACTGGATCTAAAACATGAACAACTGATCAGTTTGCCTCTAATCTCGATTGTGCAGAAGGTACTGGGCCAGGGCACTGACTGGGCACAATTGAACCTCAGCTGCTCAACCTCCTATCTTCCCTCAAGAAAAAAGTGTCCACAGCACAGTTGACTGGGTTAAAATTCTGAATAATTGATGTGGACTACACCCACCTCTTTGTGAAGGAACCTGCAGTCACTGTAAACGCCCCTACCTTTATGGCAATCCTGTTTCAAGGACAAACCAATTTCAGATAAGCCAACAGATCCTTCCTTTGACCCAAGGGGTTCAATCAGACACTGCCCCTATTCTTTGAAGGGAAGCAGTCAGTTTTGTTTGTCTCCAGTTGTTCATGTAGGAAATGGAGGATGCTGTGTGCTGTAGCAGCAGAGCGAATCCCAAGATAGCCCATTTAATCAGCAGATCACCAGAAAATGGCTGCTAGGGAGAGACCGAAGCACCGTTACTGGAAGGCAAGTGATCACAGAGTGAAAGGAGCAGCAATCCAGGGACAGTACCCACAGACTGACATCTAATCTACACATAATAATGCATTCAATGATGCAACCCACACACATGTAAGTCACAACATGTAGATCAAGCAATCCATAATGCCACACTGGCACAGGTGATTTATATGTAATCTATGGGGTGTGGCTGGGTAAACCAATGTGTCCAGATTCATTACCATCCTGTACATATAAAATACGAACTGTATATGAGAACTCTTATTGTGTGCTAATGAGAGCTAATGAGCCATTATGGATGCTTTATTTATGGATTGCTTATCAAAAGAATCAATAACTGTACCCTCAGGAATAAAAAAAAAACACAGCACACAATACAGATTTTTTTTTCTATTGGATCTAATCCAAAGGATGTGTCCAGAGAGTCATTAGGATTTTAATGAGTGATAGAGCATGGATTATGAGAGTACTGTGCTTTTAAAGTTAGAAGGGCACAGATCCTTCTCCTCCCTCCTTGTTTAATGCTGCTGAACGAGCATACTTTATTCATAAATGTATTCCTCAAAACTTATATAGTTGGGAGGGAGGAGATGGTGTTACTTATTCTCTCATATACCATGCTTATTCTTAAATGTAGAAATTCACAAGACAATGTCAAGCCATGTAGCAAATGACAAAGAGTTCAGCATCATACTATTGTATCTGTACACCAGGTAGTTTTGTGTGATATTTGTTTAAGAATCAGTTGTGAAAATGTGACCTTATCATTGACGTAAAATACACAGTAAACTAGTAACCAGATGCCTGTCAATGTCATAGCAAGTCCCTGGCCACTGTGGATTATAGTTGTAAATTCCATACATACAACTATTCAAACATCAAACTTTTCAACAAATGAGGGTTTGGTAAAATATCCATGTATGATCAACTTGCAGCCCATTACTGCCAGTTGCAGTACTTTCCAAATTTAGTATCGTCACACGCTGTACCTTGTGTGCCATGATATTCCTTCCCAACCTTACGAGAGACATTTTAAATGTCACTGCATAACAGAATAGAGTCTTTTTACTTCCTCCAATTACTGAGCAGCAAGGTTGTTGAAAATGACAAACCAGTAATCTAAAACAGATCTATTCTTACATCTATGACATGAAATTTACTCTGTTATCACCCTTTTTTACACCAGATAATCTATGTTATTATATGTCACAAACCCTATTAAATCTATTACGGAAAAGGAACACCTGGAGTACTTGTTATAAATTGTGACTGGCAGGGAAAAGAAAGTTACACCGCTGAATTATGAATTTATTGTTTTTATCAAAATAGAAATATTGTGCTGGAAACTGCTACAAATACATCTGTGTTTTATTAGTCCAGTGCCACTGCTGTATGTCATTTTTTGTGAAGCTCAGCAAACTGTGTCACATGTGCATGGTGTACCTGCTTTAGCGATCATACTCAACCCCAATTTGTTCACTGACCCAAACAAATCTAGTGATGTCCTTGTGTTGGCTGTGTAGAGGTAGCACTGCCATGTATGCATGCTCTTAATGCTCCCTGTGTACATAAGGAATGAATAAAACATGTCATCTTGAAGGGCCCGTTCCACCAGGCACCTCCCTTCCTCTTATGGTTCCCTGCGGTACTATCCCCTCTTATAGGTCAGAGTGGCCATTATTTAAATAATGAAAATAGTGACCTTGGTTGAATCAAAGATTTGGTTCTTGATGTGGAGGAAAACTAGCGTGTAAAGTGTCTGATGATGTGTGAACATCCAGATCTAAGAGCTCCATGGATCTACATGAACACTGTATACAATTTCTGTCATAAGTACAGCTACAGGGACAGAAAACATACATCTATATTGCTCATTTATACTGTGCACATCTGTTTTTCTCTCATCTAACTGCTGCATTAGTTTGTTTTTTAGTTTTACTAGCATATTCATTTATAATTTAAATGTCAACAGAATATATAAGATGCTAAAAATTAGCACGCTTCATTGGCCTACAGCACTGAGTGCAACTTAGGTAAACATACTTTACCCTGGTGGGACAGTATCCCATTTACATATACAGTGTTTCCCATTCCATTGCCTTGAAGGAGTCCCACCCCCTCTGAAAGAAACAAAATATGTTTATTTATGTTATTTACCTTATTTATGTGCACTCGTTTAATTTCAGCCCAGTGTAAGAGTCTATGCTACGTTTCGCTGTCATTGACTGTCATTGACTGTCATTGACGGTTGCGCTAGTTACTCTCCTCTCCTCTGCTCTACGTAGTGAGTGTGCGGTTGAGAGAGAAAGAGCGCATGTGTCTGATGCTGAGGCTGGCAACTGGATCAGAGAGTTATAAATTAGCAGTATCAGTACAGTGTATGTTCAGTTGAAAGTGAATAAATGCTACATCTCTTCAAGACCCAAGCCAAGTTCCTGTGTCTTGCTTGCCACCTGCTGATTAAAGTGAAGAGGGTTAGCACATTGGGTCAACCTACCCAGATCAGGCTCACCTAAGGTAGACTGACCTTTAAAGTGGACCAACTATTGTCATTTAAGTGACAATCTCAGCCTCTCCTAGTTCCCCCCAACACACACACACATACACACACACACACAAACTAACACACACGGCGGAGCAGAGGAGAGACAGTGAACCAGGTGAAGTTAAGATAATGTTACTTGAATTGACAACTATACTCATCATGGTGCTGTAAGTTAGATAAAAGCTTCTCCACAGGTTTTCAGCACCAACACTACTGTTTTATTTCCTCCTAGTCTGAACATAGTGTAGAAACAGGGTAAAAAAAAAAAGACATATATGCCACAGCAGGCTGGAGCATTCTATTCAGAGAAGGGATTTCTTGGAGATCATCCTCAATTTCCCTCAGTATTACTGTACTGCACTGCGTCAAGCCAGTGGCATGTCAGCTAGCCTGTTACCCCTGTTTGGTAACAGCTGATGGTCTGCATTCCGTTAGTTAGCTCAGTTAGCTCTAGCAACAGACTGACAGAACATCAACTTTCCCTGCAGCCCAGCCTGGTCACAGTAATGGGTCAACACTGGGTTTTCCTGCTTATTCTGGGTGTGTTTTATTTGCTGTCTCGGTCCTACTGGCATGACTCCTTGTTGTTGCAAGTTTCCAATGTAGATGCATGATTTTGACGTAATTGTTTTGCAATACACGGCTGTCAGAAAAATATAGGAATAGTAACTGATATACTTAGATGCATGCAATTCCAATTAGAAGTGTCATTACTGTATACATAAACATTATCTGACGTCTATCTTGTACCATATTGTCATTCTTTGACTTGCTAATTTATGTTTTCTACAGTCTAATTAGGAGTACTGTTTACTTCTTGGAATTGTTGCTTTTTTTTCAGTATTTTTAGTCATTCCCTGCACAGTAACCACATAAATAGGTGAGAATTATGCAAGTAAATTTGCTTAAACCCTTTTTCAGGGTGAGAAAGAGCATCTTGTCTTTTTTCCCCATACCTTTATACAGGGAGCCTTATCTCTCCTCTGCAGTATTTTCCTTTTTTGTTCTCCCAATGTCATGCTACTATTCATCCCCAATCTGCCTCTGTTCTGAACAACAAATCACCGTTTGGCTCTTTTTGTCTTCAGGACAACCAACTGTCTGTTTCTTATTCAGGCTCTCAGCCTCCTTGCCACATTGTCCTCACTTGCTCATTGTCTTTGCCTCCGTCTGCCCCTTGTTATTTATGGAATGCAAAACTGCAAGAGTAGAGAGAAGTAGCCTGGAGCTATACTATGCCCACAGCCAAGCTGCCCAATCACTGCCAAGAGATTATGGAAAGACCTTGTCAGAGACAGGAAGCCTTCTGTCACCTCTGCCACACCACCTCCCTTGCACAGTATCTTGCCTACTCTTCCTACCTGATTAACACTTTCATGAAGTGATCATTTTGTGTATTGGCTCATATAATGAGACATGTTTCTCATCAGTTCTTCCTTCATAGCAGTCATGCATGAGCAATCTGATGCACAGTTGTGAGTAAGAAACATTTATATCTGTAAATGTCTATATTTCCAGAATTATTGATTGTGCTGTTGAAATGTAAAAAGATTAGTTATGATAAAGATAATATGATAAAGTTTTTTGATTCTCCAGTGATTTAAATGACATTATTATTTGATAATTATATCAAATGATCAATAGTTTTCTTTGGACACTATTATTTCTCATTATATTTTAAATGTATCCATGTTTTTCCTAAGCTGACCTCCTTATTTATATTTTATACTTGGGTTAAAAATGTGATCCAACTTGAAACGTTTTTATTCTGAAAAATGTAAATAAAAATATAAATATCATGATAGTCTACTGTGAAAATATAACAATTTCAAAGAAAAGTTGACTCAGTTTTCTTTGGTGCTGAAGTAGCTGTCAAGATGTCAAATTCTTCCATTTACTATGGTCCTATTAACCCCAATCCCAATCTATTGTAACAAGGGTATGGCAACACCCTACGGCCAGTGCGAGTTTCTCACCGTTGATTTAGTCCAAATGTTGGTTGTCCTTGATGTAAACTTTAAGAAGAGAACTGTCCGTCCATTAAGGTCAGGAACAGTGCTGAAACCAGGATGTCACATTCCCCATGCCTAATGTAAACCCTAGGAACCAGAAAACCTCTTCAAAATCTACTGCAAGGCTTGGTTAACCATAAAACCAATTACCATAAAAATCACCTCATGGGTTCCACATTGAGAGTGATAACACATGCCACAGCATACAAAGCAGTGAAGGCTTGAGCTTGATGACTAAGGAGCCGTTGGTAATCACAGACCTTAGTCCCTAATGTGTTTTCAGCGTCTGTTAGCCGTGAGATACAGATCTAAGTAGAAAATGGAAGGATGAAAGGGTAGTGGATGAGAGTGAGGGCTTCCAGGAATAATGTCTGAAGATACAACATAAAGAAAATAGATGATTTTATGAAACATCTTAAGTCATGTAAATGCCCTATTCTTTCTAAAAGTCTTTGTGATGTTCACTGAGAAGGCAGTGATTTCAGGACATTGTCTTTCAGCATCCAGTGAGTAACAGAGATGGCAGTCTACAGATGGCATGAGCATGAACATTTTTTCCCTTTTTAATTAAACCCTGTGTAGCACATGGCAAAAGTAGCAAGCTAACACACGTATCTTGTAAAAATGAAATGTTTAGAGGCTGGAGTGCATACTAGGGATGTGCAGGGAGTCCTGTATTTGTATTTGTATCTGCATTTGTTGAGGTAGCAAAATTATTTGTATTTGTATTCAAACAGAAGGTGTAAAAGTCCTGTTTTTGTATTTATTGCACTTCTAATTTAGGATATGAAAGTGTTAAAATAAATGTTCTTCAATAAACTATTGCAGTGAAGGAGGGTTCTCACACCAAGTCTCAAATCCCCGTCTCCCAGACCACGGACAACTGCACTGACCACTCAGCCAAAGGGCTCAGTTCCACCAGGCACACAGACCTGCAGCTATTTATACATCCATGACACAGAGACAGACAGCAGCGCAGAGGAGAGAGACAGAGGCAGCAATATAACCTCACTATGCTCCCGTCCTGCACATCCGAAAACAAATAATTTTAAAAATATATTTGTACAAAACAAATATTTGTAAAGCCCATTATTATTATATTCTGCTTTTCTGAATACTGCATTCGGATTCAGCTCCACCCCTAGTGGATACTCTGGTTTTTAATTTTGTCAGTTATGATAACTCTCAGGTTCTGCTCTTTGCATAATGTTTGTAAGATGCCTCTACAATAAAGGCTCAATGACTCCTAACTGTCAAAGACTCAAGGTTTGATAATCACTCACTCTCAATGAACCATTAGGTTTCTGGCTGTAACTGCTGTCCAGTCTAACAGAAGGCATTTATTGAGCTGCTACTCTGTTGCACAGCTAATTAGATAGGCTCTGTTGTTTCTGTACTATTGACATGTATTAGCTTGTTTGTATGACTGAGTGCACACCAGGCACATTTTCACGTTGTCACTACCTTCACACATTTTTATAAAATCTAAAACCACAGACAGGATCCCAAGGACACTAATCAGCAGGCTAAACATCCCTTTGGCTATGACAAGAAGAACTGCCCTCTATATTCCTGCTACTGGTAATTTATACAAGAATTTCACATGTATATGTACTCTGAGTGTTGATAATTAGAGTGGAATTAGGATGATGGCAGGACAGCTGTAAAAACACAGCTCTTGCAATCACTCCACATAAGATAACTAAAATCAATCAGTCAAGTTTCCAGTTTGTCATATTAGTCATGATAATGTCCATAAAGAGTTGAAGTTAATGCAGTGTACCCATAGATTCTGCAATAAATAATCACTATGTTATCTTTGCACACTACAGTACATTGCACATCTATATATGCTGTAGTCCAGACTAAGGGTCTCAACTCAACTTAAATCCAAAAGGGACTTGACAGGCCTGAAAAATGGGCTGTATTCTGACTGTGCGTACTACGGGTTCAGGTTAGTTCAAGTTTTACTTTCAATTCTCTAACTTTACTTAAACTTTACATAGATTACATACTACTTTGCTGCACAATTGTTCAGTCCTTGCTTCTGCTTTACACATACAGTACACAACAGCAGTGGTGACAACATGTTGTGACTTTCCAGCTAGATAAGAAAGCTTTGATGTTAAAATACTGGCTTTGAGCTCTGGCTGGAATGAAATTGGCTCGGTCAGGCTTGGGATGAAATTTCAGGTCCATGCAGTACTCCCACTAGAGTTGGCATGAACTTGCTGATAGTGTAGTGTGAATATTTTAATTACAATGTGTTTTTTATCCACTGATGGGTATAATGCACATTTTCTGCACATGACCAGTGAGCTGTTGTTTTTGTTTTTAAAACTGTTGTGCTGCACAGAGAAAATCCAATGGTTTTCTTTGAAAAGGATTTAGCAGGCATTTGGGATCTATATTATTTGTGTGCTTCAGTGTTTGCAACCAGAATTTTGTACTCAGCTTTAGAGAAGACTACTGATTTATCTAAATAAAACAAGGGGCACTCCACTGTGTGAAGCTGTGGCTGTGCAGCTGTGAGCAAAATGCGTCCATGATCATATGCTGATCCAAGAGGAGACATGCCCCTGTAAACATCACATTACAATACATTTATAACTTGATCCAAAATGGTGGATTTAAATTGAGCAATCATTTCTAGAGATGATGCATGGCAGTCTCAGGTGAAGAAACAACATGTCACAGTGTAGTGATCCTCATCTGCAATCCATTCTACTCATTTACACCCTGTTTCGCCATGCAAAAACAACTGTCTGGCTTAGTACTGGTTACTGCAACCATCCGGAGCTACAGTTCAACCATTTGGGCTCAGTGGCATTGCACTTGTATTTTAATAACATTCCCATTTAAGAGCCAATCAGTGAAGCCCCAGTTCTGACAGCCATGGTAGAGCAATAAATCATAAAATGAGGAGGGGCAGAAAATAATTCTTGGCATGTAATTATGACTGCAAACTCATACCCACGCACAGGTCTGTAATTGCTTACCTAACAACAGGTCAGATATGTCCAAGTGGGAATGTATGTGGTGCGGGCTACATGCAGCATTAACCTGCCTTATCACTCATTCTTTAGTCAAAGTTTCCACCTCACTCTGATGAAGATGAAGATGTTGGTTTGTTTGTTTTGAAAAGAATAAAACTAATGGAAATCGTACATGCAGATAATGTATGGTAGCCATATAACACCCATTAAGATACATTCACTATATTTGAAATTTGAACTGTAGTTTGCTAGCATTAATTTAATTCACAACCAGCATTCCAAATCTCTTATGAATCTCTCATGTTTCAGTGTATGTCTTTGTAGGACTGTGGTGTAGCTGATCTAAGGCTGAAATACTAGGAATGGAACAAAAACATGGTGAAGGCAAATGTCCAAATCTGTAAATGAACAAATTATCCTGCTGCATGTGTTAGCTACGCTCAAAAGACATTTGCCTTGAGTGAGAGATAGTTCCCTGTTATCATTCCCAGTACTTAAAAGGTATTTAGAGCACTGTAGTTTCTGCTGAAAGAAACCTTCACTCAAAACATGCCCTTATCTGCAGTTGTAATACATGTTAAATAAACGGCAAAACAAAGAAAAGCAGTTTAGTAACTCAAAATAGTTTCACTATGGTCCTTGCATTAAACAGAATTTTGAATAAGCTTTATAGTGGTTATCATTCATTTAAATTGTGAATAATACTTAGTTGGTTTGTTATCTTTGCTGATAAGCTTGATTTTCTATGGCATTTTTAGTAGTGTCTTATGGGTATCAATAAGAAGCTGTTGTGGCAGGAAGGCTTGCATGGGATTCTGACAACCTCTTTTTATCCTTAGCATGACAAAATAATAATGAAAAGTTCAAACACAGCAACAGCAGGCCTTCAGCAGTGTAGTCCATGTGCAAAAAATGTTCTTAAACAGGCAAAACAATTGTTTTTTTTCTGAAAATATCTCTCTTCACCCTGCACTGATACTAACAGGCTAACCAGCTAGCCCCTAGTCAAACTGTTAGCTGTTAGCTGTTATTATACGTTTTATTGCTCAGTGTAAATAATAAATTAAATATCAATTCAGGAAACAGTGTGGTGATTAAAAAATCATTAAAAAAAAGAATTGTGATACTGAGGTGAATCAATTTATATACCCACCCCTATGTAACATGTTAGGAGACTCATTGGAAAGTTCCTCTAAGTATTTACGATATCTCTCCCATCAGGATAATTGAGTTCATAAGCACTCAGCAACTTCTTAATGTAAAGCCATTTCTAAAGAAAGGAAATGGTTACATTAGCTGATTCATTTCTGGTAACCACAAGAACTCAGCTCAGATGACCAGTCATTGGGGGGGGAAAAAACAGGCACTCTCTCTACCAACTCCATTTTAAATATTGCCCTTTCATTGACAAATCAAATTATCATCTTCCTATTCACTTTTGTAATCAATGGAGGAAATACTCCTACTAATTGGATGTGGAGAATATTGCAGTCTGGTAGTACAAAGTGAAATTACTCACTGAACTGATATTTGTTTTTGTCATTAGAAGTACAGTACATTAGGCACTCAACTCTAGAATACAAACAAGGAGGTGCTGTCTCTTGGAAAACTCATAAACTTTATTAGGCTTGTCTATATTGCTGTTAGCCACATCATGTTACAAGTCCACTGTGCACAAGAGTTATCTTACAGCAAAATTATAGAACACAGTACAAGGGGACAAAGGCAGAATGACTGTAATATGAGTAAAAGCACTACAGCTTTGTTGAGGGAAACAACACAAAGAGGACTTATCATATAACAAATATCATAAAAATAATATAATATTTCTCTAAGGGTGAATATTTGCAGATAATTTGCTGTATTACGGCTCATTGCAAATTAATCATTTCCCATATTTCTCATTTGCTACAAGATCTGCTGAAGTCAACACTATTTGACTCTGTGTAACTATATTTCTAAAAAGCTATTTTCACTTTTTCTGACAAAACATCTGTTTTACTTGCAAGGTTACATCAAACACTATCAATTCAATCATTATATTTAATAAACTTCTGTGGTCCTGCCACCGTGATTCTATCAAAGTCATCAAACAAGTTTACTTCAGTAATTACTGTATTGATGTATTATTATTGTAGAAGATTGCTCCCATGTTATTAAGTTAATGAATATGTTGCTAAAATTACAGCCAAGTCTTATCAACAAGCTTAAGGTTTTATTCCCTCCTAAATCTCATTTCAGAAACAAAAAAAAAATGCTCCAAAAGGTCAAAGCAAGCCAAATGTCACCACCTCCCAGAGTGGCTGAGAGATCAAAGTTCTTGCTTTAGAGGGTCAGACAGTTTAATACAGCCCACAAAGGATCTTTGGGGGTAAGCCTCTGAAACACAAGGACATCCACTCTGTGCTCTACCTTAGAGCCAATATTGTGGAACTGTCACCACACAAAAAGAATGTCTCCCAATGTCAGCATAGGTTTCCCCTGGCTGCTCTGGTTTCCTGCCACAGTCTAAGAATATACAGTTCACATAAACTAAAGACTTTCCCTAGATGAGAATGTGAGTTTAAAAGCGTTTGTCTGTGTGTATGTTCTTTCTGCAACAGACAACATCTGACTGATGAGAAAGACTCAAACTCCTTGTAATCTTGAAAAAGAAAAATGATTGTCGACACAAATAAAGTACCTATTCTCATTATTATTCATAGTTTAGATAATATATATCAGTGTGTATCAGTGAGATTACAACTTCTGTCTTGGAGTGTGCTGGTAAAGATAAAACCACACGGAAGTTGCATGTTAATTTTTTAAAGGAACAGTGACTATAACTGGTATCTAACCTGCAACCTTTCAGTTATTATAGGCTCCCCTAGCCTTCTAAAACATTTCCAATTCCACAAAAGGAAAACTCAGAGGTAATGTGAAGAAATAAGAACAGAAATTGGCTATATGGGTTATATAGGAGCAGATGTATGTATGTAGATCTATACAGACAAAGAAATTTTGAATGTCTTTGTTCTGCAGTAGCTTCAACAATGCTGTGAATGCCTATAAGACAGAAATCTTAAATACATGATCTTATCACAGGGAGAAAAGATAAGAGACACAGCTTTAAGTCATGCAGTCGAGTGGAATAAAATGTGGTATATGGTACAGATGACAGTAGGGGAGAAGAAGAAACATAAGCTCCCAAAACTACATATGCACATTGCAGACTGCAGAAGGGGTAGACGCTAAAATATTTTATGAACCATCTGCGCACAAACATGGCAATTAGCAAAAAAAGCCTCATCAAGTAACAGTGTTGGGGTACTACTAACTTAGTTTCAAAAGATACTTTGGCACCAACTGCTGCCGCTGATCTGTAATGATTTGAAGTCACATACAAGTTATGAGAACTATTTTCTGAATGCATTTCTGAAACAAAATCGGCAGTGTTCCTCTGTCTTGTGCCCATAGCAACAAGCAAAAGCAAAGTCATAACATGTTTCAAAAAATATTTTTATCTTCTGACAAATGATCAAGCTAAGGTAATAATGGCAATAAGTGATAGCATTGTCACCTCACAGCAAGAGGGTTCTGGGTTCAAACCCACTGGCCAGCTGGGACATTTTCTGTGCAGAGTAGGCATGCTTATCCCTGTGCCTGTGTGTGCTTACTATTCTGCTGTCTTGCCTCCCATTCACACACATGTATTATATCTTGCTCCTACTGACTTTCATTCATCATCTCTCCAGTGTATAACTCTAGCAGTCATGCTACATACTGTATCTTGTTCCCGCACAGACAGTGACCTATTTAAAATCTAATGAAAGTACACCCCCTCTCTCATCAAAGTAGTACACACAAGGTTACCTGAGCTCTGTGTCAACAAGAAGTCATTTTGAACACTTTCCAAAAGCAGCTAAGTAAACATGTAACACTAAATTTTCAGTGACGTATTCTGTAATAATCAGATTAGTGACTTTTGATCACATTTGATCAAGAAAACAAGATGAAAACATACAGAACCCTTTTGCCCTTTTATCAGCAGAACTCTCATTTAAAATATTATTTGTTTTACTAATGCATGCTGCAGATGGCTTTGTAAATGAATTTATTGACTTGCTTGACCTGGTGGGGAATCTATTCATCACCTCTTCATAACATTCAATGCACATTTTCCATTTAAGGGGGATTAAAAAACGATAACTGAGTCGTATACAGTAGGTGGTGAGAGGTGAATCACATTACACACTGTCAATTCAACATGCTGACAAGTCGACTCTATCACTATGGCATTCACTTAATCAGACAGCAGTGACAAGGGGAGACGCTCCTGCAAACGTCAAACTTCTCTAATTAAATTTTCGATGATAGGCGCCAGCCTCATGCTTAACACCTGACAATCTGTGCTGCATTTTCAATGATTATATAGATTGTTTTGTCTGAGGTTTGAGAAGTAATTTGGGTGAATGATAAACCAAAGTGACAAGTTTAAGAAGTACTTTAAGTCAAGAAATAATATTTGATTACAGTTGCCTCTCTTAACCTTACAAGTTTAGCAAAACGGGGTGAAAAGGGTCTCGTCTTTTTTATTGTGTTTATGTGAATGGTCAGGGTAGTAAAATTGCACTGACATCTAATTTTCTGTCTACCCCTTTGCTATCATTCATCAAATAAAGAGCATGTGTTCATGATTTTAGATATCACCTTTTAAAAAGATACAAATAATTTGGTTTTAAAGCTGTATTTTCATGAGACCCAACATTGAGACCCCAGTGGCTTGAAAGTAAAAGGTCAGGTCAAATTTCACTGGAGGTGAGCCAAATCTAGGTGGTGATCTGTCTTTACTTTTCCTTAGATACACTATGCACCGGTTAATATATTATGTATGGGACTTAAAAAAGTATTGCATGCAAAAAGTATTATGAAAACATGAGCAAAAGCCTGAAGCAAATATTTAAATGTCATTCAATGAATAATTTTATATGAATAACTGTTCAGCCACTAACTATTTCAGTTAAAATCCAGATACTGCCCCGTGTCAGCACAAATACAGTATAGCACGTAGCAGGTGGAGGTGATGTAAGGTGAATAAAAAACTCAGGTATGACTAAGGACCTTTGTGGCAGGTGGTCTTTTTCATGTGCAACTGTACAAAAAACACTGATCAATGATTGTAGAGTCATACTGCAACAGTTTGCTGATTAGCTACACAGTTTTAATCCCTCAAATATTGTCTGGAATGTAAATGAGACTGATGAAACCAAGATATGCTCACCCGGGAATGCCACATCAAAAGACGTCTCCTGTCATTATCAGTGGTATGACATCTGAGTAACTCAATAGGCATAGTACTACCCGTGCTGGAGCAAGAGTTGTGTCCATCATTTGATGCCTATAGAGCACAGACCTTTGATCTAATTTTAGTGTGTGCCTTGCCCTTCACACAAATGCTCATTATCCGTGGCACATCCACAGTGGTGGTACAGTGCCAATCGGATGTACCATCAATTCTTGCTGAAGGAGTGAAGATTTTGCACTGTAGGAAATGAAAAAAAAAATTGATTTTTTTTCTTTCATGGCGAAAATCTTGGGCTATGAGCCCAGCCATCTGGGTTGGGGAGGAACAAGCCCAGTGAGGGATATGGGAAGAAAAATACATCTGTGCTTCTGTGTTAAGAAAAGTTTGTTGTCACTTGTTGCTTGGACCGCAAAGCTAAATGTTAACCTCTTCTGTGTATTTACTAATGATCTTAGAAAGAGTTTCTGATTTCTTTCATCAAAATGGTGGTATGTGTTTTTGTTGTTGTCAGTGTTTATTTGTTCGAGTGTTTTTTTTTCCCTTTCTGGTGCACCTTAGGAACAACGCTTAACACTTTCTTGCTGTGCTTAAGTAGATTAGCTCTGAACATTAATGAAAACTGTTAATGTGCTCCCTTATTAGGAGAGCCCATTAGAGTTGCTCTCCAGCTCCTACTGATTGGTTAAATGCTATGACCTGCTCTATCAGCTGCTTTCAGATGATCAAGTGTTCTGTTATTTGTCCTTTTCCTCTATCATATTGTTTGAACACAGCAGTGGCAAGCCCATTGTCATGCATACAACTCTTTTCCCAGTATCCCTATGAGAAACAGGGTACTGCGTCCCGTCATTTTCTTTTCTCCTCTTTCTCCTCCTCTTTCACTGTTTAACAGTTCACTATTACCATCCATCTGCTGTTTTCATGTCTCATCAAAGATTTTTCTTCCCCTCACCAAGTTTAAATATTCACTTCATGTTCTTTCAACAATAGCTTACAAACACTTGGAAATAATTGAGTCTCAGCGGGCTGACAAAAAAGGGAGCAGTGATCGTGCGCAGTGGAAGTGATCAAATATGGCCTTGAGCCAACCGTCTTTGTAGATGGTCTTTGTATTGTCATTGATCCGGGGGTGGATACACCCGAGGAATATATTATTTATGCACCTTTTTTTTTCTCCCGACAGTTGAAAGTAGTGAGTCACAAACAGTAATGGGATAAGATGGGTGTCGCACCGGAAGAGAGGAAACCAGGACCGCTGAGTATATGGGCAACCATAAGGACCAAAGGTACTGGCAGTGGACACAAAATTGTGTGGTAGCAAACTTTCATCTCTTAACAGAACAGTAATTGTCAAGATAATGTACTCCTCAACCTCACTGTACACCAGGTGCCATGTCATTATTACTCTGGGTACAGAAAGTTCTTTTAACAACCTCTTAAACTCAGTGAGTCAATCATATACCCCTGCAGTAAGATGTTAAAGTCATTTTCTTTTTCTTCCTGCAGGGCAAATAAGTAACTGTGTGATCATCAACTGTACAATCTGCGCCTGAGTTTATCTCATGCAGAACGTTCATGTGGTCATGTTTTCACCATGTATCCATATAAATTCCAAAAGATAAAACAATAAATGTGGTGATTTTATTTTAGCATTTTTAGTGTCTCAGGTCATTAAGTTGCTAATTAGCTGAAAGAAACTAAGAGTTTTCCCTCTCATGTTGAGCAAGCTTCCTGATGCAGTCATGTACAACAATTCTATTACTTTCTGTTGAGTGCTCGTAGAAATAATGCATCTTAACATGTTCATAGAATCTAAATTATTCAGATTTCTGTGTGCGTCCAAGTGTTTATGTATGTGTGTGCGTGTGAGTGTTGGGTTTGTGTGGGTGTTTGTGGAATTCCTTTAGGGCACACATATGTCTTAAATAAGTTGAAAATATCATCATAACTCCATCTCTTTATAATGTCGTGTGATACACATACCACTAAAATTGCAAATGTGATAATCTGATTTTCATTACTTGTCTTTCCAAAAATGTAACTTTTTTTCAATAGTCCACATCCAGTACATCTCTGCAAACATCGATGTGTAGTATTTCTAAGTTGGTTTACTGCAGAGACCACAGCTTATTCTGTTAAAAGATGAAAGCTGTTTTTCCACTTCATTCAGTCACAGGTAAACTGAGTTAACTGAATGTTGTCATTCAGTGCCTCTAACTTACTGTAACTCCAACACAATATTCTCTGTTTTATTGTAGACAGACAGGTTCAAAATATCAAGGTTGTTCAAGGACCATGAGTTGCTAAGACACAAAAACTGTGAGTCATATCCACAACAAAGAGCTTCCCTGCAAACATCTCTCATACTTGATATTTAAATAATCTATCAAAAAGCCAAAACAAAATGTTAACCGGACCCTTTTATCCCTTTTCTTGGCAGGGGGAGCACCCAGTCCTGCATTGCATTTGCATTGCACATCACAAAGATCACTTGATATCAAGAAGTAGGCCTATGTCCAGTACTGCAATGTGTTTCTCCCTTTTTTAGATGAAGTGTGAGTGCCTGTAGCTAGTGATCTGTAATGTGGCAGTTCAAGCTCTCTTCCCATAATTACTCCAAACAAACGATTCTTGCTGCTGCCAAGCAAATCACTGAATCATTTCCAGGATAAGTTATGGTATGGTTCAACAGTACAGTACTGTAAATGTGGAATCACAAGTGTTACAATAATGGACATATATAAAGTTGTGTGTCTTTTTTGTTCAATATGTAGGCTGCAACTATTCCTGAAACTCCCTGAAGCTAATCAAAGCACACTCACACAGACACAGGCATACAAAAACACTTTTTTTCACAGCCAGTGCTATATAAACCCACTGTCTCTATGTATCTGTATGGATGAGCTCCAGGCTGTGAATAGCAGACCCAGAGTTGGACAGCCTAACATCCCCTGAGGTGCCCCTGTTTCCCTCCTATTCATTCTTCCATCACAAGCAAAGCCCCAAGTGCTAGAGGATTTTACACTAATACATGCTCATTGATTTATAATTCACAGCGAGCATGCCGACATACAAGGCTAGGAATTACACATGTTGACAATAGCACTGGCTCTTGTATACTTGGAAGTAAAGGTCAATGTTTAAATTTGGAGGTTTAATTCCTGACTCATCAAACAGGAATAGGCAGTACAGGCCCTGCAATATCTAATGTGGCAGACAAGCTGAATTTGTAGTACATGTGTAGAATATTTCTGAGGACATGTACATTTAATCTATGTCATGTGTTGCCTACACTGTAAGGGTGGCAGGAGAGAGCTAGTTGTTGTGGAGATGGCATCTACAATTTCATTCACAAAGACATGCCATGACATTAACTGTATATCCCATAACTTGCATATTTAACATGGGGTCTATGGACCCATTTGTAACCAGAAAGCAAGTGCCATTTGGTGAAGGGCTTCATACAGTGTGGATTACAATACTAGGAGTGGATTTGGATATTTTTAGAGTAATCAAACCTAACTATGACAATGTTAGGTTTTCTGTCTTGGTCTGCCTATTGAGTCACATAGGATAATCATTATCTTAATGGTGATGTATTGTTATGGTATGCTGTCTCAAAGCATTTTGATATTTTTTTTACCAGCCAGAATAATACATTTCCTTTTTGTGCCACATAAACTTTGTTTCAGTACATTAAGATAATGAGGTTTTATGCTGAATACTGTAGCTAGCAACAGACCATCAGCAAGTGACAGTTTAGCTGAGAGCTGTGATGTTGAGTAGCTGATGTCTCATATGGTTAACAGTGCCACAATACTAGGAGTGCTTGAGACTGTCTGTGGCTGGTTCTCTTTCACATCAGACTATCTTGCACTCTTACAGTTTGGCAACACTATCTGAATGCATGTAAAAAAACACATATGCTGCACGTGTCTACACTGTATACGGACACAGTCATTTCCTCCGAGCCATCATGCCAGAAATTTTATTGCATGACTATTTTGATACAAACATTTGCCCGCCAGTGTGACAGCCTTTCTAGATTTACTCACCAAACGGAAAATCTACCCATTTGGTGCTTGGTGAGTGTTAATGTCGGACTGCATGCAATGAAAATTTAAATAGACCTTGTGCAATTTGTAAATATATATCATCTTGTATTGTATTGTTTATCTTGTAGTGACATACAGAATCACTTTTCTAATGTCAGTAGCACAAACAAATATCAGAGGGAAGTGAAGTCTTCAATCCAATTAATCATTATGTAGACAAAGCCCGTAGCGGGCAAGCAGTTTTCACAGAGAATAACATACTCTTAAGAAGGGTTACTCTTTTCTTAAAATAAATAAATAACAATAATTAAAACAAAAACTCACACTGTAAATCCTTTAGCACCTATAGCTATATTAACTACCACATAATGAAATAGGTTATTAATACCTGATAAAATTCCAATCTGAAAAATGTAACAAAGCCTTGTTAAAAATTTGGGTGATGTAATAAAATGTTTAACTAGCAATTACTACTTCATAAGGGTTAACAGTGACGTATTTTATGTGATTCGGTAGTAAGAGTATTGACTAATCTTAAGTAAGTCACCAGCTAATGATGTTATTATTCAGTTTTATTGTCATATCAGTTAAAACCCTGTTACAGCTCCTACAATCACTAATGAAGTGAATTATTTCATTTCAACATGGATTTTTTTATACATTAGTAATTTGCAAGTTAATAAGGACATCCTGACTAGTCCTCATCCGTTTTTACACTAACAATCGCAGCAAATCTGATTTTTTCCTCCATCTTGCCAATAACTATGCATAGTCAATACATAGTCTCATACACACACAATGGCCCACATTTGCTCCAGACAAGCAACTGAATCATCAGACAACAACCCTCTGTAACCAAAAGGCAAACAAGAATGAGACCACAGCAGGCAGAAGATTATGTGCTGCCGTCAGAACCTCCATCGCCTCGCTCAAAGACTCCAAAATGTTTAGAGCTTCCACTTGACAGTCAAACCTCTGGTAACACACTGTGCAGGCTGGAAAGGGGAGAGGAGAGAGCTAGGGCACTGAAGAGAGAGAGGCTGGTAGAGGAGAAGGATTTTTATCTATTCAGTATGTTCCTCAAGCCCAAGAGCAACGGCATGACAAAGGTTCTAATGAGCCTCTCGCCTACTGACAGCTATCTGAGATTATTCGAATATAAGAAAGAAGCATGCAATAAATTAAAAGGGCAACACTGACACAGCTACTCCTCCCGATTTATTGGCAGTTTATGCAACAGCTTGAAATAGAGCAGGAGGTGACTGCAGTATGGGAGTTCAGGAGCAATGCTGTTATGAAATTGGGTTGGTTGGCCTTGCTGGATAGCAGCCAACTGTCACTATCTCAATAGAATGGTGCAAGGGTAATATGGGCTTTTTGTGCCTATACAGGAATTAATCTCATGTCATTTTGTGGTTTTTTTTCTTTTCCACCAACAGAATAGTCAAGGCTGACATTTAGGCTGTGAAACCCAATAAAAGGCAAGGCCACTAATTATAGAAATGATAAACCACTGTATATATTACTAGACCTATTATCTCCTCTCCTGATTCTCTCAGTGCTCTCTTGTATTTTGTATTTTAGTTTGTTTCACTCTTTAACTGCACCCTCATATTTAACACATATAGCTTTCTAGAAGGAAACTTTTCCCACCTGGAGATGAAAACCCCACTCGCACCACAAAATCCAGTGCGATATTCTGTGAACCTACAGCACCTGGGGAGACAAGCCACTTTGTTCTCCCAACACAATGACTTCTACTCTTAGTAGGATTTTAGGTGTGTAGGCGTCCTTACTCTTCCCTACAGACTCCTTAAAGCTTAAGCAACTAACAAACATCCAAGCTGGACTTTGTTCTACACCAGCTGTAAGCCCAAAGGAGGCTAGGATCAGTGACCTGCACTAACAAGTGCAGGCCCAGTGTCCTACTGAGAGCCTTTCATAGTCTGGCAGAAGCAGGATTATGTGAGCTTGTCCAGTGTAAGAGACACAAGTGCTGTTAGAGTCCATAGTCCCCTCAGAGGCGCAGGAACTATCCATGTACTGACATTTCCACTATTGTTGCAATGAAAAGACTACATTCTGACATATCCACATCTACCTGTGAAGCATTAGTGGGGATACTGTAGTGTTTGTAATGACCTAACCTTTCTGGGACCCAGCCTGGCCCTGCACAGCTTAGAGATACATCTGAAACTGTGGTCTTTCTAAAACTATTTGAAAGATTGGTTTTACCTGATAATTGTTATTTGCTAAATGCAACAAATGAGTGAAATTTAGTCTTGTCAAACCCATGCACATATTTATGCTTTATGAATTTTACTGAATTTTACATGTTTTACAAAGGCACACATGCTGAATAAATCACTTCTCTCTTATCTTAATATTCAACCCTTGATCTGCTCTGCTAATACCCATAGTTTAATGGGACTATAGCTCAAGCTTAGCAAAATGCACACAACAAAGACTTGAATATGTAAGTAGCTCCTCACCTTGATACAAGAAACACAGCATTTCTGTTGTCGTCTGAAGAGCAGAGCAGTCAATACTAAATACCCTGCTTCACTGCTGAGAACTGAGGGTGCAGGGAAAGGATGAAGATGGCAAAGTCGCTGTGAGGACATCCTAAAGTGGCTGATTTAGGCAAAAACACAAAAGGGATGTCTCAAACATTAGCCTTGCTGAAAAAGATTCAGTATCAATCTTTACTTGCTATTAGGATATAGGCAGGTTATTCTACTGTGTGAATATTTAATGATCCTTAATTAGGTTAAAAAATGAGACTGGTCAGTAATGATACATTAGTGGTTTGGTTGTTGTGTTTGCATGTTTGTGGATCAAATTACTAGAGTAGATTACTATTGGCTGAATTACCTATGATAAGAATTTACGCATGGAACAACAACAGAAAGGACACAACGTCCCTTTACATACTGTACAAAGAGGAATGGTAAAACATTGTGGCCAAGGAAGTTAAATGACATGTCACATTTGCACTTCCCTGCAGCCCTCTGTTCATACAAGTGCTAGAGGTACGGAGACAATATCCAGCGCTGGTATAACAATGTTTTATTTTCACAAAAAAGGATTTTTTTTAAAATAGTAAACACATTTTTGTATTTTCACCTGCATGTGATGTTTCCATAATTTTCAGATTGAACTGAACTTCTCATTTGTGAAGCTGGGATACAAAAATATTCTAAAGGGGAAAATTACATGTATTTTGTTTGCTTTTTTTCAGGTGGCATTTGGTAACTGAGGTAACTCCAAGACAGAACAGCACACTGCCTATGAACAATGTAATTTCTAAAATCATTTTAATTGTTTGTTGTCATTCATAAAGTATAACCTTGCTCAGGTAGGGGCAAGGAAGGCGAAAATCACCAAATTTCGATTTATAACAGTTAGATTTGCAGTTACAGTTACATTCTCTGGTGTCTCCTTCAGCCATGATCAAGGGGGCAACACATACAGTTGGCAGATTATAGGATCCTACTCTGCACAATGCACTGGATAGGTTTAGGGGAAGACTTGTGTAAAGACGTCTAATAAGGGAAGCAAAAGTTCAAGCCAAGGTTATAATAATAATATAGGGTCTCTTCAGTCTTCAGCTGCAGGCTATGGCCAAGAACATTTGATCTTTTGTTTTGTTTTTTTCTTTAAATGGAAGAATAGCCATTTCTCCTTTCCTATTGCTCTATCTCAACTGCCACATGGATATCCTCTGCCCCCTATTCTTAGCCTGCTACATCACCTCCGACCCTTACTAATGCTGCTTGTCGACACACATGGAAAGGGACTTTTCCAAAGGTGGTACGACACTTATTGCCCTCGGCAGCTTGCCCAGGAAGGTCACACTTCAAAGTGACACAGACAGCAAGGTCACTGTCAATGGAAGCTGTTCGTGGATCAGTCCTCATGCCCCAGACAGCCTCTTCCTGGTTACTGTATCCCAAAAGGGCTACACTGCCACCAGCTGCCACTTAGCACATCTCCTCTACAACAGATACCAGTCAAAATCCTTTGTGTTTGTGTCATTTACCTAACATTTCTGTTTTGCACAAGAAAATGTAGATATAAAGTGTATGTTGCTTTTAATGAGACTGTTAAATGTCTTAAATGTAAATGAAATTTCAGAGAAAGAGCCACATAGGCAAACACATATATATCCATATTGTTACATATTCACTGAAGGATAGTGTGCTCAATACACTTGGTAAATGCATTATTTTGCTAACGTCACTTCAATAAGAATGAGATGAGTGTGTAGTTGTTCTGTTTATCCAAAGATCTTCCCCCAGATGTCTTTTAGAAAGGCAATTCTTGTAAACTAATAAATATACATAATTTAAAATACTCTTTTTCTTTCTGTGAAACATCTAGAAATCTTTTCCCCTCCTTTTAGCGGGAGTGGACCATGATGAGTAAGCATATTCCATAAATGACCCAGCTGTTCGAGCATATTGTGTTTCGCCTCATCAGGGATTCAAAGGGGCTGACAACAGATCAGCCACATCCGCTGACGGCTTGGTCTCCAGCTGACCAGACCTCCATTTAAAACAAGGTCTTCTGTTATACTCAGCCAGCTGGTGGTGTGTATGCTACAGATGTGTGGCTCATGATAGCTAGCATGAGTATGTTAATGTCTTTCTAACTGACAGCAACAATTAAACACATATTAGCCTAAAATATTAAAGTAGTAGTACAAAGCTGTGTGAGATAAACCTGAGAACACATGCCCACATGCCAGTATTGAGTCAATGAATATATAAATTACTTACCTACCTTTTTTTAAAAAAAAAAAAAGATTATAAGAGCAAACAATGAAAAATGCAAATATCTTATTTCATTTACATCTAAAGAGTCTTTCCCTGAGTAAGTTTTAATACCATGTTTGCATAGCGCTTATTCCACACTGTACCTAAAGGTCATAGAGGAAAAAAAAAACTTAAATTTGAAACCCAGTGTTTCAGTCTATGATCATTGATTTTTCTTCCATGTCCTTAATGGACAGGCTAAAAATACAATGTTGTGCTTCTGGGTACAGGTCCAGTTTTGACAGAGCTCTTTATATATCTGCCCTCTGACAACAAATTAAGTTTCCACTGTACAGTATTTTAAATAGTGTTATGACTATTTTTACAATATACAAATCTATAATGTTACATGTTATATAAACAAATTGATTTATTTTTAGATATTAACATTTTGGAGCACTTTACTGACTAAAACTGAAAGATCTTTAAATGGCTGTGCAAAGATGCCACTGCATTGCAGCTTATGTGGAACAAATTCTATTTAATTTTAATCTCAGCTTCATTTTTCACATTTTTTTAAATGCATATCTGGTATCAAATGTATTTAATTTCTTCCATTTGTGTGCAGATATGTCACATTATTTCACATATCAAGCAATTTGAATGCTATACAAATATTTGCAAATCTTGACAAACTCAGACTTTATGAAACACATAAGCCTTTACTTAAAGCTGAAGTGCGGGACTTTTGTCTCCCCCTTCTGGCAGTGAGAGTATCTACAAAAATACTGTCAACATGTGCTTACATCATTGGCACCACCCTAGCCTACTTCTAATATTATGCCTGTAAAATGGTGGATAAATTGTTTTTAGCTCCACACGACCCCTGCAAAACTGGTTTCAACATCAGAGTTTTATCCATTCAGTCTGATATCATTTGGAAGGTCTAGAAGAGGCACACTATTAAATTATTTTATCACTATTCAAGTTAGCAGAGAGAGTTAGAGAGCTAACTGGAAGTCAGTTGGCTTGACCAGCAGAAGTCACTAGTCCAGCCAGCGCAGGGACGTCAAACCCAACACTAGATTAAAAATGCCATATATTGTGAAAAACAGAGAGATTTCTCTGGAACTGATAGGCTTACTCAGCACTGCGTGAACTTGTTTGGCAAGAGCTTGAATGTAATGGACGCTCATTAATGTGTAAAAGTTCCACAATGTAGGTTTAACAAGAGAGAAGTTGAGATTGCCCCCATATTTTATCTCTTATAATTTTTTTAATTAGGTTCTGTTCTCATCTGTTTCAATAACAAAGTTAATTTGATGCCTCACTTAAGAGATATCTTCGTTTAGTTTCACATCAAACTTAAGTAAATATTTCAGAACAGATAATTTGCCTACACTCCATATGCTGTGAGATCCTTAAAGCTAATCCAATGATTATATATGACATCTTTGGAAAAGTCCTATCAGTTAATAATAACCATGTAATATTCATACTAATTAACCCCCAAGTGATAATACAGTATAAAGTCTCAAACTGGCAATATAAAAATCTGATATAAAAATATTGGCAATTGATTGGCAACATCTGTAATTGACATATTTTGCTGATACCAAACCAAAAAGGCACACAACTGCAAATGATTTATGCTACTTGGAAGCAGGTGTGTCAGATTTCAGCTGCCTACTGGTGTGCATGCATACTGATTCAAACCCTGTTTCTGCAAGTAATAAATCACAAGCTGAGCATTTTTGCCATCAAAGTTGTTTCCTCTGATTTCTGCCCCGTGTAAACATGCTGTCAACGGCACTGAATAATCATGAGGTAGATGAGGGCTCCCTCCCTTTGTCCCGTCCATCCTGTGATTCAGTGGATGTATAATACTACTGAAAATGGAGGGCCTTGTCTTTGACTCCACTGCCATCATCAGAAATGGGAGTAAAAACAGACTGCACACTGTACATCCCCTTTTACAGAGAGAGAAGGGGATTATACACACACAGACAAGCACTCTCACCTGAGTATACATGCTGTATGTATGTATGACACACATATACCTTACTTGCTTGTACACACAGAAACAGATGTACACACACACACTATTGCACCAGTGCACATATACAGTACCTGATCCAAATCATTTACCAAATCCAAAGGGCTTGAAAGAGGCAGACACAGCATTGCTAATTCAGAGTTAAAGGATATACTAGGAAGAGCAAAGTCAGTCTTAGTGCTTTCCTTTAACCATGCTACTCCATATCAGAGGCAATGCGTCAGTACTACCATGGTTAACACTCAATAAAACATCAAAAGGGATGAAGCTCAGAGCTCTGGACAAATACACACCCACGCAGATACCAGATACACTCAGAAACTCCCTTTCACTCTTACACGCTCTTTTACACACACATATACAGTACACACTAGCATGCATATTTGACATATACATACTGTAGATGTAGCTCATTAGATTAAATTAATACAGCAGGCAGAGCAGATTAAAGGTTTGCATCCCTTTCATGAAGAAACAAACACACACTGTGCTTCCTGAATACTAAATATGATTTCAATAGAACGTTTGTGCACAGCATCCTGCAATCAAGCTATGTTTGCAGGGGAACAACTGGTCATTTGAGCCACCTATAGCCAGTCAATGCCAGATACACAAGAGCTGTCATTAACATCCCATCAGGTTCCACTTCACCCCAGTGGATGTGCTGCAAGAGGAGAGACACTTCTTTTAAAATGTTCATACCCAGAGGCAAAGGCATTTAATGGTCACTGTTTTGCATGTTACATGAGGAGGAGGAATTATAATCATCTGTCCTGGCCAAAGTTGGGCTTTGACAGCTTGGACAGGCTATTTATTATTCAATTATTTTAAATATTTCAAGGGACTGACTGGATGCGCATGCAATCATAAATATTTCAACCATTGGCTTACAAAAGGAGGTAGTCTTGCACTTGTCTGGTATTGATCAAGAGGGCAGCAGATTCACTCTTCCTAAAAACGGACACAGTAGTATACCTTAATCCTTCCGTCTGTTAGTGTGTGCACTGTCTCCTAAAAATTTCCATCTGAAAAGAAACTTGGCGAGTGAGAGACATACAGGAATTACTGTATCATCACTTTCCCATTTAGAGAGAGAGAGCAAGAAAGGGGAAAGATGAAGATACATAGAAAGAGAGGCACTGTTGGACCAGAATCACACTTACATATACATAGAAACTGAAGGTGTAGGTATAATGTAGGGCATCTCTGATAGTGTGATACCGGGCACAATCAATTGTCTTTGAGTAAAGATAAAAGGGACAGAGCAGCCTTTAAAATGCAGAGAGGCACTAACCATTATGAATGAAATGTGGCTACAGTACAAAAGTAATTCCCCGTGCTCACAGATACTAGCTGTTGAAAAGACGAGGACAAACAGCCAGTGCAATTATGCCCCTTCCACTAGCAGCCTCCCCTGGTGATAACCGCTATGTAGCAAGGAAGCAGAGAGATGAATTGCTTTGCTGACAGGCATCTCCCTTCTCAGCAAACACACATGCAGAAGTATGCAGATACACAAAGATACATTCCTCTCTGCAGAGGGGAGTAGCCTTCCAATAGCCATCAAGAAGAAAAAAAAAAACGTCATGTTCTATATGAGCCCTTGACATAGTAGTATATTAAAAACACATCTATCTCAACTTTGCACTTTCTGTTAAACTGGTGAATACAGTCTAGAATAAGACTTCTGCATATTCCATATTCCTTTCTTGCTTTTCCTCCTTCACCGCATCTTTCACACTGAGCTTTTCATCCCTCCAATCTGCCCTTTTCTCAAAACCTGGGGGGGGAGAGGGGGGGGGGGGGTTCTTTAATGTAAAAGAACCCATGGATGTGTCCTTACCTTGAAATACCATCCAGAACCCTATAGTCCACAAGATAAGCTGTCTGACGCTCGTTGATGCTCCAGAACAAAGAAAAAAGGGCAAAAATCCTCAGTCTCTCAGAATCAGAACCAAATTAAAAGCCTTTTCTGAACTTACTTTTTGAGAGCAGGATGTCCTTCACTGATTCTGTATATAATCCATTCTCCTTTACTTCCTTGGCTGAGGAAGATTTCTTTTGGGTTGCTTCCACTCAGATATCCCACCTTGGCACAGTGAAATAATCTATCGTACTGGAAAATATGCGTGTGAGAGACTGAGTGAGAGAGAGAAAGAGGCACTGTAGGATCTCTTCTGGTGCGCACTACCAGCTCCACTGCAAGTGAATCCAGCCGGTCTTCACAGCTCTCCTCCTGCCTTCAGGAATGAAATTCAGCACCCGCTGTTCATCCCCACAACAAGGGGAGGGTGTCCCCCCCAGATGGAAACTTTCAGACACCTCTGCCAAAGCTATAAGAGGTGATAGCAGATGCCTGCAAGCCCTGATTATGTGTTATTTTCCTCGATATCCTCCCTCTTCAATGGATTTTCCCCCCTTTTCCTTCTCCAATTTGCCTGTTATGTAGCTCTCTCCTCTCCGGAATAGGGTCTCAGAATGGATGCTAAGAAATCAGCGGAAGGAGGTGAGCCGCTTGTTCTCCCGCTCCGTCTCTCTCTCTCTCTCTCTCTCTCTCTCCCTTGCCTTCTCCCTCCCTCGTACATGCCCCCTCCCTGCCTCTCACTGCACCTCCCCACCCTTTCGTTTTCTCTCTCCTCCTTTCCTTCCCTCTCATACACACAGAGATATGCACTCCTCTAGCTCTGGCTTTTGACAATTACTGCTGTGCCATTTCCAGCCATGTCAGACAGAAAGGTTCACCGCCCATACTCCTCAGAGAAACAAATAATGCTTGATAAATATGTAAAATTAAATAGATATGAAGAGAAGGAGCTGCAGCATAGAAAAGAGCACTGAGCCAAGAGGCAATCTAATCTGCTTTCTCAATCCTCGTTACTTGATTACTAATTACTAATATCCCTAGAGTTTACATTGTTTTGCATCTCTTTTATCACAAACTTTTTTATTTAATAGAGTCAGTTCAGTAGTTGATACTGGCCAACTGTCAAGAGTGACTGAACAAGAAGACAAAAATAGCAAGCAAGAGAGCATCACCCTGCATAGAAACAAGGACAATGCATATGCATAGCAGCCGTATAATTATATAATTAGCCACCTAAACAAATCTCCAGAAATTCTGTTATCATTGTGTGTACATACACAGTGATTACTAGCCTAGAGGTATAGCACAATAACAAACAAAGTGAAGAACAATTATAAACATAATAAAATTCTGAAATGTTACTGGAAATCCTCCCACACGTACAGTATCTCACCAACCCACATGTATTTACTGAGAGACTATTCACGGCACACTCAATTTGTCATGTACTCAGAGCCACATGACAATACATGCTGTTTTCATACACCTACTGTGAATAACATTACTAAAGCCAGGCAATTATCTTGCTGAGCCTGGACTTCACGGTCCAAGTAAGGTTGCTTGTTTTCTGTGTACTGCTATGTGTAACCCCTCACAAATTCATCATTTAGGATCCCTGTAGCGTGAATATTTAACCTGCCATGTATAACTGTAACAGGACACAAACCATAGAGTATGTAGATAACACATTGATTCCATTTTCCCTTGGACCTGATAAGAGGATACTGACCTTGATATTATCAAGGCAAGGTCACATCTCATCAACACCTTGTCACCAAAACTCTGAGCTAAATGTTAAAGTGCCTTTGGCAGGGTCACTTGCCTACTGTATTTCATCCATCATGAATGTCTGCCCTGGGGAGTCATGTCAACAATGTCATCACATATTTCACTTGAAAAAAAACATTTTGGACCTAAAGAAACCATCTCACACTATGATATTGTCCAGGACGTACGATATTATCTTTCACTGTTACCCCTTCCTTAAAAATCTCTGTCTATGCACACATACAGCCATGTCAGGCTATACCACTGTCCTATTTCCCAGCATCAATGTGTCAACTTTCTAGGAAAGCAGAAATTTTTATCACATTTGCTCCAGGCTACTGCAACTTGACTATTTCTTGCGTGTTTACAAGTATCAATTGATGCACTTCACATGATGCAATGCAATGTACAGTGTTTAATCAATATCAGCACTGCTTATCGGTATCGATACTTAGCAGCACTTCTACTTATTGATACTCTTCCTTAATTTAAAGGGATAGAAATGTATAACTTCATACATTGACATGAAGTTCACTCATCATGTTATTGGAGTCACTCACCAGCTCAGACTTGCTGCAGAGCCAGGGGAGAAGCAAGCCGCCTTGCTCAAAAGATAAACACTGCAAATATATGGAATACTGTCCCATTTGTTTGCAGAATTTTCCTTTGTTATACAAAATTATTATTCACATAGTGTTATCACTGTTTCACTTTCTAACAGTTAACCTGTTCTTCAGAGCATTTTGACCTGTCCACTGTAAATAAAGTCCAGAGATTGTAAACACAATGTCCTGCAAAATCACTAACTACATCATTGTTGGATGGCTACATGCAAGTAAAAATGTAATTCAATAGCCAAAACAAAAATGCTGAGTGTTAAATAAAAGGATAAATGATGTTTAAATACCGGCAGACGTACCAAATGCTGCTGGAGTTAATTGGTAACAAGGACCAATCAGGAAATACCCATCCCTAATGCTATGTGAGGTGGTCGGTTTGTGTTGCCCTTAAGTATGTCTGTACAAGAGTTAAGGAAATGGACAGCTTAAATTACATAATAAAAGTTGACCCAAGCTTCATCTATGCTTGAAATGTATGCATGTAACTAAAGCAAAATTATCATTGTTAAGCCAACGGACGGACGGACTGACAACCTGAAAATATAATGCCTCTGGCCGGCGCAGAGGCATAACAACACAAAAATCTAATCTTATTACTGCTCTTTTTTTATGGTGATTGGTGCATTACCACTGACAGATGGTGTGTGGAGTGTGGCTGAATGATCAGAACATTCTGACAATGTACAATACTCAACTTAAAATGTCATGAATGTTGTAAAACTGATGCCAGTCGTCAATATTCATCACAAATGTTTACTGTGAAAGGCAAGTGTCTATACTAAAATATATTGCTATTGCTTTCTCTAATACTCTCTCTCTCTCTTTCTATCCTCCTCTCCCTCTCTCCCTCCCTCTGTGGTACAGCTTGCAGATAAGCCTGGGTAAGCCCTCTGGCTGAGACAACAGCACGGCCCTTCCTGAATCTCATTATCGAGGTAGCACTGTTTCCAACCAACTGTCCACAATCCAGACCCATGCTTCAAAATGCCAGAAACTACTCATTTGTCGTTCCATTGTCATTGCAACTTTTCAACTTATAAAGACAGCTGACTGATGTATACCCTTGGTTTGTCATTTTTTGCTTTTAATGTATTTTTTAAAAATGTATAATCAAAAACCAAACAACAGCAAAAGCAAAATTAGGATCCTAGGCATTCCTACTTAATTATTTAATAATTGCTCTTTTTACCATGATCAAATCAAGTGTTTTAGTTGCACAACGTTAACAATATCCAAATAATAACAAAGTTGCTATGCATATATACTTATGAAGTAAATTAAGGCTGCAACTAACTTTTTTTTTCATTATTTACTGATCTGTTGATTATTTTCCAGATTAATTGATTAATCATTCTGTAACATTGTCTATACTGTAAAATGTCAGAAAATTTGTGAAAAATGCCTGTTAAAATTACCAACAAACCAAGTCGATTAATGATAGATGATTGGACAGTTTGTTTTATTCAAGTAATAAAAAAAAATACAGTGGAAACCACTTTGTAAAGTTAAAAAAAATAGAATTACTGTAGTTTTATTTTTTTCCATATGTTGCCATATATGAAAAGAGCCAAAATTAACACTGTAAATATTTGATTACTATCAGCAAATTGTTTAAACAGCATTTGTATAGGAATGATTCTGTCTTGAGCTTTTTGATCCATAATAAACAGTTGATCACTGTATTCAGTTTACTCTTATATATGACAATAAAAAGCATCAAATCCTCACATCTGAGAATTGTTAAAACAGCAAATGTGTGGCATTCATATGGAAAAATATAAATAAAATGATTAATCAATTATCAAAATAGTTGCCAATTTTCACTAATCGAGTAATCAGCTAATCATTGGAGCTCTAAAGAAAATTATTTTAAATCAAATGATTGCCACTGAACATAATTCAGGGTTTTCCAAAATCCATCCATCCAAAAACTGTGCTTGATAATTACACGCAGAAGACAGAAAACATTGCTTTAAACATTTTAAAATGATTTTCTCATCACATTTTATGCCCCAGAACCCTAAAAGGTGAAAGAAACTAAACTGTGATTGTCTCTGGTAGATTCAGTTTCATCTAACAAGTCACCATAGAAACAAATCACACTATGAACAATTCAGCACTCAATCCTGGTTCAGTGCCATCTCAAGATATTGCCATAATGTGCAACAGCCACTAGGGAGCGTTTATGCTGACTATGCGTTGGCTTGAGCAGCATCAGTGTATCTGTAATTTTGGCTGGTACATGGGGTCATGTGCTAAATAGCAAAATACAACCATGCTTTTAATGAATTGAACAGTGTCTGCACAGGACACAAAGGCTTTAGTCTGTACACTATTAGACTATAAAAATGAATGTTATGTTAACAGTCCAAACCCCTCATCCAATTTGACTGACCCACATTTGTATTAGGTCAAATACAAGATAGTTTTAAAACATCCTACACAAACAAAAAATTACTATATCATTAACATCTCAGCAACTTTATGGCTACTAATGATCACTAACGACCAAAGTGTATTATTACATTGTTTTGTATTTTGATAAGTTACCTATTCTACACACTTACTGTTGAACTTTGTTCTGAAAAACTACCTTAATTGTCTCTGTTGTAAAAAAAGAAAATGGTATTGTCTATTACCTGCCACTGGATGTTAAAGGAACACGAGAGGTGAGGGTTGGCATCTGTGCAACAGGACAGGAAGAGATTTTCTGTCAATGTTATGACTACTAATACTGGTCCTACAGAGATCATACATATGAAACTACCCAAAACTAAATCTTAATCTAGTAGCATATTCTAGTTTAAACATGCAGTATTCTAGTAATAGTATATTGAAGGGCTGTTTTGTAAACAAATTGCAAATTACAAATGAAGTTTGTATAACATTGTGTCACATGCTGCAATTAAACATATCATAACAGTTCGATCACCACCCACCTTACATAAGGCAATTGCAGCTTCCTGATGACTCAGTGATGACTTCAATGCTCTGAATTTGGATTTCGCCTTTACCATTGTCACATATCATCCTGCTCTCTCTCCAGGTCATTTTGTCTCCTTTTTTTAAAAAAAAAAAGCAATTAAGAAAAACAACATATTAAATCATATTTTGGACTTTTTCATAACATATTTAATTACAATTATCTCCAAAGGCCACGTTCTGCAAGGTTGTTAGAAAATTATTTATATTTGTATTTGTATTGAAATAAAAGTGGAGATGCGGTAAGGGTTAGGTTAGGATGTCAGTAGCTCAGCTTTATCTCGGGGAAACACTTCCAACTCCAGGAGTGATGTCCAAAGAAGGAAATATGCATCATGCAGCAGGTTGATGTGAGCAGAGACACTGAGATAGCGATATAACCAGCCTACGTGCTCATATTTGCCATGTTTGGTTTTTTTTTCTTCCTGCAAACAAATAATTTTAAAAATATTTGTACGAAATAAATGTTTGAAAAAAAAATCAAAACAAAAAAAAACATTATGTGTGCTTTGCCTCCATGTAACAGTTTTATTTTCTATTTCATTCTGTTTTCATTGAGTTATATGTCTGTATGCATAGTATTTCATGCTTTATTGCTTCTGTGAAGCACTTGATGACATCTCTGCTCTTGAAAGGTGCTATATAAATAAAGTTATTTACTTTCTTAATAAATGTAGCTTTAAATCTTATCACCACATTAAGTCCATAAAGAACTTGTAGAGCAAAGTGAGGTGGTTTCTTTAAGTCAAGGACAGCTAATTTGGCAGTCAGTGTTTATATTTGCCTGGCTCAGGCTTCAACGAACCTAATCAAAGCTTGTTGCTTCTCTTTCTGCTGCACTTTGACATACACTTTTGATATTAACATCATTATTTTACAAGAATGTTCTCTGCATCACTCCACTGAGCTGTGGTTGAGTCATAATTTTCCCACCTTCAGCTATTCCTGTGCACTTTCATTCCATTAAATAGATAGATTCTTACACACTTGAAAGAAGCTTATTTTACATATGTTTCAGTTATGGAACCTCATAACCAAACAGAACATTGGTTTATAATAAATGTCAACTAAACACTGGTGACTCCATGTTGTCTCCATGTGTTATTGAACAGTTACTTTGCAATTCATTTAAATTACTTTTGCTAACTCAGTCTATCCATGCAATGATGGAAGAAGTGTTCAAATCCTTTACTAAAGTGCTAGAAGCAATAGATAGATAGGTAGAACAAGAACCTCAAAATTGTACCGAAGACAGTAAAGTAAATGTACATGTATAGTTACTTCCCACCTCTGAATTTGTGCCTTTTCCCACAGATCTCCTGCATTGAGTGAGCTCAATACCCAGCCATTATCAGTCTGTTTTGCAGCCCAAAGATGAGCCAACCTCACTCAGTGCTGATCCTTAGAGCCCTGATTTTCTTCAGACTCAGTGTGTCAGTGCATGATGCCCCTGGGAATGTTTCATCTGTTGACAGTCTTAAGTAGACTGAAAAGAGACTTCACAAGATCTCTCTTTGTGATCTGGTGATTTTAGTGTAGGTGTCATTACCCCACATCTCTACCCGCTACCCCCTCCACGTTCTCTTTCCATTGACACCATTAGCAAAAAAGACATTTGTGTGGATTCGACTGTTGCCTATGAATCTTGCTGGCTGCTACTATTTATACATATGTGGAAGTATTAATGCTGTATGGTTTTTGTGTGTTCTTGCACTTTGAGCTATTTGTTTACCATTTACTTTGTGGGTCATAGCATTGGTAATCATTAAGACTTAGGATTCCCACAAAATGTTGTCTGACACTTTTTGCCTTGAGGTAAATGAAATGACTTGTCTCCACCCCATTGATCAACAGTGGAATTGAAACTCTGACATGTTAAGGGAGAACTAATTAGGAGGGGCATACCTCATTAAGCCTCATTAAAATAAAGATCAGAAAGACACCCAGCACATTCCTGTGATGCAGAAGTTTTATCTGCCCCATAATATGATAATAAATCCCCAGACTAATTCATTCTAATGTGGATTTCTTCCTCCTCACCCTCAGGTATGGATGCAGCACTTTCCAACAGGAAGGATTAAATTTAGGAACAAGATTAACAAACAAGTTTAAGTTTAATAAAGAATTGTGTTGGCAGTATAAAATATTTGTTTCTGTATTGCTACAGTGTTTTACATATAATGAGATGTAAAGGTCAGCATATTTTGCAAGAAAAGTATGTCAGTTTGAAAATATAAAGACAGAATAGATAGGATAACAGAATACAGAATTTTCTTTCTAATACCATCAGATAAAAAGCAAACAAACATTTTGAATTAGTGAGAATTATAATTGATGAAAAAAGCACATTCAGGGCTGATTCAAGTCGCCTTCACTCAGCTGCAGTAACTAAACAAGCTAACACACACACAGTGTTTTACTCTTAACCACTTAAAGCACTCATCACAGACATATGAAAGACCTATTATATACTGGTGTGTGATTGGATTATCTGATTTATACAATATCATGAATTATAATCAGTTCAGTTCACATGGAGTATCTGAAGCTGAATATTACTCCTGTACCTTTAATAACAGAAAGAGACTGGGTTATCTAGTGTCCAGTCCTCAACAGATTTGGACACTGATGTAATTCAAGTAGCATCTCCATCAGAGTAGCCAAAGTGCCGACCTTAGGTTATGTAATGATGTTGATTTTAACTTTAGCTCTAGAGTGGAGCTTTCTGCCTGCAGTGTCCAAGTGTATCTAACAGCCTTTCAGCACACCTGCAATACATTCTGTGGCAGAGCAAATGTGGATAATAATTAGGCCACTTGATTGTTCCTGAGGGGTCTAAAAGTGCAGCTGGGTTTAACCTCCATCACATAAAGACAAATTAGTAATCCATGAGATCCTGCTTAATTTACCCTCTAGTAATTTAGGTTAGCATTACAGATTCATATGTCCATGGAGGATATTTTTTTTTGTAATTAAATGAGAACATGCTTTTAGAGATGGTTGGTTCAAATATATGTACAGCCTACTTTGCCAGTCATGTTTGGCAGAGCAGCAACAGCAAAGAAATCTGTTCATTTCTGAATCTGTTCTTCTGCATAGTAGTTACTGTATTTGATTCATGTCTTGATTTGGCAGCATGCGATACACTGTCCCAATTACCTATAGTTCCCTGCTGTGCCCAGAAGTGTCTGCAACAGCAAATATGCCATTGTTCGGTTTGACTGCACTCACATGCATATTTATATAATAATTTATTACTTTGATCTGATAAATGTCTTTCTTATTGAATACATATGCTTCTTGATTTGTTTATAAGCTGTAGCTTTGTTAATATTGTCAATAGTAGTAGGTTGAAACAACACATATTCTGTTGTTAGTATAATGTCTAACTACTTGAAGTGATGTTGTAAAAATCAATTAAACTAATTAATAGCCTCTTAAGCATGCCTACCTTGAAACATACCAGATTACTGAAACCTATGAAACATTTATGTTTAAAATGTTGTGACTGTTGGCTTTAATACTCTGCATGTGAGGATTCTACACAATGAGCATGCTGATGAACACATCTGAGAATAATACTGTTTTACAGAGAAGCATAATAATACATTTTGATCCCAGAGGCAACACAGTGCATCACTGGATAATTTGAATAATTAGAATTTTGACTTGACTTTGACTCATACATGAAAGCACCAACAAATGCATTTAAAATAAACTACAGATGTGACATTTTAACAAAGAATTAAGAGAATCATGATTTTATTTGACGATTCAAGTAAGAAAAACTGTAAACAGTGCGGCAGTACAGTATATCCCACTATATCCTTAAGTGGTTTTACTACAGGAATATACATATAGTATGCTAGTAAGTGGCACAGGTATTTGGAATAAATTAACAAAACGGGCAAAATAGTTGACAAAATAATTAAAATGCAGTATGTACTGCACTGTCACAGACTGACACAAATTGTAGATTCTATCATTTTCTTGTGTTTGACAATGCGTTTGCTTCTCGTGGACTGCAGTTTGATGTGTTCTTTTTGTTTCCTCTTTGTGTGTGCCTTTGAAAAGTAAATATTTGGTCTTGGCATTGAGATACATGCACAACTGATAGATACGATATCAAAATATATTACATTTTGCCTTCAAAACTTTGATAAATACAAAAAAATGGGAAAGTGAAAAACTGCAAAACAGTGAAACAGTTTTAAATGCAAAATAGATAGCAGGTGTTTGAACTGGCACACCTGATTCTCACCAGTTGACTGTGATTGGTGTGACAAAGAGACTTGGAGTGATGAATGACCTTCTTTTGTGTGTGCGTGTATGTGTGTGTGTGTATGTGTGTGTGTGTGTGTGTGTGTGTGTGTGTGTGTGTGTGTGTGTATGTGTGTGTGTGCAGGTGTGTATTAGAGGAGACTGGTGTTTAATTTGTTTGATGAAGAGAAGGCAGGGAAAGGTAGACATTGTGAGCACTGTAAAATAAAAAGTTGTTGTGAGGAACCTTTCTCTCTGATAAGCCTGTTGTTATTTTCTGTCTTCTTTTGATGCTTCTTTTATGCAAACAGTGTTTTGTTTTTCTTTTTTTTAAACTTTACTTCAACAACAGACAAGTGGTTAAACAAGTAATAATTTGAAACAAAAAAAAATGTCATAAGCCTCAGAGAAATGACAAAGAACATTTCCACACTGTAAGTCAGTGTAAATTACTTGATTTGGAGATTTTATAATCCACTCAACAAACTTCTTAACAGGCTATCACCTTTAAATTTCTGTTCTCCCCTTTACCTTCCGAGAAGAGCAAAGGTGTGACAGTGAGATAATGAGCTCTTTAATGATCCTGTAATGGTTCTTTGTCAGCACAGTAGAGATGTGCTTGATGTTAAAAGATAATATCTAAAGAGAATTGCTTAGTAACTTTATGTCATCAAGCAATACATCATTTAGTACAAGGTGTGTATGTCTGTCTGTCTGTGTCTCTGTATATCTATTAAAGTAGAAGCTCATCCTTTCATCTTGGTCATCTGTTGTCATTGCAGAACTTTTCAAATTATGGTTTGTAGAGTTGTATTTCTAGTTATGTATTACAAATATTGTTTCTTTTGGCACAGTACATTTCTATGTAGGTGGAACAAAGTAGTACAAAATAAATTTTATTTTTCAATTTCAAAGACAATGGTGATGATTAAACCGTAAGCAGTAATTAAATATACTTCATCACAAAAACCCACCTGAAATACTTCTCTCAAACAAGGTTTCTATTCTCTGTCATATCTTTGCCTCCCACTGACAGAGGTCAAGAAGGTACATGTGTAGGCAGAAAAATACAACTTCAGCATGTGCAGTTGTGAAATACCAGTGTATGCTCAGATAAAACATGTCTTATGAGATTAGATTACACAAGATTTTAATTTTAAGAAACAGCACGTCCATGATGGAAATGCTGTCAGCATTAAAGGATTCCATATCCAATTTTTGGACATTTTGTTCAGGTAATCTCAATTATAACTATGACACATAATCTTCTGTGACAAAATGTTCAGGCTAAAAGACACCCCTTTTGAATAGAAGTCTGGGTCAGGGCAAATCTATTCTATTTTAATTTCTGATTTGTGATTGCGTATAATTTCCTCTTCCTTTTTCTTTTTAAAACATTTCATTTCACAGGATAAAGCTTCTGATATTCTATATTTGTGTTACTGTCATTGTTTTGCATTAGCCTGTGTCTTTGTACTTTCTGACTTCCCTAACCTCAGCCCCAAACCAGAAGGCTTTAAATCTTTAAAAACAAGTTATAAATTTATACTTTTATATAAAAGAAATGGCTTAAAAATTTCCTAAATTATTTGGGCATTAAAAAAAAAAATACACAAAGAGAAGTATAGTGGATCGGGTACTATTTTCAGCTGTGGAATTGGTACACTAGTGAGTATGACAATACGATGGTGTAATGTGGACTTGATATTGTTGCAGCAGTGTGGTTCACTAATGTGTTTTTAATAGTTTTTAGACAACAATAGAACTCTATGGCACAGAGGAATACATTTAATCAGGCTTGTGATACATAGACAACAATTGTTAGTAGGATCGATACATTGTTGGTTTTAGTCTATTTATGGGAGAAAAACAGAATATGATCCTTCAGTGCAATTTCAAAGTAAAACAATAGAACCCGCAAATAAAAATACGGTCAATGGCTACAATGAGTTATTTTATTACTATATGCTGCCTCCATACAGGATCAGTATGTGTGTGTTGTGGTAATAGCTTTCCAACACTACAGAACAACTTTTACAAAATATCATTCTGATGTCCCAAAGCTAAAAAGCATTTGAAGCCTGCGGCCATCAGTTACATTAAGTACTGAATATTCAAAGAGTGTAGTATTTAAAAGTCATCCTGCTTGCATTACCTTTGTCTTCAGTCAACATGACCCCATAGTGACCCGAGCATTAACCACCTGGCACTGGCTGGATCCCACCCAACTCCCTGACTTACTGAATAGTAATGTATAATTATCTCTCAAACCTTGAATGAGGTTGTTTTACTCTTGTGCATGAGATGCTGCCTGAAGTGCTGTGTTAGGCTGTCAACAATCGCTGAATAAGCGTATGCTGAATCTCTATTCTTCAGGGTGCTTTGATGTTGTAAGTATGTTTCTTTAATCAAGACTTATCCAAGGCGCTTCATAGATAGTAAAAAGAATATAATGTGGTGGTCATTAAGGATTAAACACTTAAAATTACAAATGAATGGTCGAATATGCCCTGAAGACTGTCCTGTCCTTCAATACTCCCTGCTGTCTGCTCACAGGCCCACATTAATACTGCAATAATCCTCTTTGACTTTTTGCCATTTAAAACATAAAGTGTATTATGAGTATGAATACATTCACCTCAAAATTGTGATAGCAAAGTAATGCTGAATATTTTTAGAAAATTGATACTAATAGGAAGTGTCTTATAATCCATCCTTCATTTAACAAAATATCTTGGTTACAATATGCATACAGATAAATACACACCAACAACAAAAAATGTCGACCCATGTCCACCAAAGGACTGTTTCACAAATTACTGTCACATGCAAATTACAGATACATTTGTGAGTCCTGCAGTCCTCTTGCATGCTCATGCACGAGTCACAAGTAAAAAAAAATTGATTTTCTTAACAATCAAAAGAAAATCAAATGTTTCTCTTGATTTGTTAAATGTACCGCAATTAATGCAAGAGGAAATGATCTCAAGATACAAGTCACAGGGAGGAAACTGGGCGCCACATGGGTGGGAGGGAGGGATTATCCTTTCTTAGCAACAGGGTGATAAGTCCGAACACCAAGTCCCATAACAAACAGATTTTTCAGCAAACTAAGTGAATAAGTATTATTACAGCAAAGGTTCAAATAATCCTCTAACTATTAATAGTATAGATAGTTTATTATCATGAATTATGAAGATATATATTCAATCTGCTCATTTGAGAAAATTAACAGTTAATCTTATTTGCTCGAAGAATCCCTAAAAAATGTCTGCCCTATCATCAATGGTGTTTTGAGAGATCTATACTGGAATGTTTCAAATCCATTGCCTCCTTCACATGATAGTGTTATATATTATGTTATTATACTTTATTATAATGTGTTGTTATATTTGTTTTGTTTATTTTTTTTGGAAATAAAACAATTGGTAACAAAAAAAGATACAAATCACAGCTTGCATCTTGGAAATTTGATGAAAGGAGCCCCAAAACAACACATAAGCATTTTCTGATCTGACACCCTATCAATGCTATGGTTAAGATTTGGGCAACAAACAATTTGATTAGAGTTAGGGAAAGATCAGGGTTTGAGTTAAAATAACTACTTTGTTAAGGTTAAGGTACCTTCTTTGGTTACAATAATTACAATAGTAATAGTAGTTACAATGACTACTTGGTTACAGTTAGGGAACAACCACGGGCATGGTTAAGAGAGCCACGTTTTCCAAGTTTTCTATCATTAGGGCTTTGTCACTTGAAAATATGCATGAACATGTTGATTTTTGGCATTTGCAGAAACACCCATGTTTATCTTGGGAGAGGAGCCTTATTGGGACAGCTACATGACATTGGTTGTTTACAGTGAATATCACAATCACATACAGTACACAAAGTCTGTGTAAGGTTCTTGCAACCATAGATAAACACCTGTATTCAAATGTTTATTTGCCCATGATCATCAGATTTTTTTCATTTGTATAGGTTTAACTAACTCATTTGTAATGCTTTCCAATACTGATTTAAAAGCATGCCAAGCTGAAATTCAAATTTAGAATTATTTTAATTTGCGGCTGGCTATGTGGGCAGCCATATTCATTTGAATTTTTGAGTTGGGATTTAAGAGAAAGTACCTAACCTCTCAAGTAGGACCTCCATTTGACACAGGACATAGGGATGCAGAGGAGATGTATTTGAATGCAGAGTTAACTAATCACAATTTCTACATTTTCCCACAACAAATTTCAGACAAGCTGTGTAGGCAAAAACAGAATGATTTTCATCATGATTTTCCTTGCCCCCATGTACGTATTTTTTATAAAAAAAAATTGTGTTTGTTGAGTTCCCAATTTAACCAAACATGCTTTTGCAGTTGCAGAAATATCATGTCGTGGAGCAATTGTCAGTTATGAGGAAAAATGTTTTTTATTTATTTATTTATTTTTTATTTAAATATATCAGATAAAATGTTATTATCAAAAATGTTAAAATAAATATTATTTGCAGGTGTGGAATAAAAGTATTTACAATATGGTTAGGAATGGGCAGAGCATGGAAATCATGTGCTCATATAGTTAAATAATGAAAATGTTAACACTCACTATAGATAAGAGACAAGATGCAAAGTGTTGAGGGCACATTTTTATACATCCATTCATATCCCCAACCTACTCACTCTTACTTTTCACTGCACTACTTACTACCTTAGCAGTAAATGTATCCATTGAACACAAGGCTGAAGAGTTCTCTATGAATGTAATTCTTATGAGACGAGGTCTATAAAATATGCCCACTAATTATATATGAAGACAAGGTCATTTCAACATGATCTAACACATCCAAACAGTATATGACACTATTTTGACACGTGTCAGACAAAAATGTACAAGGGATGGAGATTAAATCCTAATTCACTGACTGCAAGGCAAAAAATGTTTTTATGATGAATTGTTTATAATAGAGGTGTTGTATGATGTACCTTCCCTAGAGTCAAATTGTATTAAGGTGCATTTTAACAAGACAAGGGAGGCCTCAAAACACAGTTTAATGTAGCAAGGAAGGAAATATCTCCCTTTCTGCCATAAACATAAATGTGATTCATGGAAAAATATAAAGACCACACAGATCACATTATTTGCCAAAAATGGAAAGAAGTTAAATGTGTCTATTCATTTGCATTTTGTAATGAGGTAACAATCAGTAAAAAAAAAAAAAAAGAAAGAAAAGAAAATATAATCTATATGTCCTGATGTCATGTTGCTCATTCCATTTTCATTTATTTGCATTGCTTATTCAATTTAATACATGTGTTTTATATATTTGTTGCATATATTTCAATTTAATCCATGTATTGTAGATTATTTGTGTGTATATATCCGTGTGTTATATTGTGAGCACACCCTGCTCTGAACCATCTCTGTAGTGCTACATATTGGTACAAAACAGATAACTTATGTTGATCTGATTAACTAGTATTGGTCACAAATCTAAACAGTATGGTGGCGAATCTATTGTGTTTACTTTTCACCACTGTAAAATCACCACCAGTGACATGACAAGTAAGCAAGTAAAAATGAATGTAGATTTTTTTTTTCACTCCTGTAACATGGATCTGTTTTACTTGTAAAACCATGTAATGTCCCTCTACTGCAAATCGCTACTTAAGCATAAGTTGACTTTTATATTTTCTTGACAATGCTCTGGTCTCTGCTGGTCCTCTGTCTCTACTGCAGCTGTAGCAAGATATCAACGTTAATTATGCAGACCAACTCAGTCTGTGCCTTACAAACCTCAGTTTACTCAGACATAGGAAAGTTTAGATCATGATATATATTGTAGTTTTCCTTTTGCTTTTCACGTTCCTTTAATGTTAACATTCTTTTTTCTTCAGTGTTAAAATGCCGAGCTCATTTGCACTTTCTAACCAATTTTTCACTTTACTTTCTATTAATAGATGCATTCACTGAGCTGTCAACATCATAAGAGAACCATGTGAATTGTTGTTGAAAATTAGTTTAAATGTATCTGCTCCATTAAATAATCTGTAAAAGACGCATGCCACATAACTGCAACATCGGTGGCTCGATTTCAGCAGTGGACCCTAGTTGCATGTCATTTCCTGTCTCTCTCTTCCCTTGTTAATAGTGAATATTTTAATTTGGCATCCACTCAAGCACACATAATTGTCACATATCCATACATTTTAAAAAAAAATTATATTCTCAATGTTCATTACTTTTTAATGTCCTTATAATTAATATGTTGATGTTCCCTGTGCGCAATCTACTAATCTCATAGTCATAATGTTATCCATGTTAGAGATACTTTCTGTGCTGTCTTTGAAAAAAATACTTGTTGTATTTGTTATATTAGTTATTTAAATGAGATTATAGGAGTAATTTAAATCTAATTACTTCTGGAATCAACCTAAAAGGGCCCACAGCTTCGCAGCAACACAAGGTGTTAAGACTACAAATATCAGTTCGAAAGTTGTCAATGAAAATGAAGAGTAAACTGAATAAGAAGAAAAACAATTTAACAGAGGAGCTGAAGTCTTAAGACAAACACCTTTGACAGCAGGAGTGATTTTATCTTTTAGACAAAGTTGACATCATAAAAAGTGTTTTGGTTCCTTGGCATCTGCTATTGCTTGGCACACTCATCTGAGACAGAATATTACCCTGGTGTTTGTAAAGTGTCATATTCTACCACTTGTACCAATCTGATATGTCCTTAAAGAATGCCGATGGAAGCATAAAGCTTTCACAGAGCTCAGCGCCCCCACAGTGATGGCGAGATGCCAAACAGCTTTACAAATACCACTTTTTCATCAAGGGAGAAAGGTTGGCCTAAGTGTCTGTTTTATCTGCTTACAGATTCTTTCACTCATTGCAATGACTGACAGGGATATCAACCATGGCAGTGATCACAATGAAATCCACAACATCATGTGATTGCTGCTAGCTGATTAGACTGCTAGCTGCTGCGGCTGCTCCCAGTTGCCATTGCTGCCAGCTGCTGCTACTGCTGCTACCGGAAGCTGCGGCAGCAGCAGCATCTCTTTTTTAAATCTTTTAGCGCCAAGTTATTTAAGTCCGGTTCAGGGTCATCCAAATATGATATGTAACAAGTTTGATGAATATGCACATATAATAAGTACAAACTGCATTTACCAAAAAAAAACAAAAACATTTTATAGGCACAAGTGGGCATTGCCTTTAAAATGTATTCATGAAACTGGGTCATATATTTGTTACTACTGCTCGACATGCAGCCCAGAATTTTTGCTAAGGGTCAGATAGTCCAGGAGCAGTTCTTTCAAATGGCCCTGTTAGACACGTTGGCAACAGTATACAGCAAGTCAGTAACATGTATATCTATCTTCATCTTGATTTGAATTCTTTTAATGTTGATCAGAGAGAAAACCATTTGACACCTCCAACACACATATTTTAAAAGACACACTGTGGCATCTATCATGTAAATTGTCCAGACAAAAGATTTTCTGGACAATTTCCACACCACTGCAATGCATGCTAAGAAGTGTATTCAAATAAGCACTGTTTCTAAGCAACTTAATTTGAAGAGAGCAGAAGACAAGATGACAAGGAGGGAGGGTTGCGTTTGTGCATGTACATGCCAGTATGCTATGTTGTTTTTGTATGTGTTTGTGAGACAGAGATAGTTTTGAATTGTGAATCAAACCTGAAGGTTTGAGATGACTATCAGTTCAAAATATATAAGGAGAGGGGGATCTGAACAGAAGGATAGCGTTCAATCAGCATCAATCAGGAAATGGGGAGTACCTGTATGTGTAGGCATCCGTGTCACCTTAAAAACTCTGCTGAGTGCTGCCCTTAACAGGGATCAAACTCAAAACCCTGGGATCTAAAAAGGGCACTGACAGGGCCTCATCTTAAAGCACTAGACTACATGCGTATACAACTATCTGTAGGCAAAAGATTAGCCTACTCTTTTTTCAGAAGATATTTGGTTCACCTCTTTAAGATGGCTCTTATGACTCATATGTCTAACAGTGTGCAGCAAGATTGTAATGTATTCAAATAAAATAACTGAACAACTTAATTTGAAGAGAGGAGGAGACAGGGTGACAAGGAGGGGGTTTCTGTGTGTGTGTGTTTGTGCATGTCAGTATTGTTATTGTGTCTTTGTATTGTTTTGGTGTGTGTGTGTGTGTGTGTGACTGAAGCAGTTTTGAAACCTGAGGCCACTGAGGGTTTGAATGTACTAACAGTTAAAAGGGAGAGACACAGATAGGTTCAAATAGCTAAGTGCAACTAACTGCGCATCCCTGTGCCTGCATTTATTTAAGAAGAGCAGTGTTGCCAGTAGCATGGATCAAACCCTCAACCTTATAATCTCACAGGGAGGCTGACCATGAGAATAGTGCTTAAACCACTGAGCCAGCAGGCTATCTCTGACATGTGAAGTTCCTGTTTTGTTGAGCAGAAATCGATTTGCCTAAAACTAAAGCTTATAGCCCAGAGATTTGTACATCATTAGTGGCAGCAGGACCAACTGAAGATGAAAATGTATAATGTGTGTACACAGTGTTTGGATGGATGCAATACTGAAGAATGGGTGTGCTATATAAATTAGTGTTTTTATTATTGTCATCATCATCGTTATTATTATTATTATTATTATCATTATTATTATTAAGAACTAAGTAAGGGATATTGCTGTAAATTGCTGATGTGTTTCATATAGGCCACTGTAGTAGCTACTAAATCCACTAGTACTTAGGCATGAAAGAAAATAATTTCACCAGCTGTGTACAGTGGTACACACTACTACACAAACAGCAATGGGACATCATCTAGATAAATTAATTGTTTGCATATAAAACAAACTTAAATTAAACTAACCATTTAATTTGGAGCATCAGAATCACAAGTCCAACTGCACTGTCACAAATGTTGACTTGTCCTTGAAACGAAAGATTCTTTCAGCAAAGGTGCAGATGTAGCTAGTTAGCAAGGCTGCTTTTATAATTGAATTCAAGTCCAGTGCTTTTCACATTTAATTGGAATAAAATTCACGTCAATTTGAGCAGAAACTGACATCAAGACTGGTCAGAAAAAAATAGATCTCAGGCTTAATGAAGAAAAAACTATATGTCAGTAAACTGTTTTGTTTCATGCTGTGATTAGATCAGGTGAGGGATTGCAGTTCGTCAGTTGTTGCAGTCAAACAGTTTCACATCTATTTTGATGACCAAATAAATTAAATTGCCCACAACTTCAGACTAGGGCTACAACTAATGATCAGTTCTTTGACAAATCAATTAATTGTTTAGGCTATAAAATAGCAAAAAGTAGGGGAAAAATGCCCATTTTGGTGTCATTTAAAGAGTCCTAAGGCAACTTCTTCAAATGTCTTGTTTTGTCCAACCAACAGTCTCAAAACCCAAGATGACATAAAACATGACATAAAATAGAGAAAAGCAGAAAATCTGCATATATCACTAATAGCAGCCAGTAGTCAATTAAAAGCTGGGTCTCTGATAATGGGGTAGGGACATGGTCGACATGAACAAATAAAGGCTGGCCCCAAAAACAGACCGGGGAAAAAAGGGTTGATAAACTCCTGGTGCCTGTTTATAATATGCATGCCAGTTAAGCATGTGTTAGTGGTTATGATGTAACTCTGGTTCTATGAGTACATACATAGCCCTCTAGCCAACCATCACAGAGAAGGGAGGGGGAAGAAAGAGGTGTAATATTGTTTAAATGTGGGAATAACGGTACATATTTTAATAATGACAGCAACAACACAATATGAGCATAGGTAACCAGGTTAACTTGGCTAACCCAGTGAGCATATGGTACATCCATGAGCATGCAAGCCACACACTACAGCTAAGCGGTGCACTGTCAAAACGTTTTGGGTGGAACTCAAGTGCTAGAAATATTGTTCCACATGTCAAGGTAAGTGGATTACCAGTAACGCAATATCAAAAATTTAACAGAGCAAACAGAAGGAAAAAAAGATTTCATACTAAAATGCGAGCAAATATGCTTATCAAACTTATATAAGCCTGCTTCCAATAAAGGCCTGGTACCCTCTGCAGTTGGCCGCAAGCCATCATAATTATTTATTGTTTGGATAACAATGGTTGAACTGTTACACTGTTTTGTGCTTGATGTGTGTGCTATGTACAGTAATTTGTGTAATAATAATAACTTTTTGATTGTCAATCTAGGAAAAAATATGTCAACAGGGGACGCAACCTGTTCCTTTGTGACCATCCAGCCTTCCAGATTCCAGGAATCTCTGAGTTCGTCAAGACCAATGTAAGTTCTCAGTACACTCACAGAAATGTTAATGTCAACCGGTACAGTGTTGGCATAACATTATATGGGAAACCAACTTGAGTGCCTACTGCAGCCTTTTTGAAAATTAAAATAGATTCAAGGATAGGTTGTGAGTTTTCCATATTTATTTTAATACAATATTCAAATGTCAATGTATGATGACAAAGTTATTAGCAGTTAAAATTATTCCTCCACTCCATAATACTCTTAAAGCAATCCCTTCCTAACAATGAACCAATTGTAAAAAAAAAAAAATAGGGCCAAATCCACAGTCCTCGTTCCATGTAAAAATGTATTCTTTCAGTTGAAGCTAATATGTGTCTTCAGCAGTCTCTTACCAAAATCAAATAGGGATCTTGTCCTGGCAGTCTGATGTAGGTTAATTGTTGGTGTTCTGTCTTGGCAACAAATCTACATGCCATTACGGTGAAGAATTCCTCTGCCACAGCTCAGCAAGGAAACACTGCCTCTTTACTATTTTTACTCACAAATGTTTGCGTCACTGCAATTCTTTAATTTAACAGGGTATTTTCTAAGGCTCGACATGTAAATGAGCCCAGCTGCAGTTCATCTGATATGCATGGGGTGCTGCTAAGTAAGAGCTGATGCCAGGCTGTTTTGATGCGTGTTGCACATGTTTACAAAGGACTGGAGGGCAAACAAAACAGTGTTCTGCTGTTGCTGTTGCAATAGTTGAAGAGAAGAAGACACTTTTGGATCTGCATGCACTTATTTATCCTACTAGAACGCATATGTGAAGAAATTCAAGTTAAATATCCTGACTGTTGCATTTCTGTTCCTGTGTTGCTAAGCAGAAAGTTCTGCTAAAGTAACTATTTAGCACTTCTCCTAAACTCTAGAATGTATGATTTAGAACAAGGAAGGTGGAGTTGGTCCTCCAATTCGAAGGACTAGTGTAGTGCCCATTCGGAATGGACCAATTGCTGAGTCCATACTTCAATGCATAGAAAAATGAATACAATTGATGTGAGGTGTGGTTGAGTATATGCACCAAAAACATGAGAGAAACATTCTATTATGCACAGATGTTATAAATAATAAGTACTGTAACGATAAATAAACATTTTGTTCTCATTTCAAGTAGCCTAAAATAAGGGCTGCATTCTGTGCATCCTAAAGTAACATGGATCAATCATATTGGTCTGTTAGATTGTTCCTATTTTCTATGCCTTCAACTGCACAGACAACTTGTTTTGAACTGCCATAGAAAGTATTTCCTTTGTTTTACCCACATAACTACAGCCATTGTGTATTGGGCTATGAGCGCTTCCGAAACCTGAGTTACCTACGGTCAACCATGTACCTGAATGCCTCCTGTGTAGTCACTCACTTCTGCTGCTGATCTTGCTGTTCCATGGTTTAATCAAAGTTTATTAATATTAAATGTGTCACGTGTCCAAATTGCACCAAATTCAAGACTACACTCCCTTGGTTCCCCAGCCATACGTCCACCAAGTGTGAAATCAATCAGATAAACAGCTCTCTAGATATGCAAGGGACATACATACATACATACACACATACATATATACATACAGAGATTCCCTCATTTAGTAGAGAGATTTGAAGGGCTCTAGGAATGTCCTGTTTCCTCTGACAAGTTTGAGAGGGCAGAGTTTTCCTCATCCTGCAAAAGCACTTACACTATCACATCTGTAGAGACATATACACATTCAAGAGCATCACAATGGTCATCTCCAAGGAGCTGAGCAAGGTTGCTGATGTTGATGTACCTTTTCTGTTTCTGAATGCCACATTTCTGATACAGATGACTGTATTTTCTTAAAGTATGCGAGACATCATATCATCATGCGAGATCATGACAGCCATATCCTAACTCACAATAACTGTGTATTGCCTCCTTATGGGAAGATTTCAGTTCTTCAACAGCATTCCAGGTTTTTTTTTGCTCAGACAATAGCATGCCTTTCCATAGGTTGCAAAAAGCTGCTTTTCCTGAAGATTTACCTGGTTCTCTGCAACCTTTCACTGGTCCACAATGAATATTATCAAGGCCTTTTTTTGTTTGTGTTACTTGATAGCTTTCTCCATTGCACAACATTATGTCCATTGTGCTGAACCACGACTGCATCTTTCAGCATGTTTTCTAGTACACATCAAGCACCATATCTATCCATGCCCAAGTCAATAGCCCAAGTGGATGAGAAGGGCATCTTTATGTGAGGATCTTTACTGAAGAAGCAATGATCCTATGCCCAGTTGGTTGCAAGTTGCAACCTATTGCTAGACCTGAATGCTCAGCTGCGATGGATCTGCATCAGTTTGTTATTAATTACGTTTTTTTTTTTTTTTTTTTTTTTTTGACAGGCATTGCAATAATTTAAAGGAATACTCTTGTGAAAACTTAGGTAGCTTGGAAATGTATGTAACTTTCTCCTACAAAATGGATTTTTCTGTTACAATAGATTCCAGTGGTTATCCAGAAACTTTGAAAATCATGATCCACTTCTGGATTGTCCATCCATATCCTCAGTATGTTTCCTACAAGCTAACAATGAGTGAGGGATATTCAAAACACAGCTGTAAGCATGTGGGACTAGTTAGGTGCTGAAGAAATGCGACAGAATAAAAATAATAAACAAAATGGAGAACAAAGTGTGACTGCTGCAGCAATCACACAATAACAGTAATCCAAGGCTCACAGTGATAACCCAAACTGTGACAGGCTTGCATTGGTATAACAACAAAATGCTGTGAGTAGAATCTTTATGTGGCATACCTGAGTGTCGCTGAAGATTTGGCAAGTAGTTAATTCAAATCTACACAAGTGCACTGAATAATCAAAGTGGCACTAATGCAGAATTGTTCTTTGTGACAGAGAGATTTATGAGGGGTATAATGTTAAAATGTGTCACTAACACGCTTCCTCAGAACAGGTAATGGAAAAAAAAGCCACACATACAGGAACAGAGTATTCAATTACAAAAGCTTACAGATGTATGGTTAACCATAGCTTATAAATATTAATGTGGACTCATCCACGTCTTTGGCAGAACTGCAATCTGTTAAAATGGATTCTGTACATCAGCCATTTCAGTTCTTGTCATGTGTCGGTATTCAAACAAAAGCGCATGAGAACCCACTTCCCATCAACACATTCAGTACTAGTTGCAACACATCTAATCACAAATATATTACAAAATATACATGTTTATTTACACAATTTGTTTATTCATATAATTATACTGTATATACATCTGAAAAAGTACAGCAGTAAAAAGGTTACATTACCACATTCAGATGCATGGTATATGCTGTTTGATATTTAAAGTATGCACAGATAGGTCAACATGTTACCTTGCAACACAGAACACACATATAGAACAGGGACTGCAGGGCCACACATCATGCACAGCACAAGGTGACAGTGCAGGACACAGGCCTGTAGACTATGCATATAAATTAAGCATATACACTAAGCATCTATGGGCATTCAGGTAGCATGGAATACAAAATGAGTGCATGTGTATACAAGAGTTAGTGTGTCTCAAGCAGAGCGTTGAAGTAATGTGCTATCAGGTAGGTTGCAGTGTTGGATGAAATAAGTTATGACCACAATTATGTAAGCTAAAGTGGTTTAGTGCACAAAGGTGTCTCTATTACTCATTTCTTTTATTTAGTCTGAGCAGTTTAATGAATGAGCAGCCATCTTACTACTAGAGTTCATGCCTTTGATTGCACAAACAGGATCAAGTGATGCCATAAAGTGTTGTCCGCTAAACAGGTGAATAATGAAGATTTAGATTACCAATTAAGGCCTCAAACATTTACAGCTCTCCTCACACCACTTGAGCCAATAGATCAAGGTTTTCATGCAGGTTCAACACCGCTCCATGGGATGATCAATTGTACTGTACAAATTCCCAGCTATCACCCAGGTTCATTTGTCAAAGTGAGCTCAATGAAAAATTACGTCTGTGTGGCAATGTATCTGCAGATCTGAGGCAGTGTATTCTGTCTTTACACTTTTGTTTTGTTTGGTAGCCCATAGGAAGATACACACACAGCACACATCAGAAACAAAGACAACAATATGGTTGGTTTCTTATGTGTAATGTTACATTATTTCACACATGCAGTCTTGTTTCCACTGCATTCTCATCACCAGTGGCACTCAGGACAGCCTACGGGAGATGCCTGCCGTTATTTATTATGGCTTAATAACTGCATGCCTGCCAAGTCGGAAAGCGGTCAATAAGAAAAAGTGGCTGTGAAAGCGCTTCATATTAAATGTGTCAGTGTTTGTTGAATACAGAGTATGCCTCACCACTCTGTGAAGTGAAGAAATATTGCATTTAAATCAGGTTCACCTTCAGCCCTTATTTGATCTGTATTAGTGCCGGGGTGTAGTGATTAGTCAAAGACTGCTTTTGTTTGGATCAGAGCTGACATAGTAAGAGTGAAGGCCTGCAAGGCTGATAGGAGTTCAGTTCAGTCAACACAAGTTCAGTCTTGACTCTAGAGAGATAAACATAAAAGCTGAATTATAATAAATAATAAATTATAAGAAGTACAGCATGCAAGTTCTATTCTGCTCTCATTTTTAATAGCTTAAATATTTGCTGAAGTGGGAGAAAAACATATTCTGTCCTCTCACAATCTGTACTGTGGAACTGTGCAGGGAATGTGGGTGTTGAACATGGAGACTATGAGGGGTTAAGGCATACAAAATCAGAATCAAGTGCATTGGTCATGTTTAATGGCCTTTAATTCTGGTTGTCCTGCATAGAGCACCATTCATGTGATAAAAGGTAGGTAGATCAAGGAGGACTTTAATATCAGCTGCTGAAGACCATTCTTGAATCTTTGCTAAACTACAGAGTGAAGACAAAAATAAACCTCTATGCTCAATCCTGCTCTAATAATCTAATCTCCTGGCCAATGTAAGTCCAATTTACCAGTTCCTTGGAAGAAGTATCTGACTGTTTAGCTCTTAAATGGTCCATATGTTCAATGGCTTGTCACTGACCTTGTCTGTTGTTTGATACTGGAAAAGCAGCATTAGAGATTTTTTGCTGAAAAAGCAGGTGTCTGATACAGCTGGAAAGGGGGTTGATGAACCAAAACCAACAAGTCCTCCAAATTAAACGACCAAATATCATCATTATTTGACCATCAGCACTCCAGAATGTCAGATAGGAGTTTTTCTAATCTAAAATGTACGGCTACTTAAATCCTTTCAAAACTAATCTAGACAATTAATATATTTTAAAGATTAAAAATGATGTGCATTTCTCATCAATACATTGCAATGACTCAGATTCATTCTACTTTATGTGCGACCATCACCAATTAAAAACACATTTGAAATTGCTGTAGTAGAAATCTAAGTGCTTTAAAATGTCAGAAACTAAAATCAGCAAAAACTGCCTTATGCTGTTTTCACATGCATTCAGGCAGATGGTAGACGGCAGATGGACAACACCTTCTGGACGGCACGGGAAACAGTCCGACAGAATGGCAGGACAGCAAAGTTAAACATGCATGACAATATGTTGCTATAGTGATGTTGTATTGTTTACAAATAATGGAATAAAATACTGTATATTAAATAAATTATTTTGTATCTATCATTTTATGTAATCATCCTAATAACGCATGTAGCTATAAAATGCAGCTGTTTTTTAGTATTCTATTGCAAACTTAAAATTAATGTCAAATTCTCTCCAAAACTTCCCCAAAATCCTCAGTAGGATATCAAGCTCTGATTGTATAATTCCAGGTCTTGTTGCCCCAAAATTAGTAGCTTCTTATTGCTGATTTATTTATGAACTTTTCTATAAAAAATGTTCACACAGGTACATAAAAAACCATTCTGTAAGGTGGAGTAAACATTAACAGAGGTCGTAATGATACTGAGACGTGAGGGTAATTTCAACAATAATGACAAAAACAAACAAACAAAAAAAACATCCAAATTACATGCCATTTTGGTGGTTGGGGAAAGCAGAACCCAGAACTCAGTGGGGACAGTGTCCAGCTGAAGGGACTTGACAGGCTCTACGAAGGGTTGCCTAATTTTTGCAAATTTTATATTTGTTACATTTGTTACATTTTTTTCACAAAGGATAAGGCATTCCTTTATCCAATGGGTGTGAGAGGGGTTGACAAGGACTCTTCCAGTGCATCAGAATAACATGCATCACTAGTAATGTCAGAAAAGCTGCAAAGTCAGTGAAGCATGACAGCAGTTGGTTAGTTGGTCGAACACCAAACATCCAAAACATGTGGATGAGATTAGCTGGTTTTAGGTGACATTTATCATAATTTGGGTCAGTGCCAGGATAAATGCGGGATTGGGATTAACAAAATAACTTTGGGTTTAACCCTGGATTCTCAGGGTTACAAAGGTGGTTCACTTCTTACTGGGGTACACTGCCATTGTAACTCATGATGAACAGCTAACCTGATCCTGAGAAGGTTAAACATTTTATTGCTCCAGGCTTTCATTCACAACATTAAACGCATAATGATGATTTAAGCTGTATTTTAATTGTGAAGTTTATTTTATCCTCAGAGTGACAGCTGACAAGGTGGATGATTTTACACTCTGATTCCATCTCTGCATCTCAGAATAACACAAGACAACTGGGTGATGATAACTGAAAGTAAAAACTAAAGATTGTCCTTTATTAGAAAAATAATCGACACACTATTAATTGGCTCCCTTGATTATAAATGCAACATTTGGTTCAGATAGACCTCGTCAGTCATTAATTACTTTTCAGCTCTCTGCTTCGGCAGCTGGAACACTCTGGCACTACTTTTAAGTTTTTTTATGTGACATATTCAGAATGGTTTCTTCATCAACCAACTAAATAGCAAAAAATACTCTATACTTCAGTTATATATAATAATTCCTCATGTATTATAAGCCTTAGCCTACTTTTAATATGTGGGAATTAATCTCATCTTCTTATTCTGTTATATGATTACAGGCTGTTATTTACATTTCATTTCGTCGAATATGACTTTTTGCTGTCCCTAAAACTGAAATTTTCGGCAGGTACATGGTATCACCATTTCATCTCAGATCATCTGAAGTACTTCATTCATGGTTCTGATGATGTTGCTTGTAATTAACAACCCTGCCTCTTTCACATGAATGTGCTAGTAGATGAAGAGGAAAACCCAGAGTTGACTGAGCTAATTGATATCCAGCTTCATATATCTTATCTGGACGGCCAGTGTTAGGCTCAGTGGAGCTAGTTAATGAAAAGACATCCTGGCTATGTTGAACTTGCTTTGTAGTCCAGGCCCCAGATTGTGCATGGTTTCTCCTTGTGTGAGGGAACTATACAACATCCAGTTGTAAATTCCATCACAGAGCACAGCAAAAAGTTAATATATATTAACTTTTTACTTCAATGCCATCTACTGTTACCATTGCCAATATTTTCTTCCAGCCTCACCAACTTTTGCCATTCTGCTCTTGTCCGCTAAAATGATATCCAGTTTGCCGTCTACCGTCTCCCTGGATCCTTGTGAACATGGCATTACATGCATTCTTTTGTTGTTGTTGTTGTTTCCCTGTAATGTGTAGAAACCTTTTAATTGGCTTACGTGTAGGTAGTGGATGTTGCACTCCCCTAAGGGTAAAGTGGGAGGATTAACTACAGAATTGCCGTTATCGGTGCTATAATGAGCATGTGTACTTTTAAATACCAAGTGGACTTTTCTGAATGAATTTGTTTAAATATACACCCTGTCCCCTCTGAGTATATGTATCTCCCCCTATGTGCTGTCATTTAGAGGGACAGAACAGTGTTTTACTTAATAGAATTATTACTGTTATCATGAATTTAGAGTTGAATGTTGCAGTCATGATACATTTCTTTCATTAGTAAGCCTTCCCAATCCATGTTTGACAGGGAATAGTTAGCAAGGCCATATAGCTAAGTGCCTTGTTATCCTTGAATATGTAATGACTTTAACCTCACAGAGCTCAAAGAATTTGATGAGCAAGCCCTCTACTTTGTGTTCATGGATGAGCTTGATGGTTCTTTTGCTGAAATTCAGAATATGGTCTTTAGAAAACACAAATTTGCATTTCTACAACCATTTGGCACACTTCAGTGGTAGGTGTACAATAGATAATCTGCTCCAAATATAGGAAATCACAGTTATAAGCATGTGTGCCTCGCATAAGTGGTGGAGATAGATAATGAAATACACTGAATGTTAAAATTTCTTGTCCAAGATCTTCAAAAAGGCAGAAGGCAAGCAGATGTGGGTTTTGAATAAATATTGGTTTGAAGCCAACATTAGAAAGCTGCAGTTTCTGATTTTATTATTATTACACCTCAGGTTATTTCTTCTCTCATAGTATGTCCATAATCTTCTAATCAACCAATTTACTCAGTGATTTTTATTGCACAGCACTACAGCAATGTGCATTTCCTTGTACCCACATTTCAAGATCCGGAGGCTCAAAGGTACTTCAAACAGTGGCTGGATACACCCTCATAGTTATCACATTTTCTATTTCTATGCACTTCATGGTCTGTTTGATGTTATTCATGAGCTGTAACTGAAAGTAATACAACTGCATGGGGCCAGAAAACGCTTTTGAATACAAAGTGTGGGCTGCTGTGCTGCAGGATCATATACATACCTGCTCTTAATAATGGACTGGAATTAAATGCCGCCTATCAGGCATTACTGCACCCTTCTGTTTGTGCCTTAGAAGTGGAGAGTGGAGGTGGGGTTCTCAGCTATCTGTGACAATGTTATTAAGAGTTTGTTTTAAATTATGGATTTCATAATGGGGACACTCTCATTATTATGCAAAGGGACTTAAGATAGATTTAAAATGATGCCCAGGATTTGTCTGCTTTGAATGCTAAGAATCTCTAGTGTGAGTTTAGTCTGTCTGCCCCTGAGCGTGTAAAGATGCACACATATACCACATGTTGAATAAATAAACACTTATCAGCAATGTTTCCATAAACTGTCCCACACTGTGAAGTTAATTCGTCATCTCTGGAGGGAAGACACATTTATGCATTAGGCAAACAAAAGATCATAATCACAATTTACAAGTCTGTCTGCAGGAAATCACATTCTATTCACAGATAATTTAATGACCCATTGCCCTGTTCAGATCTCCTAAGATAACATTATTTTTTGCTGCTATGTGCACTGATGTTTGCTGTGATTTCTGTTCCCAACTTCATATTTCTGCAGTTCCATCCCCTCATTTGTCAAACGACTGCAGAAATTAAGAAACCGAGTCTCAATATTAATTAGTGCAGCTGAGTTTGAAGGTCTATATACAAGTCTGTGCAGATATATATGTGCACATATACAATATTAATATATGTTGTCTTGGCTTCACTTACAGCCATAGAATAAAGAATGCAGTCAAGGGTGGTTCAGGCAATTTTTGAAACGCTGCTTTGAACCCAGAGTGTCAACTAGAGGTTGTATAATACATTCCTCACTAGTCTGTGGGTGGAATAGATTAGCCACTGCTGCTATATGAGGTGGCTTTGTCATTTTTCTTAAAATATTACTGAAGATGTTAAGGTTTCTGTCTCATTATTATTGCGACCAAAACAATTCTCAAACCCTGCTGGGGTTCCTGTGTCTCAGCAGACTTGGGTGCATACTATATTATATGCGCCTGACAAGGTGGATAGAAATCAGACACAAAACCTTTCCTGCATGTGATTTCCCCCTCTTCTTCTGCCATTCCCTGTATCTCTCCACTGTGTACTCGCTCCTCATAAAGCACAAATGCCCTAAATACTGATTATTAAACATTGCTTCTGTTGAGAACAACCAGTGTCTGGGCACTGACTGTCCTCAACATTGGCTGCTGTTCATTTGGTGACTGTTGCGGAGGAGTACATCAGTGCCTCTCATTTCTTGGTAACCATGCCAGTGGTTTGTCTACTTTTCTAGAGGGACAAGCCAGAAGGCAGAACACCTCAAATAGATCCAGTATAATTCTGGAGCTTTGCAGAATGGACATAAAGTGCCCTCACTCATTTAAGTCCTAATGTACCAAGTCACTCATAACCAGTTTATGCTCCCTTATTGTTGTTTAATGCAGATGCCAGTTAGGCACTGCGGGCTTGTCTCCCTTTGTGTTCTCCGATTGCATTTTTCTAAATCAGCTTTGTGCCAGTGTTGCCAGCATCAAAGTGCAATATGCCTTAACACTCTGTTCATGTCAACATGACATACAAAGCTGATTATCTCTGGCTAGAGAGTCATTTGGTCTTGTCACTGTGGACCTTACAGCAGCCATATTGTCCTTTATGACATTGTTGGCCGAGCATGTACCAGGCTTGAGGGCTTTATGCTGGCTTGTGCTATAATGAAAGTTGAATCCCCACTACAAATGTCCTTAATTATGATTTTGTTTCCTACTGTTTGATAGGATGAGCCTCCAATAACACTGAAGCAGGGATAAGTCAGCTGGGACATTCACTAGCGCCTATGCTCCCATTTCAAATCATAGACAGTCCTCACATCAAAGGTACTCAAAGACTGTCTCTCTGGTCAAAGAAAACAAGAAACAAACATGTAAAGCAGCCAATCACTGGTGCTCATATTCCAATGAGAGGATCTCATTTCTAAAGTTAGAGAAATGGATTGGAACAGACTTGTAGAGTGGGACATGAAAGCAGGGATTTCACTGCGCACCTTTGATACCATAAAGTTTTGATACTGATACCAAGTTTGGTTTTGTGCTTTTACGTATATGAATTTTAAACACATCTCTCTGTTCTGAATAATACCTTGGGGACTGTGGTATTCAAAGGACACATTCAGATTGAGCTCTCCCCACACTGTGTACAGACATGCATGCTGAAAGTATCAGTGACTATGATTTCATGATTTTTTTCAGAAATCCCAGACACTGGAAAAGTAAGTTGAGTCACTGATATTTTTACATCTTGATCGTATCCTTGCACATACCTTATATTATGGTTATTTTGTGATTTCGAACAGTTAAGCTGTACTTACACTTTTCATACTATTAAAGCTGAGAGTTGAAGTAATATATACCTTAATGACCTTAATTTATGCTCCTTGTCTTCACTGAAGGTGATATCAGGTAGCTGGCAACTGAGTTGCTTCCAAACATGCCTTTTTATAACTAAAGAAAAAGCCTGAACACATGCTTTCAACCTAATCAAATGGCCTTTATCAGTTGCTATTTTATGTTTTTTGCTTTGGTTGCTCATTCTGTAATGTATCTTTTTTGATAGCTGATTATTTACTGACAGAGCTTGGTCTTTTGAAAAAAGGTTTTGTGATAAAGGGCTATACATAGTGTGAAATAACTTAATTTGCTTTGATGCAAAGTAATGTGATGAGATTAGGGAGATTAGGGAGAGAATTACATACCATAATTGGCATATTATTAGACCCACATTAACTGCAAAGTTTTGGTGTCCATAAACATACAGTACATAGCATTGCCTACATGGCATACAGTTGTATCGCCCTACAATATGTGGCTAACCAGTTTAGCACTGCTAATTCTAAATTGTGCATATAGTGCCTAAAGCTCTGCGGTAAAATATCAACATTCTGAATACAAATGGATGTTGGAGATCTCATTTCCTTTTTTGATGAAACCAGGTAATGCATACATAGATTCCAAAGGTGGCAAAAGACTGGTTGATTAAGGTCTTTATAAGTTGTGATGGCTCTGTGTCAAGCAGCAACTACCAAAGCTTGAGGCTGAAACCAATATAGATGTACCTTAAAGTGCAATGCCACTGACAGCAACCAGATGCTGGCTCCAAAAAATTCCTGGTTCCAATTTACTCCCATTAAAAAAACGTCATCTTTCTTAGAAATACTAAGTCAATCTTTTTTTTTTTCAATGAGTTATTTTGAGTTGCTTGAGTTATTGTGTTGTAAGGTGAGGTGCAGGGTAAATTGGTGAAATGTTAGGAAGACAAAACATCAGACTGGCAGAGAGGTGTTCTGGAAAAAAGCAGACATTTATTTGCAGTCTCCAAAAAAATAACAATCATTCATAACATAACATTCATTCTTCAGTATGTTAACATAAATACTGTACATTAAAAATAAACAAATTATTTCTACATTATTCAGTATTTCTTTTAATTAGCTGCCATTTCATCACACATCTATTATCCAATCAAATCTGAGAACCTGCCTACTCATACACCACATAAAAGGGCTACTATTGCTTCCCTTTTAAACACTGGCAGAAGCTGGCTTCCACAAAAGACTCAAATTGGGACTGTGTCCAAAATTCCATACTAATGCTAAAACATTATGTGAGGTGTTTTAGTATGTTCAAAACCTTAGTATGAAAGCAATAGTATGTGAATTGCATACCATTTACTGGGAAATATTATGTATGCAATCATTGGACATTACACTTGCATAAATATCCAACAATGCATTGCAGTAATGATGACAACAACATAAAATACAATGGAAGACAGTGACCAAGACAGCTCTGGTGTAACTTCAGTAACACTTCTATTTACTTTTTCATTTAAGTAAGGTTTCACTATGCTAGGCATAATATATTTTTTAAATCAGTTCAACTTTTATGGTGGGCACGGGCTACTGTGGTTACGCGTCTCCAATCGGCAAGGAGAGTCTAAGGAAGGGACGTGATGATCACAGCTCAGTGGGTCCAAAAAAGATACACACTTCTGTTTTGGTGTCTGCATATTGAGTATATAGTGCATAGAGTGCGATTTTGGACACAGTGTTATGCCTCTGATTACAGCATTTCTTTTAATATAAAGAAATAAGCTAAATTCTTATGCTGAATACAATTCTTTGTCTTTGTCAACTGGTATTGGAACTATAAATTAAATTAAAAAAACTGTGTGAGAGAATGTCCACCTTTCTTAACAAAAAGGGCTTGGCAAATTGTTAGTGAGGGAGTTGGTGCTTCCCCACATATAGCTCTCTTAAAAAGATTTGAAGACTTATAGCAGATTTGATGTCTGCTGCGCAGGTGTTGAATGAGCGCTGTGATTGTTTGCTAACCTGCTGCTCTCCCTGACTCCTGAATTTGCAATATTTAGATTAGTTTACTTGATAATGGCAGCATAATTTAGCTAAATAGCTAATGTGTGCAAGTGTGCACCGCTTTCCCAGTAAGCTAGTGTCCACTTCAGTCCAAGGTAGCAGGGTGTGTTTCCAGAGCCTGAAAGGACAACACCCTGCACTCTTTATTTAAAAGCAGCAGTAGTTAAATTCCAGAGATAGAGCATAATTCTTCTGGGGTTTAAGGTACTATTCAGGCAAAGACCAGTAATACAATTTTGTATTGATAGGAGATATTATATAAAAGTACAAACATAAATCTATTCATGAACGACCCAAGCTTGATAAGGTGATATGGTATTTGCTATATATATGATGACATGTTTTGATGTTCAGACAATGGAAAGGAGAGGTTGTGCCTTTGCATCTAACCTCCCCACACAACCCATTTTAATGAGGCCTCATTGGACTGAAAGTCTGAAAGAGGTCAGTCTGATGTTGTATAAGGTGCAAGGAGAGATCACAGATTTCATGCAAAACTAGGTCAAGGTCAGCGGAGAACCTCAGCACTTACTGCAGATGCTGAGCACAACACTTTAAAATCTGTTGAAAGGAAGACCTACACAGGAAGATCTTGGCAAAAATTCATTTTTGAAATTGAAATGGAGCCAAGACGGAAGCTCTTGTCCTTCCAGAAAGCATTATTTCTTGTCTTTATTTGTCATATATATATATATGTATATATATATATGGCACATCCCTGACAGTCTTTGTCACTCATCAGTTCATGAAGAGCTTATGTATACAGCTAGTAATCTGTGCTCGCTTTGCTTGAGTTCAATTTCCGAGTGTCCTCTTTTTCTTACATATTACACAACTTACTTGTGTTGAATATGAACACATACTAAATGCTAATTCTGGTCTTAACAATTGGCAGAGCATACTTTTTCCTGCTTCACTCGCATTGTGTGCCCTCTTTCTTTGATGACAAGCTTTACGGTAACAGATTAGTCTTAAATCAGTGTTTGTTGGGACAGAGGATTAGTATACGTTCCTGTATACAGTATAGGCTACTTCTCTATATATGCAGTATGTCAAATACAAACACTACCTGGGTTCAGCAAATTCAAATCAAACATGACAGCCCCCACTCTCTGTGGCCCCCACAGTTGAAAACTAAGTTTGGTGTGAAGACCCTCGCTTTATGTCTGTTAAGAAGCTATACCCTTGTCACTCTCAGTCTATCCAATTCAGCAGCTCAACATGATGGCTTCTCATGAGAGCCCTCCAGCCCCACCTCCAGGCTGGATGCACTCTCATCACTTAAGATAACAGTAGCTTTTGACTAAAAGACAGTAGGATGCCTCCCAAACCACGTACCCACTTAAGTCATTTCAAGAGCCAGATGGCAGGATCACATGGTCGGGAGACTTGTGCTAAAGATGTCACTCTTCCACAAATTCCCATATAACCCTTTCAAAATGTATTATTCAAGCACTGTTGTGGGTTCTTGGAGTAGTAATGCATCACTGTCACTTGTCAGACTAAATTACATCAAGATTGCAGATCTACACACACACATGCAAAGACAGACACACAGTCTCTTCATAGAAAAAAAGATCACCACAAATGTTTTTGTCAGCATCTGTCTGGCGTTCAGCCCTAAATAATACTTATCATGCTTGTGCAACCAGTTTGCCAAAGAATAACTGTTTTTACTCAGTCCCCAAGCACTTTCTCAATGACTGCTGTCAGATGTTTTGTCTCCCATGTCCTTTTTAAAGAAGTACATGACCTTTGTGTGGGGCATCTTCATTTGTTGGCAGTATCTGCCTGCTAAAAGGTAATTTTCTCTTTGACAGAATGGAAAAAGGCATCACACATATTTGACTAATGTTGAGCTAACTTTTAAATGGGGAGGTTTCTCAGGGTACTTTTTATGTGCAATCTGTTGCAGTCAAGATACAACTAATATTTACTTAGGCAGGTTTAAGATGGTGTGTTCTTGAAATTCACAAAACTGACATTTACTGTTTTTAGATTTCTCCTGCAAAAAGTAGGAACTACACCTCCAAGATATCTCATAAAACCAAAACTAAACATGAAGTTTATTCACGACCAGCTTATTTCGTATTTGAAATATTGAAGTCATTATAATACATGAATAAACAATGCTATATATATACAGTATGTCATATGTTACTGTTTCAGTTAAAAAGCCATTATTTATTAAGAGCAAAAAATTAGACTAGACTACTGGTATAAAACTGTAATGACTTGCACATTGTTCTCTTTGCCGCCTTTCACCAAACATTACTGCTGACATCCAAGAAGGAGGTTAACTAGACATATGGCAGAGATGTACATACGAACCTCACGTTATGTTCATCCAGGAGCAAACACCCACTCCCTAAATGCACCAAAATGTGTTTTGAATGAGGATAAGCCTAGACTGACAGATAAGGAAACTGCACACAAGTGCAAGGCTGGAGTTATTTTGTTTTATGTTCTGGTGCATAACATAGCTTCAAACAATGAAGATAAGGAACAACTGTAAAAAATGTCCTTTATCTTTTTCTAAAATTAAACATGTCTTATCTATTTTTCATGTAAGTAACCATGGACCATGATCTAACGATGAAGGAACATATCTGATAAGCTTACATTATACATTTGTGACTGTGAATACCATTAAAGAGAGTCATGAATGCTAATAAGGCCCTGTACATCTAGACTGTAGGGGAACACAGTCTGCTGTTTGCAGATGTTTTGACAATGTTGCTTGCATACATGTCTCTGAAACAGTGACCTGCTCTGACAGGGATAAACGTAGCAGTGCTGCACCCTGATGCTGACAGCTGGCGTGCCAAGTTTTCCTGCAACCTCTCCTCATTAATTCAGCTCAGGTCGATGGTCATCTTGAAAAAAATTAGAGCACACAGACTCTCCTGCAGTGCTCTCTGACAGTTATGTTATCATTAAAAATGATTTTGATTCTAATAATGCTTATGTTTTAGAGAATCCGCTAGATATGGGGGCAATTAAATTACCTCCTACTAGATATAGAGCCTCCAGCATTGCTGGACTCCATTGTACTCATCACAATATAAGCTATTTTTCAATTTAGTAATATTATCACATAGCAGTGTAAAAAACCTCCCAGGGTGCACTTGGTTGAATATATCAAAAATAATACTAGATTTTTTCGTAATAGAGGCAGATACCATCAAAAATTAGATCACATCCAGAGTCAGTATCAAGATGATGCGGTAAAAACTCAAATTGACTTTTTGTGTTTTTATCTGTGTTGAACTGTGCCTAAAAGTTAACCGACTCTGGTGAAAGTTTGATGGGTGTAACATGTGCAAGCCACTTTTCAAATGTTGTGAAAGGGAAGCATGCAGTGCCCTAGATGAGGAGGAAATATAAGGAAACTACTACAAAGTCAAGGATTTGGGGACGGTTAGATAGGTACACAGACAGCAGGGTAAAAATGAAAGCCTTGTATGTGCACATACTGAAACGCTCCGTTCAAGAAAGTAAAAGACATCAGAATTTTTCTTATTTTCCTCATGACAGCAGTATAATAACCCATCCCAGTTTTATTTTCCTTCTGTGGCTTTGATCCAAGGCTGAAGCCTCACCACCACATACAATAGCTTTTCACAAACTATTGTCTGATCATAATACACTAAAGAATGTCACTTTGGTGGATCACTGGGTCTGTCTGCTGTCAGTGTTGCACACTAGGACACTAGTCCCTCAAGTTTTTTAACCAGGTGATGTGGTCCAGGGACATCAACAAGTCTGTGTTTGTGCGAATTTGTTCTTTTTTGTCATAATTTTAGATCTAAAATTTTGCAAATGAACTGAAAGCCTTTTTGAAAGACTTTTGCCAGGCCAGGAAATTATGACTAAGAGTCCATGTGTTAGTATTTAATTTCCATGTCTGGGACTGAGGCGTTAGTAATTGCTCTTCTGCGAAGCACATTGCATTTCTCTTGGAATTAAATGTGCTATATAAATAAAGTTTTGCTTGCTGTGCTATTATATGTCCTGTTAAGCATTGTGTTGGGAGGATGAGGGACTGGTAAAGTGCTTTCTCAAGGAATTATCCAGAATAATTGTTGGCTTAAATGCAAGGTCTCCAAAATCTTTTAAGTTATATTATATTTGCAAAGCATTTATGTGTTCTGGAGCACTACCTCTAGGAAAACCTCAGCGCTCTGAAAAGTCTTTATAAGCTGACACTTCCAGACAAGTGGGGCAGAGATTTGCTGCTGTGCACAATGGATGAAATACTCAGTGGGGGATACGAATTGGATGTTCCTTGAGTACGAGAAATCATGAATTATAAGAAGTACACAAAATGCTTTTCCATCTGCCTTTTGCTCTGCTTCTAAAATATATTGGTAATATGACTGGGCTTAACATGTGTCGACATACAGTTTTATACATGCTCTTTGACTAGTGTTGACACAAAGTGAAATTTGTTGTGACTTGTACAAATTCATAGTGGGACTCATTGAATTTCTCTTTCAGTTGAATGAAAAGATGTTCCCAAATTCACGGATGATCGAGTCATTTCATCATCTTCATATTGACGTTTCTTTTTTGTCCTTGCTCCCACATTTATACCAGTGGTATTTGTGTGGATTAACATAATATTCAGTAGTTTTCCATATACTGGAAATTCCTTCTATGACTTTTAAAAGTCTGGAACAAATGGACAGCATCCATCTTTTTACATCTTATTGTGAGATGCATTTCTACCCTTCTATTTTCATGTCTGTGTGGATTTAGCCATTAAAGCTCTCTAAATTACTCTATGGCAGTACGCTGTACACAGCTAAAGTAATTGCAAACAGGTAAATAAAATCTGATTTATCAATCCAGCTTCAAATTATTATGCTGCCAGTACAGCGCTGGCTTTGTATTTACTTTTTCACATCACAGCGTCCAGTGTCTTGTTTACTGTGTTTAGCCCTTTTAGGCTTCCTGTCATCTTAATGAAAATGAAACATCCTTCAGTGGACTGTCCATCTGGAAAACAAGTGACACTGTGCATCAGTGCTGACAGATCAAAGGATCTAAAATAGCTCGAGTCACAAAGATCTGGACTTAAATTGCAGATTGGACCATTTCAGAAAAACACATCATATTTTAAAGAGCCAGATATTTTTCTCAGGAGCTGGTGGAGACCAAATCAGAGAGTGAATGTTGGACCTACATCTGATAGGTGGCCAGAAACATGATACTAATGAACTGTATGTGCTAGATGTGTAGCAACTGTTTTGCCCTACATGTTCAACATGCTGTAACTTACCAAGTGACTAAAAAATCTATTAATTCAGATTTAACAACAGTCAGTCTTGACTGCACTCAGACTTGATGACATTGAAGACTTGATACTTTGTCCTTTGTATAATCAGGTATGTTACTGAGGTAAGGAGAGTGTGTTACCAAACTCCAACTGAATTGTTTGGAACAGAGCAGGATGATATCAAGCTCACCAGGGCTGATAACTGAAACTTCAAAAAATTCACAGTTGTCCTCAGAGAAACCAGCAGCATCATCTCTAATGTCCTTGGGATATTGTGTTACCAAATCGCTCATCAGTATATGAGCTACTTAAGAAGCCATGGAATGTTTGCTTATAAAGATCTGAACAGCCTTGGTCCTTTATAAACTGTCACAGTGAAAATGATCACACGAAATATACAAAAAATGTGAACCTTTTCGATTGAGATTTGGGCCAATAATAATGAGCTTTATGTGTGCTGCACCTTTAGACTTACAATCCTATGTGAAAGCTGACCCTGGTAGTTTGAAAATGCCTATTCAACAATCCAGGGACTAGGCCCAATTGAGCATATTAGCTCAAACACAAGGAACAACCTTCAGAGAAAGACAGTAAATATCTAGTTGAAAAAAATCTTGTTATTGGATGAGTAAAACTCTGTAATCTCATTTGCATAGTCCCTTGGGAGAGCTAATACAGTATATGCGTTTTTTAAATTCCTTTAAATAGCCACTCCTCATGAAAACCAACACACCACATGCCCTGCAGCTGAGGCTGTCTGCCAATGGAGATTTTCGTTATGACACATCAAGAATCGACAGAACAGAATTTACATTGCAAGAGGAATGAATTCAATAGTTTCATTTGGCAAGTGATGACGTAAGGTAGGACTGCTGATACATAGAGCAGTCCTATCTATCTGTGTATCTATCTCTCTATCTATCTGTTGATCTATCTATCCATCCATCCATCTATTTAAAAACCATTGGTGTCAATATAACATGTTTATTTAATATTTTGGGTATCCCTGAGAAATTCAGTTTGTGAGGAAAGAATGAATTATGTGCTGTATACAGACTGATAAAGTCTCATGTAAGCGTCATATGAACTTTGGAGTGTTGCACAGAGCACCTGAATAGCTTCGGGGTCAGTTTGGAGAATAGGAATTATAACAGCGACCAGCGAAGATCCATTTCAATGCACGTATTGACATGTCACTATTGTGATAAGACAGACTTGAAAAAACCTCAACCTATCCTTTGATACTTAAAATGCATACAGAATCCTAAGATATACAAGTGTTCTTTTATCAGTCTTCTAATAGTTTAGAGACAAGGCTCTTCAAATTGTTGCACTGTCACTGTCAAAATTGATTTATTACTGTAATGACAGCAGGAATAGGCATCCATAGAGGTTAGTGCAGTTTCCTTCATTATGGGTTAGAGGGCCAAGTTATTCATCTTCCTAGAGGAGAAAATGTTTTTCTGTGGTGAAGAATGTATGGCAAGCTTGCCTCATCATACTTTAGTTCTTGGGTGCTCTGCCAAGAACTCTATACTGAGTCCCAAAAGAAAAACACATGAGACAATGTCTTGATAGTGCACCTGCCAAACCATTTTATTTTTGTTTTTCTTTCTTCTCCTCACTGATGATGTCAATGTGACTACACCTTGCAGAAATAGTGGCAGACATTAATGTTTGACGTCACATAAGCTCTAAACCTCTATGTTTCCATGGGCATTTGCAGTTTTTAAAAATAGATTATAATGTTGACACATTACAAATTCTTATTTTCTGATTAGGTTTAACTTGAACTTTGTCCAAAAACACATCCAATATGCTCTTTTATAGAATCTATTAGTGCTTCCATTTAACAGAATTCTTGTGTCAAGAAAAAAAGAAGAAATCATGGCCAATTCATTAGACAGATTCGTTATATTCATTAGATACATGCATCATTAATCACTGGGAGGGAAAATTAGGCCTTTTGTCGGTGCCATAATAAGCTTTGTATATCACATTAAAGGAACAAGTACAGTGAAAACAAATACAAAACAAACAATAATTTATATAATGCGCAGAAGCAATAAAAAATAATTATACCATTCAGGGATTTGGGTAGTATTTATTTATATGGCTCAGCAGCCTTGGAGTGATCTTGAATAAGAGATGTTAAAGCTACTCTCTGGATGATCTCATGCCCCGTATTTTTTAAAATTAGCCTAGATTAAAGGGACCTGTTACCCCAGGTTAGTATTTTCATTATAGTAATACCTGAATATGACAGCAGCTGGGTTATCATGCGTCACTCTCTGTGGTAAATCAGTCTGCTATTATGAACAGAGCTCCTGACAAGCCATCAAATCACTTGGGCCACAGCAACCAGCAGGTGACTGCACCAACAAGCGGGTGCACATGGCTTTAAATAGGGCTTTGCAAAATGTCACTTTCCACACATCACTGAACAATCTCCACACCCCTAAACCTGACTAACACGCCCCAATCCTTCCAGTTCTGGTACCGCTGTAGTGGGCAAGATGTTGAACTGACAGTCAATGACCACGTTTACATGCACAAAATATTGCAGTTTTTGCCTTTGTAACCCCCTTCTGCTTCTGTCCCTTTAAGATAGTCAAATATGTGGGGTTATTTCTAATCTAGGCTCAATGAGGAGACTGCTGGTATCTACCTTATTGTTGTAGATCACATCCACCCCAAACACCATACACACAACAACTGAATTCTTTTTGGAAAGTATATTGGACCCAAAGAATAATTTTTTACAGTGCAGTATCTCAAAATTTCTTTAAAATAATTAAACAAAAAATATTAGATTAAGGCAACACAAAATGAGTACTGGATTTAAATACTGCAGTACCTATACCGATTGTATTCACAATATTCAACAATTACTTTTTCACCACACATTACTTTTGCTTTAAACAAAAAATAAATAAATAAATTAAATTAAACCTCTGAGATCTCAGATACGAAATAAAAAAATATAGTTCCAAAGTCTAATGAATTTAAAGAATAAAATAAAATTGAGTGCACTCAGAGAGTCCTACCGCTGTCTTTTCGCAGTGAATGTCCAAGTGGGTATTTTGATGCAGGGGGGGAATGGGGGGTGGGGATATTGATATGGGGACGTGGATGATCCTCTCTCTCTGAAGGTAAATGACAACAGGATGGGGGTATCGGCAGATGACAGCAGACGATGGTAGGCAACCGAGGACACAAGGAGGGACTCCAACTAAAAAACCAGCCTACACAGCCATGGAAAATAATTACTCATCTAGCACTTCATCAAAGTCCATTTCAATATTTAAACAAAGTTACTGTTTACAGTGTCAAATGTTACTCTTTTCAATAACCTCTTGATAACTATCATATTTCAAAATACATAGAACATAAATTGACACACTTCAAAAATAACCTCTTCCTATTGTAAATTATTTACATTAATTTCTCTGTTCATAATAAAGTAAAACTCCACTCTTACACCTAACCACGTACTCAGATAGCTTATAGCTACATGAAATATCTGTTGAAATCTCATGAACTTCCAAATAACAGTTTCAAGCATTCACATACAGTAATTAACAATGTAAGATTCAATAACATGTTAAATAGACTTCAGACATGTATAAATTTATTCAACCCTGTTCCAAGTTCATCCCGACTGGTTTTAGTAAGAGTGCAAAGCTAACCTTCACGTTTTTTGCATCGTTTAACATGTTGCTAGCGAGTTAGCATGCTAATGTAGCTAATCATCGTCACTCACCGGGAGATCGATTGTTTACAGGTCTAAGCAGTTCAGCGCCGTCTCATATGGAGTCACAGCTCGTCGTTCCTCTCGTCTTCTTCTATGTTTAACTCCGTCTTATATTTTCTTTGTATTCTATTCATTAATCCACAAGTTTCTTTTTCTTCTTTTTTTTCATCCACACAACACCATGCTGCATCAGTCGGGGGGCATACAGAGAATGGTAAATTGAAGCAGAGATGGTCACTCGGATCAGGTTTTGTCACACCAAAACCAACACATTACCGCCACCTGAATTAAAGGGGCAGTAACAACCTGGGGGTTCAACTAACCAGGGTTACACCTTTATTCTAAAAAAGGCAATATGCCTACTAAGCCTACTAAGCTTCCACTAATATTTTCCTTTACACTGTAGGAACAACACTTATTATAAGAACATATCCTCATCTAGAAAGGGGCACCACTTCCCATTAAGCTTAATTTAACTGTGTTGGGAAGAAACACAGAAGCAACTTCTATCAATCTCAAATCTAAGGTGAAAGCTCTGATGCAGTGATCTTAATTCTCTGCTAAAATTGAATTCACAGACAACGACTTACTAATCAAAAGATATATTTATTAACTAAATAATAAACAAGTAATAAAATGTAACATTGATACAAGTAGATAAGTGAATAGTTAACCAAAATGAAATTCAAATGAGTGTTGAATTTGGAATAGGTGATGGTGAAATGTTTATGACGGGAAATTAATTTTGGCTAGAATTTGGATAAAAATTAACTAGCGTGTTCAATTTAAACGACGCCAACTCTTAACCATGAAGGAGATAGCAGGAGTGGCGTTGATCTTAATTTCTGCAGCGTTGTCCTTGGGTTCGACTCAGCGCAAAGCTGGTTTTCAGCTGTGGCCCGTACAGGATGACTCTGGGATTTCAGCTGTGGCTTGCGTCACGGGCGTCACACTTCAGCCTCAGGGTTCCCAGGGGTTTTCCCGGCAGAGTCTGGAACAGTCTTCTTAGTTACACTTTCTTCAGATGATTCTTACAACCATCACAGGGTTTGCTGTAACAGAGAATGACCTTTGAGTCTTGTGAGGATGTCTGTCGATGATATCTTGATCCGTAGAGAGATCGGTGGTCGTTTAATTGAAGTCTCTAACTGACTGACTTTCTTGCCAAATAACTCAATAATAATCTCACCGGCCGAACGAACTACTAAAACGTGGAAAAAGACTAAGTAAGGAAACGAACAAAAGAAGAAAAACAGACTAAAGTAAAACTCAAGAGTTGTGCATAAGATAGGAAAACGAAAAACCGAAATCTCTTTTTTAGTGTAGCATGTACACTGTTTATATGAGGCTAGCGCGAGGGGCGTTTCTGGGTGGGCAAAACTATTTCTCGTGCGAAAAACGGAACACGTGATCTCCGCCCTTGGATAAAGCATTTCACCATAACCATCAAATTTAAATATTAAATATATGTATATGAGATCTAGACACATGTTAAGGATGCATGACTATCATGTAATCACAGACATAGCAATTGAGTTGAAACACTTGATGGGTTGACAAGATGGAGTTTCTTTATACATTACTTAATATACTTAACAATCATTAAATGTAATTTAACATCAGGGTGTGAAACAGGGGACCTGTTAAGGAATGTGGCCATACAATATTGGGGTGAAGAGGAGACATAATTATCTGCAGAACTGTCCACATTCAAACAAGCTGAGGGGATTCACCATGATAAACAGTCTTTCTACATGTTTCCAAAGAAAGGGTCCTTTTGATCCAGTATTTCTGAAAGGTTGTTTGATAAGGAGTGTCAATGAATGTTAGGTGTAAATTGCACTGGGGTATTCTCCCCCCTGTAGTTCAGGAAGAGGAAAAGTCCTGCCAAGAGTCAAACTGACATTTTAATGTGGAGAAAGGGGTCCTCAGTTTATCTGAGAGCCTTCTCAGACGGAGTAGAATACACGTCCATACCTTTGAGGTCAGAGGTTATTGCTGATTCAGTCACAAACCTCTAAGAAATGATGTTAGGGGGAAAACACAGAGTTAACTGGTCCTCCTACAACATGCAGAGGGTTTGTGGGGTGTCCCTCTGTTCCAGTGGGAACACGAATCACAAGACCTCTGCAGGTAGTGAAATAAACCTGCAGGGTGAAAAACATTAGTCAGCTGTTGCCTGATATTTATAAGTGATACTGATAAGACTGATGTTATACATTTATAGATACAGGTACTTCCATTACCTATGTTGTCCCATGATGTTTACTACACTGCAGAGCGTTTTTGGCACATCATAATGTGTTGCCACCAGCAGTCCATTGTTGAATGTCATTATTTCCTCTGTCCCTGTCATGGAGAAGGCGTACTCTGCTTTTCCAGCCTGCCCTGAGTTACAATAAGGGCAAATATCATTTGGTTGCAATTTGCAACCTCACTGCTAGATGGCACTAAATCCTACACACTGGTCCTTTAAGTATGGAGATAAGAATGTACATTGTCAGTCTCTCCTAGTATTCATAATGTTGTTCTCACACGGAAAGTTCAGTTCAATTAAAATGTATTTGTATAGCACCATCTCATAAAAAGCACTTCAAATTAAAACAGCAAAATTGTGAAAAACAGAAACATTCATGCATACATACACATCAAAACACATACACACTTTTACTCATATAAGTGATTTTGTCAGAGTACAAAAGTTACCCGGGCCATGGCCCCCCTGGCCCCCCCGGTTCTGCGGTCCATGGTTGGAAGTCATCTGCAGATAGTGTGATAAGAAGCTGCATTTCATCAACATTATTACGGTAGATGATGTTATGTTTGCTGATAATGTAACCAAGGGGATGCATATATAAGTCGAATAGAAGAGGACCCAGGATGGACCCCTGCGGGACCCTGCACACTTATTTGCATCTGTTGGAGTGGAAATCCCCAGGTGTGACAATGGAATCTTGATTAGGCAGGTAGGACTCAAACTACTGGAGAACCATGCCAGACAGACCCACCCAGTTTCTTAGCATTTCCAGAAGAATCCTATGATGCAATATCAAATGCAGAGCTTGGGTCTTTGAGTATTAGAACATGTTTTGGATTGTTTTTGTTGGTGAGAAGAAGAATTCTTTTCTGGCCTGTTTCAAGCTTCTTTTGTAGTTCCTGGGGATGTTTTTGAAAATGCCATGGTCAACGTGCAGTTTTGAATTTCTCAACCTCCTTTCAGCTTTTCGGCAGCCTCTTTTGAGCTGCTTTATGATCTCAGCATTTCTCTTACATTTGCTAGAGATTTATTTAGATCTTAGTGGTGCAGCATTATAGATACAGTCTAACAGAAAAGAAGTGAAGCAATCAGCCAGAACACCATAACTGGTGCTCTCAGATAAAGGCAACAAGTATGACTTTGCACTCATAAAGTGAGTTTGAAAAGACTGAAGTGATGTTTTGCAGAAGTACCATTTCTTTACGTGTCTACTGGTGATAGCTCAGTCAGCACTTAAGAGTACACTTTCCTTCATGGTTTAATGTAACAATGAAGGAAAAAGAAAGACTGGAAAAAGATGGACTGCTTCCCTCGGGTTGAAAGTGAGTTGCTGCCCCAAGTGAAGAAGTTATAGTATCTCAGGATCTTGTTCATAAGTGAGGATAAGGTGGAGTGTGAGACTGACAGGAAGATTGGTGCAGCATCAGCAGTATTGCAGATGTTGCATGTACATGTGGTGAAGAAGGTGCTTGGCCAGAAAGCAAAATTCTCAATTTACCAGTCATTTTCTGTTTCAACCCTCAACTATGGTCACAAGCTTTGGGTGGTAACTGAAAGAATGAGATGGTTGATACAAGTTGCTGAAATGAGTTTCCTCCCAGGGTGTCTGGGTTCAGCCTTAGGGATAGGATGAGGAGTCTGGAGTAGAGCCGCTGCTCCTTTGCAGCAAAAGGAGCCAGCTGATGTGGTTTGGGTATCTGGCTAGGATGCCTCCTGAGCACCTCCCTTTGGAGGAATGCACTGGAGGGATTATGTATACAGACAGGTAACAAATTCAAGGAAAAACTAGTACAGGTCTGAATGCTTGATCCCTTCAGGGAGGGGATTCAGTGGCTCTGTTATGCTTTGAAAAGCATTTTGCTGGTATGGTTTGGGTCCACTGGAGTGGTCCACTGGAGTGGTCTCTTCCAGGATGACAATGCCCCAATTCATAGGGCACGAAGGGTCACTGAATGGTTTGAGCATGAAAATTATGTGAGTCATATGCTATGGCCTTTGTAGTCACCAGATCTCAACCAAATTGAACACATATGGGAGACTGATGTGTTAGACAGTACTCTCCACCACCACCATCAAAACACCAAATGAGGGAATATCTTTTTGAAGAATGGTGCTCAGCCTCGGCATTGATTCTGCAAGTCTCTGGAACTCTTCTGGACGGATGAATATTCAATATAAGTTTAGAAGTTTTCTTTTTGTTATGTTGATAAAAAAATCAATCATACAGAATTACTAGATGTACAAACTCTATTTTCCAATATTAGACAGCCAGCGCTCAAATTTCACACCAGACTCAAAAATAATTGTCAGATTGCTGGCTGTTGGCTTGATAAAGCATCAGCTGTTGGTTTGAAAAGATGTTCACAAGTTGCAGCTGACACATCAGAACGCCCAAATACAAGGACCTCAGACTTATCTTCAGTGCCAAATGCAATGCAGCATGTTTCAAATTGTGTCATTATCGTATTTAGTCAGAAAAAAGGTGTTTTCTCACTTTTAGAGAACAGAACATGTTATTTACAGTAGAACTTGGGGGTGTGTGGTCATATGATTAATATTTATAAAGACATTTCTTCATGTTCTTATACGGAAAAGGCACTGGATGTTCATCGTTGTCCCACTCTGCTCAAATTTCTGCCTAATTTTATTCCACTTATCTTCAGACCTCCAACAATATGCACACTTGTACTCTTCCTGCTTGAATAATTATGTTTTTTTAAGGATGCAATTACATCTGCAATGCAAAGCAACAGTGAGTGCAGTAGTACTGGAGCTTGTTTGCTGTACTCACAGTGAAATACTACATAGGGAATGTCTTTTTTTCTTTAGCATCCTCTCTTTGTTATGGGGTTGTTGTGTCTCACAGCTGGTTATCATTGATTTGCATGGTGAGAGATAGAGAATGAAGCCACCTAATTCTCCTGTTATCAGCATTTCTCGGTCACTCAATCAAGCCTTATCGTAGCGTGCCGCTGGTCGTGTAATGACAGTAATAAATTTAAAAAACAAACACCTCCCTTGAAGTTCATTTTAAGTTTCAGGAGTTTCAAGACAGAGTTACACTCTACTTAAATACACTGAACATAAATACTGTATGCTTGTACATATCAATCAAGAGAAAAAATGAAAATCTTTTCCTTCTGGAGATTCCATTAAGCCACACCATTGTTCCTAAGCACTATTCATATTTTAGTGAGAGATGTGGTGCTCTAGAAAACAGATTGGAAACATTTCCCGTTCCCAGATGTATTTTACATTTTCAGTCTCTTTTGTTTGTCTGTTTATTTGTCTTTTATCGCAAAGCTTGCAAACATATTGTAATGAAATTAGGTTAAAATATTAGACCATGGGACAGGGTTTAAATAATATGATTGTGGTGTGAACTGATATCTAAAAACTAATTTAATTTTGTAATGGGACATTTCACCAATTTTACACATGAAGGAGGGGAGTGAGGAATAAAGGGAAATGATCAGAGGGTCAAATAGGGATATGCCAAAACGTGTGGTTGCCCTGAAATTCAGGGCGAAACAATCAGATTGGGGCAGTGTTGGAACTGTTTGAGGGTGGAGGTCTTGGACAAATGCTACATTATCAACCACTATTTAGTAGCATTTCTAATTCTGCAATGAATGATTGTGTTTAAGGATTAGTGTTTCATCGTTAAAATAAACTAATATCCAATGTCCAATTATCTGTAGTTTAAAATGTGTGCGGCTCTACATTGCAGCTGACTTTATCTTTACTCAATACATATGACATGATTGTTGTGGACATGTGCAGTGTTTTCATGACTGTGGGCTGCTCATGTGTGGTATTGTTTTGTGCACCTATGTGAAAATTGTGTGTGCGTTTGATTGTATTATATTAGCAGTGACTGGGCTGTGGACAGTTTCCTGTCCATGCAGTATTGTCTGCCACTCCACAAAGATATTATCACTGATATTAGATGTTATGACCAATGTCATCTTGTCTAGTAATTTATGTAAGGGATAATATCTGACAAGTTCTTGCTTCCGATGATTGGAGGCAAACCACTCTACTCTCTCTGCCAGGTGGTTCTTTTACAATCATTGAATATACAAACTTGTTGGGTATTATACTGCTTATAACTTGACCACTTGCCAACAAAATGCAATATGCAATCAAATTGAATATATAATTAGTTAATTTATTTAATTATCTAATTATAACATCACGTTTCTATTTTAATCATCATAAAATAGTTTCCCACTGTTTCCTGAAGTTCTTCCCTACATGGTACATGGTGTGCTTTCTCTGTGTCATAATACTATAAATGTATAAATAAGTAGAGGTCTGTCTGCAATGAGGTGAGGTGATGAGGTAAGTTTTAGTTAGTTAGTCATCTATGATCTGGGAGACTTCAGTTTAAGACCTGGTGTGGGGACCTCCTTCATAAGGTATAGAAGTTACATCATAAGAATAGAATTTTCCTGCCTCAACAAATACAGATACAAATACAAATACAAATACTGGGCCCTCTGCACCTCCGTAGTGTGTACATGTATGGGAGTGTAGATGAGTAAGTATGTGACTTTGTTGGTTAAATATCAGATGTGATCTCAGAAGATGATGTCACATGATTTTAAGGATGGCGGACGTGATCTCAGGAGATGAAGTTATGCGAAAATCAAAATGTGGACATGACTACGTGAGGAAGTCAGGTCACGTGAGAACCAAATTGTGGGTGTGACTGCACCATTTAAGTTAAACAATGGGGCAGAGCGGTGCTGTGTCACATTTACAGACAGTCTGTAACAATTTGTCTGATTTTTTATTGACAAACAACTTACTTTGTCATTCACAGTGGCACAAACATAGCAGTCCCAAATGGGACTAACACAAATCAGTCTAGCATGGTAAACACAACTAAACAGACAGCAAACTTTAACTACTCCCCAGAGTATAGCAAAACAAAGGGTTTCAGCAGTCCGTCATTTCACAGCACTGCAGCTGGAAATAACACAAGCAATGAAGCTTAAAAAGCTAAAAGCTAACAACACACAATATAACATTGTCTCTGCCCAGATGCCTCTTACTTGGTCACCTCAGAAAGCAAGTAGGGTGTGTGTTTCAGTCTGTCTTTCGGGTCCATCGTGGTTTCTCAGCTCATACACTGACGGGGCCGTCCTCTTGCTATGCTGAGTTTGACGGCAAGCTGACCCTCGGTGGTGAGGTGGAAAAAACAGCAAGTTGACTTGGTTGAAGAAGAGTGAGGCCTAGAAGTTATTCATGTCTTCATGAAGAAATCAGGCTGCAGGCAGTGAGGGCACTTGGTTGTAGTGGCAACAGACTCTCTCGGATCCAGGGATTGTGTTTGAGCTAACATGGGTGAAGTGTTGTCTTGTCCAGTGAGGGGAGAATCCTCCAGTTGGTGAGGAAAAAAAGTACACAGGCACAGGATTACCTCCTTTTGTAAGCTGGCTCGTGAGAAATCAAAACTTCCTCTGGCAAGGTTACAATGGATAGGCAATGGGTATTGGTATGCAGCCAGTACTTAAAGCTGTGGTGACATCATGGTTGCGTTGCCATGACTCCTGGAGGTGTTCGTGCATCTCTGCCAATTAGAGACGAGAGTTTGGAGCTTCCCACAGAGTTCACACCAAGGTGCGAACTGAGCAAAGTATGATGGGGTTTGAAGTCTGTTTTGGACTCCTTTTGTTTGACTTGGCGCCCTTCCTTGTTATCAGGCTTTGTGACTGCGTGCAGGCCTGCCTTTGTCTTATGCACATGGAGTATGAGGCCCAACAACACAATAATATTAACACCGTCTTTCCAGCGGAGATAATGTTATTTAGAGCTCTCCCTCACAGACACACACAGGCTGCCTGTCTCCTCCTGTCCCTCCCTCTGTCACAGACACTCGCTATCACTCCCCTCATTCTCTTCATTTTCTGTGCAGTTTTTTTATTTATTTATTTATTTGGTGGTGGTGATAGTGGTTAGACAAATAATATTAGTTCTAAGCTCTTTAGCTACAGCAAAACTCACTACATCTGTTCAGTTTAATATTAGAATGTTAATTTAGACCTGCAAACAAAACAGTCCGGTCACTGTTCAGTCACTAAAAGTTATTTCACACGACCCAGCCAATCAGAATCTAGAATTTTCAGAGGTCATGGCATAACAGACAAGAATGTACATCTCATTACCTACCTCTTCCACCACCTCCTGCCAATGCAAGCAATAAATAAAAACTTTACTGCTTCACCTGACCACACACTTCTGAGCAGCAACAAAATACACATTAATTACAAGACATACTCTCTGTTAACAATTGTTCTGTGGTGCAACAGATTAAAACAGGCTCAAACTTCTTTTTTATTATGTTTGGAACTAGGCAGTGATAGTTTCCTTCCCTCCTTGCCATCTAAAGCTGTTTACGGTTCTGACACACTTTTTATGACAGATATGACAACTTGACCTTAAAACTGGCACTTCAAATTTGTAACAGAAAGCCTAGCTTACAAACTGAGGGCATGGAGTTTGAAAGACATAGGAATTTACCAGGTAGGGAGGGTCTAATGAAATACGCTATTGAGTTGCATCATGCATCATGTATGATTCTAGCATTTCTGGAGCAAAAAATAAATAAATAAAATCCTTTTAAATCTCTCTCTTGGGAGTCCCCCAACTTTATAGTGCAATATTAAATTGCATGAGTACTCCTCTGGGTATTTTTGTTAGCTGAATACTTGGGCTCTTTGCATGTACATGTATCCTTTGAGGGCCAATCACATTGTTTGTTTTGATGCAGATACAGATCAAAATGCAGATCAAATGCAGATTTTTTTCTAAGCACCACCATTATTCATAATAGCATAGTTTAACAAGTTTACACCTGAGAGCTGCTCTTTGCAACCACTGTTGTCTACTGTCATCCACTAAGTCGTTAAGGATTTCAGTATGTTCATGCACACCTAAGTGGCAGGTGATTAACAGAAAATATTATTCATGTAGTGATTATATTTACCTTTTGTTACCAAATTAGCACTCATAGGGCACCACACCCTTTAGTTTTAGGTGGTTGTGAGCTCTTGGACACATGTAAACCTCTAATTTTCTGCTATAAATTGAAGGTACAGACAATAATTTACTGATAAATGCATATTTGCACTGGTGGAATAGGTGCATCCCCCCTCTTTTACATGATGGCTTGGAATATAGCCCTGCCTGTCTCTGCAACCCACAGTCCGGCTGTTGATTCATCATTGTACCAAGTCAAGATGAGAAGCCCCCTTTAAGCACGTGCATGGATTTCATCTGATTCTCTCCACTCAGGAATATGCTTCCTTTCTAAATGAGTAATTTCTAGAACAATTTTCTAAATTGAATCACGGATGACCAGCTCCAAAGCAAACTTTATATCTATGATACGAGTCACTGCCATCCTAGTGGGCCCTGGCGCTACCTTTATAATGTTTGCAGCTGATATTGTTCCCCAACGCATATTCAGGGATGAGGACTATTCTAATGTCTCTCATGGAATTGATGGCTGTGGGACAATAGCTTCATCATCTGACAATTTGTCATCATGATCAGAACGGATCATCTTCAATTTCAGACGATTCCTCCTCTATTTCACTATCCTGATCAAGGATGTGTTCCAGAGCCTCCTGGGCTGTCATTATTCTGCTCATATTGTTCATTTTTTCAACCTCTCTGAGATTATAGATGCGTAATGTTGACTATGTACAGGACCCTTTTATTTTTGTTGCCCATCCTCCCTAAGTGTGGGCAGAGTTTTCCTGTGGGAAATACAAGGTTCCCGTCTTAGAATGATATTTGATATTTCTCTCACTTTTCAAGTGTGGGAAGGGGTGTATGTCGGGTTCAGGAACAAATTCTGTGTGTGTTTAAATACCTGCCGCATTTCTCCCACAGTAGAAAAAATATGTACATCTCCTCATTGAGAGCAATGCATGTTAATGCCAGGTATAATGTAAAATCTCTATAAAACTCAGCGTTATCTTCCTTGGTGAGGGTCTGTAAGAGTGAAATTCAAAACAAAGTAATGAGTAATTGACATTTCTTACTTGAAAGGTTAAAAGTCAGTTAAGTCTCAGAAGGTTCTTGCAGCAAAACAAAGTCTTAAATTGCCCTTTCACATTGAAAAGTGCGATAACAGTGGAGACAATAGGGCCCCTTACATTCATTCACTTTCATTGCTCTAGATTTGAACCAGTGACCTTACAATCACAAACCCATTTATTTAACCTCCTGGCATGGAGAACTTTAATCTGTTGTACTATAACTTAAGTCTGGCTCATTTTTCATCCTTCTTATTCTTTTTTCTTATTGTCTCTATCTCCAGAGAAAGTGTGGAATCAAAACAACGTGAAGCACTGAGGTGAAGTCAAGAATCACCATAAGCTCAGGGAAAAAAAACAAAAAAAAATTTTCATCCATAATTCTGTAGTGCTAAGTGTATTTTCCCACTACTAATGAGCTAGTCGACAGGCATGCTCAGTTTTCAAAGTTAAGTGGTGGGTTACCATTTAACATTTACCTGATCTGAATAATACACCAACGCTGCCAAGCAAAATTGTCAACATAAATCACAGCCTATGAAGTAATCCATCTCCAAGACAAAATCTCCATATCTGAACCCTATCCATGAAAGTGAACAAATTAGAAGGACCTTCATAGAGTACAACCAACAATCAACGTAAAGAATTAAACTGACTAGTCCTCACCAGTCTGGTCAAACCTATGCGTTAAGAACTGATGAAGCCACTTGGATAAGGGGCGAAACGTCTTCATAAGACAAAGACCAGTTGCCTTCGCATCAATTGTTTGCCTAGAAATAACTATGACCTGGATGAATGAGAATGTTCATAGACTTATCAAGACTGCTTTATTTCAATCCCTTCCTGTTCTAGTATCACAATCCACATTTAAATTGTTAGGAACACAAATATCAAAATGTATTGGCCAAACAGGAGACCAAGAATCTGCTTGAAAATATTGATGTCAACAAAAAAGAATGGAGGTCTAGGTAGGTCTCAACCTAAAACTTTACTACTGGGTGGCACATCTGTGAGCAGTGGTGGCCTTGGTTGTCAAAGATGTAGAGATAGGATGGGTTTCTATTCTATTTCTATTTCTGTTTACTCTCCCATTTCTTAGTCAACAGTCTCGGAAAAAAGTTATTAACAAAAAATGCACTATGGGCCAAATCCACAAAAGGATTGTGTGACTTTTGCAGCCGCTAAACCAAACAAACAAAACAAAACATCAGTAATGTTTCTGTGAAATCTTGGATACATTCGCCTGAACAACACTGTAAGATTCAGACATTAATCTAACATGTTTCAGACCTGTCTGGGTCACTTTAATAGCTGTATTTGACATTTCAGATCATGATATAGATGCAAAATACTAGAGAAGTAAATAAAGCAAAATACATGAAACTTGCTTTGTGATTATGTAGAGCTCTGTGAGTGCACACCTCTGTTAATTAAAGACAGGCAATTTGAGGCTTTTGTGTTCTCTGCAGTTTTCATTGTGGACCAATCTGTGTGCTGAAATGTGAAGAAAGCCTGAAACAGTGGAAACTGTTTTGCTCACTCAAACAGATGCAAAACAGGGGCAAATTGCACGCAGCTGCAAAACTTTATGGGAGTGTTTGTGCTGACCTTTCATTAGCACAAAATCTTTTGTGAATAGGACCTTAAATACGGTGCAGATCATGGGTGCAAATGCTGCCCAGTTCACGGTGCTATTAGTGGGCACAATCCATTCTGTAGATTTGGCCCTATGTGTTTTTTATCATCTTCATTCTGTTCTCTTGGTCTGAGTCCTACTAGAAAAACTGAGTTTCCAGCTCTGAAAGATGGGAGGTAACCAGTATGGACAGCACTTTGTTATGATTGAAAATATGTTAAAAGTCATAAGATAACTAATGGTCAGCCAACTATCCCTAGAAACTACGTTCATAATGAATGCAGTGCATTCATTTTGAATTAGCTTCCAGCCAACAGTGCCAATCATCAATAATTTTTAATTTTGATCTGTGATATTCCTTTAACCTACATCTAATAAGGTCAACATACTGATGGTACATTGAAGCCTTACAGTTGTATAATAACACACGACACAGGACAAGGAGTCCTTGCCAGTATGGGAAACAAAGAATTTTCATCTAGCCGGTGATTAGTAGCTAGAAGCAAGTGCATTAATTTTACACATTTCATAAGAGGAGAGATTGCTATACTTAACAGCTGCTTGCTCAAGAATATATTGTGTACACAGAATTAAATTACAGTAACTTACCAACATTTATTGCATATCCAAGCTGTGCATAACTGCAGACTTATACTTGTTCTCTTTAGCAGGCCACTTACTGTCATTATGGAAATCACTAGTGAAGGATCAAACTCAAGACTGATTCAAATTAGTAGAGTAGGATTTTCAAAATCCCAAAGGGAAACAGTAGTTATAATTATTTTTAGCATATTCAACTGGTGGCTTGGTGGCCTTGTCTTAAACCCACAAAATCCTCTTGCCTTTCCAGATGGAGTACTCCAGTGATTTGAGGACAAAGAAGGGATTGCATTTGAACAAATTGGACTTTGGACTATCATGAATCTTTCCATTATTCAAACTATTTTATTCAGACTGAAGGAAGACTTTAGCAGCTCTTTAAAAACAAGGTCCATTGGCATGAAACCTACCAGCTGCAAATGGTTTTCAGTCTGGCAGAAAAGATGTAATTAATGACGCCCATCTAATTGACTATTAGCTAAGTGTGGCCCAGAGCAGAGGGGCAAAATGATGATTTTAATGAAAATCATCAAGTTGAACCATTCATTGGACAATTATCTGTAAATTTGTTTAAAGTATTTGATTGAGTGCTAGTAGGGCCATATATTGGTTTGCTTAGGACTCAGTAAAGAGCAGTGAAACTGAGGACTTTTGTCTTCTGAAGCACAAATCCACACTAAATGCAATGGTCAGTGTGAATATAATCAACTGGTTTTCAATAGTGTCAAAGAGTCTTTACATGGGGTGTTCACTGGGATTGAATGGCCCTTGACTGTTCTTTATTTATGCTATTGTTTTATTTTTTTATTTTTACTAAGTGTCTATTGTCAGTGTTTCCACTGGATGCAAGTGCCCTGCTACTCTAGAAATTTGACTGGCATCATTTGCTAGAATGTTGTTCCTGTTATTGCCTACTCACCTCACTGTCTCTGCATTCATTCTGAATACTGACAAACATATCAACTCAGAGTGCACAATGTAGTTAAGTAGTTCACCTTCCACAAAAAATACCAGTCTGTCAGTTGCATATTGTTGAAGCAGTCACTTAACAAACCTGTACTACATACCTCTACTGAAAAATGGTTTTGTCTAGTTTGTTTTTTATTGAAATCTCTAGAACATCACATTTGTTGACTCATTTGTTGAGTGGGTTGTGTACTATGACCAATGAGTGAGCACATGATCATAACAGTATTCAAAAGATGTTGAGGAATACTTTATATCACCCATAGTTTTACCTACGGTCATGTTGGCAGCCTCATAGCAGTTCTGTATGTTATTGTTTGAAAATGTAATATCAAGTAAATAAGGTTTGGTGCACCTCGCATTGTCAGATAATCCTCAAAATGGAGATCAAACAATTACACAGGCATAGGCAATTTCAAGCCAATTAAGCATTACCATTGTACCCATACTGACACCTCACTATGTCATCTCTATATAGTGTTGATAATAATGTCATTACTCATAACATTACTCATTGATCGTGGCTGTTCTGCTCAACATGGTGGCTTTTTCATCCTCCCTCCTTTTGTTTGATGTCCAACACTGCTCCACGCAGTACAACGCTTTGGATTTGCAGATGTTTTGCACATCTCCTTGCATTGTGCAATAGGGAAGAGCGGTGGGGGCAACAGCATAGAACGTCACTTCTGCTTTCCTGCTTGTGAACAAAAGCGACGAGAAGGCAGAGACGTACAATCACATTTATCTGCGACAACTGGGACAGGGTTAGTGTAAGCTGACTCTCAACTGGCTCCAGAGGACTGAAAGCCAGAGAGAGAGAGTGAGGTAAAGACACAGGAAGTTGAAAGGGGGGGGGGGGGGGGGGGGACTGTTGGGGTGGAAAGAGAGCACATGAATATGATGCAGTAAGCAGTGTGCAAATTAGTCTGGGTGGTGGTGGGGGGCTTCAGCGGTACAAGTCAAGTGCTGAGTTCTTTGTTTTCCAGTTGCTCACATAGCCTGTAGTAAAACAGGGTGACTAGTCAAAATTTGCAGGCTGTGCCAAGCCCCCCTGTCCTACTTGTTTGTCCCAGATCTGCTGATGCAGTCCTCTCCCTTTTTTCCCTACATTTTTTTCTCCAGCTGTGGGCATTTATTATTCAAGCCATTCCTTTTGAATTCTCGCTCTTCCGTGTTATGCATAAGGATTAGCAATGCAGCACTTGTTATATTTTTCAAAGCAATATCCAAATATTTGAGTAACACTAAAAAGGATTCAAGGTGGATTTTTTCCCCCATTTAGCAGGACACTATCCCAATTCAATGCTTCTTACAGGGCTTATAGTGTTAGATAAGATCACTCAACACGGTATGCTCAACGCTGAGTGGATCCTGGCCCCTCTGAGGCAAAGCTAGCTGCATCCATGCTATATCACACGGGGGGTTTCCTCCTCTTTGCTTTTTCTTTTTGCACTTTACAGAAATGTTTTTCTTTAAATTGATTCATTTAGACCATTTTTTTCTAAAAAGCTGTTGTCTGTGCTGGCCTTGTATCAACAAATTAAGCATACTGTATTCTACTGCTGTACCCACACACCTCAGTAAGTCAGAAAATGTATTTCACACACCCAGAGTAGAAATGTACTTAAACAATGTAGTCAGACACTAATTGAAAAAGGTAGTTCACTGTTGTTTATAATGCATGGTCCTGTTTTCTTGTCTGATGATTAGGCTCAAACAACATAGTCCTTACTCATGCCCTTGACAGTATTCCCTTCCTTACACCTAATGGAACCATCAGTGATATTACACTGAACATCATAACATGATGCCAATAGGGCTTACTGAAGTGATTCTCGGAAGTTCATTAAAAATCTTATCTGAAGATGTTTTAAGTGATGTGATTAGGCTTGTGGAGGACCCCAGAGTTTCTGTGAAGCATCCCACTGGTTGATATCTCATCCTCTTTATAATTAATTTCTCTCCCACGAAAAAACAGCATCAGATACTGTTCAGATATCCTAAGAGGCATTACGCAACAATTACACTGAGGACTGCACTACATGAAGATGAATTATTAACCTGATAAATTGTCAATATTTCCAGATTCGTCCATGGCAAAAGAAACCTTGTCCTGCTATTTGCATTGCAGTAGAAACAGCTTCACCAGGTAATTTGGGCATGTTGTCTTGATGTAAATTGCTGCTTGTTGAATATCTTCCAAAACATAGCACACTTCTAAATCCCCAGTCACTATTCAGTATGCATTCTTTTCAATTCCAAAATCTGTTTATTGCTACAAACACTGTTACTAGCCAGAATTCATTACCCCAAGGCTGAATCATGGTTAATTCAAATTGTCCTTAAATCTTGCAAGTCTAGCTATACCAACCTTTACAATTTCCTGCAGACCAATTGCATTTTTCCAAAATCCTATCACGTACTACAACTTTGCCGCTTGCAGTAAATTATTTCCGACTGTCACTGAGCTATTTCAGCATTTTCTACTTGACCCTGCAAAGCAAAGCACAGCACTCCTCGGTGCTTTCTCACTCTTGTGTCAACTAAACTGCACAGTTACTCCTTGTTCTCTCAAAGCCCATTTCTTCCCCACTTTCCCAAGGCTATCCATATCACCTGAAAGTAATTCTGCGATATGCACCTGCTGCCATGACCAACAGCAAGACTGCCACAGGGGAAACGTAAACAGCGAGAAAACCTTTCGGCTATGTGGTTTCCTGTTCTCTGGCAAGTCAATTAAGCAGCAAATGACCCCTAGAAACCACTGTAATAAGCCAAGCACTAAAGAATTGCCTTTAATATATCATAATAATGACAGTAATTGGATTGGACGGTTGATTGCATTTTCTCAAGCTGTAAAGATACTTTAGTAACACAACAATAAAAATAAAAGTACTGCCAATAAAAGGAGTTATAATATTAATTATTTTTAGTCGAGTTTTTTTTTTTTTGGGGGGGGGGGGGGGGCATGACTTTACAACACATCAGAAGTGCTGAACAACAGAGCTGAAAACCTCAGATGAGCTGCATCTCAGACTGCACTTCCTTTTTGGTTTCCACAAACACAAAATCCAGATGGCAACAGTGTACTTAATGTTAATGTTAATAACTCAAAATTACAGTGACGTGATCCATGCTGATCCAGTGCAGATTTCAGCAAAAAATACCTTTGAGGGTATTCTTTGCTGTCATTATGACAATGATGGTGATGTGGCTATGTAAAAGGCACAGCTGAGTATCACTGGCAGCACTGAAGTACCTGTAGTTATCATGAAAAAATGGCCTCCAGGGTACTATGGCTTTGAAATAGTGGTCATAAATGTTTATATACTGACTGAAATAAGTGTGTATGTACTACAAATAAGAGTATAAACACATTAAAAACAAGAGGCTCTCTGCTTTATAAGCTAAATTAGAGCTACCTGTTAATAACACTATTATGTGGGTTTGTTGTATCAAACACATTTTTGGTTTAGTTGTGAGTGATAATAACATCCTTCAAAGTCACTTCCGTTAGTTTGTATTTTGTAGATGAGTAAACTGCTATTTTTTTCCAGTTGCAGTATGTCATTGCATAACAATAGCAATGAATCTGACCTGCCATGTTGAGGCCAAACGGCAAGTGTCCACCTCCAACCCACCTGTTATCACAGTAAAGTGATTGTGGTCAAGTAGCAGGGGATTGGAGAGATGATTAGGCTTGCAATGTTTGTGTATCTCATGTTCTTACTGTCACCCTAAACAAAAGGAAATTCTTTTTTAGTGATCAAGGGCCATTTTCAGTGCTTCTCTGTTGAAAGATGATGTTGTTAAAAAGTAATCATAAGAAGATGCAGCTCATTAGATGAAGAGCTGTAGGTGAGAAGTGCTTACTGCAGTGTGGGTGATACTTGCAGACCTCCAACATATCATCAAGGTAAGAATCACCTCTTACTGTGCTGTTCCAGTCATTTGGAAAAACATTTGTACTCTGCCTGTAGCACAGACACAACACAGCTATCTCATATGGAAATTTAGTATGTGTGTTTGCGTTGTATGTGCATCAAACAAACAGTATAATCTGTTAAGTGTCTTTTTACAGGAATGCCATCCAACCAAAGTCTTTTTTAACTTGAGGATAAAAAGCTAATGTATAAACATGAACCATCAGCATACATTACAGGTTAAAATACCATACAGTGTGTGAATATATTTCCATGTTTTAGCCATTTTTCTTACAAATCTCTCTCTCTGTAATCATAACTGTTTCTTCTTCAACTTCAGTAAGAGTAATTTCTTATAGTTTTCTTGTTGAGATTTCTGAATCCCTTTAACTGAAAAGTAAGGAAGAACAATATGCTGACTATTTTGGCCTTGTATTAAGACTATAGACCGATGAGGAAAGATGTGATTGAAATAGGAAGTGGTACTTGAGCACACTGAGTTGTCTTGATGATCACATTTGTCAAAGGCCCCACCATTGATTTTGGGAGATAATTATCTTGAGTATGTGACCAAGGTCATTCCACGGGTTTATTGGAAGTGAGAAAATCCTCAGCTGAAAACTAGCCTGCTCCATTACCAATTCATGAGTTTATAATGACTGAATGATATTATCTTCACCACCAAACCATTTTCTTCCCCATCAAGATCTGTTTGATTGATTGATCATTCAAATTTCATTTCCATTGTGTACGTTTACATATGGGTGATGAGTAGTTAATAAATATGTATATCCATATTTTATGATTTTATATCAAGTGCCCAATTAAATATATATATATATATATATATATATATATATATATATATATATATATATATATATATATATATATATATATATATATATATATATATATATATATATATTTATATATATATATAAGTCACTGAGGGCTTTTTGTAGAATATTAGTTTGGATTTCACATTTGCTTATATTCCTTTAATTTGAACATTAACTAAAATTGAACTGGCAGGATTTTTTTTTTCCCGGCTACAGACAATGCACATCAGCATGTACAGGTGTCACGTTATCAAATATTACCTGAGAGAAAAGGTTTCAGAGTGTAACAGGTTTACAAAAGTCATACCACATCTCATCATTTCCAAGTCTCTCACTACGCACATATATTTTGTATTACAAGAGAAAAATATGTGGGAACATCAAGAAATTTCACATCAAAGCCACCTGAAAATCAGGCATCTCATTGTTATGTTTTAGGAATTTGGATACACTCTTTTGATGTACCTTTCAAAGCCACTCACAGCCATGATGTCTGCCTCATGTGTGTTCTCCAAGGGCTTACAAAGGTGGAAAATAGATTTAATTTAGTACAAGTCAGAGCAAACAGTCTGTCCCAGTAAATCACTTTGGAATCAGAAACACAGATTAATTTCAGTGTCACTGATAATTGTTGCCTTTGGTGGTGCCTATGCCTCTAATTTGGAAGATAAAAACTTGATTCACGCATGCAAAGTCCTCTATTGTAAGCGTCAATGTGTGCTGCACATTCTGTTTTCAGTGTGTCTTTGCATCACAGAAGCATTTTTTAAAACTTCTTAAATAGCAATTTCTTAAACTTTCAAAATGAATAGATTTTGAATATTTGAGTAGAATGTCCATGCCAAAAGCAAAGAGACAGAGTTCACAACAGGCAGAACACAACAGAAATGTGGCATCACATGCATAATCCTGTTTTACAGTAATACTGTGCCACTTTCATTCATCTTACAGTTTCAGAATACAGGTGATTAAGGAGAGCACTAATTACAACAGAATCATCTTTCACACTTTGGTGTTTGTGTTTAGCTGTCTTCAATTAACAAACAACAAAACTGTCTCCTAGAAATCATGTTAATAGTTTATAGTACCAATTTGCAACAACAAATACATTTTAGAGGAAATGTAATGCTGCCTGGATTACATTTTTTTGTAAACATAATGAGGAAATTAATAGCTGAGTTAATTAATTATGTCAAGCAAGTGACAAAATGTTGACACTGAACATATCAGTAAGACATTGACTGACAACATATTTTATTTGCTTTCCAACAATATCTGCTCTTTCAATAAAATATTATGCATTTAACTTTTTATATTTAGGCACAACATTTGGTTAAGCTTAAGGAAATGACATGGTCTTTGCTTAACACAGAAAAGTCTGCAGTGACTTGAAGCATGAGAAGTGACATATTTATTGACCACTCATGGGACTGAGGATGCGCCTCCTAGTCTATGATGTTTGTACAGCCACCATCCACCGCAACCACCTCCCAGTCACTCCTACGATTACCCTTCATTACCCTGAAAAAAAAAAAAAAAAAAAAAAAAACTTTGCTTATGAGCATAATCCAGGCTGTAATTATGTTTGTCACCAAAATGTAATTGGAAAAACAATTAAGTACTTTAGAGATGTGGTTTCTAGGAGACAGGGTTGCAAACAAAGCTAAAACAAGATATTATAATACACATCACATGCATATGCACATGAAAATATACAGTGCTGCTGTGTAAGGACACGCAGAGAGTGCTACTCCACAGTATGTATAAAGGTTATTAGTCACCTGTTCCAAACCTTAAAGTCAGCAACACAGTAATATTTGAGAAAGTAGTTCTCAGAAACCTCAGTTTTTCTATCTGTATAACATTTCACTGTTAAAACTTTATAAATTTACCAACATAAGCTCATCTCTCATGTTTATCACATGTAAAAACACCAATTAAAATAAAATATGAATGATTCATGTACAGACACGTGTTTTTTGGCATTTCACATATGATAAATCACTTTCATATGGATATAGGCACATTTGTTTTTCAGATAAAATGTCAGGTGAATATATACTGTGTAATGTAAATCAATTTCACATGTGCTTTTTGCAAGGGACAAATATGTCATGTCCCATCAGCATTTCATATGATAAATTCACATGTGAACATGTCAATTTAATATTAATATTAATGAAATTTAATATTTTTATTTTAAATATTCATTTGGGCCTATACCCTCTTACTTTTTTCAAGTACGAATAAAACATTCATGGAGATTAGACTCTTAACTCCATGATGTTCATACCAGCAGCTCTGTTTTTTATCAAGAGTGATGAGTGATGATGAAGAGTTGTGTACAACCCCCCCCCCCCCCCCCCCCCCCTCTCTCTCTCTCTCTCTCTTTCTCTCTTTCTCTTTCTCTCTCTCAACCCAACCAGTCAAGGTCGCCCACCCAGAGCCAGGGTCTGCCTTAGGTTTCTTCCCGTTAAAGGGGAGTTTTTCCTTTCCGCTGTCGCCAAGTGCTTGCTCATGGGGGGAACTGTTGGGTTTCTCTTTCTGTAAATTAAAGAGCGTGGTCTAGATCTGCTCCATGTAAAAGTGCCCTGAGATGACTTTATGTTGTGATTTGGCGCTATATAAATATAATTGAATTGAATTGCATTGAATTGATGCAATTTGAGATTTTATCTAGAATTGAGTCTAAGATTAATGTTTTTAAGTGAGAGAACTATGGAAAAAAATATAGATATAAAAACTTGAATAAATAAACTTCATTGAATGAATAAAAACAACACATGCAATATAAAGTTTGACACTTTTAAATGAAGAGGATAATAAAATAAAATATAAAGTAGAAAATAGCTCATTCAAACCATACAAAACAATAAAGCAAGCAAAGCAGTATTAGTGGGTGTGTGTGTGTGCAACTCGTCCCATAGTCTCAGAGTTCAGTCCACTCAGTAAAGAGTCCATTTTGTTTTACCCACAACCTCAAAACAGTTCATTTCAATACAGTTTCACAAACATAAAAGAAAGACAACTCAAAAATTCAGTCTGGGTTTTACCAAAGATCCCCCAAAAATAACACAAACCAGGAAATCAAAATGAAATAGCAGTGTTTGTATCCGCAGTGCAGTAATAGTGATTATTTATAATATACGGGTACTCACGGTGCCATCAGTCAGTCAATCAGTCAGTCAGGTTTTCAGAGTCGGTCTTAGCTCTGCCAAGACTGGCAACTCCTATAGAAACTCTGACTGGGAAATATACACATCCACTGGATTATTCCTACTGACAGACCCTAGAGTCAAGGTTTATGATTCTCTGTGAGTTGGCTACAATCATGCAGACTTTACAATGCAATCTGATGCTGAGAGTAAAGCTGGTGTTATCTCTCCTCCACTGACCAAAAACACTGGTGGCTCTGAGACACACTAATAGATTTCCCGGAGGTTGGTTTCACACTGTGTGGCTTTTTTGGGGAGTTGTGATTGGATTATTTGAAGATTGTGGTTGTTCACTGCAGGAAACATGAATGAAATCTTGACAGGTGGGTGGTGATGTAATTCTGACGGATGGTCGCTACAGAAGTATGAAGTAAAATGCATGAGTAACTGGTGTAGAAGTAGTGAGAGCTGAGACCTTTTAAACCCTGTGGACAGAGTGGCAGTGATGAAGGCAAGATTGTGTTGTGTGGCGCAGTAACAGTGGATTTAATATAGACTCTGTGTAGGGGAGGAGCTCTGTGTGTGGCTGCCTTGTATATCACGAGAATGGATATTGAAATATTTTACTTGTATGATACCTGTGCTCCTAAAAAGTACATTATCCATACCAGATACTTACTTCTTTCATCTCATTATGCGGCTCAACCCTAGTGTTCAGAAGCAGAGATTGTCTGTTGTAGAACAGTTGGAAATTCCCTGCTCAGCTTGTGTCCCCCATTGCTCAACAGTCAAACCATTGCAGATTAATAGTACTGTACCTTGAAATTCAAGCATTGGTGCCCTCTGTTTTGGAGAGAGACTATTGAAAGCCACGATTCTCAGCTACTGGCCAATTTGTCAAGTCGCTGGTATTGATCAATAACTCAATGAACCCCTTGGAGAGATACTGTGGTCATTTTGGACTGCAGGGCAGCAAAAATATTAGTTATTACCACTAACACTATTCTGATGCTTCTGTCTTTCTCAGGTCTGTGTTGTTGTGTGGACTTCAGAAGAGTGAAAGTCAGCTAAAAGCCATGTAATCAAAGGAGTTTGTCCAGGGTTCTTGATTAGTCTGCCCTGGACTATTCTTTCAGATGATTGGATGTCCCTCTGGAAATGTTTACTCTGACTGAAAAGGCCACTTAGCCTGCCACAGAATAAAGGTGAGGAGTAAATGCCGAGGATGCAGTCTGATACTGCCCATAATTGTGGTGGCAATACTCTGCTATTTCTGTCACATGATCTATAAATTGTTAGCTACATCTAGAAACAAACAGAATGTTACTGGATGTCTATGTGATGGTTTTACTGCTGGAGAGAGAGAGCTGAGTAAAGTGTTGGTCATTTTTCACATTGGCAACACACACTGACGTATGTGCAAATGAGCATGCACACAAACACATTCAGCTCTCTTTACTCTTAATTTAAACATATGATATTTAATTTCAGCTGCTAGGCGTCTCTCAATCAAAACAATAACAAAAGATGGAGCTCACTGTTCAGTCTACACAGTGTCAGTGTTGTGTAAAGTCACACCAATGCAACATAAACATTTCCTATTGCTGCTGCTACATACTGAAAGCATTCAACTGGCAAAACGGGATGACTTTTTATTGTGAAGCAACCACAGGAAAAGCACTGTATATTGTTACTCTTGTTAGCACTGAATGTAACCATCAACAACACATCTATAAAACAAGAATAAATTAAATGAAATGAAGAGTTGCAGGCAATGGGGTATAATCCTCTAACTCCTCAGCAACCAACTTCACTGAGCCCTGCTCTTGTAAGGAAAACCACTGTACTCATGAGTCATGAAATGAAATTATTTTTGACTGACTTTTTGTTAAAACACTGAATTTGTTTGGCTCCATTGTAAACAACTACACCAGTTGCTCTTCTGTTGTATTTCTGACAAAGCAGCTATTATTAGTATTAAACCACAGTTACTTTTACCATAACAACCACAGGCATCACCGAATCAGCACACAAGTTACACACAAGTAATGTTTTCCCGTTTCAATGTTGAACAACATGTAACGTTAATTACTACCAGAGTTTTAATTTTACATTTATCAGTCACAAGTAGAATTTTTCTGTTTTTATTTCTGTTTTCTGGTTTATCCAGGTTAGCCAAGGCTCCCAGCAGGACTTAACATAATGTGTTACAGGGGTATGTGACTGCCACGTAGGACTTATTTTCTTGATGTTGCTGCTGTTTCTCCAGCTATGAGAGAGGTCCTGCAGCATGGATGCATGGTATTGCGTCTATCTTCATCCTAAAGTGACTGCGTATTAGGTCAGGGGTATTTCACCATGTGTCACTGATGGCTGGGAGTACGTAGGTTTTCATTTCAATCAAAGACAACTTATTGATTTCACTGAATAGCTACTTGTCTCTGACTCAAAGTGCGTTAATGAAATCATCTGATCTAGTCTGTTGTTGGGATAAAAATCTGCATAGAATAATGGTGAACAGTTTCTGGTGAGCACATTAGATAGGTAGCTAGATAGATGGTTTATAACATAAGTTCATTAATTTGTGCTGTTTTATTTTTCTCAGGCACTATGAGTTGACATTATTCACCATGTCTATGACATTCACAGCCGCCATATCAGAAGTATTGCAGACCAAGTCAGGAGAGGTCAAGGTAAGTGATACATATCTGTTTGCCTATGTAGCATATTAACTGCTCTACACACAACTCCTGGAGCAGATGGGGAACAGCAGTGCCAGTGAATCATGGGTGTTGTTCCTGCCATAAGAGCATCTTTATCCAGAGCAGTAAACTGAATACCTTTGGTGAGGTTTTGGTCTGACCCTTGTCTGCTATTATATGTGCAGCAATTTGACTGCTGGAAGGTGATCAGATACGTTTAATCACACTGCCTTTAGTGTTCAAACAGACTAATGATTTGATAGCTTAGTCTGCCTTTATCAACTCTGAAAAACAGAATAAGCTGTCAAAATGTTTGTTTGAACAGTAAAAGCTGCATGTTTATGTTTTCCTTTGATGTCCAAAAATGTTTCTGTTAAACAAAATATTTATATTACAAATGTCATTATTCTTAGTGTTGTTTTTTTATATGTTTATTTTGTCATTCAAACTAATAAATTATAGTTTACATAACCTGAAGTGGTAATGAAAATTAATCCATAACATGCATTACAATGCCCTGTTCTGAGGCTCAGTGGTATTCAGTCTATACTACTGTTTTATGTTGCTTTATAATATATAAATAATGAAGATATAAATGAATGGTGGAAGTGGTAAGGACAATATATTGACACTGCAGGGATGTACTGTAAGTATATATTAATATGTACATCATTGCAATAGTTATAGCACATCTGATGAATATCTTTTATTTGGTAAATTAGCAAATTTAAATTGAACAAATATGAATATATAACAAAGATCCTCCAAAAACAGCAACTGGGGATCACAAGACGGTTTCCATAAAGAGCTATGCTATCAATAGATGAAATGTCTATAGGCAGCATAACAGTACTCCTGGTTGTCATCCCTAGGCTTCCTGGTTTGGCCTAATACCGTATGTCCTCCCAGTACTGCCTGTGAATGCCTAAAAAGCATTTTCAAGGTAGTACTGGGAGAAGTGCGGTATTAAGCTCACTGCAGGTTCCTGGGCACAGCATTTCATCTCCTGGTCTGTAGGCATATCCATACAGCTACTACAAGTCCACCATGGTTCCCTGGTATTCCAGCAGGTGGGACACCAAGCCTGCACTGATGCATCATCAAGGCATCAAAAATGAACCCTGGCTGCCTCTGAAGCAGTTCACTGGTTAGCTGCTGTGCCCCTCCAAGGTCATCTCTTCAAGACGTCTGAAAAAATAAAACAGGAAAAACACAGATAAGGCTTTGTAAGTTACACATTTTATGGTGATGGTAGTGCGGAATATGGATTGTAGACTGTCCAGTGTTCCCAAACATGTCTACAACAATGTGATTTTTAAAAAAAAAAAAAGTCAAAATATTGTTGCTCATACTGTTCCTATATAGCATTTATATAATCATTCAGTAGTGTTGCTGATGTTTTCCGTAGACTCTTTTATACAGAGAACCCGCATTATAGCCGTAAAGAGGATCTGAGGGGAGGACATTTCTCTTTGCTTGCTGCTAACGTTAAAAGTTAAGTTAGACTTTCTGTCGGCTTCTTGACTTATTTTAAAAAGACGAAAGAAAGAGAGAGAGAGCAGTTGAGTAAGCTAGAGGCTGAGCTGTTAGTGAAGAAGCCTGTGAATCAGATCAATAAACGTTATGTTCTGATTGTTTAACAGCGGTTAGCTTCTAAAGCACATACACACCCACACGCCTCCTCAATCCTGTAGCTGTACGCTGAACCGCCTGCTTTGGTCTGAATACGGGCTGTAACGTTACAGAGAAGTGAGGCAGTTTACAGGTGCAGTATTCCCACCTTGAACGGGCTGTAAAGGGGGCTACTGACTCACGTTTCACTGATAACACATCAAACTATGCAGACTACAGTAATGTAAAGCACAGAGCTGCTATGTAAATACCACTCTATGTTGTATTGGTATTTTAATATCGTGCAGGAGGGGTAGAAATATAATAAAATCATTGTATAAATAACGTCACAAACCTCAGTTGTTTCCCATGGGATGGTGTCCAGCCTCTTCCCTTGCTGTTGCGGTGCCCGTGTTTTCTCTCCTCCCTCACCCGGCCCTGCCTGCAGCAGCACTGCTAACTCGCCTTCTTCCTCTTTCCTCTAACCTCCGGTTCTTGACTCTGCAAAGGACAATAAAATATGTAACATTATCCTGCCAACGCTATCTCGCTATCAATAATGCCTAATGTTAAAATAAAATAACTAACTTTTGTTTAGTTGACGTTGCTAATGTTAGCTTGTGAAAATACATTTTCACCTTGACGCTTGACTTGTTATAAAATGTTCAGAGCTGTTGTGGGCAATCTTCAGCAAATAGCTTCTTGTCCTTGAAGGCCACCGTAGCTTCTGGAACTTCTCCAAAGTCTTAGGAAGGGGAGTGGGAGCGGCGGAGTGCTTCAATCTAGAACCTCACTGTTAGAGGCCACTAAATACCACATATATTACACACTGGACCTTTAAATTGAAATTACCTTGATATTAAAACATGAAAAAATCAACTATTTTCACTGGTGTGGATCTTATTTCTTTGATTAAAGGGTGAATTCAGAGGCACCTGCGAGGTAAAAAAAAGAAAAGATCTACAGGTGTGTGTTTTATGAGGTTGCAGAAGGTTTAAATTTGTGGTCTATTGACTGTGATGCACTCAAAATATATTATATTTATTTATTTGGGCAGTTTTGAAAAAAGGAGTATAATAGTACAATATTCAGCCCAGACTGAGATCCTCTCTTTGCGACAGGTGTCATTTAAAATAACTCATTGGTGCTATTAAAATAATTTCATTAGTTGGCTTTGTCCCCAGTCTGTTCCTATTTTCCTGCCTAACAACAGAGTTACAAGATGAGCACGACACCCAGTGATTCTAGTGACCTACTGACCTTTCATATATTGGCACTGTCAGGGAAAAAATCCCTCTTGACAAACACTTTCAGGACAAGGTAGCAGCAGAAGTAATGGCTTCTAATGAAATTTGTTTTGTATAAACGTAATTCCCAGGGAACTTCAGGTGCCATCATGAACCAGTTTTCTCTTGTTCATAGCTAATATTAAAACCAGATGGGTATATTGTCATGAAATGCATTGAGTACATTAATACTCCAAAAAAGACAAACCAATCACATTTTGGATGACATTTTCTAGCACCACTCTCTGGCCAAAATATCAATTTTGTGGACAAGATATTTCATAGATTACCATGAAATTAGCTGATCTCTATTATAATACCCAGGGATAAACCTTTTTCATTTAAATGACCTCCATGGCCTTTCCTTTTTCCTACTACATGGCAAAATTAATAATTTTGCCCCCAATACTAGTAAGACCCATGAAAAAGCTAAATCTGTCACTATAACGTTATTGTAGGGGTTCCTGAAAGGAACTGATATGTATTGATTTTTAAAAGATTTAAATGAAGAAAATTAACTTATTGCACTTGAAACATTTTTTTCACTGATTTCAAGAATAACAATAATAAAGGGCAGACACATAAGGATTTTTTCCTGTGTGGTTTTAAATTGCAGTTAAGAATAAAAATCAACAAATATGAAGAATATACATTTTCCGATTACAAAATTACAATTTATTTTGGCTACCAGGTGGTTCTATGTAATTCCTCCAGTTATTAGCAAGTTTCCTTTTCTTTCCATGATACTTTCCCTGAAATGTTTATCTGCTCTTGTATTTGATAGTAATTTCCTTCCATTCTCTTTTTAAGAGCTCAAATTAACACCCACAACTCTGCTGATTGAACAGTTCTCCATTTTCCCTTTAATTACAGTAACAACCTGCATGCAGTCCCTTCTAAAAATAAAAAAAACTGTTTTTTGATTCCTTTTCAAGAAATTATTAGGAAAATAAGGAACCTGTAAAATAAGGTGCAAAAACGCAATATCAACATGTTTGTTCTGTCAAACACTCATGAAGTACACTGCAGCCTGGGCCATAAGCGAGTGCTAAATACCTTTTTTTCTTGAGTTAACTTGCAATATAGAGTTTTATGTCATGCATCATGGTGTATTTTTCTTTTGTTGGACTTTATGGAAACTTGACATTATGGAATGAAATTGAAAATGTTAAATGGATGAACAGCACACACTCCATGTCATAATCTTTATGCTGCATACTTAGAGCATACTTGAGCTTCTGTAGATTTAAATGGTCAGTTAATTAATGCTTTGATAAACATCCAACACTGATTAACAGATTTTTCGGAAACAAAAATACACATCATATTCATATGAAATATTATCACCTTTTTAGTTGATATAGCGAATGTGTTAGCAAACAGTGACTTATTGACACACTCAGCAGATAACAGAATAATGTTAGTATTTGATGTTGTATGTATATGTACATGTACATACAATAATCTTTTCCTTTTAGTTCTGGTTTGCTTTCCACACACTCCTAAAGGAAATATCTGGCTCTTTATTTGGTAAATGCTCCACTATCTTAACCAGCTAGATGCTAACTGTGTCTGTCTGCAGAGCATACAAGGTTTTAAAGCCTTTTATTTTTTCTTTTCTTGCTAAAACAGCTGTCTGCTGCTGCGGGAAATGCTGATGAGAGCAGTGAGACACATAAAGACACATAAATGCTCTGTGTAGCAGAGGAATTGTTTTTTTTTTTTGTTTTTTTTTTTGTTTTTTTAGAATGAGCGACTTCTAACCTAACCTCTAAAAGTAGCAAACTGATCCATTGTTAATATGAAAATATTAATTATAGCAACTTTAAATAAAGAAATTGTTTTCAAAGGAAATAAATGTATTTTATTTGTGAAAACATGCAATGCAAAAGCTGCAATAAAAGCAGTGAAATTACCTAAAAAATGCTGGGAGTTGTAATATTTGTTGTTGTGTTTTCATTTAAGCACTGACTCCTTTAAAAGTCAGCTAAATTATTAATAATAATAATAATTTTGTTATTTGGTTGTTTCCACCAGAGCCCTTTCTGATATAGATAGATAGATAGATAGATAGATAGATAGATAGATAGATAGATAGATAGATAGATAGATAGATAGATAGATAGAACACACAATGACAGCTGGATATGGAAAATCATTGTGTCTATCCAAGATTAATCATGACTCCCTGACATGTGCTGCTGAGTCGCTCTGTTACATGATATGAAAAAGAGAGTTTATTAAAGGCTGCATTGAAATTATGGTACTGACTCCATCAATCCCAGTCAGCCTTTAATTATTTAGTGAAAGACCCCTTTTGTATGATAAGGAAAAGGGAATTTATTGGGCATGATTAACATGTGTTGATGCGGCTTCCTTTGTAGTGTTTGGCAGCTAGCCTCTCTCTCTGTAAAGATGCAAACATTTTCATGTTGAACAAGACACAAGAAAAGAGTGGGAGCCGTGAGACATGCAATTGCCTGGTAGCTAGGCAACCCTAGAGAGCTGCTCTGGAAGACCTTGAGATGTCTCTCATATTGCAGGCAAGTATTACTGTTTGGAAGCTTACTGGGACTGGGGATTTTTTTTTTTAACTCAGAGAAGTGTCAGAGCAAGTTGATGGGATGAATCAGAAATCTGTGGAGTGAATGAATTTTGGATAGGCCCCCTCAGAGCCTTCACTTTACCAAAAGATAAAGATTGTATGTTGTTCAAGTTATATTATAAAACATTTTCCTTGCAAATTATTTTAGACATGAAAAAACACATATTCCTCTTTCATGTCTCCCATTTGCCTTCCCGGCTACCTCTTATATCTCACCTCTGTTTCATTATTCATAGCTGTTTGGCTATACAACATGGACATTTGAAAACCTCTGCTCCTGCTCATATACAAATGTCTGACTTCGTGGGACTCTGTGGCAGCCAGATAAAAGCAAAGCAAAGTGATTCACCTGTGGCAAGAGGAGCCCTTTGCTTTCAGGGGTTCCTCACCCACACACGATGTGGGTTCAAAGCATCCCTACCCAAGAGAGCGAGGCAGAAGTTTGGACAGAAAGTGAGAGAAAGAAGGCAGAGAGAGATGTAGGAAAGAGAGGAGATGAAAAAGGGGTGTCAGTGGGAAAGAGAAGATGAGGAAGCAGTGACACAGGAAATGGAGAGAGAATGGGGCAGGGAAAGTGCACTGCGTAGAAGCAGACATAGAGATGGGGGGCTGGGGGTGGGGGAATGGAAGGGAGCCACTCAGCCGGCTATGAGAGCAACAGCAGCGTGGGCACTCAAGTAGAATATCTTTCCAACATCATGGCAGGAGAGCCTCTGAGTGCACCTGTTATTAGGTGTGTTTGTGTTGCCTAGTCTTCTCTTCTCTAAAGGAAACAAGTGGCTTACGCTACAGTAGTAATCTTCTCCATAGATGTCAGAAAAACAAAATGTTAATAAGCATGTGTCCATATCTGTATTTTAAAAATGATGGCTCATGTGAAATATAAAAACAACATGATGTGACTCACACCACTCCAAACAGCCAACAATCAATGTAAAATGACAGCACTATCAAATCATACAAATCAAATCACCTAATTCTTTTCTTTTTAAATCCATAGGTTCTTTATTTAAAGGATATATACAATATTTAATATGTAAGATTATCTGCATAAATTGTTCATGATATATAAGGAAAAACGGTTTGTTGATGTTTAGTACAGACTTAAATGATGTCATTAAAAAACAACAACTACACTGTGGAGCCTTATATGACTTCAAAGATCAAAGAGTCAAAGATCTCTTGGTGCACAGGAATGTCCAGTTACCATTAGCTAAAGAAAGAGATGGCTTTAATGGTCTCCCCAAAGAGAAAAGGCTTTATTTGTTGTGATTTAGGTGACAACAAAGTCAATTTCAATACTATGATTTAAAAATTATACTTTTCAGTAAAATTGTCTTCATTTCTGATGAATTCCTTTGGTTGGATGAATATGAAAAATGCAGGTTGTGTTATTGCAGGCTGGTGTATGTGACAAAAAAAAACTACAGTGCTGACATGCAAATGCAGTCCAACAGTGTGGTTCCATGATGTGTTTTTAATGTGTTTTTGTACAATGATAGCGGAGAAGAATAAGCAGGATTTCGTGACACAAACAGTGCTGATTAATATAATCAATTTATTGTTAGTTTGGGTATTTTAAGGGGATTTGTTGATAAGAAGAAAAAAAAAAAAAAGAATATCACCAGACTTATCCTGTAACATCAAAAAAGTGAGGGTTTTTGTCAATAAAACCTCTGTCCTGTGACCCACTGTCATGTAAATTGTATAGAATAATTACACATAGCAGTGCATTTTCTTTGAAAACAAAACTATTCACACACTGAAATCTGAGTTCCTCCCTTCTTTCAGCCAGATGGCCTCAGCATTCATTTCAGCATGCAAGATCATACAGCACAGCATATGACTGATACAGTACAGTATGTCTTAATTATCAGCCATTCAGCAGAGCTTGTTATAAAGCACAATGCACTATTGATCCTTTGGTTGCAACAGTTAGTTGCAGTATAAACAATGAGGGAATAGTGATCATGACAGATGGATCAGAGTAAGCAGGGAGGCATAAACAATGTAACACTGTTATGGTGAAAAATCATCTTTTATGCATGTTTTAAATTATACATACAGACATACAGTTAAGGGTCAAAAGGTTATGAAATTATATAAATGACCATGCAACTTTTAGTTCAGTCAAGGCAACACAGCAAATATTTCTGCAATATGGAGAAATATGAGGATAATGAAATTGAGTTTCAATGCAATGTAAAATATTCACAATGTGTGACTACACTGATTTGTTCATAAAAATTAACAACTTCAGTTTGGTTGTTTGTATCAAGGCTTTACAAAGCTTCTGGGACCATCAGACAGACCCTCTGCATGAGATATAACAAACATTTTCACTAATTACAGAATTTCTCAACAATTCAAATTAGTGACAATGATGCAACAAACGTGCAAGAACCTAATTAAAAAGAAGCCAACAGCAATCATCGTCATGAATCATCCTCTGACTGATTTCATATCTTGAAATATGTCAGTAGAGTCTATAGAGATTGTAGACTGTACGCCAGGTGCAGCCCTGGCAAAACTTCCCATTATAAATAGTCATTTAGTATAAATGTTAGCATCTGACATCACTGCACCCAAGGTGTGACACCCATATTAATGAAGCACGCCCAGCACGTCTGCATGGACAAATAAAGTCATACATCTCGGAAATTACCTCTCACCCAGGGCCCTACAACAAATCTCTATCCTCTATGAATTTCAACAAGTTTAAAATAGGAACTCTAATACATTTGGACCATGTACCATATAAAATGTGTAGTGTGGACAACATTCAAGAGGATTAACTTCTCTGCAGTATTAACAAAATTATACTGACTGATCAAATTAAGTGTCAAAATAATGTGACAATGCATTTTGCATTCATACTGTCAACTTGTCATTGGAAAATAATACCAGGAGCAGAAATAAAATAAATATCTGTGATGTGGTGCAGAGGTTTATGAATGCTGTAAGCAGCAATCCTGTAAGACTCTCATGTTCTCTGGAACTATAAAAAAGCCACTGTACCTGTCATTCCTTTGAGATACTTACTCCTGTCTCCGGTGTTGCAAGGTAATGTCTCCATATATTGTCACAATATATTAATCTTTAACCCTGTGTTTATTTCTTGAGTGCTAAGTCTTTGCAGTCAATTTCCATGACACCTTGGAGGTTCCACTGAGATTGCTAACCTGCTGACCTTTTCCCAAGGAGATTGACCTATCCGTGGCCAGGACAGTCCCTAGGAGGCTGAGGAAACCTCAAACCCATGTAGTTGGGGCTTTTGCAAGACGCCTTGGGTCAACTTTTCAGGAAACAGGATGGCAGTAAGTGGTCTCAGTTTATAGGTAATTGATTGGCATATATTGTGTGGAAATTGCATTTGGTTATTCTTTTCAAATTCTAAACAATTCCTGGTGTTTAGCTATAAAATAGCATTGATGGTTGTTGAAAAGGCCATAGAAAAGGCAAGGTTTGAGTCTCTGTCTAGGAACTTTTAAGGGTTAAAGTCATTGATAAAAATAAAAACTCAGCTGAGATTAAAGTTTTCGAATAAGAAAAAAGAAAAAAAAGAGAAATTCCAGACCTTGAATTGCTGTGTGTATGTGTGAGTCCCCCTGCCCAGAGGGAAGTGAGTGTGTGAGAAGAGAGCGATAGCAGCTGTTATATCTCTTGTGAGTAGAGAAAGTGGACTGTTTTGTTGTTAGGAAGTTAGTCTGTTAATTATATACATAAATAAGCATTGCATAATCAAATATTTTGATGTAAAATTGTGATAGGATCGCCATGGGTGCCATTAACAGCTGTCAGAAAAAAAATTCAGGGTCCAGCTAAAGTTATGCATGAGAAATATGGCAGTTTTTGACAATATGGCATAAAAATTCAAGATTTCGTTAGTGTGGGAATTTACAACATGCCTCTCTTAGAAATCTGAGAATGAGAATAGCAAAGAGATTTGAGGACAAAATTAAGAAGGCTAAAGTGCGAGCCTCTAAGAAAGTTAATGATAAGTGGACAAAGCAAATTGAAAATTTGAAGTTGAGAGAGAAAGAAGCAACCAATAGAGAGAACTGAACAAATGTGCAGTGTGTTTGTCTGTTTGTGTGTGGATGACATATATGATAAATTGGTGCAGATGATGCTCAAAGTCTTTATTGAGGAAAACAATGCCATTTTTGAGTCTGGGCCAAGATGATCATGGGATGGCTCCCTTGACAAATCCCAGATGTCATTGCTGCATGTGTTCTTAGCTTATCCTAACCCTTCAGGGCCTCCTGATTCAGATTATGAATATGTGTGAATACTTTGGGGTCTGGGATACCCTTAACCTGTCACACAAATCAGATAATCGTAAACCGTGCAAGAATAACACTTTCCTAATACATTTCTACTACCATGGTCAGTGTCCATAAGTTAATAAGTCCTCTATAAATTGGACTCATTAAACTGTCCAGGAAGAAGACCTCCTCCATGGCACCCACCAAAGGAAGAATACCACATGTGGGTGCAAAGTGGAGCTGCAGGAAGAGCATCCGTAGTACCAGACAGCTAAGGTACTACTGCAGCGCCATCTTTCGGCTTTCCACCTCCACCATATGCCAGACTACTGGACCAAGCCTTGAAGACACCGACACTGATACCTCAAGAGACACCACACCCTCCTACTACAACATGACTGAGCCCAGTAGTGATAAGGAAAAAAACAGACTTTGACTCAAGTGGCCTAGGTATAACTAGGTCCAGAACTGTTTCTCAGCTTATGATGCCAACCTCAATATTGGGTTTTTCACCTGCTTCTGCACAGGGAGGAGCATTTGAAGGTGCTTTGGAAATCTCATTTGACAGAATGCCCTGATGGATGGATCTGGGGGTATTCAACATGTTTATAGACCATGGAAGATAACAGAATTGCAGTATTTTTATTTGTATCTGTATTTGTTGAGGCATAAAAGTGGAAAGAGGCTTAAAAATATTGCTTTTGTTTATATTACACTTTTCATTTTAGAAAATTAAAGTATTGCAAAAAACTACCTTACGAAGGAGGTCCCCACACTGGGTGTCATACTCAAGTCTCCCAGATGATATACGACTGTGCTGACTACTAACTAGCTAAAACTTTACTCATTGCCTCATCGCAGACAGACCTCTACCTATTTATACAATAACACACAGACAGCTCACCATATAATTTGTAGAACTTCAAAGGTGATTATTGCTTTGCACTTTTCATTTATTGCCTATTTTTTACAACCTAACTTTATGGAAAGGAGAAGAAGAACAACAGGTTATGGAGAGTCCCTTGGGATCACTTCAAGGGTGTGTCTTGTGTTCAGTAGCTCAAATGTATCTCTGGGGAACACCCAGGTTCCAAATAAGGAAATGTGCATCATGCAGCAGGTGGATGTGACTCCTCTCGTTGAAAACTGTTAATAGAGTAACAGCAGAGCAGAGGAGTATTTGACATGTTTTTTGTTTTTGTTTTTTTCCCAGACCACAAAAATAAAAAAAATAAAAAATTGTATGAAACAAATATTCATTAAAAAAACACTATTTGTGCTTTGCTGAATAACATATTTGTGTTCGGGCACACCCCTAGTGCAGACCCAGTGACTGTGTGACTAAAGTGGGTCTTGCTTTGAGAAAACTCAAGCCTGCTAACTGGGACTCAGTTGCTCCATGGACTCTATTACAAATGACTCCCTTTACCAAATTCAGCCTTGTGTCAAGCATTAGTGACTCAATTCAGACCAGTTATCAATATGACAACTGTCAATGCACGTGTGCAAAAACCGACACCCACATTGGAAATGAACAACCAACCAGTGCCACTGATGATGCTGTGTGGGAGAGGCAGTTCAGACCCTAGTGGATGATATGTGCCTAGAGTCATTTTTGTCAGGCACTGCCTGGCATGGCAAAGTGCCAGACTGAATGACATCAAAAGATACTGCACACATCCTGAGACTGTTGTTCAGGATGAAAGAAACTAGCAAATTAAGAAATATTATTAACCCTAACCCTAACAGCTGAGAAGCTTCAGATTTATCAGTTGGCCTATTATGCTCCATCTGGCAGTGGAAGAGCCAGAGGCCATGGGGAAGGGAGAGGCAGGAGCTTTTCCTTTGACAGCAATGTCTGTAGCAAGTGTGGTCAAACAGGCCACTGGTCCAGAGATTGCACTGCCACAACACCACAGAAATGGGACAATGAGCGAGGAAATAATGCCCACTACTTGGCAATGTGCCTATGAACAGACCATCACAAAGACCATGAATACCCATGCAAGTCTCAAATGCTTCCACCATTTCTCAAGAGGAGAATGAAAAACCCCAAATAAGTGACTCTGAAAATGCTGATCTATTTGACCTTTCTCTAAGCTACAAGTCTGAAGAACCCCCAGTTTTTAAGATTGCAGTCCATGGCACCACTGCCAAAATGTTGGTTGATACAGGAGCTACTGAGTCATCATTGAGATCAACAACAGAAGCCTTTTGGATGTCTCAAGGTACTAAGACCTGCATTGGAGTCTCAGGAATGCCCATAAAGTGCAAAGTGACTAAGTTGTGCCCAGTTGAATGCGAATATTTTGGTGTTTCAAATGTGCAGCATTCATTTGAGACCTGTTGTGTGTTCTGGGTTTGTTTGCACCAAAAAAGGCTGGCTTAGTATTAGAAAAATCTGACTGTAATGAACCTTCAGCTGTAATGGTGTGTCTCTCCCCACTGTTCCTAGGTATGATTATTGTTGAAATATTGATCCTTCTTTCGCTACATAAGAATTCTATGATTTTGTTGAGTCTAATAGTGATGAAATGTCTGTTAAACATGATTCACACGACTATGGTTATGTATTACATGTAGCATATGAAGGTACAGATGAGTAGTTCAACAAGGAATGGGAAAAACAAACAGGTGAATAAAGGCTAAATAAAGGCTGTTTAACTTTGAAGCTATCAACCTGTTCATTATATGTGCACTGTAAATGAGGTTACGTTTGCTCGAGCATTGGTTGCACCCAATCCAGGCATTTGTCTTCTGTGCCTGACAATACAAAATGGTTCACTATGATAGATTCGGGTAATGCTTTCTTTAGCAATCCAGTTGATCCAGCATCACAATACTGGTTTGCTTTCACCTTATATTTGTTTACCTAAAGGTAAACAAATACACTCAAGAAACAAACACACTCCCCCAAGGATTTTCAGAATCACTGATGGTTTATTTAGCCACATTACAGAAAACTTGGCAGGTTTTGTATTCCCCAAAGGGAGTACTCTGATTCAGTATGTGGATGATTTGGTTGTGTGTTCCACATCTGAAGAAAATTGTATTGAATGAATGCCCTGCCAATATATTTGGCTTCGCAGTGATACAAAGAAAAACTAGAAAAACTCAAGTTAATGAAACAAGCACACTAAATGGCAAAACAAAGGGACAACTGGCAAAAAGTGAATTCAAGTAGTTCTGTCAATGCCTAAAACAGTGACAAGGAAGCAAGTGTCTCTTTGTCTGTGACTATGCTAAAATAGCTCAACTGCTTTCAGTCATGGCACATGTGACTGCACATGACTCAGAGACTTGGACTCCTGAAGCGACTGACTCTTTTGTGAAACTGAAGGAAGCTTTGGCTTCTGCTTCTGCTTTAGGCATTGCTGATATGTCAAAGTACTTCAGGTTGGCAGTTAATTAGAAAAATGGGTTATATAGTACTGTTTTGCTTCAGAAACACTGTGGTTAATTTAAACTGGCTGCCTACAATTCTCAAAGGCTTTCACCGATTGTTCCAGAGCAGATGCTGCTCCTCTTTGGTAGTTTACAGACCTCTGACTGTTTTTGTTCCAAATACTGTAGCCACTATTCTCCAGCAAGCCAAAATGGCTCACTTCACCCCTGCCTCCACTCTTCATTATTGTAACATCCTGTCACTTTACAAAGGTGTAATTTGTTAAATCCAGCCACCCTTCTGTCTGCGATGCCTCTTTTTAACCCTGACCTGGTTTATTATGTGGATGGATCAGCTAGACAGGTGGATGGGGTTGGAGCTGTTGGCTATGTCATTGTTAGTGATCATAAGGTAGTGGAATCTGCAGGACTTGCAGCTCATCTTTCTGCCCAGGCTGCTGAACTTTTTGCTCTAACAAGGGTAGGTGTTATTGCAGCTGGGAAATCTGTCACTATCTACACTGATAGTAGATATGCTTCTGGAGTGGTGCAGCATTTCCTATCCCTAATAGTCAATTTCAGCATCTCATGATGGATTCCATTAAAGTAACTCCAGCTAGAGGATATACGTATTGTCTAGCTGTTGTAGATATGTTCGCAAACTGCCTGTTTCCTTGCAAACAAGCAGATGTAAAATCAACTATTAAACAGTTGTTATAGGGAATCATTCCAAGATGGAGAATTCCAGAAAAAAATGTCATTGTGCAATGGCTCCCATAACACAATCTCATCTTGGCAGAAAAAAACAGGTATTGATTTGAGACAGCATTGTGCCTACAATCCACAGAGTGGGGTTGCTGCTGAAAGAGTTAATGGAGTGTTGAAAAACAAGCTCACAAAATGAAGGAGGAGACACAATTAAATTGGGTTTCTATCTCCCCCTGGTGTTAATGTACATGAGAGGTAAACATCACTCAACTAAAGGGTTGTCCCCACATTAAGTTTTTACATGCAGTTTTGCCTATGGGCCAAGATCTGTATGAGAGGACACATACAGACCAAATTCTTGTAGATGAGGCCATAGTGGCTTTATGTAGAAAGTTAACCCAGGTGGTGAGTTCTATTTCTGCCAAGGTGAAAGAAGCTCTTCCATTGCCCTTGAGGGAAGGAGAAACAACTCATCCCTTCCAGGCAACTGGATCCTGGTTAAGGATCTGAGGAAGAAGTGCTGGCATTCCCCACATTGGAGAGGTCCATATCAGGTTCTGCCCAGCACAGCAATGGTGGTAAAAGTGAATGCAAGAACAACTTGGGTCCATGCGTCCCATTATAAGAAAGCATCAATACTATAGGAAGGTAAAGCTAAGACTGAGGTTTTATGTGCAACTTTAAAATTTGACTGGTAACTTTTGCATGACTATAATTACAGATGTAATTGATGATTTGATAGATGTATTTTCTGTTTTAGGCTATTTTCAGTCTGCTCTGCATTGTAGGTCCAACTTTGCTGATTGCTATCGTAGTTGTATCGTAGTTCTTCTACACATCAAAATGGTCAGCTTTTACACACTGTCCAGGTTCATACAGTGAAATTGTTTGGAGCAAAGCAGCTGTTCTCTTGATAAGTCCTGAGCTCCATTATGTTGAGCAGAGCAGCAAAACTAAAAACTGTAGATGTCATGTTGACAGGACAGAGGAAACTATCCAGGGGAATAAGAATTAAATGTTTAGCTTCTGAAATATTTTTTAGACAGACAAGCAAATATCAAGTTATTTTCTGGTTTTGGTTTCATTTCTATTCCAATTGCCAATTTGAAGATTGAAACAGGTTAGGGGAACAGGAAAAATGGGAAGTAGATTTCTTTTTTTTAATTCACAAGAAAAATGGAAAAAGAGCTTTGGATGGAGGATTCATGGATGGAGAGGCAACAATGCTCTTCCCGTGCCTAGTCTGCTGGAAAATAGAGTAAGTCAATGGAGTAGGCAGCCCTTGTGGCCCAGGACACATTGCGTACACACTGCAAGAGGAATGTGGCCACATGCAGCCCAGACCAACTCCACATGTGGTCTGAGCAATTGGAGCTCTGTGCGTCCTCAATGCGTCTTGAGTTCACACTTGTACTTAGAGCTGTCCGCTTGTGATTGGATAATAATACCAGGTGTAAACAGGGCCAGAGTTGTGTCAAGTACCTGCCGATGCAAACCCAGCATGTCCTGCTTCACTGCTTAATATTAAAAGCTTTCAATTGACTAAATAACAGGGGACTTCTATTGTGAAGAATTTACAGGAAATGAAATGTCTTCCTCACCATGTCAGTGGGGTTTCAGTATAGGTGCTAAAAACTTGTTGATACAACAATATATAGAGATATTCTGAGCTATTTTAACTCCAACAGCTAAACAGCTTATTTTACTTTGCAGTGCTGTGTAATGAAAAAAAAAAACACTCACAATGTGCCAGCTTGACTCCAGTGATGGCTCAGTGTGACTATCCCCAAAACAATGGAAAAATCTCAGTGAAAAGATGACCATATATAAAGAAATCCATCACCAGCCCTTCAGGTTGATAGCAGAAAAAACTGTTGGAAACCAAGCGTTCAGAGCAGTCTGAAACTCACAGGGATTACTTCTTTCTTTACATCTTATTTGACACTTTGACCACCTTTAATACATCCAACATCCAACATCCAACATTGTAACGTTATATATGTGACTGACAATAAGGGAAAGCATAATAGGTCCACTTTAACTCTAGTGTAATTCACAGACTATTAGCATTTCTTGATTGCTGTGCACCATCTAGGGGACAAAACACACATGAAACCAGAAACACAACAGAATAGCTGCTACACAATAATTTCAATGTTTATTCACAATTTTTACACATATTATTAGGGGTAAGATTTCAATACATATCAAACTTACATCACAAGAGAAAAGAAAGATGACATTACAGACAAGTCACAACAGAAAAGTACAACATCTAACAGTAACCAGTTTGCATACAAAGAAGATCAGTGTGGTTGGGTCAGAAGGTGAGGAAAATCGAGCCATGGCCCAGCATCATAAGACAGCCTGGCTCTGTGTAAAGCCTGATGTTGTCTGGGTAGCCAATCAGCTTCAAGAGCCCCAAGCTAATGGACCAATTGTCAAATATCCCTCTAGTCAATCAGGGACCCACACACCTGACAAATGTCAATCAATAATTACTGGTCTCACAAACACTCTCAGGAGAGGAAAACACAGCCAATCCAAAAACACAGCAAATCTACAACAACAGCTGTAGCAATGATTAACTGATGTATAAAAAGAAAGCAACCAGCCACACACATAGCATGAGGTTTTACTTGAAAAACAACTTTTTTAAATTAAATAGATGTTTTCAATTGATGGGCACTAGACACTGACAGTGATTTGTGAATTATTTGGTGGGTGTGCATGTATGGATGGATATGGGCATATATTTAGGTATAAATTCTTTCTCTTCAATTATGTAATTATTTGTACATGACTTCTTGTGGTTGTGCTAAAACTTAAACTAAAATAAAAGTGTTCTCTCCTTAACATTGGTCTGGAGAGGACATTTGTCATTATCTCAAATGATATATGTTTAAGTTCTGCAGCAATGGCTGAAGTAAACAAATAAAGCCAGGAAAAAGTGTAATGAAGGAGTTTGTGGTGAAAGTTTAGATGTAAAATATGTTGACACTGAGACAAAAATCTGCTGTTGTCTCCTGCAATGTGAAGGAGGTTGCCTCCTGCAGTCAATGTGAAGGCAAGATTTCGCAAACCTTAGCCATGTAATCTAAGTTTCCTAAATGTAACTATATCTTCACCTTTGGGGCGCCAGATCAGAAAATGGTAATGTCAGATAAATTTGGAAAAACAGCATAGATAAGCTAAAGGCAAATGCTTTATTTGAATAAATCAAGAGACTTTGGTACAGATCGTTTCAAATAGGTATAATCTTGGAGATCCTGTTTGGGACCCATAGATAGAACCTTGTGACTGGTGGAAGTGAGAATGGTGGAGGAGCGAAGTGGCATTGACTGTAATGACAATAGACAAGCTTAAAAGATAATTGTATATCGTTAAGCTTGGATTGTCGTTGGTTGACAGCAAAGCTAAAAATCAAATCCAAATGAAATCATTGGATAATTATTGAGAGATAGATTGCTGATGTGATGAAAAAACTGTATGACAACTGTTTTCTTGTGTGAACTTTGGCAAAAGCTTTATTTGTTGATGGAAGTCATATGGTTTATTTTCAGGGGTACTGATAAATCACCATTGAAAACAAACAATATGTGGTACATAAAATGCTCTTTGACTAGTAATATAGGAATCAACAGTGACAATAAATAAGACTTCTGTACTCTTTGACCTATAAGTTCAGCATTTGACACAGTGGCTCATGAGATTTCATTGTCACATGTAGAAACTTTCACTCCAACAGATATGATATACTGTGTGAAGTTCCTCAGGGCTCCATCCTTGGACCTCTCCTTGTCCACCTTTATATGCTGATAACAAGCAGCTCCTTTTCCTACAGTCCTCTGATAACTGCAGATCTACTCCCTAATTAACTTTTTGGATCACACAAACCACTAGATGATTGTAAACTTTCTAAATCTTAATAGGGAGAAAAGTGACATTTTGTGGTTACTAAAGCTCAGAGGCAGCTGGTCATTAAAAACAAGTGAGCAAATTAAAAACTTAGAAGACTGACTAAGACAAACTTGTGCATATATTTGTCATGAGCAGGCATGACTAATGAAATTCCCTGGGTATACAAATCTTTCAATAGTCTGGTTCCATAGTGCATATCAGACATGCTCTCAGTGTACGTACTTACGTCTGGACAAATTACCACCACCTGAGACAAGGGCTTCTCGTCACACAGAGACGAACTGGCACCAAACTTCAACCCCACTGTGGAATTTCAGATCTTGGGTGACCAACCCAAGAACTGGTCACTGCGTAAATTAACATAAGGCATAAGACACGCCATTGCCATTGCCATGCCATTCCCCAGTGACACACACACACACGCAATGGCATGGACCCCTGCCATTCGCAGTCAGATTGTGGAGAACAAAGGACTGTAAAACCCATGGACTTACATATGTAGTTTTAGACCTTGTGTAAGGCCAGTTGTTGTTGTATGTTAGTATGTGTGTGTATGTCATAATATGTGTTGCTTTAACATACTTTTAGTTTGACTTTCCTTACATTGTCTTTAAGCCAGGACATGTACCATTAACATAACCCCATTGTAGGAACATCAGTTATTATTATAAGATCCTCGTTTATGAAGGGGGCACCACTTCCCATTAAGCTTGTTTTAACTGTGTCGGGAAGAAACACAGAAGCAACTTCTATCAATCTCAAATCTGAGGTGCTCGCTCCGATTCAGTGATCTTAATTCTCTGCTAAAATTGAATTCACAGACAACGACTTACTACAAAAATATATTTATTAACTAAATAATAATAAACAAATAATAAAATGCGACATTAATACAAATGGATAAATGAACATGTAACCAAGATGAAATTAAAATGAGTATAAATTATAGAATAGGTGATGGTGAAATGTTTACTGTAAGAATTGATTTTGGTTGGAATTTGGGTAGCTTCTCTAATGAAATTTTACTAGAGGGTTCAGCTAAACGACACCGACTCTTAACCACGAGGTGTAGCAGCAGTGATGTGGTTTCAGCTTACTTCGTGCAGCGTTGTTTGTATGACTCAGCGATGATTCAGCTAGGGTCCGGGATGACTCAGCGGTGATTCCGGCAGCTGTTTTGCGTCACTGGACGTCAGCTGGGCAGACTGTCCTGCAGCGGGTACCGAGGATGGGTTACCCGGCGAGTCGGGAGCCTTTTGGGCCAACTGGCCTGCAGCGGGTATCGAGGAAGGGTCACCCGGCGAGTCAGGAACAAAGTCTTTTGTTACGGTTTCTTCAGATGGTTGCTATAACCATCACAGAGTTTGCCGTAACAGATGATGAAGTTGAATTTGGTGATGATGTCTTGATCCGTCGAGAGAGCGGTAATCGTTTAATTGAAGTCTCTGGCTTACTGACTTTCTTGCCAAATAAAACATTCAATAATTCAATAATGTTCAATAATAATTTCGCCGGCCGGACGGAACTAGATTTCAAAGTAAATTAAATTGCAAGTGTCCAGGATGGCGTTTCCTGGCAGAATATCTAATTTAAATGTAAACTTACGTAGATTCACTCAAAGTTAGACTGCTAACAAGAGTTGCAGCAAAGAACTGGAAAAAGACTAAGTTAAAAGAACAAAAGAAAAAGAAAACGTGCGCGGAAGGCCTGATAGGACGAATACAAAAAAAATCAAAAGAATGAAAAAGTAAAAGAGAATATGAAAAGGCAAGAGCGGACAAAAAGGGCAAGAGCAAGTGAAACGCAGCCGGTACGCTTGATTTATACGAGGCTAGCGTGAGGGCGTTCCTAGGAGGTTGAAACTATTTCTCGTGCGCAAATGAGATATATGATCTCCGGCTTTTAGATAAGCATTTCACCATGACCATCAGTTTCAATACTAATTACACATATATGAGACATTAGATGCATGTTAAGAGTGCATGAATCTTCTATAACCACATATACAGCAACTGACGTTGAAGCACTTGATAAATTGACCAGATAGAGTATCTTACATATTACTTGATGTTATTTTTGCAATCATTAAATGAGACTTATTCACACACATTGTAGTTACAAACTTTATCTTACTATTAGCTGGGATGCATAATATAACTACTAAGACTATTCTTTTATCTACCATGGTAATACTTCATACGTGTCAAATCTAATTTCTAGTCTATATAGAGTATAATGGAAATGTAATATTTGATTGTGATTCGCAGAACATTTAACCTGAATAAAGTTGTCCATTGGGTGGCACTGTGGTTACCTCAATATGAATTCAATTAAATCTGGACATTTCTAATTCGGCTTTACTGTGTCGCAGGAAAACCTGAGTTGGATGGTTTTAATCAGCATTCAATATTAAGCAGTAATATACAGATTGCAAGATGAATAAACATTCAGAAACCTGTGAATCAAAAACTCTTGAATTTGTGGGAGCACAGAAATTCAACCAAGCTCAGCTGAATTTACGATGGGTCTGGTTATGTTATCTTGGGGTAACATCAGGGTGAGAAACAGGGGAGTCTTGTTAAAGAATGTGACAAGAAAACATTGATGTGAAAGAAGAGAAACAGGCTGAGGGGATTCACCATGATAAACAGTCTTTCTACAGGTCTCCAGAGAAGGGTCCTTTTGATCCGGTATTCATGAAATGTGGTTTGACAATTAGTGTCAATGTGTAAATTGTTGGGGAGAGTGCACCGGTTATCCTCCCCCCTGCAGTTCAGGAAGAGGACAGTTTCTGCTGAGAGTCAAACTGACACTTTAAGGTGATTAAAAGGGGTCTTCAGTTCATCTGAGAGCCTTTTCAGATGGCATAGAATACACATCCATACCTTTGAGGTCAGAGGTTACTGTTGGTTTGGCCACAAACCTCTCAAAATGATGTTAGGGGAAAACGTAGTCAACTGGTTCTCCTACACCATCATACATGATAACCCTATCATGTTTAGTACCATTCTGCTTGTTTCATTGCCATAATGCTAAAGCTACCTTCCAAAGTACAAAATTAAGAATCATGCAATTGTCAAATTGTAAATTCTTTGTCTAATGGAGTATCCTTATTCAGTAACTGTACCTGCCTCTCTTTGGACAGTGGGGGGACTGACTTTGCTCCCCCAGAACTATTCAATCCCTGTGATTGGCTGGGAGGCACCTTCTGGGCGGGCAGACTGAAACCTTAAAGCAGGGTCTCATCTGAGACTCTGGGCTAGTTTTTGCACGCTGCTTTTTGCGTGGGGCTTTTTGCCACTTTTTGCCCTTGTGTTTGGATCCAGCTGTTTTCAGGCAGCTCCTTTGGGCTGCTTGATGCTGCTTGCTGGTTCTTCTCACTTTCCGCCATGCCGGTGGAAAGTTTGCAGTTTGCTGGTCTGAAGATGTGACTCAGACTATCTCTTGGTGGAGTCATGAGTTGAGCGTCAAGCATAGGAGAGCATAAGAGCAGAAACCAGGAGCTCTCTCCCAATGGTAACTTTTCAAGCATGGACCGGCTGACTCACTCATCACCACTGGATCCAGACTCCAGCTCCTCACCCCAGCAACGGACTCCATTCTCAACAAGAAGCCACCTCAGGGAACAAGCAAGTATTTGTACAAAACCTCCGTCAACTTGCTTAAACCCTGGTGCTTTCATGACTGGTAATTACAACTAGCAACTTGGAACTAAGCTGTGGTACCGTTGATTTGACTTGCTGCTTCTCAGGTAACAGTCATCTCATCTGTTTATCAGGTTCCCCATTCCAACTACACAATAGATAACTCAGCATCATGCATTCTGAACTTTCACCAGCCATAGCCTTGTGTATCAGTTTCCCTTTTCCTTTTGTGTCATGTTTGTAGAATGTTGTAGTGTTTAGTACTTGTAGCTGTAGTGTTAGTAATAAATGTGTGTTTAACTAAGGTGAACTTTTTTGTGTTTTGTTGTGCTTGCATCTCAGTCACTTAACCTTAAAAGACCTATACCCTTGCAAAATCATAATTGCGATTAATAACAATCATAATTCTAATAGACCTCTCTTGTGTGCCCAGCAAGGAGGGCTATTTCCCTATTATTACACATACTCTAATATGTGTTATATCAATGGACAAATCATTTCATGTTGGAGTTGTGCACAATATTAATTCATAATTCCCCATAACATCATAAAGATATTTGAGTGCACAAATTCCTACACCAGGGTGAAACGTATTTTTATTTCCCATTTTGGTAACACTTTACTTCAAGTCTCCCAATATTGTATTTATGAACAAATACACTATAATGTTGTTTTAAGCAGTTGTAAGCGTATAGCATATGTCAACAACTATAACTTCTTCAATGAAGACATATTTTATATCATTACAGCTTTATATTACTATTTTATTTTTTTCTGCCTACAACTATGTTATACTGTGTTAGAAACCGTTCATTCACTCTTTGTAATGTATACCGCTTATAAATACTATACATGCTACCCACGTTTAAAATAAAAAAAATATATGATAGAGATAATTCTGGCATTTAGCCAATACTATCACCTTGGGTGATAAGATGACATTGTGTGACATCAGTTTGTGAGGCAGTAAGGCTAGCGGTCCAAGATTTTCACAGAGCCTGGGAACATGTGATGATGCTGGCGAGTGTTGATGATGATGATGGTGATGATGATGATAGTGTCTGTGCCAGTGGCTGTGTGTGTACTGTTTCAGTGTGATGAATATCCCTATCCCAGATGGCTGGCTCTCCACGAGATGGAGCGTGTGAATCCTCTCAACCAGCATGAGGCTTCAGCGGCCAGCCTCCATCTCCCCACCAAGGTCACTGTCAGCAGAAAGAGAGACAGAGACGGGAACGAGTTTAATATCTCCACTGCTGACAGCTGCAATTTAATTGTTACCTTGTGAAACAGATACTGCACTTTCAGAGAGAAAGAGACTAAGGCTCTATCTTGATGGCTCTCTAGTGAGTGCCCCAAATCCTTAGGCTTTTTTTTAAAAATGAAGAACAATTATTTTAATGGCGTCTTTTAAACTCAAGGAACAATTCTTTTAACAGTCTTCCAGAGATAGTGAGGATTGCTCAGGCAGTTTTGAGAACTCTACTCCTTTTTGTATTGATCACTACAATTCCCAGAGGCCACTTGTTGATGATAATATACTCCCAAAGCCTACATAGCCTACATTTTGATGACTTGCTAATTAGTTATCAGGTGTCAATATAGTGTCAATAGTTCACACTCTCTACTCTTGTACACGCATCACTGAAATAAACAAATAGGTTTCTAAGATGATGGTGCAGCCTGAGGACCACTCACTCATTAAACATCAAGTCCACAATGAGCATGTGCAGAGAGGTTATCTCAGTCCACTGCAGCATATATCATGATGTAGAGGGCAGGCTCCTTTTGAGGCTTTAAATACAAAGCAATACTTTACTTTTTGTAACAAACACTGCCAGACTATCATGTTTTAAAATAAAATTACTTTTTAAATTACATTAAAGTATATAGTGTTTGTCAAGTGTCTATTATTCTTTGTTACAATGACAGAATTCTTTTCTCAAAGTTAAGACTCTTCTATTTTGTGGACCAGGATAAGGCTGGTGATATCCTATATTTGTTGTTGCCAACAAATCCCATGAAATGACTAAAACCAGTGTGTTAGTCCACCTTATTTTCCTCAGTCTCTCTGTGTCACTCAGCCCTTATTCCAACTCAAGATGTAAATCTTAAAAAAAAAAAAAAAAAAAAACTAATTTCCTAAAATAGCTGGTGTCTGTAGTTTTTTAGAAAATATCCAATGATTGAAAAACAAATCTTTTGGTATACTTAAACACCTATTTAATCCAAGATACTTTAAATGAAATAAAAGAACAGGTCAATGTGACCTTCTCCATGTAATGTTGTGATTGTTTTGTTGTCCAGATATTAATTTCATCACTTTGCGATGAAGTATTGTGCTCACACACACTTGTCATGACCTACTGGACTAGCGATAAAGAAGTTTTCCTCAAAGAAACATAAAGGCAGAGAACAACTCCATCAAATGAAAGACAATTTTGACATTGTGGTCCATTATAACAGAAGATTCAATCATTTAGTCATTTAAAAGACCTTTAAAATAACTCTTTAATGGTCACTGAGGCTCGTACCCTCACTTTACATTCTGTATCATGACTAAAATGCAAAACTCTTGCACACTGCAACGGTCCACTCAAACCAATTTTTAAAGACAGAAAATAGACAAATTGTGTTATGACTAATGTTGATATACTTAAGCTTATTTTCTCATTATGCGGATAGCTGTCAAATTGATCGGTTTCATAAACCTCCATTGTGAGGAGGGAGGTTGATTCAGAGAGAACCTTGGAAAATTCAGTACAAAAGACCAAATCATGCACAAGAGAAACTGCCACGATAAAGGGTCAGTAATGAGGTTACTCAAAGATGAATACAGAAGCCCTTGTAAAGCCTTTATATATAAAACAACAAAGGACGCTTTGTCATTTTTTCAAGATTTACGGTAGCTTGTGCCCAAAGAATGAGAAGACTCTGTTATACCCTTGAGCAAGGCAGTCAGGCTATAAAATACACAAGTGACATTGCATACAGCAATGTTCTCAACCCTGAAAACTCTGTCTGAACTCACAGCGAAGCAGCAAGATGACACAAATCTTTCAGGGGGACATATTGTAATTCTGGCAGCCATAAAAGGACTGCATGTCTCAGAGCTTCAAGGAATGTAAGTATGATAACTTGACAAATTCAGCAGCCTCTTTATCTTTTAGCAGATATCATGAAGGCAGTACCTAAAACACTGCGGTATCTTCACTCACAGCTTTAACTTGACTAACATAAGCATTGTAGCAATTCAGACATGTTCTCCTCAGTTTAAAATATTGCCAAAATTAGATTAGTAGTGTCAATCACTAACATTAAGGAGTCAAACATGCACTTATATTTTCTGGTGTTACTATGACACTTTATTTACCAACAAGCCATGGCCCAGTGCTGCAGCAGGCTTTTAATCAGCTCAAAAAGACGCTACCACATCACTCATATTCTGGCATCCGTACATTGGTTGCTTGTCAGTTTCATGATTGATTTTAAAATTTGATTGATAACTTTTAGTGCTTGTCAAAGCTTTGCCTTCAGCTATATTTTGGACCTTTTAACCGTCTATGAGCCATTGCACAGCCTGTGAGGCCTGAGGCGGGGCAGTATTGGTGCTGCCTTTGTTACACTGGCTGAAACAGTGTTCTCCTTCAAATCACCTGTCAAGACACAATTCTGCGCTTAGTTCTGTTGGTTTCTTTGATATACTATTTTTTCCAATTCCAAAATATGCATTCTATAACTGTTTTTTATAATAATTTAATCCATCATAAATTTTGAATGCAATTATCCACATTGAATGTATTTAATCTTTAAAAAATGACCCTGATTATTCAGAGAAAGAATGGATGCAATACATGCATAATTAAAAACTTTGAAAGGCAGACACAGATGAAATAGTAAAATATTATTGAGAGGGTTAAACACATTTAATTTTCTGTCTTGCTAAGATATTGAACTTTAGCACTAGCAGTGGCTAATGCAAAATTGCATAACTTTTAAAAGAAGAAATAACACTTCTACTAACTACTTCTTTCTTCTACAAATGGAAAATTTCAGCTACAGTTTAGCTGGTATGTAGCTTATGGTGGCTAATAGCTAATAATGTTGGCAAACTTTATATAGGTATTACTGTATAACTAATATCATTGAGTCCCTTCACTGATGTTGTGAGTCTTCTCTACTTGTAGGACTGTTTTATTTTAACATTTAGCATTATCTCATAATTGTTCAAACCGTGAAAAAGTTGTGCTTAGATGAATTACCCTACTGAATCTCCCCTTTTCTAGCATTGTTGTCTCTCAGACAGGGATCTTAACACTACGGGGGTTTCCTTAGGGAAAAATAATTTTAAGACACCATCTAGGATACAGGTTAATGAAGCTGGATCACTGCAGTGATAATAGTAGAAAGGGGGGATATTAGGACTTTATACACAATACAAACAGTAGAAATAATAAAATGATGATTATATGCAATTGCAAATTAGGTAACATGTTAAATAGCGATACAGATTTATCTACAGTTGTTAGCTGCAGATGTTGCAGCCTCATTTGCCTAATAACTACACGTGGTTACATCTGATCCATGGTGTATGTTAGTTTAAACAGAGAGTTTTCTCTGCTTCCTCTTCTCATGTTAAACATTAGGCAGGAGTCAGCTGGAGCAGACTAGACTGTTTGACAGTCAGAGACTTACTTAGTTTGCACATGCAGGGCTTTTATTTGTCTCATCTGAGTAACAGACAAATGTTATCCTCCAATGTAATGCCAGTATTTTCGTGGTTGCAACATATTTATAGATAACAGTGGGGGGTAAAATGGACAATTGCTTTAATTTAATCTCCTGAAGTGATTTTTGGTGTGAACATCCTAGTGTGCTGCATTGTAACATGTTGCCTCATATCTCACAATTAAAATGGAAACTTTGTAATTATTAGGGGTTTGTATTCTGTTAGGTTAACTATTGAAAATGCAATAAATAAAAAGTAAGGGAAACTACTATACACAATATGAAAATAGTACTTGTCATATAAGTAATGATTAAGCATAGATTGGCACCTTTGAGCAGTGAATTCAGAATTATCACATGATTCAGTAAGTTATATTGTAAGTGTGTAGTGCAAGCTCCTCTCTGTATCTTTTTATGTCACAATTAATTAATTATAGGCATAACATATGCCAGAAGTTATTAGAAATAGTCTAAATATACAGAACAGATATAAATATATTTGTAATTTTTCATTTCAACCATGTACCTGAAATGATCAAATAATACAACAAAAACTAATTAAAAAATATGGAAAAAAGATAAAATTATTTTTTGTCTGATCACAGTTCACTGAAAGAAATTTGCAGAAAGCTACTTACGTAAAAAGAAAAAAAGGTTTGGGACAGAGTTTTAATTGAAAAACTAATTAGTTTATTCAGTTTTATTAAAATGATTAATTTGTCTAAATTGTCTAATTCAAGATTCTCCTTCCTTAAGTATTTTTCAATTAATGATATTATAAAACAGATGTTTTATAATGAAGTTATAGAGTCATACTGTAGTGTAAATTCAGACCACACCTATATTTATGCAGTGTACAACATAAAAAAACAGTGTTATTTGTCACACATTTTAATTCTTAGTGAGAATTGACAAATGTGAGAATGTATTGAGGCTCGACCTGGACTAGCAACAAATGCGATTGATATTTGGGTTGATAGGGTCTCAATAAGACCTCCTGCCTGTGTTTACATTTTCATCCCACCCCAGACACATCTACCTAATGAGCAGAGTGAACATTCTCACATGGCTTTTAGTGATGCATTGTGGTTCACTTGAATTTATACTTGCATGGAAAGACACCAAATCAAGCAGGCATATCTAGGAGCATATCCACCGATTTGGTAACCTATAGTTGGTTAGTAAATCAACTATACGTTTAGATTGACAGCTTTCATACCAGCCTAAATGTACTGCACTAAATATAAAAAAATGCACTCAAGTTCGTTTTAACCTAAACGAAGGTTAGGTGTGAAAGCACCCTAACACTCCTGAGGTCAAGAAAGACATCAAGAACCTTTTGAAAGAATCATTACCATTTAACCTTTCTCCATCTATTCCCAGACCAGAGAGAGAAAAATACTTGAACTCTTTCAAACCCAACTGACATTTTTCACCAAGGGAGACCTTTGATTTCTAATTGTGATATAGATCATAAACGGTGTGCAGTGCACCCATGGGTGTGTTTTGTGTGGTGCTGTAGCTCTTAAAGTGTGAGATGATTTTTTTTTCTTCTGTAATGTCCATATAAGGGCTTTGGGGGATTTGGATGATAGAAATCAGTGACATTTGGAGTCTCCATAACGACTAAAAGGTGAGTGAGGATGAAATATGCAACAGGAGGAGATGGAGAGAGAGAGAGAGCACTGTCACACATGGCTGCAGCCTCCAAGGCTGACCACTCCTTGTTAGGTTTTATCAAATGGTGCAGCTGTGGTGCTTTACTGCAGGGTAGGGCAACAGGGACCAAACAGGAGGGGTTTTTCTTGATACCACATAACTAGGTAGATTTGCCAATTAGAAGTCTTTGCCAACTCCCTGTATACTGCACTGTATATCCTGTATATTGATTCCATTCTTCTGTACTGGCTTCTTGTGTATAATTTCTGAGATTGTTCCTTTTGAAAAATTAAAACGTCATTAAAACGTCAAACACTTTTTGTTTATGTACTGACTGTAGTTTTGGTACAAAAGACTCTGTGAAGACTCTGTTCATTGTCTGATATGTTGATTCAAAATCTCACATATTCATCCTGATTTTCAATCCTCGTATCTAATAAATACTCTTAACTGGAATACAACGCAAAACCCTATTTGTGGCAGCGTTTTTGGTAGTGATTAAAAATGCATTTAAATACATTTTAAGTGCTTTTCAATTAAGTATTTACAATGTTTGTTCTTCTTCCTGTAAATGCATCAGTCTTTTCAAACCATGTGCATCAAATAGTGTCAAGCTTTCATTTGTTGTAGACACAAAAAACAGGTACTGGAGTGCTTTTCATGATGAACAACACAACAGGAAATAAAGTGGCAGGACATCAACAGGTGCCAGTTTGGACTTCAAGAGATAATAGGCAAACTGGGGTAGATTTATTAGTTAGAAGGGTAAATGCACTACAGCTACAACTCACATGTTGGTGCCAGTTATAAATCCACTTCACCAGTGCAGGCTCAGATGCCTCGCTGTGGTTTAAATGCTGTGTTCTGTATGATGGTCATGCACTGGCATCAGAACTGACAAGCAGTCTCAATTAGACCCTTCGTGTGCTGTGGCAAAGTATTCAGCAGCATTGCAATTACAGGAAAAAGGAGGATTTGCTTGAATGTGGTTCCCTAATGATGCATCCCAATGACTTTTCCAATAGCATCACCATAATGTTTACATTTGTGGTTTTGAGTGAAATGTCTCCAAAACTCTCAGATCAGTTGTCATGACATTCAGTACAGACATTTATGTCCCACTTTAGGATGAATTGTAATAACCCTGATATTCCTTTAACTTTTCATTTAGCATCACCCTCAGCTGTACTTTTTGTTTAGTGATAATCAGAAAATTTAGCATGCTAACACACTAAACAGAGAGGGAGGGTGAACAGGATAAACATCATATCTGCATATCAGCATGTTAGCATTGTCACTGTGAGCATGTTAGCATGCTGAGGTTAGCCTTTAGTTCAGAACACCAAGCCTCACAGAGCCGCTAGCAGGCTGTATGGCTGTTTTTTTGTTGAAGGTTGAACTAGAATTTCTACAAAGTGTTGTGGCATTCATATGTCTTCTATGTACATCATCCATACTGCTTTTAGTCTATATTCATTTTTCATAGAAATGTTAATATGTTCTTTACAATTATGATGAATACAAGACAGAAACAAGGTCACTGAAAAAATAACAGAGACAAAAACAAAGACACCACCTATGCATGTGAGCAATTGATATAAATCCTGGAGATTTGTGAGGTTGACCTTTGAGCAAAAAAACATATCTGACAAAAGTGAAATTTTCAAATCAGCAAAATGGTTTTGATTGAATTTCTCAAATGCCCCCCAACTCCATCAAATGTATGCCTTTGCTGAATTTCTGAAAAAGCAAATGTATCAAACCAACAGATTAAGGTCACTGTTTCTTTTTTAATTTATGATCCATTCTTAAGTTATCTCAGCTTGATGATGATTTGGTTTAGAAGTTATAAATACATACTGAAATACAGTAAGTTTAATCTCTCCCCTTTTTTGATACAGAAATTGTATAAGTGCTGTCATCAAGGTAATAGAGTCTTGTTTGCATAAATACATACACACACACACACACACACACACACACAGACACAGAGGGGTCGTAAAAGTTCCTCAAGTGGTGCACTAGTTAAACTTTACCGACCCTGGCCAGGTGGTTGTGCATAAAAATTATTAAATATCTAGAGGCTAGACTATATTGATGAGGCAGGAGGCTTGTACACCAGAAAGGACAAACCATGTTCAACTGACAGCTGTTTGAAGTTTATAACTGAAATATTTCAGCTTTTATGAAGCAGGAACAGAAATACTGGTCTTTGTAACATTTTTAGTCACAGAACACTGCCAAACCCACACAAAATGTTTCACATTGAACCACTAAGGACTCAGTAAGGAAACATGATCTTAATTTATGAAAGAGTAATTTAATTTAATTATTTATTATTGATTTTAGTTTTCTGTAGGAAAATTGTTATTCTAATTACAATTATTTCCATGATTTTTAAAAAATATATGTATTTCAGTGAATGAATACTATTTATCTAACTCTGCAAGCAGTCGCAAGAGACTTATATCATTAACAGCTCTCATCTTGTTCCTGCCCTTTTGACAGCAAGTCTAAGGCTGCATTGTCAGTGCCAAGCTGCCAACACTTTGAACATTTTGATAACGAGAAGTCTGTTTTTCACACCCTGTGAATGTGTAGTCTACAGTCACATTGTAACAACTAAAAAGAAAAACTCCTAAATCTATAATTGTGCAAATAATAAGAGACACATGAGATGCAAACAGCATTATGAAAACATGGTTCAGAATGCAGTATCATGTACATAATCATAAGATTAGTTACTGCAGTTTTGAGTGTCCAGTAATTTTCATAAAAAGTGAGTGTTTTTTTTTTCTGTTACATTTCCTTTATCCACACAGATGTGATCAGCATGTAACTTGTAAACAGAAAATGCCCCAGGTCCTTATGTCAACAAGCATTCATGCTGTTGAAGTAACATTGAGAAAGACAACTGATTTCTGTCCAGCACCTACATCAATTTTCTATAACTAAACTTCCCACCTGGAGGAAAAGTTCCCATACTTTTTCTACAAGGATCCATGAAGTATTACATAAAATAAAACACTAAAAGCCATACACAATCCATTTGATCAAAATGTGACAGCACTTGGACAAAAAAGGGTTTTACCCGTTCTTAATTTGGCACTGAACAGGGAAGATTGGTATAGCTAGCTATGTCAGAATACATCTAGTCTGTTTTAGTGACTGTTTGATAGTGATGTTGACTCCGGTGCACCTCAACAAATCCACAGCTTTTCTCTGAGACAGGCAGAGTGTGAGGTGGTTGGTAGTTTGCCCTTGGCTGATGAGGTTTCATCATGAGATTTTTTGTGTGATTGTGGACCTGGAATTGTGCATGTGGGCATGTACAGCACCTGTTTACAGCACTCACTCTCTGAATAAGAGTAAGTGATTGTGTTGACTTTGATTAAATAATAATGACAATATCCTCTTTGCAATATACTTGTAGCATAGGTTACTGCACTGCCAAAAAGGAAATAAACACATGATGTCCAAAACAATAAGAAATGAAAAATAAAAATAAGTTTACAGTCATTTACTTATAAGTTGGCCATTCAATTAAGTCTTAGTCATAGTCATAAGATTTAGGTTTAAGAAGTGATAATACTAACTTGGCTTAATGTAGGTGTTGTTTCAGCACTCAGCAGATGGTTGCTCTTGAGGACACAATGCCCTGTGTCAGTGGATTGGCACCTGACTGAGACTGAGCATTCATCGTAAGATGAGGAAATTTCATGTTTTTCTCCTGATGGAAATTTGGGGTAAACAGCAATATGCCTGAGGAGGTATACTCTGCATATGATTATCTTTAATTATAAATAAATGTTTTCTTAGATTTGTGACATATAAAATCCTGCTTGACTGAATCTGTGTTTTTGAGCCTGTCCTTGGTGCACTGCATTTTCAAAGTGCAAATGCTCAGCCATGGCGTTGACTGCTTATATAATACTCTCGATATATCTTGTAGCATATGAAAAAAAAGTTAAAAACTAAAAGTTTTTAAAAATTAAAAGACAGTGTAGAACCATATTAATATTGTCACTTTGTGTCTTTTTGGGTCATTTGTTGCTTTCTATTATACAGTGTGTATATACAGGTTTTGTAACTCAGCCTTCACTATTTGATGGGGGTTAATATCTGAAGGATCACAAGTGCATATCTTTATAGTAAGTGTTGACGATTTGAAATGCAAACCTTAACCTTAAAGAGGTTGTTGCCTTCGGCGTGATTTTTATGAGGTGGGAAGCTCTGCTCAAAATAGTGATCTAGTGTGGTGAACTAACTGCAGTCTTTATGCTATAGGCTTTTGTCACAGTAAACATTGTGATATGTCATAGCAGAAAAACACAGGTCTAACTTTCACATTTCACATTTAGATGTGTTGGTTTCTGGGCACATAAATAGAGCTGAGCAATCATTAGTGTTACTAATAGCACCTGTGCCTTTCCTGCTATAACAAGTCCAGTCAGTTTGCTGTAAAAAAAAAAAGTTTACACAGGTGTTCAGCACGTCCAGGTCCAGGATGTGACTCATATCCCTTGTTTTAAGGGACCAGAAACCGATTGGACTATAGATCCTTGTTCCTGTTCTCTAAAAAAAAACTTCCCAGATACTGGAGAGGAGAGCTGCGGTCAGGCAGCCTGTAGTAACCCAGGTCGGTAGCAACTTTTATTGTCTAGACATTTCCCTTGAACTTCAGCCATCTCTTTTTCTTTAGGATGAGCATTTTAAAGGCACCAAACCCGTTCCACTCAAGTATGCAAGCGCCAATGCTTAGACTTATGCAAGATTGATACCAGGTCTTGTTGCGTTCAGGAATATGTCACATGAGTGAGTAAGTCAGAAAAGCTGGAACCTTTGTGGGTTATCTCTCATTTTACCAACACTACATGTGTATTTTAGTTTTATCTAATTATAAATTGAGGGGTTTTAGTCTAAAAATGCTTAAAAACATTCAATTTATGAAATGGTTGATAAAATTGTAACTTTTAAGTTCATAAATGTGGATCAGTTTTAGATTAGATGCCTTACCAGTGTTTATATGTCCTTGTTTCCAGATTACCAGAGGAATGCTCCCTTTACAGAAACAGCATGCAGCTCTGCAATAGCTACAGTACATGCTGCATCTCCTATTGGTCTAACCACAACATTATAGCAGCATACAAGGTGTCCCATTTCAAACATGTAGAAGAAAAATTGTATGTATTTAAGTGGTGGTAATTGCCAGGAGGCTGGTTGTCATGCAAGTAAGCAGGTATGACCATAGGTAGGATTAGCAGCTTCTGCAGCCAATCAGACACAGGTCAAGCATTCTGCCGGGTGTCATTTGACTCGCAACATGAATAAAATTTTCAAAATCTGAATTTTTCAGTTTTATGTGTTGTAATTTGAAAAAAAAATCACATATCACCTTGCTGCCACATATCTTTCACAGCTCTTGTTTTCAGTTGTTTGCCTCAGTGACAGAAACATTTTCCCAATGTTTTTTGAAAGCAGAGAAGATGCACGTTAATTGATGCACACCTCTACTAGTCTGATTGACATGCATGCATAGCACTTTTATGTCAAGTTACATTGTGTCTATACAATGTAACCATACATAACATTTAACAAGTCAGAGAGAAATAACACAAAAAAGACAAAAAACAACTCTGTCCCAGTTTGAACCAGCCTAATAATCCTGCAGTTTCTAATTGACAAACATCAAATTCAGAAAACAGCTTTGCAACAGTGTGGAAAAAACAACAACAACAACAAAAAGTGTCTGGAACTGCTTGTCATTTTTGTGGGATGCATTCATTTTCATTCATCAGGAAGAAAAAAAAACATCATTGACTTACCAACATCTTCTTGTATGACCAATGAATCATGGGAAATATATACATAGATGGCGTGCATTTGTTATTGTTACCTCTGCTTTTATGGGACAGGAAGAAATATTTATATGCACATGCATAAATGCAAAGGTTGATACATTGGAATGGATGGATTTGTGAGTAGCGCTGTGGATTTTCAAGGTGATCTATCATGCTCCTTATCCCACTTGTCAAATCTGCTGAACTTGCTGTTTGCTTTTCTCAGAGCTTTTTTTAAATAGAGCTGACGGAGTTTTCATGTTACAAAATCCAAGGACTCAGACATTTTTATTTTTATTATGCAAATACATGTTCAATCAGTAGTTGGGCTGCATTGCTATGGACAGTTGTTAAAATGTTATCAAATATTTGGATTTTCACCATAAATCAAGTCCAACAAAAAATGTCTTTTTTTTTCTTTTACAAATTCAGCAGCAGGAGGTTTATTATAATCACTGTCAGTACACTGTGTTTTTATCCATAATTTGTACATTGCCCAAGGCTGGAAACATTACAGGGTTGTTGTTACAAAAGATATGCAACTATGGGTAAAGGTATTATGGTATTAAATATAATAACTAAGTCCTAAATCATATCAGTAGGGAGTCCCTTCTTACTTCATCAGATTGCTATGATTTTACTTTGAAACAAGGCTACATGAATGCAAGTGTGCAGCCACAGTATCTTTTCATAGTTTTTGAAATTAAATTAATACAAAATCCAGTGTAGTTTTTATGAGTTTGAATTGTCTTTGTCAGTGACACCCTGTTCTTTCTTAGGGTAATGCTAATTCTGTATTCCATCCAATGATTGCTTTGTATGCAATAACCATAATTAAAGATAATCAAATATCATTTAAATACGACAGCACAAAACAAAAGCTAATTTATCACTGTGTACAGGATACCAACATGAAAAATCCACAGCCCTCCTTCCTTACAAAAGTAAAAGCTTATATAAGGCTTCAGCTATCCAAATTAGTCAAATCAAGTCTTTTTAGTGCCAAATCCCCTCATTTTGTTACACTCCTTCCACTGTAGCAGAACAGGAAAACACAGTACATCGAGACACAAAAAGGTAACTTTTTACTAAAAAGACTGTAACTGTGGAAGATGTCCACTAACTAAGATGACTGAAGCCTCACATTATTTTCAGATAAACTTTCAAAAACATTTTGCTCAAAATGAGGACTATGGATTTTTTCTCCTGCCATTTACATTGTAAGCACATTTTGAGGGGATCTTCTAATGGTCAGCATGAACAGAAGGAATGATTACAGTGAGCAAAACCTGTTTCAGAGTTCACACAGGCACCTGACAATTGTTTTAAACTTCTATTATTCTGGGCTAGATCTGATGAGAAAATGATATTTTTCCACCATGAAAGTGGAAAGGTGTTTTTCAAGGGAGAATCTCCCAGAACACTGTTTTAACAGAAGAAACCCTGGAAAACGGACAGAGAGAAGAAAAAGTTGTTTTTTTCTGTCTATCCTTAAGACATATTTGAAAAATTGTGAACTTATGATTTTACTCTGCTGCACTGCTAAACGAGCATTTAATTTGCCATAAATCCCTGATAATTCTGGTCATCTGAGACAAGTTGTATTTCAGTAATATTTTGTATTGAATATTCTTTTAGTAGGATTAATTACATAACCAACTTTCAGATTTTTGTCTTTGTATGCTTGCATATTTAATGTGAATCTTATTCAAACTTAAAAAAATCTCTCTCTTTATATATATCAAAAACAAAACAAACAAACAAACAAACAAACAAACAAAAAAACTGTCAGTGCATTTGGTTCTTCTTCAATCCAGCTTCAGACTGCTCGATGCTTAGATGCCGGAACAGATCATACACAATCAATGTCTATTCTGGAGGGAGTGAGAGGGTGCAAGGTCAGTCAACAAAGTAAACATCCCCTGTTCTCACTGCAGTGGGTGTTAGAGCCCATTATGTGTGGAAGCTCCCTTTGGATGTGTCCTGCTGTCCAAGACTCTGTGCCCTCTGGCCCTCATTTGAAAGAGGGACGTGACCTTCAGGCTGAGGACTGAACAGCATGGCACTGAGCCTCCCAAATGTGTATTATTCAACACAATGATGAAGCAGACAGCATGATTGCTCACAATGATAAAACATACAGTATAAAAAATGATATGTTAATCCGGCTTCTGTGTGTCAATTATATGTACATGTGCTTGCATTAATCAATTAGTTGTAGCATCACAAATCTGTCATATTTTGAGGACTCACCTCTGATTTGGAATAACAGGCAATATAAACTATTCAATTTTAGGGGGTGGCTTTTGGTTAGGGTTACTCACATAATGGTAGGTTAAGTTAGGTCTCCAGGGCACAAAAATCAATGTGTAACTGTATGTACTGTAAGGGCTGTTGTGCTTCTATCCTGTTGAGGACTGATTTGAGTTTAAAATTTGAGACATTAAGGATATTTTTGGAACATTACAACATTTAGACTTGTCCTCACCAAAAAGGGTCCAAAAGGGTTGTTTGTTCAACTGAAAGTCCATCTTGAGTTTCAAATTCACACTGCCTGTACTCTAGAAAAAATTCTCTGAAAAGCTTGCTATTTTCCAGAGAACAGCACATGTATTCAGCTTGGATTCACAGAAAACACACATAGGATCTTCTCTAACCAGCATAATTAGCCTCTCCAAATGCTCAGTATGTTGCACACAATAGTTGCTTTGGAAATAAAATGGCTAAATCTGTAATTCTGGTGAAGCTACAAAGCAATTAAGAGGTGATAGCGTGACATAAGTGTAGCATGTTTTGTTAAGTTGTTGAGTTTTGATACATTTTTATGTGTTTGTTGGGGTCACCATTGGAGTCCATTGTAACTGCTGTGAATCCAAGTTGATTACAACAGCTGTCTGAGCCAACTCTTGAGTCAACAGGGGTTAAATAATTGACACTCAGAAGATAGATGATTAGGGACTAGGGACTGCAATGTGTCAATGATGATTCTCATAATTATAAAGTACGTGGGCTCATTTGCTTGTTCATGAGCTCAATTTTGATTCTTTGTCTCTAATGAGGAATTGTAAAGTTGACTATTTTGATACATTCACCATCACAATCATACATGCAGTTTTACTACATTGATAGACAAGACAAAACATTTCAAAACATTTCACATTCTCTTAAGGCCATTTTACATTTTAAATGTCAGATCACACCAACACAGATAACACACAGTAAGTGTAACTAAAGTTCTAAATTTGAATCCAATGTGCAAGCTAATTCACTTTCTCAAATTGTCTGACAGATTTTGTTTTTCAGTTATCATCCAGGTCATATCCAAAATTATGGATTTACTCTTTTCATATGGTATTAATCATTTCATAAGAAGGAGGAAGAGGAGGAGGAGGAGGTGGAGGAAGGTGTCACATGTCTTTAAATGATATAAACCTCTTCACTGAGTCATGTCCATAGTTTACCAGCTGTAGGTATATGTCAGACAGTTGGTAAGTGAGTTGCTTGTGCCATGTTCTCTATGCCATACACAGCTCTCTATGCACTGTGTTTTCAGTCCTACATATAGCGCATCTTTGACCAAATCTACTGCGGGAACTTGCTTTATGTATTCTGAGCTTGGCAAATAAAATAACTTTGAATTTGAAATGGACGAAAATGGGGAGACATCTCAGACAGCAAGATCTAATCTAGAAACTTGACAGGCAGAGCAATCAACCTTCCGAATCATTCAGGATGATGGATGGCTAATTTTCTTTTTACATCTTAATGATTAATCCCCCTGCAGTGTATATTTATATTTTTAACAGCCATGCAGCATTCATGCTGATGTTGATGGCCTGACTAACAGTGGCACTTATTCAAATTAGCCTTGATGTCCCACTTCGGCACAAGCATAAAAAATAGATGCTCAGGGAATCTGCAGCAGCTTCCCAATAAGCTCATGCCACAAAAGCTACTGAGAGGACTTACTGCTACTCCAAAGACACTGCTGGGTATTTTCATTGGCAGAGACATAAGCATAAAGGCAATTATACAGTGCCTTTGGGGTGAACACTTGGTGTGACCCTGGCTCACATCTGAACAAGGTGTTTGTTTAGATTAAACTCTACTTCTCCTTCTACTTAAGAAGATTTTTGGCTGACACTCACAGGAGATTTTTAAACCAACTGTTGACTGGGATTTTGGAAGCAAGAAAAATATTATTGAGACTTTCTATAAATGCCTGCAAATTTACACCAGGTATGTGATATGTAAAATGATGATAAACTGTATTTTATTTCATCCTTATGTAAGATCAACACTACCATAACATTACTTATAACATTAATCATATGTAATCCTTTTACATTTGACAGAATAAATCATGATAAGGAGAAAAAATACTTAGGTGATTAATTTATCTTTATTTTATTTTTTCTGTGTGTGTGACTGAAATTAGCCTCCATAATATTTAATATGATATCATAGGCTCAAATCTCAGGTAATTTCTTTAAGTAATCCCTCTGACGCTACTCTGTACTTGGTTTTAGAGACTCGAGTATGAGACCTGGTGCAGAGACCTCCTTCATAACATAGTTTATTCATAAAAACTTTAACACTTAAATATCCTAAATTAGTGTAATAAAAACAAAAAAACTGGATTTTTACATCTATTTCCACTTTTATTCAAATACAAATATTAATAATTTTGCTACTAAAACAAATATAAATACTAATACAAATACTAGGCTCTCTACATATTCCTAAACCCTACACTGTTTACTTCCTCTACATTTTTACCACATGTATAATGTCTTCTAATTCCCGCTCTGGAATACACATTGCCTGTGAATCAAATCTGGGAAGCATATGAACATATAAGCAATTGCAAAGCTCTACAGGCATGATGTCTCCCCATAGCTATGAACTTAAAGGGATAGTCTGTATTTTTGAAGTGGAGTTGTATGAGCTACTTACCCATAGTCAGTGTATTATCACCTGCAGTAGATGGCAGTCTACATTTGTAAAATGTTAGTGCCAACAATGTAAGAGAACATTGAAAAGCTCTAAGAAATAAACACTACATCATCTCAAAGTGCTGGGTGTCTACTCTAATGTTTGAAATCGTGGATTCAAACATTAGTGACATGACACATCAGCAGGGCTCGGTGGGGCTGTGAATTCAGTGTCTGTGTTAATTTTCAAAGGTGATGCCCAAAGTGAAGATTCAAAAGCACTGAGAGTTGCTCTCTCAGTGTGAAGGGGATTGTCAGTGATGTCACAGTCTGGTTTAATCTCTTTCTGTTTCCAGTATCTGGAGCCAAAAAAAAGAATCAAAGGTTGAATTTAGGTTGTTACACATATAAGCTATATAGCTGCTACATATGTAGAGGATCGCAAGTATAGTGAGGTTGCTCTTCATCTGCAGGTATACAGTGTATTGGTGCTGAGAATGTCAAAACTGACTTGAAACACAAGTTTCCTGAATGACTTTATGATATTTAAAAGTAAACAAAACTAAGTAAACAAGTCACTGTGGACCCTTCAGAATTGAAGCAAGGCCACAACCCTTCCCTGACCTTAATAAAGTGCTGTTGGTGCCTTAACATGATTAAACTAAAATCATTGGAAGGTGATATACTGGGATGCTTTAGTTGCTATTAGAGGATACTGCATTGCCAAAGTGTGTATTGAAGAGGAAATAAATAAAATTGTCAGTGAACATTTTGCTGATGTGTTCAGTGTCAACATCCTGCAACTTTGCATATATATTAATTTATGTTTGCTCATTCTGTTGATAAAAATTTAATCTGGACAGTATTATGTTTCTTTCAAAACAAATGTCCAGGCAGCAATTATGTTCTCCATGACCTCCATTATGTTTCTCCAAAAACATATTTGGTAAATTAGTAAAATATAAAAGTTATTGTGTCAGAGATATGGTACACATACACACACAAACAGAGTATTACAGTATGCTGTCTTAATGCAGTGCCAGATCTAAGAACAAATGTCCCACTGTCTATGAATGGCAGTGTCAGCTAAATGCTCAAAATGGAAACATATAATCATGTTATGGAATTAATGACAAGATGTCAACTCGACAGCTGGTCTCCTTTGTGCCCTGACTTGTAACGTCATTCCCTCTCGTTCTCTATGATTTTACATGTCTCATATCTTCTATAAATGATCTATAACTCTGTGTTGTGCTGTGTCTTGTGAGATGAATGAATCACAAAGCAGACCTATTTGAACTGCTATTTCTGTATATCACCTTCCATTGATAATTAGTTGTAAAGTATTTAATTCTAAATTGCAAAGATGAATGCCTTCTTGTAATTCCTGTACACATTAATAACAAAATTAATTAGCTATGGTTAGGTTGAGAGAAGTGCTAGTCAGAGGAGAAAATTTCATACATTTATAATAAATTGCCTCCATTTTGGAGATGATGAACAAAATGATTACCCATTCCAGTAAAAAAAGAAAAAAAAAGTTTCATTCCTAATTGTCAACTCTGAGGGGGAGAAGATACCTTGGTACTTTTGGGTGACAGTACCCAATATTCAGATAATGAACTCTCAGAAAACCAATCTTGATGTGAATAAAATTTAGATAGAGCCAACTGCTGTAATATGGGGGATCATCACCGGTATCACTAAGATGCAACACAATTCTCTGCTCCCTGTTGATGAAAATCTTCAAGAAGGAAAACAATATCTCGCAGCTCATTGCAGAGATGATAATTGTTGCTCCTAACAGAATGCACGGTGTGTGGGAGTGTGATTAACCAGCTTGGCTTGAGAGCTGGCACAAGGGCCAGCCTCAGCAGAAAAACAAAAGCAATACAGCGCAGTGTTGTCATAAAATTACCTGTGAACAGAGTGTACTGCATGGTAACATATCAGTTCCCTGCGTAACCAAATGACTTTAAACAGCATTGAGCATGATGATTTGTTTTCAGCCTGTCGCAGTATGTGTCTGTGTCTTGTGCTTCAAGCCACTGCAGACTTTTTGCTGTATTATACCAAGACCATGAATTTTCCCTTCTTCTTCCTTCATTTAACCAAGTAAAAAGTCTCTACTGAGATTAAAATCTCAACTGCCACATACTACAAATGAGTGAACACAATATCCAGTTAATATGCAATGCAAGATTATAGACAAACGCCAGTAACAATATATAAACAGGTATGATTTTCCAAAACCATCTCAGATAGAAGAATGAAAAATGTATTATTTTCCCTTTTTAGAATTGACTTAAATTCCCCAACATTAATCAGCTCTGACAGTTTCAAGTCCTTCTGTACATTGTTCCAGAAAGAAGGGGCAAGTGCTGCCATTGCCTAACATAGCAATAAAATAATTAATAATGCAGTAGTTAATCCCAGCGAATATTGTACATCAAGAGCCAATATTTTGATGGAGAAAAAAAAAACATTGTTACCGTTGTGGAATTTTGGAGCTGATTCACTGGCAGTTTTCAGGTTGAAGAAGAGAAGACCAGAGAGAAATCTGTCTTAAGTTTATCTGGAATGCTTTAATGAAAACCTTGCAAGGGAGAACGGCTGAGAGACACCATCCTGTTGATCGGACGGTGTCCCCAAACTTGTCTGACCCTGACAGTCCAAAACCCAGCCTTTAAGCGAGTCAACGCATTTTAGATCATCAGTCCCAAATCATAACTCTATGACCTCAATTCGTATCTTTGCTTTTGTCTTGTCTCGTCTGGCGATGGCCTGCGTTCTGGCCTTGGTTCGCCATGAGGCTCCTAGTTAATTAAACAATGCATGTTATCTTCTGTCTGAGAGAACAGAAGAGTACAGCTTGACATTTTGTTGTCCTGGTCAGTTATGGATTATCCATATCAGTTACTGAAAAATTTCCTAATATGTTTACTATCATATATTTATACTTACTCTTGTGAGATCTTTCAGTGTTATTACATATAGATCAACACTGACCTTGAACAAATACTGTGTATTGACAGAGGACAATTGTTATTACTCTCTTTATTAGCTGTGGTGTTAAGTGTCATCCATTCTCCTCCCCAGAGTTCAATTTACCCGAAGTGGTTCTGTTGTTTTCACATCCAGTGGTCTTGGACTTGAGCTCTACAGCATAATATTTTCTCTCTTCCTGGAAAGATTTGGGCCTTTGGCCTGCTTCCCACTTCTTGCAGGAGTGCTGAGAGATACAAAGGGAGAGCCAGGTGAGAGTGGAGAGCCATCTGGAGGAGTTGCTTGGTTTCATAGTGTGAAGACTCTGCTGGACATTAATGATGGCATTGTCTGAAGCCATAACGGGCCCTGGGTCTGGCCACTTTTTAAATGTCTTTGGCACAGTTGCCCTTGTAGGTGTAAACGGTTAGAAAAAGGGACATAAACATGCTTTAAGAGTAACTTCACAGATGGAAAAAAGCTGTTTAGTATTAATGTTCTATGTGAATGCTTCCCAGACTAAACTTTTGGTCTTCAACAGTAAGCTGCTCATTATCCTTACACAGATGCATTATTCGAAGGACACACAGAGAGTCACACTGAGTCTCACTGTTGGTGGTGATGTGGATTTTTATAACCACATTTACAGCAAACAGCAGGAAAGACAAAACTTTGCCACTCTTTACAACAGGTAAAGAATGCGTGACTGAGATTAAAATGTAATTCTTACTCCATTTCATAGAGCATTGATTTGTTTCAAAAGTTTTTGTGTCAGACGTTAAAGTCATTTTTTTGTCTAAAAAAAAAGGGTTTCTACAATGCACCCACAAACATCTCCTTCAAACAGGAGTTCTTAGGGTAAAGTGCTGGTCCCCACTGTTGCTATGCAACCACAGAAAACTATGTTGAAGCATTGTACCTTTACCCAAGTTAAAATGTTTTTGTTTATTTTTATTTTCAGCACCCACTGTGTTGAGTTCTTAAACATGCTCAACATTGTTAGGAAGTTGCAAGTTTTTTCATTGAAAAAGAAATGTATTAGTGCAGAGAGAGGTCCCCTGTGGACATCCACACATAGCTGTGTTTGTCTCTCTTTGGAAGGTTTTCTGTATGAAACATGTCTTCTCACCTGTTTCAATATTTCAGTCTGTTTTTCTGTATTCTTTGATCTAAATACCTGAAGGTGCCACAAAGGGTCAATGCTCTGACTCCAGTTTTAACAGTCACTCTTCTCAGAGCCTTACAGACAAAGCCTCAGTGAGGGTAGTGGTGGTAGCAAAAAGTAATAGCAATTCTTTAAACATCTTGTTAGGCAGTGTATACTTTGTTTGGTTCATCAAAACAGAAAGTTTTAAGACAAACATTATTTAGTCCCACAAGTGGAGCCTAGAAACCTCAGTGTTTACAGCACAATATAAAAGTGTTACATGGAATAAACAACAAATTGATAGGTTTTTTTGATATTTGTAGAGGCTTATGAGTATTGGGAGCTGTTTGTCCTTAGAGAACCATTCATGTAAAATTTCTTTGACACTCCATAGAGGATTTTCCAACCAGATTACGTGTGGAGCTTTGTTTTTCTTAAGAGTGTTGTGAGTGTTATTTAAAGAAGTTTGCTGTTGAGTGGTCATTTTGGGTCTAATCCCATTGCTTGTTTGAGAGCAGGAAACCCTTTTAGTTCCACTACTGTACTGACTGCGAGCAAAAATGTCTTGTGTGGATTAGCCTGAGGATAGCAGGGGACAAAACAGTCACTCTTACTCTATCCTTCATTTACATGACAATAACAGACTACATTTTATTTGGTTGCTGTTCAACCACGTCTGGCTTTTCTGGCAGCAATTTAATTTGTATTACAGTAATCAGTATTTACTCAGTGAAAATAAACTTAGTAGTGCATGCATAAAATAAAACAATGGTTATACGTGCACTCTCACATTCACCTCAGGTCTAAAATGTAAAATAAAACTTATATCTTAGTATTAAATCCCTTACATATCCATGGTATGTACTGTGCATCCACAAAGGTGTTCTTTTATTTATGTTGGCTGATAAGACATACTCTCAGGACTGTGTGGGCATGTACACACCCTGATTGACTGACATTTCTGCAACTCTCCTGTTAGATTTACGATAGCAGAGAGAACAATTTACAGCTTCATGCAATTCCCAGTATAGCTCCACCCAACTTCCACCAGAGCAAAGCAGCCAGATTAACGCAAACCACATTGTGTCCTCCTAGTGTTGCCCCAAGATGGCACCAATTTTCACTACTTCGATACGAAATAGAATTTGCCACTAACCTCTTAGCTCAAAGCTATGGCCTATGCTCCTGGCTGTGGGACAAAAGAGTCCTGTGTTAAGGATAAAGTCAGGGTCAATCTCATTCCATCTTCCCTCCGGACTTATGGTTGTATATTTTTTCTTGTGAAGGAGAAAGGAGAGTTCAGCTACTGCCATGCTATTAATGCTCTAGGTGTAACACTAGCTAGCAACCAATCCTTTTTGATGGGCTTCCTATCCCCTGTCAACTATCAGCAGGCAAAGTTAAAGGCAGTTGAGGTTCAGACTAACCTGGCAGTCTCATTTAGTGCTCATTAAACACCAGAGAAGGGGACAGTTACATCCATTTGTGTATCCATGTGAAAAATGTGCTGCTCGAGGCTCAGTTATATAGTGCCTACAGTAACACAGTTATTTCAGAAGTTTGCATATATGAACCATACACATTTTCCTCAAATCATGCCACATCTTTTCTGTGGAGCAGTTAATACACTTTACACTTACACATGAATTCAGTTGAACTCTTTGCGAAAGCTCGGCACAATGTATTTCACCTCCATAAATGAATCCAAATAAATTGATTTTGAAATTTAATTGTAACAAATGCTGGTGTGACGATGCTCTTACTGTAGGATATCTCAGCCCTTCACTATTAATGGCAGGAGGGTGTATGCTGTCTACATCAGGATAGGCACCCCAGCTAGAAAGGCTGGACATATGGAATGGGGAACCCTTCGTACCCAGGGGTACCTGCGTCATGTTTAATCAGAGGCAAATATCTAACCTGTATTGAGAACTGTGTGGGATTAATCCTCTGTGACAGTGACTTCCTCATCTGTATCCACTGACTGTGCCTCAGAGAGAGAGAGAGAGGTAAATGGAGCGTCTCTCTCTGCTTTGCTTCCCTAGGGCAGTGACCCTTTTAACCAGTACCCCAATGCGTCTCCATCCTCAGTGGGAGGAAGATGACAGATAGGCCCACAGTGCCTCAAACTCCTGTGCACCCACTTTCAGATCGTCACTCTGTGTGGCTGGAGCTCTGCAGTCCTCTCTCCCCCTGGCCAGACAGGATACTCAGGAGAGAATATACACCCCAAACCAGCTGTCAACTCCCTCCCTTATGGATCATCTTCCACACCGCTCCCTCCAACCATGCCAAGATGGAGGCATTGGAAGAGGGAATAGCTTCTCTCCTGAGGAATAAAGCCATCATTAAGATTCTTTCCCAGGTATGTATAGTGTTTTATTCCTTTCTCCCCCTAGTCCCCAGTAAAGCACCATCCTGTCCTGGACTTGGACATTCAGAGGCATTTTGTTGACTTTTTGCATGATGATGTTGAACAACAGTTTGAATGTCAATCCAGCCATTGAGTAGCTCGCTCATTGCAACCCAAAAGAAGGCATTTTTGACTTTGCAAGACTTTACAATAAAAAAAAAGAATCTGAGAAGTATCACAACTTGATAAAAAGCAGGAGCAGTTTGGAGTCACAGATATGCAGAGTATCATTGAACAAAGTCTGTTCTGAATATCTCCCACTCCAAAGACGTCCTTCTTTTATCAAGTTGTCTGTTTGCTCTTCAACTGAAACAATACACATCCCTGTGTTTGGATCAGATTCATATGTGATGGATATGAAGGCGACATTCATATAATATGCATGAAATATCTGCACTTCTCCTTCATTCTCAGCCTGACACATCTGTGCTGCCATGGCTGGACAGCAATGACCCATGGTGGGTGGTCCTTCACTGTGAAATCTCCCTTTTTCCCAGAGAGCTAGGGGACCATCGCAACTGTCATGGCTTTCGCCTTGGGTTACAGCACAATACATCAGACAGGAAGAGCATGTAGGAAAATGTAAAGGACATGCAACTACCTGATTGGGCAAACAGGGCATGTATCTGCCTTAGGTTGCTGAGCAGAGGCTTATCATTGGTATCTGTTACACATTGCACATACTCGTGGTCTGGAGTTATATTAAAGGAACTTGTGTTTCCTGATCCATAGTTGTTGCACAGTTTAAAAAGTTGTTTTTCTTTTTCTTCATTGTCATTTTTGATTAAATTATCAGAATGTTTGAAAATGTGCTGTTGGCGACAGAGACACCATACAGTTGTTTAAAACTAAATCTATGTGAGAAAAACAAAAACAATAATGGAATAAATGAGTTTGTACATAAACATTATATTACATGTATCTAGAAAAATATGTTTTTATCATGAATGCGGTTTATATTGGCATACACTGGCAGTTGCTCAATAAAGTGATCTTCAATTAACCTGTCAATCAAATGTAGTTTTCACCATGTTCAGGATTCATTTCTCCCATCAGTCCAAGGTGAAAGGTCTCATTTTGCCCTTAGTTTCTCAAAAGCCTTCATATGTGCAGCAATTTAAATCTAACAGGCTTAATAAGGAAAACTGCGGACCACACACCCCGGAACTGACAGACTAATGCACAATCCCAAAGCTTTTGGTGCTGAAACCGTAATTAATTGAGAATAATTATTGCTTTCACAGACTGAATTACATTAGAAAATGGTTTCAGAACCTTCTAAATGACTTGGTGAGAGCTTGGTTTAACTCCCCTTTGAATATTTTTTAGATGACTGTTTTGTAGATGGGATAAAACTTTACTTGGCACCCAGTTATTCATTCATAATGGATTGAATTACATAACAACAACTGAATAAATTAATGAATACTGAAGCCTGACCCCAAATACTAATACAAAGGAAATATAAAGTGACACCCTGTCTTAGCCTCTCATGCAAGGTGATTTTTACATGCACTTGAGTAAACAAGAAATGCTTTAAATAATAAAAAAAAAAACTTTCATCTTTTTCACTGGCTTGTCTTTCTTTTGCTAAATTACTGGCATGTGATCATTTAAGGAAGAAAGTAATATTTGTTGCATCAGTTATTTGTGCATTTTGGTTTTTAACTTGAATCAGAATCAGGTTTATTGCCAAATATGTTTGCACATACAAGGAATTTGTCATACACAAAATTAAATTAAATAAGTAAAATATATTCTAAGTGAGAAGAGCTGCTACAGGTTTAAAATTTTAAATTGAAGAAAATGAGCGAATGTACAAAATACTGACCAGGGTTAAAAAGTATATACAGTATTATTATTGTGATTGTCATAATGTACAATCAGTATTTTGTTAATAAACAATTGTAAAAATATCTTGCTTCTGAGATTAAGTGTCTATTAAAATACAAAGGTGTCAAATAGGTTTCCACCAGTGTAATAAGCATACAAAAAACAACAAAAAGAAACTCAGCTACGGCAAATAAAGATCTGATAATGTATGCATGGGAAATCCCAAGAGGCAGTATATGTGGTAAACACTATGCTGAACCTTCATTTTCAAGTGAACATGTGCTTGTGATTGCATATGTGGTGTTGACATGAACCAAAGCCCTTGTTAAAAAGCTAATTAGTCACAGACTGACACTAGCTCTTGCATGTATTAGTAAACAAAATGTCAAAAGAAATTGAAATGTCTTTAGCTTTCTAGAGAAGGAGGAAAATTAATTCAAATGCCTTCAGATGCCTTTATTGGCCTTCATCACGAGCCCAGTCCCATTGCAGGCACCTTGAAGGTTATTTCATCAATAGCCAATCAACACATACAAAATTTCAAACTGTAAACTCTCACACTGACATCTTAGCCCACACTGTGGGTCAGTATGAAAATCCTGTTATAGAAAACCTTTAAACTCAATTTTGTGAGATCTTAATGTTTTATTGAAAGTGAACTCTGACTTGATCCTTTAGATGGATTATGTTTTATCACTATAAAGCTCATAAAACACATTGATATCCTAAGAAGTAAAAGCGAAGATGTACTACAACCATGAAATCAAGGTGAGTCTTATTTCACATTATTCAGAGAACTTGTTTTATTCATTTCATTTGAGCAAGTAAGTTGTTCAAATAAACCCAGAATTTGGCAGCACATTTGGGGTCCATTACCATTCAGGATATGTGCCTAACGGGCCCAGAACAGACTTCCCATACAGTCTGAAAAAGATGCATGTTCAAATTTTTACACTGAGAGACTGTAGACCATGGCATGGCCTCAATTAATATGAAGATTTTCAAGAAGTGGACAACTCTCATGGCAAGTGTGAACTCTAAACTAAATGCAAATTTGACGTAGTATACAGTCAAATAACAGTATATTTTGAAAATGGTTATGCAAGACGGCCTATAGCCTAGATCAAAGCTGCAAAAAACATCAAATGTTGGATGAAAAAGAAACACTACAGATCAATTCAAACCCCTTTTTATTGCTAAAGACCAAAGAAGGAAGTGTTCAAATTCAGTTTAGATGTAGAAAAACCTTATTGTTCATCACAAAATGAAATAAGTCTCTAAGGTTGCACAAAAGTAAGTAAAAAAAAAAAAAAGACTATGTACCACACAATGTTGGATTAAGATGATATTTACGGTTGATATGGCTTGGCAAGAAGTAGCAAAGACCGAATATACAATGCCAGTCAAAGGTTTGGACAAATCTTCCCGTTCTCTTGAATGAGAAAGTGTTTCCAAACTTTTGACTGGTACTGTAGGTATAACCTGAGCATCACTCTTAGCAACATTTTGTGGGATATTTCAATCAAAAACAAAAATGTCAACATCATATAGCATTACAGGAAAAGTGGATCACCAAAGTCATCAGGACAATCCATCTGGGGACAATGAATGTCTTTGCAAATTTTCATGGCAATCCATCCAGTATTTGTCAAGATATTTAAGTCTGGACCAAGGTCATTAAAGACTGACTGATATTGCCATCCCTGGAGCCAAGTTGCTAGCATGGCTAAACACATGTTGAGTATAAGACACAAATACGTAAATCCAGTCATGTTGTTGGTTTTTTAGGCTAACATGGCAAAGAGAGATATTTATACTATATATTTTATATTCATTTAATTATATTGAAAAATGATGAATCTAAGAGTGAAATATGCCCCATATTTTTTTTGCCTGTACACATCAAATCCCATTTGTTCATTGATCTATGAAGTAGATTAAAGGTAAAAACAAGTACTTTTAGTTAATCGATATTAGTAAGGCTTGTTTTTTTATATTAGTATATTCCCCCCACTTGGTCTATTGACTAGAGTAAAGCAGCTACATTTTGGTTCACTCTGACGAATCAAAGCCTCAGGTGCTGGGCTGTCAGTTGGTTCAGGATGAAGTTTAAAACTAAACACTGGCCTTGTGAGTAGAGTCAGATAATACTGCATTGATGTACATGCAGAGCAACACAAACTATTCATGCTGAAGAATTTAGATCAGATTGTAAAGAAGAGTGAAAAAGATTGAAAAATACCTCAAGAACAGCATGTTATAGATAGCATTTATCAAAACCCAGCACAAACATCAAAACTATTCCTATCTAAAAGCTTTCTCAGCTGGTAATGTTAGGCAGCTCACTGTAGTAATTCAAGATACACAAACTGAATGTTATTCATTACATGTAATGATGATATTTTTTTAAATAATAAATTAGTAAAATACTCTGTCTATCAACTGTAACACTGGTGTATGTTAGTGTTAACTATTACTTTAATTAAATCTGATTTCGGTTCATGAGTAAGTAAAAACATGGGCACAGCTTCATCTGAGGAAAGCGTACTTAAATATCACTCGAAAACAGTCAGACCACAGAACACCAATGACAAATTTGATACATCACTATGGTGTATCACTCCAACCAATCTAAACTATCCTAAATACAGACAAGAAGCATAGTGTTATACAGTTGACAATTTTATCAAATCATTAATCAATCAAATCATATAAAACATCCAACCAGTAGCAAAAAAAAAACAAACAAACAAACAAAAAACAGTAATCTACAAAACTAGAAAATTCCTGCAGCAGAAATTTTGAGAGTGACACGGGCCGGTGCCGGTGGGTCATGTGTGAGGAGCCCCAGCAGCTGATGGGGAACACTTATCAGGGAGGAGCTGATGGTATTTGTGTCATTGATGCTCTGTTATGGTTTCAGTGGTATGGCCGTTAATTATTAGTGCTGATCAATAATTACACTTAGTGTGTTTGAAAATATATATAAACATATATATAATTCTAACAATACTATATATTACATTGACTTTTAAGTCATGATGTGGAGTTACAACATGTACATAATAAATATAATTTATGGGTTTTCTACATCATCAGGAGCACACCTGTACATTATGAATACATTTCTTAATACATTTCAAATATTGAAACAGAACACACCTTAGACCAACAGTTGTTTTTCATGTGTTTATTTATATGACAATCTGCCCTTTCACCCTCAAATGTGATTAGAGAAACTGCCCCATAAATACCTTTTACATGGACAAAATGAAAGAAACTTTAGGAGGAGCAGCAGAAGTGGGATGTCTCTTATGGGACAGACAGAGACAGACGGAGGGAAATTTGGCTGCAAGGTGATCGTCTTGCATGTTCTCTGAAAATACACAAAAACAAAGAAATCAGTAAGACAGACAACATTATGGTAGCATGAATTAAGTCAAATTAAACTCATCCTCATGGATACATTTATAAATGCTCCTTACTTGTCTATATATATATATTCAACCAGCAAGTTTTTTCTTGATGTGAAATGACACAGGCATCTATCAGAAGATAATAAGAGGATGTAAAAAAGGCATAGTGTGGAAATAAATATTTCTCAGCTTTTATTTTCCAGTCAAAATAATATGCTTGAATAAAAGTAACTCTAAGACAAAATTCGCGCAAGGGGTATGAATCATTTCAGGCTTGACTGTATGTATATAGTCCAATAGATAATATAGTATAGTATATATAATATATAATAGTATAATATAGATATGAAGCAATATATACGTAGTTCTCCGGGTGTGTAATTTTAAGTCGGGTGTTTATATGAACAGTAAAAGAAGGTTTTTTTCTCATAGCGGACTTTTATTTGTAATAAAATAATCTGAATACTTCTTCAACCAACAGCATTACGTTACTACACTAACAGTATTTACAGCACGAAGGTCAGTTTTAATCTGTGATATCATCTACCTGTTTGGCCAGTGAGCCTCACTGCCGTTCAAATACACCAGACTCTTTTGACAGAAAGACTAAATTTACTTAGCAGAGCACAGATCTACCACACAGTCTCTTTTTTGGCGTTAATGTGAGGTACTTTGCTTCACGAAGGGATCTGATAACTTCTTCAACCGCTGAAACTCACCCAGTCACACACAGACTAAGCAGCTAGCTGCGCTACAGCAGCACCTCCCGTTACCTTACCATCTTAAATGTGTGTTTTTTTTTTCAAAGGAGTCTGGCGCTGCTATATAGCGCGGCTGTTTTCGGTTAACGTAAACAAAACGGACCTTACTTTTCAACAGAGAAGGTCTATCTCGATACAAATCATATTAATGATGTCCTCAAACACTTTTCACATCACTCTGAAAGTGACAGAAGCAAACTCAGCACTTTAATGGACGTTGACAGCACACTGAGTCACAGTTTAGCTATATGTATAGTGTTCTTGCTCAGCACCGACTGTATATTTTTTGTACATATTAATAATTTATTCCCAAAAATATGAGAGAATAATGTCTAGATTCAAGAATAATGTAGGCTAATGCTACTAAGATAACAAAGGTGAAGAGAAAAATATTCACTTACCTCAATCAGATGACTGTTGACTTTGTGGTTGGTGCAGCTCCCTCTGATTCAGGCAGATTAGCTAGCACACAGCTCCGTGCACATAGCTTCGCACACACCGGGACACTCACACGCACGCCCGCAGGCACGCCCACACGCAACCCCACACACATACATGGAGATTTACTCTGCTCCCCATGGCAACCCGTGCATGTGTGCGTCCTCGTACGCGTGCGTGTGTGTGTTGGTGTGTAAATTTGTCAAAGTAGCTAAAAATGTTAGCTCCGTGAGCCTGTCAAAAAAGGCATTTTTGTGAAGGAACCGTAAGTCCTATCAGAAATCTGAGCACACCAGGACCATCACAAGATCTTTCTGCACAATATTGGTGATCTTCAAGTCCCTAGACCCAAAAATGTTGACAGGAGAGCGAGAGAAAAAAGGGTGTCGGTTCAACTCTCCTCCTGAAATCTCCTCCTTAATTAATATGGGAGTCTATGGGACAGTTGGCCGGTAAACCCTTCACAAAAGGGCTGACAGTTTAAATTCTGTTTGTGTCTTAGCTACGGTTGGTGATTTAAATGACAGAGCACAAGTGTGCCTACTACTGTGGAAAAAATTATTTGTGTAGACCAAAATATGTGGCTGAAAGGACGATTTATCCAGAAATTTTTCAGAAAAATTTAAACAGCTTCTTCCACTCTAAGCGATGACATCACACACTCTAGCTCTGAACATTCCAGCAATACACACTAATGTTAAACTCAAAATTTATCTAAAATTGCACATGAAACTTTAAAAGTCACAGATCGAAAAGTATAAAGAATACTCAAAAAGTTGAATACAAGTTTAATAGCTGACAACTTTGTGAACATTTTAAAGTTTGAATGAAGTCTGTAGCTCAAAGTATGGCGAAGTAGTTGAAGCTTGAAATTGCCCCTAAAATGTGGATGTTTTTTGACCCCTCCCCATTCATTTCCTATGGGAAATTTCTCGCAGTTTTTCGCGACTTACGTCGCGAAAAATTTCAATATCTTCACCAAAAGTCATAGCACACCATTCCCGAACGAGCCGCACGTTTTGATGTATAATTCGCATGGGTTTTCTCAAAGCTGTGGGACTAGTTACGCGCCGAAATTTTGTACGGAAGAGGAATAATAAGAAGTGGAAGAAACATGACGAATAACAATAGTGACTCAGGCTTTGCCCGAGTCACTACGCTCCATTGCTATTGCATAGCTATGGAGCGTAGTGACTCGTGCAATACCCCGTGTCACTAATAAATCTTCACAAAAATAAATTTAATCTCACACTAATTATCTATCTTTCCAAGGTATTACTTTTGGCTCTCTGCATTTGAACTTGAATTAAATTCACAGTTGGATATTTGAAAGTGCCCACTTTTGGTCAGGGCTTAATGAACAAACACAGCTAGCATGAAGCAGGAAAACACTAAAAAATGAGATTGTAAGCAATGTTTTATTCAGTATTGTCACTCTGCACCATTTGCTATGCTATTTGCATTTTTAGTAAATCTGAAGAAAAATCAAAATGACCCCTGATTTCTTTCAAATTATACCAATGTGCTGCTGTAGCAATAACCAATTAATAAAGCAAAACAAATATGGAACTGAGAGTTATATGAAGATTTATAAAAGAGTCATTTACAGTGGGTGCTTACAATATTATGCAATCTAACACAGTAGCTAATTAGCAACAATAACAAATTCTAGCAATTGTAGGGAAGACAATTTACTAAAATATGATAGTGGCCATTGGGTAATAAACAGTCCAGTTCTTTTGTTTTGGGGGCAGTTAGATCCTTTTAAGTTAAGTGACCACATGCGTTCCTGTTTCTCTATCAGTTTCTTTCTCTGTCAGTGCTCATGTCTGTTTCTGCCTCCCTTCCAGATGCTGGGTCTGTATTCTGTTTTCAGACTGATCCAGTATCTATTTTGACGGTACTCTGTTAGAGCTGTTTCTCTGATTCTGAGCCTGTTGCGTACAGCAATAAATGAATAGTTGAACCACAAGATACGTATCTTTACTGTTCAAGTGCAAATTCAATCACACAGGTATCACTTTGCTGATGTACCACTTATCCTGTTGAAAGGGTACACTGAGCATTGTAGCAGTTAGCAAAAAGTAGTGCCAATTGCTTTTTCTAAATATTAAAATAATGTACTCTGTTTCCAAACACATAACAGAACCTTGTACCTGTTCCTGTTTCCCCTATCAGAGCATGTGTCTCTTTCTTTGACTGTGTCCATTCCTGAGCCTGTCTTTTCTGTTTCTGGACCTGAACTTATTGCCTCCCTCTCTTACCTCTTAAGCCACAGACTTAGTCTCATCTCCTAAATTCTGGTTTGTGCTCTGGAATTTTTTAGACTTTATGTTTCTAGTTAACCTGACACACCAGACGGTTTGTTACACAGAACACACATGGCAGATTCACTAGATGGCATATTCACCTCATGGTCTGAGGTGCTTAGCAGGAGAATGGCCACATGCTGGCTGGTGCCTAGGCCCACACATAGTAGTTTTACTAGGTAGCTATTCCCCTCATGGTCTGAGGTGCCAAGCAAAGGAATGGACACACAGCAACTGGTGCCTAGGCCCACACATAGCAGCTTCACTAGACTGCATATTCCCCTCATGGTCTGAGGTGCTTAGCAGGGGAATGGCCACATGGTGGCTGGTGCCTAGGTCCACACATAGCAGATTTATCATAGTGGCTGGTGCTAGGCAAGTAGTTAGCAAGTGGTTTTGGGGGAAAGTTGGAATCAAAAATTCGCTCCCACTCCCTGCTGAGTAAGATCAATGTTGTGGGGAGTTACGAGGTCAGAGCATAGACACCAAAATATTAATTATACATGTAACATATTTAAATAATAATCAACTTTCTATGACTTGGCTGACTGAAATACATTTCAGTACACTTTATCAAGTTTTGTGGACAGCATTGAAATGTAGCAAATTGATTTGAAATATAACATTTTAAAGGTTAAATCAAAGTGACACATTTAAACATTTGGTATTTTCAGATACACACACATGCACACACATACCACACACTACATGGAGGCTAAGGGTGTGCTTGTGTGCATCATTCAGCCTGACCTTTGCTTTTTGTAGAAACCATCACTCCATGTGTTGATAATTGAGTTGATCTCATTAGAGTGGGAGACCTCCCACCTTGTTAAGCATTCCCTCAACAGTACTTTACGTTTTCTTAGGCAGTTAAAACGGAGAACATGCTATCAGGGTAAAACTAGACACAAACCAGTAGGTGTGCAGGTGATTATGTGTTAGAATGCAAATCAACCTTTCCTCGTCTGACTGCAAGAATTAAAGGGCAGGCAAGTTTTTTTTCTGTCTCTCACAAAAATCTACATGGGATTTAATAGGGTTGTTGACCAATACCAGTGACTCAGGTACACCAGAGTAAAATTTTTCCTCAAATTTTGGTAGTAAACATGGAGTTTTGGTCTCATAAAGCTGATTCTCTATTAAACAGGGCACACAACCACAGTGACTGCTGCATGGCTAATCTGCTTCAGACCAAGTTATGTTAAGTTCAAGAATCAATTATGTAAAATACATCACCAGCCAACTCTTTAAATATGATATTAAGTTGTATAGGAGTAAGTAAGTTGTATAGAGGGCATTCAGTAAACAACTTCATTACAGTATATATTGTACTGTGTATGTTCATCAGTTACCTCTTAGTCAGTTTCAGCTTATAAACTTTTTAGGGCCTGAGCCCTGAAAGGGCGAAGACCCTATTGTAACTGGTTCGTTACTTTCTTTATTAGTGACACGGGGTATTGCGCGAGTCACTACGCTCCTTAGCTATGCAATAGCAATGGAATAACTATTGTTATTCGTCATGTTTCTTCTTCGTCATGTTTCTTCCACTTCTTATTATTCCTCTTCCGTACAAAATTTCGGCACGTAACTTGTCCCGCAGCTTTGAGAAAACCCATGCGAATTATACATCAAAACGTGCGGTTCGTTCGGGAATGGTGTGCTATGACTTTTGGTGAAGATATTGAAATTTTTCGCGACGTAAGTCGCGAAAAACTGCGAGAAATTTCCCATAGGAAATGAATGGGGAGGGGTCAAAAAACATCCACATTTTAGGGGCAATTTCAAGCTTCAACTATTTCGCCATACTTTGAGCTACAGACTTCATTCAAACTTTAAAATGTTCACAAAGTTGTCAGCTATTGAACTTGTATTCAACTTTTTAAGTATCTTTTATACTTCTTGATCTGTGACTTTTAAAGTTTCATGCGCAATTTTAGATAAATTTTGAGTTTAACATTAGTGTGTATTGCTGGAATGTTCAGAGCTAGAGTGCGTGATGTCATCGCTTAGAGTGGAAGAAGCTATTTAAATTTTTCTGAAAAATTTCTGGATAAATCGTCCTTTCAGCCACATATTTTGGTCTACACAAATAATTTTTTCCACAGTAGTAGGCACACTTGTGCTCTGTCATTTAAATCACCAACCGTAGCTCAGACACAAACAGAATTTGAACTGTCAGCCCTTTTGTGAAGGGTTTACCGGCCAACTGTCCCATAGACTCCCATATTAATTAAGGAGGAGATTTCAGGAGGAGAGTTGAACCGACACCCTTTTTTCTCTCGCTCTCCTGTCAACATTTTTGAGTCTAGGGACTTGAAGATCACCAATATTGTGCAGAAAGATCTTGCGGTGGTCCTGGTCTGCTCAGATTTCTGATAGGATTTACGGTTCCTTCACAAAAATGCCTTTTTTGACAGGCTCACGGAGCTAACATTTTTAGCTACTTTGACAAATTTACACACCAACACACACGCACGCGTACGAGGACGCACACATGCACGGGTTGCCATGGGGAGCAGAGTTAATCTCCATGTATGTGTGTGGGGTTGCGTGTGTCCGTGCCTGCGGGCGTGCGTGTGAGTGTCCCGGTGTGTGCGAAGCTATGTGCACAGAGCTATGTGCGCTAGCTAATCTGCCTGAATCAGAGGGCGCTGCTACCAACCACAAAGTCAACAGTCATCTGATTGAGGTAAGTGAATATTTTTCTCTTCAACTTTGTTATCTTAGTAGCATTAGCCTACATTATTCTTGAATCTAGACATTATTCTCTCATATTTTTGGGAATAAATTATTAATATGTACAAAAAATATACAGTCGGTGCTGAGCAAGAACACTATACATATAGCTAAACTGTGACTCAGTGTGCTGTCAACGTCCATTAAAGTGCTGAGTTTGCTTCTGTCACTTTCAGAGTGATGTGAAAAGTGTTTGAGGACATCATTAATATGATTTATATTGAGATAGACCGTCTCTGTTGAAAAGTAAGGTCCGTTTTGTTTACGTTAACCGAAAATAGCCGCGCTATATAGCAGCGCCAGACTCCTTTGAAAAAAACACACATTTAAGATGGTAAGGTAATGGGAGGTGCTGCTGTAGCGCAGCTAGCTGCTTAGTCTGTGTGTGTGACTGGGTGAGTTTCAGCGGTTGAAGAGGTTATCAGATCCCTTCGTGAAGCAAAGTACCTCACATTAATGCCAAAAAAGAGACTGTGTGGTAGATCTGTGCTCTGCTAAGTAAATTTAGTCTTTCTGTCAAAGGAGTCTGGTGTATTTGAACGGCAGTGAGGCTCACTGGCCAAAGGTAGATGATATCACAGATTAAAACTGACTTTCGTGCTGTAAATACTGTTAGTGTAGTAACATAATGCTGTTGGTTGAAGAAGTATTCAGATTATTTTATTACAAATAAAAGTCCGCTATGAGAAAAAAAAACCTTCTTTTACTGTTCATATAAACACCCGACTTAAAATTACACACCCGGCGAACTACGTATATATTGCTTCATATCTATATTCTACTATCTATTGGACTATATACATACAGTCAAGCCTGAAATGATTCATACCCCTTGCGCGAATTTTGTCTTAAAGTTACTTTTATTCAAGCATATTATTTTGACTGGAAAATAAAAGCTGAGAAATATTTATTTCCACACTATGCCTTTTTTACATCCTCTTATTATCTTCTGATAGATGCCTGTGTCATTTCTTAGTGTGTGACTGGGTGAGTTTCAGCGGTTGAAGAGGTTATCAGATCCCTTCGTGAAGCAAAGTACCTCACATTAATGCCAAAAAAGAGACTGTGTATTTTGTGATTATCAAATCTTTTACAACTGACAAATGCTGCTAACTAGTGATTTAAGTGATTTATTGTGTTATAAATGATTTAGTATACTTTGAGGCTATAATATGTAAGATATAACGTATTAGCTTATCCATTTTTTTTGCATACAGTATGTGGAGATACTGAACTTCCCTATCTTAATTGACCAGGCAGGATGCTAGAGAAAATGCTTTGGACTTTTATCACCACCTGAGGCTACTCAATTACTTGAGAACCATGTAGTTTCTTAGCAATGATAAGCCTATAAGTAACTGTAGAGTTGTCGATTTTAAGTAAGGGAGGGTGATTTCATTGGCATTTTCACTGACACAATTAGAATACAGTAAACTGCAGATTAGTACCAAAAGACAGGGGTGAAACAGGGGACTGGAGTCCCATCATGCATTGGGTGAGCACACGCTGGACTAGTTGCCAGTCTATCACAGGACTAAGACATATAGAAAAAAAAAAACATTCCCACTCAGTCTCACACATACAGGCAACTTAGCTTGGATGTCTGTGGTTTGTGGGAGGAAACTGGAACATAAAGAGGAAACCCACACAGACATGCAGAAAACATAAAAACAATACAGTTTGAATATTGTACTGGAGTATTAAAGATAAAATTCAGAACCTCTTTACCGTTTTATGAATCAGCCACTGCTAAACCTGGGAATTTTGTGTCTTGGCTCTATAGGCATTTTTTGCCAGGACAAGCCATGACAAGATAGACATTTCTGCAACCATAATGAAGGTGCCAGCTTGATTAATTATAACCCGGCACATAGAGGCTATTAATAAAAACAGCTTTACACTAGAATATAAAATCAACCTTAGACGATAAGGTTGGCGATATTCTGTAAAAAATCCCATGAAAATACAAAAAGCTACTTTGAATTGATCCTGCTAACAAGTATCATTTGTGTATCCAATGCCTGATATAGCTTATTTCTCTGTGCCATAGACCTCCATTGCTGTCCAAAGTCTATTAAAAACACATCATTGAGCACCACTGTTGCACTGGGCGATTCTTAATTACCATGAACATGCGCACTGTTTTCTTTGATTTTAGAGTCAATCCCACATATGCTGTCCTGCTGCTGTAAATACTAATTACCTCACTTCATGCATTTTAATCCACAGCTAAAAATAGTCCCCAGCAAATACACTATTTACAGTTTAAATGTGTAACGTTTGCTAAAAACTATAGTGCCCAAAAAACAAAGATAATTTTGTGCTTCACTTAAAAGAAAGTTACATCTTCAGTAGGAAAGAATAGGCTTGGGGCTGAGTGCCACAGTAGGGGAGGCTCAGGTTCTGTGATACAGAACCTGACGCACTGATGTTTATGGCAAATGTCTATTAACAGAAACACATCAGTGACACAGAAAAGAACATGACCATCACATTCTGACATACAGGAAGACAATACTGTCACACATAATGAATTACATCTCTGTACTGTGGACGTCACACTACTTCCAGCATAGACACTAAAGTTTACTATTAAACATTAATGGTAACACTTTACAATAAAGTTATTAAAAACTGTGAGTTGTTGCTAAGGAACAATAGAGGAGCGAGTGGGGAACGCATCAGCGATGATCTGATAATTGATGAATCATTAATAAGTAGTTCCTGAATAACTCTGAATCAAGTACTATATAGTAGATAATGTTGAGTTACTAGATTATTGACTTGTAGATAGTATATAAATGGATCAATGTGTGATTCTAAGTTCATTTGTGAATCAATGCACCCACAGTGAGAATGGTGTATCATATTAAGAAGTTATTATGCAGTCCCTCTTTACTTCATGACTACCTTCACCATTACCTTCTTTGTGTCCCCCAAAGTAGTGTAATATTCCCAAACTAAAAATAGCTACTGATTTTGTGAACATCCTGCTGTCTCTGGTTTGTTAATTAATTAATTAATAAGTAAGTAATCAGTAAGTAAGTAAGTAGTTCATTAGTCAATTCTCCAGTAACGTATTATTTACTATATAGTCCTTAATTCAAAGTTATTGAAGAATTACTTATTAAAGATTCATTATTAGGACATGAAGTTACATTCCTTTGCAACTACTCTCCATTTTGTGTACCGTATTGTAAAGTGTGTGTGCATAATAGTTACAAATTAATATTGTTTTTAGGAATTTTAGTGATGACAAAATTGTTTTGTGTTCATACAGTATGTCTGGGCAAGAGAATAAGATAGAGAAGGGGCACAAGTATAGAGAGGAACAAATGTGGCAAAGAAAAAACATGACTCCCAGATATCCACAAGCCAAGCAGTTTGGGCTCTTCAAACAAGTAGACATAAGCTAAAAGGTGTGAAGACATTTGAAGAGATGGTACCTAGTTTGTGGGATAACCTGCATCTGTTAGTAATTTGTTTCTAGAAGTGATAATGTTTATCCTGTGATACCTCCATGGCATCAAACCAGCAAACTCAATGGCCTGGCTTTTTTCTGCAAAACTGGAATTGTTGGCAATTTTTAAGTTTCATCAGCTGGCGTGACAAGTTTTTTTTTTCTTTTTTAAATATTTTGCTCTACCTTGATTGCCAGTGAACTTCACTCGGCTCTTTCCTTTAGCCTGCTTTGAAGTGCTTCCTCTCCAGTATATTATTTCTGAATGTTTTCACTATTTCTGGCTCCTTCTCATTTGGGGACAAATTCATAGAGAACGCTGTCAGGTTCTTCAACTTCAGCAGTGAAGGGGAGAATTAATCTTTAGCTGAGGAGAGCAGATCGGCGGGCGACAAAGCAGCACAGCCATTAAGGCTGTGGAGGAGGCCAAATGCGCTTGTGGTCGTAGATCGACGCAAATGACTGCGCCAGGGGGACGACAATTCCCCTCTGCTGGAGCTTCTGGTAGATGATCATTAGTGTGCTGGGTTTGATTGATATGGCACATTTCCGATGGCAGGTGGACGACTCATCTCAACATGACAGTCCCCGGTGATTAATCTCATTTTAAGCTGCATCTGGAGGAGTAGACTCATTCGAGATGGGATGGTGTAAATTAAAGTGTATAATAATGCAGCGCAGCCTGAGCTATTTGAGTCAGGCTAAACCAGAATGTTAGCATTTCACATCATTCAAACCAACTGCTAGAGCATAAATATATACGAAATTGCACAAAGCAAGTGTCAGATTAATAATTCAACCCACCATTGTGAAACAGAATTGTACGGAGTTGAGACATGCACGTGCAAACAAGACTGGGAATGATCACAGTCTTTGCACTTGAGGCCGACTACACTGATGCTCCAAAGTCTGGCAGAGGATTGATTAAAGCTCTTGATAAGCCATTTTGAAGTCAAACCTTTCAAGTATACTTCACTTACAGGTAGGAGCGGATGGTTGAAGTGGTAATGTGAAGGAGGCAAGGTGTGCTCACAGTATGTTCAGTTCATGGATATGAAGCAGAGTAGCGCTGATAAAGAGCATGTGTGGTCAGCAAAACAATTAACCTTGACAAATAGAGGTAAAAATACAACAGTGGAGGCTTAGATGCCCAAGGTTAATGATTTGGGAGAAAACTATTTCTGCCCTCAGGAGATTATTGTAATTATAGGTTCTAGAGGATGTAATTTTATGAGTGAAATTAGATGTTTTTACTGTGGTCCCCATAATCATGGGACTGTATAGAGAGGATAGAGAATCTCTTGATATGAAAAGAAGCATGTTCATTTCATACAGTCTAAAACGATTGGGCTTATTCTGAAGTCTTATTCAGAGAGGTTCAGTCAAAGGGCTCGGAGGCTGTAGAGTTCAGTGGTAACCATGGTTTCATTCATTCAGTTAATGCCTTTTGCTTGAAATGAAACACAGCCCGAGAACTCATTGTCTGCTGTAGATATTTAATTGAAACCGAGTAAGGAGGTTTGTCATTTGCACTTTCATTCTAAAGACTTTTCCAATATTGTAAAACTTTCTGTGGAGGGTTGATGTGAAATGATTTCTTCTTTTTATAACTAAGACTGCTCCTAGGAGAACTTTATATTGGGCTAACAACCCTGTATTTCATACAGTACTAGCATATGTTAATCTGCAGTTTCAGCATACTGCTATAATTGCATTTTGTTGGTAGTTACACAAATATAAGAATAGTACCAGCAATGTAATACTACTGTTCATTTTCCTGGGTTGACTGATAATGAAAGAAAATTAACTTCAAATGTGTCACATTTTCCATAAGGAGAGAAGCTTTTATTGGCTTTTAATAGAGCCAATCTCACACACAAAAAAACCTCTTGTAAAAGGTTTTTGGCATCAAGATGGAACTTTCAAAACTTAGCTTAATAAGCAGCGAAGACAAAATTAAGGTCATAAAAAATATAGGATTCCTCACTACAGTTGTTCCATAAACTCCTTTGACTGTGATACAGTGGTATTTCACACTGGTCCTCAGTAGTTATTTTTGAACATACAAATTCCTCTCCAACCATGTTGACTTTCTCTCATTTGAAACAACTTTTGGATACTTTCAGGTACTAATTGATTTTTTTTTTTTACTGTTTTGTACATGATTAGAACCATTTTAAGGTCAACCAAATCTTAAATTTAACAAACAGTGGGTTTGTTGGTCCTCTATAAGTGGTTTTGTTTACAATTCTTATGGCTCTCTGATTGCAATAGCAGTATGGCACTGTCCATATTTCTGCTCATTGACTCCATGGGCAGAAGAAGAAGCAAATCAACATTATTTATGAGGTATTTTTTTGTATATTTCTCGAAAACCGCTCATCCAAACAACCTCACACGTCTCATTTCCCCTGCAATCCACTTGCCAGGTCTGAAGTAGGTTGGATGAATGGTTCTCAAGATATGCAAAGGACAAACATACATACATAGAGAAAGACAGACAGACAGAGAATCCTTGTTCCTTATCATAAACAGTTACTTAAGAAAACACACAAATGAATTAGTAATTAACCACACACGTAAGCACAATAAAAGTTAACCAAACACATACACATTAGAAACTTCATACCATCATTTGTGTCTTACTGAAATAAGCACAATGAAAATGCACTCAATATGTGTTACATCTGTGCTGGCCTCAGAGTTTAGCTAGCTGCTTAACAGTATCCTAGTTAACATCTAAAAATCAAAACACTGCTTCCAGTCCACTCAACATTCAGCACAGTTAGCACATTAACAAAACAACTTAGCAGATATATTCCAAACGTTCAAGTGCATTAATATTCATTTCGTACTTGAAAACACTCAGACACAGCGCTTCCTCTCTGAGGCATAGTGAACGAGAGCTCCCCTTTCCAGCAGACATGACTAATCATTCACAAGCGTCATCTCTCAAAAAGGCTCAACAAGTAGATCATAGATTTACTCCTCTGGCAGGTAGGTATCCTTATAAGTAGGTATCCTTATACTTTTCCGAAGTTTTTTAACCTGTTTTTTTAACGTTTTAACCTCTCTCTTTCACAGGGCTAAAACATTTTATCCTCTTTCACAAGACTTTGTTTTATAGCACCTTTTACATTTATAGTTATGACCTATTTATAAATTAATTCCCTTTTGTCCCTTGACCCCCTTCCTAATGAAATCAATCTATCACAAAAGCATAGACTGTATATAAAGATGGATCTTGCGAGGTGTGATGTCACTCATTGATTTGCATTTGAGGCAGTTTGAAGTCCAGAATTGCAGCTAATGGTCAGTACCATCTTTTCTATCTGGAGCCAGGACCTTCCAAATAAGAAGTGCAAGTGTCACCTTTCACGCTCTGAAAAAATGCCTCGTTACCTCAGACCAAAGCAAACCATGGTTTACTGGGGCTAACGTGAGCTACTTGAGCTAAATTATGCTAACAGGACAGGTGTCATAATCAAGTAACATTAAATGCATTTTGGAAATTTTGCAACAAGAGTCCGACTCAGTGTGAGTCCAGGAGCCAGATAGAGGAGCAGGTAAGTGAACTGTCAATCACAGCTGTGTTAAAAATAAAATGTTACTAATACAAAAGCACCCTTTAGATTTTGCAAGTATTAAAAGTCCCATCAATAAATTCAGGAGTGATGGCAGGTTAAGAGTTTCTATTTGAGTTTTGTTGTGGGAGCTTCTACCATTTCAAAGTGATGTGTTTTTATGCCAAGCATATGGAAGGTGATGGTCTTCAAAATCAGCAGAAAATGCTCTGTTACGTGTCAACTTTTACAAAGACAACCAAACATCAAACACAGAGAAAGTATCACATCTATTAACAACTATAGAACATGGTGACCCCTTTATGCCTGCTTCATCTCACTTTCCACTGCACTGAAAACTTTAAGCTTCACAAAGCCTCTGTTTGTTGCAGGGATATTGTAATGGATTACGTTATATTTTACAGGTGTTTGTAATATTGCATTCACATCTAATACTGCTAATATACACTGGATACTACTGTATTAGAAGAAATCTATCATAGCCTTGTTGAGGGTTTAAGAATGAATTTCTAATTGATGGCTATGAATTTCTAAATTGATGCAATGAGTTTTAAATAGGGCTCAGGGACCCAGAGGGCACGGAAACTCCTGCAACACATTAATGATGATATAAAATTTAAATTTAAATCTACGATATGCAACTTTTCGCCTTCAGGCAGAAAAGTGAAATGCTACCACTCTAAACCCCCAACCCTCAGTGGGGCAAGTTCATGCTCCAACACTTGTCATTCATCCTGATGAGCTGTCAACTTTGAAACTGTATCCAGCCTGAAGGTAACTGCCATCCTAAATCCACCTCAGGAACTGAGATCAGCATAGAAGATCTGCAATATAAGTATTGCACCTGTGTTTCTTGCCTTATTATCTTGTTGCATTCTTGTTGTTGGCATGATTTCCAATCCGAGCCATTAAAGGCTCACCTTGAAAGGGGACATGTCATACTTTTTTGTGATTTTCTGCTCTTTTTCTACTGCTATGATGTTAGATATATATGTTAAATACAGTCCAAAACTGTAGATGAACATATGCAAAAATGCTCCCTGAAACCCAAAAGCTCACAAATATCCACTCCATAATCTTTGTTGCTTATATTCTTGCTACACTTGTTCCATAGGTTGTTTGTATTGTCCTCATATTTTGGATCTGATTCAGGCTTGAACATGTACAGATGTACCTGTGGTGTTTCTATTTTGAGTAAAAAACAAGAAAAAAGAAATGAAATCCTACTACTGCTGTTTGTTTACAATGCTGAGGGGTGGCTTCCAGGAGAAAGAGCAGAAAGAGTGGGTTCATTGGGAGGGGGGCCTTAAAGAGACAGAAGCTAAAACAGCCTGTTTCAAACAGATGCTGAACTGAAGGGCTGCATAAAGGGCCAGTATAAGATAAATGAAGATTTTTTTTTTAAACTGTAAATCATGCAGAGATATTCCAGTAGAGCCCCAGAGTATAAATATAGACCTGGAAATGTGCATGATACATCCCCTTTAAAGTCACCTGATCAGCAAATGGCATGATCACAAAAATATAGCGGGAAGATTTACTACTATTACTTTAGAATATAATCTAATATAAAAAGATATAAAGTCAACAATGAGAAACAAAGTAGCAATAACAGGATTTTCATGCAGCTTTCATTTTGTACCCACAAGTACAAATTTATGATCTTGTTGATAGTGCTGCACTGTGAATGACACTTGACTCTACTACCTCTTTGAAAAAGAAGATAATAAAATTAAAGAGGTTAGCTCCATGGTATAACTTTCAAACCTGCAAATTAAAGCAAAGATCACGAAAACTCGAAAGTATATGGCATTCCACCGCACTGGAAGAATCTTGCTTGGCAAGATAGTCTTAAAAGGGAGGCCCTCTGTAATGTTAGAGCTGTCTTTACTCGTCATTAATAGAGGAATATAAAAACAATCCTAGGTTCCTTTTCAGCACTTTGACCAGATTGACAAAGAGTCATAACTCTATGGATCCATGTATTCCTATGCCTCTCAGTTGTAACAACTACATGAGTTTCTTTAGTGATAAAATTATAACTATTAGAGACAAAATTCATCACCTACTGCCCTCAAGAGGCACTGATTTTTCCTCAAACACAGGAACCCTAGAAACAGTTGCAAAGTCTGATGTATATTTAGACTGTTTTTCTCCATAAACCTTTCTGAACTAACTCTTAACGATTTCTTCATCTAAACCATCAATCTGTCTCTTAGACCCCATCCCAATTCGGCTGCTTAAGGAAGTTTTACCCTTAGCACTTCTTTACTAGATATGATCAATCTGTCTTTAGTTACAGGCTATGTAGCACAGTCCTTTAAAGTACCTGTAATTAAACTTTTCTTAAAAAGCATATTCTTGATCCAGGTATTTTAGTCAACTATAGACTTATATCTAACCTTCCCTTTATCTCTAAGATCCTTGAGAAAGCAGTCACCAATAATTTGTGTGACATTTCTACATAGCAATAGTTTATTTGAAGATTTTTAGTAAGGATTTAGAATGAACCATATCACAGTGACAGCACTAGTGAAAGTTACAAATGACCTCCTAATTGCATCGGACAAAGGACTTCTCTGTGTACTTGTCTTGTTAGATCCTAGTGTCGCATTTGACACCATTGACCATCACATCCTATTACAGAGACTGGAGTATTTAATTGCTATTAAAGGGACTGCATTAAGCTGGTTTCAGTCCTGTTTATCAGATCAGTTCCAATTTGTACTTGCTAAGAATGGATCCTCCACAAAGGCAAAAGTTACACATGGAGTTCCACAAGGTTCTGTATTTGGACCAATACTATTTACCTCTTATATATGCTCCCTGTAAGTAATGTTATCAGGGAACACTCCATCTTTTTTTTATTGTTATGCAAATGGTTATGCACTTACATTTATCAATGAAGCCAGAACCAATCAATTACCTAAACTTCAAGCATGCCTTAAGGACATAAAGACCTGGGTGGCCTACAATTTTCTGCTACTAAACTCAGACAAAACTGAAGTCATTGTGCTTGGCCCTAAACACCTCAGAAACACATTATCTAATGATATATAGCTCTTATACTGTAGATGGCATTACCCTGGCCTCCAGCATCACTGTAAGGAATGTGGGAGTTATCTTTGTCCAGGTTATGTCCTTTAACTCCCACATAAAACAAATTTCAAGGAGTGCCTTTCTCACCAATGTAACATTGCAAAAATCAGGCATATTCTGCCTCAATAAGAAAAACTAGTCCATTCATGTGTTACATCTAGGCTGGGTTATTGCAGGCTGTCCTAACAAGTCCCTAAAAACTCCCCAGCTGGTCCAGAATGCAGTTGCAAATGTTCTGACAAAAACTAAAAAAAGAGATCATATATCTCCTATTGTAGCTTCTCTTCACTAACTCCCTGTGAAATCCAGAATAGAATTTAAAACCCTTATCTTCACCTACAAAGCCCTTAATGATCAGGCACCATCATATCTTAAAGAGCACATAGTACCCTATTATCCCACTAGAACACTACACTCCCAGAATGCAGGCTTACTGGTGGTTACAGTCTCCAAAAGTAGAATAGGAGGCAGAGCTTTCAACTATCAGGCTCCTCTCCTGTGGAATCATTTTCAAGTGTTGGTAAGGGATGCAGACATCCTCTCTACATTTAACATAGGCCTAAATCTTTCCTTTTTGATAAAGGTTATACTCTGCTGGCTCAAACTTCCCTTGGACCAGCCCCTAGTTATGCTGCTATAGGCCTAGAGGGAGGATTTCCCATGATGCACTGAGCTCTCCTCTCCTCCTTTCCTTCTCCATTTGTGCGTATTCATGCACCATTAATGCATCTTACTAATTGGCATTTTCCCTGGAGTGACCTTGGGTGACCTTTGGTTGTTGATCGTCTGCTGTTACTTTAGTCTAGCTTGACACCCACTGCTTCTACTATTATTATCAGTAATATTTGCCCACTGCTACCACTATTGCTATTAGTCATATTTTCTATTATTATTGTTATTATTGTTGTTGCTATGTTTCTCTGTGTGTCTCTCTCTCCTCTCCCCCTCCCTCTTTCTCTCCCAACCCAACCGGTCGAGGCAGATGGCCACCCACATAGAGCCTGGTTCTGCTCAGTGTTTTTTCCTGTTAAAGGGGAGTATTTCCTTGCTGCTGTTGCCAAGCGCTTGCTCATGGGGGAATGTTGGGTCTCTTCTCTAAATTAAAGAATGTGGTCTATACCTGCTCTATGTGAAAAGTGCCCTGAAATAACTTCTGTTGTGATCTAGCGCTATATAAAATAAATTGACAAAGTAACCAAAGAGTTCTAATTGATCTTAGGGAGTCTACTAAAAACAATTAGTCCCCCTACATGAACAAGTCAATAGCACCTGAGATGCTACATAGAAAGTGCAGCATTCATTTCATCACAGAATCCCCTCCCATGTGTCTGGCACACAATGGTAATCGATACTTGGAGAGTAGGGAAGGTGCCTCTGATTGATCAGGTGGTCATAGAGGATGAAATCAATGTGAACACTGACTAGATCATGAACTTTAGGAGTCATCCACAATAAGGGCACGTATTTGCATCTTTTGAATTCGGGATCACATATGTAATATTGGAATCAATCAATCAACCCCTTTAATTGGAATATAAAAAATGACAGGGATTTACTTTGATGACATCGGTTTTATATTGATAACTGACATTGTAAACACTGTACAGTGTAAACAGACATCATAATAAGAATCTGAAAATAAAACAGTAACCACAGAAAGGTCAGGATGACAAAGAATCTAAGTGTGTGAAATTGTAGAGCACATTATATTGGGATGTGTAATGTAAATTTTAGATCATACATCCCATGCCATTATTCAGTCTGTGATAATAAAATAAAACAAAATCATGAATTAATGTTATTACTTTCTGTATGGCTAAATCACCCTATTCTGATGGCTGAGTTTTGACTTGTTTATAGTCCAACTGAAATCACATTAAGTTGGCCCTTTTTGCAGTCAATGTGTTTTTTATCATATTTTTATTATTAAAACTAAGAAAAACAAGTCTTTGGAGAAATATCATAAATTCTACTTTTCATCTCAGTGGCAGGAGCAACACATTGTTGTCTGTATTTGATTAACAGCAACTGGGAGGCTGAGCCCCATTGCAGCCTATGAGCCATGGGCAGACAGTGTGTTGTTAACAGAAGATTGAAGAGTAAGGACATACCTATGGACCAAAGTGGCATGTTTATAAGTTACAAAAGAAGGAGACTTCAGCAGGAAATCTACTGCCTACAGTATAATGAACAGTGATGTCACTGCTTCATGAAAATATTGTTTAAAATAAAAAGATATGATTGGATGTATGGAAACAAGTAAATGACTAACTAATAGGGGGCACCATCATGAAACTGAAAAATATAAAACATAAATGTCTCCCTTTTGGTTTTTGATTTGTTCTCAAAGGGGCACACAGGAAATGTGATTTTCACATGCAGAGAAAAAATATAATCATTTCATAAACTGATAATGATAAATTGATAATTGCATTTAACAAAAAAAGCTATTCAAATATGTTTACTATTGAGCACAACATGGCTTGTTTTTAATATGATCAACAGCTATGATTAATGACCTATAATTAGCTTTAATTGACTAATTATATATTCCTGACGTCAATCACTGATGTAAAGAAATAATAAAAAAGAGAACCTCTGTAGTGTATACTAATTAATGCTAATTGTATTATGTAAATTAATACGTATCAAACATGGAACAGAAATAGAAACACACATAACCATGTGTGTATAATTTCCTTTTGCATTGCAACTGCAGAGACCTCAGTAAATACAGGTATGTTTACAGTTATCATGCTTTACCAATGACATCAAATCAAATACATAAGCAATAATAAGCATAAGCAATAATTTACAACTCTGATTCTATCACTGTTAACGGGCTAGGAAGGATTTGCTTCAGAACATTTATACTGCAGCTAGATGGATGGATTTATATAAATAAATTTGTATTGTGTTATAGTAAATATCCTCCATCCTACAAAAGACAGCTCAGATGCTGATTTTATTCATGATTGTTCAATGTCTTGAAGATCCTGTTGTCATGTGTCATTCTGCGTCCTTATTGTTTTGCTTGTGTGTGTGTGTGTGTGTATGTGTGAGTGTGTTTTATGTCTTTGTGTTCTAGGTGCAACTCACTGATGACTGACTGGGGACACCTGTGTGAGGATGTGGGCTGGGTCTATATAGGTGGCTCCTTCCCCTGCCCACACTTTCAACTCTCTGACACAAGACCCAGTTTTTTGTTTGTTTTCTTACTTTATTTTTTTTGTCTTTTGCATTTATTATTTTGCATCTAACCTGGGGGGTATTCCATGAAGCTGGCTAACGGGATACCCTGGCTTATTTCGATAAGCCTCGCTAATTTAAGTGAGAGTTCCGTTCCATCAAAGTGGCTTATATGAGTTGCAGCTCAGTAACCATGGTAACTTAGTCAGCAGAACTAGCCTGCTCTGTGGCAGGCTAATGGTCAAGCTTAGCTCAGCTGCGTGTCCAAAGAATGTCTGACGGACAGAAACACGCTTTCAAAAGACGGTTCCATCATGTCTTTTCACACTCGCAACCCTTTAATTTAAAAGCGTAGCATTTATGATTTAAGAAATAAAAGTGTGCCAGCATTATTTTGAAATGATTTATTTATTCATTCACTGATTTTGTTCAAACTGTGAAGACAAAAAGAAAATTAAATAAAGTCCAAACTATGACCTTCTGATGTGTTTAAATGTACACAGTGGTAACTGCTTATAGTGCTTACAGTTACAGTGATCAGCTGTTTATAGTGATCAGCTGTTTATCAAAAAGCTCTGAGACACAATCATTCATATACATTTATGCTGTTTAAATAAGTCACGTATAGGAAACAAGCAGTCTGCCTACAGTATTCATTCATTCTCTTCTCATACATCACGACATATGGAAAAACGTTTTAAACCACATAAATCTCTTTGTACTTTACTCCTGACACTTACTGAAATCATGACGGAGACAGAGTCGTTTTCTCTCCATGACAAACGTGTTCTCCCCGAAACGTATGACAATGGAAGATTTAAGTAAATTTCACCGCTTCATAAATGTGCACGCGGAATTTGAAACAGCTGTACTTGCATGACAAATAAAGAAAATGTTCTAATAATCATCTGCTTATAATGATATTTAACCCGGACAGACGTGATCATTATAAGCTGCTTCCACTGTACTTATATCCTTCTCCAGTTTACAGTTAATGTTAAACTTTCACTGATGATTGTAAATGGACATCAGAGAGGATGATAATGTTGGAAAGTTCTCTTTAATTGCTTACACTATAATTTTAAATATACATCTGATATTATCTTGCCTAGTGATAATATAACCAGTCATGATCTGAATGCTCGTTTATTAGCAAATAAAGATAAAACCATGTATAGGAAAAAGTGCTGCTCTTCACTTTCAACCTACAGAGTCATCAAGTCGGATGCGGGGATTGAACCCTCATCTATCTGGTTACTAACTTGCTTCTCTAACCGTTAGGCTATCACTACTCGTCTATAAGTAAACAAGTAATCTATCATCAGTTTAGTGTCCAGTCATCTCCTTCACCTTGTTAATTGCAGCCATTTTGCACCTTTTCGGTGAAAACTCCTTTATATTCTCCATATAATTTCATCAGCAGGTTTGTTTTGCTGCTGAGATGAACACCGCTCTAGTTTTCTCTCCTTTTTGCAACATTGTATCAGCTTTTCTACAATCGACTGTTCATGGCTGCTGATGTCCTCCATGCACGCGCGCACTTCAAGCTTATTTCAGTCTGGCTAGACTTAGCGTTGACTAGAAGCAGCTAAACTCCGTTAGTGGAACGGTTTGAGCCTCAAGTGAAAGTTGAAGTTAATTCAAGCCACGCTATATCACGTAAGCGCAGCTTTCTTTAGCTACTTTCATGGAATACCCCTCTGGTGTCATGCCTCTCCTTATGTTGTGGCTTTTGAGCTGGTCATAACGAACCTTTTAACATTTTGCTCTACAATTGCAGAAATTGAAAGTAACAAAATAATACTTGAGTAAAATAGTATGTACTTCAATAAAAGTACTCGTTCATCAAAAATCTATTCACTCACACTCTAATGTGTAATTAAATGTCCTTTAAATTAGCATTTGGCCTATATAGGGCAATAGTGTAGATATGGAACTTAATGAAGCATGGTTTTTCATAGAGTGTAACTGAAACTGAAATATCAATCTATTTTTTCCAGGCTCACAGCTTGAATACCTGGCCCAAGGTGCTCTGACACAGTGCATATTGTATTTGTTCAGTTGGACTGGATGCTTATCAAATTGTGAAATAGAATTTTTGGATCAATAAACAAATATATCCAAGGCGTTTTCAGTCAGATGACTGTAGCTTAAAACACCAATCACTTTGTATTGGAAAAAGTAGGTAAGGTGTCATCTTAAACTATTAAACTTTTCTCCTCTCTCTCCGTCTCTCGCTTTCTGTCTCTACCTACATATTGTATATTTCGCTCTCTTGCACACACACAAAAAGACACACTATACGCACAGCTAATGTGTAGTCAGGCTACTTTACAAAGGAGATTTTTTTCTCTCTCAATTTCTCTTTGGGTTTCCTCTTTCAAATTCCTCTTGTGTGTTTCCTATCCTTTCATGGTAGGTTGAGCTTTTCAGGCATTGTCAGGCTTGTTTAAATTTTTAACAAGCAGGGGGAAGAAACAAAGAGACTGAGACGAGGGGAGAGTCCCTCATCTGAAACCGAAGGTATATTTCCCATGAAATGTTGTGCAGTGACGTGGAATAGTCTTCCCCTTTTGTGTCTTCTGATGCCGTTGGCCCCTTTAACCAAATGGTGAATGCTATGCATGCTTCAGCTTTCAGTCTGGATTGGTCTACCAAGAATAACAATGCCCAGGTGGTTTAAACTGAGTGTGTTTCCTTCAATTTCTTTTAAATACAGCCCAGGTTGTCTCTTCTGTATTGAAGTATTTTGCCTTAGCTACTGTGCAGATAGTTCTGTGAGCTCAGTTTACTTGTGCTCTAGGGTGATAAAATCTCAATAAAAGGAATTATGCTAATCAGTAACAATTTTCCGTTATGCCCCGCATGCTTTCCTTGATTGAAATGTAATTGGATAAAATCATCAGCGAAGGATGTTGATCATGGCTGGCCCAGCAGAAACAGCATTGTGCTTCATGTTGTCTTCAACAAGGAGTCATCTAATTTTGTGACAGGTGTGAAGGTAATTGAACGCTGCCAGACATGAAAAGGAAGAGAAGATTAACAATAACAGAAAACAAACAGAGACAGCCATGCAAACCTGAAATTGACATTTGCACCAAACATGCTTACATAAATAAACCATAGATTATTTTTTTTTAGGTCTAAGGACATGGCCTAACAGTGGGGGGGGGGGGGGGGGGGCTACAATAATGGACCTACACATGGTGGTTATTTCAGAGGATGATTCCAGTAGGGTGAGACTCAATATGACTATAAAAGAAAATATGAATATAAAAGGGAAAACATTTTTGAATTTTATTCCTGGCAGTATAGAGAGAGTTTTCAAAAAACATTTAGACCTCCTTGTTGGAATATAAAATTTACAAAAAATAATTTAGCAGTTGATGTACTTGGACTCCATGTTTCTAAAATCTTGATTATAGCCATTCCAAAAGATATACATTGACAAATAACTTCTGACTCTGATGAAGACACAGTGGTGCAAAAACATTTGCACTTTTAAAGACTGCAAAGCAATGAATGTGCTCCCATCTTTTCTCTCTGATGATGACATCTAAAATTGTAAGATACTGACATACAAAGAGATATCAGGTCTTCATGTGCAGTGGAAGACACCCAGTCGTTACTCAACAAACACCTTCACTGTGCAGTCATTTTCAATTATGACTGCTTGCTTGCTTCTGAGACTTAATTGCAGCTAAAGGATATCATAATAGAAATAGAATAGAAGTCTATGATCCCTATGAGATGCATTTGAGAGGATGCCAATGTCAAATGAAACACAGGGAACTGGAGAGAGTTGGAAAACTGGCTCCATCTCCTGGAGGAGACACGAGATGGGGCTTTATTGAATACACTCCCACCTTCACATGTGTTCATTATGCTGTATGCTGTAAGGCATGCCTCACAGTTCATATATGACAACTACCAAGATTTTGCTATGGCAACTTTTAGTCAGAAAGAGAGGTGACTTATTGCTTCTTGTTGGAGGTATTGCAACATTGCTGGCATAAAGTGTTTATTCCCTGCTGTAGGCATCTATACTTAACATATGCCCTGTTAGTGTTTTTATATGTTGTACAAAATGCTCCTATAATTGAATAAAGGGCTATATTAATGTGGAGCATCCAAAGGAAATCACAAGATAAAAAAGTTAACCAACAATAAATCCAGAGAACTTCACATGCTAACAAACCAATATTTTACAAACCCCATTCAGGAGAGTTCTATTTAAAAGGCTGCACAGCAAATAGAAAATAATAAACTATAGTACTGGTCCATCTACTTCCATTTGTCTGGTGATGTCTGCAGGTGCAGTAAAGCATGAATTGGTCATCCATGACCAGTAATCATGTCCTCTCTAGTAGACTGTGCTGCTGGGAAATAATACAAAGAATAGAAAAGAGCTATGAAATCCTGGAATTACCACAGCTTGCTTGTCACAATCCAATTACTTTGTCTATGTTTGCAGTGGATCTCCATCCTTCCTCTCTCAGTTTCAATTCATTTCCTGAGGTTAACACTGTATTTATTTTTGACCAACCTGAACTTGAATACGTCACAAACGTAAAATTGGAGGGGGAAAAAAAGAAATATTAAATTTTCACACATATTAAAATGTCAACACTTTGATGCCTGAAATGATATATGCTCCACAGCTCATGAATACAGCATTGCCCTGTGTGGCTTCCAACATATTGGATTTTCCAGTGAGGAAGCCATTTGGTCGGGTTTAGAAAACAAGGACTGATCCTTATTGTGCATCTTAAGCTGGTCCCTCTCCCTTAAATGAATTCGTTTAACAAGCACTTCTTGAGGGTTTGTGTGCCAAGAAACACTGAGTTACATCTGTTCCACAATGCCTCTGCCACAGTCCAAATTTAGCTGAATAGCTGGAAGGGAAAGTGCTCTCCAAGCTAGTTCAGGACCTGACATGGAGGTGTTCCAAACTACAAAGCACGACCACAACCACATTTCTCTCCTTTGAGAAACAAAGAGTACAATATTTGCTCACCCATGACACAAAATTACTACACTATGTCTGTGGGGGTTTAAAGGCTTACTGTATTGATTCAGTTTTTTTCTTTAGTGTTGTAAATTTTTGTTTTACAGAGCTCATTTTGCAGCCCATGTTTTAGAAGAGCCCCCCCAGTGTCTTGAAGCTCCCAGAGTCTTATCATTTGGTTACTGATGTCCAATTCACTTGTGTCACGATTTGTGAGCATAATACATAAATTTCCTTTTGTTGTGAAGCGTTTTTAAAAGACCCTTGGGTCTTTGTCTCTCTTACAAAATTAGCATTTCTTTCATTCTTTCAGTTTCATGTACATGCAAATAAACTAAACTAAATTAAATATATTATAATAACAGGAATAAAGCACCGACATGCATATCAGCACTGAGCACCCGCTGCGTGTTTATTCCCTTACGTGGTCTTAGCTTGTTTGCTAGTTTATTGTCACAACATTTTCTGAATAAAATAACTGTTTATGCACAAAAATTAATATTATTTGCCTAAACTAAAATGCTTTAAAGTCACATGTACGAAGAAAACAAGATGTTGTGTTGTTAATAGGAAATTCTAGATACATGCTGTATGTCCATATGGTTGTGCGCTAATGATACTTGCAGAGGTGTAAATGGCTGTAACCAAGAGAAACTAGCTTCCTAGCATACTGGCAGAGGCGTAAAAGGGATACTTCATTTGCCTCCAAATTTCACTTGAACCCACTCAGCTATCATGGCTGTCGATGTCAGGCAGCCAGTACCATGGCTGTTCACCTTGAGGGATCCCTGGGAGATTGGCTTCTCTGGAGCTAACTGATATGGACTGGAGCCTAATTTCCTTTTGGCTAATTAGCTTGGCTACAATACCAGTGGCAGTCCTTATCAGCCTCCAAGCCTTCTGCTCTCTGTCTGTTTGTTTTATTTCTTCTTCTTTCTTTTTTTTAAGGTCTAGAGCACAGTAAGATAGCATGCAAAAAAGTTGACAATGACAAGCTTCTATTTGAATGTGCTTGATAACAAAGGTTATGTATTCACGAAGCATAGAAGCATGGACTCAACATATTGATCTTACATTTCACCGAGACACATTATGTAAAACTATTTAATATAAAGCCCTAAAGCGCTCCACAGAGATTTATTGTCAATGTGGTAAAATATCAGCAGAATGTTAATTGAAAATATTAAGCACAGAAAAATACGTATCTCATAACATTTCCTACACATTGGACAAGCTAAGCCTGTTAGCTTAGTTTGTCATAAAGGCTAGGAAGAGGAAATGCCAGCCTAGCTTTGTCTAAATGTGACACAATGGCATCTTGTATGAATTAGAAATAGCTCTCAGTGTGACCCAGTACAGTTAAACAGCACCCCAAACCTACAAAAGGACCATCAAATAAACTGCTTGTGCTGTATATGTTTGATCTAAGTGCACTTAATAAACTGGCACGTGAGTGTATTTTGTTGTTCATTTCTAAATATTTTCTTCCGTATTCTTTACATGCATTTGTTGTATTGAGACATTGGATTTTTTCTGTACTTTAATGTTTTCTATTTTCTGTTTTGAAGTACATTACTGCCACATAAAAGGTATTTACAATGGATAGGGGAAATGCAAATCAAGTAAAAATCCTGCAAATAGACTGTTAGTAGTGTTTGCATGGCATGAATTTTAGTTGGAGAATATTTGACTTTATTATTGGGTCACTGCAGGTAAATATGATATTATTATTACTATATTATTTTTCCTCTATCATACTGACACAGTTCCTTAGACATTTTACTGTTTTTTAGTTGCAGTGATAAACACGTTGATAAGGTTATCTACTTCAGACACATTAGTTAAATGTTTTTTTTTATCATTTGTTAAATGAGTGGGTAACTGAATTTTGCAGGACAAATGAATTGTTGTTCTGTTCAGTATAAAATGGAGTGGTGATTTCCCTTGGGAGAAATGCAACAGTGGTTCAAAAGAATGTGCTTCAGCATTTGAGAAAAACTGTATAACCAAAAATTTTATGTAAATTAGGTATGTGGCCTGTATTTGTATTATTGAGGCAGCAAAATTATTTGTATTTGTATTTGATTAAAAGTGGAAAAAGGCTAAAAAATCCTGTTTCTGTTTTTGTTTTTATTACGTTTTTAATTTTAGAAAATTGAAGTATTACAAAAACAGGACTCTTGCAGATCATAGATGACTGTGCTGACTGCTGAGCTTAAAATTTACTCATCGTCTCATAGCAGACAGACCTCTACCTATTTATACACCCATAACACAGAGACAGCACAGTGTGTAACATGTAGTGAAGAACTTCAAAGGTGATTATTGCTTTGCACTTTTTATTTATTGCCTATTTTTTACAACCCAACTTTTGTGGAAAGGAGAAGGGGAACAACAGGTCATGGAAAGTCCCTTGGGAGCACTTTGCATGTGTCAGCAGCTCAGCTTCATCTTTGGGGAACACCCCCAACTCCAGGGGAGGAGGTTCAAATTAGGAAATGCGCCTCATGTAGCAGGTGGATGTGACTTCCCTTACTGAGACCTGCTGATAGACACTAGAGCAGAGGAGAGAGACTGAGATGCTGATGTAACTGACCTACACACTGGTATCTGATCTGTTTTTTTTTCTTCCCAGAAAAAAATTTTTAAAAAATAAAAATATTTTATGAAACAAATATTCATTACAAAACACTATGTGTTAATAACATATTTGTCACAATCCTAATGTAAATGTTTTAGTGTCCTAATGTAAATGATAAAAAATAATTAAAAAAACTCCTGCACCACCTTCTATCTTACACCCAAGCCAGGTTTCTACACACAGTACTTGACCCCTGATTAGCTTTTCATGCACAAAGATTATTTCTAAATGTTGCATTTGTCTTCCTTCTGACCGCTTGCCAACTATTGCATCTCGACTGAAATGCACCCACTGTGCGAAAACAGTTATTGTGTGAATTTTCTTCAGTGTGCAGGATATCTTCAGCAAACCTTATTCTAATTCATGTAATCCTCAGAGATGGCGCAGGCCCAGCATGCAGCCATTCAGAATGCACCAGTGCCCTCAAATGCCTCCTCAGTCCCAGAACACAGACAGTGAGGGCCTTAGGGTAATTTCACACTCTGTTATGATTTTGTTTGGAAATAATATGGGTTTGGAGAGAAGTTCGGGTTGACTTCAGAGAAAAAAAAGAACACTGTTGTTCCTGGAATTGTACTTTATGCAAGTGTAGCTTTGATATTCTAGAAAGACCAGAACCTATCAAATAAATGCAAATGTGTTTGCATATTAAGCAGAAAAATTACAGTGATTATAGCTGCGCAGTAACAATAAAGCTTTGTTCTTAGTATTAACACCTGGCATTAGATAAGCAACCATTCTGCACAATCTAATGAAACTGAAGAAAATGTCTTTTTACAATGAGAGCCAATTACTGTGCTCTGTGCTGCACGTTTCATGATGGCAAGAAAAATTGACAAAACGCATTTGAAGGAAAGCACCTGGCAAACACAGATTTTATAATGTCTCTTTAATGTGTTCCTTTGGAACATTTGGCTGCAGGGCATCACAGTATGACACATGTATGTACACAATAATAGCTTCCATGACCATTAAACTTTAATAGGCGCACGTACGTTACTAATGCAGTTAAACCAGCTGCAGGTTTCCCTTTGTCCCAGACCACCAGACTCACATATTAAATTTCCAAACTAGATTCATTTGCACAGACATGACCAATGGCTTTAATGTGGTAATGCATCATAGGTCACTGTACTGTTATGGTGGTAGGAAGAATGACTGTGGTCACAATTACGTGACTAGCTTGCTGTTAGCCTGGCAAACAACACAGAATTACCACCAAGCAAAGGATGTCAAGGCAACCTAATGCTCTGTCATTGAAACCCATCTCAATTAAGCTGAAACTGGACAGATGCCTGGGAGTTGAATGATTGGTTCTTCCCTTCCCCTCTCAGTGTGGGGATGTTCCCATTTTCCCAGTGGAAAAACTGGGGATGTTACAATAAGGAGCTCTAAATTGAGTTTCTCTGTGCTGTTCAATAAAAGGAAGGGAGTTACTAACTCTTGAATGCACAAGGCAACACCTCCCTGTTGTGATAATAGCTTCAGTATAATGTGTACAGTTATTAACTATTTCATTTGATTATTGTTTTACTATTTCAGAAGTAAGTGCTGTTATGCGAATGGAGTTATACTGAAATAACAGTCAATTTTATATAACCAGGCTACCCATTTTCTCCATTACTATCAATAATTTAATAATAATGTTCTTAAAGGTTTATTATAACTGGGGTTTTATAAAACTGTACTCACTCAAACTAATTGCTGCCAACCTGGGAATGCAGCAACATCACTAAAAATAGTAAAGTGGCAAGAAACACGAGTGGCTAAATATTAAATAATCATACATGTTCTAAACAGATAGTTTTGCTAGATTAGGTACCACCTTATTTGGAGGTAAAAAAAAAAGAAGGCCCCAAAATAATACCATGAGCAGGGCACAAAATTAGCACCAACCACCAGCCAAATGCTGGTAAAATCTGCAGGTGGCTGGTAGATTTGCTTCATTCACCAGCCAAAAAACCAATAGTAATCTATTGAGTGGCTGGTAAAATTTGAACATTCACCAGTAATTTGGCCAGTGGACAAAAAAAATAATTTTGCATTATGACTTGAACCAGGAAGACATGATGGATGTTTATAAAAGAGAGTTTTCGTTTACAACCTGTGTGATCCTCTAACCTTGCCTTACCCTGTTTGATCTATTTTTAGAAATATTGGTTCATTCTGAGATTTAAACGATTACAGTAAATACAGTGTTACTAGAACAAATTGCTCAAGCCACAGAAATAAAACACAAGTTGTAAGGAACCATAGTTTTCCTCTGAGTAATCAATGGTGTGTGGTGTAGAATAAAAAAGATCACAACTCAGAAGCTAAATACCAAATACCCAGTTCTCTGTATAATCCTTTTTTTCCTCATCACTTGTCCATAATTGCATGTTTCAGTATGGATTATCCTACTTAGTCCATGGCAGCTTGCCAGTGATCAAACTACAAATATTGCGTAGCCATAATTTTGGGCAGTATGCTCTTTGAATTAATCTTTAAACTGTTATTTCAATTTTGGAATTATTATTATTATTCTTCCAATTATTATGATTATTCAAAGAAATGATGAGGCTGAAACACATTTTCTTTAAGCTGTAAGTATTGATTTACAATGATGAAGGAACTATAAAACAGACATGCAGCTATCTGAAAATAATGTACACCCTCCAGCCAATCAGAACAGTGTATCTGTCGCCACGGTGTAAAACCAGTTTACTGTAAAATCATTTAGAGAAGTAGTTTACTATGTTCCTTAAGTTTTTATAATAACAATGTATCAAATGACGGTGCGTGATGACAGATGTGATGCTTGTAGTGATGAACCTACAGAGAATTACCACCTGACTCTGCAGCTCCCTCTTTCTTTGTGGAGCTTCATAACAAGTTTCAGCTCAATGTTTAACTGTCCAGCCACAGTTTTACTGTTTTGGTTGACTCTCCTCACTCTCATGGTGTCATTTTTGGATGCAGCAGTCAGTTGTTTTCAAAGCAACCAACTATAAACTACCAGCTCAGTAGCGAACAGCAAACTGACACAGTTAGTGATAAGCTGGTGAATCTAGTAGAGCATTTAGCAGCTAGAGAAACAGATATTTCCCTCAGGAATTGATAGATACCAAAAACTAGGCTAGGGACAGACAGAAACACTACTCCAAATGAAAGATAATGTTGCTCCATAATTGCTGGATGTGTAAATACACAAACAGACTGTTTGCTAGCAAGTCTGCCGTATCAACTGAAAAGGTTAAGATATGTTAGTGTTGTGTTCACAATTTGTTTCTGCTGCCCCCAAGTGGCCAAAAAACCTTTTAATGCCAATTTAAAAGTCAACAATAATAATAATAATTTACATAACACATAAATGCTTTATAATAAATAACAACAGTAACACTAGTAACACTACATATAAAAACAGTGTTACAATAGAAGAAAGCAGTGAAAATAGGGCTTTATATAAAGGTGAGTTTTAAGAAGGGATTTTAAAGATATACTGGTTTGGCCACAGCCTGAGATTCTTAGGCAGGGAGTCACCTAACTGAGGGAGATGTGATGATTCAGAATAGAGTTGTATGAAGTGTTCACTCTGTCATGACTCAAAATAGAGGTAAATAATGTGGGGAGACAGAGTAGCAGGGACCTCTACATGTGTGGCACTCTCCTAGTGAAACTCCCCACTGTCTAGTGAAAGGCAGTGGCTGGCAGGTCCACATGCATTAGAGGAGGCAAATGGCAGTCTGCACCCTGCCAAGGCTTACAGAGGGGCTGGCAGTGATAGGGTCTGAGCTTCACATTGGGAATTGGTGACAAACATCTTCATAATTTTCTTGGAAATTGCGCTATAAATGAAATAAATAGTTATTTTGCTCACAGCCAAGACAGATGCACTGAGGTCTTGCTGATGCTGAAAGTCAAAGCTATAACTGGTCAGATTGTTAAGAGCTATTTTCAGATGGCTGTAGTGATGCCACACAGATGCCACAGAAGTTAGGTGGCTTCCAGGAAGTACATTTTCAATTCCACACATTTCTTCACTGCAACTGGCTGATAGGTAGACCTTATCAGATATCAGATATAAGGAGGACTGTTTCACTCTATTGGCTCCAGAATCTTAATCACAGCCTGGGTGTTGTTGTATTTTTCCCTCAAGATGTTTAACACTTCACTTCCTTTGGATGAATTCCATAAACAACATCTGTCATCCATGCTGCTTCTTGACCAAATTTGCAAGCTAAAATATTACAAGTTACCATCAGTAAATAATAATAACATGAAATAATTCTCTTTTGTAAATCATGTAAAACATGATTTTTCTTCAACACGTATAAATGAATCTTTGAATCACAATTTCCACATTTCAATAATGACCTTAATTAATATAATGAGACACATTAGTCAAGTACATGAAGGAACTTACATACAAGTGAGAACTATGTCTTGAACAAGGATTATTTAAGTTTAGTCAGTGTGACCATTCAACCATTTGAAACCATTTGTTTAGACTCTTAAAGGGAAATTATTTCTTTGTCTAAACAAATTAAAGGTAAATTCACATAAATTGAAAAGATTCAACATGTGCTTCTCAGTAAAAAAAAATATAGATCTCTTTAAAGGTTTACTTGAAAAGCAACATCTTTTGTTGCATCATTTTTCCTGTAATCTTGCCACTATATGTCTGTAATAAATCAATCAATTTGGAAGCGACAGCAGTTTCCAGTCTGGCACATTGAAATGTGAAGGGGTTAGTAAAGTTTACTTTTAGACCACATGCTGTACTGCCTTTCATAAAGGCATCCAGCCTTTCTATGGTTCACTTCACTCTCTTGATCTCCTGTTTGACCTTTCTTGCTCATGGAATTTCTACATCATTCTCTACCTGCCTGATAATGGTTTTCAAAAGAGTCACTATTGCTGAAAGGGCAGAAATTATGTTTTACCCTTAATGGTTTCACTGGAGAAAAAGTGAGGAGCGTTCAGAGGAAGTTCTGCTGGAAGTGGAAGTGTACTACCCTCAGAAAGCAAAATCATCTAATGGGCTCTACCTTTCAGACAAAGGGCAAACATAGATGTAATCAAAAGATGGATTTTCTAGTTCAACACAAGCTTCTTTTATGTCTTTTGCAACATTTTTTTTACACAGCACCTAATGGCCACAGAAAATTATTAATTCATACAGTATATTAATTGATATTCAACATAACATATAATACTATGAAACATATGCCAATTTAAATTCACACATTGTTAAGACATTGTATTTCATGCCATTTAAAGAATGACTTTGGCTCCTGAGAGCTTGTTTGCTCGTAAAACAATGAAGTGAAGCTTCTGTTTACAGCTCAATTTGTATAGACTTTAAATTGAATTACTTTTCTTTATTGTATGTAAAAGGTAATAACTTGTTAGGAGCGAGCAGCATGTAATTAAATGTTGCCTCCTCTTACGACTGTTTAATCTGTCGGTGCTCGCATTTATTGAAGAACATTTATGGTACATTTGTCAGTGCTGTATTGTATTTAAGTGGTAGTAAAAACCTGATCAAACCAGGAAGAGATAGATAGATAGATAGATAGATAGATAGATAGATAGATAGATAGATAGATAGATAGATAGATAGATAGATAGATAGATAGATAGATAGCATACACCATAAATATAATAAAATCTAAACATACAATATACATTAGACAAGTGTGCAAAGTTGTTGAGGTTTTAAAAATGCATTGAGGTAGAATAGGAGCATAAAGATGTGCAAATTCACCATGTGCAGAGTTATTGAAGGAATGGAGCCATCCAACAGAGATAAAAGCTCTGCTATGTTTAGTGCACTCGTGTATTAACTTTAATGTGTGCAGCTACAAGCAAGTGGAAAGTTCTGAGTCTGTGTTTAGCAGAACACATGCAGCTGTTATAGTTTTTTATTACTATAAACCTCTTTCCCAGTGGTGGAATGTAACTAAGTATATTTACTCAAGTACTCTATTTAAATACAGTTCTGAAGTACTTTTACTTTATTTGAGTATTCCCATATACTACTTTTATATTTCTAATTCATTTAGATCACTTTGTAGAGATCTGTCTTTTTCTGTTGATCAGTGTAAACAACATTAAATCCTCTTTGATTCAATGTTTTAAGACAACAAAACATGACAAATTCCAAGAGTGGTGAATCATTTTTACAGGTTCTGTAATTGGTATACAATATATATAATTATATGAAGCTGTCAGACATCCAAACTACAAATTTTAGCCATCAAAAGCTATCATAAGAATTTGAAGACACCAGATTTTTGATCGTTGTATTATACTTATTTATCAAGACAGTGTACAGTTTTTAACATAAATGATGCACTGTACCAGATTTAGCTTTGACTAATTTTCATCTACAGTCCCTTATAATTAAAACACACAGAATACATTATACAAAATACAACATACAAAGCTACACACAGTAGCACTTCATATACACCCACAATGTCAACTAGAAATTAATAATGTAAACTTGTCAAATTAAAAGAAAAATTATTTGTGTTAATGAGAAGACCATAGATGAAATTTAGATTTAGTGGTTCTACCTATGACCTATTGCGTGATTGCCAAAGAAAGGGCTACTGATTTTATCTAGTCCTCAAGAAAGACATGCACACATAGAGACATGAACTCAGACATACACAAGGAAACAGTCTGTGGATAAAAGAAAAGTGAGCATCCTCAAGAGGCAGAGACCTGTGCACCTGTCATTTCAATTCTGTCCATCCTTTGGTGATGCTTTAGTTCCCACTCTTGTACAATTTGACCAAGCAGTCAGTCATGAGGTCTGTACCCTCACGGGATGACAGGGTGACCTGGTGGTTAGAGGCCATCCCATATCCGAAAGGCTACAGCTGCTGCATCTACTGTTACCCATGTGTCAAAGTGGACTTGAGTTAGACATTGAAATATTACTTACTTCTCTAGCATGGCATCCTGCTGACCATGCACTGTTCCCCTTGTAATTTTAAACTGTGTTAACTTTCCTTGTGAGGCTCAGAGCAAGCACTTGCTTCATAGAACTTTTCTTTTTTGTTGGAATGAGTTTTGTCTCAAATCTGTTTGCGTTTTTTTAAACCTCTGGAGTCCCCTGTTATCTTACCAAATCCCTTCATTTCATATAAAGAAAATACAACAACCACAACAACAAATTGATTTAAATGTTTTTTTTTTTATTCTCCTTCTCCTCTGTTGTAGTTCATTTGTACTTGCCAAAAAAGTGATTCACATTTGTGACTACAGTGTTTCTTATCCCTTCTCCACCCCAGTAGATTTGTCGTAGAATACTATACTTTTCCTCCTGTCCAGATTAATTTTTAATTCTTAAAATTAATTAAAGTAAGCTGAGTTGTGTGTTTTAAAATCCCTATTGTGCATTGTTAAAAAAAAGCAAATGACCCTGGAGGAAAGAGCTTGTGTTGCTTCAGAAAATTAAATTGCTTGCTTAAACACACAAAACCAACTAATAAATAATAAATAAATTCTTTTTGAATATGAATAACTTCCTTCACTACAATCAGTCTGTTACACTTGATATTAATAATGCCCCATTTTTTCACTGCATTACATCTAATTGGTAATATTGTCAGGCACTCATGGGGGGTTGGAGGTTCGGCAAATGTATTCCACCACCAAAGGCTTTCTGGAGCAGACAAAATTTCCAGTGATGAGAAGCTTGGAAATTTGTCTTAAGCCAGCTGCAAGAGGATAAAATTGTGCAGATTTTGTACACTGTTATTAGCTGTACACTGGTTAGACACAAATTTGAATTTCTTAATTTATTTGTACAGTATCAGATCATGAAATTTCTGCTGAAGAAGACTCATTTTAAATAGAGGTGCCAAATATTCATATGTTGTTTGTTATCAATTATAACATGAGAGATTTTCTGGTAGTGCATCTGTTTAATGGGTATTTTGCCACATTGGCACTTTTTCTGGTATCTGAGAAAAGCAAATGTACAGAAAGTGTTTTGTGTTAAAGTGGGAAACAAATCCTTGAATTGTAGAAAATCACTTGTGTAAAGTGACTTCAGCAGTGACCACATTGTATTACCCTTAAACTGCACAGCAGATACGGTACTTCATGAGATCTGTAAGGCCCCAGGATCAGTGGCAGAATTAAGGCATTGCACGGTACCTTCCAAGGCCAACACAAGCAGACACTTAGCGCCTGCAGAACAGTCATGATATACTCTCGAATGGTCTTTCATGCTCTTGTAGCTCCGTAACCTTCACCTCTCAGAATGCCTGAGGAGGAAGGATAGTGTTTCATGTTAACAGCCCAGAGTTCAACTGTATGCCACCTAAAAATCAAAAGCCTCAGAATCAGAGCACGTGCAGTCCTCTCTGATATTGACTCAAGTGCTCCAGGTTCACAAATAGAAGTTAAAATGTGAATATCTTGGAGGAGGAAGAAAAGGCAAAAAATAAATTTGAGGTTATATTGTAGGTTCCTGTAGGTCATTGTGTTTTTTGAACTAGTAAGTCATAGCTTGTAAAAAATAAATAAAAATAGTGACAGAACAGTATGCTGTATGATTGTTCAGTTTCTAATTGTGTTCTGCAAACAAGTTAGCTGATGTACAATATCAGCAGAAGGTCCTGAAACAGAACCATGGTACTTACATTAACTAGAAAACCATTTCCTTATGACACAAATTGCATTCAGGGTGCCTAAATGGATATTTTTTCTGATTGATGACAATGTGCCCTTTAATATAATAAAGCTTATTTGGGTGTGAAATACAACACATCATTTCTATGAGTCCACAAATCCTATCTACTGCTTCAGTGAGCTCCACTGCCAATGGAGCAGCTCTGGGTTTTCTCTCTTCATCACATCACAAATTAGAGCCTCAGTTCTACTGTAGCTTGAGGATTGAATTGCTTAAGCTAAGAAATAACATAGAAATTCTGGTTGAGTGTTCATCAGATTGCCGCTCCTCAAATATACCAAGAGCAACAAATATCAGGACCACCTGCTCTTGCCATGAAGTAGACTGATAAGGTGGAGGTTATGATCTTTAATTGATTTCACTCCCATTTCACTCATGAAGGGAGATGTAGATGGAATTTTAAGCCTGGTGACATGGTGGGAAAAGACTACAACATTAGCAAGATGTGTTAATATTTTGTGGAGTCAAGATAGGTGAAAGCAAATGATTAGACCTGCATGGGAGGAAACAGATCTTGGAAATGATTTGTTGGATTTTTTCAACCTTCTATCTGCAATTCATTTTTTTGCTCTTAAGTATATTAGGCTACAATAGCAGCATTCGTCCACAAAACCACAAAATAGGTGCTGGATACAATAAATAAATAGATGAATAAATGAGAACGCCATATAAAGGTACTCACACCCTAGAATCAGAGCTCCCTTAAGATTCTATTAGCAATATTTTGACCTAACACAGATGATGTCCTGAGAAAGACCCAATACAGGTCTTTTCTTCATCAGCGGAAGACCTGTTTTGGGTTGAAATGCTGCTAATAAAAGCTTGTGGGAACTCTTGAGTGTGTGGCACTTTTTTGTTATTGTAATCTTGCTATAATGCATCAAATGGCAGTCATCAGACATATAAATCAGACATTTGATACATGTATGTATAATGTCATTCTTGTTTTAAAATTTAAAATGATATATTTCTTCACAGCTGTTCCCATATTATTGTAAATTAGTATATTTTAGTATGCTATAGGGCTATAGGGTTGGTTCAGACATTCATGCCCTCATCAGGATGAACTATAATAACTATGGTGATTCTCTTACTTTTCATCTACTGCATCATCAGGTCAAAATTTAGATTTGATACTTTGTGACTAAATGCTTTATTCTTCATGCTTTGGTGGTTTGTGTTTGGGGCTAATTAGCCAATGTTAACATGCTAACACTCTACACTAAGACGATGAACATGGTAAACATTATACCTTATTAACATCAGCCTGTCATTGTGCATTAGCATGTAGCTCAAAGCAGCGCCAGAGGCCATTCATTCAGCCAACGCCATTGCATTATTGCACAAATAATATATTATGAGTCTAATATTTAAAGATATTCTAAGGTCAAAAATGAACTTTGAAACTCAACTTTTCAGGCAACAAGAAGTCCAGAAGTCCTCAGAAGAAAAAATGGAAAATACAAACATCTACAATTTCCACTACAAATGGGCAACTCCATCTACTGTTGACAGTTTATTATTGTTATTATTATTATTATTATTATTATTATTATTATTATTATTATTATTATTATTATTATTATTATTAGTAGTAGTAGTAGTAGTAGTAGTATTGCCCCCCCCCCACAGAAAGTTATTCAGGTGTCTTACTGTACAACAAAACAGTGCAACTTAGTATGCTGCATGACATCTTTGTGGACTGCCTCATTATGCCTAATGCATCACGTAAACACAGTGCTTCATATTAAACATTCCAAAACAAACAAACAAAAAAAAACATAGTGGTTGCTGCTCATAAAGAGGCGACATGAACAGACTCTTAATACACCAGATGCACCCTCAAGTGAGTAGGGACATAATCAGTGAGATGTCCCTCCCCACACACACTTTCAACTCCACCATCTGGCTGATACTACAGGTGGTTCAGAGGAAAGTCAAAATATTTCAACCATCACTTCTCCCCCCTCAAGCTATGCCAGTCCTCATCTGTCATTGTAAATTTTTATTATATGTTATTTCAGCTATAATGATATCATTACAATCATGTCAAATGGTTGATTGTGGGTTTTTGGAAGCAAAATAAAAATACACCTGATAAAAATGATTAAAAAAAATGAGCTTATCTATGGACATGTGCACAAATTTCTTCCAAAAAAAACCCTCAATAAACATATTGTACAGAATAAACATATGTCCAGTTTCTGTATGTGAGATAAAACAACACAAAAGGGAAACAAATGTATATCTGAAGATACAAGTAATCTCCCCTGCTCTGGTCTGGTTGCCTTTCATTTGAGATCAGGCAAAGAATCGAATGTGAAGCAATTGTATATTATTATTCTTCCAACAGTGAGATTACATTATTTTGGCTTTAGATAACATTCGAGGTGATGCAGCCCAAGATACATTTACTCAAATCCAAAGATATGCAATGGACAACGAGAGCAGTCTACAGCTATGCTACTGACAGTAAATTGTTATATTAAGTATTGGACAGATTGAAATTTTTACCTGATAGATGAAAAGCCAGTGGGTCCAAACACAAAACAAATTCAATGAACATGTTCACCACATTGTAGGCGTTTCACTCTGAACCACGAATGTAAACCTACTGGTGGCACAACAGCCAGCTGGAAAAGCCAGGGAATTACCACAATCATTATATGGTTCATCCTCTGAGAACCAAGGATATCTGTAACGTATTTCAATCCATACCAATAGTTGATAATCCAAAGTTACCAACTGACATTGCCATCCCTCAACACAAATTTTACTGTGTATTGTCTTGTAATGGTGTACTGATTCATATATAGAGGTAAATTTTCTTCTACACATATTTTCTCAGGTTGTGTGCACAGTACAAATATAGATATTTGTATGATAAATTCACACTGAGACAAGAACTCCAGACACCTAAAACAAATATTTAAGATGCACTTTTGAACTGTTTCAGCTGATTTGAAATTGCATTGAAAGAGAACACAACATGAGCTTACGTACAAAGAAACAAACAAATATGATGAAAGGAGAAAAGACGCTTAAAAGTCTTCTCTGTGATCCTTTAAAACTATGCAGTATATCCTTTTGTAATGTGTTTACAAAAGGTTGAGACAGTGTTACACAACCACACAGTCCCACACACAAGATTAGACTAACTGAAAATTGGCCCTTAACTGAAGCAAAGTCTAAAGGAGGGAGAGATAGGAAAAAGAAGAGAGACAGAGGGACAAAGAGAAAGAGATAGCATGAGACAGAGAAAAGACGAGGCAATGAGTGTGAGAGAGCTAGAGATTTGGACTTGCTACCTAATACATTGTGAAAGATATCTCTCTATTAGCATAAAATTAGAATGGTGAAGGGTTGCCTCTGCTTGAGGGATTGTCTGAGATCAGCTTAATCTCCAAGTGCCAGCAAATCTGATGACTCCCCCAAAGTTTAATCATGCCACCAGGGCAAGAGAGGACCTGGCGAGTACCAAATGACACACTGGGGTATCCACTCCAGCAAACTGGGTTCTTTATGAGCACCACATGATCCTGCAATGCCTTGCACAACATGACATTCGAGTTTGAATGTGTAGACTGGCTTCCCTAAATGTTAGAAGTTCCATAACATCAAGTGACACCTATGATTTTTTTTTTATCTCATCATTTTCACAGAACATATCGTATGCTTTTGTCATAAAACAGTACAGGTGTTCTTTTTTCCAGCTGCAAATTCACCAGGGAGGCCACGATCACAACAGCAGTAGAGCACATTAGTAGAGTTTGATTTTACAGTTTTGTAAGACATTTGTGTCCCCTGGAGTTTTTACATGAATACTAAATATTTTTTTAAATTAAATTATTTAAAATGTTTTGCCTCAGGTCAGTACTAATATATTGCTAGAATACTAACGGTTATTTAAAAGTTAATAAAATTCAAATCAGATAATGTGTTTTGGACCTGCTCAGTTTTTGTTTTTTTTTTGTTTTTTTTGCCCAATAATTGAATGACATTTCCATTTCCATAGGTGTTAGGTTTCTGTTCTTACAAAGAGCAACTTGGAAATTTCACACAATGTGTTTATCATTAATTGTCTTTTTCTTAGTCCTTTGCAATTCCATAGAACAAGAAGTGGCATTACATCAGAATTATCTACAGACAAGTCCTCATGAATCCTTTTTTTTCCTTCTTTCTGGCCTGGGGGTTCTTAGTTTGCATTCAAGGTCCAGTAAGACATGTTTGATCTTTACAATACAAGTGCCAGTAAAAGTTAAGCCTGAAGATTTAAATTCACTCTAAAATTCATCCTCTCTCCCCAAGAACAATACCTCTGTAAGCTCCAACACTTTGTGCACTTCAAAGGCCTTAAAACTGGGGCTTCTTTGTGCTTAAAACAAAGAAGGCCGTGCTTTCTTTCAGGTTTTGGAGGGCAATATCAACAGAAAACCTCTAAAGCATTACAACAAAACTCTACAGAAAAATTCACCTGGAAAAGTTTTTACTTTTTTCTCAGATTCTACTGCAAAGTTGTTGAAACAAACGACTGTACGGCTTGAGCCTAGACAAAGCTTGTAAAAAGCGCAGGGAGTAAGCGAATGTGCCCCGTCTTATCATCTGCTGCCACTGCACAGATTAGTGCTGAACGGAATAGAAAAAGGTTGTGAAGAAGAAAAAAAAGGGAATAAAAGCTGCTCTCCAGTATTAGAACAGACAGTTGCATTAGCTTTCTAATAAGAAGAGACAGAGCAATACTGAGCCCTGAAAAAGGGAGAGAGAAGCGTTTCCTCGCTCCTCGCTGGGTCCTCCACCCACCCACCCACCCCCTCCCTCCCCTGTTCCCACCCACCCACAGTGTTTTGCTCTCCACCCACATTTTCTCCTCCGTCCTTTCTACTTAAATCAGATAGCGTGTGTAGCAGGAGAAACATGTCATAGGTTTAACTCATACAGTATTAATTATACTCCCATCCTCTGACCTGCTTGTACCGATAATCTACTTCCCACAACCCTGCTCTCTGAATGGAGGCTCTTATCGTTACTAAAGTTGAACCCTTTAGCATCTGCTGCGTCCTGTTGCCATGTGATCCCCTTTGTCCTGTAGGCCCAGATGATTTATGAGGCTTCCAGCTGGTATTCGTGGTAATATTCTGGATGTGTCAGACAAGGCGAAGAAAAACTCCTCCTCACTTTTCACTGAGCAGACTGACTGTATTATGGTGATGAGTCTGCGGTCCTGCAATGGTGCGTTCATCTGACATACAGGAGCTCCAAAGTGCAGCACATCAATAGTTGATTTAGATGGACTGCTGTTGAAGTAGTTTTACAGTAGAACTCATATTTACTCAGGATGTAGAATTAATCAAAGATATGAACTTCCAGTTTTTATGTATAGATTTTGTTTTTGCTTTATGGGAGTTGATGTAATATTCATTTTATTCACTTGCCATTCGTCATTATGAATTATCAAGTTTATGTAGTTTATATAGCCACAAAGAAAGGGTCTCTTTGGTAACTTCAACATTAGGGGTGTGCCCAAATCCAAATACATTATTTGTCAAAGCAGAAATAGTGGGGTTTTTTTTGTACAAACAACATTTATTTCATACTAATATTTTACAGATTATTTGTTTTTGGGAAGAAAAAATTATATGTCAAATACCAGCATGTTGGTTGGTTACATGATGCACATTTCTTAATTTGGACATCATTCTCAGTGTTGGGGGTGTTCCCCAGAGATAAAGCTACTAAGAGATGCAAGTGCTCTCAAGGGACTCTCCATAACCTGTTGTTCCCCTTCTCCTTTCCACAAAGTTAGGATGTAAAAGCAAGAAATGAAAAGTGCAAAGCAATAATTGCCTTCGAAGTTCTTCCCTACACACTGTGCTTTTTTGTGTAATGGGTGTATAAATAGGTAGAGGTCTGTCTATGCAGTTGCAATGAGCAAAGTTTTAGCTCAGTAGTGCAGTCATCCATGATCTGGGAGACCAGAGTCGAGACCTGGCCTAGGGACCTTTATAAGATATTAATTTATTCAAGATTCTTAAAATTTATTTTAAAACACTAATATTGGAAATTAATGATGATTTTTACACCTATTTACACATTTATTCAAATACAAATACAAATGTAAATAATTTTGCTGCCTCAACAAATGGAGACACAAATACAAATACAAATACTGCACTCTCTGCACATCCCTATTCAACATATGTGTCTGCTCCAAGGACACAATGGAACCAGATTTAGCTAAAATGACTACCGTGTGACTCAAAGGACATTGTTTGAAATATGTCCTTGTTGTGTGTTATCTGGCCTCCTCAGAACAAAACAGTCATACCATGAAAAACATTTCAACAAGCACCCTCCATGTCTTGAACCCTGCAATGTAGGCCATAGGTTCACTTATGTAAAACATAAATGGATTTGTGTATTTTTCCTTGACAAGATGACCACAAAAGATCTGAGAGCCTTCAATTACTGTCACCACAGGTGTCCTCTGGGCTCAGGATGAGAGAAAATGGAGCAAACCACTGTCAGAGGTCTTAGTGTTAGACAGCACGTACACCCTGCCAAGGAAGGAAACGGAGGAATAGTGAGCTGAATCCCAACACCTGGCTCTAATGAGATTGGCATGCACACCCCGCAGCCATTAGCTGCAACCCAGCCGTGTGAAATGTAGATTCCTAGAGATGGCAAAACCAATAGGATTAGCCTCCAAGGTCTTTTGTCCACCTACTCTATTTCTCAGCACTGCAGTGTTATGTCTACCACACAAGATCATCAAAATACCAGGCACATACCAGTTGAAACATTTTGTGTGTGTGTGTGTGTGTGTGTGTGTGTGTGTGTGTGTGTGTGTGTGTGTGTGTGTGTGCGTGTGTGTGTGTGTCTTTAAAGCAGAGGACCCATCCCTGTCATTTTGTCAAGAAATGTGGAGGAATTGACTATTCATGGTCAATCATGTAGAAGAGTTGCCCTGTATTATTTTTGTTTGTGTTTTCACTGCTCCTTCTGATTTGTGGTGTGCCTAATGGTGAGTCTGCTTTTTCACAAGATGCTGTGTTACTCAACATCAAGCAATTAAAACTTTAATTAGGCTGTAATGAGAAACTGTCTCTGATGCTTAATTTCTCATTTACTCATGTAAGAGTGAGGCTATGAAGTTTCATTAAGCTCCATCCACCAGGACAACCAACATAGATCTGCTACAAGAGCTGGAGCAGCTATCTGCAAGTTTTTTGATTCATTCAGGCTTTGCAATGAGAAAAACATGACAGATGTGAGCGTGAAACTGTAGTTATTTTAGTGTGTCAATTCGAGAGAATGTCACATCAAAGATAACTACTTTACACTGCTGTGTAAAAAAAAAATCAACACTCAATAACTGTGGTAATGTTTAGAAAGTTTATCTTTTCTCAGAGCATACATAATATGCAATAAAAAAGCAGAAAATCCCACCATGTCTGGAATAGCAGATACAGTATATTTTTCACGGTGAGAAAATATAACTAACAAATCTAAATTCCAGTTTTTCTAGACATTTGTGCCTCAAACCCAAACTCTCCTAAAGCTTGCCTTTTTCATTCATCTGCTATGGTGCAGTGTAAATTACAATAATTTCATAGCCCTCCTTAAATTTCTAAAACCATTAGGAACTTCATGGGGATTTTATCCCTTGATTTTGATCCTTGAGATGCTCCAGAAAAGCCTAACCATGCTCTTGATTGCCTGGCCACCTTGAGATAAGGGAAGTTAAAAATTCAGCCCTGGAGTGAAAACAGTTTGTCTGTTCTTTGGCTCTATTTTTTGCTTTTATATACAGTAACTGCAATGCAAACCAATTATCTTCATGAATGTGCCTGCTTTTAACAATGCATTGACCTGAATATTGATGCAGTCTTGTACATCTGAATTTACATTTCTTCTGTGTGATACTTCAGCTGAATACAAAGCAGACTGGATTCTCTCATTTTTAAGGCTGGTTCTTGCGTCTCAGGTTCAAGGACTGTGCCTACTGTTGCATAGCTTCAAAGATTTTTGGTGGGATGAAAGTGATAATCTGCTTTCGAGTCACTCCCCAACTGTGCCTGCTTCTTGGGCCACACAGACACCAGTGGAATCAGAAATGAGGGTCTGCCTTCTTGTCCGTGTCTGCCAGTCAACATGCTGAAGTGTTTGCATAATGATAGGACTCCTCCCTTAAAGGACCAGTGTGTAAGATTTGGTGGCATCTAGTGATGAGGTTGCAGATTGCAACCAACTGAATACCCCTCCCCCTCCCCTTCCAAGCGTGTAGGAGAATGTATGGTAGCCATGAAATTCATGAAAAATAAGAAAAGCCCTCTCTAGAGCCAGTGTTCTGTTTGTCTGTTCTGGGCTACTGCGAAAATGGTGCCACTAAATTCTACACACTGCACCTTTAAGACTAAGGAACTACGCTGAGGGGAAATAACCCAACTGCAATGGGAAGAGTCAGTCAGTATTCCTGAAATATATATATTGAAATATAGAAACGCAACCACATGCTTGGTTGTTCGCTTCTTCCTGAAATATGGTGTGCCCTGCATGTTACAGCTGTTATGTCTTCCTTTTGTGAATCTGTGCTCGGACTGCAGCTAAGGCAGGGTTCAAGCTAAATGAAAGAAGGACAGACTGTAACCTTACTGAGGTAATTTGGTTTATTCCTTTCGTTTTGTATTCATTTTACCAGGTGCTGCAATGAAATAAAAACAAAAACTTGTTGACTGTGATATGTGTATCGAAATGTCTGCATATCAGACAAACTCTGAGTGGAGATTCTTTAGTAAGAATTGCTGACAAAAACAACTGACTTGTGCTCAATTTCAGATCATGACATGACATTGATAATTCACCAATCACCAAGACATTTACTTCCTTTTACTTTTTTTTATTTGAAGATAAAGATTATGTGTTTTACAAAAAGGCAAAAAGGTGATATACAATATATATGTAACTTGCACAATGGAGCCATGAAAGAGTTGTTGTACATGTTAAAAAGCCAGATAATCAGGTGCGAAACTTAGGTGTAATATTAATGGCGTCAGTGTATGCTTAATTTTTACAAACAAGGTGTGAAACATGTCACTTTCAGTGCTTTGGCTTTGGTTTGAGCAGACTAACTATAATGGCCATGAATCCCTACATTTACAGACAGTCTGCTCACCCATTAATATATACATTTCAAATTGATTATAAATTAATATTTTTTCTATAGATAATGTTCTTGTCCTTGTTTTTCATTTCTTCTTGCATTTTTAAAAGTTTCTTTCTTTGCCTTGCTTAAATAGTGGATGTCTGATCAGGTAGTTGCTCAGAAGAAGGCTGCTAAGAAGGAAAATACACATCACATCAGTGATGAGGGTTTATACTGTATGTGTACATACAAAATCCTAACAATTCTAAATTTTATTTTCATTGAACACAGTTGTAGTTGTAGCAAAGGGGGAATTCCACATTGACAGAATGTCTTGTCTTTGATGCTTTGGTAAACAAAAAATAAGAGATAGGCTCGAAAACTAAGCTAAGATATAAGATTTTTTTCTATTGCAGCTTTACTGTATAGTGTAAAAGTTCTCTGGAGCACATAACACAACATTAAAATCAACAGCAAACATTACAATTTTCAGATTTTCATTAGTGCTTACAGAATCATTATTTCAGTTTCACTGATTAATTGTTTCAGGTAACTTAAATATACCATGGACAGCTGCATTCAGTGATCCATTAGTTAAATTAAATAGAAAGACAAAATACTTCAGTAGCACAGGTATCATTTAAGGTATCAATAAAGATCACATTGGCATGCTGTTAGATGTTTAACTGGAAAAATGCTGCCATATAGCTATAAACTATTCAGGAAAGGCATAAGTAGTTTGGTGAAGTTGGTGAAGATTATAGTTTGTAATATGTACTGTGTTTTTCTTATTGTGAATGGGGCAGCTCCTGATCACCTCTATTAGTTGAGTTAATGAATTGTAGTTGGTGTACCAAAAATAGAAAAGTGATTTGTTGCCTTTGTATATGTAGGTAAAGTATTAAAATTACTTTTTGTAAACCAGGCAAAAATCCCCATCAACTTCCCATGCAGTGAATATTTAGCCAAAAGTATTCCCACAGATTTAGCAAACCAAGCTGCCTGGGAGCATATTCTTATTTCCAGCACTGGCCTGAGGCAAAGAATATAACAGACACACAAACACAACTGGGAGCTGCCCAGTGAAATTTCAATGGAGCAGTTGGAGGTTAATTGTCTTGCTCAGGGGCAACACAGTTGAGGTGGCTAAGAGCGGATGGTAGTCAGCCTGTTCTCTTTAACATCCATAATATCAACCATTTAGAGATCTCTGAAGTGGATTCAGAGATTACAGATGGTAACGTAATATTTATTGCTGTTGTTAGTGTTTCCATCTGTGTCCATCTGGATTATTGTAAAACACAAAAATGTATCCTGCTGTTGGTAAATATTAATAGATTTCTTGGATTGCACCATATTTGAGTTAACAATCCTAATGAAATCACTTTAAAACATCAGTTGAAGTAAAAGTAACAAGTTCTACAATACATGCCCGCAAACATCACTAGATTGCTACATACACATTACAATGGTAAGGTTTTTGTAGAGCAAAAATCCTCCCACATCCATTAGAAGGCATGATGGTGTGGTATATAATGAATGGAGAGTGTGCAGTTCTACCTTTCCCAGATGAATTGGGTTTATTGTGAATGGCCAATCGTGGTTGAGTTTAGCCTACGCAAGGCATTAGCATTTTATTGAGTTTTAAGATCGTTGTAAAGCCCTGCATTGCCGACACATTATCCCACTTTCACTAACCTGACAGCAGGCAACAAAAACACAAACACTACAACAAAATAACAGCTATTAAAGCCAGATCAGATGGGTTAGATTGATTGGTGTGTTTCTTGTGTGTCTACATGACAGCTTTTGGATTGATGTAATGTGTATGGCACTGTGCAATGTCAGCATTCAAAACTGATCCCAGCTGACTGAACTGTAAAAAAAAATCCCCACAGTTACCCATCAATGTCGAAATAAATACTTTATAAATGTGAATTTAGATTAAAAATGTTTGATTTTAGTCCTTATCCAAAAAAAAACAAAACTAATAAATTATATGTATATTGTATATGTAATGTATATTGTAAAATGTGCCACAAGCTTTCCCTGTAGGGAGTTGGATCTCCTCACCTCAGTCACATAAGTAACAGTCAACACAATGACATTCACAATAGAAAAAAAGAAAGATGACAGTGATCATGCTGGAGAAGATCAGTATATCCCAAATTTGAATTTCTATATTCAAATGGATGGGTGCTGGAGCCTTTCCCAGTAGGAATAGGACCCAAAAGGTCATCAGTCTGTCAAGGGGGTTTCCAATAATAGATTTGCCACAAATGTATTAACTGAACAGCAAATAAACAAGGAAACAATAACTACTTAATACCAAATGCTAAATGTTTCTCTGTAGCTCTTGGATGTGCTGTGCGAAATGTGCATTTCAAGTTTGCCTCTTCTAAATCAATTTTTTTGTGTGGAAAATGACAAATAGCCTTTCAGGCCCAGACTTGTATGTATGTCTCAGTCAATGTTGAAGATAGATAGATAGATAGATAGATAGATAGATAGATAGATAGATAGATAGATAGATAGATAGATAGATAGATAGATAGATAGATAGATAGATAATTAATCCCCGAAGGGAAATTGGTAGCTGACTCAAGATCAACACAAAACATGTTTAAATATGACTCATGTCAAGGATGGAACAGATATGGAAGCATACATTTTACAACTTTTAAGGGTTTCATATTAAGTTTGATTCTGTAATACCTCAATTGGCCATGTTTTGCATTGCCAAAGACAGCAGAAACATGTCAACTATAACTTTTTTTATTGCTGAAGCAAGGTTGTTGTGACAACAATATGTCTGTGCACATGGTGAGGCGAATATATGGAATTGGGCTGTCAAAGATTACTGGGGCAGAATGATAGCTGTGTGTTTCAAAGAGCAGACTGTCTAACAGCCAATTTGTAACTGTGACTGTTGGAACCAAGCCTGTGGTTTCTGTAAGAGTACATTCAGTGTGTGTAGCTTCTGATGCAAGATCACAAATATCGAGTTGAAGTCATGCTCTGTAATTACAACAACCATTAGGTTGCACTAGCTGTGTTCCAATTCAGGGGCCGGACTCTCCATAGGATGCGACCCATGACGGTGGGTCCATCAGAGGACCTGAAAGCCAGACTGAACCTGTGCCTCCTCTTAAAATAACACAGTCTAGAATCCTACAGACCAAAACTAATGGTGAATTTGCTTGCAAATCAAAACCCGTCACATTTAACACTAGATAGTCACACTCAAACTGTGTAAATATCAAGTTTCATTATACCAGTTTCAGGTATCACCTTAGAAATTTCAGTGCAACACTTGATGGAATGCCAAACTGTGCACCATTTTAATGAAAAATACTTCCATATTATTTTCATTTCTCCATGATTAGCATATCCATGCTGCTAAAAAGTACACACGGTGGAGTTTATGACTGGCTTTTATTATTTACACCTTGCAGTGGGTTATTTTTATTGGTGTGTGAGAGATATATATTTAAATAAAGACAAGCCTGTTCACAGCCAAAAATAAGTAGAGTTTTTAAACCTTTTAGAGTTCTCATTTTGCAGTTTATTTTTTTATTTATTCATAATGCAGAGCAGTAGCATGCACTAATGTTTCAGTTAATGCCATTCTCAGTGTGCAGGCTCAAGGGTTATCACAGTTCAGCTGATTTTAAACAGGTAGGAAGGGTCAGGTGCGAACAATTAAAACAATCAAATGCCATTATAGAAATAGTGCAGACAGAGCAGATTTCAAAAGGACTGCTATGTTTACCAGTGTCTGTGAATACAAACACCTGGTCAATGCGATGTGGCCATACCATATTTCACAATTTTCTGAGTCAATACTCTTTTCATGGCATTTTCACCCCTTAACATGCCATCAACTTATCTGCATAAGGGAAAATGCATGTTACGCAAGGTGTAAATGCAGCCAGACCATATTTGGAGGTGGTCAGGCTTGAATTGTGATCAGATCTCAGTGAGGTATAAAGGCAATCTGTGCAGTGTGACCAACCACATTCATAAGAAAAAACTCCACCTGGCAGGTCGGGAGGTCACTTATTTCTGTGTATTCCTGCTAGCTGAAGCAAGCATAGCAAAGCTACAAGTAGTAGCAGACTGTGGAAAATTAATTTGCACTTATCCAGTTTATCCAGTATTATCTATTCAAAACAGTGATAGCCCTGGGCTCGCCTTTGTCTGGAAAGCTGTTCTTGATACAGTCAAATATAAACTGATGCACTTAAATCTGTCTCATACTGGTACATTTACCTCTGTTTTGTTCAGTTGTTGGCACCCTGATGGGTCAGCAGTGTAACATTCTGTATTGAGATATTTTGAGTTCAAATAATTTTTATAACTATTCTCAAGAGAGGAAAGAATGAATAACAGAATTCGTATGCAGTTATTGAATTTTTAAATTATACAATTGAACTACACAGGTTTCAAGAGCTGTGAAGGAGTCGTAAAAACAGAAATGACCACGTAACACTTCAAACCAGGAGAAGGCTGAGCATTATTATGCTTTGTAGTTATAGTTACAATCCATGTTAACAGATATCTGAATTAATTCAGATACATATATCTGAAAAGTGATAATAAGACATCGACAAAATTATGGGTTCCATCTGAAGACCGGGCAGCACTTATGGGAGCAAATGACTATTATAGATCTTTTTCTTTGAAAAGTGAAAAAGCTCAGTTAAATGCATCAACTTGATCCTAATTCTAATCTTTTAACATTTGGGATCTGACTAGCATGATCTGTTATTTTTTTCCCTAAGTTGTCCAAAAATTTGTAAAAACCATGCTCACATGTTCCTTCATTAGGACGGAAAGGAGCACTGTATTCATTGAGTCAATCCTAAATATACATACACCATCCTTTTGCTGTAAATACTCCCTATTGCACTAAATGTGTATTAAAATAACGCCAAACAAATGCACTATTCATTCTTGTTCGAGTAATGTTTACTCATTTCATGTTTACATTAGGAAATCACTTTCTCAAAAATAAAACCATATGTGTTTGATCCTTTTTACAGATTTGCAGCCTGGCACTGAGTGCCAAAGAAAGACGAGAGCAGTCAGGAAGTGTTGAGAGACATTGGTTGGTTTTGGTCTTTTCATGGTATTTGTTGATAATAAGAAAAACAATATTGCCCCACAAGTTTCCTTTGATAATTTTCTATAACATTCCATAGTGTTCTATAGTATTATGCATAATATGTACTGCAGCAGAAAGGTTTGGGAAAGGATTAGAGAGCCTTGCTTCATCTCCATTGAGAATACAATGTTGAAGATCAGACATAATTTTGAACCAAATAGCACTTAACATTATGGTTAATCTGCCAAATGTTGCTGAAAAAAGGCCCAAATTGACTGTGATCGAAGATATTTCTGGTTGCAGGGGTAGGGGCACAAAAACCTTCAAAACTTCAATGCTGAGAGATGTTCATCTCAAATAATAATAAGAAGTGGATGTCTTGCCCCACATAGGAGAGCAGCTACACTGGAACATCCGGATATTTCCCACGGCATTGCACTTTTCCCCCTAAGGCTAGTGCTGTGTGATCGTGTGCAATGAACTAATGAGCAGTCATGTGATTTCCTACATCTTTATGGTTTACTTACTGGTAACGTAAAACACTAAGGGGGAAACAAGAGTACTTAATGTTTATAAATAGGAAAGAAAAGAAGGAAAGTATAACCAAAATATTCTCAGATTACAATGTAGTAGAACTGTCCTGCCATTAAAATATTTCACCACTTACAAAAAGTCTACCTATTTTAAACTATTAATATTCAATTAAGTTAACTTCGGTATATTGTTTCCTCATCTAGTATCTATCCTCAGAGACTCAGAAAATATGCAGATGAGATTTCAGTTCCCAAAGGCAATCACCACAAGCAGGGGATATGAGATAAGACGGCACGGTTTTAATCAACTAGTATTGATTAAATGAAGTGACTAAGAAGCCTGTGTTATGAGATTGGCTTCCTGGTGTAATGATATAGTGAAAGGAATAAATTCAGCATTTTTGAAATAATGACAATTTAAACAATGGGACTAGTGGTGTTTATCACACCAACTAATGCACTGGGAGTTGAAGAAAAGATGAATAAACTGCTCACAGCCCAGGCGGGTGCTTGTCATGTGGTATCACATTAAGTTCTAAATTCTTCGGTAGTATTCTGATATGAATGCAACGCAACATTTGAAAACAAACCATCTTGTTTGCATATTGGGTCAACAGTTGTATTCGGAAAGCTGGCATGGAGTCTTAAAATAACCACATATTTTTCAGGTGTGTGTGTGTGTGTGTGTGTGTGTGTGTGTATGCTCATCAATAATATTACATTTCCACAGCTCCCCTTCGAAATTAACTCATTATGTACCCTCAGGCTACCCTGAGGTATTACTCTAATCAAGCCAAATACTTGATATGTAATTGCCTTCAGCTTCACTCAAAACAGTAAAGGGAACTATTCCTCACTTCTGTGTGTTTACAGTGTGATCAGGATCCAGTGGCACCTCAAAGAGTGTGAAAGTAGGAATCAAGGAGACAGGTTCAGCAATCTGCACTGGCTTATATTTTCTCCTCAATTAACAACCCAAGGTTGAGTTTGCAGAACATCCCATGGTGCCTAACCTCTCCCTGAGCTTGTGTTTTCTCCTCACACTCCTTGGGCAGCCACAATGCATCTATCACAGTACCCTGCAATAGACTGTCTGAATGCAGCGCTGATAGTGAAGAATATTAATGTTTGCAGATACCCTTTGGCTACCTATTAATTAACCCAGCCCATTCACAGTTGATTGATAAACTGCTCTAAGTTGTTACAGCAAGGGTGCAGTTACAGCTAAAAAGGTGTTTTTTTTTTCTGAAGATTGTCTTGGTTAAACTCTTTGCTGATTTTCTATTTAGGGCTCAAGGCTCATTAGAGGCTGTGTACCATGCATCAATGATCTTTTTTTTGTATCTAGAGATCTCAGTTATATTATACGTGCTCATAGTTTTAAATACTTTTTAAACAGATGCCAAAATGGAGAGATAGAAACATTTTAATTTATGTCAAAGGACGATTCACAAGAACACATTTTTAGATCAGTTTTTCCTTTCCAGAACTGGCCCATAACATTTTCAAACAACCTCAAAGTATGTACCTCAAAATACAGAACTAGACCTAAAACATTTTATATCAGATAGTAGGTCTTAAGAGTGGCTTGTCCACAGCTGTCTCATGGAACATATTGTGAGCTGCTTGTTTTTTGCAATTAACCAGATGTAGTTGCATGTGTCCTCTATGAGTTCTGGAGTATGTTTGGTATTTTTACCAGCCAAGCACCTGGTGAATGAAGCTTTTACTTGGAATTATCTTCTCAGTCAGGAGCAGTCATTTATGCAAGTTTCTCAAAAAAGTGACACAGCCATCTAGCATTCACAGTAGTTGTGGTAATCATGACAGGAGCAAAGGAGGAAGTCAAATGATGTTATTGTATAGTGAATACATCCACATAAGGAAATCAGGATGGAAGAATGGATCAACAAAACACCGGACCTTAACACAGGAGACTGCATGGTTATTACTGTAACCATGATGAGGATGATCCCCTAACCTTGAGGAAGTAGTCATTTTAATACAAACCACAATGTTTCTCTAACTTGAAAGGCTTGTACTCAGTAAAGCCAATTAGCATCCCTCTGCTTCTGCTGCTTATATTATTTCATAATACAGTTATAAAATGCGAATATAACAAGTTAATATTTCCTGATAGAGAAGTCAGTCCCATTGGAGAGCCTCATGATTTCATGTCTCAAAGGTAAGTCAGATTGAATGAACAAGATCAGCCAGAGGTATACACACATCTTGGACTGTTCCTCATAGGGTTACATTTATTGCATTGCATGATCAATTATGTGCTAGCTAGAAACTCTTTCTGAAATGTCCTTTGAGTTTGTGCTACTCTCAAAAATAAAATAACTTGAAGTAACTGTAGTTTAATCAGCGCTTTTTACTGTGGTGTACATCATCAACTGCTTCAGCAACCAAAAGCATGCATTAGTGACAAAACTGTCAAGGGGGATTATCCCTAAACTCATCGAAGGCGATTCTTTTCTTATTCCAGTAGTGATTCATCCACAGGTATGAGTCATTGCTTTGTATTAATTGTTTGAGATGAATATTTTAGTGACACAAAGATGCATCAGCTGAGCAAATCTGAAGGAAATTAGTGCCTGTGCTCCCTGTTTTGCAAACAATGCTCTGATTCTGTCCTCAGGGTTTGCTCATAATACTGTATGTTTTAGATGTCAACCTTCAAACAATGGACCAGAGATGGATTCAGTGAAGTGAGAGATAACAAAATGACCTTTACCATAAGGGAAATTGAGGTCAAATACAAAGCAGAAAATGAATCAATTCTCTTTTAACTTATCTTTGGAATACAGGAAGGTCTGTTGTCTGTATAGTGTTCAATGTACATTGTTTCTTAGAACCTGCTGTATGAATCCAATTACAAAAGGGTAAACTTATGTACCTTGGACTTTCCCTGCAAAGATTTTTTCATCTGGAGCAACTCACCATGTTTAAAGGTTATCTCTCAACAGCTTTCAAAATCAGAAATGTTCAGTCTATTAGATGACTGAGAAAGTAAAGTTGCCCTTTAAGAAGGTGCATCGAATAACTTCTGATTTTGCTAGGTTCATTATGTACAGAGCAGCAATGACTCTCTATTTGAGCTATTGGTTAGAAAGAGGAAACTATCAAAAAGGTGGCCTTGTGATAAAATCACTGTTCAAGTATGCCATGGTGCAGTGTTAGGAGCTGCAGTGTTTAGAGTGTTCATCTCTAGCACTGACTGGGTGAAAGTCCACTTTGTTTCACTGGCTTCTGCAGAGTATTATCAATGGAGCTGCTCCCTGGGCTTAATCTTTCAAATGATTTTCTTCTGAAAATGTCAGGGGATTTGAAGAGAGAGCAAACTAAAACCCAAAAATCAATAATGAATTATGGCAAAAGCTAATAATAGCCAAGATGGTAAGATACAATATATGGTGGTATTTTAATGTAATGAATGTGCATAAAAAGTTGATGATTCACATTTTAATGACTGATCACAGCAGAGATACACTTTATTTAAAAAACAATAGATTCATGTCCCTGAATAAAGAAATGATTTCCTGCTGAAATGCCTTGTAGTTAATGTTAAACTAGAAACGTACAAATTAATATCTCAATATATTAATATTTACCACATATTGCTTTCCACTCGTATAAAAGTAGCTCAGGTGTCAGATGAATTCAGATTTCCTCATTCATGCCTAGACAGTCGTTGACTTTGTGAATCCTCAGTATAATTATGTGATCAGCAGTCCCTTTAGGACCGCAAGGTATAATTAAACCATACAGTTTGTCAGAAAATCAATAAAAACAATTTACCAGTCTGCATAATATGTGTGTAATATGACATCTGAGACCCATTGAATGGCAGGGATTAGTGTTCCATATGACAGCCACTGACATTGTGACAAACAAATGTGAACCTGATTACAATAATCACACTGCACCTAAACCACTGATAACTCTGACCATACAGAGAGACGGTGCTCCATATGCATAGCAGGTTGTCACATATTCCATCCTAACCTATAACCCAAATTAACCTAAGCTAAGGTAATTGAGTTATGAGTAGCACTGTGAAGGTTATGTATAATTGTTGCGAAATCCACTTTCTGAGGTAACCAGTTGCAGCTGATGCAATACAACGTATGACTTGAATGGAGTATAAATTACACAGAGCCTCGGAATTTTTATTTGAAATTCATTATTTATTGTGACTTTAGATCAGTGGTTTAAACTATAACCCACAAGTAATTAACATTAGTGTTAGCTTGTTGTACTTTGCTATTATTGGTAGCTAAGTTGTTTTGGACAGCAAATGGATCCTAAAAACAGGGGATGGACATAAGGTGGACTTTTACAAAGAGTCAAAAGCTAAATAGTGTCAGTAAAAACAGTAGCTACATGTGGGTGAGTTTTTGTTAAATATACAACAATGCTGAATATGATCTACTTGTTACTATGAAAATCAATGGACAGAAAATGTTTTATCACCATCTCCACAGTTTCTTTCATTTTGTAAAAACCCAGTTCGCTTTTCCCAACACATACTAATGAATTTCTATCTGCTTTCATGTCTTCATTATAGACTAAATGAACAAATAAATTTAGGTTTTTTCTCCTGTTTTCTTCTAACATTACTCCCCCCTTCACCTCAATGCCAACTCCTGCTTGTTTGTGCAAAGCAATAATGTTACTTAAACTATGTCATTACTATGCAATGCACATTATGCTTGTTCTCAAATTCAATATTAAATTGTGACAGTCTCAATTTACCTCCTTCAGTGAACTTTTTCATGGCGCTAGGCTCTGAGGAAAATGGAAAGCTATCTGGTTATCTTTGCAACAGTGGCGCAAACAGGAAATACATAATTGCATGATGCCCCTGGGCAATATTCTAATTGATATTATCAATATATTAGCTGTTATAGCCTCTGTAATTACCAAAATATTAGACATCAGTACCTTGTTATAACAAGATATTATTCAGTAATGACCTTGTTATGGATTTAATGTTTAATTAATGCAATTTAATGTTTTTAATGTTTACCTTAAATAATCCAACATATTAAATATATGAGTATAGCTTATGTGTTTTCTGTGTCATGAAAGACATACAGATCACTGCTGTACTATATAAAATATTCATTGATGATGAACATCCACACATATCCACAAACTTAGACTCATCTCAACATGGGGTATCTTGGTGGCTGGCAGCGGTAATTATTTACTATACACCACAAGCCAAATGTGGGTTTTTTTTCTCCCTTTCCACTCTGAAGGATAAACAGTATGTGCTTCTGGCATATTTTATTCTGGGGGAAAAATGCAATTTTACCATCTTTTACCCTCATTTACCATCTTTCCAGTGGACAAGAAAGTATTACTTTAACATAGTCTCATGCTTCAACTTATGGTTTACAATTTTAATATTTAAGTTGTCTAAGTGGTTGTCTAAGCATAACTTTACAATCAGACAAATTGTTTTGTTTATTCATTTTGTCATCATCATCAATTTATTGAATTCAGTATTTTTTTAGCCTGTATTCCCTTTTCCTATGTTTTTTTTTCATCTGCTGCACAAATAAGAGAAACAACTTGAGCAAAACAAAACATTGCAAGTCTGCGTCATTATAATAAGTGCATGGTATATCTGGCTTATATTTAACAACTGTACACGTGTTTATCCCTTGTCTACTTCAGTTACTCCCCACTTGTCATACAAACATGAAACATCCACCATAATTTTCCGATTTGCTAAAGTAATTCATTACATAAATACATATGGTTAATCAAAAGGTTCTAATAAACATTACCATGTAATGCTGATCTTCTGATAACGGAAAGAAAACATTTGGTAATCCAGTAGCTGTTTTGTTAAGCTCAAATAACCAAAGGGATATGCGAAGTGAAATTGAACTCCTTGGACCATTACACACTGAAGTAGAACACAGGACCCAATCGACAGGCTTTCCAGGAATACACTCTCACTGTAGGAATTATGCAGGAATTAGGCTTCTGACTGCAAATGACTAAATGGGGAAATCTAATTAAATACAGGATTTGTAAAAGTATCCGTGCTGAGGATTACAAAGGCTCAGCTTCGCTAAATCCACAGAGTGATATTTCTCCAAATGGCGGTTACATAAACCAGCGGACAAGGCGAACCTCTCTCAGAAGGCCACCTCTGTATTTTCTTTTAATACTCAAAAAAAGGATGAACTTGTACAGTAGTTTGAATTATTGGATACCCTGTATGTCAAAAAGATATACCGACTCACTAAAGGTGAATCTCTGAGCCTTTCTTTTCAGACAGTGTAAAAGGAATAGAAAGGAACTCCAATGCCAAGCACAGCTCCAAAGTCATCATTAGGTTTGCTGACGACACGACCATCCTTGGCCTCATCGTGGACAACGATGAGACGGCCTACAGAGAGAAGATGAAGACACTAATCAGCTGGTGCCAGGACAACAATCTTTCAATGTCAGTAAAACTTAAGAGATCATGACTACAAGAAACAGCAGGGGGGTGGACAACTCCCCATCCACATTGGTGATGCTGTTCCTGTGGAAGTCACACAGCATCAACAAAGACCACCCAGCACGCAGACTGTTCTCCTTGATACCATCTGGTATTAAACTTAAGGACAGTTTTACCACCAAGCCATTAGGCTTCTCAACTCATATATCTAAATATTCCACATTGCATATTTGCTTACCTGCTTGTACTGCACTGCTTACATAAAAAAAATCACTATCAATCATGACTGCTATTGAACCAGGACTATCAACCAGGGCTGCTACATACCCAGTGTGCAATACTGTTGTATACTCTCATCACTTTTATTTTTATACATATATCCTCATTTTCACAGTGTTATTTTTTATTTCTATCTCATCCCATCTTTTTAATTTTTTTCATCTTATAGTCTATATTTTATGACTAGTGCTCTTATTCTTGAGCTGACCTGTTCTCTCATCCAAAACATTTAATTGTAGCATTGATCCTGTGTTAACCTAAAACTACACTACAGGTTGATCAATTCACAACTGACTCACACTTGAGATGAAAAAGTTTGAGGGATGTTATTAAGAGGAAGGGCACTCAAAAGGATAGACTGTCCTGCTGTGATGAATAGATGCTCAATGTCTTTTGATGTGCTAAAAAATAACTTTCCCTGATGGTTTATGAGGCACAGCTGATCATATTGATTGAGCTTACTGGATAATATGACACTTAAACCTTAGACTGCAACTATGAATTCTGTTCATATGCAACTATTTTGCATTAGCAATTACCTTTTACATTTCTGCAAAATGTTTTGTGATATAGTGTGCTTTCACTTTATTAACTTGTGCAAAACTCAAATGCAATAGACAGACACTACTGGACATTAATCATTGCTGCAGAAACTTCATTCTGGATCATCTTTTCAACTTTAACCAGCTACCTCCGGAGCTTTGAAGGACACCGAGACCAAATGAACCATTCATCCTGAACGGAAGTGTCCGACATTTAGGGATGTGCAGAGAGCCCAGTATTTGCATTTTTATCTATATTTGTTGAGGCAGCAAAATAATTTTAATTTGGATTTGTATTCAAATAAAAGTGGAAAAAGGCTTTTGTTTTTATTACGCTTTTACTGTTAGAAAATTAAAGTGTTACAATAAGTGTTCATGTGTATACACCTGTAACGCAGAGACAGCACACCATGTGACATGTAGGGGGGAACTTCAAAGGCGATTCTTGCTTTGCTTGTACTTTTCATTTATTGCCTACTTTTACAACCTAACTTTGTGGAAAGCAGAAGGAGAACAGGTTATGGGGAGTCCCTTGGGAGCACTTTGCATGTGTCAGTAGCTTAGCTTTAGACCTAGATGGATGTAACAGCGAAGCACAGGAGAGAGACTGAGATAGCCATGCAACTAACGTGCATGCTGGTAATTCACAAATAATTCTTAAAATATTTGTATGAAACAACAAATAAAAAAAAACTATTGGTCCTTTGCCAAATAATGTATTTGTATTCGAGCACACCCCTAATGTCAAGACCGTAAACAAGGACAAGGTAAACACGGAGGCCTTTGGGCTAAGCTAAGGTTAGATCCACACCAGCCAGCACTACCTAGCATTCGCTAACATGGGGTTAGACTTTCTGACTAACAGCCAACAGTCTGTTAAGGTAGACAACCTCTCTACAAGGCTGCGTGCTGAGTACTCCCTGTTCACCCATGACTGCATTCTTATATATAGCTCAAAAACCATAGTCACGTTTGTAGATGACACTAAGGTAGTAGGTCTGATCAGAGGTGATGACAAGATGGATCATCAATAGAGCTGTAGTATAGTGTATATATGGTTCAAGTTCCTTGGTATCCACATCTTCAAAGATCTAATCTTGTTCCTAAATTCTTCCATCCTGGTCTAAGCTCAACAGTGCCTTTACTTCCTACAGAGGCTCTTCAGCTCTACTGTTGTACCATTGAGAGCATACTCATGTACTGCATCTCAGTGTGGTATGGCCACTGCTCCACATCAGACCGTAAAACACTCCAGTGTGTAGTGAAAACTGCCCAACGCATCACCAGCACCCAGTTACCAACCATCAAGAACATTAAGAGTCACCTGGGCAGGGCAAGAAACATCAATAAGGATGTCTCTCATCCTAACCCTGGACTTTTCACCCTCCTCCCATCTGGCAGTCATTACAGGAGCCTCTACTCCACACCAGTAGGCTGAGAAAGAGCTTCTTCCCTGAGGCGGTGACCCTGCTGAACTTCATGCTGCTGAACTTGGTTTACCCATAGGGAGTGAAGACATCAGAGACAAATATCAAATATTCAGATAATAATCCTTGTGAATTGGCTGGTTTGGTTGGTTTGGTTTGGCTGGAATTGGTTGAGGTGTATTTGGTGTGTTTCACACTTTGATCATACCAAACTATAAATACATATAAGTTTAGTTGATATTTATTGTACTATATATGTAATGTATTTCTGTGTTATATGATGTAAGTAATATGTCTGAAATGTTTATGTACTGCAGCAGTTGATTTGAACTAATCAATTTCCTTTTTGGAAAATTCAGTATAAAAGATAACGTCTTCTTTTCTCCAATACTCTTGATATTAAATAACCTTGACACAACTGAAACCTGTTGCCTAGAAAATATGTGCACATTTCCGCAATGAAGAAGTTAATCTTATGTAAAATGTATTCATTTTAGATGGAACTCAAGAAGTTGTTCCAAGGCCTGATGTGTGTGTATGTGGGTGTTGGGAAGAGGGAGGAGGGAGATTTTCCACACTGTGGCCCTGACAAGGTGCTCTGCATCCCAACAAATGAGTTCAGAGCTTCAGGGGCTTTGGCCAACCCATGGCACGAATCCATGTCCAATTATCTGCCTCTGGAATTGCTATGGCTTGCCTAATTTATGCCAAACATACTTCTCCTCTCTACATACACACCAACAGAAACACAGTCACAAACCCTCTTTCATTATTATATAATAACATAGCTGTGTTGCCCAACCTAATATCGAAGAGACTTTATATGTGACACCACCTTCATTTTCCTCTGCTGAGGAAGGGAGGGCAGGGGGTTATCATTTCCCCACGATAATCTTTAATGACTTGTAAGTACATCTGATCATAGTGAAACGCCCCTGGTGTCACCACAGCACTCTCAACACAGACAAAAACACAGAATATCTGCATAAACAGTTTTCAAAACATAAAGGTGAAGAATAAAATGATTTTATTGTGTATTTTATGTGCTTCAGCCTGAAGGGGGAATGTTCTAGTGCTGATAAACATTAAGTGTGCATAATAAATATAATAGTTTGAATACACAAGCCACATTTTCATGTCAAGTCATGGAATAAAGTCTACATTGCACCCCTGTCATTCCACAGTGCTCCTGCTCTTTCTTCAAGTTATTATATTATAATAACTTTAAGACATGTTATACACCCATTTAATAATACCTTGAAGGTAGGGGTGGTATATGGTGTCTGACTTTCATACAGAATGGAGCAAAGAAGAGAGGGGCATTCTCTGTTGTTATTCCTGATTGTCCATTTCTTGTAGTGACAAGAGCTGACCCCTCTCTGAGTCAACTGTTTGATGAGTTCTTGCCATTGAAAAGTGCTGCAAATGGTTAATTGCTGCAGGACAAACTGATGGTGAGGAAATGGGTGCCACATGGGGAAAACTGTGTTGTTAATCCCATTTTTCAGATTGCTGTTCCTTCCAGGTTTTGTGATGAAGTGTTGGATTTATCATGATCAGTCAGGACATCTAGGAGTCTGTAAGATGTATGATTACATTTTGCAGTACTTTTTTTAGGCTTGTGTGAAAAGGGATGTGTCCAAGTATATCAGAACATGTCATATATATCAGTTGACTGGAAAGCCAAATAAGAGCCTTAAGCAGCTCTTATGTGTCCTATTCCATCAACCACACAGATATTTGAGCACTGATAATTGACCGTGTGGATCCTTTACTTTGTTCCAAGTTTAGTGGCAATTTATTGCTTGCAGTAATGTGTCGGAGCATAAGGTATCTGGCTGCATATCCATTTTGTTCCATTACTGCTAAGTCAGTGGTGAAAGTGCTTACACAGTTAATTTCTATCTTTGGGTCTCCAAGGGTAAGGGCTCAAATTTTTCATCTCTCTTGTTGCTGAAATTCTAAGACAAATGTGGCAACTGTGGCTTCTGCAGACCATACTCAGAGTCAAGGGGCTCTGGAAAGATTTCATCAGACCTTGAAGTCTCTGCTGCATGGTTAGTGTTTGGAATTGAAACAGGATTGGGGAAAAGGGCTGCCGTGGTTACTGTTAGCTGCCATGGAGGTTGTGCAGGAAAGCACCGGTTTTAGCCATAATGAGCTTGTTTTGGGCATGCAGTGCATGGGCTGCTCACACTGTTGCAAGATGCTGTAGGGCAACCAGAGCTTCCTAATAACTTGATAGATTAAGTCATTGGGTTCTGGCAATGATTGTATGTGGCTGAGGAAGTGGGTATGGTAGCCTCCTCACAGGAGATGGTAGCCTCCTCACAGGAGAAAATAAAATATCGTTATGACCATAAAACTTAGCAGTGTCAATTTATTCCTGGTGATCAGGTTCTTGCCTTATTGGCAACTGTTGGGTTCTCCCTTTCAGGCCAAGTTCACTGGACCGTTTACAGTTTTATGCCAGGTTTTGGATCAAAACTACCTGTTGTTAATGCCAGGGCATAGAAAATCTACTCAAATTGTCATATGTAAACCTTTTGAAACCCTACTGTGCTTGTGCATCACAGGTGGACTGCAACAGTGGCAAGTTCTGTTATTTTCTCCTCTGTGCAGGAGGATGATTGGGTTACACTGCCTGATGAGAGCTTGTTGCATGGCTGGTTAAAAAACTCTGAAACACTGCAAAATCTGGAGTTTCTCTTTGGACATTTTAGTAAGATTAATTTTACTTAATTCTGTAAGACAAAAGAACAGTCAGTGACAGTTTAAATGCAGGTCCAGAGAAAGGGTATGTTTGTGTTAAGCCAGCAGATGACAGCTAGGTCAGAAATGTATTTATTTTAAACCATTGCTTAGCAAATGACAAAATGAACCAAGTGCTGACTACAACGGTGCATGTCTTCTCATGCTGTTACTATAAAGTTAGTCCGTTTCGGTGTGACAGCAGGGCAGCAGCGTGTGTGCAGCACTCTGTTTCTACTCCCCACAGGCACAGTGGGCATGCTAACCACATAATAATCCTGCTAATACTAAATCTAACAGTAACTTGATTGCATCTTTTTTCTTTAACTGTAACAGAATACAGTTGTTGTTTGTTTTGTTTTGTTTTTTTGTTTTTTTTTTGTATACTAGTTACATAATACTATTACATGTATTCAATTACTCCCCAAGCCTGTGAACATGGAGGTAAACAATGCAGGATTTAAAATATTCAGAAGAGATCTGCTCAGTAAATGTTTCATGAGAGAGGAAAGCAAGAAATTTAAAATGTTAGTGGTGATGGCGATTGCCCATGCAAATTATCATTGTTATTGTTCTGACACACAGAGTAATAATAATAATAAAAGACAGATTAACCAATACTGAAAATAACAATTAGTCACAGCCTTTTATACAAACTTAGAACCTCTGACACACTACTATTAAGAACATTCTTACAGAATCAATACCTCTGTTTGTTTATATTTTCCATCAGTTTGATGGTTTGGAGATAAAGGGATAGTATACTTGACATGGCAAGTTTAAGAGGAGAGGATCCTACCCCGAATAAACCACCTCTCAATTCCTGTGGGGGGTTTCAACTTAAAAACAACCCCCTGCCCCCCGTATCTCTTCCCTGCTCTATCTCAGCCTTTCATGTGCTGTATCTCAAAGTTAAGTATTTGTGAAAGGATAATTCTGTAGGTTATGGAAACATGCTGAGAAGGTCTTTGCCTCTAAAGTGTAATACAGTGTCAGTATTGCATTCAAACAACACTTCAGTTTTTAAAAGAGGATTTACAACTCTCTAATACTTATGTGGGATTTGGTAATTATACAAGTATACAGTCTACAATCTGACAAGTAATACTCAATTGCATTGACATGCAAATGTAACTACTTTTTCTAGTTGTATGAAAGAGCACAAATGCATTTCAACTTACTGAATATCCAGTTCATCAAAGCCAAGTCTTCTGGGAAGTGATGCCTTTTCCCTTTTAGTTTCAAATAGGCTGTGACAAACTAGTAATGTGACATGAGCAATAATGGCTGGACAAACAAATCAAAGATTTCCATCTTGAACAAAACATAAAAGATTTCAGTGAATGTCAAGCACTCAACAGCAGAGTTATTGAAGACCAAAACAGAGATAGAATGAGGGTGAATGTTGGACTTGCTGCGTTTGCTTGATGTGTAAATAAGCAACTATTCGCTCATTCTTTGCATTATCAACTTTATGCTGAAGTTTGTATTAAAATCTTATTTTGCTACCCCCAGGTGGCTAAAAATTAAAATAAAGTAGGTTTATTGTCTGAAGTAGTAATTAGTTTCACTACAAAATTACTTTTTATTAAAAGTAATATGTGGCATGTATAAGCTATTCATACTGATGAAAATATTGACATACAAAAATATCATAAATATATTTTTCTTATTTTGAGAAATCAGGTCAACCACCACCACAATAGCTCTGCTGCGTTGGGAGCTTTTATTTTTAAGTAGTCCACACCACAATGCATCCGAGGGACAAAGGTTTTTTTTGTTTTTTTTCTTAACATGAAAATAGACTGCTGGTTGGTTTTTCTCTAGCAGCTAAGCATTTAGGTTTTCAAATATACAGTACACTACAATAAGGAAGGTGAGTTTGAGGAAGGGGAATTAAAATAATAATACAAATAATAAAAACTGCATCACAATTTAGCATGTTACCCAAAGGAAGAACGGGAACGAAGAAATGTGTGATCCTCTTATGTCTGTTATCAACGTGCTCCTTCCTCACAGAGCCGCTTGCATGTCTGTATAGTCTTAGTGTTGTTTGCTTAGGCTGGTGATGACACACAGCACTAACCTCCAGGAGCTTTACATTACTATCAACACAAACCTGCGTCATCCCTGTCAGAATTTGTTCAGAAATAGTCAAGTGGCCTCTGATGTCTTAACAGTCTTGTAGTACCGAGAGTTTAAATGGCTAATCTGACAGTCATGCTATCAGATTTGCAGTTGAATAATCTGATGTTTTATTCAAAAATAGCAAATTGAAGTTTTTCTTGGAACTGATCGTCAGTTCCCAAAGGATTGTTTTAATAAAAGACGAGTAAAAAGGATAATCATGAGTCAGCTGACATAGACTGAGCATCTACAGATGAACACAAATGGAAACGTGATAAGCAGATGAATGGTTTGAATGAGTGGATCGATGGAAAGAAGAAATGGACAGATAAATGGACGAGCAGACAGATGGAAGTAAGTGATTATTCTCCGACCCACAGATGGTTTGCGGTCTTAGCCATGGTGCGGTGAGAGCCAAACAACAGACAGATCTGCTGAGCACGACTCCCTCTGAACAAAGCATTCAGTGAGGACACAGCAGTTTCTATCTGGCTAATTTACTCAGCCTACTCAATCATGTTTAAATTCTGTCATGCACTGAAAGGATGACTTTCCTGTGCTCGGAATAACTGCCACAGGGCGTGAGATGGCCTAGTCATCGAGTATTTTCAGTTACATTTCAACCGTCTCCTCAAGCGGCAAAACTATGGTGAAGCCTCTGCAACAGCTTTGACTTTGTGACTTAAAAAATCCCCCTGGCCTTTAGCTAGAGTTCAACTTAGTGCACCAATACTGTATGTCAGTTATCGCCTGTAACAGTATGGAAGGATTATCACCTGATGGGTCAGCAGGAAGTACCTCTAAACCCCCACCCCCCGCCTTCGGGAGACTCTCTGTGACCCCTTCAAGTGTTGTACACAGCATACACACAAAAAAACCCTAACTTTAAACCATGCCAAGAATGCCAAGCAGAAATTCATAACTGTGAAGGAGTGTGCATGTGCATTAGAGACAGAAAAGAGGGAGGTCACAGGTAGAGAGCATAGAGGCAACTCGCCATACAGAAACAAACCTCAGTGTTAAGTTGACCAAGTTGACACTAATAAACTGAAACACTTCTTTACAGAGGAGCATCTTTTTCATTTCAAAGTCTTCTGTAGTGTTGCTTTTTAAATCTAGTTACCTCCGGCCCTGAGTGCACGAATACAGAAAGCATGGAGTGCCGACACTGACCTTTCTATCCGTGTGTGTGTTTATATGTGTGTACAGAGGACACAGAGAAAGAGAGGGATCAGGGATTGGTGTCTGCCACTAGATACATCACATCTATTTATCATCATAAAATGAAAAGAGCTACAATGAATATTCGTCGTCTGTGATGGCCCCAGAGCCCGTTGCCTCTGTTGCCTTTGGTCCTGTGGTTTGTGTCTGTGCGTTGCAGGTCCTTGAATGGGTGGAGCCGATGTCACTCAAGTACTAACTGGGAACACCTGGCCAGTGCCCCAGAAAGTATTTGAGCCCGCCTGCCCTGACTCCAGTCCCTTTCAGATCCTTTCTCTACTCACCATGCTGTGGTTGTTTTTTGCATTGCCTTTTTGGTTTTGTTCTGCACTGACAACACACACCTTACATTACACAACACATCCATACACTTTCAAACACTACTGACACTGACTTCCACACCCCACTGCAATTATTGTAATTCACTTTAATAAATTTTGGTTTATTATTGCTGAGATTGGGCATGCATACCCTTCCTTTGTTGTGGCCTGTGAGCTGGTCATACATTCGATCATGACTTCTATCACACCATGAATCATTAACTGACCATGCATTCAAATGCTGGATTTCACTCATATTGCAATCCAGTCATCACAGCCAGATATACTGCAGAAATGGTCACACTGAAAATGTGATTGTGATTGCATTCTTTCAGTCTAGATGCAATTCAGTCACAATATGCATGCAAGCAATGCAAAGAGATGGTAAGAAATAGAGGGGAAAGGCAACTGGGGATGTATTGCTGCCATTTCTATTCAAGTGCAGACATGCAGAGGATGTGATTTCATTAACTTTCTTTAAAATCAAGGCTCAAATAGCAGAGTATAGCTTCCATGTGAGAATGAATGTGCATGTTATTGTGTTTGTGAGCATGTGTGAAATTGAACTCAAAAGTATCTCTTTAAAAAAAAATACCACTGTTGTCCTTCAGGGACACTGTAATTATCTCAGACTGATTGTGGCGCCTATCCGGTTGCATCACAGATATCAGAGAGGTCTAAAATTATAAGTGCAGGTTTGTGTTAATTGAAACACAGCAGTGATAGTTGGCAGCTCAATATTTCTGGTGTGATGGGTGAAAAACAGACATGATCAGGATTCATGTACAGCACCCAAACAGCACTGTAAAAACTGAAATGACCTGACCTTAGAGAAAACGATGTTGTTGGAGTAGGGGCTGAAGACACCCTAAATCAGAAGACATGGATGTGACAGAGTTTATAACATGACATAAAATTCTTTTAAGGATTATTTCCTTGAGAATTCCTTTGTTCCTACAGGTATCAGGCAGCTGACAGTAAGTGGGGTGTTAAATGGGATAGAAAACACTTGAAAAGAAATAACGGTAAAACTGAAACTATGACAAAACCACATATTGTGATGCATCTTCTTTTTTATGTATCAAAGCAAGTAGGTTGATGTCAATATCTGAAACCAAGGTTTCATTTAGGCACACAAGGGAATCGTCAAGGTCCCAATTAGAGAAGGGTGGATACTCTTGTCTGTTGCAGACCCACTTTGTAGTTCAAGCAGATAAGTGCGCCCTGTGTTTACTTGCTGGTCCCTGTGGTGAAGGATTAAAGTTCTGCAGTGGCCAATGAAGAACCTCAAAGAAAACTAAACAAGTGGTTGAAGACTGAAGATTTACTGAAAATTGCCATAGAACAACTTGACAAGAGCCATTTCGTCATTATAGAAAGTAGCTGTGATGAGAATCACTATTAAAACCTTCAGTTTATTAAACAACAGCATGTTACAAGTGTATAATGGGACAATATTTTACAAAGACTTAATGATTAGCTCTGAATCATCAAGCTATGCTCATGGTTGACTGGCAGTTTAAACAGATATATTTGTGCATGTACTCAGCTCATAAATACCTAATTGTCATGACCATTGTTTGGAGCTTGTAAAACTATGTTTGTTGAAGGTCAATATACAAAGAGCTAATATCTGGTGTAATCTGTATATTTTAGCTAATATTCAGACAATCATGCAGAAGAGCCTTTTCACTGTGACAGTCAACAGTCCCTTATTATTTAAATACATGAAAAAATGGCCTTTTTAATATTGTCAGTACACTTAGAGCACAATTTAGAAACAAAAACAAATGTTTCAATTGTCTATTTGTTGACTCTCCACAGACAATTTAGTCTGGCCTCGTTCTTAACCTTCTTGCTTTGCCAGACCTCCATTTCGACACTGCACTGATACTATGCCAGCAGCAAGGGAAAGTTCTGGCTGAACCGGCAGTCATTCTGAGTACTGGGTGGAGATTTGGGATTTTACATTCTTTAAACCAATTAAAGTTGTCAAGGTTGGATGTAAACTGTGCTCAGCTCACCAGTGCTCTTGTTAAATACAGAGCCGGGGGTACTGGAAATGTTGCTGAGGAACATTTTGGTCATGACAAATTAGTTGCCTTATGCACAGTTTAACTTTCTCTATACACTAACATGTGGTTTATTATCTATGTAGACTTCTTGTCCATGTTGTTTATTATTAATGATGGTTTTAGAGGTTTCATCTGAGTATCCCATAATTTTTGAATCTGTTGATTGCCAAATCCTGACCATTGTTTTTTATTTCTTAACCCATCTTCATCCCTTTTCTAACCCAAGCACCCTAAAGAATAACACTGAACCAAAAAGTAATTATACATACACAAATTCCATTATCATGCTTGTTTTACTGACTCATGGGACTATTTTATAAAAACATCACTTGGTTGAAATCTGAATATCATCACTGAATTGACCAAAAAAGGGGAAGAACAATTGACAACATTGGCCAGAAAAAAATGCTTTACTACAGGAAAATTACTGATACAGTGAATTTGTATTGAGTAAAACAGAACAGAACGTTTATTGTCCCAGCAGGACAGGGAATTTTTCTCCCCAGTAAAGAGAATGAAAACAGTAAAAACAATCAAAATACATGTTACACATCACAAATCATTGGCAATACAGCAACACGTGCAAAAGTAATTAAATGCAAAAAGGTTGAGGCATCAAATCTTGATTTTATGTGTTGTGTTATGTGTGTACCAATTTTGATGTGTGACTATGCACATAAGCATGGGCACAGAGAACATAAGCCCTTACCATAAGAACCACTGGCTATGCTTTTAAAATGTAATGAAGCATGATGAGTAGAGGCCAAACAGAAGTAGAAATCAGTAGAGTACAGCTGTAGTAATCATTGTATGATGGAATAAAAGGAGCCAATCAGGTGATGTTATTGTATTAGTATTGGATTATTTCCTTGTCCTTATGTTGAATGTTGGATATGCTTATATGGAGTCCATGATCCATTTCAGTGTTTTATCTGGGGTCACAAGACAAAGACGCCATGTCTCTTTTTCTTGAATGATTTTCCATTTTTGGCCTTGAGAGTTCTTTCTTTAATCATTTACATTAACACTCCAGGCAGACTGCAGATTATGAAGTGCTGTATTTTGCATGTTCAGTACAGAAAAGCACACAACTTGCATGTGTCAATCCTCAGCAACTGGTGCCAAAAAAAGTACAAAACATGCACAGTGCACCTGCCACACACCACACAGGCAGAAGCGATGCAAAGCTAGGACACTATCAGGTGTTTTCGGCATGAAAATATAAAGAACATTTTACCTACACACATCGTCAAGAAGGTCACAACAATCAAGCAGCTTTCTGCATCTATATCTAATTTGAAAAAGCACCTTGAGGTAAGTTTTTGTCATGCTAATGTCTTTGTTATTTTGACTAGCTAACTGGCTAATTAGCTTAGTGGAATTGCCAATATATATTTCTAATTAGCCAACTAACGTTAGCGATTACAGTAGTTATCCAGTCTGCCAGCTAGGTAACATTAGTGGCAGAGTAGCTGTTGATAAAACAACAGCGAAATACATTCTGTATATTCGAGTTAAGTAGACACGATTCATACTATGTTCCTTGGGCATGTGTGGAGTGCATAAGGTGCTCTTCTGTTTGTGGCCAAAACATGGCAGCACCCGCCTTTATTTAGTAGTGTTCTATGTGACCTATTGAGAACAGTAAAGGGGTCTCTCCAATGAGATGTCTGGTTTTAAGTAATGTAGTAAATTGTTGCAGTCTGGAATCACAGGGGAGATGTTTTTTTTTCCTCCAGGACCAAAGTCGATTCTTGTTTTGGGGCTAACCCCCATTCACGTTTGCAGCAGTTGGGAAACAACAAAGAGGACTTTACATGGTCTTGAGAAGCTGCAGCTTTTATTCACTCATAAACTGTAACCTACTGTCACTTTTTTACCACACACTCTCTCTCACTCGCTCAACCACACATTCACTATACACACTTATTACAGATTGCCCTACTCTGCAAAGGAATAGGGCAATCTGTAATAACTGAAACAAACTAGCAAGAGAAAAACTTTGACTATTGGAAATTAATTTAATGAATTCTATAGCTATGTGTGAGTGTGTGTGTGCAAGAGAGAGAGAGAGGGGGGGGGGGTTATATCCTCACTAGTGAATGTGAACTGTGTATACTGTAGATGCAGCAGTAAGGTCTAAGTGTTTGTGTAAGTGACCTGGCCATGCGTTCGTAGCTGCTGCAGGTGGGCAGGCAGGAGCAAGGGAAAGGGGGAACTGGATTTATCAGCCCTCAGTGGCTGTAGGAAAAGCAATGCTCGCTGGGAGTCAAGCTGGCAGCAGTTTTCCTTAGATCGATCTGCAGCGCTGCTCCAGTTTATGACAAAATAGTTCACAACATCTCACCGAATTCTACCCACATTTGCTGGGTGGGTGGGTATTAATGTCATGCCCTGCTTCTGATAATGCGAGCACCAGTGTGACTCCACCAGTGAGGAGTAAGCCTGAAGAGAATGACTTCTTTTCTTTTGGGAGCACACAAATGACAAGCACTACAGCAGAGAAAGAGGTGCAGAAGAACCTCAAGGAACCTGAAAAGACTTTGGAGTCTCAAAAGGCCTGTCCAATGGTCAAAGTCAAACTCCATGCTGCCTTCAAGTGCCTCTGTTAAGTGACTTTTAAGTCATTGACTGTGATTGTACATAAGTGATTGTACCTTGATTGTCACCTGACAGCTAATTAACAGGTGCAGAGCAGGTATGCAGTGTGGCCGCCAGAAGAGCAACAGAGCAAAAAAACGCAGTGATGGAGAAGAGTAGAAGAGACTTGGTGTGCACGGAATGCAACTTAAGAACAAAGGGAAGACGCCAGCCTATGACCTGATCGCTAATGAGGAGAGTGCAAAAGCCGGGAGAACAGCCGACACCCCACAGGAGCCGTGAATGAGGCAGAAGGAAGGAGACAGAGCTCAACACACATGGCACACTGCACCCGCAGGCCGCTGCAGGAACAAGAGACACGCTTCATGGGAAAGCAGAGGAAGTCCTGCTTTCATATTTGCTTTTGAACTTTTGAACGTCAGGAGGCGGTATGGGTCCATACAGTTGCATCACTCCAAAGGCATCTGATAAATTGATAGAAGCAATATGCTGAATAGGAAAGAGCCCCTCCTTTGTGTTTGTTATTTCCCTCTGCTTTTTGTTTGATTCATTTGATTTATTCGCATAGATTTTTGGTTTACTGGTTACACTGTATCTTGTTAACAGATTATTTTGGTTCACCCTTATTAGTTAATATAGCTGGACTATTCCACCTTATATCATATGAACTCTTAACACAGTAGGAGACTGAGACAGAAAAGTCTGTCAATTGGTTTTCATCCTCTGTATTCACCAGTTGGACCCACATACTGCAGTCAAAGCTAAAACAGGCCTGCTTTTAGCTGAATTGAGAAATGGACACTCTTTTAATTAATTTCCTTTAGTGATATTTTATTTCTTCTGAGATTTAGACTTCAAGCCTGTGTTTTAAATCTGTTGTTAACTTGTGCTTTAGCTGATAATAAATTTGTTTTTAAACTCAATTTCTGTCTGCATGCTGTTTTGGGTCAGCACAACTGCCCAGTAGAAATTATTGGATTTTTCCTTAAAGTCATACTCAACAGCCATGACATACGTCAGAACAAAAGCCATCAACAACAACAGCAAAAAAAAAAAAAAAAAAATCCAAATCCAATAGGTGCTCATTAGGCTGGTTGTTACTGATGCATAAGCTCCCTTCAGCAAACAACATGAAGCCCCCACTTTTGAGTTGAGTCAATGAGTCAGAGCTGCACTAAACATGGGTAGCTGTGCTCATTACTATTATACCCGCGCTGTCCATCAATATTCTTTTCATGCTCTTGATCAAAGCTGAATAAGGGGCATCTACATGCTTGACATTTATTTGTGGCTACATACCATATGTCTTACCACAAAATATGTAACAAGACTAACAATCTATAGCCATACTAGTGACCCTGTTAGGCTATAACACTGATTGTACACCAGAACACAAAATTGTTAGATGAATGATATTAAATTTAAAAATTTATGCTAACATTTAGCATTTTAAATTGTTAACACTATAACATGCTATAGTGTAGCTGGAAAGAGATATAAGGACATTTAAGTCTTTATTAACATTTTCAACTGTAATGAGCATGATGAATTCATAACCGGTGTATTAACATTGAATGCATGCTTGATATCACTATATTTTATATATAATTTTAATAAATAATTGGAGCTGTTGGTTGGACAGACATGCAGTACAAGTAACATATAATATAATATAATATAATATAATATAATATAATATAATATAATATAATATAATATAATATAATATAATATAATATAATATAATATAATAGAGAGAGAAATTGCTTAGATTTTGCATCCCTAGGTTCTTCTAATGCAGGGTAAAAAATGGTTGATCCTATTTTTAACTGCCATCAATATTTACCTGTAATGCTGTTTCTACTAGTACAATATTTCTATGCCACAGTAACCAATATAATATGCAGGAAAACAAGACTACAACAGGTGATTTTGAGGTATTGTGTGTCAGCCCAACCAGGTTCACATAAGTAACTGTGTTGAGAATGGAATTTTTTGCACATTTATATTCAGCCCTTGTCAGTGATTGACTATAATCTGCTGCATATTCTATATCAGTATTTTATGCCTTGTCACTTGTAACTCCATGATCAAAGGATCTTTTTGACAGTCTGGGGTCCATGGCAAGACATGACACCGGGCATCATATGGATGCATCTAGTGTAATATCACTTGCAAATCTTTAGGACACCATCTAGCCTCAAGATGCTTAGAAGTAGATTCCACACATTTATGTTTTTATGATTTTGTTTTATCTGAACAAACTTTTACCTCTGCACAAAAAATGTCTATGGATGTAAACACAAAACCTGATTTTAAAAGTTGCAAAGAATCATCCACTTTGTCTGCAGTGTGCTGAAGATTAAAGCAGCCAGTTATTTTCAGGGAATAACAATCTGGATAGTATTTCCTCAGAGGCAAAGTCTCTCATGAGGCTCTTTTGGTCTGAACAAAGAGCAGAAACAACAACAAGGTGATTTCCATTACAATGTAATGAGAAATCATTCACCAATTTCTTCTCCATCACAATATAAAAAACCCTGAGAAAGAAGAGAGGCTGATTATTTCAGATGAAAGTCGACACAGTTGACTCCCATCAACCACCAGACAGTAGAGGAAACACTGAGACATGACGCATAGAGCATTTGGTTTGAAGAACAACGTATTTCCAACAACAAAGAATGCCTTTAAAGGATGTTTATTACATCTTCAATGTCAGATGATTGAGTGGTTTTATATTTGCATTATAGGCATTTATCGGACAGGTTGGTCCAGGGAAACCAAGCCCCCAGGGACAGCGCCGAGCGGTGATGCAAATTTGACATAGCGGCCAAACCATGGTATGACAATGTCACATGACGCTACTGGGCCCAAAAAGACTTTTTCCCATAGACTTACATTGTGAAAGAGACGTCTGTAAATCAGTGGATAATTTTTTTTGAGCATCACAATCCCCGCGAAATGACTCGTTTCACTGTCGGAATTTGATCCGTTCAGTCCGATCACATTTCAAAAGCCTAAAAGAGCCGCATGATTGAATTGTTATATCCCTATTCAAGTTAGCCGTCGGGCTAAACCGGAAGTAGCCGACTCGACCGGCGGAAGTTACCAGTGCGCATGTTCCACGGGCCAGTGATCCTGGATAATCCAGGTACTCTCAGACCCGGAAGACGATTTTTTTGGTATCATGCGCCACTGAGCAACTTTCATAGGAATGAACGAGGCCCCGCCTCCGACGCTGTATCCAGTTCTCTTAATACATCCATGAGGGAAACACATTACTTTAAGGTTGAAATCCATTTCTTCCATTAAGGTTGTGAAGAGGGCTGGTGTTTATATGAATCATGTGATGAAAAGCTTTAATAATGCTCCAGCTAGTGAAGAGTCATAAATCTGACCATATGGTTTGCTGCTGATTTTGTTGCTTTATAGTACAAATATCATCTAAATATGCCAGGTCCACCAGTCTGTTTTGACATATATCAGCTGCCAAGTGTCTGGTTAAACCATATTTAATGTTTCAATTAGTGTGTTAGTAGAGAAAACATTACAGATCCAAGAAAAGATGGCTACTCATCAATTGTGGTACAGTTATCCCAAGGCCACAATGCTGTCTCAGAGGGAGCAGATGTTTAAAGAAACAATGCATAACTTATTTTCTTTTCTCTTCTATTACTTCTGTCAGATACACCCTGTGCTTTGAAGGTTGAACATACTGCTGTAGTAGGCTATATGTTGTAATTAAAGTTAATTCTGTTATTTCAAATTTACAGTGTGCCAAGAATTGAATGGCAGTGTTTGGAAGTGGAACAATGTGCAGACAATGAGCACTATTCTTGGAATGGTGGGTGGTGGCACATTGCACATTCAAAGTGGCACTTTCATACACCACACACCACACTTTTTTTCCTCATGTTGTCACATTTCTTGTCTGCCTGGTATTTTAGAGCCTATAAAAGTTGAAGTTGAAGTATGAAGACTTCTATCACGTTGACTGTTGCCTTAGCAAGGGGAGACACGGGAAAAGAATAATGACAGAGCATGTCAGTTGTGGTCACAACACAGTTTTGGTGTCAAGGATTACAAGGATTTTTGTTCACCATGCCTGTTTGATCTTTACCAGGCTATTTTAAGCACAAGTCATTGTTTTGGTGGGTGTGATGACCTCCCTGTAGGTCAAATAACAATGTGAGCTGTTTTAGAAGCACCTAAAGATGCATCTCTGTAGAAAGAACACCACATGCTGTGTTTCTTTTATAGTACACTGTATGCCTATATGCTTTTAACTATATTAAAGAAAGGGTCTCCTATCAGTTCCCCTCAAGCTGACCCAGACTGTTACTGTATTCATACAGTCTGTTTTATTTAAAAGTGCTATTGATTTATGACTGTTTTTTAAAATTAAATGTCAACAGAAACTACAATGAGAGAAATGTTGTGAAGAAAAGGTAGTCAAGAAAAAACAGGGTCTTATCAAGACACAAATATTAACAAAGTACAATACATTATCTTCAATTATTTTCTAGTTTTAAAAGAAAATGTTCTTATATACTGTATGTGTAAAGTAGATATATTTTCAAGTCTGACTTTAAACAATACTCTCATATGTGCATTGAAACAATTGTTGTTGCAATCATTTCCTCTGCCATTACTGAACATATACATATATCAAGAGTTCCCTTCCAAACATGCATGAAATAGAGGAGATGAATAGAAATATATTCAAAATTTAGCTGAGGCTAATATGATGCTTCAGCAATCTGAGTTAACCAAATCAACTGAGTAAAGCTATATCTTTTTATTACAAAATTCCCTGTGTGCTTTGTGCTATTCCTCCACCACAACTCAACATCAGAACACAAAGGTAATTTTCTACCGTACATGGAAGATACCCACTTACTTTGTCTAACTCCGACTGCTGAAGCTTAATTCTACTGTAGCCACTGTCTCTTCCATTTGAAGCATGTTGAGAAGGGATCTCTTCATGCATGTACAGTAGTATGTTCCACATAATGGTGTCTTCAGAATGCAAAGCAAATTAAGTTTGACCACTAGGACCATTGTCTTTATTTTTTTTCAAACACTCGAATGTACCAACTGTACATTGGCTGTACACTAACTAGCAATGAATGCACTGACTGTGTGTGTTGGAGTGTGTCTGTGTGTTTGCTACTAACTGAACTCTTCTTTCTGTTATATCGCTCCAGTCTCTCACATTTTGCCTCTTCAAATTTGTGCATATTCCCTGGAATACACACAGTTGAAACGTTTTCAACTTGCACAGACACATCTTCACATCAATTCGCACCACCATAGGCAAATCTATAATTTGCTTCACCTTCTGTCTGAACACACAGTAATAGAAAGAATTATTAAAGAATGCAACAACTATTTCAATGCACATATGGGCTTGTGAGTATTGTTTTAAAACTGACTTGAAAACAATTATCCTATCCTTCTCAAAAAACATCATTTATAAACATTTTTTGTCATATAAACTATATATTCAGTCATTACATCCCTCAGCTATTGTTCTTGCCGAAGTACTGTAAAAGGTACAGTATAAAGTATTTTTACAGTTATAAAGTTTGGTTTCACTTGCAGACCAGCAATCATTTTGTGAGAGTAGGTGTTCAATTTTTTTATATGAACTCTCTCACCTTGGAGTGTAATGCCTCATATTTCTCTAAAAAAAATATGCTCCAAGAGAAGCCAAGAACAGACCATTTAACATCAATGATACACATTCAAACATATTCGTGCCCCTTCTCTCCTTCCTAAAAGGAGAATAGATTCCACTTTTGCTCCCTGGCATTCATGTCAAGAGGTTTATCATTTAGTGCACTGCCATTCACTCGTGTAGCTTTTCAGTCAGTTAATGATCTGTCCTGAATATTCTCTGGCTGTCTCTGAGTATTTGGCAAAAGAGTGAGGATGATCCTCTTTTTTCTGCCATCCATCTTCCCAAGGGTTTTAAATGATAATAATACCACCCAGGCCCCCCTTCTGTGTTGCCATCAAACTCCTTAATGGCCCTCCTGGAGCACTGTTGTGAACTTGCTGCCTTTTGTGAGAAACATGAGAAAAACTTATTCTCAGCATCATTCATTTGCTATTGAATGCCTTTATCCCTTCAATCAAGAGAGTTTCTTGGATGTCACTAAAAAGATTGTCACCCTTAGTGCATCCAATATGTTTGCTCAGTTTGTTTTCAGCTTACTCAATTTGAGGTTATCAACATGTGCACAAGTGTTTGAAAGCACTGATGGATGGAGAGGCTTTTCTTAAATTGGATTGGGGACGACAAAAACATACATGACTGTGACAAAACTACTTACTATAATTTTACGGATCCACAGTTGAAATTCAACGCCTTTCATCTGGAGATATTAAATCATTCCACATGGGTAAAATTGACTAGAAAGTCATGTTAAGCAACAGAAGAGATGGCAATACTAAAAGAAAAGAATACAAAAGCTGGTAGTAGAAAGCAACTTTGTGTGTACAGTGGCGTCAGTCTTTAGTTTCTCTGCATGGAACCTCACAGTCAGTCTTGCCACATTAATGCAGCAACATATTGCTTTAGTTGTGGAGCAGCTTAGGCAGCTGCCAGGCTCATTGGTTTAACTCCCACTAGGATTTCATATGTACAGTGTTTTTACCTTAACCCCTTTTGGACAATAACAGCCACCAAGTTGTGAAGAAAAATGTTTTGAAAGTATTGATATATGAGATGCACAACACTGAGGTAAAAAAAATAGTTTAGCTTTGAGATGTTTTCTCAATAGTGTCTGCCGCTGAAGAAAAATGAAGCAAGCAAAGCATTGTCATTGACAGGCTGTGTTTATAGGAGTTATTTATGAAGTCTTGATTGCTCCCCAGACAGCTAACCAATGATCTGAAAGTTATTTATTGTGGCTGGATATGTATAATAGGCTTGTGATTAGTTCAGGTAGGTTATGGTGGTGTAGCATGAGAATATTGCCAGTAATTACATGTGAGAATGGGCTGCTGTATTTCAAACGTCTTGAGCATTGAACTGCTCTACTCCCATAGGTGCACATGCTACTGGCTACTGGCCCTTATTATCTTGCCCTTTATTGCTTCTTCACTATATGTGAATCCCCTATTGATTGCAAATATGTGCTTCCCATATACCACAAATGTTTCCTTTTTAAAAATGTTCTAGCCAACTGTTCCTGTTATGCAAAAATGTCTATATATTACTAATTTACACATGATTCTTCCCTATCCTCCAACTGTCAAAGTGTTACTTCACTAAGCTGCATCACAAGATTTTATGATTTATGACACCCTATAACAGACACTTTGCAACAACATCATCCACACAAAAATTGTGGAAAATCCTGCTGAAGCTATAACAATAGAGAGCATCCACTGACCACATTTTTGTACATGCTTCAGTCCTCCACACCCCCACTGAGTGGCCAAACAAACCTTCTATGGCTGCTATAAACAGGGAGATGTGATACTCACAAATATCTTGAGAAAGTAAAGCCTGTCTGAATGGAAAATGTTTACATCATACTGGACAGCCAGTAGTCTGTGTATGCTGAAATGTGGCCAGTATCTTATTTCAACACTGGGGAAGCAAAATAAACAAAGCCTGAACACAATAAACAAAGCCTGAAGGCACACAAAAGTATAGATCCTTAATTCATCAAAATCACAGTGACTTCAATCACACAGAATACAAAGAGTCACAGAATAGCCTCACCCTTGAATATAACATAACTAACATTAAATGGCAAGTATACATTTTGATGCCAGGATTCCATTGTCTTGCTGAATTGAAGTGGTCCATTTGTTACACTTCTCCTTAGCCTTCGGCAGTCTGTAAAAAACTTAAGCTTCACTTATTTCTCAATCCATTTCTTCAGTAAATTGCACAACAACTCTATAACATTTAGACAGTGTTATTACACATTTTACTGCAATTTTGGAGAAAAGCCACTGAAAAATCAAGTATTTTTGGCTGCAATAATCACAGAAAAAATTGTGATATTCCTGGAGGGACTACAAAAAATGCTTTATTGGCTTTGGAAAAAATAAATATACACAGCCTCCATGGTAGAGTGTGAAATGATTCTTAATGCCATTGTTATTTTCAAGAAACATGGACACAACAAATACCCACACAAACACACTGGATTATAATGTATTCACCAAAAACCTTGAATGCCACACTGAGCTAATAGCCCTGTGTGAACAAACCTTTGTCTGCTGCATTCAAATGTCAGATCATCTCACTGGGATGCTCTCTTTAACTGACATATGTCACCCTCCAATTTGCCAATGGCCCCTTCTGGCTATTTTTCTCTTCTGTTAATTGCTGGAGGCAACTTCTGCCATCTTGCTTCTTTTTTCTGTGGGATTAGAAGGGCATGGGGTCCCCAAAGATGTACCAGACTCCCCCGATGAATAGGAGTGTGAATACAAAACAGACACGTAAGGGAGTCCTGTAAGTGACATATTCATAAATGTCATCAATGTAATGTATCAAATATGATTAAAATTACTGTTTTTATTCATCAAACTATTGCAGTTTTGTATGTTAAATACATAGGTGACATTTTGAATTGTCAGCTTATGAAACCAATGCTCTTTGCTTCTTATCTGATGCTTGTGACGACCTTGATCAGACAAAGGATTTCATCCTGTTACTGCTCTTTACAGTGACTAAGGACAAAGAACAGAGAGGTGTGGTTGTCAAGGCAACATGGTTATAGAAGGCAAAAGGCAGATGTGTGCGTACACACACTTGCACATATGCACTCACTCACTCTTTGTCAATGACAGCTTTTGCCTGGCTTGAGGATATTCAATCTGTGAGGACTCTGGCAGGGTTACAGTATTGTTATTAGAGGCAATGGTGAGGGCTACGTTTAAGGCTAAAGATACAGCCACGCAGCGCAGAAGACTCATGAGCAGAGAGATGTGACACACAGAAGACACAGACAGGCAAAAGCACCCACACACCCATGCATGTTGCTGCCACCAACGCAAACATACTGTAAAGATGCAGTGTGTGCAAGATCAAAAATCTAAGCATTATGTCTTTTTTTTCCTTCTGAAGTGGGACACCTACTCATAGAAAAATTGATGTCATGGTCAATTCACTCATATCACAATAACTATTTTCCCCACTTATCCCAAGTGGTATCAAGCCATTCAAATAATTTGCTCCAGCCCCATGAAGTTGATGTGAATATGTTATGTGATTAAACTATCTCAACATCATAATTCAAAAGCTCAGCTATATAACAAATCCTTATACCTAAATGAGGTATGCTAAACTTCTCGGCTCAGGTTACCAAAAAAATGTGGTTGTGCTTAAAGATTTTCATAGTTAAAAGCACCCCACTATAGCCATGTTTGTTTTTGAATTTTGAACCCAACCTTTCTTTAATTCCTAAGCAAGGAGGTGAATGTTTTCCAGACTTTTGAACTGACCCCCTTTCACCTCTCCTCCCAAATGGGGGTTTGACAGAATCCTATACAAACAATTTTGCATGAAAATTTAAAAATTTAATTCTGTAGAAGTTGATCAGGATTTAGGAAATCACAAGCTGCCATTTTGAACCACAGACATGATCCGTCATTTTAGCCACACCATGCTTTTCCTTTGAGAGCAAAAGAGTGGAGGTTGTGGTCCAAAATGTCTTCACCTGAGAATTCAGAGAATTATGTAGATTGATAATAAGGGGGTATATGAGCAATTTTCAGAACAGAAGTGCTTACCATCCAATCGCTGAAAAATGAAATTCTTACAGAAATTTCCAAATGTTAAAAGTTTTGATACCACAGCATGAATTTTTATAGGGTCTTCCTCAAGGTCTTGGTGTCTTAATGGGGTATTTTGAAGGGATTTTTGACCATTTTTTATCAATTCTCAAGGTATCAAAGATTGTTAAGCATTGCAAAAAATCTGTGTAAGGAATGGAATCAACCCAAAAATTGCTGCAACAACTTATGAGACCTAACTGAGCATGGGATTAATAATGTTCTACGCCCTTATACACTGTAATGGAAATTTAAAGATGAATTCACAGAGTTGTCAGAGTCATATTAGAAAGTGCAAAAGTGGATCTCCCAGTTTGCTAGGCTGAAAGAGATACTCTATGAAGTCCAACATCCCCCATTCGCTGTCCTAACAGGTGTCTTTTAATTAATGCACAATGTTCCTTCTATTAATTCATAGTCTTATCTGTTTTTCTTCCTTAAGGAGTTTCTGCCTCTGTCTGCTGAGAAGTAAAAGTTGAAGGCCAAATCCCACAGCTCGTTTTTGTTAACTTATCCACACCTGCCAGGAACCAGCAGTGGAACATGTTCACATGAGAGGCAAAGCAGACTGTTACAGACTATTATATTGTGCACTTAGCTGTAAGACAGTATAACATAAGACAGTATAACCAGTATAATCTTAAGTAACAGTATAATCTTAAAACAATAAACATGAGAGAATAAGCTTTAAAATTTGAATAGGTGCCTAACAAAAACACAATGTTTAATATAAATTAATCTTCTACCAGCTTTCAGAAGATGTATACCACTTCTATGTGGCATATACTGTTGACCTGCTACCCCTAAAGAGTGTGTTAGTGTTCTTCTTACAATATACTACGAATTTGTTTTGTCTTCCTTCCTAAAAGGTTTTAAGGTATAACAACAATGTCATATTATCTCTGCCTTTGCTACTTAGACAGCGCAGGCATTATTTGCATGACCATAAGTGGTTGCTTACCAGGAGAACGTGAACATAGGTAATTTGATGTATTTGAACAAATGAACACTGTTTGTGTGATGAGAATAGTTTCAGAAACAGAAAATAGTGTTCTTGTTGGGAATTACTTTCTACTGAAGATAAAAAAACCACTGTAAACTGATCACAGCCTAAGTCCCAATATAGATAATCTATAAATATACTTCTATATAGCATTTTCTTTTTCGCAGTGATCTGGCTAACCTTCTGATCCTGCTGTATGAGATAACCCCAAGGCAAAGTTTTGTCGACACCCAACTATCTTCTTGCTGCCAGTATGCTTTCTCCCCTCAGCAACTGTTTTGCACAGTTTCTTTGACCCTTGCACTGTGCACTGCTGGATGTTTGTAATGTTTATGTGATGGAATACGGTTATAGTCTGGATAAGTCATTCTGGTTAAGGTTGGCTAAATTTATTCTACCCCATTAAACATGACGGCTGCTCACACTGAAATACAGATTCTACAAAATATTTTTTTTTTTCTCTCTCTCTCGGTAAATTTTTGTTTGAAGTTCTACAGCCATACAGCATTTTGTGTAAATATATGCAAGTCCATGCATACAGTACACACACAGTGAGCTGAACTTTTGATGTGAGTGAACTTTTGAAGAGTTCATCCAGTCCAAGAAGTAGAGATGCAAGTGAGCAATTGGATTGAGCTGTACCCTCTCATATTGATCTTGTTAATTTGATTTTTGTTACTCCACTGCTGAGGTACAAAGTGAAACACTTGCAAATAGGGGAAATTAGTTTTTTTGTCTTCAGCTTTAAGAACAACACAAGACTTGATGAAGACAGACATCGAGAATATAGCATCAAATAACAACATGATCATTTAAAGTAATGGAATGCATTGTCAAAACATGTTCAAGCAGAAATACAAAAAGACTGGAAGAGAAAGGGAGCATGAAACACCTCAGGCTGGACTCTAACCTCACAGGTACAGTATCTCAAGTATTAAAACAAGTCTAAATTGTGTTCTTACTTTGTTGGGACAGGTGGGCCATTGCTGAATCATCCAGGAGCCATGAGGTCATCCAAGCAATCAAAGCAGATAAAAAAGTTTCCGACATTTAAATATCTATTTTACACATGGTTGCAAGCACACCTGAAAAAAAATGACCATTACTGTGAAGAGATATTATTTTCTAATAACTTTTTAGCAATCTTTTTATTTTATCTTGTATTATGGAGAAAGTTATAATAATTTAATTAAAATATAGCCATAAGTGGCAATGATCGGGGTACAAGCAAATTGGATTTGGATGCTTGTTTCTTATTTAATTGTCAAGAAGCATAATTCTTGATTTTCTTTAAAATAATTCAGCTTGGTCATCACTATATGCTGATGCTCTGCTGAGGTTTCAGAAACATTTGATGTGGCTTCTGACCTTCAGTGAAGACGTGTTTCACATGACTATGTCTGTATTGAATTTTTATTTCATCCAAGATCTGGATTGCATCCCATGTCTAATAATTTATACACAAATACTGCTTCTATGTGAGAAGTGTCCTAAACGTATCCTGTAAAATGCACAGATTCAATTCATGCCTCATGCGGAATGGCAAAAGCATGATTTGAACTCAACCTTTGCATTAAAAAACAATCAACTAATGTGACGGCCCCTGCCTAACCATCTATGGGTTACTGTGCTGGTGTGGTGTTTGTTTATATTTGTCTGTCGAAGGTGCCTGGACAAGTGTGGGTGTGGCAGCAGGCGGAGTCGGAAACACCTGGCATTATGCTGTTAAGGATAAAAAGGCCAACTTGCAGCGTGACACTCTCTGATTCCCATCCTAGCAGCCAGCAGCCGCAGGCCTTCTGTTTTGTTCTGTTCTGGTTTTGTTTTGCACTACAACACATACATTTCATTATCCACACACTCACACTTACATTACTGATGTTACTGACTTCCACACTCCATACTTTTGTCAATCATTTTTGTAGTTTATTTTGTTATAATAAATACTTTTCTTTATCCTCATCCCACGTCCTTTCACTATATGTCATGGCCTAGGAGCCGGGTCATGACACTAACCAGTCAACTACTGAGCAAATCAGATCACCATTGTGTGTGTATAAGCGTGGAAATACCTAGGGACATGTCAAGAAGGTTTTCACAGCATGGATTTTAAACTGAAGTTCACTTTACTACAGTTGATTATATACTTTTTGTAGCATTTTACATATGTTGGATATTTGAGATTTGTCACGAGAGATTGGGAATTTGAGTTTGGAAATTGCAAAAGTAGCCCTGGATATGGCATGTCAACTTTTAAACCACATGGGTTCATAACAGATGAGCAGAAGCAGGAGGTTGCATACACCTTGGTGCCAGGCTGGATTCAAACTAGTGACCTAACAATAACAGGTTTGTTTGGTAACCATGTATTTTTATTTTCAATTACATAAGTGTTTAACTTTTGATCTATTAACCTCATAGACAATCATATTTTAGTAATTAAATTAGATAAATAGTTGTGCTGCAGTAAACAGAGGTTACTGTTTGGGACAAGAATTTACAATTATGAGATTGATTCACTGATTAAAGGGTCAGTGCTTCCTCCTGCCGCAAACAAAACCTAACCAAAAAAGGTGGTGGTGCTCCCAATAATGAGGTAATTAAATAATAAAGTTTTAATACTCCTACAAAATGTTCACATTTATGGTGCCTTGTAGTGTCAGGATATCCAAGGACTGCATAGCAAAGCTCGGACCTAGCACCCAAACATGTGCACCAAGTTTGGTTACAAAAGCTTAAGCCATTTTTGATTTATGAGTGTTTATGGGAAATTGAATTGAAGACACAGGTTTGAAAAAGGCAGAATTTCAAAAAGATTGACATATTGAAATTTTCTTGATAACTTAAGATCAGTGAAGTCTGTAAATGATACTGACTAAGTTTCGGGTCAGGTGACCCAACGGTTTTAGACAAGATGTTGAAAATTTTTGAGAAAATTTTGAGAAAACTGAGAAAAAGCCACAAAATTTGACATTTTTAGAGCAGAAGACCAGTGGAGCAAAGATGCAGATGACTTGAGAGATTAAAATGATGACAGAATTTTGACTTAAGGCCAAGCCATTTTCTAGATAACTGCAAAAACATAAACTTGATTATTACAGTGCCACCCTGAGGTCAGAGTGGTCTCATTATATGTGCGGTGCGGTGAGTAGTGGGTGGAATATGCAACCCACCTGTCAATTTTGTTGACTTTTGGTCTTAAATTTTTTTGCAATAACAAAGAAGAGTGAGAACAAAAACAATGGGATTCCAGCAGCTTCACTACTTGGACACCTGATTATACTTTTTTTGCATACTGCAGGTTGGAGAGACAGAGAGAGAGAGATGATTATCATAAGGCTGCAGCCATGTTCTGATGTAACCTATTATTTGACTGAATAATTTAGTCGTACTGTGTATGACTTGGCTGCTAAATGATTTAGTGTGGGCATTAAAGTGAATTCATGGGATTGGCATAAGCATAAATTCGTGTGCTGAAAAGGTTAATGCTCCTGATTAAAGTCTATGTTGATAATAGAGGGTTTTTGAGGGGTAACCCTGCTTTTTTCTCTATTAGTATTGTATGATTAAAGCTAGGGTAGGTAATGTATTTTAGAAACATTTTTTGTAACATTTGTTGAAATTCTCTGTACATCCCAACAACAATCAATAAATCAAATGCTCTGACAATAAAAAGAAAAAAATCCAGTATCTGTGGCTGGTGCAGGCCTGTAATAAGGCTACCTGTCAGTCAACCTACCTGCCTATCTGCGTGCACTCTGCCAGTGCTCTCATTGCGCATGACACAGAAAGTTTGGAGGCCAGGCGAGCAGTGCGATACCGATGGATAGGAAGTGACAGGACTGCATGAATTGGAGAAGGAGACAAGAAAAAGATGTGAATATCAACAGAAAGCAAAATGAAAAGCAACGTGCGGCCATGAGACTATTGCCTGTAGTGCAGGGGAAACTGAACCGCGCATAATCTTATCAACAACACCGGAGCGAGAGACTTTCAATGGAGGTGAACTCAGCTCCTTGAAGGGAAATGTGATATCACTCGAATTCAAACAGGCAGATGGGACACTCATTACTTTTGAAGCAGACTTCAAACAGGTTAGAGGCGGTCCTGTTTACCGTTTACTGTTTATTAAAGGTTATTGTGCCTTGAAAGGGAGCTCAGTGTGTGAGGGAGTGCAGTAGTAGACACTGTAGTGTTGTTTGTGGGTGGGAGGGGCTTAGGACAGGGGGGGAGGGCTTTATTTTCAAATACTGGTGTTTTGTTTGTTTGTCTGTTTGTTGGTTTGTTTGTTTTTTTGCCTTTTCCAAAACACTGCCTCCTCAAGCTTTAATTGTTTAGTGGGTACCTGTTAACAATGTCTGAAAATGGAATACACTTGAAACTGCATTTTTGAATTGTGTACACATGTGATACCAGTTCAAACCAGGTGTGTGATAGTGTGATGCAACAAAAACACACTTTGACAGTTCTTATTGCATCCATGTTACCATATCTTTTTTGTCCACATTAGACATTGTGGCAGAAGTCACATCTACTTTTAATGTGAATGAAGCCACATAATATGCTGTAGTCTGAAACAACTGCTGTACAGTACCAAAAAAAAGTGAATTTAAAGCTGGAGTGCAGGATTTTTACATATAAATGAATGTCAGTTACATTCAAGCTCTTGCCAAACAAGTTCACACAATGCTGATTAAGCCTATCACTGCTATCACTGCCAGGTAAATCTCTCTGTATTTGTATTGCAGTATGCCAGAGTTTTTAATCTGGTGTCTGTGGTGACATTCCCACACTGGTGCGCCGGTGGTGATGTGTTTTACATCAACCGGCAATGATTGGTTTGCCAAAGCTGAAGGGCACCCATAGAGAGTGTACACCAGAGACTTCCACTGGCTGAACCAGCTAACTTTCAGTTTTGCCCTCTGCTAACTTGAGGGATATAGTAATTTAATCATGCAGCTGTTCTATTCTGGACTTTCTTAATGTTATCGGACTGATTGAATCAAATTCTGATATTGGAAAGGAGTCATTTTTAGCAGAGAATGCAATGCTTTTTTAAACATTTTTATTACTGCTGCAATAGTAGCAATAGGGACCAATTCACTCATATACTCAATTACTGTAGTTACATCCAGGTACCTACTATTTACTCTCACTGCCAAGAGGGGAGACAAATGTTCCACACTGCAGGTTTAAAGGCAAAAAGTGTTCAAAATAAAGCAATTCATGGCAACTAACTGGGCTTGACAAGATTCATCTGGTTATAAGATTTTTTTTAGAAATGCTCCTTTATTTTCATTTCTATTTATTTTGTTTCTTCATTCTCCTGTTAATTTCACCTGCTGCCCACCTGCATTTTGTACATTTTTACATGTGCCTGTACCCATGAATGAATATGAATAGTATTTTTTTACCCATTACACATACTTTTTGGTACCTGTGGATACCCAACCTGATGCAGGGCTCTGGCTTTTCTGTAGAGGGAATACCATTCTTACAATAAATGCTCCCTCAGAAGCTAAAGACGCCCTAACTTTCATTTCACTGGGACTTTAAAGTGATTTTTCATGTTGCGTTCATTAATTATGTACTGACGAATACATCACAGACATGATGTAGAAATGATTTTCAATATTCAGACTGACAGCAGTGCAGTCAAAGTAATGGTGTAGCATCTCACCTCTGATTGACTGACTTGCAGGCGTAATAAAATGTTGTGTGTATTTCATGTTAATAAGTGCTCCAATACAAAAAACATAGTAGGGTAGGTCAATGAAGATATGCAGATAAACGATTGTTGTTCATGGATTTTGTATTCAATCATGAAAACACCAATTTTTTAAGAAGGTGTTTTTTTTTTATTTTCTTCTTGTAACTTGATGATCAATTAATCATAGTCAGTCTTTTAAGCCTTTTTTGTGGGGAGGGAGATTTGTCAGAAATAAAACTCAAACAGCATCCATTGCTCTCCTGCACAACACATTTCTTATGTTTGTCAAGCTTCATTAATCTCCCCATTCAATCGCATCCAGAGCAGTCCTTGAAATACTTTCCACTTTCACAACGGGTCCTTGGAGGCACTCTCACTGAAAAACGTAGCGGGAGAGGAGACAGAAGGCTGGTAGAGGGAGGTGGTGGAGAAAAAAAAATTGTCGGATTGATTTTCCCATCATGACTTGAAATAGCATATTTATTGATTGCTTATAGGGAAGGGGAGGGGGTGAAGGGTGAAGGTCGCAGAGGAATGGTGTGATGTTCATAGGGGCAATCAGCCTTTTCTCTCAGCTTTTCCAGGTCAACACAGATCTGCTGAAAGGTTAGAATGGTGATCCTTCTACTACAAGGATGCAAAATAAAGTGTTTCAAAAACTATTTTACATTCTTTGTAATTATTCTTGCACTGTGAAGCTTAGTGAGAACAAAGAGCTTCAGTGCCTTAAAAAGTGAAAAAACATTAAATCTTTCATGCCAGAAAAGCATAGTTGCTTGTAGGTAAAATGTTAATATTGTATGGGTTGTTTCAAGGTCATTGCACTTTTGACCCTGCCCAGCTGCAATTTCAATGTCACATTTCACTGCGATGTCATGCTATGTCAGTTCTGAGGTGTGAACATGTCTTTTTGGTTTGTGGGAAAAGCATGAAATTTTAGTCTGTCAGTGAAGACACTCAAGGCCAGGTCACACCAGCAAATAAAATAGCATACATTTGCAGCAAAAGCAATATATTTGAATAACAGGGATCAGCAGATTCCCTTGTAGGAGCAAAGTAAGTTTTTCTATGTAGTGTTCAGCTTGATGAACTTTGACATTAAAATTGCACCATAGACCAATGGCAAACCATCTTGCCAGTGCTGACATTTGAAGGAACAAAGAGTACAATCACATAAAAAGGTACATGTGCATGCAAAAGGCAGCTGTGATCATAGAAACAATGTGATTTACTCTTTTAACAACTGGTTATATAGACTTCAATTTTCCCTCTTAACTGTAGGCTATAGTCACTGACTTGACATGATAATCACTACTTCCTCTCTTCCTCATCATCCCAGATTTAGATTGATTGTTAAGATATCTGTCTATTGTGGTTTTTTTATATACTTACTCAGAACTTTTTCACACAAAGATGTTTGGGTATCGTTGTTGCTTTCTTAAAGTTCAGCAGGAAAGAGAGAAAATCAAATCCAACTTGTCTGCCACTTCTATCAGCTATTCCCTCTTGATTAACATACAATAGGCTATATGTCTTTTTAGGTAGCAGAGTGAACTTGGACTAGCCTTTAGCTACCGGCCAGTGCAAAAGAAAAACTTCACTCACAAAGACATTTGCATACCAAAACAATATTAATGGTTGCCCTGATGTAACCCACTTAATGCTGCTCCTTCAGTACCAAAGCCCCAAAAGTTTCTGTCAGTGATTGACACAGAATGAAATGCAAAAGGCCTTGAATGCCAAAAAAGGATTTCAAATATCTGAAAGCAACAGAAAACAATCTTTATAATCCCAAAATAGTTTCACAGAATTGAAATTGCCATTTTAAGTACCATATATACCTCACAATTCCAGCATGAACAAGGAAGTTCTTCACTGTTTGTGCTTTCCTGGAGCGTATTTGTCATAATGACCAAACCTCAAAAGCATAAAATGTCTGCTGGAGACAGTACATTGGGGTTGATAACCTTTCATTAGGCCGCCACCATGCAGTCATTTGGAGGAAGGGCCATTTCTCTCCTCAGATGAATCAGTCTCTGATTTTTCTTCCATGGCTTGATATGTACTTCAGAATAAGGATGATTAAAAACCCTTTCAGTCCCAGGAAAATATTACATTTTTGCACTACTTTCATTTATGATCTTCTGAAAGTCTCCTAGTTTCAAATATACATGTTTGCAGCTTTTTCTTTTGAGAATAACCAGCTGGCTCGTTGAAAATGAAAAACATAATGTGAAAAGTAGGATTTAAAGATTTATACTGTACTGTATTTGTGCTCACATAGATAAATCCAGTGACAATAATGATTATGTCATTACAAGTAATTTATCCTGTTAATCATTGAAATTGGTCAGGTTTTTGATGTAATTGGCAGGACACAACCAAAAAATGACACTTGCAAAAATTAATAAAATAAAGAAATACATTTACAAACCTTAACACAAAGTAACTCAGCTTTTACTCAAGCCTGTCACTAATCTTTCTAACTTCCATAGGTTAATGGTCAAGATCTTGAGCATCAACAGCATCAAAACCAATAAATAACTATTACAACATGCAGACTGACAGGGAGATATGCAAACCAGTTTACATGCAAACTTCTCTACAATGAACAGACCAGTTAAGGTTAAAGGACATTCATGACAATAGAACTTGGTCAGGGTTGGGGAACATCTGTAGTCATGGTTAAAAGAAACAAAGGTTAACTGTTGGTATAGGAAAATGGGAAACAAACCGTTGTGTTGTGTTTAAGTCCAACACTTTGTTGACCCACTTTGCAGACCTCTTCTCTCTGTGAACTTTCACACTGTTTCCTCTTTTGGTCCCAGCGTTAAATGGCTTTGTCACTTAAACTCACAACTGGATGGTTTTGCTCAGATGAAGGCAAGAAAAATCACCTGGTGCCAGGTAAGACAACTCAGTCTTACTGTGTCTTCATGGTCACGGCTGGTTTAGTTGCGTAACTGATTGGCAAGCTCAATAAATTAATGATAAATATCGGGTCTATAACATTATGAATTGCAGGGAGGTACTCAGCAGTTGTCCTTCATCATTAAGTTTAATGCATGGCTCAATGAAGTTTTGGCTTTGGACGGAAAGTGCATAATTTAATTTAATTATCTGATAAGCATCACTGGTTTTCATGTTGTTGAGTCTGATTTGCTGTTTCTGCAGTAATTTTACTGTCAGTCCTGCAGTGACACACACAGTACAGGTACTTCTGAGTGAAACTTTGTCAACACATTGTAGTAAAATATATGCTTCTTGACTAACAAAACAGCAGGGATTTCATTAAGCTGCAGGTATTGAGGCCCAGGGCTTTTTGACTTTTTGTGTTTTTAATGCAGTGTACTTCTTTGCTTCATATTATGAATAGTCTAATAATCATATCAGCAGTAATTATGATATGAAAAGGGATGCTCAAAGTCAATTGCCCGTCCATTTAATTTCCTCCGGTGATGGGCCTGTCATCTAGCATTACCGCAGGCACCTGTGCTTGAATCATTCAGAAGCAGGATTCACTCACATGTTCACTAAAATACTGTTCATTGTCTGAGTTCAGCTTGAGAGTATCAATCTTGAAACGTACTCACCCTATCAATAGAAACAGGAAAAATAGGCGACTGAAAGTAATAATAATGTTACATCCGCATCACTTAATAATTTTACAGTAGTTTAGCTTTGCATGGTTAGATATTATGTTCTAGCTGATTTTCTGCAGCTTATTGTCTTATTCCCATTGAATTGCAGATAAATTTAGTCCACAAATCTGGTTCTTCCAAGATCCAGTAATGTCAGATAACATTACTGACAGACATAATGTTACTGAATGCTGGATGCTTCTTATTAGTACAACAGCTCAAGCAGCTGAATCAACTTCTGAACTTTTTGGGGAATATTGGAGGATACTGTTTACCAATCAGATGCTACGCTTCAGTGTGTGATTCTGCAGGTGTATCCTGTTGAATGATATGTTAAAATAGTGATGAATGAATTTGTCCATTCGTTTGTGTTTCCCATCATCAAGTTTTTATTTGTTGGTGAAAAGTTAAAAAACATTTCATCATAGTTCTTGTTTTTAAAAGTTACTCTCTACTTTATTCTAGTCTAGTTTTCTAGTTTTATCTCATTAATCAATATTTCTCATCATAGTTTTAACACTGACTTTCTGTTCCAGGGTTTAGGTGGGCCCTCTGTTTTACCTGATGTGAGTCTTTCACAACTCACATTAATACACTCACTACACCTTAAAATACAAGATTACTGGAGTGTACAACAGACTCTATGCACATTTGTGACAGTAACCTTTATTTTCTGCATGCATTCTGACCTCCCCACACTGTCACAGAGAACTTGTTCAGCATTGAACATTGTTCAAATGCATTTTCCACCCCTTCCTTTACCTGACCCTCTGATCTTAACCTTCACAGCTAATTACTGTACTATGAATATAATATAGAAATACTCTCAATATAAAGAAGCTGGGCACTAGCTTAAAGTGGTTCTGATAGCTCAGAAATAGAGATCCATTGTATTCTAATCCACATTTCTTTTTTTGCAATTCAATAGTTCCTTGATGGTGCCATAGATGGACTCAAATTGAGTTGTAATGTCAGCAAAACCTAAATTATTTTATATATAAGATATAAGTTGTTGACGTAATTGGAGGGTCTATCCTTGACTGCATATAAACTAGATGATTTGAGGGTCACTATCTGCTGAAGATATTTGATCCATCCCAGCTGCAAGGGGCATTATGCTGCTGACCATGTGATTTGACCTTGTTATGGAGACAGCAAGCAAATGATTAATTTCTCCCATGGGTGGTGAGGGATCTAAAAACGCTGGGAATAATTGGCAATTGCAAGGTCTAGACTGAAGACCACAGGCTGCTGGTCCAGAGCTACCTGGCATATCCCCTCTGAAGAGTAAATGCTCCTAAAATCCTCATAATCTATTAAACTGCCTCTAAAAACTGTTTTTTTAAGACATGCTTTCATGTAATTGTTTTTATTGCTATTATGTGTGTCTGCTTTATTCCTTTGTAATCCTCACAAAACTCATGACTGAATGAATTACTTACTTATTGGCTTTATTTGTTATTGTTGTATTCTTTGTTCTTTGTTTTGGTAAAACACAGAGGAAAAAGCAGATTAAATAAAGATCACAGTATGCCCTGATTGTAAAAGGATTTTCATACATTAATTACCATAATTGTAAAAGTGCCACTTTTAGATTTAATTACAGTATGAACCTTTTTTAAAAAAGTTAATATTTTATTTTACAATTAGTTTTAAATCTCCATTATTGTGTTGCTGGTTTTTAGTTGTGAGCTAAGCCATTCTTCACCTGCGGGAGCCATCTGTCCCTCATGTAATAAACCTCTGTGTGACTTGTTCGAAGCTGTGGAATTTAATCCTCACCTCACAATCTTTTATATCAAAGCAGTTCACAGGTCTTCCCCAGTGAAGCGAGGACACTAGTTGGTGATGGACACAGGATCTAATACAATCAGGCTGTGGTCATGATTCCCTCAGGGACCTGCTTTATTCACTTGTTTTCCTCTGTTTGGACTCCTTGATATATGTGCATAGCTGTGCCTTGGGGGGAGGCATTCAGCGAGGCCTTCTTGATATTCCATTCGTAAAGAGCCCAGAGGTGGAGTGGAGAGGTGGATTGGTGATAGGGACAGGATAGTTATTTCATACTATTGGACACAGATGTTAAAGCTCTAGTCTCCCCAAGGTCAAAGCCAGGTATTTCTTACGAGGGGGGTGATTCCCCTGTTGAAGTCTAGATTTTCATTTGGAGTTCCTCTATTAAATAGACTGACCACAGCAGCCTAAAGCATCTGAAATGGCCTTTTTGAGTTCCTTCGAAGACGATCACTCAACCAGGGAGAGAGATGTGGTCCTGTGTTTTTGTGCACCCCTTGTGTATGTGTGTGTATGTACATCATCCACTGTTCTTTTCTGTTCCCTTGAGTCCCCTTTAAAAGATGGAAGCCATTACATTTGGTAGTGAACATGACACATCACAAATGGAAGTAGGTCACTGTGAACCAAGCAGACCGGGGAAACTTTTCCACTTTTATGACATTGAAATTTCATTCCACTTGGGTGGGATGGTGCTCAACAATACGAAATGCTGCTGTTGTTAAATGGGCTTTCCTCTTGTGCTTGGCTCTGGTTACAAAACAACCACAAAGATGAGAAATGCTAAAATTGGACCAGGAAGCACCTGGCTGCCAGTGTCTTTTGAGCCCAACATCTCCAGCTGATCTGATGGGATTACACCTTGGGAATGGGAAAATTCCCCAGTCCTTGACCGACATCTCTCATTGCATCGGATGCCCTTTTCTTAGGGGGGCAGGGAGAGAGAGAGGAAGAGCCAGATAGACGAAAGGGAAAGGGGAGAGATAGGAGAATGATAGCATGAGGCAGGAGAGGGAAAGAGAGACAGAGTGGAGATGGAAAATGACAATATAATATGATTTGATTTGTGGGGCAGAATGGATTCTCATTGCTCATTTTCTGAGAGAGGGGGGATGAGGAGGGGGAGGAAGACGGACGTGGGTAGAGGAGGTGGGCGGAGTGTGAACAGTGGGGCCGGGGAGTTCATTTAGCACTGGGCCGTGAGATGGCTTGACAGCTGCTGGTGGAGGCATTAGGCTACTCACCTTAGTCCAATTTTTCTCTTTTTCTCCCTTTATCCCACTTTCTTTCTGTCTCTAATAGCTGTTTTTGTCAGATCTGTGGTGTCCATCACTTCTATTTATGAGCCGCTTAAAGATTTTAGTGGCCGAGCAAAACTCAATAATGACAAAAACAACATTACAATTCATCAATGGTCACAGAATAGCTGCAGGAGACGGGGCATTTAGGAGGTCATAAATTAAGTAAGTCTCCTTCTTTAAAGCCTGTAGCTCAAAAAGTTTGGGACAAAAGTGAGACACTATATCTGTCATTTGAGAGACATGGCACCTGCTCTCAAGAAATGATTGACAGGAAAAAATCTGAATACATTAGGAGGAATTTGATATATCCACCATTTTCAAAACAAGACACCTGCCCTCATAAAGTGAGTGACAGAAAGAAATGAGGACATTTTCAAGGAGAGTTGGTCACTTGGTTAACAAATAATAGCTCTGTTACAGGATAGATTGTCTGTGTTATAGAGCTTAATTAACAAGGATAATGTAATGGTTCATTTGTTACATCTCAATGTTTTGGGAAATGAATGTTTCAAATTAACAACACATCCAACCAAAAATGTTGACCAGAGTAAACCAGAATTAAACGTTGGCATTGTACATTTCTGCACTTTCAATCTTTATATTTCAATGTTGATCGCATTTTCAGCTTTTCACGGTTAAGGTCTGGTTAGGTTTAGACACAAAAACCACTTGGTTAGGGTTTGGAAAATATCATGGTTTGGGTTAAAATACTTGGTTTGGTCACCAGAAAAATGGAAATGCAAAAATCCAGACATCTCAATAAAAATACCTGGTTTTGTTGAAACAGGAAGCAAGCGGTGATCTCAAACAGTGGTTTCTGCTGCTTTGATGCTTTCAAATGAACATTTTTCAAAGTAAGACAAACATTACACAAGTACACAAGTGCGATTACAAGATGGTGGCTTGTAAAAAATATGTGTATGCTGTTTTTCTCCCACCAGCCAAAGTGGAAAAAGTTAATTTCCAACACTGGTTGTCACACACATACAATATAATAATCTTTTCTGCTGCAGAATATGGAATGAAACTGTGCTCTGAATCAAAGTGAATCCATTTTCAGGTTACGCTTCAACAGAATGACAGTGGTTTTTAGTAGTAGCTAAGAAGCAGCCGTAATTACTTCTTTCAAGGACCCGAACCCTCTCAGAGAGGAGCAAAACAACATTACCTGTCAACAAAACTGTCTGTCTCACTCTGTTTCTATCTCTGTCTCTCTTTTTCTCAGTTCTCAGTTCAAAGAGCATCAGTGGCGTAAAAGCAGAGCAATATTTTCAGGAATACTCAACAAAGCATGGGATTAAAAATAACCAAATACAACGCATAATAAATGTCAGACCTTCCTTGTTGAAGAGTGAGTGCAAATGCTGGATAATGGTGCTCTCTAAATACATGTGAATCCCTCACAAAACAAATACATTAAATAGCTCTCACAAGGACAAGCTTACACCAGGGTCTAGCTGTGTAGAATTACAATGTTGTATAAAGAAGTAAAAGGTTGTGGTTGTTTTTTTAATTTTATTTGGAGCCTTATTTTTTCCAGCACACCAATAGTATAGGTATCAACACTACAAGCTTTCAGAATCCACAAACATGCATATGATGTAACTAAAAGTCTCCATCCACTCGAGAGACTTTTCTACTCTACGTTTCAACTTCTACTCTCAGTTTAAAGTGAAGTTTCATTGTGCATAATGATGTATGTGCTGTCTTCTGAGAGTGGAAAGTTTCTCTGTGCTCACCAAAAATCCAAGTTTAAGGCATGTACCTATGAGCATGATTTGTAACATCACAACTAGTTTAGAGCCAAGCTTGGTCCAATATGCAGCTTTCACACATGTGATGTGGAAATTTGAAACCTCCAGTGCACATACAATGAGAGAATGTACCTTTCAGTGAAGAAAGAGACATTCTAAATAAAAAATATTTGCATATTCACAGATTCTGTATTTGGAGTTGGGGAGCAGATGTAATTTTAAAGATTTTAATGAGATAATTTTTGTGGGAAAAGACAGATAAACTATTATTCAAAATAGAGCATTTTATATTCATCTTACACATGCCTGGGTGGGATCTTTAAAGACTCTTGTCTATAGATTTAAATATTAAAGTGAATGAACATGACAGTGTGTTGATGTGTGTTTGTGTTTGGGTGTGTGTCTCTATCTTCCTAATTATTGACAAGACTTTGATGATGCACTTAATCCATTCATTTGTTTTCCCAATTTCTTCCAGGATAAAAACAACTGAATCAAGCATTGAACTGAACTTCTAATCAACACCATTTCCCCCCTCATATTATTTTAATCAGTTGGCCACCGCTCATATTGTAATAATACAATTTTGTGTTACTGTAGGAAGCCTAAGGCCAATGTTAGCTCATGTAGGCCATGAAATAATTTACATCTTAAACTTGTGCATGTGTGTTTTCATGCATGCCTCTCTTCTGTGTTGCCCTACGTGACTGTGTGTGCTCAATTAGGTTGTGAGAGTATAAAATTTCAGTACTGACAGAAAGTGTTGTTCTACTTTGGTGTAAAAAGGGGTAGTGTCTGGCAGAAGGAGAAGCTATTATGGCTCCTTTATGGATTATGAGGCTGGAGTGTGACCCTTATCTCAAGGTGAACGTCAGTAGCTGCCCTTGTTGCAGTCCATCACAACACTGTTCCCTATTACATTACAGGTGATGCCCCTGGCAGCACCTCATTGCAAACAATATCCATCTTAACAAGTCATAACATCTGGTAATGATCCTTGTAAATTTCATTTACCTTAAAACAGGTGAAATTTCGAGCATATAAAGTAAAGTTATTTTATTTTCCTTCAGTGCAGTTTACCCTGGAACAAGTGGCAATGTCTTGTAATAAGGCAGATCATTCAGTCTCACTATCAGTGGGACTGAATTGAAATTGAATTGAAACTGAATTGAAAATTTCCTGACACAAAGTGCTTCAGACCAGAATTGAGGCTCCCCAACCTTACAGATGGATCTTAACTAAGACTAAGAGTCCACAGCAACGGTAGCAGCTCTGTGAGACTTTGAGCTAATGCTAACACCAGCATGCAAACATGCACATTAAGAATACACAGCAGCTGAGGCAGAATAGTTTTGCAGGTAGTTAGTTATAAACTAAACTACTCTTTACTAAACTTCATGTAAAACCATCCAATAGATGTTGAGACATTTCACTCAAAAACACAAATTTCAGCCAGCTGGTGGCACCAGAGAAAAGGTAAGGAGTTCGCCTAAGGAACCATTAGGATTCATACTGTGTATGCCCATGGCTATCTGTACCAAATTTCTTGGCAATACAATTTGTAGATTTGGAGATATTTCACAGAATAAGTGAACATTAACCTGCTTGTGACAGGAAAATCTCACACGTCGTAGCTTAGCCTCAAGATGCTATCTGCTGTCCCTACAGTACCCAGTAAGCCTCAAAAGACTAGAATATATGTAGTGAAATGAACAGAAAAACATATTTATTAACCTTTTTTCTTTTATGTCAGCTTTGGCAGCCTCAGTCTTACAATCCCAAAACAAAGTACAGTCCAAAACAAAAGTCTGCCAAGGATGAGGATGAATAAGAATCCTGTATATTTACTTGCTAACCAGGAAATACCTCGATAGGATGTATTGCGGAAGTGTGATGAGAATGGAAGCCCCTAGGTTCATTGAGAATGATGTATTACATCCACACAAATGAACAGAGCTGGTGTAGTCTGGAGCTGTAAATATATGAGTGGTTGAAACAGCTGGGCAAATGAACATCTGTGTGCATTTAATTGTGAAACCTCTCGCAGACAGTCAATCTCAAATTGTAAAGAGGCCTCTCAGCTCTCACATTCTTAATCAGTTCATTCTCTCTAAGCCGATGTGGGAAGAGGATTCTCCACAAGCACAAAATGACAAAAGTATTGAGCTGTACATCATGAATCTAATAATCATCTGTTGTCTATTTCGTACAGTTTTTATGTATCCACTGATACATGCATCCCATAATTCTGATATGATTCAAAGCTGTTGACAAAGCAGCTGTAGTGTGTGCACATCCCACACTCATAATTGGCAAATAAAATAAAATAGACTTATTATAGATTGTATAATAAATGCTTCCCCAATTTGGGCATTGAAGCAAATAAATGCACCAATTACTATTAAAAGTTCTTAAACTGCAGAAGAACAAAACTAATGGCTGAACTAATGGTTAATAAAACGTACTGCTTGATATCACAGTTTTGCAGCAGGGCAATTACTGAAATTACAACATTATGATGATTATCCTGATATAAGTAGCAGCATTTCCTGATGTGTTGCCAAGTTTTAGATAAAAAATGCAAGCCAGTTTTCTCTCTCCATAGACTATAATCCAACACAAGCCAACTTTATCTGGTCCTCATAAAGACAGTAAAATGTCAATTCATGGGACTTTTTTTATTATTTTTTACTGGTTTTCTTATAAAGTCTTCTCAGTTCTTCTCATGGTCATGATGAGTAGACACAACATCCAAGTGCAGAAGTGAGGCCAGTACAATACAGATGGATTCTTTCCTGAAATTGAGCTCACAGGAATACATAAAGTCAAGAATAGCAATGAGAAACAAGTATTTCACTTCAGGCAGGAACACAAAGTAACAGAGAAGACACTGATTGAGGACATTAAGGGTATAGTTACATTTGGCACTTACATGTGTTGTCTGACACTTAGAAATCTTTAAATTGTGGGTGGACCTAGCTTACTCTGCATTACTGGCAATCTGCATTTGTTGAAAAAAAATCAAAACATATTCAGTGAAACCTTTTGTGGAACTCTATCCCTATGAAGCCTTTTATTTACTTCAAGTTGCCATGATTTTGACTGTTTTAATAGTCCTATGAGAAGATTTGTTTTATGCTTTGTCAAAGTTTTAATAAAGTTCATTCCTCCCCAACCATGTTTACACCTTTTACGCATAAAAATCTGAAACAAAGTCCTAAAATGTTTGATGAAATCTAGATTTAGGCCAACCTTTGCTGAGCATGAGTAGCCCTCGGTGGTTTGTTGTTCAACATTTCCTGTAGCTGCTTCACAGTAAAAGCCCTCAGCAGTGCCTCATGCATTTTTCACTGTGAGAAAGAAAACATATCCTCCTGTTTTAAACATTTTGAGGAACCAAACTGCGATATCATTGCAAAATTTGCACTGACCAGTGAAACATGGACATACTGTACATTGGGAATCAATGAAATTGTCTGTTAAAAAAAGTTTACATTCCAGTTAATTTGCTAGTGCAAGCATACATGGATTATGGGATTATGAAGGACATTTTAGAAAAGGTAAATGGGACTGTTCTAAAGCAATAAGGAACATCTGCTGGACAACGCCACAGGAAAACATGGGAACATGGAAAACTCTCGATTAACACTCACAAGACTGAGACATGCTGTTAAAAATAAATAGATGGGGGGGGGGATTGAATGTGGTGAGTCTTTGTAACTGATTTCCTCCAGGCCTCTTTTTTTGCAGTACTATTCTACATGTGTATGTCCATGTGTTTTTGAATAAGCATAATTCATTGAGGATTTAACTGTGCTATGAAGATGTTTAGCTTCAGGATTCACATTTTTCATTCTAGACTAGATTTTTCACACTAGACAGGCAAACGTAATCAGGCAATCACTTCCAGTTGATCCCATCTCTGAAGGAAACCTGACACACAACTCCATGTCACACTGCTGTTCTACAAGGTTATGGCATACAGACCAAACAAGCTGCAAAAAAAACCCCACCTCAGCACCTCAGAGACCTGACTAGGTTGTGGGCTTTCAATCGACAGTGCTCAATTAAAATGTCCCATGTCGATTGTGTGCGTAGATGTCACCAAGATGGAATAGCAGTACTCTTTAACCCCACAAGCGATGGTTTTCTACATCAATCTTGGAAAATCACAGTGTCTGCAGATTTTGATTGTGGGGCAGCCAGAGATAATACTTGATCGAGTTGTGATAGGATTGCTGATGAATCTGCACCGTAAAATCTTTTAATACAGACTTTGGATGTGGAATCTGATTACAAGGGCCAACTGGTGTTCATCCAGTCAAATGAAGAATATTATTGGAAGACAGTGATGATATTAAAGCCACAATATTGAGTCGGGTCACTGATTGTATTGAGATTTCATCTTTTGTTCTTTTGACCTCTTTGCAAACTATATTTTTCAGAGTAACACTGTGTGACAAGATGAAGAGCTTGAGGGTATTATTAGACCATAGTCAGTGGAACAAATGAGCAGTCAGCATTCTCAATTTATCTTTCAATCAAAAGCCTGCTCAGCTACATCTGAATCCTCAGTCAAGGCGGCAACACCATTAGGATTGTGAAGGCATTTAATATGTCACTCAATTTGCAGAAACTTTGCTTTCTTTGTTCAGAAAGATAGATTTTAGATACAGTAGTCACTGTCTTGCAAAAACTAGTTCATAACCTTTGTATTCTGACGAAATAAAGAAATAAAAATGTGTTTGAGTTCAGGAACAGGGCACCTTTATTCCGACTACTGTGTGGCTCTGAATCTTAGCAGCTGGCATGATCTGATGAGGCTTAGCCCCATTCAACTAGCTATAGACAGCTCAACAGTAGACTGTCTATCACTGTTGAAAAGAGAGCTGGCATGACCTTTCCATCCATCACTGGTCTCTGATGCCTCTTTCTATCTGGAAAAATAGAAAAAAAATCACTACATGGAATGAACGTAAAGAAATCTTGGGGTCTTTCATACAGAGATTTATCTGAATAAAACCCTGCCTTAAACAAACCTTAAAAATGCAGTTCATAGTATTTGGTGGGTGAGAATAACATTTTTTTTTACTTCTACTCTCTTCACCTATGTGTGCAACAAAACGAATGCAACAAGTTCACATATGCTCCTCACAGATTGTCAAAAGACAATCTGTTGAGAAGCAGACAAGGCGGGTTGCATTCCAAGATTTCATCACAATATAAATGAACCGAATGTCACAGATTGCTGATAAATAACCCCCAAGAGGGTACATATTATACAGGGACAACAGGTCTTTAAAATGTGAAAACCAACAGAAAAGACATCAGAATACATTCAAGTATGAAGTCATGCATTAAAACAGCATGGCATATAGCAAGTGTGCAGCTGCTGAGGGGGACAGCAGAAGTCCCACAATGCATTCAGGCAATGTACCATGAAATAAACATAAAGAGCAGGATGAAATTCATACATTCACAACATTCATGAAGTAAGTCATGAAATAAATTGTCCATGTGCTAATTGCAACGCACTGATGTGAATGCAACACCTGCATGAAAAGCTAGAAGGGGTATCTGCTTATGGACAAAACATATGAAATGAGACTGAAGAATTATTATTGATCATGGATGTTTGAAAATAAACAGCAGGTTGTTAATGGGTTTTGAGGGCTCAGGAGTGTTCTACTTGGTATCACGGCTGTGGCTGTACCCCAGCAGATTCCCCAGTGTTTCTTGTGTTTACCCCCGCTGTGCTCTCCTGTCTGTCTCTCCCTATCTGTGTCTGTGTATTGGCGTAAGCGTTCCTCTTCCTTCCTCACTCTCCCGGCTCCCTGCTCTACCTGCACACCTGCCTTCAATCGGCTCATCTTCTCCCTCGGTCAACACACCCACCATCCATCAGCTCATCTCCTCTCCAGTATATCAACCCAAGCTCTTCACTCACACTTCGCCAGATCGTTGTTTCAGCCTCAGTGGTAGTAAACGTTTCCAGGCCGATTAAGATAGTGAATTCCTTGTGTCAAGCTATTGATTGTATTCTAACCCATTTCTCTTGTGTTCCAGGATGATCTCATTCCTGCCTGCCAACCTGCCTGCCTGCCAGCCACCTCCTAGCTTCCAAACCTACTCCTGCCAGCTACACTTCCCCTCATTCCACATTCATAGCCACACACCTCCATTCCTCCTCTCTCCCCTACTGCCCTTCACCATCATCAACTCCAAAACCAGTAACCCTCCTGCAATAAACCTTTTCTTAACAAACATCACTCAGTCTTTGTCCTGTGTTTGTGTCCCTCCTGAGTTCATAACAGCACAACCAGGCCACAGACAATCTCCACCAGGCTCTCTACAACCAAGGTGCCCTCATGGGCCATCACAATCAGGTTCTCTGTGAACTTGCAGGAACTTATCAGCCAACGTCACCCAGATCAGAAATCTGAGGACCAACCCAACCTCCCCACTCTTGCACCCTGTCCAGCTCCACCAGCTCCCCTGCCCAGAGAGCCCCGGGTTCCCTCACCAGAGTGTTGTACTGGAGATCTGGGCACATGCAGGGCTTTTCTCATGCAGTGGTCTCTTGTTTTTGAAAGCTGCCCCTCACCTACAGCACAGATAAGTCGAAAATAGCTTATATCATGGGGTTGCTTAAGGGAGACACCTTGGGCTGGGCAGCATGCTCCTCTTTGAATGATTTTGTTTCTGAAATGAGAGAGGTTTTTAACTACCTTGTCTGGGTGCCTCCAAATGCCTCCTATCACTCTGGCAGGCCTCCCACAGCGTAGCCAAATATTCAGTGGAGTTACGATACTGAGAACGATAGCTGCTGATTCGGTGTGGAATGATGAGATGCTCCAGGGGATATTTTTAAACAGGCTTAGTGAACTGGTCAAGGATGAGTTAGCTGCCCAGGATGAATCTGCTGGCATTGATTCTTTAATTTCTCTGGACATCAGACTAGACAATCACTTGTGCAAGTGTTGTACATCAGACTAGACAATCACTTGTGCAAGTGTTGTATGGAACGAGCTAGCCATCAGCCATCCCTGCCCACTTCTCTGTTTCCTGTGTTTTTCCCAGCTCCAACACTCCCACATCCCCAGGAGATGAACCCATGCAGCTGGGTTGGGCCTGTCTCTTACTGAATGTGTCCAGAGGATGGAGGCCAAGGAGTGCATCTAGTATGGTCAAACTGTCCATTTCCTCGTCACCTGTCCCCTCCAACTAAAAGAACAGGCCTGCCAGTAGCAGAGGGAGTTCTGGTGAATAGAGCTACCTCTTCCTTTGTCCCCCAGCCCAGAATGCTGGATGCCATACTGTGCTGGGACCAACAGTCCCTGATTTCCTTAGCGGACTGGCAAAAATGTCATAGATGCTAATCTTACCACAAATGCTCTCAATAGCATGCTCTTCTCCCACAGCATTCACCCCACCAAACCCATGTATCTCATCCTTTCTAGTAACAATTGTGAGTACACCCAGTTCCATCTTATCTCTCCTCTTCAAGCCCCCATGGTCTTGGGTCACCCTTGGCTAAGATATCACAATCCCCACATAGATAGGTCCAGCAGCAAAGTTGTTAACTGGAGTTCTTTTTGCAATCCGCCTCACCCCAACAGAGGCTGCCATGTCTTCACTCACCTTGGAACCCTCTGACCTATTAGTCATCCCCTCTGCTGATCATGATTTGGGAGAAGTTTGGGGAGAAGTTTTCAGTAAACAGTTTGCTCTCTCTCTTCCTCTGCACTGACCTCCTCCCCAGAGCCTCCCTGGAAGAGAGGCTATGGAAAAATATATCCATGATTCCCTGGCTGCTGGAATTATCTGGCTGTCTTCTTTTCCGGTTATTGCAGGATTTTTCATCTCCCAAAAGGAAAACTCTCTTTGCCCTTGTATCAACTACCGAGGTCTCAACACCATCACTGTCAAAAATAAGTATCCCTTGCCATTGATCAATTCCGCTTTTGAACTAATCCAGGAATCCACTATTTTTTCCAAAATGGATCTTAGGAATGCTCAGAATCTGTGAGGAAGATGAATGGAAGACGACTTTCAACATGCCCCTTGGCCATTTCGAGTATCTGGTCATGCCATTCAGCCTAGCTAACACCCCTGCCATCTTCCAGACTGGTGTTAACAATGTGCCATAAGATCTCCTCAACTTGTGTCTTTTTTAACCTGGATGACACTCTGGTTTTCTCCTGCGACCTGTAAGAACATGTCATGCACCTCAGACCTAAGTGTTTCAGAGGCTCCTTTAAAACAAACAATTTGTCAAAGCAGAAAAATGCAAGTTTTGCATCAGCTCGGTCACTGCCGTCAGATTCCCTTCCCCTTCACAGACCAGTAACTCTCCTAGAATAAACCTTTTCTTAGCCAACACCACTCTGTCTTTGTCCTGTGTTTGGGTTCATAACACTTGGAAGTTAAGTAGGTTAAAAAAGTAGGTTTTCTTCTTCTGTTAGACATATGCCAGTAGCTCACAGTCTTATATTATATATATATGAGCTATATAGGTGTTTCAATATATGATATCAATAAATATTGTCAAAACATATTGAGGTAATCACTTTGTGCTTACAGAACAGAAACAATTCAAGGATGCAACAGTTTTAGTGTTTTACTGATCAGCAAATGCCAACATTTTTGAGAGAAACACTTCAGCACATGCTAATTAAAGTTTTGTTGTTTTTTTGGTTTCTTTTCAATTAAGCCAATCCTTGTGCTTACTCTATCTTGGTGGCTGCAGGACAGAAGGAAGTGGATAAGGAAGGGAAGCAGAGTCCTGCATGCAGATTTAAATCCCCAAAGAGAAGCTGCCCTATGCCTCTGCAGCCCACTCTCTATACCTGAATTGTCTCTAAGTACAGTTTGGAGGATATTATTCCTGCATTGACAATTCCCAGGATAAAGCCTTAAGACAGCCTGGATTGCATACACTGCCAAGAGCTAAGAATGATAGAGTGCAGTGTGTATTCACACTGTCTCTCTGACTAGTATTATATGTTTATTAGTCTGTTTTATAGCCAGCCTTATAAAACTGGCCAAGGCCCACTGTCATACAGACCATTTTTCACCCCACACCATATGGGCCTTTTTTCCTATCTGTATTCAAGAGCCCTTGCACTTAAATAGCCCCTGCTTGCACTTACATTTGCTCTGCTTCTTCTCAAACTGTATGCTTGCGCTCAGATACATTGTTGCTTGCACAGACTTCCTGTGTTCCAGCTTCAGCCCTTCTCCTCGCACTCAGGCTGCTTCTGTGCGCTCCTGAAACATCTGCTCTCAGATTTCTGCTCTGCTTTCAGGTTGTTTGTGCAACAGCCAAATCAAATTCCCCAACCAATACAATACCAGGTGTAGTGTTGACCAATTAAATGATCTCTGCCTGCTTGTGGGCGTGTTTGTTTTACTTCTTAGAGCATCCCGTATGGGCGGTTACTCTTTAACCAGGTTCATCTACTCCCTCCCACCAGGGCTTTATAATATGGACATATCATATTTTTACTATCATAGCTATATACAGTATTAGGCGTATAGCACACTGGCCTCCCGTCGGTGTAAGCTGACGCACCAGATGGTTTGTTACAAAGAACCATCTGAGAAGTCGTCCTTGGAAACTGTTTGAAACAGGGCAGGCACTTTCAAAAAATACTTGGCAGAAGGTGTTGTCCGTCTGCTGTCTATAGTTTCCCAGAATCCATGTTGAAGGCAGCATTATAGAGTTGCTCTGCCCTTTAGAGGAAACGGTCAAAAAAATTCAAATGTGCTCTCTTTTCAGCTGTCAGGAGGCAAAAGGAATAGTTGAGCACCTAGCTGTTTGAGATATGAAGTCACTGTCGCAATACACTGCAATTCTTCAACTCCACTTTATCACATTTTTGAAAGACTAGGTTGCAGTGGCTCCTGCAAGACTAATGCAAGATAGATGCATTGTGAGAGACCTTTACCTTTGCTATCATTACAGTATTAATGCAGTGTAGATGTTGGGAGGGGGACTTATCACTGTAGTAAGAATGCAATATAGATGAAGGAGCTGGGACTTCTACTACAGTTACCACTATAGTATTAATGCAATATAGATGCAGGATAGGAGACTTTTTTTTATCATGGTTGCCTCCCACTGTAGAGGTAATTGCACATATGCTGGACTTGATTGTGCTTTAAACACCTTTTGAGCTAAACTCAAACTCCACTGAGAAGTAAGTGATGACATTTTCAGCACAACAAATTGTCATGATTACAAAAACTATGAAAATAAGGTCCGAGTTGAAAATATCCCCTTAAAACTGACTAAATAAATAATATCTGACCTGGCTCTAACACCTAGTAAAGAGTCATAAAGCACTCTCATTTCCTAAATGAAAGGAAGGAAAATGATTTATATTCTCTACATGATCCTGATCACCCACATCATTAGTTATAATAAAATGCTAATAATGTATCATATGTCTTCAAGGGAAACTCATTTGTCAAACATTCATTTGAATACGACAAGAATCCCTGCATACAGTCCTCTAACCTTTTGCAGCGACAGTTTTACTTAAAACACTACGGCAATAATACATCTCATGGTGTGAAGAATAAACTCTTTAGACTTTTTATTCACAGGGTTAAGGGTAATACCTTGACCCTGCTCTCTTTAAACGAAATGCATCCTCATGACCATGAAGAATCCAGACCTTTTGGTCTTCTGACTTCTAAGATTTCCAGTTAGTAAGCTTGTTAGCTCATTGCAAATGGGACAATATAGTCACACAATTAATGCAAGAATTGTTTTGTGCCATTGACTCCTGTCATGTCTCATAACTTTCTAAAAACCACAGGGGAAGTAGCCCACAGGGGAAGTTAAACAGAAGAAAATGGATGGTACTAATAATCTAATAAGATATGAACACTTCCTCTATTTTGGACTCTCCAGCTCTCTGTCCCTGTGATGGTCAGCAGTGAGAAGATGGTTTGCTATTGGTCAACAGTGCAATTTGCATATCAAAGTTAAAATCAACACAAAAGATTGGCACAGATTTATTTTGCTCCCGCAAGCAACTCCACTGATCACAGCTGTCTTTATACATTCTCTGTTCTCTATTATTTTGGCACTGCATTCCAAGTGCTGCTTACAATAATTGAACACTTTATATTCTGTAATCAGCACAGTGGCTTGGAGTGTGGATGAAGGTTACAGAAGCAACAGCTGCTGAAACGTCCTCTGAGACCTAAGACATCATAAAAGATAATGTGTTGCCGCATACAGTAAAATCCCCAGGTTATGAACAAGGGCCACCTGCACTCAGTTCATGTGGTTTACCAGCGTTAAAAACAGAAGAAGAAATCCCAGGTGCAGCAGCTTCAGTCTTCCACTGTATCATCCAGCCTTCCCATTTTAAAACCACTTGTGGAAAATGAACAGTCATGATAGGATATATATTGCTGTCTCTGCTGTTGTCACTTAGACTGGATGTACAGCCATGTTATCTGTTACCTCCTATAAATTCCAATTATCTTCCTCATAAGATAAGATCACACACATACACACACCTGCACCCACATGACAGTAAAGCAGGAGGCAACAAAAATTCAGTGATAGCAATAAAATAATCCTGTCCTTGAATCTAATCTCTACCACCTCAACTGTAGACAAACTCCACTCCAGTGTAATTAAAGCTGATTAAGCATGATTTATACGCTATGGGCAAGATAAAATAAACATGATTAGGTTAGACAAATACTGGGGTCAATATTTTTGAAGGCTTGGAAATTAATAATACATTTTGTATAATAAACACTTGCACCATGGACTCCAAGCATGGAATGCTAAACAGTTAGGTTGTTTTGCCAAGCAAGGATATGGGGCCCCCTGCAGTTATCAACTCAACCTCTTTGTTAATTGCTGAAAATATGTCTCTGAAGGCTCTTGTTATCCCTACAAAAAGGGGTGTAATGGGTTTTGAATTTGCAATATCAGTGATGTTCTTTGAGTTAATTTTTTCCATCTTTCATTCTGGGACAAACCTTTTTGAAATTGCAGTCTGCTATAAAATTTAACCCCCCCCCCTCAACAACTGTATTTGTTCTGAATTCTGTAATCCACTGTACCTTTACATCTGCACCTTTAAACAAGAAGAAAGAAAATAGACATAAGATGTATGCCAGATGCATGCTCCAAAAGTTAGGGTAATGATGCAAAATATGTTCTGCAATTTCTGCAATCTGTGAGATCTGGGACATGCTGTGTTTACAGTGATTTCCACCTGAGAAGGACTGGAACCTGAGAGAGGAAGAAAATAATGTCCCACTCATTGTGAGCTGCTTATCGCAAGCACTCAGCAGTGTCATCCTCTAAAATTAGCTTGTGCTGGCTGAGCACTATCTGGTGAAGATAAAATAGGGAAGGGGAGGGGGGGTCAGTTATGCTGCATTATTAATCTTGAGATGTGGAGGAAAAGAAAGAAAGAAAAAGAAAGGGAAGGGTTGAGAGAATTGAATTGAGAAGAGGGGATGGGGTGTGAGGAGAGGACAAGATAGCTTCCCTTTGAACTCCTTCTACAAACTGAGGCTCCTGGAAAAAAAAAAGACATTTAGCTAAATAAGGTTGCCACTCTCACCTGACACTGCTACAGCTTTCGGTGGGTGGAGAGACTGCCACTGGCTTAATGTGAAGAAAAGTCTTTTATTATTTATTTATTTTATTTCTTTATTTGACGGGGACAGTGCACATTAATAATATTTCAGAAAATTTGCCAGAGTTTCCAGAGCCAGAAATGCTCATTTTCATCTGTGGTCCCTGAGATAACTGGAGATAACCGTCCCCTCGAGCCTGGTGGGAAATCACTGCAGACAGGGACACACATATGTACATTGATGCGCTCTCTTACACACAATCACAGAAACATGACTAACCCTTTTTTTTTATTTTCTGCCCCATTTTTATTTTCTGCCCCAAGACAGATTTTGGATGGCCCCATTGCACCCAATTCCATGTCTTACTCAGCTCAGCTTCTATTCTTGAGGTCAAAATTCAATTACATCACAGAATAAATGCCTCAGTTCAGTATAGTGTTTATTTTGTGATAAGCCATAGCCATGAAAAGTTGATATGTGATTGTATTATACCTTGACTAATAGCTTGGGGTCTGAGGATCAACTTAGCAGTTTTTTTCTCTCTTTCTAACAGAGTACCTGTTATATAAGGCGTTTATATCATTTGATATTTTGGTCATTCAGTAAATAGCTACTTATCCAGAGCAGCTATACAGGAAGTGGCTTCAAATGAGGCTGATTCAACAGATACCTAAGAGCATATAACCACGCACAGTCAATTAGTGATGCGCATGCATTTGTCTTCCCACTGAAAAGCATTGGTTGTGCAGTTGGGGCAAAATAAACCATGTGGGCTTGGTGCAGAAGATATGCAAAACAGTGAGAATTTGTAAATGGGTCTGTTTTTTGTGCTATTCCGAAGCACTTACAGTATCGTATTTACCATAAGAGGCGATGGTATGATGCTTGTGAGTGAAAATGACATTTTCCACAGTGAACCATGTATGGAAATGTCATCAGAAAAAAACAAGGAGTCCATCAGTACCACATCCACAATTTATGAATTCATGCATCTGGGCAGGTCAGGAAAAGAAAAAAAAATGCCAGCGTGGCACTTCATCCACCAGTGATGAAAATCCAACCGTGATCCAGTAGGGTGGTTCAGGACAGGAGTGGGTTTTCACGATAAAGCTGCCATGAAAAATGAATGACTATTTGCAACAAACACAGTGGCTTCTGAATCATTCATGGGTCATGTAATGGAAAAGTATGAAGGAACGAATGACAGAGGGATCCCTTTACCCAGACAAACTTCTGCAGAACAGGATTGAAGGAACATGTCATTGAATCCTAGTAAGGCCACTGAATAACATGATTATTCCTATAATATGTTGTATGTATAGTATGTAGGTAGGATAAACAGATAGACCTACGAAGGGATCCACGGCCATGCATCCAATTGAAAAGTTCCTCAATCATGGCCCTGCATACTGTATATTTCCTCACCCAGTGTAAAATGCATTTATTAAGAGCATAAGCTAAATGTTTAAAATGTGAATGTGTGCAATTCAAAGACAATGCTGGTTAAAACTGTCTTCTAAAGAGTTCAGGAAAGACTGGAAGACTGGAAACGTAAACCACAAAGAAAAAAAAAAACAGTGTGTTCATGTACTAAGTGTAACTGTCTTGTTTTATTTTCATGTGAACGTCAGGCCCCTAAGTTTGCACTGTTATTGCTCCTCAAGGTTCTGCTTTATGCAAGCACACAAACAACACTTCTCTATGGTTTGCCATCCAGGATTTGAGCTGTTGTTGTTGACTATAACCTTTTTGGAGGGTCCATATGAATTAGTTTCTCAGATCTATATCAGCATGTATATATATATATATTATGTTTATATTATGCATTATTTTATCATTTCCTTTGCTTTGTTCACACCTATCTTGTAAAAGCAACTGAAATATTTGACTTGATATGAAAGAAGTGAAGCAGAAGTAATTTGGTCATTACACAGATAACTTTCAAACCCTAACTTTGTTCAAGGCTAGTCACTGAAATGGTTCAGTGCATAAAACTCAGCCAAAAAGAAATTGCTTTCTTGTTCAGAAAGTGAAAGGATATAATTCTACTGACCAGAAGCCTAAATGCAAGAGATTAGATCACCATAAAGATCCCAGCCTCAAAGAGATGAACACCTCCCTGCCAACACCGAGGACAGAGAAAAGCCTGAGATCTGTCTAAATCTCTCTCTCAATTTTATAGTAGAAATACTACAAGGGGATTCAAGGTCCTTCCATGATAAAGATGTCAGAATATAAAATAGCTAAAGTCACCAAGAGCAATGAATGTGAATTGAATTTTAGTCATGACATTGGTCCGGAAACATACAGAAAACAGCTCCAACTCCAAGTACAACACACACAGCCTGTCCTATGAAAAACAACAGTATAGATTGAAACTTCAGCTGGCACAAGCAACCTATAGTTACATTTGAGTGACAGATGCCATCTAGCGACTGTAGTAATTATGATCCGGAGAAGTGATGCAGTTCAGAGATGTCAATATAAAGTGACAAAATTCCATAATCTGGTCAATGGTTAGATCAATAGTTGAGTGTCATGTTTCCAATGTCATGCTGTTTACTGCTGCCATGATGAAAAAGGTTGCTTAACTTGAAGGAAGTGGTAACTTTAATCCAAACTGCATTTCAAGTGATCACTTTTAACGCAAACTATGATCTTTCCTTAACCCTAACCAAGTGATTTTTGTGCTTAAAATTAAACATATACCTTAACCACAGCATTGTCACACCATAAAACTTTTTCTTTTTTTAACAGTGCTTTGTAACAGTTTTGGAAAGCTGCCGATAAAGGCGGCATATTAGAAAATGCTCCTGTGGGTTGTTCTGGAGTGCATGGTATGATTGACCTATGTGGTTGTTTAATTATGAAGATGTGTTGATTTATTTATAACTGTTTATAACTGTTCCTGTTATCAGACATCACATGATATCACATTGAGTTTCAAGGATTTTCAGCTATACTGTAAAATGTTAATTAGACATTAGGTTTCTGACAAACACTCAGACAATAAATAGCCTAAAGACTTCTTTCTCTACACATTATTTTGCACTACTAAAAAACAAACAAAAAAAAAAACAAAAAAGCTAAAAAAGCTTTCATTTGTAAAGTTTGGGGACTCCAAGTAACCCCAAGCAAGCCTAAGTTAAAGGATAAGTCTGGTGATTCTATATTTTTGTTATTGTCGACAAATGCCATAAAAAGACTGAAACCAACCATGAAGTGATCCTACAAACAAGTATTTCTTGTGTAGCCAGAGCCTGGTATATCTTATTCCTCTGTGTCATAGACCTCCATTGTTCTCCAAAAAACCCTGTTAAAAACACATCAGTGAGCTAAATTGTTGCACTGGGTGACATGTTCCTTCATTATGTGAACTGTAGTTTATTTTGAGTTGATCCCACATGCATTGTACTGGTGCTGTAAATACTTGCCAGAGCACTAATGCCGTGGATGAAAATAGTCTCTAACAACATTTGTTTACTTGTTACTATTTACTTGTCTTTAAGTAGCATTATTTCCCAACTGTTTAAGGAAATTACTTAAGCTTTTTTTTTAAATGAAACTATATATTTATATGAGTTTTCCATCTTCCATAAGCACCAATGGGCTTGGGGCTGAGAGCCATAGACAGGCTGGGGAAGCAGACTAAAAGTGAAACAGACTAAAAGTGTTTAAACCTGAGCAGCAGGCTAATTTTTCAATGGTTGTAACATCTAAGGCTCAAATTTGGCTCAGGTGGAGCATAGGCTTATGACAGTGGAGTCTGACAGCTGACAACTCTGAGATGTCCTAAAATGGCCACAGAGGATAAACCTTGAACAACATGCCTTACCTTTGGCAGCACCCTCAGACCAAACCTGACTTTTAGGTTCTCCATTTTTCAACCGATCAACAATTTGGTTTTCTGGTGTGCACTGAACATCCATCGAAGCTATCATGGTTTTGTCTTGTTAATTTGCTGTCTGTAAACAGAACGACTAATTAGTCTAATCTAAAACACTGACTGTCTAATCACAGATAGATCAGAGCACCTCTGGTTTTGACTTGAGATACAGTTTAATGTGTAGGTAAATAATGCACGATAACAGCAAATGCAGTGTCAAGTAAGAAATTGGCAATACAGGGCATCCGCCACTCTCTGTCAAACACATATACATCAACATCATGTGCACACATACAGATATACACAAGTCCCTTTCCAAGCTGAAGCTTTGATTCAAAGGGTCCTGACATCTGTGGCAGCAGAAAAAATATGTGCAGTTATATCATGTTGGACTTTGTTTATATCTCATTTCAAATACAAGGTGGCTTTTTCGTCTTAGCAGCAGAGGGAGAAAATCAATAGGCAGAATAATGATGCTGTTGTCTGTACTGCTATCACGCTTTTGTATTCACTGTCATCAATTTACGACACAGCCTTTAGACCTCAACCCCGGTTTTTATTCATCTGCTCTCTTGTTTATTTGTAACAGCTGTGGGTGCGGGGGCGAGAGAAGGTGCGTGTAGTATGTGTGCATACGTGTGACTGTGCGTGGATAGGAGAGGAAGGATGTTGGAAATAGCAAGAACATGAAGAAGAAACTATTATAAAATTAGAGGAGAGGAGAGGAGGGAGAAGAAAGAGAGAGGAGGTGTAAGAGAGAGAAAGCACAAGATCACAGAAGAAGGTAAAGTGTCTTTTGAGGTGAGGTTTTCTGACAGACCTTTTCAGCACACTACACTGATACAAGCAGGAATAAAACAGGAAGCCTTTTGGTTGAAAAGATTGGCTAGTGGTCCGCATGCTCGCCAGCCTGCATAATGATGGGAAAAGAGGAAATGTTCTTACTCCGAGCCGCAGATAAAAGGATTTGTAAGGGTATGTAAGTACAGAAGAGGAGTCAAGAGAGCGATCAATAATTAATTTACTTTCAACAGTCAAGGGCAATTAACACGCTTTTTTGCCCATTACCCGCCTAAAAGGGCCGACGTTGTGGCTCTAGCCCCTAATCTCGCTGACCATTGTCACAATCGAGGATTACACAGCTAACAAATCGATACACACACACAGAAAATACACACTCCCCTAAACACTGGAGACTTGGATTAGAGGCAGTTTTGTATAGTTACAAATGTCGAACATGCAGGATTTTGTTGCATTAACCTCCATTCCGAAGAAGCAGATGGCTGAGCGAGTTGGTGTTTGTTTTACAAATAATGTTGTGCATTAGTTATCAGTCACAAAAGATCAATGGCTCCAAATCTAATGGGATATCAATATCTGATGTGGCCTGAATATTCAGTGCAGATCACATAGAGTCATCTGGTCTGACCAAATTTTTCCACGAAAACACAATATTTCTTGCCAAAGTTTTTAGCCATATAGTGCCGTTGCTATAGGAGTTGGCAATGTTGGTCTGCCAGTTTAGTGCTAGTGAACAAATGTCAGAATGCTGACGCACTAAACTAAAATGGTAAACATTATACCTGCCAAAGATCAGCATGTTAGCATTTTCATCGTGAACATGTTATCAACCTGACATCAACATTTAACTCAAAGCACCACTGTGCCTAAGTATAGCTTCACACAGCTGCTAGCCTGGTTGTAGACTCTTAGTCTTCTTTTGAGACTTTGTGCACCTGTTACATTGGCAGTAGGGTAGACTGTTGTCTGAGAAATATTTCTGTACAACAAAGGTCACATGTTTGATCCCACAGTTCCATTCCCCTCAAGACACAGAATATCTTCCTGCTTCATAGGCACTTGCTGTAAAATGAAAACCAGTAACTGTTTGATTCTGCCTCATGATAACTGCCTATATTTTGCCTTTACTACCCCTTCTAGTGAAATGTCTATATATTCAGTATGTGAATTATAATACTTGATATGTCAATTGTGTCCTAAATTCTGAAATATTAGTCCTCTGAGATCATCATCATAAGCTCTTGCAGCCAGTGAACGATTTTCAAGATAGAGATCTCAACTCCACTCACTCCATTGCGTTCATCAGCATTTCTCATATGGAATATGTTGCCAGGGAAACACCATTTACGCAAGATGAGCTGACCTCAGAGTCAAGATCAAACTCTGCATAAGAAGCATATTTCAGCAGCTCATCCTGCCCTAGTATTACCTGATGTAAATGTGTTGCAGATTTTTTTTTTCTTCCAAAAATTGGGTCAGAAAACCTAACTTGACTAGGGAAGCAGGCTCAGAGATGGATGATACTCAAAGCTTTGGGGAATAGATTTAACATAGACTGGATTCTGGAGCTGCGACACCAGTGATTACTGCTGAAACCGACAGGAAGGAAAGCTCATTTAACTAAGTAACTGCAAAGGGATCTTTTTTCCTGCCTAAAGTGAACATGTATACTAAAACTGACGAAGGGGAATGAGTGCTTTTTAAAACAAGTTACTCGCTATGTTACACACATACACATTGCTGTTTCACCAGATGTGTCAAAGCAAAAAGATGCCAGGAGCAGGTAGGAGATCATTGTCTTGCTAGGAGAAATCAGCATGGATGGAAACATTGCTCGGAATATGGAAGAGTTTCTGTTTATTTTTCTTGTATAATAAAGACCAGAGGATGTTTGTTTTCTAACTATATTTTACCTGATTTACATAGTCTCATTTATTCCCTCAGAGGTTCTAATCAGATTTTGTTAGTTTATTGCTGGCTGTTGTACTGAGAGAGGCCTCTTATTTCCACTGGCTTTTTTCAGCAGGCATGCAAAAATAAGCGCTATCACATTTCATTACAGTCCATAATTCACATGATATTTCAAAAGCAAGAGGACAAAAACTGACAAAAATGGTGGACTTTGTGGACCAAATTTGGATTAGTAAGCATAACCAAGTTTTAAAAAAAAAACGGAACTGCACAAAAAATAAAGTAAATTCCCAACATTTAAGATGGTTTGTGGTCCTTTGAAAATGTTAAAAAATGTTAAAATAGTTAAAGGATTTAGAGACAGTTTCAATAGTGAAGCTCCATACACTTTGTTTAGCCAAGCTCCGTAAAGGTTTGGCCCTGGGCTTCTTTTGGATCGCTGATGTTTTTAAAGGCTGACTCATAGTATTTTTCACTTTGCACTTCACTAGTATGTGATTTTTTTTTTCTTTCATCATGTAGGCTGGAGCATGATGTTTGTCTGCAGCCTGCTGATTATGATGCTGCTTTCTTGGCCAGCTCTCTAGACAAATGCTTTTTCAAATCAATGCAACTGCCTGGGCAAACAGTGGTAGCATACATCAAAAATAAATCAGTTCTCCGACCAAAAGTGATTTTCTGAGTCATGATTTCAAATATACAGTATGACAAGTAGTAGTAACCTTTTGGACAGACAGCCGTACTGTTTTGAATTCCTGTAATGAATACATTTCATTCTAACTGGCATTGGTTTGCCATTCATTCATTCATTCATTGCCATTTATTTATCGTTTTCTTTCTTGTACCAGGTTTCGTTTACATTAATGATCATTTATTTTTGTGATCATCAAGTTCAAGTGGAAAAAAAAAACACTTAGCTGCTGTTTTTTTTTTTATTTTCCTTTTGTCAGTGACAGCAGTGTAGGCGCAGAAGCAGCTGTCTGTGTGTAGATTACATCACCAAGCATACTGTACTCTCACACACTGCAACTCAATGAACTGCTAAATAAATTAGCTTACAGTGGTTGTTCACTTCATTGAGCACTGTCATTTTGCAAGCACAGATACATTATAGCCCATCTTTCTGGCGCAGGGTGCAGGCAAGTCTCTGGATTATGAACATATTAGTGTTTGCCATTTACGGTCTGTTAAGAGAGGAGACTGAGAGTCAATGTGATTAATTTTATCTTATATCTTTTTAGACTTATGGTTCACTTGTGATCAAGAATTGTCTTTGTTTCTGTTTCATAGTCATAAAAAAGGCCAGACAGTCTGACAGCGACTTCGGTCCTTCTCTGTCCAGCAAATTTAATGGAAATCCATCCTTGTGTTTTTGAGTTAGACAAAAGAATAAACCAGCTGAGAAGAGTTTATCCCCTTGGCAACTGTAGGAATGGAGTACAATATGGATCAGTGCTTGAATAACTTGATATCCTGATTTGATGTGGATGATGCTGATAGCACTACAACAAGTTGAGACTTGTTTGGGTAGTAAAATGCCTTCTGCATACTTGAACATGGCTCTGTTTGAAGCAATTATGAGTGTAAATAAGAGCTACACATCTCCGTGTTGGCTGCTTTTAGCCCTACAGCCTTTCCATTCCCATTTAGTCAAGTAAAGTTAAATTTATTTGCAAAACCATTTCTATCAAACAAGTGTGTCACAAAGTGGTTTACAGAACAAAGTACATCAGTGCAGATTAAAACAGGAGAAAGACTCAGGTAAATATATCACACATTTAGCATAAAACTACAGAAGGTTTCAGCCTTCATACGCTTTCAAATTATGTTTTATTGTTGTTTTCATTTTTTTCAGTATCTATCTATATTTTTTAATATTTGATAGCATGATTAAATAATAGTAATATAAAAAAGACACAAGAATTGATTACATTTAGGTCTCTCCCTGTCTTTCTTTCTATTATTGTGTAATTTATTTCTCCATGCTAATGATGCTCAGCCAAACTGCCATAAACATCCGAGCATAGCAACTGTATCAGGAACAAAGGATGCAAATTTAATGTGTATGTGCACAATAGTAACTGGATCTTTTCCCAATTAAAATCCTGACTATTAAAATAGTTATAATTAGTTTATTATCTGAAATGTGGCAAATTCATCATTTAAATTGAGAACACTGTTTACATTTTCAGTTTAATGGCACATAAATGCCGAATTAACATTTTGTTTGGGATTTTCAGACTGACACGTCAAAGGTTGCCAGATGTCATAACCCAGATGTTGCATTAACAAACTATGGTGTGGTGGACTGCTGAGCAGCAGAATTATTTATATACTGTATGTAAACTTGTTTATGAGAGCACATGAATGACTTGGTACCATGTATAAGTAATAAAAGCATTGATTTAAACATATTGCGTAGTAATCCGTATTTATCCCAATATACTACTTGGCAAATTAGTTGATTTCTCCCTCTGGTTCAGACAGAAAGATGGCAAGATTATTATTGACTCTAGGACACTGCCAGCAGCCTCATAGATAATAACTTACCTACTGAGCCTAGTTTAAGGGTCCTCAGAGGCAGCTTCTGTGAACGAAAAATAGTTCAGTGACATGTCTGTCATGAAACACAGAGGGAATCGGCACCTCCTGTGGATGCGAGGAACTATCTGCAACCTCTTACGCTGCAGCCTCGTCCAGAGTGGTGTCATGTCACTGGGTTTATAACTCATGCACTTGTGCATAGGAGCTGGTACAAAAACATCAGTCAAAAAGAGGCTGCACTGCTTGACTCCCCCTGTCCCCTTTTGTGCACTGTACAGTGGCTGGTGAGCGGGAGGTTGACAGTTGCCTAAGGCGATAGGGGGAATTGTAATGTGGATTTTTTTTTTGGTGGGGTGGTGTATAAATAAATAAGACTCCCAGCTGCTATTTACAGATATCTTCTTTCCCTCATGTGTGTAACAGAGACACGCTCAGTGGAATCCCAATTTCCTCCACCAAAGCATTTTTTTGAGGATTTTAAGACTGGAGACTGTAAATCAAGAGTGTAGCCATACTGCCTCCCTGTGGAAAGTTGATGAAAACATAAAATGACCACTGTCACAATCACACTAGGATTCACTCTGCTTCCATCATTTCATATTAAAAACTATGGATAGGTTCAAACAGGCCCTTTCCTGTTTCAACATGATAATTCCCCCCATGCAGAAAACAAGGAGGGAAAAAAAAATATTTTTCTTTTAAGTTTGGTGTGAAAGAACGTGACCAGCTTGCAGAGAGTACTTGAACAATGCTGAGATGAATTCAGAATGTCAACTGCAAGCCAGGTTTTATCTCCCCACATCAGTGCCTGTTCTCACTGATGATCTTGTGGCTGAATGGGAGCGAATCTTTGCAGCAAGGTTATAAAATCTTATAGACAGCCTTCCCAGAAAAATGGAGGCTGTTATAGTATCTTCCTAATTCGTATAGTTTGGGTGAGTGCATGTCCAGGTGTGGTGAAGAAAGAAATGAAGAAAAAGAAGGATAGATTGAATAGATAGTAGTAGATCCTATTGCTGCAGCTTCACAGTAAAAGCTGGTTGAGCAGTGGAAAACTGATGTGAAGTATCAGCAGCAAAATATGTTTGGTTTGTGCCACAGCTCAGTAAACAATAAAATAATTAATAATAATTTAAACAGAAATGCTGTGAGACTATATTCCAAACCAAAGAGATTCAGTTAGACGCTATAAGTACAACAGAGCTGAAAACAGAGAGACTTTTAAAAACACCACTTTGTCTCGTCAATGAGTTTTAGCCCAAGACATGATTTAGTAAACATGAGGGGTAGTCCTGCTACCAGGTAGGACCACAACAGCCTGACTTGGAGAGGTTATCCCTTCTGTGAAGTTGCTATGGAAATGCATGTGCCCACATTTTGCAGAAGAAGGCTAGACTTGGCCTGTGGTAAAATGGCGATTGATAGAAGTGCGGTACTGAAGCTTAACTGTATGTTAGATATGCACGTCAGCCTGTTATGATTAACATAATTCACTTAGCATGCAGATGTGAAAAAATAAGATTCATATACAGTAGCCTATATCCTAAGATTGCTTGTGAGCATGGTCTTTAATCCGGCAACAGCCAACATATTCATAAAGAGACACATCTTATCAAAGTGTCCTTTGATATGATGTGTACTGAACCAAAGCCTACTCACTGTAAGTCACACTTAATACGAGCATTAGGAAAAGCATAAGTGGAAAGTGACAAATTAATTTACTCAGTACTGTGCCTAAACCCTATTTGGAGGTACTGGGACCTGCTTATTACAATTTTGTGAGGCTTTCTTCAACGCAACTGTTAGTGCTTAGTTAGAATAGTGCCACATGGACCAGCTCTAACACTAACAAGCTCTTTACATACTCATTCATAATTTAACACTGAATGGGAGTTTTCATTTTTAATACAGATAATATAACTTTAGCAGACATTTAAGCTGGAGAGCTAATATCTGCAGGGTGTTTCTAGTCGGATAGTACTGTTTTTGTTGTGGTGGGTGCCGGTCGTTTGTTGACATTAGCAGGAGAAAGGCAGGCCAATCGGGAGCGCACAAAAATGTCACATCCTTTGAATTTTTGAAGTCCTTCACATAGAAATCAATTCACAGGCTGTCATAAGCAACCGAGGAAATGAGCGAAAAATGATTAATAGGCTACACGTAAATTGCTTCACATTTCTTACATATAGCCCCTTTAAGTGAAGGGTCTGAATCCAACTTCCACCACTGGCTAAAAGCCTTGAATATAAATATATGCTGCAGGTGCCTTAAAATAACTGCATGAGAACTTAATGTTTTTCTTGCCTCTGCTTAAGAGACGAAGCACATTTATGTTGCCTCTGTAAATTACAGGTGTCAGTTTGGATTAGCACTTCCATCTGTCAGAACATCAGGGTCATCAAATCCACACCACAGATGTCAGCTGTTACCACTCAAAGGTGCTAATCAGTGAAAAGAGTCTAAGCAAGGAAAGTAGGTTCTGCATAAATCAATACTGAAAGTAGCAGCCAATAAATGATTGTGATCAGGCAGCATTGTTATCTTACTCAAGAATCTCAAATGACAGGCAGAAGTAAAGACAGGCCTGTAGTAGCTGGTCACATAAAAACTACTAAACAGTGTTGTACTTTGCCTGAATATAATAAAATATCTGTCTGTTTATGCATCTCCTCGATGCAATACCTGATATAATAGTATGCATATTATCATAGAGAAAAATAATTAAATTATCCATCAGAAGATATTATTACAGTATCAAGCAGTTAATTACATTAACATAATTTATCACAATTTGCACTCACCCACAGGGACATTTAAATCTGATTGCATTATGACACACACACACACACAGACACGCTACACTCACACATGTGCGCGCACACACACACACACAGTCATGTTTCTGTCACATCAGAGGACATTACATTGACTTACATCAATTTCCTGGAGACTTATCCTAATCTCAACCATAACAACTACTCGCCGAACCCTTACCCTAACCTTAATATAACCCCAAACTTAACATAACTTTAAAGTCTTCACTCTAAAATTAATGATTTATGTTACAGGGATTTGTTTTTTGTCCCCATAAGGGAGTTAAGTCCCTGCAACATGACTGTGTAAACAAACACACACATACACACACACTCTCTTTCACACACACGCACAGACACACAGCCTTCCATACAATAAATGGGCAAATAATCTCACTGACCTGTACTAAGAGGGCATCTGAAAACATCTGAGGCCTGAAGGATTTACTTTACCTGCAGTAAGTTAATTTACTTGAACTTGTGTTGCAGCTGAACAGAAGAGAATAAAAATACCAACAAAACTAAATCCATCTTAAATCAAATATCTAGACCATGTTACTTTTTCAGCAATGTGTACCTAAAAAGATCTATATTCTACATCCATAAATAAATGTAAAAACATGTGAACATTTTTTAAGAAGATAACATTACACATAATAATAACAACAAGATTATTCAGTATATGAAAAGTGTGATATTACTGATTTGAAGAAGACAGGTAACTTATTAAAAGCAGATTAAAAACTAAACAGTCAGAGTTTGTTGCCATTTGAGCGACTGGTGTGATAAAGAAACTTCTGCTGTTCCTTAGCAAAGTTGTGTTTGGCTGATCATGAGACCAAAATGCCTGGAAGCCTCCTCTAGCACTCTGTTCTTCCTCTCAAAATGAGTCCAAACAAACCTGATATTATCAGTGAAGTCACACTGATGAACAAAGCAGCAACCGCAGCAACCGCAGCAACCTCATCCAACCTTATATGCATCACAATTTGTCAAACATATTGGTTTATGGAGATGCTGTAAGTGTTTTAGTGATTCAAGAAAAGACATGAGTCCTTGTCTGCCATTTTAGGAGAACCTTTTCTAAAATTCAGCTGTGAAACTTTCTGGGCCTGGAGCTTTGCCTCCAGAGGTTTGTGAGATAGCACCTACAATATCCTTAAATGTTATTCTTCCTAAGGTCTGCAGTGAGTCAGGCAGTCGATACACTAGATTTTCTTCAGCTCTTAGAAAATGGTGAGTAATGGAAGGGGCGATGGAAACAGTGACACAACAAAAAAGCCTGGAAACCTTTTAACAAGGTTCTGCTTGTGTTTTGAACTGTGAGGTAAACAACCTTGCAACCTCTTGAGACATTTCTGTGAGTCTCTCCTCTAATTTCCTCTTACTTGTCTCTAGTGTGAGAACATGCCCTGATTGATTGTGTCAATTAGAGGGAACTTTATTCCAAAGTGATGGGAGGGGCTGTGTTGCTAATGGTCTTAAGTAGCGGTCAATGGATATCGTAGATTACTTAAAGCCCCTTTAAGTCCAACTGCAATTTGTATAGGCTAATATGGGTGAAAAGCAACTGAACATAGATTACTGTGGCTGCACAATACCAGCTACCACAACAAACCCTTAATTCACTGTAAACACTTAAGATGACAAAACAAAATCTGAACACAAAGGTTTTTAAAGAATTATGAAGAGCTACTTACAGATGTGCAATATTTTAAATTGCCAGGTAGGCGCCGCTGATGTATGGAGCTTTTAGAAAACTGCATTTTAAGGTTAAAAGGTGCATTACTTTTGTCTCATATACAGCTTTCAATTTTTTTCCCCTGCTCACTTCAAGTGCCACACCAGAGAATGATCCTAAACTGCCTTTATAAGACACAGTATAAATCTTACTGTCAACCATGTGCCATTTTGATTCAAATAACTGGTTCATAATTAAAACAGCTTGTTTTGAGAAACACACTTTATTGTACATGTTTATTTACATCTCTTGTTTATACATTTATTGCTCAGAGATATGGGGCAGGGCTTTACATTCAAGGCACAGTTCTCTCCCTTTAAACAATTCTCCTTTTGATTACATCATACAAACCAAAATATGGAATGAAAATTATTATAGTATGTAAACTTTATCCAAGTAGATGATCATTAAAACTCACATCAACACGTAAACTTTTTGACTTAACAAAACAGACCATAGTTACATGGCTTGTGTGTGTAGGTTAAAAAAAAAAAAAACACTGAAATGTTAAACAATATGCATATTTGGAAAATATCTCCTTTACAGACATACTGTGGTACAAAATAATGTTTCCATTACATCTTTGTGCGCTTTGAAACTAAAAATTGTAGAGATTTATGTGGAAAAAAAAAAACTATATCAACAGCTCAGATTTGAATGGCTAGCTATTATACCGCAGAGGATTAGCTATGCTACCTGATCTATTTTCATGTGAAATTTGTAGATCACTATTAGGTGGCTAAGAAGTCAACTTAAAAATCTTAAGACTTTTAAGAGGTCCCATGTGTACATTTAAACATATTTTTCACTCAAAATAGTGAAGGTGCCACTTTTAACTCTTCTCATATTGCACAAGCTGCTTGACAAGAACTAAACAGTCCAACGTCGGACTTCCTGTCTATAATAACGCCAATAAAATGAATATTAGATCATTTGAAAACTAGAAAACTGCATTAAAGATGTCAAAACATTCTGACTTCCCAAATTAAAAAAAAAAAAAGAGTTTTATATCAATTTGATAGTTAAATTCTGAGCTGAACCAAGAGGTCTGTTAACTTACAACCATATCCATACATTTAAACTATAAATTGACTGAGTGGCATGTAGAGTATTAACAAAAAGTTACAGTTAATACCACAGTAGAATTATCTTTTTACTTTATTTTTGTCCTTAATGTTAAATACTTTTAAGAAAAATAACTGATATATACTGAGGGCTGGATAAATCAAGTAAACTCAAAATATTCATCTGCAATGGAAAATGAAAACTGGACATCAAACATCTTTCACTCATCTTCAGCCCACCACCATGAAAATCAAAGTTCTCAAATGATAGTGCTACAGTTGAACTACACATGTACTCAAAAGACAAAAAGCTTTGGCAAAGTGTCAACAAATAGGCAAACAAAAAAGAAGTTATTTTTTTTCTCCACTTTACATATTTGTTTGTGGCTAAACATGAGTTACATTCATGGAGAAATTACAGAAAATGTATGCTGACAACAACAAAAAAAACAAAACAAAACAAAAAAAAAAAACATGGCTGATGATTCTGGGTAATGGCTCCTCAGGCTACAAACTTGTTCTTGGTTGTGGAGCCACTCTTTGTGGCCGTGTCTGCATGTGATTGGTATCCGATGATCACCTTTGGCGGAACACCTAATCTCTCTTTATACACGCGTCTAAAAAGGCAAACAGAAGATGAACATGTACAGCAAATTAGAATTCAAAAACCTGCTGAAATTATCATGCAGTATGTGAGGAAATTGACATGAAAGTCATTGAAATCCCTGCTACTTCTGTGTTGTATCCAACCTTTTTTATGTCTATAAGAATGGCTGAAAATCGAAGTGAATACATTTGTTAATGGTCCCTTTAAATTCAGTGTGACAAATATATCCTTTACTATGACTTATAAACTTATTTAACTTCTTATGTGAAATCCTCAGCTCACCCTATGTGTGTGATGGCATCTTTGTTTTCATAGTCTGTGGTCCATATTGCTATTTTATCTCCTTTGGCTCGGACATTAATGACGGCGCCACACACGTCGTCACTGTAGTCATCAAAAGCTTCACCCACGAGACACAAGAGCTGCAAGATAAACAGACATCGTTTACAAAAGGCTTGTCAGAGGCGAATAGCTTACCGATGGCAGTTATTGCCAATAGATAAGAATGATTGTATAGTTAAAGTCATCAAAACTTGGCAGGACTCAACTTACTGTCTCCAACCAGAACCGATCCAGGTCTGCTTTGCGCTGCTGCTTGGACAGAGTTATCAGCCAGCGGCCGCCTCTTCGGTTCCTTTCATCCTCCCACATAGGTTCAATCCCATCCTGCGTCCAAATAAAAAAGGTCAAAGCTAAGAACACTACAACGATTTCCCAAAGAATCCAATGGAAAAAAAAAAAAAAAAAAAAAAGGACTATAATTTTCCCTTCAGATCAGGATTGGAAAAAAACATTAATTAGCCCTTAACTGAAGGAAGGCTTTTTGTAAGCTTCACTGTTGCTCTTCTAAGAGTAAATCTGGGAATTTAATACCAATGAAATATATGTACATTGCACATATGTTTACATATTTACTTATGGCCAGCTTTGACATCCTCTTCTACAGTTTTGCCAAGTTGACCACATGATGAAATCAGACATAACATAGATGTGATAACTAAAAGGTGACAGAGGATAATATATTAGAAGAAAACCATATACAGTAATAGTACATAACATAGTACACATAAATATTAAATCAAATGATTTTTTCCTCTCCTTTTTAGTTTTAAGTGGTCAATTATTGTGCAGAAAAGCCTCATTTAAATTATCTGTTAATTGACACTTTGTCTGAAATGAGTAAAATGTTAATCATGCCTTTTAAGTTTGGATTTAGATTCTTGACTGGAATCTCAAAAACAAAGTTAGGGTTAGCTTTCTGCTACAGAGTTTACATGTATAAACAAACAAAGTATGTTCTTGTAACTTGTAATTATGAATTTCTGAACTCGGGTCATGAGGAGCTCCAAATAAAGTTTTGCAATAGTAGGATAGTGTTCTGTTAATTTAGGCATGGTGAGTTACTCAGAGTGTCTGTACTGTGTTCAAGCCAAACTGTTTGTTGCGGTTCACTGAAACTGTGGTGCACTTTTCTGTTTCTTTCTGTTTCCAGTAATACTCTGATGAACACTGAGACCACCTGATACGGTCCAGGTCCAGTTGCAATCTTGACTGCTGCTCACGACCAATTCTTTCTTTATGAGCTCATTGTGACCACCAGAGAGGATGAAGTGCAGTGAAGTGCAACATGACTTGCTGCTAGCCAATGGAATAAACTAGCTACATCAGGTATATGTATCACTAATGATGCAGGATGACAGGTCTCCAAAGTCTATTATGAACAAATTACCTATCAGGCCATATGACTTTGTTAGGACATATTTTGGGTTTAATTGGGTTTATTGTACAATGTCAAAAGTAGAAAGCACTCTTTACCTTAAACAGCGAGTAGTCACAGCCAGACATCAAGTTACTTGATAACTGAATGTGATTGTATAATCTAGGAAGGAAGAATAGTTTATGTTAAACAGCGTTCAACATAAAACCTCAGAGCAGCCTGGATAACAAAACTGTGCATTATAAATATTAACCTCTTGATGACAATGGCACATCGGTCAAATTTCAATTTTCCCATTACACAGTAAGAAACAGAAACAGTTGAGACAAGAAGTACAAAGAACTAAATTTAAACGAGTTAATTCCCAGTGTTACGTTTCTTTGTGGTGAGGGGGGACAAATGTTATTAAACTGTTGATTAATATTATCTGCAATTAATCTTCCTCTCCCAAATGGCTGAACCAATTTTGCAACAAATCCTTTCATGAATAGGCATGATGTTGTGCAATTATACAGCTTTTAGCGCAGTCACATAGAAAGCAATGATATACTCACGCCCAGAAGTCTTCCACTGTGTCAAATTTAGAGATGAGACGAAGATTGGCTTGCCATGTTTTACTTTTGTCATTCTTGAAAAACCAAAGAGCCCATCTGCAGATCAAAGAAGAGTCGTTTATTTTAAGCTCGCTGCATCCTTGCTTTCATGTGCCATGCCGTTTATTGCGTAGACAGCCATACATCACTGAGGAGAGCCTGTACCTCAGAAAACACGATGCAAGCTCTCAAGATATAATTTGAGAAGTATATGACAGATTTTCACCAAAAGTTTATCATGTGGCCCTTTACCAACTAGTTTTACGACAACGTAACTGTGGTGTGATGGAACCTGCTCACATTTCAGCCACTGTTTGTTATGTCAGTCGACTATAACAAAGTTTCATCTGGGGGAAAAAAATGTCTTGTGTACAGCACAATTGTAACCTTTATTACTATACACCAGTCCACAAGGTTTTCTGAAGTATTTCACCCTGGTCTTACTTGTTTTGTAAGGGATGCTTGATGTAGGCTTCAGGACTCACAACCTTTTGAATGGCTGTTTCGCATTTTTCCTTTTCAGGGTTTGCAGGAACTGAAGTTGACGCCTGTTAAAGAAAAAAAGGAAGAAAAAAAAAAGAAGAAAAACACAAGGATGCATTTTATAAAAAAGCACTTTCAAAGAAATGTCAAAGAGTGTTGTGTGGGTTTTTTTTAAATACTCTGACTTTGACCTTTTTTTTTTTTTTTTTTTTTAAAAAAAGACAATTACATGAAACTGCTATTCTTTTGACTCAGTCTTATGGCTGCAACTGTACTGAGGGTCTTTCCAGGTAAAGATGGTTTAAAAACCCTGCATTGAAACAACTAAATCATGGTTTTAAAATGACCATAGAGCTGAATCAACACCTCTCTCTTAAGGTCTCAAAATAAGTATCACAATAAGCTGTAACAATTAGTCGATTAATCAATTAGCTATCAACTATTACACTCTCAAACTATTTTGATAATGGATTAATCGTTTGGAGTCCAAATTCTCTGATTCCAGCTTCTCAAATGTGAATATTTTCCATTTTTCTACCTTCTATGACAGCAAATGTAATATCCTTGGGTTGAGGACTGTTGGTTGAAACACAACAAAACATTTGAGGATGTCACCTTGGACTCTGGGAAACAGTGATCAACATTTTTTAAGTTTTCTGACATTTCATAGCCCAAACAATGCACAGATTAATAGATAATTAAAGTAACTTAATTGTTGCAGCCCTACCAGAGTGCAACATCTAATCAAATTATCAACCTTAGTTGTAGAGTTGTAGCATTGATAACAGGATCACTGTTGCATTTCAATATGATACAGGTATCTCTGTTTTAACTTCTTCCTTATTTTTCAGCCACTACAGCAGTCTAACCAACTTAATAACATAATTTATCTTGCATATCGATAAGATCTAACGTTAGTCGACGGTACACTTACTGTCGACATTCCCACACCGGGTGAAACACATCAGACGGTTGACAGGCTGTAATGTTACCAAGGCTCGCTTCCTCTCATTCATCCAGAGTTGAGTTCAGGGGGAACCCGACTCGGTCACCAGTATTTTCAGGGCTTTGGCTTGTTTCTCCCACCGAGTTTACGACTCCTTATCAACAGTTATTGTCAAGAGCAAAAACGTCACCGAGAGCCGTTATGTTAGTAATAACCTCAATTTAAAAAAAACTGTTAACGTTCGTCTACAATGCTAACTTCTCTAACGTTAATGTTTGGCTAGCGAGTTACCTGTCAGAGGTGATAACAAGAAGTTTAAAGAATGACTGAAACTGTCTTTTACTCTGTCAAACCTATCGCTTGCGTGTCTATTATCTCTTTGAGGTGTACAGACACTGGAGATAAGCCTTGGCACGGAGAGCGAAAGCCCAAACTGAACGGTTTAGCTACCAGCGTGTTGTAGTTCACTCACCACCAGAGCGGTCGCCATCTTCTGGAAATCACATTCAGTTTCTTTGGCGTGTGTTAAAATAGCTGATTGGGCCATCTGTTACACACTAACACGCATGCGCAAGATCATGAAAAGTACATGTTGATCCAGAGTATGGGACACAATGTAACTATTTCTCCTTCAATTATTGATGTAGCATCCCTCATGGACACATTATGAAACAATCTTAAACTTATCTGAAAAAAAAAAAGTTTCTAAGCATTTTGTCCTTGAAGTAAGACAAATAGACTGGAAGTTACAGAAGCTGGAGACTGAGTTCCTCTTTGTAGTTTACATCATTATTTGTAAAAACAATGTAAGGTATTAAGATGATTAAACCAGTGTCAGGCATAAAAAAATAAGTTGTGAAATTGTCAGGATGGGGGTACTCAGGCAGGGTTTTATTGCAGAGAAGCAGCTTTTTCTCTTTCCTTTTTTTTTCCCCCAGTCTGGCTGAATCATCAAAGTCTTTTCTCAGTACTGCTGATGGTGATGTCAATGTGTTACTGTCCACATAAATGTCAGCATGTTACATACTGTCTGGTAGGTTGACCCAGAGAGCCAAACTGCAATGAAGCGAGGTCAAGTTTATTTATATAGCCATTAATAACAGTCACAATAAGTTTTAAAGGGTTTCACAGTAGACAGGAAACAGCCAAAGACCATAAATAGGCACAAGAGCAGGAAGAGTGAAGATGTGTCCAATATAAACTGCTGATGTATATTTGGGTAAAAGACAGTATTTGCCTTTTTTGGGTTCCACACATACTGTTATCTGCATGTAGAAAACTGGTTAGGGTAGCAGCAAGCATAAAGGAAAAATTACAAAGGAGAACCTGACTGCTACTGCAATTAAGGGTCATTTGGGGGGGGGGGGGGGACAAAACATCCCATAAATCAAAGGATCATTCTCAGAAAATCTGTTTGACTTTCCTGATGACACGTGTTATTGGCTTTTAGTATATTATAACCATAAATAATGTACATACAGGGTTAGTAGAAATCAGCAATGATAAACTGCTCCTCCGGGTGACAAACAGTCATGAAGTTCATGCATGAGCAGTAAATATTACCGATTAGGGTTAGAGTTAAGATGATCTTTTATTCAGAATGAAGCTTGCATGCAATTCTCTCTAAAAGCCTGTGATGACTTAAACAAAATCCGAATCAAGCATAAGAGCAATGTTTTTTAAATATTGCATTGTGTAGAGCAGTATTCTTCATTTTATTATTGTCTATGTTCTGTTTTGATATTCAGAGTCTAACATGCATTTTCTGGATAAATTGCGTTGCATAATAAGATCAGTAAGCATGAATATGGTACATGCTGTATATGCATATATTAGTGACAAAGCACAACAAAAAAGGAGCAAATAAGCACATTTTCAAAGGATTTAATGGCACGGTTTAGAACATTTCTAACAGATATTCAGTTGTTATTAAAAATGAGGTTCTAATACTGAAAATCTTGTTAACAAGTGCAGAGAATAAGTGCTGCAACTATGAAAGGTGATTGTTTAAAGGCCAGACGTGAAAGATGTCTATGCTTCAGGGACTTCAGAAGGTCAGGACTGTGCGGATACTGCAATGAGAAAAAAAAAACAGAACCAAAATTATATATATATATATATACATATACATACATACATACATATATATATATACACACATACATACATATATATATATACACACATATATATATATATATATATATATATATATATATATATATATATATATATATATATATATATATATATATATATATATATATATATGACATACAAAACTAGAGTCACAACAGCAGACAAAACACTTTACGAAGAAACAAAAATATAACAACTACAGAGCTTAACTTTTATATGCGCTAACTGCATGAATGAACTGTTCTTCTCACCTCTTTCCAGCGTGCATGAGGTCAAATCCCTCATTAATCTTCTCGAAGGGAAGAGTGTGGGTCACAAACTCATCTACCTTCAACTTCTTATTCATGTAGTCATCCACCAGTTTAGGAACACTCTCCACACTCTTCCAACCTGGGGGTGAATATGAAAACATGTTCAACAACTTCAGCAAAACAAAAAACATACATAGCATGCTGACTTAAATTTCAAAAACAGATTATGCAATCTATAGTAGTTCCATGTCCATCTCAAGGCTAATAAAATACTGCTACAAATATTGATAATCATAAGACATTTTCTGAGTCTAATTATTTAAAAAAAAAAGTTTAAACTTCAATTCAAAGTCAGTCCAAGACATCAACTTTTTTCTAATGAAATTAATATTTAAAGATCTAATCACACACCGATATTATTCCAGTATAGAACTGCCTTCAGTCTCAAACTAAAATTATGCAAATTTATAACTGCAGCCAGACATCATTAAGTCCTTTATAACAAAGAATCTGCTACAGCGACTCACCTCCAAAGGCTGTGCCCCGCCACACTCGGCCTGTCACCAGCTGGAATGGTCTGGTTGAGATCTCCTGTCCAGCTCCAGCTACACCGATGATGACACTTTCACCCCATCCTTTGTGGCATGCCTCCAGAGCTGCTCTCTAAAATATATTCAAATGGAAGTTAGTTTTGAGTTTTATAGGCATTACACACTTGTGGACTGTGTTTTCATGATGTTTGTGCAACCTGTTTTCTATATATTGAACACTATCTTTATCTGTATTGGATAATTGCTGTACGGCTGCTTGTATTTCACTGTAAAAATGTGAAAACAAAGGAAGTCTCACCATGATTTGCACATTTCCGATACATTCAAAAGAATAGTCAACACCGCCGTCAGTCATCTCCACCAGAACCTCCTGGACAGGCTTGCTGTGGTCCTTGGGGTTCACAAACTCAGTGGCTCCAAACTCCTTAGCTTTCTCAAACTTTGCAGGGTTGATGTCCACACCAATGATCCTGGTTGCCCCAGCAACCTTACAGCCCATAATAACAGCCAAGCCAACAGCTCCAAGGCCAAACACGGCACATGTAGAACCAGGTTCAACCTGCATGTGCATGAAGAAGAATAGGACAATTAGACAGATGTACTTTATTGATCCCTAATTGGGAAATTTACAGAAGCAGGTGAAGAGAAATCTATAGAAAAACAACAAATAACTTAAAATAAACTAAACCTTAGCATATACTTAGTTTTAAAAAATGCAATGAGGTAGAGAACGAGTATAAAGATATGCAAATTCACCATGAGCAAAGTTACTGAGGGAGCAAAGCAGAAAGGAGTTTAGTTTAATCAGAAACTATAAATCTGAAAGTTCTCTGACAGACAGAGGTGAGGTGCTATTGAGAGTTATTGCCTCGAGCAGGCAAGATTTCCTGTATTAGTCCATGTGACAGCAAAGTTGGACAAGTCTGTTAGATAAAGTGCTCTGCTGTTTATCCAGCAGGTGTTGGAGAAGGAGAATTTAAGTATTAAGAAATACTTCTGCTAACAGAAAATCTACATATGAATTTGAAAATGGTTTCGGCTGATGTGGTCTTATTAATACGCACAAGTCAACTGAGCTGAATTCTCTTGAGTTCTCCTCCTTGAGAATTTTTTTTTTCCGCTTCCATGTAAGCAAAAAACAGACATCTACAAGGTCCCAGGTCATGCTCCCTTGTAAAGATACCATTTAATGTTTTGCTTTTACTCAACATTATTTTCACCTCCAATTTGCATGATTAACATTGGAGTGAAAATCGCAAACATTGCCAACAACTGCAGCTCTTTTTATTGCTTCTTTTAGGGCAACATAAATATCAGCATATTTCAAATAGTGATTATTTCACTTTAGAAAAAAAAGTTAAAAAAAAAAAACAAATGTTCTATTTTAAAAGAAGGAGGCAGTCTTATAGCATGTACTTCATCTTGTGATACCCACCTTGGCAGTATTAAGAGCTGCACCATAACCTGTGGAAATCCCACATCCAAGAAGGCACACTTTATCCATTGGAGCCTTCTCGTTCACCTTGGCCAGAGAGATGTCAGCTACCACGGTGTACTCTGAGAAGGTGCTGGTCCCCATGAAGTGAAACACTTGCTTTCCCTTGCAAGTGAAGCGTGAGGTTTTGTCAGGGAGCAGGCCCTGGCCCTGGGTTACTCTGGAGGAAGCACATGGAAAAGATGGTTTCTTTTCATGTTTGTATGATGAAACTCAATGGGTGTGAACTTCAGTGTAGGGCAGGCGGAAGCTCAAACTGAGCTTTGATTTGGTTGCCCTGGGACGGGGCACCTGAGGCTGTGAGTAACAGCTGCCACTGTTATGAAAATGAGGATGTGTTCCTTTTTATAATTTTTTAAAAAATTATTATTACATGCCATGATGAAGGTTCCTGTTTTATTCTGCAACATTACATAAATATCAAATACAGCGGCTAAGGCTAACAGTGGGGGTTCAGCACAATATAGAGGAAGTCAGAAAGGAATAAAGGTCAGAGACAGGTCAAGTAGGTGTCATCTTGGTTTAAAGATCTTCAGCTGGCCTGCGAGAACTGATAAAATGTTATGATGTGTCTGTAAATGATAGCAAAAAGCTGAGACAGCCCATTTGTAAAGTAAATAAGCCAACTGTGAATGCTCCACGAGAAGCCTTTTCTCTGTAACTCTACTTGTATGTTGCACTGTGAAACTCTTAAACTTTGATACTTTGGATCCAGTCTCCATTATTTAAAAAGGTCATTAAGAAGAAATTCTTTTAACAGCCACAAAGACTTACATTTAAAAATTTTAATCATACTGTTAATAACAGGCCGTCTTCAGCTCAACATTACCTAATTTTCTGGCAAAGGTTGGTCTTGGGATTTTTGCAGAATTTGCATTCACCACACTGCGGCACGTACAACGGGACGACAGTATCACCTTGGTGAAGGAGTGTTGCAAATAATTAAAATCATACATGAGACACTTAGTTTTAACATTACATTAACAAATTTCAAGTTTTTCCCCAAGTTTCAATGTTTAGTCTAGCAGTTCCTTACCGGGCTTGAATTTGGTGACACCCTCACCAACGCTCTCGACTGTCCCAGCGCCCTCATGGCCCAAGATGACTGGGAAAAGGCCCTCGGGGTCACTGCCACTCAGAGTGTAAGCATCTGTATGACACACTCCTGTGGCAAAGATCTGAGAGACACCGTGTCATTTAGAGATCATGTCAGACACGGATTGCAAAATGCAAGAGTGTAGTGTAAAGTTATTTTCATCACTTAACATTTAAATGAATTCATACATCAGCATTGACAGAGCGTAATCATTACATCTATTGCTGTGCAAGTCTGGTTTCAAAGCTTAAAACACAGGGCTGTGTGTGTTGCTTCAACAGGAGATTATGAAGTAATTATTATGTTACTTGTGATGGTTAAAAAAAATAATTTCCAAATTCCTTGCTCCCAACTCTCTAAATCTTGCCTTACCTTAATGCGAACTTCATGGGCCCTCGGTGGAGCTACCTCGACCTCTTCAATAGAAAGAGGTTTCCCAGGTTCCCAGGCAACAGCAGCCTTGCACTTGATCACCTAAAATCAAAACACGGTGCATATTTCTTTCAAACTGTGCTGCTACAACTTAATAAGTGCCTGCGGCCACAGCTGGCTGGAGCTCTACAGTGGCTGCCAGGTCGAGCTACTAGCATAGTGTAGCTTTTAACTGTGTCTAGGTTCATGCGAGGACAGACAACAGTTCCGGTGGTTTGTACTGCTGGAGAAAGCGTTAGCCTTGCGCTTTCACTTAGCTAATAAATCATTTTTTTTAGTTTCCACAGATTTCGTCGGTTTAACGGACGAGACGTGGCCATTCATTCGTTACCATCCACTGAAAAAACTGTTTTCATGTTCTTCTAATTACTCGTTTAACTGACCAGAATAATAAAATGCCTCTCGCTTTCGGGACAAGCATTGCAGCAACTTTCAAACCCCACTAGCGTATAACTGACCAAAGGTCCCCGTTAAGTAGCAAAACAGTGTTTCTTTGTGCTTGTTCATTCAGTGAACGCGAATGCATGTTATGTGGAGGAACCTTGTTTTTGTTTTCGTTTATTTAAGCTGCAAATGTCAATGACACATGCACACCGTATCCATGCAATTAAGATATTTCTTGTGCATTTAGTAGAGAAAATGTACTTACTTTCCCAGCTGTCTCCATGTTTCAGCTGCTTCAGCAAGAGAAGAGAGGACGAGGCGGGCGGCGAGCGGCCGTAAAGGAGTTAACCTCTGGACCAATCAGAAGCGAGAACGCAGAGGCGTAAGCAAGACGCGGCGGAGGAAAAAAAAAAGCCGGCATACTTCAGTCAACACGAGTCAAATCCGGTCAAATCACACATCTGGACAATCCTCTCATTTAGTTTTCATAGATATAAATAAACACAAAAAATAGAGAATGAAGTTAATTTGTGATTTAGTGGTAATGGGACAAAATAAACGGCGACTAAGTAAACTCCCTGACAACTAGACAAACTCCATGAAGACCATGTGATGCGGTTTAAAGCGCTTGAAAAAGCTAGTACTCTGACCTTGTTATTTAGCGAGTGAATTCATTTTATTTTTTAACTTATGGTGCAACCTAAGCTGTGTCCCAAATCCGTCAATGCTACATCCTAACTCAGAACAGTCAGTAAAGCATGTGTATTTTTTTGAACTTGTGTGCTGTTGATTGCATGATGGAAACGGAGAAGCTGTTTACAGCTACACAGTTCAGGGTGGGGGCAGAGTAAACTTGTGGATGGCAGTTGGACGGAAACAACACCAGGGTCAAACCAGAAAACAGGAGGAAATGTTAAGTTGCAGTTTGGTTGCTGACATAAATGTTATAAAACAACTGACTTCTCCTTCACCAACTGCAAAACATTATACTATTAAGACTAGCACATAATATACTGTGTACAAAAAGCATGTAGTGTGGAATAGGAACACATTACTGTCACACACTGCACACCAGGTTAATCTAATCTTGATAATACTTAAACCATAAAACAATTCTAGTACCACCTTCGGATGGTACTTTATATTCTGCTTCATAATGTCGAAGATTCTGACAAGACGTAAGAACGTAAAACACAGACACATTTACAAAGCACCTTTTAATCAAGGTTGTTAACAAAATCGAGACAATATTCTGCTTCTGCGATGTTTACAAATCATGAGTATTAAAATCTTTTCAGCTAAGAAACTATGGTCTGATTTCCCCACATATTTTCCATATCTGACAAAAATAATGCATGAAGGTTTGTGAATCTATCTCTTGAAAAGTCTAATCAAAGTACAGACATTATAGCCAAACACTAACATAAACAGCACAGGATGTTCAGCCTGTTCACAAAGGGACTCCCTCTGTAACAGGCTGAAAAGGTTCCTGCTATGTTACACACAAGCATACATATGAACCTTTTAAATAAAAATCAAGATCCATCACTCATTCAAAACTTGTAAAAAAAAAATAAAATAAAATAAAACAAAAACGAATCCACTCAAGTAAATAGAGGCAATGTCCACTTTCTTATTCTGAGTCCCACTATCCAGGCTCTGCCGTGCAGCGCCACCTTCTTGTTTGCGTAGCAGAAGACTGGGATGACAATCACACCAGACCATCATTGTCAGATCATCTCCCACCTACAAGTGAACAAAGAAATAATGCAGACATTATGCAACAATACCAGAAAAAAAAACATAAATATATGTTTAGATCATGGGAAATGGGCAAACCTCTGAATCCGCGTCCACCACCTCTGAAGCCGCCTCCACGTCCACCACCTCCAAATCCTCCACCCCTGCCGCCTCCGCCTCTGCCACCTCGGAATCCGCCTGAAAGAAGCCAAGAAGATTATTAGACCAATTGTGGGAGATCAAGAAGTACTGTTATCATCTGCACATTAATCAACAATATACACTGGGATTAATTAAGATGATACAATAAGTTTAGATGCATCACCTCCACGACCACCACCACCTCTTCCTCCACCTCTACCCCCGCCTCGGCCTCCTCGGGGTGGACCCTTTTCTCCTGGCGGCCTGGGGAGGAACCTCTGCAGCGGGAGGAGCTTCATTGGATCTATGTAGAACTAAACAAGGAGTTGCAAATTACATTCAATTTAGTACGCAGGGGCAGTGAAATGCATGAAAGTATAATTCAGTTATGCAAGTTACGCAGGTCCCTTCATACCTTCTGCAATTTCTTGAATGAAGATGCCTTCATATTTTCAGAAAGTTTGACTGAAAAATACTGCAAGAATGAGTTGAGGAATAAATAGGACTTTGAGCCGCAAAAGAATCAATTACATCCCCAGAAGATGGCTTTCTTTTAAACCACAGATTATTTCAGAGGTCTAGAGACTGAAATGACAACAGAAAGGATACAAAGTCCCGCAGCTGGCCGAATATCTCATCCACCTTTCCTATCTGCTCCTTGTTTTCCAAGTATACCGGGGCGTTGAAGTAGGGAACCTTGTTTTCGTCTGTTGTACATTTACACACAATTTCATCCTCACATGGATGCATGAACTCTCCCAGTGCTGCAGAGTAAAGAGACATTGAAACACAGATATAGTTAGTAGTGCAAGTTAGATATGTGAAACCAAATTCCAATGCCCCACTATAAAAGTCAGCAAACTACATAGAGGCTCTCTGACTTTTTGAATCAATTAGTGTACACTTTCCACAAGTCCTTGTATACACAATGCAGAGTTTTGTGACATTAAACTAGTAACGACATCGGAGTAACGGGAGCATTCATTATCATACATTACTTTTAACAACACATGCATGTTTGAGTCAGATAATTCAATCAAGTTGTACGGATGCAGAGTTGTTTGTGCCTGAGCGTAAAAAATACAATGCACTGGAAATATACCATCTGTAAAGTTTGGCTTTAATTATGTTGATCGACACTTTGGCTGATATGGGGCATCACTGATTTAGGGCTGCAACTAATGATTATTTTCGTCAATTAATCTGTCATTGCCACCCCCCAATTAATCAATTAGTTAGATGGTCCTTAAAATGTCAGAAAATAGTAGTGAGAGCATCTATTAGTGTTTCCCAGAGCCCAAGGTGACGTCTTCAAATGTCGTCTTTTCTCCACAGATATTCAGTTTACTGTTGTATATAAAAAGAAACCAAGAAATATTTACATTTGAGAAGCTGAAATAAGAGAATTTGGACATTTTTATTAAAAAAAAAAAGACTCAAAACGATTATTTGATTATCAACATAGTTGGTAACTAATTGATGAATAGATTAATTGCAGCAGCTCTACATTGATTATTGTATTCATTTTCCATTCTGTCCACTTCTACATAGGTTTGAAGGTATTGTCATCACTTATTATTCCAGATTCTGCAACATACTTCTGCAGCATAACCGGTTTGTGACTTTATCTGTGATCTTACCAACAACATGCTCTGGAGGTCCGAAGTCCTGCTGTCTGTTAAAACCACCTCTGCCACCACCCCGTCCAAATCCTCCTCCACCTCTGCCTCCACCATATCCTCCTCCACCTCTGCCTCCACCATATCCTCCTCCACCATATCCTCCTCCTCCTCCTCTACCACCTCTGCCTCCCCCTCGGTTAAACCCTCCACCTCGTCCACCTCCTCCTCTGAAAGACATTTTCTCCCCCTTCAAATTCTCTGCGAGAAACAACGGGGAGGAAAGAAAGGAAACCACAAGTCAGATCAAAACAAAGGCATCATAAAACACGCGAAATCATTATAGACTGGATTTACTAGTGCAACAAAGCGTGGTTAAACATTGAGATGTGAGTTCACTGAATTTATTCACAGCGTGGATTCAGATCACAAGTTCCAGCTAACATGCTAGCTCGTTTCAGTCATTTTAACTACAACAATTCACGTACATTTTCGGACTAAAGCCAACACGCTATGTAGTAGCTTCAAAACATAACGTCAAAATAAAAATGCGACACTATGTACACCCAATTAACGTAAAATACTCACATATTTGGACGGCTAGTTACAGCTACTTCGACTCCGTGTATCTTCCATGCGATGACAACACGTGTGATCACAGTCTGCCGTAAATGTATTCATCAGTGTCGCACAAGCGGATACTGTCGTAAAATCGCAACGCCGCCTGAAAATGGGCGTATTGACAGAACTGCTCGATTTATCGAGATCGAGGTAAGAGAGTCGGTCAGTCTGGATCTACAAGTTAATGTTATTCAGTCGGACGTACATGTTATGTGTAAATGTTCTAAAATAATTAATAACTTTGGCGTCAGTAATGTCAACAGCAGGGCAGGTAAGAAAGATAAACTTCATCTACACATTCATTTTTTGAGTTTGTTTTTTTTTTTAGTAAAAAGTATAAACTGTGGGTGTAGTTGAGCTGAATAATATGTTCAACGCCCATTGCATGACTCCTGTCATTTGAGTGAAGCTTAAAAAAACAACACTGTAACGCACAAACTTGTATTTTTGTATTTATCTCTTTCAGGTCATCAAATGCAAAGCAGCGGTTGCATGGGAGTCAGGGAAGCCTCTTTGCATTGAAGATGTAGCGGTGGCCCCGCCTAAAGCCCATGAAGTTCGCATTAAGGTCAGCTGCTCCAGCCCCAGTTTGTCTTATATAGCATATGTCATATATTATATTATTTGCACATTGTAAATGTGAGCACTTGTGAAGCTACACAGCAAAATGTTCACCGTTTAAAGATGGTTTTTCACCTTTAATTATTTTGAGTTGTGTTGATGGTGTTAAATTATGTAGAATGAGATATGTACAGGCAAAATGCACATGCCCATCCTTTATACATATCTCATTCTGAATCAGCAACTCTGTGACAACATTTCACTTCCCCCGACTTTGCTGTTGTTGTAATATTACATATAACAAGTACATCTACTTCCTTAAACTATCAAGAGAATCCATACTGCTGCCTATTTGTACAGATTCTTGCCACAGGTGTGTGCCACACAGACTGGGAATACCTGTATGCGACAGAAAAAGGAATGAAGTTTAGACCGTTCCCATTAGTTCTCGGCCATGAAGCAGCAGGAGAAGTTGAGAGTGTTGGTACAGAAGTCACTGATTTTTCACCGGGTAAATTATACAGCCCACAATGGACAAGTTTTGTTTGTACTATTTCTTCTTATTGAATGACTGAAGCAGTTTATTTTTGCTCTGTTCTCTTCCCAGGAGACAAAGTTATTCCTCTTTTTCTGCCGCAGTGTCGAGAATGCCCACGATGTCACAGTGATAAAACAAATCTTTGCAGAAAGAACTGGTGATTTCAGTACCACATGCTTATCACACTCACACTGACTCTTCTGCTCTCATAGCATTTTAACTTGGCATTGTTCCGTTTATTGTTTCCTTTTAGGACAAATATGCAAGTGGGTGTATTGGCTGATGGAACAAGCAGGATATGTTGCAACGGGCAGCAGGTGTACCAGTTCCTTGGTGTCAGTGCTTTCTCCCAGTATACTGTAGTTCCTGACACCTCACTTGCAAAGATAAGAAATGATGCACCACTGAACACTGTGTGCCTATTGGGCTGTGGTGTCTCCACTGGTTATGGTGCTGCTCTTAAAACAGGCAAGGTAAGAGGATACAGAACAGCAGGACATGTGTGTTCAAATAATAACTTGAATTCCCATCATTTTTTCATCATCATTAGTTGAGTATTAAGTCAAATTCCTTTTATATTTTTGATATGCGTGTCATATTTTTGATATACGTGTTTTATTTAAACCACACTTTTTAACTGGGGCTTGCAAAAAAGCTAATTGGGCTTAAAGCTAATAGCGCTTATTAATTAAATTCAGATTTGCATATAAGAATAAAATGGTCCAGTACAAGGTAAATAAAAGGTCAAGGTAATCTTTATTATCCCCAAGGGGAATCATCATCATCATCATCAACAATCAACACACACACACATATAACTCACACAAAAAACATAGAATTACATAACGTTATTCAAAAGGCCAACAGCAGCAGGGACAAATAAGTTCTTATATCTGTTGGTCCTGCATCTTGTCAGATTATATCTATGATCAGATGGAAGCAACTCACTGAACAAGGGGTGACTAGGGTCAGCAAGGACTGACTGGGCCTTCTTTGTGGCTCTAACTTTGTACACTTGGGAGAAGTCATTTAGATTTTATGCAATTTTACTGCAGATAAAAAAAACCAACAGGGTAGCTCACAACAGACAACTGCTGCTGCTTGTCACCATTAGTCCAGGGCCATGACCAAACAGTAGGGTAGGTGATATGTATGTAACGGACATGTTTAGGAAAATAAACCAAACTGTAATATTTAAGTTGTCTGTAAAAGTATTCTTAAACAAATTGATCATAAACAACTTTCAGCTGACTGACTCCCAAATTGTGTGCATCCAGGTTGAAAAAGATTCCTCGTGTGCCGTGTTTGGGCTTGGAGCTGTTGGTCTGGCTGCCATCATGGGCTGCCAAATTGCCGGGGCAAAAAGGATCATTGGGATTGACATCAACCCTGACAAGTTTGAGAAAGCCAAGGTGTTTGGAGCCACAGAATTTGTCAACCCCAAAGATCATAGTAAGGCCATCCAGGAAGTTCTGGTAGAGATGACAGATGGAGGAGTGGACTACGCTTTTGAGTGTGTCGGTAGTCCATCTGTAATGGTGAGTGTCTCAATCTTGTTTGAAGCTTAAAATGTATTTTAGGTCATATTTTTATTTCATGAAAATTCAGTCCTACAGGTACAGCAGGAGACCTCTATATGGCTATGCAGTGTCAGTACACAAGAAGCCTATTCATGTTGTACATAAACTCTCTAATCAGATCTAATCAGAAGTTCTGCAAAAAAAGCCTTCTTGACATCCTTCTCCATGTAAATAATTGCAATCACTCATCTGCCTTTGATAGCAATCACTGATAGCAATAGTTTCTACACTAACTATTGAAGACACATCTTTTTAAATTAGCCTTTATGTCTTCTTGAGTTGTTTGTTTGTGTTTTTTTATTTTATTTTTTAATTTTTATTGTTATTTTAATTTATTCTAACTTGTATCACATGTTCTTACACTATGTGTGTTTTTATGGTCTTATTAACTTCCTGTGAAGCATGTGAATAATTATTATTATATAATCATTAACTTGAAATTACACAATGTTGAAACTGTGTAATCCTTTTTTCACATTCTCATTTCACCTCACTCTGTGTACATACAGTATAAATGCCTTTTTAAAAGGGGTATTTATTAGACAACTGTTGCTTTGTGTTGTCCTAGACTGCTGCACTGGAGTCTACGACAGATGCCTGGGGCATGTGTGTCATCGTTGGGTGGACAGAGACAGAAGCAATGAATGTTGTGGTTGAAAAAATCCTGATGGGACGCACATTGAAGGGGACATACTTTGGAGGTGAACTTAAAACAAGTTAACAAGCTTCTATATATAGGTTGCACAACTTGTCTGACTTGCTAGATGGATGGAGTGATGTTCAAGTTCAAGGAAACTTTTGTAAGGTCAACTGTTGCATTTTTGAGCCCAATTGTTCAACAAAACCAGTTTCTCCACTAATAGTAGCTTCAAAGACCAAAAAACAAAGCAGCCACTGGGCGTATTGTATTTGAAGTAAAGTAAGAGGGCACAGTCACAATACAGCATTCGTGTCACAAAGTGTAAGAGCACATTTTGGAACTATGTACAGGGTATGTAACATAGTGTGTAACCATATGCAGCAAGTCTGCACCTGTTATTCTGCTTGTCAATGGAAAGTGAAGTAGAAAATGAAGGAGGCCAAGGGAAAACACATAATCACAAACTAACATCTAATGAATCCTGAATACCAAAGATCTTACATTATAAGCGTATTCAAGGATGAGTATGTCCTTATAGTCATTTAGGGTAACATAATGGAAATTATATAAAGATGGTAAGACAAGTGCCTTACTCGGGGATTCATTGATGGCTTTTATGTTGTGAATTCTATGTAATGAAAACTCTGTTTATGATCCTCTCAAAAAGGGTGGAAGAGTGTGGAGGATGTGCCTAAACTAGTAAATGACTACATGAACAAGAAGCTGAAGCTAGATGAGTTCATCACCCACGAACGCCCACTGGATAAAATCAATGAGGCCTTTGAACTTTTGAAGCTCGGGCAAAGGTAAGACCTCTGATTTATTTATGACTGATAGTGTATTTGTTTTTCTTTCTTTGATATGTGTGTACTTTTACTACTATTACTCAAATTATGGGGACCGTAATCTCTTCAGACAGTCGCATTTTGGTGAGTCACCTCCATCTGGGGTTCAAGTTAGGAATATATTGGTTTGGGTTTAGGTAAGGGTAAGTATCCATGAAATTAATGAAATCTCCTTAGTGAAGAAAATAAGTGTGTGTCAGGACAAAGCATGTCAAAATGGCATGTTTGATTATAACGTACCAAATGATTACAATACAATGACAGCAGCATCCTGTGACACTTCTGTATGCATTTCCTGTACAGCATTTTCATTTCCTAATTGACTCTGTGGTTTGTCAAACAGCTGCAGTGACAGTCAATATCTTTTGTTCCTTTTTTATCAATTTATATAACAACTATACCTAATGACTTAAATATGGTGGTTTTAGTCATGTTTCTTCTCCTGTTTTTTTAGCATCCGTACTGTAATCAATCTTTGGCCAGAGCAGGCTAGTCCTGAGGTGGCTGCATGCGCGAGGCCTTAAACTGTGGAAAGAGACTACTTGATAAGAGGATCATCATCATCATCATAATAATAATATTTTTCAGTGCATTCTTGATCTCTGAAGACTATACTCTTTTTCTTTAAAGATGTTGATAATAAAAAATATTTCCCCTGCTTGATTTTGTAGCAAATGACCATTTTGGCCACTAGATGGCAGTCTTGTGTCATGTAAAAGCCTTTGTATGTGTCCGTGAATACTATCTAACTTTATGAAGACATTACTCTTCTATCTGCAAATGATTCTGCATTTTAATTCAGATTAACTACATGTTTTTTCTTCTTGTTGTTGTCCTTGTTGATCACTGTCTTGAATAAAAGAAACATCATGGGATGTTCAGTGTACTTATTTTAAGTGTTAAGATATTTACATCTCCTGTAATATCAAGGCAAATTCTCTCTACATCTGTCATACATAGAACTGCAGTGATTCTGTCTTGATATCAATATGAAGTGATAGTTTGAATTAAATATCTTTGTATTTGGGATGAGGTAAAAGACACAGGAGCCAAATGACTGAATCTGTCATCATGGAAAAGTATCAGCATCATGTGGTCAGGCTTACCAAATTTCGTCCTTGGTAATATTATATATTGATTTAATAGGGAGTCAATGAGAAGGGCTAAAATAGCAGTTGTGGACTGTCAGGACAGAAGACAAAAGGTTGTTTGGGGGAAGGCCCTCTCTGTGAAGGACTGAAATAACTGTCTGAAGGAATTTGTTTTATTGAAGTTCCATTCAGATCAAATGAATACCCTTGGCAGTTTATCCTGCTTTTCCATCTTTATTTAAAATGGAAAATAAATTGGTGCTCCTCCTCTCATGTTGGTCTGCGCTGCCTGTGTGCTATCAATCACAGATCATACAGCTTAAGCAGAAAAAGTTTTTTTTTTTTGTTTTTTTTTTTTTTAGTATTAGAAAGCAGAATAACAGAGAATGGAGCAGTAGAGGGAGATAAGAGAGAAAGATCAAAAGAAAGAGGAAGACAAGCTTTGACAGGTGGTTATGCCACTGGGCACCCTCATCTATAAATGTTGGACATGCTCACAGATTTATAAGGCTGAATGTCTGCCTATGGGAAAACTATCCAAAGTGACGACCGTAAGCCTCCCACCTTTTTTTTTTCTTTGTGCGTTTGAACTCTGGAATTGTCACAGCATTGTGCAACTGATACAGGGAGGACATACTATCCACAACATCTTACACATATTTGAAAGTCTTAACTGTCCATCTTGTCATGTTTCTTGTTCATCTGGGCAGCTTTTCTGCAAATATCCTTTGGATAGGAAACTTTGGCGTAAAGTGGTATGGAGTTGAGTAGCGAAAGAGACAGCAACCCCAACATTTGCAAACAGAAAAACCATATTTACATTTTTATTTCTATGTTCATGTTCTTACATCTCGCTGTTATCACTTCACTTCAACAGCTCTTTCACAGATGAGACTTCATGAAGATAATTGACAAACAACAGAAATGCCATATGAAGTAAATGCCATCAAACAAATAAAGGCATGTCTGGGGAAAAAATGTCAAAATGTACTGCCTTACCTTTCACAATATTTAGTTTGGGATCAAGAGATTTCCTCTTATTTATTAAGCTATATTCCTGTGTGACAGTCAGATGATGGCACACTGAATATGATGAACATAAAAATATTAGGTGGGAAACACCCTGTTCTAACAAAGATGGTATTTTTATTGTCAAAAACAACACAAAAATATAAGACACAATATTCATTTACACACATTGTAAACAGGTGTTGCTGTGCTTCATCTGGTGTAATTCATGGCACAATAAATACATAAAGTATATCCACCAGAGACAACAAATCATTCTATTTGGTACCCCTTTAGCTTAGTTATGGTTATTTTAATATATGGACAAGAAAAAAGTGCAGTAAATCAGTGCATTTTCTGAAGATGGATTCTCAGGAGATTAGCCTTGAGCTAAAATAGATACAAATAAACAAACATATAGGATTCTCAAATATAATTTAAGCACATGTATTTGTTCATCTGATATTAGTCACGCTGACTTTTCCATTGCTGGCTGTTTGTATGTAACGTGTTGAAAATCTATTGCAAGCATTGAGAGACTGGTTTAAGAGAGTAATCCGTAGACTGGATGGCTCATGTTTATTAGGTTAAGATCCCAATTTCTAGCAAATCTAGTCTGACAGTGTTAAGATGCCAGAAACATGTACAAATGTACTTTCTTGTGTGTTTTTGCTGATTCATTTGTTCAAATTTCATTTTCTCCATGTTACAACAGCTGTTATTTGCCCATACAACATCATATATAGTTACATTACCAGGTAAAGGGATATTGGTTATTTGGATTAGGCATTATTTTTATTCTTTTTCCCAGTACAAGCCCATTAGAGGGCTTGCATTTTAACACTGTCAGACTTGCATGCGCATTCTGTACATGTGTAAAATGACATTACGGTGCTGTCACACAAACCTTTGGTACACCTGCTAGTCTAAATGTTTGTCACATGTCTTGTAAACATGATAAACAAAAAACATGAAATGACATTAATCAGTCAAAAAAAGCTGAGAAATACTGTGAGTGAGGGAGAAACCACATCTGAAAGAGACATAGTCCGTCAAACAGAGAGATAGAGGGGTGGATATACCGTATAGCCCTAACGGCTATGGAAGAACGGCCCACTTAAGTCACTAAAGACTGCCAATGTGAGGCCCCTGTTTTATCAGCAAATCCTGGCCATTATACGGCTAATGCCGGGCATTGCCTTTGACATCCCCAGTCTTTCTCTGACACGGTTAGCTTTAGCTGCTGTGTCAGTGGATATACTCAGCTTCACTAGAGGACAGCACAATACAGTACTTGGTCCCTTGGAGGGACAGCTACTTTTCCGGGACAGCTACTACACACTGGAGTACTGTTAAGAAGTGAAAGCCTATTTTATCTCCAAAATATTAATAATTTTTAGAATGTTTTTTTTTAAAAAAAAAGCCATGTTCTAGGCTTGATACAAATGCTATTTGACATTATAAATGGCCTCAGAATGGCCTTCAAAGATGTTGTAAAATTGAACCTTGAGAATTGCCAGTATGATTTTCACAGGACCACATAGTTTTACTATAATGTATAGGTGCACTGTTTCAAATACAGTTTGCGCAAGTGCTGATTATGTTTCTGTTTCGACCTCAAAGTTTGCCTCGCATGGGTCCATCATACTTTTGCACTAAAAAAGTACAGGAAATATATATTTCAAAACTGTATTTAAGACATGTTTTTGGAACTCTCCCAGTACATATCATATAAAGTCTATGGTAATGCACTCCAGCATCCTTATTGTGATGCAAACCTCTAACCCTGATAATGACTGTATCATGCTCTTCTCATTGAGCCATGCAAGACCATATGTTTTGTATTTTGTAACCTGTCCATCATATTGTGTCAGTGTTTCATAGTTAAGTTGCAACAGAAATAGGCAACAAAGAATAGGATTAGACAGACCACACATGGCTATTACCAAAGAGACACACAAACACGTACACACACATAAAGAGCTATATGCGTGACAGCTCTAAGTTTTTGTTGTGCTTTGTCTGACAGCAGCAGTAAAGTAGTAATTGAGAGATTAGCTCTAAGGTGCTATCATGGCACTCCTTTGTTTGGTCTCTCCCTTATTGGTCACAGTACATTACTAGCAAGTGTGGGAAAGGAGTCATACACTCAGGTAGTTGATGTAGTTTGCCTTATTTTAGTTCTTGTAAATCTGACATAAAGGGCCTGATCCAAGAATAGAATGCAGACAAATACACATTTAAAAGGTGTAAATTTAAGGCAAATTTCATCTTTTTTACCAAATGGTAGGAAGGAAACATCTGATTGATGCCTTCACATGGCTACTCATGTCTTAAGTCATTGCTACAAACTTTAAATGTGATTATTATACCCTAAAAATAGATACAATAACTTCACATTTTAAATAGATCATTTGTCCTTGTGGGCTTGACAGAACTCATCCACAACAGACTTGGACCCAGCCCCATCCCCTCTGCCACAATGCTTTTTGCTGCCAACACTGACTCAAAGGAGACTTTTCATGTGGTTATGGGATGGAAGTATAAGGGGAGATATTTCTCTCAGACCCATGTGTGTTTACCCCCTAATCCCTTAGAAGAAGTTCACAAGCGTGAGGAAAGTACTGGGAGATTTAGTTACCTCCCAAACCTGCTTAGTTTACCGTTCGGGTAATTCCTGGGAATGTTTGTGAAGGTATTTGTTTGTGACAGTAAGAATATAATTGGTATGAAATTGTTGATTTTATTCATATATGGATCAAACTATAATTAAAACACACTATACAATAAGAATGTCGTCATGTTAGTTGATGCTATTCACAAAGATGATTCACAAAGTGTTTTTTTCTTGGGTTTTTTGGGGGGGCAGGGGTGTTGGTGTCGTTCTATAAAACTGTCACCTACAGGACATAACAGCCATAATGATTTCAATGAATGTTGCTGAATGTGATGAATGCATTTTTGAATGGTGAGATATGATGACTGAGATAAGTTAACTTAACTAGAGACAAAACGCTGAATAAACTTAAGGTATTAAGTTGAATCAACAACTGATCAGTCGCACCGACAAAAAGTTGCAATCAAATTTGCTTTCCATTAACATTTTCTCAGCTTGAAGAGTAAGTTTTTCATTTCACACTCAGAATTTACAGCCACGGCTGCAGTTGGAGAGACAGTACAAAGTCAACATGCCAAGCTGCTCTCAATGACTTCAATAAATTATAAGTGCGCAGAGGCTGAATTCAATACTAACCTCCATCGTGGTTTTGCATTGTTTAGATTTAAAAGAATGTGTTAAAATATGTATTGAAGACAGAGAGCAAGTTTCCATCATGTATGTTTTCTTCCACTGGCAAAAAAAGAAGGGTCTCTGGAGTGTTTTGACTCTCAAACAATTCATGTTGGAAAGTCTATTGATATACTGATCATGTTTCTTTAGAAATTTAATTTAACAAGTTGAGTGAACTCTGAGCAGAACATTCTGTTTATTATGAATTTATTAATAGAATAACCCCTTGAGATGTGGCTTCTCATTTTCAAGGGGGTCCTAAAAAACACAAAATATGGAATATAACACATACTTACAACAACAACGTTACATAACAAACATAGACTACAAATACACAGATACAGACAGCTCTCTCACCATCTCCCACCCACACACCCCCACCCTCAGCAGTTGTACAAGAAGCTAAATACAAGAAATGAGGAATGGCCCTGAAAATCAGATCAGTTTCATCAAAAGACTTCAAGTCAGGTGAACTAATTTTTATAAATTCAAAAATGATCTGAAAATGAAAACTAGACATTTTAAGTTGTATTAACTTTGAATTCATTAAACGCACATGTTTAAGTTATTCAAAAAAGATTAGTTGATTCCACCAGATTCCTGTATGATGTCGTATAGAGCATTTAAACTGCTTTTGATGACAACTCAATGGCTAAAATGGAAATGAAATCACAAAATGTTAACTTACAATAATAATAAACTTCTCTGTGTATCACTGAGAAAAATGAATTTGCACTTGGGATGCTTAACCATATAAAAGGACTCTTTGATTTGTTACAGTATACAGTATCTAAATTGTTACATTCATTACATTTTGCTTGATATATATCTGCCAGCGTTTAAAATGAGTCTCAAGGTTGTGGTGAGACAAAAAAAAATCAAAATGAGTGTGCGGTGAGTCATAGTTACCGTGTTATACAGCCACAGTAAAGTGCATCATTCTGTTTTTCTCCTTCTCCTCCCGACAACTCACTGTTGTCCAAAGACGAGGCTTCCAAATCACTGTTCCCTGGCCTGCTGCCAAGCCACAACAGGATCGAGCCAATCTCCCCCCCAAAAAAAATACACACTTAACTGAACACAGTTGAAATACTTTTCGTTAGCTGGTAATTGTGGTTCAAAGAAAAGAAACCTGAAATGATCCATTATAGGTGCCTGGTCCCATTACTCATTCGCAAGCATCCCACAGATTTCAATTATACGTACATTGGCAGGCAGGGTAGAAGTGAGTAATGCTGAATTTACATTTATGTATATTTTAAGTATATAGCTGGAGTGCCAAGCCAGTGCAAAATACACTGAATGATAAATAATGACTCAATTATTCGTCACTACTTTGGTATTGCCTTTCATAGGCATTTACTAGTAACGAGCACTAATTGAGACTCATGAGTTGTGATATTAAAATTAATTGAGATATTTTTATCAGCCTCAGTAATGCATGCAGTTATCTATTGATTATTCTACGTAGCATTTTTATTTAAATACAACCAAAGCTCCAGAGAAGAGGGACTGGCAACAGATAAATCTAATTTGATGTTGATAGCTCACAACAGCTAGATGTTCATCTGTGGCCAACATTTATTAGTTGGCATTTGAAAATCAATGACCTATACATTAGACTTTATTGATCGCCAGAGGGGAAACTCACTTTTTATAGCAAGAAACAGTTTTGAGGGGGTCGATAATGAGCTATTTAAAATGAATAAATATGACAAAATAACAAATTAAGGAAATGACGGTATACACATGATTTACATTGCAGCACTTTGTAAACATGAAATATGAAATATAGCATACACTAACATATATAATATGTGATACCATACAGTATAGTGTAATATAATATTGAGTAATCCAGTACATGGTGCAGTCGGTTTGTTTGTACAGTGCCAGTTTCAACAGTAATGCCAATAATGGTTATACTAGTGTAAAGATATTGTATAGTGTTGACTATATAGTCAATGTCATTGAGTCTATAATGATTTGTTGATAATGTTATTTGCAGTTTAAATATGGGCCTTTAAGTTATTAAAATCACACAATTACTACATTAAATAAGAAAGTTTGTTGACATTAAAAAGGGTGATTTTTAGTAGTTACTTATACTGTTATTTTTCTTTCTTTTTTTAATTTTCCAAAGGTTTAATTCCAAAAACATATGACCCCCTTTTATTAATCTTGACTCATGTTTGCAGAGCAGCAAAAAATCCTGAATGCCTTTGGGAAGTTAGTTTTTAAGAAGGTTCACACTATAAGGTCAACTTCACTGCTAGCAAAACACACAGATTTAAACTTTAGAGACGGATTTAACATCAAATGTGTAATCCCAATCAGGGAGGTTTGGACATATTCTCACAACCTCACACTGAGAAAGCCAACAGTTTGCCGCCTGCCACCTCAGCTCCGTCGCTTTACCAAAAGTCTTCCTGTCGCCCCTCATCTTAGCTGGAGTCTCTGTGTGCTTCATGTTTGCCTATACTTCTCAAATCCCTAAGAGCAAACAGGAGTATGGGCAGATTAGTTTAATATCATCCTTGGCACTAAATACACAAAAACGAAATGTCATCCGTGTCCCAGGGTATATAGTCAAAATAAGAAAGTCAAACCAGGGCTGGCCTGCTGGAGTACAAAGGGTAACATCTATCTATCTATTTTATCTATCTATCTATCTATCTATCTATCTATCTATCTATCTATCTATCTATCTATCTATCTATCTATCTATCTATCTATATGTTTATCTATCTTACATTTCTTGTAATTGCTTCCCTGTCTACTACTGACATGTGGAGCTATAATAAGATTAAAACGTAAAGAAAAAAAAAGTCAAATTCTAATCAATAATCTGGCTACTTCTTTGTGGATGACATGGGAGTCTTGAAGAATAGGCAAATCACTGGGAATGAGAGCTAAAGCTAATAAGCAGGCCATTGCTAATCTCTTAAACAAACCTCCTCTCTCCCTATGTGGCCTTCTCTCTTGCATTATAAATAATGTATATTTTGCCAGCACCCCCCCCCCACCCACTCCTCAACTCCCCAACACACATGCACACACAACACCCCCCTCCGTGTCTCTTTTGACTTTTGAGTTGCCTTGAGAGTTCAATCTAGTCTTCAAACACATCTTATTTTCCGCCCTTCCCCAACCTTATTGGTTTACTTTAATTAGTGATATTGAATACAGGGGCAAATGAGGAGTGGTGGTGGCGGCAATGGTGATGAGGAGGGGGTAGTGTGTGTGAGGGCGGGTGGAAGGGGGGGTTGCAGTGGCGTAAATACCGAAAACAAACAAGAGAGCTGAATGGGAGGATGGTGGCGGGTGCAGTCCCGATGCCGCTGCGCAGACGGAAGGGGACACATGGTGTAAGCAAACACTCGTAATTGCATTAGATTCCCCTGGCACATGGGTAATCTAGCCTCCCCCTGTCCCAGAACACAACAGGACACATCTCCTGCTTCTCCCACTCTCTTTGTCACTCTCTCTCCTTTACAAATTATTAATGTAAAACCTACAGTGCTGTCATTGATCATTCAGCAGGCACGATAGAGGACTAATTATCATTTAGGAAAGTGAGGTATGGCATGTGTGTGTATGTATGTGTGCGTGTATTTGAATAACTACATAATTGTGTAGGTGTGCGCACATGTGGCTGTGTGAGCGCGTGTGCATCCCATTTAACAGTTGTCCTGTTTGATATTTCATTCCTCAGCCCACATGTCTTGAGAGTATGAGCAAACACATTTGCCTGAATGGGATGTTCCCTGAGCAAACGGGGAAAATCTGGCCTTGATATGAATATCAGTGACAGTCAGTGATAATTGGTATGGGATGTTTTTGCTCCTTATTGAGATGTCGGACGTGCGGAGACCTTATAAAGTGACATTTGTGGCCTGATATTATTTTTGAAAGGTTTCGATATTGACGTTTTTCAGTCAACCTGTTCAGTGTCCTTTATTTAGAGCAGAGAAGTATCTGCTGTGGCTGTAAGAACAAGAGGATCCACTAGGTGGTGATGTGATATCCACCATAATCAAAATCCACACATCCCCATTATAAATATTCCAAACTAATACTATCCAATCTTTTTAAAACTTTTGTTTGCTACTGCAAATACACAGAACTTTTTAAAGAGTTAGTACAACAAAAGAGACCAGATTGCCATGTTTACTTGAATTTAGGTTGTTAATCAAAACTATACTTGTAGTCTCTATTTTGACAGAATTCTAGCTTTACATTGACATATACCCAGATATTCCTTTTGTATTTTCCAGCATTAAATTTCTGCTTTTAACCAGTCTAGCAAGAGTAATATCATAAGAGGATTCAAATCCTGAATTACAACCATTAGAGTGCAAGCGTCAGAACTACAGCCTTTTGTTAATGGTAACTGAACAATTTCTGTCCTTGGATTAAACTTATGTATAATATAATAGAGAAAGCACAGCTGATTCTCCATTAGTGAATGAAACTGGTCAAGAGGCCAGGTCATATCACCACAAACATTAATGAAAGGGACGGTCAAGGAAAAGTCTCAGATCTCAGATGGTATTTAGTGGATATACGGGGCTTTGCAGGGAAGCCACAGTGCCAGAGGGTTTAAATTTGTGTGGCCCCAGGGCCAGTGTAACAGAAAATAAACAATGCTTCCCAGTGATTAGAACTTTATTAAGGCGCACAAAGTCCACAGCCTAGATAGGGTTTATGTTTGAGTAGTGGGCCCGCTAACAATTCCAGTTGTACTTTGATCACCCCCACTAGTGATTAAAGTTGTCCCAAAAATGACTACTTTATCATTTGTGCTTTTTATTCATGAGAAATAAGCGATCAAAGCCCCGCAGCACAATACAAGATGGCTCAATACAAGATGGCTTCATCATTTAAAGCCCACTGATTACGTTTGTGTTATTAACGTCGCAGTGCACACAATTAGCTTCTATTGACCGCCCTATAATCACTACCACTCGGATTAAGAACTACTACCCACACAAAATGCTCCATCTCTAATGAATGACAAACAAACAACCAAGAGGAGACAGGGAGAGAGCACCGGGAACACCCACCAAGTTGCTTTTAAAGTAATATCCCCTAAATCCTGGACACCTCGACAAAGTCTGTCATGTCTAACCTGGCTCCTCACCTGTTTGGAAGCAGCCAAATAGCCCAGGGTAATCCCTCATCCCTGGGGCACTGGAGGCAGATTTACCCACCTCAGAGATTTGTCTTGCCCTGACAAGTTAGTGTACTGCAGGGGCTCTTGGAACACCCACAGACACTTTGGATATTTGTTTTAATACATTTACCTTAACCAAAGTAACTTAAAAACTTCTTAGAAGGAGAATAACCATCAATTACAACATATTAAAGGCAACAAATCGCGATATCTATTAAACATTATCATGTTTAATAGAGAATATCAGGGATCTCTGAAATCAAACTGTTTATTGAGTAAAATTCGCTCCAAAATAGTGAGTGGCATGGTGAAAGAAAAATATGACTGAGGGGAAAGATGGGGAGTTGATTGATTTTATCGCCCGCGTGTTTGTGTCCCACCCGGTTGCCACGCAGACAAGGCCTCATCTCTTGGCTCATTAAGAAAGAGGGTTTAACGGTTGCAGAGCCCAGTGGCAGAGAGATCAGCTCTCTAACCGCTAATTGGGCTGCTTCAAGGAGAGCTTGAACTGGAAAATGTTGCTTAATGATCAGTTGCAACATTGCTCTTTGAAACACAGTTGATGTTTGGAGAGATTTGCCTGATCTGATTCATTTTGTTGCCTGAGTTGAATTCTACAGTTCTGCAGAGTTGATCAAAGCATCATAATGTGTCGTGTTCAACCACACGAATATCACACGTAATCACATCTGTATGAAGAAACAACAGATTCTGGATGGGATTTAAGTTTGGAATGTATCTTGTGCTTTGGTGTGGCAGTTGTCTTGTAAATGCAGTGGAGGTGCAGCTCCACTGGGGGGAGCAGTACCGCACAAAATGAAGCACTACTGCATAAGTTTCAAAGACAAAGACGAGCAAACAAGCTGAGAAGTGCACCCACTCACAGGTCACACAAAAAATACACCGTAATTGTCAAGTGTCACATTAATATGCAGGGACTAATATAAAATTATTTACAATTACTATGAAAGCCATTGACACATGTACAGAAGATGCCTATTAAAAACTTCTGTCTGTAATTTGGAATTTTTATCGATAAAAATATGAGCTCGTATGAGGTGCTTTACTACTCTATTAAATTTTGTTTAATGATATGAATTATAGGATATGATTACTTATAGATGTGCATGGGATAATGCATTAATGCAATCAATGGCACTGATCATCATCAGTCTGTTTTTAACTTGATGTGTTTCTCCCATATTACACAGAACATACAACATAAAATGTATTTCAAATAATACTTTTATCAATAGAAAAATATTACATAGAGATTTAAATAGTTTATTCATTGCACCACAATTATTGCTTTACCATCAGCAGTGATTTTCTGCAACATGCAAAATGGTCAGAGTGCTGAAAAAATTGTAGGAGATCTCTGATAAGGTTTACAGGTTTATTTATGTAAGCAAAATATGTTTTGTCTCTTTTTATTGTCTTCACACAGTTCCTTACAATTGGCTCAGCTCACTATCATGTATGATTATATTGATCATATTTCACTGATGCCGATTAAAAAAGCTCAATACCTCAAATGAAAATGTGAATCTGAAAGTTTCAGTTTTGTCTTATTTGTTGGGATTTTTGTTTTGTTTGATTTGTTGAAGTTGTTATAGATCTTCAAATAACAACAACAACACCAAAAATAAATTAAACATTTCATTCCATTTAATAGATGCATGTTTATTTTTTATAAAACATAGGGTTTGTATTTTATTCCACTGTTATCTAAAAACTCCAATTGTGTTCTGTGATGTTTCTCTTATCTTTGCCAAACAGTTGTCTTACATTTGTCATGTTTTTGAATGAAACTCTTAAAATGATTTTAAAACTGAAATGTGTCCAAAGAGCCGGTTAGAAAACCACTGGGTTAATATAAACTGTCAGGATGCTATGAAATTGGCAGCCTCTCAGAGCCATTAGTCTCTCTCTTATCTGCCAACTGTAACCACATTAATCATGTCTCTGCTTCAAGCTTTTAAATATTATCCAAACCTCCATGTTCACAATTTGTTTTAATGGCGTGCCTATGCTCAGATAAGAAATGAAAATTAGAACAGCATTAAATGGAGCCTGTTCAATTTGCTACAGTAGAAGCTATTTGTCTTGATTAGCATGAAGAGATTGTGGACTCCTTCATAATGTTTTATCTTTGACAAGCCTTTTTTTGCATTTGAGTGTGTGTATTTCTGCGCGTCAATGCATGCGCATAACACTGTTGAGGCAGAATTTCAGATATCTACATCTGAACTTGCCACGTATGAAATTGATTTCCTTTCAAAGATTCTTCTCTTGCTCTTTTCTTCATTTAGACATTTTGTTTGTTTTGTTCGGAATCCCTAAAATCCTATTTCACTCTGCTGAGAGTAAAACAACTTATTAACTAAAAAACAGTAATTTCCCATGAGCACCCCTCACTGAAGCCTTTTGCCAAGATATTTCCTCTCATCCACAATATTTTTTTGAGCCTTAATTAACAGAATGAGGATTTAGTGTCCTCCAATCGAATCACTCGGAGGACAGTTTTGAACCCTCACAGTTCCCCACATCCAAATAAAAATAAGTTTAAACTGGGAACCAAAACATATAATCTTAATAAAACCACCCTTACTGCCAAGACTCTTGTAACATTTTTGAAAACTGAATACTGCATCTGAGGTGTGTGTGTGTGTGTGTGTGTGTGTGTGTGTGTGTGTGTGTGTGTGTTCTGACCATGGAGTAATGGTGAAATGTCAGTGTTATATGAGTGAAGTTTATTCTTTCAATTAAAAAAAAAATAACAGGATTACATCAAACACACATAAATAATCTGGTTATAATAGATGTTTGTGTCAATATTGAATCTCTTTAAATTGTATCATTTTCACACTGACTTTTGGTTGGGTCAGAGCAAATCTAAAGCAGCGTTTAGACCATAACAGCAATAAAAATTTTCCAGGTAAGCCATAAAGATTTCTATAGCTTTCTCATCTCTTTAAAGCAGGGTCATGACCTCAACTGTTAAAAAAAAGGTGTTGGAAAATACAGAATACCTTCTTCTCTTAAAGAAGATATAAACCTAAAAAAAGAAATAAAAGAACACAACAGATACTTTAAATAATCATCATCTTTGTTTTCAATTCTAAATAAGTGGTTACACAAAAAGGTTCAACTAGACTTTTTAAAGCATGTATATATAGTGTGTGTGTGTGTGTGTGTGTGTGTGTGTGTGTTTGCAATGCCTCCTTTATAAGTCCCATGTCTCCAACTCTCAGCAATTAAGTTCTTGACTGACCAAAGCTAGAAAAATATAAGTCCTATGCTGTAGAAAACAATCTAATTTTCTTCTAAGTATACAGATTAAATATGGAAAGAAAATGAAAATGTACTTGTAGGTTTCACAGACTTATGTTTAATAACAGTCTGATGAATAATTTTAAAACCAATCTTGTTTTCAGTCCACTTGGCCATCAGAAAGTCTCCATTTTGTGTTGATCCAAGCGAGGAAATATTTCATGTGGCTGTGCCTAAAAAACATCTTAAAACGAAACATTGAGGAGCAGCTCTTGTACGTGGTCCATATCAAAGCAGGTCCGTACCAGGCTTAAAGAACCTGTCTTGACTAAGTTATGACCATGAGTGAATTATGTCTCTGCTTTCTGGTCAAGGTGTGCTTAAAAAGTATTCAGTGAAAAACACATCATAAAATTTTATGACATCAAGACATGGGTGCAAGGAAAGCACAATAAATCTTTTCAGGATCCATTCGCTTGCCATATGATTTCTCCATCAGATGGAGAAGGTCTCAATAAAGACGTGTGAACTCACTCTCAGGTGTGTTTCTACACTCTAAAATGTCTGGGCTCTATAGAAAGCTCTGATTTGAACAATTGAAATCATGTTGGAGTACAAGAAACATGTATGAAGGGTGTCACCGAGGAAATTTGAAATCCAGAAAAAGAAGCATTTCACACCAGTTGTGAAGCAGCAGATGGATTTAAGAGAGTGTGCATGTGAGTGTGTTTCAACTTCATTTCAGGTAAACCCAGGGAGATTACCTCATTGTCTTTCTCATTTACAAGAGAGGCCTGACAAAATTGCAGTCAAAATCATACAAGCGCTAAGCTGAAAATCCTCAGCAAGCAGTGGGTCCACAACAACAACAAGCCAGCAGGGGACAAACCTGAATAGATCTTGGATAAACACAAGATACACAAATCCTTATTTAGTCTGCTTTTAAAAAGTACACTTATTGTATTGTGCAATGAATGCACAAAATATCAAAAACACTGTTTAATGCATCTCTACACAAACAAATGGATATCTAACGGACCGGGTTAATAGCTGGAAAAATTCCCTTGGTTATGGGAGGCACAGCATTCCTTTTAATGTTTGTGTTTATACGTGTGCACAATAGTTGCACGTACAGCAGAGCTGTTCACACTATGCCAGGGAGTTTCCAGTGATCTTTTACTGCAGCATGTGGTTACATGGAGGTAAGAGAAGAGGTAAAAGAGGATTAACCTTCAAAGGACTCTGTCTGTTATTGTGTATAATTAGGATAATCTGGAGGGTTACAGTTAAAAATGAGCCTTTTCTGTCTACTTGTTGTGATATGGAGGTGGCTTCTGTGTCAACAGTGAATTCAGACATTTTTATTTGCTGCAGCAACAAAGCAATTTAAAGATTTTTGTTTTTTCAAAACAGACACTTTAAATGTTTGTTCTGCCGACTGTGATTCAGGTAATTTATTTGATATAGTACCAAAGCAGTTAAGCATTATGCTTCTTTTAATTGCACTAACCAGCACTATAATGGGTCTGATGCTGACTGAAATCTTTTCAGAATCCATTTCAGAAAACATGTGTGAACTTTTATTGTAGTGTGAGCTAGTTGAGTACCTCTATGGTTTAACAAAAACAGCTATTAGCTTTTTGGTGACATAATGCACCTTCTGCCAGCCATTTGGAGCTCTAGTTTCATCTGAACACTCAGAAGATGAACACTGAATTAGTGAGTTAACTGCACAGAATTCACTATATACTCATTTCTGCTGCTTTTGAATGCAAACCCAACATTTTCCTGTGAATTTTATTTTAGTTTTCAGCTGCTCCACTTTGAAAACATGTCATATGCACACTACCCAATGTATTTAGTAAAAGCAAGGGTAAGAAATGGCGCATGCGTGATAAAACAGGCTGCTGGTTAATTAGCTAACTAACAAAGCCAAAGAACATCAACTCATCGCAACTGAGCTGATTGTCATGAAGCTGAAGGTGATATTGTTTTGAATTTGGGCCTAATTACAGTAGCAGATACCATCATTTGTCACCAAATCTATCTCACGTTAAACATTCATCTCTGATTTGTGACATTTGTGGTATTACACACCTGCTTGCCATTTTGTACCCCTAAAGGCCTCTTGACTGACTAAATATGGTGGTACACTGGCAAATTCAACACTCACTCACTCACCTACTCACTCACTCAGTCCACAGCTATTTCAGCATGTAAGAATATACAACTGTCACAGCAACAGCCAGCTAGCTGGGCGCTCAGCTGTTGATTGAAGGATCACTAGTGAAATGGGATGTTGCCAATTCCAAAAGGTGCAGAAATGGAGATAAATAGCTGTGGGGCTCCTCAGCATTACTGAGTCGTGACACCCAACGCGGAGTCCCCTTATGCAGGCGGACTAAAGAGCGAACCTGTTCCCCTGCTGAAGCAGTCACTGAGAGAAGAAGAAGGATAGCAGTCGCTCCCTGACGACAGGTAAAAGACGCAGCTGACACAAACTGTCACCCAACTCCCAGGGCGCACTGGGGCTAAGGATTTGCAGTCTGCTATATTGGCACAAGCTATTAGCTTGAGTAGTAGGAGGATGGATCCAACCAAAACACCTGCAACACTGAGAAGGGAAATAAATGTGACTATAATTACATTGACTCATGAAAATAATAATGGCTAATGGCTAAAGAGGCTTCACTGCTTATCTGGAAAACAGCCAATAAAAAAATGTTTGTCTTCAAATTTAAGTGTCTGAATTTCATGTTTCAAACAATATAAACTTTCAGGAAGAATTCATCTTAAACAAAAATAAAAGTTCCTGCCCAATCATATATGATCAACTTATGAACAAAAATGAAATGACAAATTAAGTAGGAACGAGTTGACAAACTCATTATTCCATTGTCCTTCACAAGAAAGGATCAAAACAGAGCACATTGACATTAATTTGTCCTGTTACGAGCCTCTTGACCACAGAAACTATAACCTGATCCTGACAGTGAGGTTACTGCATTACAGCTCTTGTCAGTACAGTAGCCTACCACACAGCTCAGGCCATTTGAGGCCAGGGCACACCTTGTAAAACAATATCTATAAATATTAATTTTCAAATTGTAAATGTGAGTTCTGAACACTGGATAATGAGCTATTGGCACTTCACCAACCATTGTTGCTCTGGACATGTTAGTATTTGTTTGGCAACTGATCCACTCTCTCAACAGGGTACTTAATCAACTGTAGATCCCTCTTAGGAACAATAGCATTGTTGAGCTAGTTCTCTTAGCCCAGAGGGACTGGAGTCGACATTTGCTTTGGACTGGTGTGACCCTGCAGCATGATAACAGAGATAATATGAGACAATACATGCTGCAGATATGTAGCCTTCAAGGGATAAGGGTTTTTGAAGTGAGGATTCAAATCCATACCAATGTTTGTCTTTTAAAGCTAGGCAATTAACATTTTTGGCAAGGTGGACACAAAATTCTAACTATTCAGTGACTTTTCACTGAAACACAAACTAGTGAGAGTCTTTTAGAAATAGTATCTCTATAAGCAGGATGACCTACTGTCTTGGTGTAGTTTTAGGATATGTATTTATTGAAACTATGAATTAAACATTACAAACTGTATTAGAGTATTAGATATTAGTTTTAGCTAACCCTTATATACTGTTCATAATTGGAGCCTTCACAGTATCCCCTCATAATCAGCAAATGTCCAAACCACAAATTTATTTAATCTGTGTTATTTATTTAGAAGTCATTGATAAATGGGTGATTAATTCATGAATCTTTCAGAGATCAGATCGAATATATTCTTTAGATTTGTCATTATTTGTTTATGGAGAAAAAACACACACTATGTTATGGTCCTATGCTACATAAAACAGGAGAACATAACAGCCATCATTATTTCAGTTAATGTTATTAGATGTGAAGTGCTGGTCAACAATAATTAAATTGTGGTTTCTGGTGAAATTTAACCTGGAACGCACTCTACAGCATGTACAAATATGTGTGTCAGCTGCACAAAGCTAGGTCACTTCAGGAAACGGCTGGGTAACTTCAGGAAACAGCTGGGTCACATCAGGAAATACCCTAAAATTTTAGGCTAAAATAAAGATGCTTATGGTGTCTTTACTGCTCTCAAATGTAAAAAAAAAAAAAAAAAAAAAAAAGAAAAAAGAAAAAAAAGGTAAAATTTGACTGAAACAGTATATTAGGGTTAAATATACTCATTTGTGCAATAAATAAAAAAAACTCTTTACCCTCGTTCTCTATCCAATCAGAAGGAAACTCACCAAAAGACTAAAGTGGGACGTTCTTACAATGTTGTCACTCTTGCTAAGTGAACTGCTAATAAGGCAATAAGAATCTAAGGAACTACATCACACACAAAAAAGGAACAATTCTGTTGTCACACTTTATCAGTTTGAATAATTAATAACCCATGTCTCAATTTCCTTATTTTATACTAAAAGTAATGCGCAAAATTGCAACGTTTCCACTGATTTGTAACTGTGTGTTTAGCTCCTTAATTTCTACTGTGCATTGTATTGATGGAAGACACTATCAATTCCATATTTAAAAAGCATGATCAGTCTTTAATATGTATGATAGAGTGTACGTAGTTGTGCATTTATGACATATTGTTCATGACCTCTTCGTCATAGAGGTCAGAGATCCAGGTCAGCTATACAACTGTCCAACTGGAAGCAGAAGTGATTCAGAGTCTTGTGTAAAACAGTTTAAGCAGTTTGGACATTCCATTTAAGAGATAGTTTCAAAGATTGGTCTTTACAACTAAATCCTGAAGATACAATGTACCTTGATTCCGCTGGAATAAAGGCTTCTATTTGTGATGGGCCTGTCAGATTAAAATGTTGTTTTCCTGGATCCAAAGTTTATCTTTAACACATTACAGAGAAATGTGCTTGGCATTACATCCTTCCTTGCAGTCAAATGCAGAAGCGGTGAAGTTTTTCCAGTGCGGCTGGATGAATTTGCAGAGGGATTCCATGAAAGTCTGCCGTCTACAAACTCGAAGAATGCTTGAGACAAGCAGTCCCATTTGTGTGTGCATTGGTATGCGTGTGTGTACGTTCACATGGGCACATTTGTGTGTGTGCCTGTGCAGGCATGCACATGTGTCAGTATATGTGCATTCTAAATCATCCTGCCCAAAAGAAATAGTATAGTTTATTGTACAGGAAGACTTTGGTTTGTAATATTTGGAACTTATATAATAATACTGATAATATTAATATTATGTAAGGTTGTTATATCCAGGACAATGTATCATTCCATTTGTCCAGTTGTTTGACATCCTCAGCTCAGGTTGTTAAGATAAAGGAATGTAAAATGGACTGAAGTCTTTCACTATAGCTCTATCTTTACAGCAGGATAAGTGTCAATTCAAGGTAAACATTTTGGGCAGGTGTACGAAGAGCCAAAAATCCATCATCAGCCCTGCAGAGGCTGTACAGCTCTATGCTACTGCATAACTGCATCAACTGTAGTCTGGAAGAGAGATCACTCTCATCCTTCTCATCTGCAATAAATGCCTTTATATTAAAAACAACCTCCATATTTATACTGATATCGTACATCAATGTATTTATACATTTTTTTTTCTATGTTTATATATTTGTTGATTTTGGCTCAGTTCTGTACACAATTTGAGTATATACTTTGTGTGTGTTTGTTTAATACCCTATACTTTTGTATATGTGATGAAAACAAACTACTATACACAAAACAAACTGTCCAGTATAAGTAAATAAAATCTGAACTTTTCATTATTATTGTTTTATTTCTTATATAGGTGCAAAAGTAACTTGTCTTAATGGTATTATAGCAAAGGCCAGAGACGTCAGAGAAGTATAGTTGGAAATTATTAGTGATTTTATTCATCATATTTTGTACAGAAGTGTCAGAATGTGATGATTGATATTTGCAGCAATATTAATAATCTTTATTACAATAATCTTTATTGATAATTCCATGTCAACCACAAGCAAAAGTTTTGTGAGTAAGATTTATTGTATTACTAAAAATATATTAGCATCAACATATATTTCTGTAACTGTGATACGATGTGAACAAAGAAAAAGTCACTTTATTGTTAAGTCATATATCTATCAAGACATTAAACACATGTATGTTCACTGAGACAGCACACATGCTGTTTTTTACAGAGCATCTTCTTGGCAGCACAATTTTACACAACATATGTTGCTCTAAACACATGTTGTTAAAATGCGGGTTATCAGTGATGACAGGTTTTTATATAATATGGTTTTTGACAGCCATTTCCACAGTAAACAGGCACTCTTGCAATAAAACGAGATAATCCTGTCAGATTCTACAGTACTTAAAGTTTGAACGTTTAAACAGTCATTGTTAAGGAGGAAAATTAAAGAGGACTCAAGTGTGTAACAGTGATAAATAGTGAAGTTTGTGCCTGTTGGTTTAAATGAATAAATCACACTACCAGTGCCAGACATACAACTATGGAAATATTTGGCTCCTGCTTTGTGAAACAAAATGGCTTCTCCTTTTCCTCACAGTAAATACAGAAAAGAAACCTCAAAACAAAACAGTCGAGAGGATAACCATTGATCCCCATCTAAGCCACGCTCAATCACACTTAAACGGGGCGGCTTCTCCTACCAGAGGAACCAGCACAAACCTTTAAGTCGACAGCTAATGCCCGGTTTAGTCCTCTCTCTCTCTCTCTTTCTTTCCCTCCTCAAAACTGCCATGCTACAACTTAATACCAGACGAGTTCATGGTGGGCGGCTGGGAGGTGCTATCAAGGCCTGACTCCAGACACTCAGCCTTTGTCTTTGCTCTCCATTTTGTTGTCGCTATTCTTTGTGTCACCCCCTCCAATTTCTCTTTTGCGGGTCACCGAACCCCAGGACAAAGTGTGTCTGCCCCACCTCCTGATCCTTGGTCGCCAACACCAAGACCACCACACCACACACAACGCTGGAAGATGACATTTCCTCACCCTTGAGGCCCCCCCCCCCTCCCTCATCTCCCCTAATCCAATCAGCAAGGCCTGAGTTTTTCTAATATACTGGTGGTCTCATACTCTGACTTTATCCCTGCAGCTGTGCCGGACCGCTCATTGGCAAGATTAGGGCCTCTGCAGCTCCTCTGATCATGTATTTCAATATGAATGGGACCAATAAGGGGGTGGATTATGGCTTAGTTACTTTGGAAATCCAAGGCCCCCCTTTGATGCCCCCGAGTTTGAACGGCAATGGCAGAACCCCGCCTGGTCGGCATGGCGTGGCGGCAACGCCACCTGGCAGTCAAATGTTTGCTCATATGCGCTCATTAAACAACACCACACTGGCACTGTGGGTACTCACTGCAGGCCTGATGGCGAGCCTTGGCCGCGACCAGATGGCGCCATCACCAGTATGCCAGGTGGGGTTCGTCGTTGCGTCGTAGTGTGGACGGAGCATGTTGCCAACTAGGAAGAGAGCAAACAAACACACATTCCAGCTACCTCCGCTGTTACACACACACACACTCATTTTCTCTTTCTATCTCGATCACATAGTTTCTTCGCCTGCACAATTAAGACATATGCACGTAATAGATGTAAACATGCACTCACTGTAGAGTAATCAACACTATATTAATCAGAGGGAATCTCATATGGCCACTTAACATCACCTGCATGCATATGTGCACCTGAAATTACTTCCGATTGCCAGAAACACACTTTCACACACTGAGGTGTCCCAAGAGCGTCGACCCCACCATGGCTTTTCATTAGTTGTTGAGGCCTGTGTCTTCTTCTCCACGTCTCAGGGCCCTTTGTGTGTGAAGTGCTAAAGGTGATTAATATTTGTTTTCCCTCCTCTGTGGGAGAGGAAGACCCAACTGATCCACTGTGACCCCTCCTTAATCCCGACCCAGTCTCTCTGTTTCCTTCCCTTCTTCTTTTGGGTTTTTACCTCAGAGGGAGCCTACCCCATACCCACACTCGTGTCAGACTAGGGGATCACACAGGGTCCGAGCTATTTAATGCCCATGATGACAAGTTTCTTTACGAGGGGCAGTGAGTTTTTATTTACCGTATCCCTACTCCGTGAAATTATACTTAAATATTGCGGTGAAGACAGGTGACAGTGAGTTGAGATTTACTTAGAGACTGCAAACAATTGAGCACCGACCTGAACATTCATAGCTTGTTTTTAAAAATAAATGTTTCAATGTCAGGTTGGAAACTATGCTTGTATGTCAAATTTTGGGGAACAGCTACTGAATCGGCCTCTGTGACAGTAGCTCCCCAGGTAGTTTGGTCAGCTTGGACAGGTGAAGGAAGTATCTTCCTTACAAAAAATAGGAGGATATCCTGAATGAATTGGGCTGAAATGGCCAGGTTGAGGGGTTTTGGGGCTTTGTTGAGGCCAGTAGAGGGGGTGTCTTGAAGGATTGAGTGGCTTGCGGGGTCTATTGAGGACTTGATCCTGTTGACAGATATACTGCTCCCTTTGTGACCACATGGCTGTGATGGAAATGGCAGGTGCAGTATGGGTAGCCGATAGAAAAAAAAAAAAAAAATCCTTTCTAGCGTTGTGTTTCAGTGGTTGTAAAAACACAGCTGTTTTCAGCTTTCTGAAACGGCTGCGCGTTCGGTTTCCAATTCTCTCCAGCTCCTTGTTGCCTTGTTGGCGTAGTCGCTAAACTCGCAAACAGTCTTATGGTCTTAGCTCTGTATAAGAGCTTTAGTTGGAAAAAATGTACAGATCAGTATTAATGATCAACACTGTTGGATGAAAGCTCTTAGCAACTGGCTCAAAACCTGCCCCAGAGTAACTGATAGTAATGGGAAACTGCTCGGCTATTTAACACACACAGAGACACACATATTAACACAGGATGGGAGAGAAGAAGTCAGTCATTGCTGAGCTGAAAAAGAACAAGGTATCTTATTAGGATGAGGGAATTATGGTACAAAATTATAAATGAGAACATTAGTTTGAAACACAGTATGGAATACTTTGACACACAATATGAACAACAATATGGATGCTTATTTAAGTTTAGCATTAATGTATAATGATCCAGCTACTGTACTTTTTTAATAGTAGCTGGATCTTTTTTTCATTGATTCTTGTAAACATCTATCTCCTTATTCAGTACCACAGTAATATAAAACCTAAACCCTTTGAATTTACATTTTAGGCATGTAGATTCCAACTATTACGCAAAAGAACTGAGTGCAGCAGCAAAATACATTTACAAATCATCAACATTACAAATCAAGGCTACAGCTGACATTTGTTTTTGACATTTTATTAGCCTTCTGAGACAAGAGACAAATTTATTTGATTAAGTGATGAAATTAGCTTGATTTACATGTAACGTGATTCAACCAAGGAATCAACAAGAGTTCAAGCCTTGGAAATTAATGTTGTTGTTTTATGCCTTTTATTTATTTCTTCATTTATTATCTCTGCCAGATGTAAGCCTGGAGGGGATCATGCATTTGGTCATGTGTGTGTGTGTGTGGGTGTGTGTGTATATCTGTCCGCACCTAATCTCCTAATACTACTGGACCCATCAGTCTAAAAAATTTTTGTGGACATTTATGACTGTATGCATAAGGACCTCTCATGGTTGAAGTTTCACAAGTTTCAGAAGATTCCTAATTTTTGAAAAACCTGTTTTATAATGGCATTCCTTATGAGCCTAAAGTAAAGCTTAGACTTCTGTCTTTTCAGCAGTCTTTGACATTTTACGATATGTGTTACGACATTACAAAAGGCTTTTCCATCAGTCGGCTCGGCTAAAAACGAGGCTTACCTAGTCTGCCGCAGGACACATTTTGGCCTTTGCCGTGGCTCAAAAACTGACATTCTGAAATTTGGTCTCATCTTGAATCAGAACATCTGCTGATTAATTCCATACCTGATATGTTGTGATCCACTAAAGTTAGGCACAACACGAGATTAATAAATCCCTCTTTAATGATCTGAACTCACCTTAGTGCACTATTCTAGGTCATTATTTATTCATTTATTTCACTTAATTATTTTTATATTTATTTCCATTTATGTTATCAGTGGTTTCTTAGTTAGTTATTTAATGTTTACGTTCACATTTACAGTATAAATTATAACTAAAGAAATGTGCTAATATGTTATATACAGGTATATTATTATTATTATTATTATTATTATTATTATTATTATTATTATTATTATTATTATTATTATTATTATTATTATTATTATTGTATTTGGTACTGGATTGTATGTATGGCTTTGTATTTGTTATTGTCAAAAGTAACAAAATAAGTAAAGGTGATTAGTCTAGTAGAATAATGATGGCCAGAAAAGTAAAATAATCTAATCTATGTGTAAAGGAGGGAAGGGATTTAGAAAACAAGATATTATGCAAACATTGGACATTGTGTGTGTGTAGATATATATCTTGAAACATTAAAACCTTGTTGCAAAATAAAAAATATATAATTTATTTTAAAAAAAACCTCATTGTACATGAGCACAGTATAAACATTCTATTTTTCATTCCTTTTGTAGCCGCATGGTTTTCTTTCAACAGCACTGTGCTTGACATGGTCCAGTCAGCTTTGTGTGGGAGTGTATTCAGTGGGAGAAGCAAAGCTTTTAGCTCTCTATGAAGTTGTCTAATGAGTGGCGCCGAATGTCACAACTCCTCCACAAATTACTTTTCTCTGCTGCCAGCTCGCAGCCCTCCCCCACTTTTTGCCCCTATTTTCTTCTTGTCAACACCTTCAGGCACTGCCATCTTTTTCTACAAGCAATCAACCGCATATTTCCATCAGGCATTATACATTTTCCATTTCTGTCATCTCTACATGATGGAGAAATATGACCACACTGTTGGCTCACAGATAGTACAATAGTGCTTTGTGTAAAAGTGATGCTGGTTACAGATCACAACAAAGAGGCTAAAAACACTGTTTGTGTGAGGTGGTCGCATTATGATTCCTGCTTTGTTTCTGTTGGCTGTGACAAAGATTTGGTCAAAATATACTTAAAAATAATACCTTTACTCTGGTTGTTTTGACGTTCTTTTATCTTCAAGTTCTTTTGGCAGTTTTTCATTGTGATACATTTGAATCAAAAGAGTTTTCTTCTAATTCCGGCAGATACTGATTTAAATAACAATGCAAATTGCTTTAGATGAAACAAGGCTAAATAAAAAGCAGAAACACAGAAAAAAAATAGTTTGGGTCCCACCTGATTTTGACTGGCCAAAACTTGAGAAGTGAGAAATTCCAGTATCCAAAGATGTGATTTTTGGTGATAGATAAAATCCCATAAAGAGTACCCGAGAATAGTATGCTTTTGAACCGTTTTATGTATATTTAACAGGCTCTTCTCTTTGAAGATTTATGACAAATGCCACACAGTAGAATAAGCTTAAAATCCTCAATGACCCACACAACAGCACTATCATGCCAGGGGGGCTTGAGTCATACAGTTGTTGATACTCTGCCAATAAAAAAAAAAAAAATACAAGCACATCATTCTGGGTGGATTGAGTATTGTGACACATAGATTGACGTCAGATTGACAAAACTGATCTCAGAACCCTGAGCTACCCCACCAGAGTACGTACTGTCACTTTTCACTTTCCGAACATGAAGCAGTCGTACCTGCTCATCGCTCCAGGGTTTCACTGATGAATGACACTATGGTGTGCTGCGCCTCACTACGGGGCCATTTGTGGGGAGATAAGAGAGACTTCCTGGATTAAGGGGGTGGTTGAGGTACATCTCCAGAGAGCCTGTTTGTTTGGGTAAGACAGCTCCTTCATTACTGCAAAACTGTGGGAGGCTGGGAAGCCAACCTCTCTCCTAGATAGCACGGGACTGCTGCCAAAATGTACTTAACCAGACTGAAAATTCAACCCACTTACCCTTGATGCCTCCAATATATTATCATGAGTTGTGCTTCAGGCATAATGCACAGTTTGAGGCATTAATATTAAGCAGATGCAGAAATAGTGACTTTAAAATATCACATATGCCACCTCATATGGTGTAAAACTACACAATCTTTATGTTCAGATTTTTTATAAGTAGTTTTGCTTTGTGGGTGGCCCAGCATGACCCAGCAAGTGAATGAGCCTCGGCATTAAAATAAATGAGTTCCTGATGCCAGTGTCACTTTGACAAACATAAGCTGACCATCGTGTTCTTATCCAAGCATACAGGATTACACTCAGAACACTCATCTAGCTGACACACTCATGTCTGAAGAACAAAAGAAAATGTTAAACACTGAGGAAAAAGCATTAAGCTTCACTTTGTCTGAAATGTGCATTCTTAGCCAATATTAGTATTTTATGTTAGTTTTAGTATCATCAGTCACTTATTTTTTTATTATTTCTTCCTCCAGAAACTTGTTCTTTTTCAAATGTTCTTATAATTTGTTGTAGCACCATACTGCATAATCACACAGAATCACATTTTCACATGAGGAACTATTCAGTCACTTACTATTTTGTAGAGCAGGAAATACTAATCATTTCCATTGATTAATCTAAAAATGATACTTTAATCTATAAAATACCAAAGGAGTACTGAAAAACGGTCCATCACAATACATGTACAAGGCAATATCATCATATTTATTTTGTCTGGCAAACAGTCCAAAATCCAAAGATATTTAAAATACATTGACATAAAAATCATCACATTTGAGAAGCTGAAACCAGCAAATATGCGGCCTTACTGCTTGATAAATTACATAAACAAATTAATCAATTATCAAAATTTTTGCATGTACATTTTCTGTTGATCAAATAATTGATTTATAAAATAGTTTCAGCAAGGTGAACTCAGTGCCTTTGACAGGATAAACCAAGACAGCTCTCTGTTTATTATGTTTGATCAACACCGTTTCCTGGAAATTACATTTATAGAACTAATTTGAAACAGCATATGTGGGAGAAAAGTAATAGTGTGTGAATTATGCTTTTTTAATCATTTGAAGCACAATAATTGTGTTTTTTACATAATTTGCAAATGCATTTAATGAATGTAACTGCCAAGTCCTGTTCACTAACAAAATATCTTATTTGTTTTTCCTGGTGATATTTTGGTTGTTTCACTTGTTTAAATTTATGGGAAAATTAAATACTGAAAAAGTCAGCAGTGACTGGGAGCACAAGACAGGACATCTTTATTTTAACATGTCAGTCTTTCCCTAACCTTGCAAACCTAAGTCTTGCACCTTTTACATAAATGTAGCCACTGAACATGGTTATGCAGTTATGCTTACCTCAAAATGAATTTGGCAAAAATAATTGGTATATCTATGTACTTTCTAGACAGGGTTAGCACGATGGAGCAACTTATGGGTACATTTGGCTCATACTGACCAGTTACGTCTAAATCAACAAGTGAATATCCAAGTCTAATAGAAATAGTTGCATACACATGCATAGAGATCTGTTCTGCTGCGGTGCTGTAGTGCTGCGTGGGGCCTCTTGTTGCCCCAGTGGCGGTGAAGGGGGAATTAGATGTAGTGTTGTCTGAGTCCCTGTTAATCCTCTGCTGATTAGTGGAATTCTCATCAGGGCTCCTTGAGAGAGAGCGAGAGAGAATGAGAGTGGGAGAGAGAAAAAAGTAGAAAGAGAGACAGAAAAACAGAATGGGAGGGAAAAAAGGAGAAAGGAGAGTTGGGGGAAAAAAAACCCCTGCCTGCCTAGTTTCCTCCAGTCAGCTGCCCCCCCCCTCCCACCATGGACCACAGGCCTGCGTCTCCTCCGGCCAATAAGATCTCAGGCCCCAGGTCACCTGGCTCACCAGACTAATCCTGAATCTGCCTTGTAGATTAGCACTTTCCCACTCGCAGCCACTCTAGCCCAAGCCCCAGCAAATCCCGAGGTAAATGTCGGAGCTTCCGGTAAGTGGGTGAGCACGGCGTTGTGCAGTGGATTAAGGAGAATAGGATAATATTTACAAGCCCATCGCCAGTAGTGATAAGGCTGGGGATAAACAGTAATGGTCCGTCTTTAGCCTTTTTTTTCCCCCTCTCCCTTGTCAAGGCAAATTGTTAAATCTCTGAATCCCTGTGTACAGTCTCTGACAGTGATGCGCTAAATTAGTCTGCAGTGAGTAAGGTCATGTCACTTATCTGTAGCTCTATTCTTGTTTAAATGATTAAATTGATAACGAATTATTTGGGAATATTCTAATAAGTAGGTAATGATAATATGAGGTGAGAATGGATTTCTGTGTCAATCAAGAATAGTCCTTTGAGACACTTGGAACACATTTGGTGTTTGGTTCCAGTAACAATTTGGTAATCAGGGTCATGCTCAAGAGTGCTGACAACTAGATAAGTGTTTGATTGTAATTAATGTGTGATCTCAAAGACAGAAAAAAGGATTCCTAAAAGGGTGCATGTCTATTATGTTTTGCATTATGGAATAATTCTAAAAGTGAGAGAACTATAGATTGAAATGTTCAATATCCAGTTTAGTGCCTCCTGCAAAGTGTCATAGAGAACACCAGTGCACATCTTTAAAAAGCATCTCAAAATCCATTTGTTTTCTTTGGCTTTCTCGTGATTTGACACATCATATTTTGTGAGTTTTACACTTAATTGTGCTTGTTTTTAGATAGCGTCTTCTTTGTCTGTTTTTCCCCCTCTTTACATTTTCTTCTTCTTGTAAATGACTTTCTAACTTCTGTTTTAAAAAGGCTATACAAACAAAGGCTTGTCTTTAGAAATGAAATGGTATATAGTTTACATATTAGCCAGAATCAGGTTTTCAACTGTACTGTAAATTCTGAAAATAATAATAGGTAAAAACCCATCAGTACAAGATGGCCGATACCTCATGTCCATGTCTACACCTTACATATCATCAAACTGATGGACTAGTTTTCTCTCTACTGTAGATGGCACTGTTAACCTTGACTTGCACTTGGTTGGGACTTCAGAGTTGAGGAAGTAGAGTGGGGCAGAAACAGTCGACGTCTGCTCCTTATTACTGCTCTGAGCCCCGGGGAGAAATTAATTAAAGTGAGGAATAATAATAATAATAATAATAACAAAGATTATCTTTGTCATCACAGTTATGCTAACAACAGTAATGGAGTTCTGAGGGGAGCCGGCGGCTGAAACAAAAACCTTCCAGTTTTTATCTTACAGAAAACTATACAGAAAACTGTAGGTACAGGGCTGCTTCTTTTTTTTTTTTGTCCTGTGTTTTTCAGAGAAGTGGTGGTGGTGGTGGGTGGAGGGGGTTTAGGACGGGGGAGGTTTGGGGTGAGGGCCGGAGTGAAAGGCAAGTGTGTTATTGTAACAGAGCTTATGAGGGAGTCAAGAGGAGGGCAGTGTGCCGATCGCACGCTAGGCTGCATGATTCACAGAAGAGGCCTGAACACGAATCACCCACCTCCCCCTGCTTCTGAAATCCCCACCGTCAGTTTGCATTATGGGATTAATACCAAAGTGATGGCGAATCACCTCACGTCACCTCTCGTGTGGGCGATGACACCCATCTGGGGTTAATTGGCACCTTAACCTGTGGACAATGTCAAAACAGACAAGAAATTATCTCAATAAATGCCAATATTTTCGACTGTGAGGTAGACAAAACATCAATGCAACCACTGATGTTCACCTGTGATGAAAACAAAAAAAGAACTACTTGAGAAAATGTTATTATAGTGGCATTTTTGAACATTTGCTCCCAACAGTAAGGTGAAAACTTGTAATACAAGTCTTAATTTACAAGATCTTATGTGGATTAAGAAAACTGTTTGACCTTATAGCCCCATTAAACTTTTCAAGACCCCTTGGATAATTTAAAACACGCATTATAAGTCAATTTAAGAACAAGGTTTTAATCCAGGAAAAGCTGACCTTGATGAAATGTGAGATTTCACATGGCAGCGAAGATATATCTCTCACTTTTGAAAGTTGTTTGTGTCTGCAAATGCCAATGAATGCATGCAATACTATCTAATTACATCACAGAGCATGTTAGAAATGTCTCGCAGCAGCCACCTCACCCTGTTACATTATCTGAACTGATGAACCCCTTATTGAAACAAAGGGACCCAGCCCCGTCTCGTGACCGACACTCGAACCTCTTTTCATGTTGCCTGTAAAAGGGGGCTGACTGACCTCATGCGCTGCTGGGATATTACTTTACGTCTTCATCAGGCTGCGCCCTCAGTGTCAGCCTGTGAGTGATTCGAGCCTGTCGTGCACGTCACTGCATCGCTTCCTGTGCACTTTGAGTCAGTGGCTGGTCACCGAACCCTAATGGAAGACAGGTGTGGAGAGAGAAAGAGAGAAGCAGACTGAGGAATTAAAGATGAGAAAGAGGAACTGATGGTCAAAAATCACAAGAGATTGTTTAAACTTTCTGTCATGTCCAAAATCAGAATAATATATTGGCTGTTAAGGGTCAGAAGACTGAAATGATATTGGTTTCTAATCCTCATCAATAGTTAATTCAATCAAATGGTAATGCAAGCAGGCAAATTTGCCCAAGATATGAATTCCGGATAATTGTGAAAGATAAATGTTCTTTGTCCTCTTCACTTCTCCACAATCCAATTAGGATTCAATGCCTAGAAAATCAGATGACTGTATGCTCTGGAACAAGATAAAGTTAGCTTAGCTGCTCATTAGCCATTTCCTTGAGCCCTCTTGTAATATTGTCTTACCAAAGTTAGCTTTGGTCTGAATTACTAATCAAGAGCACACATCCGGTGTTTGATGAAATTTTTACCTATTCCCAAAGCATTTCCTCTCCCCGCAAAAATTCATTAGTTTCAGCGAGAAAAGGAAAACGGGGGTGTCGTGCACATATTGAGTTGAGTTACTTTGTCTCTTTTTTCTCTCTCTTGCTCATTCTTTCGATCTGATAACATTCTCTGTCCTTTTTTTTTTGCCTAAAGTTTCTTGTCCTCTTTGTGGTCCCCTCATTCCAGCGCATGTCTCTTCCCAGGGAAACATCACTGAAACTCAGGGTGTGGGCGTCTCTGGTGAAAAAAAATCTCTGTGTTGTCTGTTCTGTGGACACCCTCTCTGTTATGACTGGAAATGGACCCCCATGTGGGAATAAGGTGGGAGGAACATTATAGGCAGATATCCACTGCAAAAAATGTCTAATTTAACAAGTAATTTAAACTTGTACACCAATGTTCCCACAATGAAAAATAAAGCCAGTATCAAAATAAACAAATCTGCCAATGGGGTAAGGTAATTTCACTTTTGTTCTGCCATGATTCTGCTCGGATTTATTTCACTTTCCTTGAATCATGCAACATAGATACAAGTATTTTAGCCTTATGTTGAAATCTGTAAAGCAAGGACTTGTTGGACATTTCTTGCAGTGGAGTAACCAGAGAATACCCTGGTATGTACATAGCAATTATATCTCAGCACCCTGTGCAGAGTAGACATAGCTGAAACACACTCAGAGGGGTCACTGCCCAGGGGATCGGGGTTTGCCCATTAAAACATCATCAGACAATGCAGTTTATTTAAAGAGACATATGACTCTCCACTGCTACTGTTTACCCTCCCTTCACTGGAGAGCAAAGAAAATACCATATAAAATCAAAGAGAAAATGGAAACTATGATTTCCAGTAAGTGAAGTCACCACAGGTCAAACGATGCATGTACAGGGCTGATGTATTTATTTGCAATAGGGACTCAGAGAGGATGAGCAGGGAATGTGTTTAACTTGCCTTGAGAGTTTTAGCCTCCTTCAAAATGCTTTATGTCTGTCCTGGAATCTATTTTGGTTCCTTGAGTTTATCTTTCCGGACTTCAGAAACACGGAAGGTCTCATTCTCAGAAATTCCTCTACTTTTGGAGCCAAGACTCTTGAAAATTTACATTTTATCATTTTTTTTTATTTTCTTCCTTTTTTTTTCTCAGACAGTAGTATGTATCTTTGTTTGAAATGAAACCATTCAATGACTTCTACTTCATATATTGTCATTTCTTGGATCATAATGTACAGCAACAGCTCCATAGTAAGACTCATCTTTGTTTCACACCTTTACTCAGATAAATCAGTCAACATGAACACTCCCATGTCGCCCCAGTGGGCTAATGTTCCCTGCTCTCCGAGACCCTGGAGGATCCGTCACCCTGCTGCATGCCCACCCTATCTGGAATATTTAGCTCAGATAGCAGATTTGCTCCCTCTAATTGTCCTGTCAGTAAATCAGTAGCCTCAGTTCCTCCCTCCTTTAACTGTTCCATGTCGCCGTTCTTATACACTGCCTGATGTGTGCAGATAGTGTCTTTGTTCTTGAGGGGCGCCGGCTGTTTTTGCTGGCGAGCTGTGTGTGGCGAATGAAAAGCAGGTCTTCTGCTGGGCCAAAACAAGAGTGAACGTTGAGAGCACATGTAGGCAGTAAAAGAACTGGAACACTGAGGAGGGGAAAAAAACAACTGCATTTTGATTGGTTCAATTAAATGCATCTTTCTTGGAATTAGGCTCTGCTCCAGTATCCACTTGTGGATCCTGATTTGTGATTTCTCATTTACATTAGCGATCATTCAGCACATAGCACGGCTGGATGAAACATACCAGTGTCCTATTGTTGGTTACTTAAACATAAATTCATTATTCATTCATTTGCAGATAATTAAACCTACAACAAAGGCCACAATAAACAGAAATGTATTTCTATAAGTTTGGTAAAATCAATTTTTTCTTTGAAAAAACAAACAAACAGTTTAATTTTGAATTGGTAGGCTATGTTCACTGGGTATGGGTCAGGAGGCCACCAGCACACACATATACTGTACAGACAAACAAAAAAGTATGTCCCCATATATGTGTTTATTGTTTTCATATCTGTATTGTTGCTTTATTTTTCTTATTTTATATAAAGAACTTTTTTTTCTTTTACAAAAATGTTTTATCACCAGTTTACGTTATCTTGACCTAACCTCTATACACATTCCCCTCCCCCACTCACCATCAATCAGGTGTGTGAGAGGCATTGTGGTAATTTGTTAACCTTTATCCAGTGACCTCTACTGACCTCAGGATCACCCTCAGTTTGACTATGTGACTGGGAACACTGGACTGGATTTGTTCAGAGAAACAGACAGAAAAAAATATACCTCAGTCTAATATATTTGTTCACTGATTTATTTGTCATTTGTTGATACATATTATTGCAGTTACATAATGGGAACACAAACACACACACACATATATATACATTGGTTAACTGAATGAAGAGTAATACAAACATACACCATTGAACAATTTGATTTTTTTTTATCATATAAGCAAATATCACCTCATAAGAAATTCAGTTCTCTCAATCAGAACACAATTTGACATTCACAATCAGTCTCGTGACGAAATTAAAAAAAAAACAAAATGTGCCTTATTATCTTTTTTCAATTACAAGGCAATGGCAAAGATAATGCAGTTCATTTCTTTGCTGGATTATTATTCAAGGCACAACGCTGGCTCACCGCTAACTCTGAGAGCAAATGCTCTATGCCGATGCATATTCATATGTTTAACATACAGACATGCATTCCAAATGATGTAGGAGAGGATAGAATGCAATAAAGCTCATTAATACATTTTACCATGCCAGTCAGCCCTCGGCATGAGAGCACTACACAACGTCAAATCGAGCTAATTCAATTCTCCAATGAAGAATGACTAAAATGTGAGATGAAAACAGAGAGAAATGAAATGCAGCTTTTGAAGTGTGTTTACACTTTCAGCTGGAAATTTGAAAAAAATGGTTTGTTTTTTTCTTCTGGATGTGGGACTAGTTTCTAATTTTTAAAGCTATTAATTCTTTAATGCTTACATTTTTTAAATTTTATTTTACTGTTCCTATGAAATGTTGAAAATCAAAACTATTGATACATCATGCATTTCCTGTTTTTAATTAATTTTTTTCATATTTGAATCATTTTGATTTTCAAAATTCAATATTAAAGAGGCAAAACTTTAAGGGATGTGAACCAAGGTGTCTGTGTGTAATTGAAGAGAACTGAGTGTAATAACATCATCATTTTTAAGATGGTTTAGTATCATGCATCTAAACCGGGAGTGAAATTGTTTATGCCAGCCATGGAGAGTTGAATGCATAAAATGAATGAATGGATAAAACAAAGCAGTAACTTTTAGGTGCGTCCTGCTTGTGAAATTATACTTTGTGTAACACTGACAGTTGACCTTTGACCATGTTTGAGTACACACCAAATGCACTCACCCATAATAGAAGTCATAATATTGCAAAAGAGAACACAAAGCAGCTCCACACAGAAGCTCTGAGCTGCCTAGAAAGTTGGAGATTTACATTTGCAAAAACAAAGAAAAGTGCTCTTTGCAATTAATGGACCACAACCTAAACACTGGGCTTTGTTTACTGGTCTCCCTGGCTTCATAAAAGCTACTTAAGCAATTTCCAAGGCTTTACTAAAAGCTCATTCTAACATGGCAGGTGCCAAAATTAGTCACAACTGTAAGCTAATGAATATCAGTTTGACAGTTCAAAAAAAATCTAGTCCTGCCTGCTCCTCACTTTCTACCTTATCAGAAATAGGATGGTAGAATCTAAATCACAGGAGTAGCCAGTAGGTTTTACGAGCCCTTCCCAGTATAACCTTTTCTTATCTCGATCCATGCCCTGTCACTTTTGGTTTTAAGATTTAACATGAACCAGCTCCCGATGTTAGGGGTTAGACAACCAGACGACTAGTCCAGCCAGAGTGGGCAGACGTCAGTAATGGCCGTGGACTTTGTTTATAAATTATTAATGATTTTCTCCCCTCCCTGTCATTTTGGACAGGCTGTGAGATGAGCGGATGCCTCTCCTGTTTGCGTGGCAGCGCTCTCCTCAAACAGATTGCAATTTATTCCTCTGCAGTTTGTCCGTCAAGGCTAACTCTGACAACATAATCCCGAGCTAATCCGCCATGTTCAGTTTTTCTTGTTGGCTCTCATGCAAAGTGCTCTGCCAAATCCCGCTACCTGTCAGCCTGGCCTTGCGATGAGGAGCCCAGACGAGCTGCCAGCCCTGCTGCAGTGGCTCCCGTGGGGGTGAGAGAGAGAGGAAGGAGGGGGAGGCATGGTGCCTGGGTAGACTTAACCCCTGCCTCCCTCCCTGTAATCCACTGTAAACAGCCAGAGCCTTAGAAGGGCTAACTGCACTAATCAAGCCCCAAGCTCGCCCAGTCACTATCATACACAGTACCCTAAGAACTAGAGATTTGAGCAGCTACTGCAGTGTGTGTGCAGGGTATGAATGTGTGTGTGGAGCACAGGGGCCCATTGACAGCTCCTAATCCCCAAGGAGAGAAAAAGGTGCCAACATGAAGCAGAGGTGGGTGTCCTACAATGGCCAGCTAGATCCACCAGGAGAGTTTTCCATCACTTCCAGAAATTACACAATCGCACCATATGAATCTAAACATTTCCACATTTTTGAGTCAAAATGTCTCACCAGACTAATGGGGCTTGTTTTTACAATTTAACATAAAGGAAAAATCATTATTTTTGCATTGGAGTAAAAGTATGTATAAAAATGGATACTCACGTGTATTTCAAGAAACATCAAAGGCTGGATTGACAAAAAAAATAAAGTTCTGTATTTCCCCAAAAGAAAACCTGGCACTCAATATTCTTTCCCAGCCTTTGGAGAACCACATTTAAATTTCCCTCACACCCTCTTCCAGTCTCTCTGACAGTGACCCAAAATCCACAGGAAGAACATAAAAGGCCTGAGAGTAGTCAAAGGCAAAGTGAGGCAAGCAAACTCCCCCCATCAACAAAAATGAAAGTTTCAGGAACTTGCGAGTGGACATGACACAACACATGCATTCCCCCTCTTTCTCTGTCTCTTTCATTGTTCCCTGTAATGTGTAGTGGGTGGGGGTCTGTGTTTTTAACTGTCAGCTGGGGGAAAGATTTAGAAGTTCACTTTGTCATTATCCATCAAGCATTATCAGTAGATTTCAGGCTAATGCAGTCACATGAAGCTCTTAAACTCATCAATTTGTTTACCAAGTAAATGTTCTTTTGCCAAAAAAAAAAAATCACGTTTTCTCCATGCTAAGAAAAGAAAAATCAGTTACACTTACACCATAGCATGCCAGTCTATCGTTGGGTCTGTCCACCACTTTGGTCCAAACTGAAAAATCTTAACAATTATCAGATGGATTTCCATGAAATTTGACACAGGATAAATCCTCCAGGTCAAAGTTTTACCTTATTCTATAAAAATATCTCAACATTTATAAGATGGATTGGCACAACATTTTGTTCAGACATTAATGATCACCCACATTTTGGGAGTGACCAAAATGCGGGTGACCTACACTAAATACTGTGTCCAAAAACATCCCACATAGACACAGACAGAGGACTGAAGCAAACCCCGAGGAACGGTGCTGTGCTGTGAGGCGATTTTGGCATTGCCACCACACTCTGCATTGCAATTTCCAGCAGCATCTCGTGACACACACTGGCCCAAAAAGTATTTTTCCCATAAACAATCATGACTGTAAAACACTGAATAAATCTTTGTGAGCGTTAAATGAGTATTACCAGAATTTGATCAATTCAGTCCAATAATGGATACAATTTTCATAGCATATTAAATAATGATACAGTAAAAGGTAAAACCTCAGTGTATTTATTGGAAAAATGGTTTACAGAAATTAAAAGTATATAATGTGCAAAAACATGTAAAAGTATCTATGATCCTCTAAAGAAACATCAACACAGATGAGCCCATTGACACAATTGAAACCTGTGGCTCCACGTGGACACACTGACTCCTGTTCGGTGTTACTGTGTTGTTGCTTGGTCCACTTTCCAACTCCAAGAGACGGTGGGAAAGCTCTGGACAAATATGTTTGCCACTTTAGCGCTTCAGATAAAAGTATCCTTTAAGGGAGGAGCTTAGGTGAGTGTTGAGATGACTGCGAGAGAGTTGGCGGAACTGCAGGGAAAATGCGAACATGACATGTTGCTGATAAGAGTCCTCCAGCAGGTTAACACCAGAGCTTGTAACTGGGATTGCCCCGAGAAGCCCTCTTAGGAAGGCCTGGCATCTGTACGATAGCAAAAGCCCTGCCGTGTACCAGGCACAAAGCCAGTAATGGGCCTGGGCAACACTGGCCAACCCAGCCAAGTTTGATCAAAATAAAAATTTTGTAACAATAAATATAAAAAAATATATAAGGGAATAAATTCATTTAAACTTGACTTATTGTTGACTTGTGTGTGTTGAATTTGTCTTCTGATTAAATCGAAAATGTTGAAAGAAGTCATGGGAAGCCTGCGGAATGTAATTGGCTCCTATGGTTCTGACATGCAGACCTTCCCAAGTTCCCCAACCTCCCCCAAACATTATTTCTAAATAAACAATGCAAAGCCGACTCCTTTTTCAAAATAATTCACACATAAACACAACACCTTTTGAAGGTTTTGTTTATGTCGCCCCTATGTATCCTGCTCAGTGGCCTGCATCATCTCTGTAGCACTTCAATGAGTGAGTCTAGTGGCTGGTGACTGCTAAACCCCAACACAGATCGAGCTACTGCTGTAGAGTAAACAAGCAAATACTGCACTAGTGCCTCTGAAATAGATAAGTATGTATGACGATGGCCTAAAAGTGATACATTAATATATATATATTTTAAGCTACTATTAATGGCAAAAAAAGATGGTAACATGTTATGTAGCCCAGAAGTTAATGATAACATGACCAGACTCATTTAAGGTGGACTGATATTTAAGGTGGACCAGCTATTCTCATGTTAGGGACATCATTTCTTCTTCTTCCAACTTTTCATAAGTCTTTCTAAGTCATTTTCTTCCAGGAAAAGATGACCCACCCACTTTTGTATTGGCCAAAATATCATTTGTGCCTACGTCACTGCCATGTTACATGACTGTTGCACAAAGCAGGTCTGTTGGATGATTTATGAAGCAAACAGCACATCTCTGCAGATGATCTGGAGTAGAAAATCCAGATGTTTCACTGGCTCTAATGAGCGCTAGATGAAGCACATGGTTTTCAACAACAACTGATATTACAACACCGTTAACATCTACATCTGTTTTCATGCCTTTGCTACAAGAACTTTTGAGCCTAAAATAATCAGGTTTGACTATTTATATACATTTTTTTCTCAACCATCTTTTTACTCTGAGCAATGCTTTAGGCACAAAATTTGTTTAGAACTGTTTTGGTTAATTCAGTCGAAGATTTATGTCAAAATTTGTTGCCAGGGCACTGACAATCAAATATGATTAAATCACACCCACATGGTCCTGATGGAGCAGATTAGCTAAGTTTCAAGTATTAAATTCTTTATGAAATGTTTTCAAACTTTAACTTAGGTTGTTTCATATTTAGTCACGAACATGTAAGATTGTAGAGAAATACTTAAGATTTTAAACCAAGTTTACAGGGATTTTAAATCTTGTGAGGTTTCATTTGACAAACAACTGTAAGCTTTTTTGGTACACAGCGCATAACAGTTTTGATAGGTGATGTGTTTCCTCAACATGCAGACATGTGAAAAAAGTTGACAAAATCGACATACAGACTATCAGTTTCTTCCAGCGTAACACAAATTCTGCCCTTATCAGATTTGGCATAACATGTTGAAATGTTGAAACTCAACTTTGTTTTTGCTTATGTGATGCAGATATGTTTGCTGGTGACCACGACAAGATTAGAGGATAAAGACATCACTCAGATTATGTGCAGAGTTGAAGAGTTACAGTTACAGTTCAGAGAATTTGTTCAAAGAATCAGAATGTGTCCAAGACTTATTTGTCTATTGGTATTAATGCAATAAACCATGCAATGCCAGGAAGCCTTTCAAGAGTTAAAACTGGTAGCGGCCTAGCCTAAATCTTTTTTCTCTGTCACAAACACAAAGCTGCTGTGCAGATTCCTTAATAAGATAGTTCATAGTACTTGTATAGTCTTGTATTGTGGCTTGTACCCAAATGGAGGGTATGTTGTTTTAAAATTACTTTAGACTCTGAAAACATGTTTTGAACTCTTGCCCCAATTATAAGACTTCTATTCTTGGCTATTGCAAAATACCTTGAATTCAATACATTCATAAGCACATATACCTGCATATTTTCTGCAGTGTTGTTCTATATGTCATGTCCTGCCCCCGACACACCACAAAACAAATGCCACAAGACCAGAAAGGACAAGAAAAAAGCAATAAAAAGTGAGTGATGGCCATTGATATTTCAGGCTGAAGAAATCCTATGTCAGGAGACTTCGCTTGGCTTTACATAAACAGGGTAATAAATAGATCGATCACACATAGCAAGGGAGATTCATGTCACATTAAGTGACGGGACATTGAACATAGGCCCAGCTATGTCTCATTACTCAGAGGATGCTTCCCTGGGGGAGGGTGTGTGCGTGCGTGTGTGCATGTGTGGAGAGGGTTGGAGAAATAGCAGTTTGCATGTGGCGAGCCAGACACACAGGCACAGAGGCCAGCTGCTTCAGACACATCACTGCTCAAGGCTGAAAACCACTATCTCAAGTCTTTAAGAATACAGATAAAATGCAACACACTGACTGGCCTTTGGTACAGCCTACAATGGTCCATAGTCATCACAAATAATAAAATTATATTCAATTGGTGGTCAGTTTAGGTTCGAAAAACAGTTTGTGAACAACTTCTGAAAGTAAAACTGATTCTGTGCTTAATTAATAAAAAAAATAATATGTCCATATATTTAACAAATGCTCCAGGAGTCAAGGGTCTCAAGACTCGAGAACGACTTTACATAAACTGTGCACTCAATAGCCATGATGTCTGGAAGAGAAAAATTACATGTCAGGTCATTTTTCTGTGACAATAGTGAAAGATACTGTCTGGAGGGACATTAGTAGAAGGTGAGCCAAAGCAGAGTACATAGCCAGCTGCTCCAGACACCAAAATTCCTTGAAGTCAGTTATTGATGGCGGTATCCATCAGCATAAACTTCACATTAAGCTTAAAAACCAGGGACATTTTTGTGTCCCAGCACAAAAGATAAGAGATGCAGGAGACAGCTCTTTTAAAGTTCTTTTAGAAGTTTTGGCTTCTTTTGAGAAAGAGTATCTATTATGCATTTGCCAATTCATTTTACAACATGACTCCGAATATAATATATAAATGCTTAGATAATACACACCTAATACCAGTGAGTCAATGAGCTTTTATTTTCTTATAATATAGGCCTGTTATCACTTTGGATTCATCTAACATTGGCTTAAGAGCTCCAAACACACTTCATTCACAGGTTAAGTCATTTCAGAGGCACGATCAGAAGCAAGATTTCTGATATACTTGGCTTTGTTCTTTGTTAAACCTGATATTCATTTACAGAGCTGATTGGCTTTCAATTATTTAAACTCTGTCAACAAGGTTTTTCTTGCTGAACGGAGCCTCGTGCACAGCTTCCTCTTTGCTTGCACACTATGTAACAAAAATCCAAATGCAGTTTGCCAAGTGTAGCTTGTGACCTTTCTGGTCTTGTTGGACCTCCAGTGTTATATTGCAGTGCAGGGGATTTCCCATATGTTGCTGTCCAGCGCTGTCGCTTTAGATAGCAGTTTGATTTACAGTGAAGTGGGGGAAGGCTGGTGTTGCTGGTGGGATTCTGCCATAAGCCATCAATGGAAGTGGTCAGAGGCGTGTGAGATAGAGTTTACAGTTCTGAGAAGGGCTCTGGGGCGTAAAAGGTTGTGCACGCAGGTGACATTTCTAGCCCAGTCCCATTTAGTCTTGGTCTGCTGGCCTCTTGTGAATGGCACTGGCAATCAAAGTATCCGAGTGGGCATTAGCAGGTCGTCAATTGTGACCCTTCCAGCCTTGTAAATCAAAGTCTCCAATGACCTAAGAGGTGCTGCATAGTTGTCTTGCAGGAGATCTTTATCAACCTAGGCATGCACATGATTAACTTGATGCTCTCGGAGACAGGGTTAAGGACGTTTAATTTTGGGTGTAGTTTGATACGACCCCTATCACAGAGCACTGCACTGGTGTCGTATATTTTTCCATTCCATCTCAATCAAAACCTTCAATATGTATAGTTGGTGATCTCAAGCAGGCAATGCTTTAAAATGAATGGGACAATGGCAACTTTTTAGACAAATGAAAAATGAAAGTGACCATACGGCACAATTGGTGGAGGGCTTTCGCATCCACTTTTAGACCCCTGGTGATTTCTCACTAACAGCTGCTGTAAAACACAAATTCATCAGATAATCCCTCCAAAGCCCAGTGGTCAAACCGAGGCATTCTGGGTCTCGAGCGCTCTCACAAATGAAATACCACCTGCACCAGCAATTTCAAACCTGCAACAGAGTAAAGTTATATTTAGGTCAGAACATGAAGGACCTTGATCCCTTAACAAAATAAAAGCTTGGCAGCTAATCTCCTCAACAGAAGTCAATATTGTTGAAGTCTGATGATGTACAACAGGGGGGCCATGAGGACTATGGCTAAGACAAGCAACTGTCAGTTGTATTTTTCAAAGACCAGACAGTACGCACTATCAGAAGGATCATTCAATCTCCCTGCCGTGATGTGACTTTGACAGAGCGCCAATAGTCCTGCGTAACACTTGTCTGTTTGGTATGATGGAAATGACATTATTTAGCTATTTTAGAAGCCCCTTAAATCCACATTTAGACTACAGCACTTATATTCTATGTTATTATTTTAGTTGATAACATTCAATGGTGAATTATGGCACAACCTTTTATTGACTGAGTGTTGTATCAATTCTTCAAGCGTGGTTGTGTGTTCATTTAACACCGCTGTGGCCTTGAGACCAAACCAATTGATTCAAGTGATATGTCCCTCTCTGGAATATTGTAATGCGTGAGTATTACCAGGGGCTCTACAGTCATTTTACAAGTGAGCCTCCGGGACACAGATCTCCTCAATTCTCATCCAGAGATTACGGTCAAGTACAGTCAACCTGCTTAGCACTTCATCTTCTCCTGTCCATACACAGCTCTCTGCTTCCACGCTGCATGTGTTAAATGTGTGCGTATAAGTGTGTCTGTGGGATTCACACTGTACCACCTCCTCCTCCTCTGTGAAGAGGAGCAGGGAGGAAGAGAACCCCTAGCACTCACTCCCTCGGGCTCTGCAGTTCCTCAAGAAGTGACTTCCACCAGACTTTGACCAGATTCCTCTGTACTTTAAACAAGACTCCCATTACAGCCCTTGTGAGTACAGTAACAGGTTTCCATAGTTTGCCCCGGGCAGTTGCATGGCAGATGTGTGTTTGAACATGCCTCTATGTATATGTCTGTAGAAGAGAGGAACGAGTGTATGTCCGTACGTGCCCCTGTGTATAAATCACTTGACCTAGACTTACTGTTGACCATGGATTTATGCCAGCATGAGAGGCTCCTGATGACAATGTATCTGCCTTAGCCATAATGGATAGTACACAGAGCGCGCTGTCATCTGGCAAATATGCTCTCCGAATGGATCTCAAGTGGGGCGGTGCTCAGCACAGGGGAGGTGGGCGACGGGAAGGGGGAGAGATGGATGGTGCTCAGCCCAGGGTGGAGCCATCAGGCACAAACTCTCCCCCACAGCTTTTTGGAAGCTCAAAATATTGCTTGAATTAGACCAGCCGTCAGCACCGCAGTTGGTGAGATGGACAGGCAGCCTGATGCCTACTGTGCAGTAAGCTCAGGGGTAGCTTTGTAAAAATAAGAAAGGGAAATTCAATGCTCTGTGTTATTATATGTGAAAATGATGAATGTGTTCACATGTGGTGAGGACAAAAAGATGCCGGCAAGAAACCAGTCAGGGAGCCAGAATGTGATGCAGCATTAAACATGCTCATTTAACCCACAACCGTGCACTTGGTTGGAAATCAACCACTTATATCATCTGTTGTTACTTTGATAATGCATAGAATAATAGCATTAGCACTGTTTGACATTGATCAAGAGAAATGAAAGCAGTTTTGTGAGGGATCAAATTGAAACCACATGGTGCTAGAACCTGATACACTGTACGGGTTCCAACTGGTCCGAGGAGACAGATCCATGATTCTGCCAGACTATCACAAAGCATAACCTCTTCCAGACAAACTGGAGCTATCAGTGGGGGAGAGAGCTGAGAACCTTCCACAAACCACTGTGATGAAGTGTCCTATCGCTATGTTGTCTCCCAAAATCAAGGGCCCCCACTCCACTTATAGACAGCCACGAAATAAGGCAAGGCATCTTATCTGTACGTTGTGAGTGTGTGTGTGTGTGTTGGTTATGTGGGGACGTGTTTTTAACATTATTGCATGTCAGTATATTAAATTTAGATAGTGTTTTTTGGTAAAATAATGACAAAGTCTGAATTGGTTTGATATGAACAAATCCATCAAGCATACTTTTAATGAGAGAAAGGGTTTGTGTAACTGCAGTACAACTGTGGCTCACTTCAACAACAGGGGGTGATTTCAAGTAAAACTGAAGGTTTACGTACAGTAAAGGCAAGTAAGGCAAGAAATATGCACTGATTCTCCCTTCTTGGCATTTTCCTCTCTTTTTTTCCCGATTGACTTGCATGGGTTTTGATCTTTATTTTCCAAAGACTTACTGGTTGGTTTTCACCTGATAGCCACCACACTCAGGCTGTACCACCAAACAGTCACTGAATGTTGCCTTGACCTCCACTTTCCTTTCTGTCATAAGGACAGAGACGACTTTGTCTGGGCTGGAAATCCTGCTGTTGCACTTCATCTTAAGTGTGAATTTATATTCAGAGTTGTTTTTTGGGGGCTCCAATCTGAGATCTCTACATAGTCAGGACATAGTCAAACCCCATTATTAGGCTCTGATCAGAAAATATGAGGTCTATTGATCCAGCTTTTTTGCTATTGCTAAGTAAAATCATGGTCAGATTATGTTAGAAAAGAACTAGTTAACATGACATTTTGTCCAAAAAAAGTTGGGAGGCAAATGTGTTCATAGGTGTTCTGGATGGCCATTCTTGAATGCTGGCTGAAAAAATGACTGTAATAGAAACAAGAGAGAGGTCATTTTTTTCGGTGCACCTTTTCCACAGTCACAGCAGTGTCTCTTGGAAGGCATTTATAATGTTGCACTCACATGAAATATTTTGTTCACATGAAATAGTTCTGTAAAGGATGATGAAAGGAGAGTTTGGAAGTTCAAACCCTGCTTACTTTCTCACCTCCATGCACCTGGCCAATCACTACTTGTGGTGGATGTGAATGTCGGATTGTTGGTTTTGGAAAGTTACAGAAATTAAGGGGCACAGCTCACCCCTTTCCAACACTGGAAAGGTGTTGAGGGAGGGAGTTACCAAAGCTGTTCGACCATTCAACAAGAAGCTTTTCTTCTAACACTAACATTTCTGAATGAAAATGAATATATAAAGAAATTACACAAGAACACCAGATTGTATTTTAAAAGAAGCGTGCCATAACACTTACTGCATATTACATTTTCTTTAGATAGTACATGCAGTGTATCTGTGCAATCATGAAGCAACCACATTTTCAAGAGAGATTACAGCAAATTTTGAACTTTTTAAGACCATGATTGTAACTGTAATCATTTCACACATGACATGTTTACTTTAGGGAGAAACTTTAGTTTATGAACATGTAGATAGACTGTATATTACAAAAATGAAATGATTGACAGATGATGGAGCTTTTAGACACATAATGTGCACACTGTCTCAGGCCCAGCTGCTTTTAGGCAGTTTACAGAGCGCAACGAAGTCCAACAGTGTGTGAAGTGAACACACTCACACAGTAAAGGACCCTCATCATTCTGTCACAATGTATTGCTTGCAAAGTAGGTGAGGATCCCACTACGAAATGCACACAAACACACATATGTCTGCACACATACTCACACACTCTATAATCCTCTCATCCACCCTTGTCTTTTACACTCCCTCCCATTGCTGCTGGCGACATCGCTTGTGAAGCACGGACGCTCGTAAATTCCCTGCCTTGATTTTGTTAACCTTTACTGTGACCCGGCACTTCTCTGCTTGGCGTTCTAGCACCCACTCAGTCACAGATGAGGCCCTGCTTGCCTCTGTGGAGACGAGCCTTGGCGCTTCTGCAGCTCATCGCTCAGGCTTCTGGCTCAGTGGGATGCAATGGCCCCACAGTGCCAACACATCTCAGAATTATGGGCCACTTTTGGACTAAATGATGGATGTTTAAATCAGGTGTTTGTCTGTCATCGTTGCCCTGCATAACACTTTCCTTAAGGCTTCGTGAGGAGTTCTGAGGAATACCAGCTATTTGGAAAAGTAGTAGCTCAGAATTCAATCTTTCTATAACAAGGTCTAGTCTGTAAACGTGCCAGCCAACAATTTCTACTTTTGTGCTATAAATCATTTTGAAAGAGAAGTTATTCATTACACTTTTTCTAGTATTAACCTGCAGGTTAACTTATGGAAAAGCAGTTCGAATATGCAAAAATGAGTTACATTCTGAATATGGATTAACTTTAACTAATGGGCTGCTCCCCAAGACTTCTTATAACGTAAACATATTAAGATGGTGCAGAGGAAAGTATAGAAACTGCTGGCTAGTGATATAATCTATAACACAATGTGTTATCATGATGTTATAACATATCCTGTTTGCATGCAGTGAGATGGAAGTACAATGAATTCAGTAAAGAAAACAGTAGAGCATTAAGTGCACTGTCATATTACAAGATACTTTTCCACTGATTACAACTTAACACAAGAGTAGTCATTAATATATTAGAAAGTAGGGAAATGAATTCATAAAATGTTCCAAATCATTCCAATCATTCTCTACTCTGTCTCCTTCAAGCAACGTGACTGTTTCGTTGAGGGTCATCCTATCTAATTCTTTGTTAATCTGAACATATAAAGCTTGTATGTAAGCATTCTTCAGTTAAATTTATCTCCGTAATAGTCATTAGACTGAAGGAGAATGTGTGTGTCTGGGTGTGTAATATACACATCTCTCAGTGTGTTTAGATGTTCTGTCTCTTAAGGTCAGATAGGTGGCAATTTGTTTGGAGTGATGCTGGTAGGTATGTTGTCTGGTGTAATTTGTTGTCTGTGTGTTGAGATTGACATGGCATGTGATGTGCAATGTATACAAGTGCAATCACATAGAAAAGATATGTGTATATGCTAAGTATGATATCAACCTTATAATTATGACTTAGTGTCTATTACACAGTTGGAGCATGGCACAGGGGGTGAAGGGCCATACAACTCACATAAAACACTTAATAACCAAGTAAAATTGAAATTCAAGTGAGAATAAAAAAGTCTTTTTTTATTCCCCGGGCATAGGAGACATTGGTGTGTGTATGTGTGTGTGTGTACCTGACAGAAAAAAAAAAAAACAGATGAAAGTCATCATCATTTATATGCACTGACAGCGGTTTGAATGTGACTGGTGCTGTTGTTTCCTGGCAGAAGAGCTGAGGAGAAACTTTTCATCAAGTCTCCCCATCAAAACAGGCTGTCAAATTTTCATCCTCATGTTGAAATTATGACTACGACTGTGACTGTATGACTCATATTCAATTGTATGTTTGAAAATCATTCCACAGCGATTTTTAATGGAAAGTATTTATCTTACTTAGTCAAAATCAAATGATGGTGAAAGATCTAAAATTTATGCCCTTACTCCTACATGCCTTTTTGGACATTTTGATATTTGTTAATTTATTCTGTTAGTACATTCTTTTGCATAAAATTTTGTCTGTGTTTTGTGCACTACTGCTTTCCTTCTTCAAAGTAATTATTGACAACACATTATTTAGTTTAGTTTAGTTTCAATTTAATTATTATTAATTTGCTAGGTGACATCATCAAATTGTCTGTTTTGTCTGACCAACAGTCCAAAATTTAAAGATTTTCATTTTACTATCACATAACATAAAGAAAAGTAGCAAATCCTCTGGAAGCTGGAACAGGAAATGTTTGACATTTTTGCCTGAAAAAAATGACTGTTGTCAAAATAGTTGCAGATTAAATTTCAGTTGACAAATCGGCTTATGGTTTCAGCTCTAGTTAAATCAATCAGTACTGTACATGTATAGTGTTTGTGTGATGCTGACATTAATACCATTAATCATACCTGTATTTGTTCAAGCATCATGATTTCCATAAAGACCGCATTTGATTTATGTTCTTGTCTTTTTAAAACTGCCTCAACACTTGTTGCATTGGCCCTGATATATATCCAATCTTGTGATCCTTACACACTCTTGTTTCTCTTTTCCACTGCATCAGTATACCACACATACTGTTTCCACTCTGGCATAGCCAGACTTTTTTTCAGTGTTATTTTCTGTTTAGCTCAGTGGGAGTTCAATTAAACCATGCTAGGCAGGCATCCGGAGGGAATGACCTCTTTTTGTTCCCACACAATCAAAGCCACACAGCATTGCTCCTTTGACATTTCCACACCAGGTCAGTCCAGTGTGAGTGCTGCAGATAGGCTACTTGTGCCTTAAAAAACAAACACTTGTTTGTTGAAGACTTCATTATACACATCACACATGCCCTGTTTAATTTGGGTGAAGATGACTTTCGAGAACAGACCAGACTGAGTCTATATATAAGTCGTCTCTTTGTGAGCTGGAGGATTTAGGCTACTTTCGGTTTGTCAGCCTCTCACTGCCATGGAAAGGGGGTCATGAGCACCCGACAGCATCACAGCGCCAGTCCTTACAATGCAAAGCTGCTGGCCAGCTCTGTGTAAGGGGGCCTCCTTTACCTCCTGATGACCTGTTTTTTTATGAGGTTCACATGGAGGTGTTGCCCCCCTCTTACAGGGCCAGAGCCCCCGACTGTGTTGGCCCTTGTGCCTGTTTGCTGCAGCGCTAATCCACCAGCGCTCACTTCCTGCTGAGCAACAAGTCTGCGATTAAGTGACTTGGCTGTTTGTAGGGAGAGTTTCAGTCATCGCCACAGTAATTGGTTCATCCTACCCTCTATCACTCACCCCTTTCAGGTCTTTGATTGGCCAGGCTTGCCAAGTAGAGGAGGAGACAGAGCAAGAGATTATGGGATGAGAAATCACCCAGGAGAGAAAGGCAGTCTGACTATGGCAATATAACAGCTGATAGAAAATCCTGCTGAATTTTTCCAGAAACTTTCTTCAGTTGCCATAAGCTTAGTGTCAACTGTATGAACTTTTCTTTAAGTTTGGATTTGTGCTCTGTGGATAACTAACATCTTGGCTCTTATTTGGGTTCTGCGCTGCATTACAGTGTGTAATCATGTAGGAGAGTTTGGAATTATCACACTATTACAAATATTTTCACATTATTATCAGATTTTAACCAATTCATGACCATTCAGATTACAGTCTTAGTTATTTTGAGTTTATCTGTAATATGCAAAAAAAAAAAAAAAAAAATGATGCAATTTAGTGGGCCTGCATTAGTTTCATTATAGATTAATCTGCTGTTTTTTTTCTTCCTGATTCATAGATTCTTTAGTCTATGAAGTGTTAGAATTGAAAATTACCATTACAGTTTCCTAGAGCCTAAGGTGACATCATCACATGGGTTGCTTTGTCTTACCAACAAAACGCTCCATTTAAAAACCTAAAGATACTAAATATATAATTACATAAAACATAGAAAAGCAGAAAATCCTCACTATTTATAAACTAGAATGATAGAAAATGCTTCACATTTTTTATTTAAAAATGAACAATTAACTGATTATCAAAGTAGTTGTCAATAACTTTTCAGTCAATTGATTAATCAATGAATCATTTCAGCTCTAGATATTTGTCATGACAGTGACAACATTACTTTTAAAAAATATGCTGTCTGTTGTTGATACAATTTCCATTTTTGAGGTTGAGTTGCCATTGAGTTGTGCAAGTGAATAAAAAAGTTGAGGGGTTAAGAATGCCGTTCATTGTGTTTTTTAATTAAAAAAAAGTATGTGATCTGTGATCTTTATCTATTTGTGGATTATTTGGTATATGCAGTAAATATATATACATATAATTATTATCATTTTTATCCCTACTTTGTAAAGATGTTATAGGCTGTTGAAGAAGTGACTGTGGATTACTAAGATTTAAATCTTAAATCTTCTCACATTAACTAATTTATCAGGCTTACTTTTTTTATTACACCAGATATTTAAATGCTCTGTCTATAATACATATATAAACAAAAGGGTCACCCCACCAGGAGAATTCAGAGATTTGAACCTGCTATTGCTTTCAAATTTATGGACAGTTCTTTTAATACACACTTGAAGACAACTTAACTGTAAAAGCGCCATTTATTTTATGATAATCCATTGAGAGACAAAAAAATGAATAAACCTCAATTTTATGTGGCTTAAAATTTGCAGAATGGGGCTTTAAGCTTATGTGGCTACTGTCTTGGTAGATGAACAATTGCTATTATCAGTATATTATATAAATCTATCAAAATATTAGTAGAAAGGGAGGTGAAGGGATAGAAAGGGGAAACATGTTTTAAATCACCCCTCCATGACAGTTGGAGTCACTTGGTATCTGCACCGCAGCTTTAAATCTGCCAACCAGAGCGGAGCAAGGCAAGAAAAATATCCCATAGGACCCATCTGTGTCTTCCTACAGAGACATTTGCTTTTCTTTCAGAGGGTCTAGAGCTCCTTTACAACTGATAAGATGGCTGCATTCCTGGTGAGCCCGCAGGCCGGCCCTACGGCTGACCCCACCTGACAATGTCCAGTCACAAGAGGCTCCAGTGCCCATACACAACACAATCGAGACCCCTCTGCAGCTCCACTCATCTCCCTCCAGCAAACACTCACCCGCACTGAAGAGCCCAGAGATAAGGAGCTGAAGGCAGGGTGTTCTTTGACTGTATTCCACACAGGGCCTCTGATAACTGCATTTTTGGAGGTACCTTTGAGTAATGTTGGACACTTTGTGTGGATTAGTTTTTGTGTGAATATGTAAAGAGCTATAAAAATGACATCTGAAATGATTCTCTGTGTTTCGTCTGGAAAGCTCAATGAGTAAGCAGGAGTATTTTTGTGGCGCTTCAGTTTTAAAGTCTGTCAAAATATGGACGGATCATCTGTATAAAATGGACTCATTCAGAGCAAACATTGCATGTTTGAAGTCTTGAATTCTGTTTTTTGGAAAATGGCACGTGTTAGGGTTAGTCATATCTACAGATTAACTTTAACAACTGATACAAATAGATCAATGATAAACAGGAGGTTATTTACAAGATTCTTGAAGCAATTCTTCAGTATGGTGGCACTTTTGTCACTATAATTTAGAAATAATTTGTCAGGCACAACATTTTTGTCAAGTATAGACATGGGGTTTGTTGTTTGTTGTTTTTGGATTTTCAGTCAGTGATTTTGGAGTTTCTCTGGTGCACTTTTCTTCCATTTTTGCTATCACTGTACTTGCTAACTACCCAGTTCTTCTAGTATTGATTCTCTAGTATTTGATTTCCACTTTTTTAAACATTGACACACATCACATTCAGATTTTTCTGGAAAAACCAATTAGCTGGAGCAGCAAATGTAAACATTTTCAATAACTGAATGTTGGTCACTTTATATTCTTTTGCAACTGGGCATTAGCGAACCATCTTTAATTTATACTAAAAAATTAAATTAATCATTTAATTACACTGCATCAATTGAAGTTTTTGTTTTCTGTGTATTTAGCTTGTAGAAACGAGTCCTGTCATATATCACTTTGTGTAGACAGATGCTGATAAGTCCAGTCTCCCACAGCAACAAACACCACAGCTTGAATTTGAAGATTCTTGATGACAGGTTTTCATCAACGACCAACTCCTTGTCAAGGCTGCCAAAATATAACACACACCAGGTTTGTTTGCAATAAAAGGTCCCATGGTAAAGTAGTAGAGATTGCAAAATTCACATAACAGCCAAAAACTGTGGCACCGGTTGACTTAAAATCTGCTTAATATTTTCGTAGATTTGTAACTGTCCTGTCTCTTCTTTGTGAATCTTGAGTAACAGACATATAAATATAGATTATTATTGGTTTAATTCAAGAGGGGACAGTTTTGCAGTCAAGACCCATAAAATCAATCAAACAATAAAGACATTTAAGACATTTGCTCAGTTCCATTAAAGACTTCTACCTGTAAAACGTACAGTATGTTTCTCCAAATTCTAACATGAGTGGACAACAATTTTCTGTTTAAAAAATGTGCATGGAAAACTGATTGTTAAAGGTTGTAAATGGCCACTGCAGTGCAGTAATAATTATTACTGAAAGATGAAAGTCTCTTGTCTCTTAAGATAATAAAAAAACATTTTTTGTGTTTTCTCATGTGGGCTTTACTCTCATGGTACATTCCTGTCATGATTCCTGCCCCAGCCCTGTGTCTCCTTACCTGTTGCCACTTCCTCAGTGGTTCTCTCCCTCTCTCTCTGTGTGTGTGATTGTGTGAGTGGAGACAGATGTGCTCAAGAAAGAGCACCGCCAGCTGCAATCTGTTCCATAATCTACTTATACTCAGCCCTGCCATATCCACACAGCCAGATCGTAGCATCTGCACCAGTCAGTCTATGCTTCAAGCCATCTCTTCTGCATTTATCTTGTTATCTTCTTGTTGCCTGTTTTCCTGGTCTAACCCTGTCTCCTGTTCCCTGCAGTCCAGTCTGCTCTGTCTCCGGTCCCTGTCTCCTCTCCCACCATTGTTCTGCCCTGGTTTTCCCATACAAATTCTGCTCTGGACCTGTTCCCCTTGCCCCAGCTTACCTCAGCTCCTAGTTCCCGGCTACCAGCCCAAGCCCCAGGTTCCAGTTCACAGCCTCAACCCCAGTCCCAGGTTCCCTGCAACCAGTCCAGGCTACCCAAGGCCCACATTCCCTTTTCCTCACCATAAAATAAATACCTGGTTCCTAACATATCCCTGTCTTCTTGCCTGTGTCCACACTTCACCTGCTTTGCCACACGTAACAGTATGATCTGGCCAATGACATGAACCCAGCGGACATTCCCGTGCCTAGTCTGCTGAATATTTGGGAGCATTTTGGTAGTTTGCCCTGGAAGTAGATTCCTCCAGGTGGAAACTCACTTTTAACTGTGTTCTTCCGAGACCCACCATTCCAGCTTCCTGTGTTTCCTCTGAGTCTCCCAACTCCTCCCTGGAGCAGACAAGCAGTTCTTTAACTGGCTCTAATCCTGTGTCTTGTGTGATTAGCGTCTGGCTTGGGGGTATCCAGCTTCCTATCAGATTGCTACCCAGTCTGCTAGCTTTGGGCTTGCTAGCCATCAGATTGCTACTCGATCTGCTAGCTTTGGGCCTGCTACCCGCCAGTTTGCTACCCAGTCAGCTAGCCCTGCTAGTCACAAGCCTGTCCTCAAGTCTGCTAGCCTCCAGTCTACCCCTGTCCCCAAGAAAACTAGCCTCCTGCCTGATCCTGCCAATGAAATAGCTCCCTTTCTATGGGTTTCACTTTGTCATTTTCCCTGAGTACGGGAGAGCCTCCAAAGTAAGGTATGGTGTCAATGGTTCCCGAGGCTGTCGAATTTCTCTGTTACCCAGCTTCTCTCTGCTATGCAGTGCCACTATTAAGGCTCAGCCTGTTTCAGTTCCTGAGCTGTTGGCCATCCCTGCCAATGCTCAACCTGTCCCAGTTTCCAAGCCATCAGCCACCCCTGCCAATTTTCAGTGTGCTCCTGAGCCACCAGCCATCAGCATCCAGCCTGTTCCTGAGCCACCAGCCGCCCCTGCCGACATCCAGCCTGTTCCTGATCCATCAGCTGTCTCTGTCAACATCCTGCTACATCTTCAGCTATCGGCTGCCCTTGCCAATGGTCAGCCAGACCTTCATCAGTCAGCCATCTCTGCCAACATCCCCAGCCATCAGCTGTAAAGGTCTCTGCTTTAAGTATCTCAGTTGACTTCCAGAGCAGTAACGCCTATCTCGTCAAACTCCGGTGTGGCTCCACCCATCTGTCCTATCATCTTGTCAATCTCCAGAGCACCTCCACCTATCTATCCTTTCTTCTGGTCACCCTCCAGAGCAGCTCCGCCCATCTGTCCTGTGTCCAGGTCGCCCTAAAGAGCGGTTCTGCCTATCTGTCCTGCCTTCTGGTCACAATCCAGAGTGGTCCCACTCATCTGTCCTTCCTTCCAGTTGCCCTCCCAAGAGACTCCACCTTTCTTTCCTGTCTTCTGGTTGACCTTTTGAGTGATTCCACCCATCTGCCGTGTCTTCCAGTCATGGTTTCCAGCCCCTGGGCTGTCTACCTCAGGGTTCTTGCTCTGTCCCTGTTCTGTCCTTGCGCTGTCCACCTGAGCTACCCTACCCTAGTCATCTCCAGTGTCCAAGTCATCCATAGCCTTGGTTCTCCACCCTGGATCTCATCCTGGCAGTCCCATCTGCTCTGGCTCCCATCCCTGTCTCCTGTCCCTTGTCTCATCGACCCTGCTTCCATTCCCTGGACCCTTGTTCTACTCCGCTTTCTCCAGACCTGCTCCCCTTGCCCTAGTTTGACCTTTTTCCTGAGCACCAGCCACAGCCCCAGGTTCCCAGCTACCAGTCCAAGCTTCCCATGGTCTGCATTACCTTTTCCTCACCTTAAAATAAATACCTTGTTCCTACCATACCCTAGAATCCTTGCCTGTGTCTGCACTGAGTTCAACTGCTCCATCCCATGTAACAATTCCCCTATTATACTAACAACATTAATTAGATGGGACTGTATTTTCATCTCATTTGATGGTCATGATTGTAAAGTAGAAAATACCCTGTCTGCAGAACCACATGTGTATAATGAATGCAATACTTTATATGCATGTATGTGTAGTTTCTGGTGAGAGTATGAAAATGAATTGAAGCTGTGGGAACTGAAGCTACTTTTCAGGAAACAGTGTGTATGTGTATATACATGTGTGTTCTTCCTATCCTTCCTGTTGAGCCACATGAAGCAACAGGAAAACTTGAGAGAGAAAAACACAAACACATTGTTTTGAGAACAGTAACAACAAAAACCCTCCAGCCATGAGTCCAGTTGGCCATTGCAGCAATTTCAGGTTAACAGAGGATAGAAATCAAGTTACTTAGTCCCATTTTAAACCCCAGATTAACATGGTCTTATTCAGCATGAATTGGCTTACATGAGCTGAGGCGATGGAGCTAAAGTGACTTAGCGAGGCTTATAGCTCGTTCAGTGTCTGGGATGGGATGGAAAGTCTCCTGTGGGAAGAGAGTGAACAGCCGAACAATGTTTAAGCCGGCCATTTCAGGAAGCACGAGATCAAAGAAATTAAGTCTCAATTCCTTCATTTATACAATCTGCAAAAAGGCATCCTTATCCTTGCTAAAGTGGTTGGTATCAAGCATCAAACCAGTAAAGATGTTTTTAATGGACATCAAGTAGACACAATGGAGACTTTTTAAAAAATGCTTTTTTTCCCATATTAAACATGAACAGATAAAAGAAATTATTATAGGACATCAGCTCAGTTCCGGGAAGTCACTTTAACAGTGTATGTTGTGCTTTTTTTTTCAAAATGCCATGTAGTGTAGCATGAGCATAACTGCTCTTTCCCTGAATCACAGTCATAAATTGTAGTTTGATTCTGGAGATTTTACTGCCCGTAGATCCCAGGTCTTTCCTTGGAAATGTAGTGAAGCTGCTGAATAAAATATTAAAGAAAAATTTGGGTGTTTTCCTTCACGTTGGATCACACATTAAGGCTATGATGCCATCAATTCAAGAGCATTAAAATATTTTTAAAACATGATTTGTGTAGAAAGAATCTCTAGGAAAAGTCGTAGAAAGAAATTTTTGAAAAATGCTAAATGCGTAATCCTGTTTTTCCCCCCTTTTAAACAACAGTAATAAAATGTCGGTCACATATCTTCTGGGATGGGACTTTGAAACACTGCAAATCTTGTCAGCTCTGTTCCAGAAAATATGGTCTCTCTATCTTAGTGGTTTCCTTGAGGGCTGCACTAAATAGGCTGGGAACCTTTCTGTTTATCATTCCTGCTGAATCTGTTATTTTTGTTAATGTATTCCTGCAGCCAAATTAAACTGGGACTGTCATTAATTCATTTCCTTGATAAGCAAGAAGCAATGCTTTTTAGTATGTACGTGACAGCAGATGGACAGCACTGGTGGTGGTATCGCAATGTTCTGTCCTGTCTTGGTGGTGATGTCATATTTTTCATTGAATCTGGCTGATTTAATTTAAGTGACTACCTTTTATGGAGAGTCATACATTGTAGAATTGTCTGACTGGTCTCGATAAGGTTTGGAGGCCGGGTTGTGGAGTAGTGTGTCAAACAGACTGCCAATGACCCTATATGACCTCCTGGCTGAACAATGACGGGTAGATAAGATGCAGAGGGGCCAGCTCACAAGTTCATCACTACTGAAAAAAGTAGGAATTTACAGTTTTAGTGGAACAAAAGACTGAATCCACATAAATAAGTGTGTATATTTGCATGTTTAAGCACATAAATAGATGAAAAAGGAGACTTGACTGACACTTAAATGCACAGTATGTAATTTCTGTTGCTGGCGGTCTCTCAGTCAAAATAATAACAAAAGACATTGTTTGATGACGTTGTGAAATGGTGTGGGATCATGATGAAAATCTGAAAATCGATCTGATGTGACTTGGGCAGAAGAAGAAAAGAAGAGAGGCAAAATCATGTTCACAGATGAGGTAATGTACTAATGTTATATTCACGTTAGTATGTCATTTCATTCTGATTAAAATAATGAATTATCTTCTTGGGTCATTTTGTTCACCTGTACATTTGCAGCACTTCTTCATAAAGTAAACTTCCTGTGTCAACATTCCTGGAGCAACAAAATTAGGTGGTAAAAGAATTTAAAATTTTGATTATCAAAGTAAAATGTACGCTATAAGCAGCAGCTTTGGTTAAAAGGATCAGTTGGCTTATAAAACTCATAGCAACAGACCATTTCTTCCATTAGTTGCAATCAGTTGATTGGTAGCACTACACATGCCCTGCAAATTAATAAAAAAAAAACAAAAAAACAAAAAAAACAAAAACAAAGTTGAAACATGCTCCTGAAAATCATATTGGCACACTGCACTGCTGTTATATCTGTGTATAAAAGATGTACCTAAGTTGGTAGTAGTTTTATGGTATATTAAGAATATATTGCTTTTTGCATTCTAGTAATGTACACAAAACGCCCTGCTTCCAATTGGTCAGAGGTTCTGATAAATATAATGTCAGATGTGATCATGAAACATCTGCTCATCAGCAGTCATGTGACCTCCAGTAAGTTATTTGATAGATATCAGCTAAATGTTTTGTCTGGAAGAGCAGGCCGGTGCATTATAGATCAAAGAATGCTGTGAATAAATTAAGGACCTGAGTCATAAATAGAAAAGAAAAGATAATTATTTGTATGGTTTTATGTTTTCAGTAATACATTCCATGCATGCTTTATAATTTCATTTCATCATCCTTTTTCAGTATTGGGCATGTCTTTTTGGTTAAAAAAAAAAAAAAAAAAAAAGTTTCTTTTGTGGACACAGTTCAGTCTCTAGTGGTCTAGCAGACACATCACAGCTGACCACTGGTCTTAATGCACTTCATATTGGCACAGTAATATTTATCATCACCTTATTTCATTTATGACCTTACACCTCAAAATGTTCTTAGCCTGCAATATATTCTGTGAGGCTTGTGCACCAATCTGTACTATGAAACAGATACAATGACTAAAGTTAATCCACCTATAGATAATTATTATTATATTATAAATACATTTCAGTCTGAGCTTCTTTCAATCAGTTGCAGTAAGTCTCCCAAATGCACACTTCTTGCCTCAGCCTTCTACATTAATATCAAATCCCAAACTGGAAAAGTGTTTGTTTGCTTGTTGTTTTGTTTGTGTTTAGGATCACATGCTGTAGTGAGAATTAGGCAACACAGCAGTGTTTCAGAATGGAATCTGAGTCTTATGGAACAGATACATTTTTCTTATCCACATTAGATGGATCTTAAGAAGCCATAACCACTAAGTAAGTGTAGAAATAATGATTTCTTACAATCTTTGTTGACATTTTAATACTCCTGGCACTGATCCTGTGGGGCTTCTTAGGGCTGTGGTCCCCCTCTGCTGGTCATATAAGGAAACTACAAAGAGGAATACTGGCTTTACTATACCAATGCTGTCAGAGATACAACACGTGGAAACCTGATGAAAACCCCCTCATTTACCTCTGAGGAGAGGTTGTGACCTTTGGAGTGCTGTAGGACAGAGACCTGGCTGGTGGAGCCTGCAGGTGCTCCAGTCACTTTCCTAAATCGTACATCTGGTCCAGGCGGTGGTTTCAGTCCAAGCTCCACTCCCTGCAGCCAAAAACTGCTTTTTTCACTGCTCCTACACCCTTTGTGGCAAGCAGCCATTTTGTACATGGAGATTTGCCTATTTGCAGCCTGAGTCTGCTTCCACTAACTTCAAAGTTTTGCAGAGGTGGGTGAGGCCACCAGTGAAGCCTGTGAACATTGCTTCACAACAACTTGTTGAAGGATGGGATTTCTACCTCTGACTCAGCGAGACATAGTCCGGCGCCACTTTCGAAGCTTGTCAGAGCACGGGGCCCCGAGGCAAAGCTTATTGTCCACAAATTGATCCAACCCCCTTGGTTTTGTTTATTTAAATGAGACTCTTAGACCCTGGGGTGTTTGTTGAGGAAAAGTCAGAAATGCCAAATATCTTTTTTTTTCTTCTTCTTCCTCTTTCGTCTTTCCTTTCTTCTTTTTCTCTCGTAGCCCTTCAGCTTCATGAGCCAAAAATCCTTGGTAAACATCCCAGCTCGGCAGCTTTGTAGCAGTGAGCTGGTCGCCCTCTGCGACCCCCCCTTTGCACTGGGATCTCTGGTTTCCAGCACAGTTTCAGTGACCTGCCACTTTTATGAATTTACATTCCAAGCCATTCCTTTTATCTACATATACAGAGAAACAAAGTGTAAATGATCTAACGTGTAAGATGTGACCATAATATTGTTGCTTGCCTTATTACAGATGTTGTTTATGCTGCTGAAAATACCATAAATGGTGATTTTCAGCAGCAATAGTCTGTTTTTGACTCTTATTTGGCTAAGTTGCAGCCACAAGAGTGCAGGTGTTTTGGGTCTAAGTTTCAAAATTTACTGCTTTTGTATTCATGTCAGTTGCACAGCCATATGGGTATCATGTGGGCCAGAAGAAAAATAGATTTTGTACCTGCTAGGTCATCAGTGTAATCCCAGATTAGCAAAGACAAGTTTAATGGCCTAATATTTATATTTTAAGGTCTCTTTGTCATCATGTCACAGTCCTGCTTATAACAGTGTCATGATTTATGGTAATCTGCAGGACTAAACTTTTTGGTTTACACAAAGCCACAAAGTCCAAGCCACCTTTAAAAATACTTAGAGATGTCTAGCAAACATTGTAAAAACAAACAAAAAAAAAAGAACGAAAAAAAAAGGCCAAAAAGCAGATGATAAGGCATTTATGAAAAGCACTGTTTCTTCATAACCTCGTAGCTTCTATTACTAGTCTGTTAGAGTATTATAATATTGTAAGATTTGGTGCTTTATGGAAAAACATATTTTTGGCATGAGTAAAAAGAAATTGAAAGCACCCAATAATATATGAAAGAAATCCTTTTTGGCTTTTTGTTATTAAAAGTAAAAAAAAAAACAACCTAAATCCTACTTATCCCAGTGAAGGCTGTGAAGTCAAGACACACAAGCAGTGGAGGTTTTAATTTTTCATAATAAAAATCAAAAAAGAGAAGAGGCATTGGCCTTCGATGTCCATTTTTTCCAAAGTATTTCCTTATTCATTTGTTGCTGGAATTAGGACACATCTTGGGACGATCCATCAAAGCAAGCTGGAGTCCTGCTAACATTAGACAGAGGACTGTACAGAGTCGGTATGCAGACTTCAGCCCTCAATTCATAGTAGCTACAAGTGAAGTAAATCATTGGCCAGAATGGCGGAGAGACTGTGTGGGCGGGGCACTTCACAACAGGGAACAGAAAGTTCAGCCATAAATTACACTGGTCAAGTTCTTGATGCTTTAATGTATTTTATGCTATGGGAACTGGCCTTATAGTATGCACTGCAAACTTATCAGTCCACAGGGCTCTCCACTGTCACACTCTGTCACAGGTGCTTTAGTGCTGTTGCCACAGAGTGAATTTACACATGGAGGAAGAGTCGGTTCCTCCCTCGTGCCAGAAACCAATCCAGCCAGAGGTCATGTCCTCTGGCTTTTCTTTATACAATGAAATACAGAGGGAGCAAGAATAATAATGGAACCTCACATCCCTCTGTTATATCAATTCACTTCCCCTCCCATGTTTATACAAGCGGTGTCAACTAATATCATTAGTGTACAATGTCATTACTGTGAAACTACAGCAGGAAATGTGTCACTGGCTCATTTTCCCGCTTCAATAACACCCTCATCAACACGAGTCCTTACACCATCTCCTCCCACTCCAAAGGAGACGTTCTGCGTATTAATTGGAAGGTATAAATTACAAGTAATCACTACCAGGTTTTTCACTGCCTAGACAATCGGCATTTACTCATCCGTCTTCCTGTTTAAACTATCTGCTGGAGAATCGCAAAGCCCCGCTGCTTATTTTCCAACGATTAGCTGTACATCAGCATTACCACCTCAAATCCAGCAGTTTCACATCCAGCATTAAATGGGATGAATATTGATCTGCTAAAGAGGATTTATTTATTTCATGCTCTATCCAAAGATCAACTGCTACCAGCTTTGGACGGATCTGCAAAGGTCTTACTGAATAAAGCTACTGCATACATGACTTTGGACTTGACATTTTAGGCCTGGAAGAAGACCAAACAGTAAATTCACTGCAATAATCCCAGATAAATGGGATGATCACTACGAAAGCTTAGATAGTTAAGTGGCCTACACTTAAGTCCAGAAACGATAAAAACACGACTCGAGGAGATCCTCCATGTCAGGGGTGTGGTCTGTGTAGTCCTAAGTAAGGAAGACACCCACCTGAGGACTGCCATCTCTCCGCCTTGTGAGAACCAGAGTCATTTTACACCAACTTGATCTCATGGGTAGGGGTGTGTGGTCCATTAAGGGTGTTGGGCCACCACCCCTCCTGCAATTCCAATTGTGAAATCATTTTTGTTATCGTTGTGTTGTGTGTGTGTATAAATTTCAGCTGTTACTCTCACATGAATCCTACATAATAACAGAAATGTGCAATGACTAATGAAAATGCGTTGCCTACAATCTTTATCTGTTTGCCCAAAGGCATACTTTTCTCCACCCTACAGCGGAATGTGTGTAATATGTTCAGGTTTTCCTGGTGGCCACTGACTGGTTGACGCCACGCACTGAAAAATATTTACACCCAAGAAATGTTGCCAGATTAGGCAATTTGCTGTGCAATTGCTTCTCCCTTATTAGATAACATTTACCCCCTGAAGGCAGGCAAAATGTACATGGATCATTGTGGTACTGTGGCGATAATTATAAAGTGAAAGCAGATGCTAAATGGCCACCAAAAGATATTTTTTTATACTTTTATAAACCGCTAACCTAGCCGCTAGCTCCCTGCTACACTGAACGGGGCATGCTCACAGCCAAAACACACAGAGCTATCTAGGGCCGTAACCCCACCTAGTGGAAAAGTCAGACCATGCCACTGGTCGTGGGATGGCGTATAGATAGCATGACACTTTAAGAACATTTTGCATGCCACGTCTATGCATTTTAAGCTTTTCATGTGTCATTTAACACCTTATTTTAAGCTTTTTGCATGTCATTTAATACTGTTGATTACTTTTAGTCAAAAAAACCAATTGATTAGGGGCAGGTAAAAGATCATGTTTGCATTAAAATGATCAGTAAAATGTGGTAAAAATGACCTGATATGACAGTAAAAATGTCCGGTTTGAGGTCTCAAACTGTGCTCTCCTGCTGCGTCAGAAACTTTTTGCCAACTAACTATCTACCCATCAACCCAACCCATCCATCCACCCAACCCACCTCTTCCTAGTAAGCCAAAATCACCTTATAAAGGAAAATAAGGTCACACTATATTGACATCATCTGAAATGTGTTACTTCCCCATCACTCAAACATAACTACATGTCTGTTTTGATGACTAAATTTATGATCTAAATGATATGAAATGACAAGCAAAAAGCAAAAATGCATAGTGATAACACAAAGTGACTTGGAAAATTGACTTGTTATTCATATACCATTTGGTGAGACCAGGCTGCTTACACAGGCTCATGCAAATGGCATCTGTAAAAATAACCTACAAATGGTTCTATACCTGACAAAAGCTTAAATTAAAACAATTCTTTTTCTAATATTAACATACAATAGAGTTGAAATACTTTAACTTAAATTGTCTGTTTTCTTCCTTGACTTTGACTAAGATATTGGGCTGATATTGGCTTTGCACCAGATAAGCATCAGATATCGGCCCATATTTCCTCTTTATAAGTATAGTTGTTTATTTGTTTTTTGGTCATGATTTAAGTAATTTACCTCAGTTTAAAACTACTAAATAATGATTCCTTATCTTCAAAGAGTTTGCAGAAATTTTTATCAGTTTGATTTTTGATCACAATATAAAGGTCCTGTGATTGTCAGAATTTTTTTTCCAACATAGAACAGTATCATGAGAGAAGAAAAACTCGATCCTTGACATTTTTCTGACATGAAATAGTTTAAACAATATTGGAAAAATACAAGAGCCGTGAGCTGTTTTAATATGATATTATGGTGGAATTGGCATGAGTGTCTATAACCCCTTGTGAAAACAAATCTAAACACCCATGCACATATTTTAACCCATTACACACTGAACTGTATTAACCCATGCCAGCCTTGGTGGCTCGGCACTGATTAGCAGCGAGGCTCAGCGAACTGTCAGAGGAATAGCTCCCTGGCCGCTCGGCGACCGGTTCAGCTGGGTGGAGCTGTGAGAGGGAGACAGGCAGAGAGATAGACAGGCACACAGAAAAGTGGCCATCTGGATAGACAGGCCGCAGGGTCACATGGTCGAGTCACAGACAGGATGGTGCTCAGCTGCTCCATGTCTGTGCTTTCAGCCTCAAAATCTTATGAGAATACAATGAAACGGCTGGGGATGGGAACTGATTGAGTCCTGAGCCGGATGATTTAAATTGTATAGTTTGTGTTTGGCTTTAGCTTGTTTCAACAAATGTACTTTTCCTTGTTTCGGTAATTTTGGTTTTAGCTTTCAGCATAAACACTTTCTACTGATTTAAGGTATAATGGGAACTAGTGAGATCAATTTATTCACATCTCTGTCCACAAAATTATTATATCCTATCCTAATTTAGAATCACACACAAAATATAGGAGATTATTTGTTGTCGAGACCATTTTTCAAGTATAGCATTTAATTGTTTCATCCTCCCTCTCCATTTGCTTGCTAATGTATAACAGAAAAGACTAAGTCCAATTTCCACATGTAGGTAATTTTATTCTCAAATGGCACAATCTCTATTCTGAACTAAATTAATTAAAGAATAAATATTTAAACATTTAGTTACTCAACACATGTATAAGCACCTTAAAATTTAGTATATTCTTTTAATTCAGCATTCTATGTGGGAATGTGGATTGTATATAAACATCAATTTGTTGAAGGGTGAAACAGCTTCTCTTGCCAGTAGATGGCGTCTGATACCTGCTTTAGATGAGAAAACTGAACCACTATCACCCTCATTTCTCTGCATGTCTACCTTCCTTTTGGGTTCCTTATAACAGACAAATTTGTATGAAACACAAACATATAAAATATAATTGTCTAGATGAACTTTTTACATTATATCCACACAAAAAGGAAGAATATTAACCATAATAACACCAAATACATTGCTAAAGAATAAAGAGTTTATCTTTGCTGTCTCTCACAATCCTTTACACACTGTATTAGTGCAGCTTGGGCTCTTTTATTCATCCTTTTTGCTAGTTTTGTTTTATTTGTAAATATATTGATTAGGTCTAAGTATTAATTGCTTCAATATATATATTTTTTTCGCCCCATAAAAAGCTGTAGCATATCCTCCAATTGCAATTATAAAATCTTAATTGTATTGAGCCTAATAAAAGAAGCATTTTTTTATGTTGTGTATCATTTTATAAGCATTTTAAAGGATCAGGCCAATGTTGAAAATTCTTCACAGGAGAAATAACTTCACTCACAGCTAGCATGAAAAACATGTCAAAGGCTCTAAATGCCTCTCCTAGTGCAATCTGGCATGTCTGTCTTGAGCCCATCAAATTAAAGCAGGTATTACTGGGAGAAAAGAGCTCTAATTGAGATGTATTTGATTGCAGCTTTAAGAATGGCCCCATCTCCCCTCCTAAACATATGGGTCTGCGCTAGCTGTCCGGCCATAAATTTTCAACACTGCAGGACATTGTCTTTTTTTATGCACCGTGATCCATCCCTCATACATGCCAGAAAAGTGTCAAGGCCTTCTGGGAGTGAGAAGAAAACGTGCCGTGGCAGTGAGCGTTCAGCTGGCAAAGAGTGAGGATCCACAGCCAGCTCTCTGGGTAAGGAATGCCTTCTGGTTGTGTTGGTCGGCAGATCAGTCACACATCAAAAGGCGCTGAAAGCTTATTCCACTATTTAAGTAATACACAATAGGCTATTGCCATTGGGGAGATTTTAGTGCATACAGCTCTCTCTAACACCTGATTAAGTTGCAGTATTTATTGTTTCATTGAAAGAATTCATTTTAAAAAATCTGTCTCCGATAAAAATGTGTTACTTTTTACTATATTTATGTGTTAATGCTTTAAATTTATGTTCAGAGTTCCCACATTTGTTATGCTTTTCATAGATTTTAATTTAATTTTGGTGTTCAGATTATCCATATCAGTCTACAAATGGTTATTTGTCACAGCAACAAATATCAAATTGTGTGACATGACAGGTGTCTAAACCCATAGGAAATATATATGATGAAATGTTTTTGAAGACTTTTGTCAAACTTACAAATGTAGCTGATATTGGATCCATTTTCATTTTACTTTTCAGGTCTGACATTACAAATGACAGGAGTGCATTTGTATGATTTAAGTATTTGAAAATCAGTGTTACAAATGAAATGTTTGAAGAATCTGACAGAAAATGAAGACCACACAAGCAGACAGATGGTCACAGCTATGTAATCAGCTTAACAACAGGACAACAAAAGAGCAGCCACGCCTTAGATAAAGGTGCTTAACCTCCAAGCATGCTAAGTGCCCCTCGCTCCATTACCACTTAATAGGCCTAATCAGTTTTGGCCCAGATTAGATTTTGAATCTATTGCCACCAAAGCACAGTGGCATATTAAATTAGTGACTTCATTAGACTGAGCAGGGTCATGTTTAGTTGGAAGCAACAAAGGAATAATAGGTATTATCAGCAGTGGAGAAAGCACTTGAGCTATATCACAGCTATGCTACTGTAAGGAAGGTTTATGGGTGCGGATGGTAGTAAACTCTGTTTTGGGTGCATATAGCTTTTCCTTATTATTAGACAGAGAATGCCTTTTCCAATTTTTTTTTCAATTCAAGTTTGAATTAATTAGCATTGAAAAACACCCTGCTAATTTCCTAATTTGTGATTATATTTTTCTGAAATTACAGAACATTTTAAAGACATTAAAAGTAGGATGAATGAGTTTAAATTAAAGTCTTCCAGGATACAACCTTACATACAAACACTAAAATGCAAGATGGATTATTTATATTACAAAATTGTGTGTATGCTGATTATTACAAATTGTTTCTGTTTTTTTATTGCCATCAATATTTTTTTGCTTATTCAAGCACAGAATTGAAATGTAGTGTAGCATTTTTCTGCATCAGACACACAGCCAAAGACAAGTTACACAGTTAACAGTTCTGTTTTCTATCCAGAGGTTTGAATAATAACTTGTTGATATAAATGAGAAATTAAGCCTCTACCCATGTCTCTTTACATTTACATTTCAAAATACATCTGAAGAAGATGTTGGTGTTGCCTGGAGAAAAAAATCTAATGACCAAACAAGCACTTTTATATGGATCACATTTGCTTTTTGGAAATAAAAACCATTAGAGCAAGCACATAAATAGATTAATTGCAGAAACATATTACAACCATTTCAGAGGCTTCAGAGTGACAAACATAACACAAAAGAGCAGACAGATAATCAGACAGCCGAGCACTACTGACACGGCTGAGCAGTGCATGAATGTTTTCTTGACAAATAAAAAACACTGCACCGGTGAAATACACTGCAAGGACCAATTTCAGGCCTCTTGCACCAGTTTGAGGAATCAATACCAGGCAATGGAGCAGGTTGGGGCTGGAATCGATATCTGATGATACAATCATATCTTACTTCTTGACACTGTCTCAGCATGCCTCGCTGGGGAGGATGAGCTGTGGGCGATTAAATGAAAACAAGCAAGAAAATAAAGGTGTGAACGTACAAAAAAAAATGCAACAACAGTAACTGAAATTCATCTTTCTGGAGGATTTATGTGTAGATATGTTGTTGGTTATGGATTTAGACTCTCTACAATGCTTAGACCTCCATGAATTGAACAGTTCCTAATAGAGGTCACTTTTATTCAAATAGAAAATATCTCATTTCAATGAAACTCTTAAACCAAAAGAGACAAAGAAATGAGAGGAAATTGGTTGCATCTGCGCTGTTAACCTTGTCTGGATGTCAAATCTTATCCTTAATGAGAAAAAGATCTGACTTCCACCATCAAATATAGTGTATTTTCATATTATAACGTCATGCATGCTTGTTACTCGTGATCCTTTTTTTAATGCATTGGGATAAAAATACTAAAAGAAACTTTCTTGGAAAAGCCGGTCACAATTTCTTTGCAACCACGCATGTTATTTCATATTTACTTCGTCTCATCTTATTCCCAGCATGAAGAAAACACAGTGTTGCCTCACAGACAGTCTCAGTCGCAACTGATGATAGATTAATGAAAAGGTTTCAATCTCGGCCCGCTGGATGGTTTTGCACATGCTGCAAAAAGCACACAGTGATGTCAGGGTGGTTTCAACGGGCTGGTGCTCATACAAACGCACGCTCAATCATATATGGACACACACAGATGGGAGGCGAGGACCTGGGAGGGGCGAGAATCACTTATTCAACATAACGTAATACGATATTGGATAATAACTGGAAACATAGTAGAGCAACATGAACTGTATGCTGGAACACAGACGCATTTCACTCACACCTGCCCTGCTGATGATTGCTCATATGCTATAATGATGAGCATACATCGGGCTAGTTTCAATGGCATTTAGAGGGTTAACGGTGCTTATATGTGAAGCCTTGAAAACAATAAGCCTCCCATGTGATTTAACAGTATATCCTAGGATTTAAAACTTGGGCTCTTTAAAGTTGTATGTGAAAGCCCTTAAACCTCACCACACCCTAGAGAGGGAAGCTGCTTTCTTTATAGTCTTACATTGACTTCCATGGACTCCCGATCATGAGTCACCCTGTGTGCATTGCCATCGCCCCCCTCCATCCCCCCACCCACAAAACAGAGTGCCTTAGCTTTTAATGGGCCAACAGGGCTTGGCTTACTTCAGTGGCACAGCGTAGCCAATACAAACCAAATTATTGCTGGAAGAAAACAGCAGAAGGCAATTAAATCCCAGTTAGGCTGATCATTCCAGTCTTGATTAACAGGGTCAATGAGGGGAGTCTTCTTCTTTTTATGTCCACTGTGATAATTTATCCCTTTTTAATTACAATGATGAAAAGTATGCAGGTTACACTCTCTTATCATTAGTCGGTGGCTGATTAATAGCAGAAAATTAATGAGCCCCCTATGTGTCTGTGTGAGTGTGTGTGTGTGTGTGTGTGTGCAGGTTAGCAGGAGAGTGTGCACACATGATGACATCACTGACACATCCTTACACTGGCACGACGGCATCAACAATTAAAATAGCTGCCTCAAAGTTTACATTGAAAGACAGTCAGCGAGTTTTGGATGGGGGTGATATTTCACTGTAGGTGCCAACATGATGGCAATTTTGAATAAAAATAATCCCATTTGTTCTAGTGGTGTCAGATGTTCTGGTCTGCAGACTGTGTACCTAATAGAGTAAGCATGCACGACTTATAGCGTGGTTCCATTGCTCTAATGCTGGCGTTTCTTCTGGCCAAGGCTCCGCATGGTTTCGATTATCACGTATCATTTAAACTCAGTCACTCTCACTCCCAACATTTGCCAACATGCTTTCAATTCAGTCTGTTTGCCTGTCTGCGGAAGAATATCATCTGCCACAGCGATTTTACGATCAGTGATAATTCTGAAAAATGATGTCTCTATGCCGTCTTGTCGTATCACAAAGGCTGGAGGCAAAATCTCACAGCTGTGTAATCAACAGCTCTGATGCTGTTGATTTTACATCATTATAATGTAATTCAGGATAAAACCATGAATCATCACATGGTGAATGTGTAACTAGAATATTAAGCACAGAATCAGCTCTCTCTCTCTCACCCCTCTTGAACTGTTGACAGTCGTACTGGAACACACACCAGCACAAATACACATATCAACAGAGGAGAGCTGAGCAGTGATCCACTGTTTGCTGACCAAATGACTGTCACCCTTTTGCATGGGAAGGGGAGGCGGTAGAAAGGAGCATAGTGGCATTCTGCTATTTGTTACTATACAGTTGTCACTCAAGTCATAAGTCAGTCTTTGAGGCTAATCACAGCTAACTAAACCAGAACCTCGCCAGCCCTTACCACAAGCCTCATACCACCTCATCTCATTCCCACATTCCTACAACTCTCTTTCCTCACTACTCCCACATCCACCCTCCGCAGCCCCATCCGAGCCCACCCTCACCTTCTCAATCCACTCTTGGATCATTTCAATTTGCATCCCAACTGGCCCCGGGATTCCCTAGCCCTGTTAAAAGGCAGGCTATTTGTTGTGCTCCGCGGTTAATGCCGCGCAGAGCTTTAAATACCCATATCAAATCTTGGAGGCTCAACAGATTCAGTTTTGCAAACCTGTATCGAACAGAGGTTCAATCCGTCAGCTTAGAAGTGTACACTCCTTAAGTTGTGTGATAAGGTAAAACCAATCACTGGATTAGGCTCTCTCTGTCAGTGATGGTGTGTTTTCAGTGCACAGCGTTGCTTTGCTGAAACAGGATAAGCTGATGGAGTAACATTATGTTGCTTGAGATTTCTTTTTCAATTGGAATATACTATTAATGGATTCTGAAGCCAGTGTATGATGCTGCTCTTGCAGTTGTGGATAATGCATTAGCATTAGCTGTGAAAAGCAGTTGGTGCCGGATACCATGAGCAATCATCCCTCAAAACCACAAATTTGATTGTTTTTATCATGCAAATCCAGCCTACTACCCGATAAGATTGATTGAGGTCTTAAAGTAGGATTGCATTGTTTATTCTCATACAGCTTTTCAAAAACAAACCTCAGCCTTTAGATTCATAAGATAATTTTGCACAGCATCTGGTGAATTCATAACTCAAGAAAAGGAGAATCTTGAGAGTCTGATGCTTTTTGCGGTTACTCTGCCTTGTTCCATCTGGTTTTGGGGGAGATGTGGGAGGTTTTGGTACACAGCGAGCTTGAGTGAAAATTCATGGCAGGTACATAAATAATCACCCAGCTAAAATATAGGCTACAACTTCTGTTTCTGGTCGGAGTGTTGCAAGACTGTCTTGGATGACATTTGAGAGGAATGCGGAGCCATTCGCAAACTGCAAAGTACAAACCAAACGTCCTCTCCCTTTCCCTCACATGAAGCTGGGTTTCCACTTTGTCCTGCCAACAAGTGTTCCCTGGAAGCTCCCCGTCTGACATTTTACGCTTGGTCGAACTCACACTTCAAGCCTTGAGGCATCGTTTGTGGACAGCTTAGATCCAACTGTCATTTTCTTTTTTCTGTTGGTTTTGCGTGAATGCAAAGAGATCAGTGTGGTGATTGGTGATGAAAACCCTTTGAGCACTTTTGACGACTCAAGTGAGAAAATTTGAGAGGCTGCGAGTCTTCTGGGCCGTAGAGTGCCAGCTCAAAACACCATTTGACCACCAATTTGCATGAAATTGCCTTGACACTTTAGTATGTAATGTAAAAATAAGTGTACTTTTAGGAATACTTATTTTTATACACTGATTTCTTTTGTATTATCTTGACAGATGTTGATTTATGACAACTTTATATTTGCGTAAATGTGGCATTTTTATCTCTTTGAACATACAGTGAAATGTAACTTAGCCAATTCAGCATGTTTATGTGTGAGTGTGTACTGTAAGACAGAGGGAGACATTGTCACAGCCCTCTCCATCTAGGTCATGTGTTTCTTATAAAACCAGTGCACATCATTCAAAAAATGACATAATAACATGTAAAAACATTTGAGCAAAATGTGCTGTACATATAGCAACGGGGCACCGACTGATTGCAAAACCAAAAATGAATGCAACTTAAAACTAGTCATTTAGTCTAGCCATGAGACGCCATGACAAATTACAATATATTTTAATCATTAACATTTTGGGAAGCTTGAGAATCCCAATCTTAATGAGTTATAAACTGTTGACATATAAAATTTCATAAGGATGTTTTTTTTAAATCATTTAATTGTTGGGTGGCACACAAAAAACCTTTCATCTAATTATGTTTTGCTCAGTGTTGGCAGAGAAAAACCCACATAATGCAATGAAAAAATATTATTCGATGAAGTTCCATTTTTAAATGCTCCAACAGTTGATATTGGGAGTAAATGTTAAATAACTTTGATACACTTTTCTTGCAGGATTTTTTTTTTTAATTGTGACAATCCTTTGTAGCATTTTCCTGTGATGTTAGCTAACAAATTTTACATTTGGATGTCTTACAGTGTTAATCTGCAACAAAAATGTTAAATGCTTGTTCAACTTTAAGTTCTGTTGTAACCATTTTACAATGATAGCATTGTGTTCAAGAGGGACGTGTCACAGCTTGAAGTCTTTTGACCACCTCCTCCTTGTAGCAGCTGGTGGTCTAAGTCCTCCTTCTTTCTACCCTGTCCATCCACCACGTTGCCTCAGGTTAAATGGACACAAAAACTGAAAGGACGTTCATTCCTGGCCATTAGCTGGTTGCTATGCTAATCCAGGGATTACATAAAATACATTTCCCCTACTCAGGTTTTCCCAGAATTCACAGACTATTAACAACAAACCAGCTCCTGGGCCTTCTATATCCCACAGGCATGCATGAATCTTTAATGTGCCTGGAGTCAGAAGAGGCCTGATGTCCACTCATCACATGTAATCATGACAGTAATCGAAGTGTGTTGTACAAGGAATGTTGATTTTACAGATATCTTGCGGTGTAGGTTAATTTGGATATGGTTGCTTTTCTGTTTTATTCATTTGAAGTTATTTCAATGGCAGAGTATCAAGAAGCTCTTGATTGGGTTAACTGCTCTTAATAAAGTCTTTTTCCTACTCTGCACTATAGCCCTATTCATAAAAGATTTTATTGCTCCAAATACCTGGTATGTGATAGGTCATTGCACAAAAAATGCATTGAAAGTGATTTATTCTATAGTTCTCTTAAAAGAAACATTACTGGAAAAAAAATAGAAGGTAATTTACCGTGAGCAGTGCCAGATGGTTAAAGAAAGAAAGTAAACAAGAGAAATGAAAAAGTAGAAGAAACCGCAACATCCCTGATCAGTTTCCTTTGTTTTCTTGTATGGTATTGCAAAAAATCTTGCTTATTACCACTGTAAGTCATAAATTATCATCAGACAGAGCAAATACCAATTTTGCCCCTGGCACAAAGATAAGATACTAATTGCTCACACTTAAATACATGACGTATTTTATGAAGTCATATGGCAGTAAAAAAGTTGGCTCATGAACACACAATGCACCTAATTATGGGTATTGGAATCAATGGTATAATTTATTGACACCGCTGACATCAATACCATAGTTTACTTTACTTTACTTGATTTTACTGTAGGTCAGACTAAAATTTCTCATTTAAAGCTGCTGCACTTGGCACATGAAAAATCATCAGGGAGCACAATAAATGGGAAACTACCACAGTCTGATTGTTACAGCCTGGGGCCTGTTATCATGTGCTTACAAAGCAATGTTTTTAACTAGAATACAACAATGAAACAGCCTGTACCAAAGAGACCGCCGCACCCTTGAGCCACTCAAACACCTGGTGACGTCCGTCAAACAGTAGAAGAAGACAGGTTAATACTAAACCCAACAAGTGTGGCTCCAGGCTAGGGATGAGCTTCTGTACAGAGATGTTTGGTTCAACTTGGGTACATTTTCTAAATTAGCAAGACAACTAGTGTCATTTTGGGGCAAATCCTTGAAGTACATATACAGAGTACAGATTTGAGAACTTCTGTTTAAACAAATGATAAGCATAAAATCTTCTTGAGAATAAGTTTGTCCATAGATAGAATGATGCCATATATAAGCAAGTGGACAGAGGCTTAATATTGATCCACTGACCTAACCACTGCCCAGTCCAAGAGCCAATGTTGACCCAGGAATGGAGATCTATATGGACAGTTCCTCTGTCAGTGTAGCATAGGGGATGGGCAAGTTAAACCTAAACATTTGCTTTCAGGTTTGACTAGCAAAGAATAACTCTGAAATAGCCAATAGAGGGCAAGAACAATGGATGGTGTGATGTTACCTGTCTAAGGTGTGTCTGTGTATTCAGAACCAAAAATCTCCAAATAAACACTGAGACACAATGTCACAAACAGGCCAGGAATAATTGTGTCATACACATCCAGTGGTGATAAGTTTTGCAGTTGCATTAATATTATGGTAAATACATTTTGTTATCATGGAAGTCTTGTGAGAGTTTTCTGAGTAAAAAAAAAACGCAAAAAACATCTGTATCTGACCAAAAAGGTTTGTTTAGAGTGTGTACACAATATTCTTGTCTTTGGCCCTCGACTACGAGTTGCAGCTTGAAAAGTAATTTCACTAACCTGCTGTTTTTGGCACGTGTACTGTAGCCGTCAGGCAAAATTATGAGCCAATATGAATGTTAACATGTGACTAATCATGCATATAGCCTCCAGTACTATGGAAGAGCTATGCAAATAATTAGTGTTTACAAGACAGAGATGCCTGTATAGCTAGCATAGTTTCCCTGCTGTAGCTAAGAAGCTGACATTCTTCAAAAACAGAGAATCAGTCTGTATCAATGGGGAAATAATCTGTTTCCTGTCAAGTATTTTTTTTAGCTGTGCTGATACATTTAAAAACCTATTTTAAATGTAATATAATCTAACTATTTAACACCAAAACTTTAATAATATCACTGGTGATGGCAGAATATATACATATGTGTGTGGTGTGTGTGTTTATTTATTCATTTTCCATCCACCATCACACATACAGTAGCAGTATGTCAATTGAAATGACATAAAAAGGACAAACAACAAGGTATGCAAAGAGATTATTGACTGTGGGATTGTTAGATTTTATTAAAAATCATGTAACCAGGATGAATTGTCAGATCAATGTTGGGCCTGTTTCCCTGCAAACAAAGCTGCACTTCAATTTGATGCTGATCCCATTAAGATTAAATGCAATGAGGTGGTTCCAATGGGGAAAGAAGAGCGGCTCTGTGAGGAAAGTACTGTATAATGATTACCAGAGAGTATCTCAGAAGTTTAGAATACATTTCTAGGACTGACAGGACATTTGGCTCTCAAGAATAAAACCTCAACCAACTGGCGCTCCTAACAGGTTAACATGCATTTAAAATAGAGATATGTCTGTACTAATGTGGATCAAATACCACAGTTAGCACAGGCCACAGTTCAATCAAAATAGCTCCATTTGACTGTCATTGGCATGTTTGCCCATAAGTATGCAGATAATATATTTTAGGTGTGTGTGTGTGTGTGTGTGTGTGTGTGTAATTGTGCAGTGTGCAGTGCACATATGTGCACATGCATGTGGCTGCCACCGATTATGAACATACACGATCCCCTGGAGGAAGACAATAATATTGGCATTACACACCTCAAGATTCTGCCGGTTTTTAATATATCTTAAATTATGTCAGGAAAAACACTGGAACATCACACAAAAGCCACAGTCAGTGTATAATGCTATCTCATAAAGCTACAGATCTCTCCAACAATATTGACATAGGGAGCAAGCAAACAAATGTCAGCCCCTATAACATATGAAATACTTAACGTAACCAATTTCCTCCTGTCAATCAACCTGGGAATAATGACAGACGGCTGAGAATCAATACGCCACAATTGAATTTCTAGACTCCCAAACATGTCTCATTCTGCACCATTAAAGACTGTCAAATGTCATGGTGCCCTGAGCTAGAGGTGGAGTCTAAAGATTTATTTTATTTCCACCGCTGCAGTCTATTAGCAACAACGTTCCTTTTACCACCAGGGGAAAAAGCAAGTCTAGACTCCTCTGCTTGTTTTGCTAGTGAGTGCCCAAGGACAATGTGTGTGTGTGGGTGTGTGTACTTACTGTTCCTATGTAATGAATATGCAACTGTTGCAACTCAAAGCAGCTTATGACACACACGTATGGCTGACAGGGAATTTCATGTCTTCCATGAAATTTTGCTCATTATTTATAATGTTCACTTGTCAAAAAGAACATTTATTACTCCATTTTAGGATAAAAAACTCTTTGTTTCCATTTATACAAGTATATTTACTGAATCAGACAAACGTTGGCGAGAATTTTCCAAGATGTTTTTTATAGTGCATTACACATTTTGCATTATCTCCTTTTAGTACCGAATGTTCCCATGACCTCTTCCTTGAACGATGCATCTAGATTTTCTTTACTGTTAACCACCACTGTAGCGGAAAATAACAGAGGGTGAAGCTACTGAGCATTGCGGTCTTTGTCTATCACCTCATTTACAATACGGTGCCCTCTGCCTCACATAATCAATTAAAAGACGGCAGGGCTGTAGAGGCACCCTACCAGTCACAGAAGTTTACATCAAAAGGGAGAGATGCTTTTGAAGACGTGCTTCATCCTTGAGAGTCTTCCCCGAGAATGCAAGGACAGATTTAGTCACTGATAGATGTGGTTCTGGCCTACTTCAAGGTCTCGTCTAAAATGTATCAGATTGCACCACTGCATTGTAGTACAGTATTTCACTGCTGGGCTTTCTGTGAAGAAGAAAACACTGGCCAGGAAAAGACAGCACTTTGGGGGATACAGCCATTTGCTGAATTTGGTGGTGGGTTATTTGCTATTATTCATAATTACTTTAATTGTCATTTATTCAGAGCAAATATTGACACATTTTTCTGACGCTAATGTCAAGCTATGTAAGATTATGGTGACCGCAGCACCTGGATGCAGTCAGGCAATATGGCTAAATAACATAGCTTATATGAACAAGGAATGTGTGCACTTTTAGTAAGGAGGAGAAAGAAAAGTGCAACCTTGAAAGAGTTAGCATCATCTTCAATCCATATTGGCCATATTGTCACTGTCATCTTTACCCACATATAGGTGAGCTACAGCTAACATCTAGAAACAGACTGAAGCCGGCTGACAGAGAGGAAGGGGCTGTCTCCGAATTAAGGGCCGTTTTATGGTCTAGCAGCTGTGCCGGTAGTATTGATTACTAGGCACTGTGAAAGGGCCTGAACAATTTTTTATGAAGTGAGGAATTCTGGGCCTGAATGGCTGGCGCCAAATGGGAGCGACCACAGGACAGTCTATGTGGCCCACTGGCTGTTGAGGAGATCTTGATGTGTTCTGTTCACATCCATGTTTCAGCAGACGCCATTATCTGATATGCAGTCAGCAATAAAATGGTTTGCTCTCACTGCAACCAGATATATTGTTAATGGCCCTCTCTTTAAATGTCATCTCTATATGTGCTGAGAATTGTCACAGAAGTTTGTTAGAGTTCTTTATGCAGAGAAAATGATAACTCAATAAAACGAAAGTGACTTGATACATTAATGTTGTAAATCATATATCTGGGCAGCTGCAAGAGTAAAATTGAAAAATGATGATTTATGAGGACTCACACTCCAAAAAATATTCATACTCATAAGTAATTTTGTCTTAGTACTGGAAACTTATGGCATATAGTTTCACCATTAAAGAAAGATAAAGTCAGCAGTTGTTTCAGTTGTTTTAAAAGAAAATCCTGTATGATTATAGCCTGGCTCAATCACACAGGTTATAAACAAGCAGTGTAATGGAATAAATCCCCTTTATTTGGATGTAAAGTTGCCTGAAATGTCGATAACAATCTTTCATTACAAAGCCAAACTATGTGCATATGAACAGCAAGTATGGTAAAGTTCAACCAGGAAGTCTGTAAACTGTGATGGATGCGTTGGGTAATATTATAACATTCATCTCCATTTAGCTAACATGAGGTTTAGTTTGCAACCTATATGATCAAGATTATGTTAACTATCCAATCTGACTTCTTTTTAGCGATACCGCTGCATTCCCAAATCTCAGTAATTAAAATATGGGTTACAATGTTATTCTTACGGACAAGAATTATTACCAAAACTACTAATAAAATGACTCTGGTTGTATGAAACCAGTAATCCCTTTACTGTAAAAAGACATTTAAAGGATCTTTTTAGACTAAATGCCTTGATCTATGTTTGTAGAGCAGATTGATATTTTTTGCAGTGCAAGCAGTGGATGTTCTTGGTTGAACTCAGAGACCCTTATGGTCATTGGAACAGGTGGCTAGAAAGTGATTTTGGAGAGAAGAAAACCAAAATTGAGAGCTTGGGAGCACAGGTGTTGTAGTAATCCAATCCATGTAGAACAGGAGATAATCATCGTTTTATAGTAGTGTATTAGGGTGCAAACATGTCCAGCATCCATTTATGAAGTATGAGAAACTATGTTTGAGCTATAATAAATCAACCCCATCCCTTTGAGTGACTTTTGCTGTGTGTGTGTTGGTGGGTGGATGTGTTTACTAGTGTCTCAGTGAGTGTGTGCCAGTGTTGATGACACAATAGCGTGGCTGGCGTCTGGCTCAAGCTGAGTTATGCAGAAGTTTTTGGTTGTTTTGCTGATCCCTCTCTGTCAGTGTCACAAGAAGCATCATCAATCATCAGAGACTGCGAGACCAGACCACCCTCCCCTACTGGTCTCTGGCTCAAAAATTCTACAAGCCATGATCAGTATGAAAGGATTACTATATACAGAGCATATGATGTCAGACCTTAGAAAAAGCTAACCACAGATCAGAGACAATATGTCATAATAACTCAGCGTCATTTGAGGGTGTCAGTAATGACAAAGAAAATTAATAGTGTCATTTTTTTTTTAATATGTGACAGTAACGTGAAATCATGTGACTTAATCTGTAATCCGCATGGGCATTTTGGCAGCAGAAATGAAAAGAGGAGAAAATGTTCACTGCACTCTTTTTGTGCTTTTTATTTTCTAAAAGAAATTAAACCAGTAAAATTCTGAAAGAACATTTTGGGATTTTGCAACTAAAAAGGTTTCAACAACCTTACTTGCAGCTGGCAGTACAATTTGAATAAGGTTGCTACTGGCAAAGAAAACTCCAAAATACATATAATTTATCTACCCTTGATATTTGTTTATTGGAAAATAAGACATGAAACATTAAAATGTTTCAACCATTGAAACATCTGTCTCGTATTATGGCACATCGATGAACCGCAAAATGATATTTTTTTTATTTTGCAATCGATTGACTCCAAAAACATGATCAGAAAAGAGTGGAAAGTCAAACTGTTCAGACAATCTGGGCCGGTCACCCTGTCTGTATTGTACCAGGTGTGCTGTCAGCAATTGCCTCTGACATTTGTTATCTGTTAAGAACATCTGGTTTCAGTATCCATTCTCAGAAAAAGAGAAAGAGTAAAACTCATAGTTGGGGGTAGAGAGAGGTCGAGGGGTAGAGTTTGATTTACCAATTTTGATAGAGCAGTTTTTTTCTGTTTTGGAACAACTTATGTCATGTTTTCATTTTTACCACAGACTTCTGCCTCCCAAAAAGCATTTTTCATATCCATGTTTACGGAGAAACCACAACAGTGCATTGCTGTGAAATGAGTCGTCATATCAGCCCTGCCTGACAGGGTAACTCTCCTCCCCTTAGCACACGAGGAACAGAGCTCTCTTTGGTCTCTGCCACTGTAGTGGAGGCTGTTGACAGAAGTAGAGACAGGCAAACATATGTTCCCTCCAAAATACAGGAGGGGAGGGCCTTTTTGTTTTCAAAGAGGCCATTATCGCCGCAGTGTATCGCCACCCCTCGCTGTTGTTTGAGGAGGGGTTGTCTCACGGTCTCGTCCTGGTCCCAGCTGAAACTATCACAGTCAACCGATTGAAAACATCTTTCTCTGGTGCACAAACACACACACACACACATTCACACACCCATGCACAGGACACACACAGATTTATGTACATACTGTACACAGAGTTAAAAGTCAGCAAATTACATGCAGAGGTCATTTGTCAGAGGAAAAATAAAATAATTCATTGAATCATTTTGGCTTATCTTAAGTGATAGCCTAAGCATTGCAATTCCAAAATAAAGTTTAAAATAAAGTGAAATTGATAAGATTATGTCTTAGTTGTGGCATCCAATTAACTATTCTGTGGTAAAAAGAAAAGAAAAAAACCTAATGAAAGGTAATCTGCTAAATTTATATGTAATCTGCAAAAGTAATCCCCAGATACTCACCCGCCCATCCAAAGCTGCTCCACACATACACATACAGAGAGGTCTGTTACCACAAAATGACAAACTAAATATTTGGGGATGGTGATATCATTCTGCTAGGCCTCATTACCATAGTTTGAGGCACAAATGCAGTTTCAAAGACTCCAAATCCCACCTCATTTGATCTGCCAATATGCAGAGTCTGTCCTCCAACTGCCAAAGCCATGCCAAAGCAATTTGTTTCTTATATTGCTTTTGGAAGCCAATATGTTTTAATTAAGGAAATACATAAGCGGAAACAATACCATAAATAATCGTCTTTCCCCACCCATGACAAAGGAATTTCGTCAGATCTTTCTTTCTCAGTCATGGCATACATACTTCATTGACTAAACCAATGTAATCCTTGAAAGAGCAAAATATAGTTTCTCATAGTCTTAACAAGCTGCAGTTACTTTGTCAAGTAAAAAAAATAAAATAAATTAGAATCCTTTAGCTGAATCCAATATAGCATTTCAAGGGTTAAAACACAACAAAAAACTTTCCTTTAAAGCTGCACTATTCAATATTTTATATTAACAACAGCTTAAACCATTATGTGTAATGTGAGAAGTGTCACTCTTAGTGATGAACCCAAACAGAATTATCCTGCAACTCTGCGGTTCCATTCACTTCTACAAAGCATTAAGTGCTTCCAGCTCATTGTTTTGGTTTTCCAGCCAGTGACTTTACTGTCCTGGTTCACTCACATCGCTCTCATCAACTTTGTTTCCAGCCACAGCAGGCTGCTATTTTTAACAAAAAAGCTTGGACTGCACTGATTGTACGCTAGAGACAAAGTTAGTGACTCGCTTGTGAACACACTGCAACTCCAAATCTATGCTAATGTTGCTCTGTATCTGCTGAATGTGCAAATCGTCAAATGTTTGATAAAATGTTTGCCATATCTTCTTTATAAGGTGATAATATAAACGTCAATGTAGTGCTTGCAGCTTGTTTTGCTGCTCCTAAGTGGCCAAAGAGAGCTAATGCTGCTTTAAATTGTATCACCAGCCAAAAATGTTGCTTTTGAAGACCTTGAATTGATGTTCACATCCTGCAGCATCACTCCTGTGTGTGATTAGGTGCAACAGGGAATCAAGGCTTTATATTCCTAACAAATCCTGTAACTTCCTTGAACATAATGTAAGAGTAATTCACCAGTTCTTTCATCAATTTGACAACAGACTTTAAATATATTTATCAATCTACTAGATGTTAACTGAAATAAAATATATAGATTTTACAATTAGGTAAAATCATGAAATTTACACGTACATCATTCCTGCATTATCATGAAAGTCTATTCACACAACAGATTAGGTGGTGTTGTTTAAATGGCTCATTAATAATGTGGCCTATCCTTGCCTGTGATCCTACAGATTAAGTCAGCTTGCAATGTATTTGTCAATGGATTATATGGTGCCATCTTTTCAAGGACAGTTTTGCATGCTGTGGAGCAGTGGCCATTCTAGAAAATTACACATAATTGACACAACAGGATGGCATGGCTTCATTTAAGGGTGGCCTGATGGGTGCATCATTTTAATAGGGTAACATATGAATGACGTTTAAGTAAAAAATGCTATATATGTCATGATATTTAGAGGAGGTCAATAAAACAGATGCATTCTATGTGTTTCATAAGAGGACGCACATTATCACATCTCTCTCTACTAGAGCTGCAAATTAGGTGACAAAAATATAATCAGATTTGGCAAGAATTGGGATGTCACAATTGAGGTCAATTTGTATGGCGTTATTTCAGCCCGTTCTCACAAATAAAAAAAAGGAAAGAATAGGTTTAAAATTCACACCAGCAAAAATAACCTACAGTTATGTTTACGCCATCTAGCAGCCACAGTAATTATGGCCCTGGGAAGTGACACAATTCAGATGTCAATATAAGGTGACTTGATAAGATGATTTTGCCTTATTAAGCCCGGGCTACACCTCCAACCTCTGACTGAGCAGTGCATGTGTGTCGCTGAACTGCTGCGGCTTGCACGTGTGTGGTGTCCAAACAGACAGTGTTGCTACTGCCAGCCATATCTTTCCACACTGAGTTTACCTTTGATAATGGCCATCAATAATATCAATAATGCAATGTTTCAGATCATTTCATTATAAATGTCATTGATATTTAGTTTGGACAGAAAAAGGTTACAAAGCGTGTGCTTAATTATGAAAAATAAATAATAATATGTGAAGTGAAAGTGGCTTTCTTTCTGACAGGCATGGTGGTGTCTGGTTTGGGCTACTTCTGTGTCAGTCATATGCACTCCTCACACAGGATGGGTTTTTTCATTGATTATACGGATTATTCTGCCAGTTAAACCCCAACTGTCACCGCTCCAAGTGAAGAAAATCCCTCCAGACGACACCAAGTTCGAACGAGCCAAACACACTCCAACAAACAAACCTCCAAACTAACTGTCAGGAGGGAAACTGACAACCAATAAGAAAAAGAACAACACCAAATCTCTTTAAAAAAAAAACAAACAAACAAACAAAAAAACAACAGGGAGGAGTCCCAGTTTGAACTAATATCACAGAAAGCAAGCAGGAGTCGAGAGGCTGTGTGTCACTGACTCTCTGTGCTGGAGTTCCCCACCAGAGAAGTTCCCTGCATGCACTGCACAGGCTGACCCGTAGTGGTGACGCCTCTATTTATTTCATGTTTGTGACATATTCTACAGATATAGACACTGAAACTATAGTGAAAGGTGTAACATTGCTGGTATGATGTGAATATGACTATCAACAGTTCATTTTCAATATTATTGTCTATTTTTGCTTAAACCGTGTGCATCACGTGGCTCGTGTGCTGTGTGGCAGCTCTAACCTGTTAACATGTTGTGCCAAAATGAAAAGTTACACAACACATATGCATTCTTGAGGTGGGCAGTGTGGCCCAGACATTATGATTTGATTCCACTCAGCGCAGCTGCGTTGTGTTCTGGCTGTGACATGGCCACTCTAGTCAATGCTTATGATTCCACCAGACGTGCCGCAGTGTGCTTCAGAAGTGTCCCAGAAGCAGCTCTCAGCCTAGTCTATTTTTGACGGAAGCTAGTTCAAGCTGCACAGAGCAGATCAAGCCGGGCAGGAAGTCAGAGACAGGAACAGCATAGAGCATCCAGTCTGTTTTTAAAATAAAACACCCTGTGCAGACTCCCGATCATATATCACATCACTACACCAACATTACATTATAACCGGTGGCACCAGGCCACAAGTCAAACGGTCAGAGGATATTTGACACCATGGATGACGATAGGTTCATTTTGGAAGTGGAAAATCACAAGATTTTATATGACACCACTGCTGCCATGATTGCCCTGGGCCCTGGCTTCCTCTCCAGGTAGAGCGGTGGCTCTTTTCTTTCTGGCACTGGCGCTGGCGGGGGCGGGATGGGGGTGGAGGTGGTTTGAGGACTGACAGTGACTCTTGTTGCAGAAAATCATTCATGGCTGCAAGCATGTAAGCCTACTTGCTTTATATCAGCACAATATAATATAATAACAATAATAATAATAGCAATAATAATATATAATAATCGGTTACTGGCCACATCAAACCTCCACATGGGTATCAAAACCAAAAACATCACAGTATAATACAACACAGTCAACTAAAGCAGGGCACAGTATACTCTGCACAGTGACGTATTATAGTATACTATAGGTTAATGGCACAAATAAGACACAGATAGGTCACAAGTAGCAAAACAAAAAATGTATGAGCCTCTAATGTGACAGTTATGTATCAACAAACCAGCCTGTTACAGCTCACATGCATGAGCATTGTATAAAAACAGAGGCATGGGATCCAGTCCTCATCGACACTCACCACATACAGTGCTAACAGTGAATAATACCATTAATTGAGAATAGCCCTTACCTTAAAACAGAAGCAACCACAGAGGCCTGACTTTGAGAGTTCATTGGCTTAGATTTTTTGGTAAATCTAGAATTTGCGAGTAAGCTTCGTAGTTTTTTGGGTTTTTTTTTTTTTTTGAAATATCTGTATGCTGACTACAAAACAGAAATGAACAATGGCAATTCAGAGCGCAGACTGATATTTGAATTAAAGTGAGTGAAGTTTATGACATTGCGCCACCACGCTTCAATGGTGACGGCAAGATGGCATGCATGCCTGTATCTTAAAATTAATTAGTGATGAATCACCCTTATGCATTAATCATACATCAATAATAGCTTAATTTTACACATGATCCATGATGATGAAGATATAGAGAAATAGAATTGCATGGTAATAATAGCTTATTTTCAATATTTTAGAGACCTCGCCAAAAATTTCACAAATCATGTCTCCAAGCTCCCCTCGGCTCCTCCGTAATTCGCACCCTGTTTTTTCTGCCTAACCCTAAACAGACCTTAACCACACACTAGATGGACTTGTTTGCATTGAGCGTACACGCATGTACTTTTCATGCCTAGGCGAGGCAAAACGTGACACTGGCATGGTATCCTCTAGTGGATCTGCAGGTGTATTACACACTTTGGTGCAAAACTGGGCGGGCACATGTACTTTTATTCTCTTGCACTGACACTACAATTTGTTTTTTAGAACCAGATTTGAGGAAGATACAGCAGATTATATAAATGTTTGAAAAAGTTTGCACTGTAGATTATCCACCTTACAGGACTTTGTGAGAGAAAACCATTGCATTGTATCTAATTTATTTCAAATATTAATCCTTCTTTGTTCATTGTTGACCAATTGTAAATAATTTCCTTTTGCACAATTCACCACCTAACTCTAACAAGTTTGGATCCCTATGGAGTTGTGACAGACTTTGTTTCCCCTCTGGAAGACTAGGCCTCCACATTTCCATACATACAGCGCCATTTCATCATGGATTCATTTTGAAAGCTAAAACAACCTTTTTTCTGGTTATGAGTCAGCTCGGGTAAATGGATTTTCCATCTTACTCTTCATAAAGAGGGAGTATCTTTTCCTCCACTCCCTGTGATGTCAAAGTACAGTCAGTCATACAGAGTGAGAGCTCTGTTGGCACCCATCGAATAGACAGTGTCGCCCCAAACCCAAAGGGATTACATGTGTGTGTCCTCTTTGTTCAGAGACATCCAGCGGCATCTGGCAATAGTCAGTCCCCTTGTGCTCCTTTATGGAGACAAGTGTGTTGTGTGATCAGGTTTCTCAAGCTTCATTTATTAAATTAAGCAATGCATCACTGTGATTTGTCTTGGATTTTTTTTCTTTTTTACTGGGGGGAAATGTACGGCTGGGAAGATACAAGGCCTTTCATATTTTGAGACAGTTAAAAGGGAGGGAGAAAGATATAGAGGGTGAGAGGAGCAGAGAAAGAGAGAGCTGGAAGAGAGGGAGATGGAGGAAAAAGGGAGAGAATGATAGAGAGTAAGAGGAAAAAGATGGAAAGAAGCAAAGACAGGAAAAGGGAGGGGAACAGAGGCCCTCCTGCTCTTCTTCTCCTCCCTGAGTATCACCTCAGAGGCAGAAAACAACCTTCTGCCAGGTCATTTCTCATCATTTGTTCAATTTCTGCTGATCCTACTTTATTTTCATTAAAAATAACCCGGAGGAAGTGCTTTAAGTTTACACCACCTGCTATCCCTTCCCTATGTTTGAGCATAAATTTTCGTATGCAGGCAAATTAGACTTACAGAATCCAAGTTTCTTGCTCTGTATTAAATAAACTTACTTAAATACTGTACAGCTTTAAATGAATTATTGGTCACACAATCATCTCCCAAAGGAAGTTGTGTTATGTTATCAATTAATGTCAAAGGCAGTAAAATACTCTGAAATAATTCAGAAAATGTTCATTTTATTAGTTATGCCTTGGTAGACACTGTTAAGAACCTAAAAAAATCCCAAAGAGTTTGTTGAGAGACACTCTGCAGCTAACACATGTCCTGTCCAGTCGTAAGAAACTGAACCGTATAATTCATTAAAAGTTGGTTGGAGAACTGAAATACTGACTCTCGCTCCCCAACAGGAAACAAACGTTTATTAATCACCCCACTGCAGCTGAGAGACCCAAAGTCAACAGCTAACACACAACACAAGTGGAACAACTGTGATAAAAGATTTTCACCCTCTTTTCTTAGTGGTGGGTCAGCACTGATTTCCACTGCGCCTAGGATCTCTGTTATTCATTTTAATGTATCCCTTTTATATAGCTAGTTAAGCCCTCAGTTCCCTTCAGGTCCTGAAACTATTTGTTTTAACAGTTTTCTTGCTTCAAAATGTCAAAATTGTTGAAAGTTTTTCCTAATGTTTTTCACTAAAAGGCATATAGGTCCACCAGAGACCCAAGACACAAAATGTTTTTCTGTTTGATATTTTATTTCTGTGCAATCTGTGTTATGCACAGAACAGGTCACCAACCACCTGAGGTATGTAGGAACATTTGAAAAAATACCCAGGCATTTGAGGGTTAAAGAACATTTTCAGCATGGTTGGAGTTACATTATTAGAAATTGCTGAGCTTTTCAATCTTAGATATTTTTCCAGACGTTTTTTTTTTTTTTTTTTAACAAACATTCCATCCTTATTCGTTGTAGTAAAAAAGGTTACAATTATAAACCAAAATCCCATTTAAAATCTATAGCTGTAAGTGGTCAAAGTGTTTACACAATGGCTTTGGCTACTACTGTGAGAACATGGGTTTCATCACAACCACAGAAAGTATTAGCCTCTGGTTAAAAGTTTTATCATCAAGAGGAAACATGAGAGTAAATCAGTTTGACTGGGAGAGAAGGAGTCATGGAGGTACTTTATATATGCATGCATGGAAAAAATATTTGGGCTGGAATTCTCATTTTCAATTAAAACTCAATAATGTATCATGATATCACTACCCCACCCACTTATTTCACCTCTCATTGCAAAGAATGCTTCAGTTTGACTAAGTTACAGTAAAGATGGGATGATGCAACGCCTTTATGTAGCTGCAACCTGCTAAAGCAAATAAAAAATTGGAATGTCAGAGGAAAAGGGTAAAAATATAAATATACATTGGTACCAATAAAGCACCAAACCATAGCCAGTGCCAGCAGAGATAAAGAACACTGTGCAGCGTCTGACTGGTCACTGCCTACTCTGTCTTTGACACATTCAGCAAAATGAACACTGTTGACATTAATTTAGAGGGGGAATGAACATATTTCTCTGTTAACACATCATTTCAAATTAAATATGACTTGTTAACCACATGTCAGATATTTTACATGTGTACACACAAAACGTAGATTTACTTTACAAACTTGACAACCAGGCAGAATCCAATTTTAGAAACTTTTAATGATGTTTGCAGGTATGGAAATGTAACTATCTCAGCAGAGCAAGTGCAGAGAATAATGAAACTATGTACATTAATCATAAGGTGTTAAGTTTTCACAGATTTGTATTATTAATTTACATTTATGGGTGCTGTTTTTTCTTATTAGAGACAAGGATTTCTTTGTCATTGAGGTTCCAGTTCTAACTTTGCCATATTTCATCAATCAAAATGTTGAATGATTTTATTAATTTAACCCATAGATCCTTCTCATATTTTCTAACAGGCGGCTGCTGCGTAGCCGGCAGAGCATCGTCGCATTAGTTTGACTTTATTCTTATTCCCATCAGGTCTTTTGACTGCAAATGAGTATGAGAAGGAGGCCAAGAGGTCATTGGTGACTAATTTTCTGAGCACTCACAGATTGTGTAAGTAATGGAGCACTTATTGCTTTCGCTCCCCCATCACTGCAAACAAGCCCCAAAAAATCCATACAAATTCCCACACGTAAGGTAGTGCCTGGGGAAGGGAGAAGTAGCCCATCTTTAAGATATAGCGAGCAGCGTGGAATAGGCCTAATGTGCAATTTAAAATCAATATCTTAAAAAAAAAAATGTCTATCCTACCTACGACTGCATCATCTAAATATCAATAGGGCCTCTCGGCGCTTCTGAGAGAGCTGGGTGCGAGGAGAGACAGATCCGAGGTGCTTTGACCAAGGATTTCACACTGTCTATCCAGAGGAATCGGGTTCTCACTGCCTCTCTTTCAATTTTAATACGGTGCCGTACTTGGCGCACGAGGTTTAATAAAGTAGCACAATGTCTGTCAAGCCAGGTATAGCTTCAATCCTTTCATATTCTAAGTAAATCCCAAAGAAAGGTGTTGAGGATACCAGCAGAAGAAGACAGGCAGGAAGAGAGGGAGCCAGAGGGGGGTGGGCATGTTTTTCCCCTCTCATCTGCCCAAGGTACTATATTCTTTTTTTCCACTTGCAATACTGTGGATTTGAAACTAGTGTTATTTCGAACAATGTAGCTTCTGTGCATTTCATGCTGGAATTTACTGGATTTTCTAGAAGATGACCTGTGACTCTGTTTCTCTTACAAACCCACATTTTAACAAGGAAACCAACCATGTCATCACTCAAAGAATCAATTGTCAATGAATTGAGCTAGATATAATGAAATATTGATGATCAAATTCCATGCAAAACAAAAGCTAAAAAGTTTATCATGTCACTACAAATCTTTCACATCCATTATTTCTTTTTATATTTAGGCCTTTAACATTTAGAGCAAGAAGATGGAAGAGATCATCTATCAAGGAAAGATGACTTTAAATATAGCAACATTTTTCTCCCATTTAAACAATTAGATCTGGCCCAAAAGTCTATGGGATATGATCGTGGATATTTTCATTTTCATTTCAAATTCATCTAGTCAGGCCTTGGAAAATGTGTTATTTCAAAAAGGTAATTAATGTCTCTATCTTTGCCATGTCTTGTGTTTGCTCATCTCTTCCCATCTGGATTCCATTATGGACAGGATTCCTCCGATAAGGCCGTCAGAAGTGGAGAGAGAGAGAGCAAGGGAGAAAGGCAGTGGAGACTCTACCTCAGAGCATACTGATGCACAATGGGAAGGAAGGCAAGAAACATGTCTTCATTTCATGAAAGTCATTTAGAGTTAATTTTTATATCATAGTATAGTATAGTATAGTATCATATTTGCAATTTCTGATATACCAGCTGTATTACCACCACTGGCATGGGGTCATCTAAAAATGAATCCTGCAAAAAATCGTTGTTCATTATTCATCAAGCAGGATGTTATTAAGTCTCAGTATTTACCTCTTAAGTCACAAGCTCCTGCACGTGCAGTATCATGGGTGATAGAGACTAATAAAACTGACTTTTAAAGGATATCTTTGAGTTTTTGAATTTAAGTGTTAATATGAAGCAGAACCAACACTTAACTGTTATCTATGCCTTATGATATTATTCTCTTGTATCAGACACAGAGCTTTCTCTTTAATTGACTGCTTCAGCCAAGGTTGAAGGGAGCTGTAATGGTGACCCCTGGATGACCCCTGGATGACCCCTGGCTGCACTGGCCTGGGGGGGGGGGGGGGGGGGGGGGGGCTTTGACTGACCATACCGACTGCTACCACAACAGCAAAAAAAAAATTGATTGGTTCTCTGGTTTTAAACAGGGCATTTAAGTGCAGTATTGATACCAGATATCATGTCTGTAAAATGCAGCACAAGAATTAATTTCATATATTTTAAATTAGACTCATGTGATGCCTTTATGATGTCCTATTAAATCCATGTGAAGGGGTGTCTTAGCTGGCCATCTGAAAAACACATTTGCATCCAGTAATAAGTGTATTTTTTCTTTCTTTATCAGTTTGTCTAAACTAGCAACGTATAAAACACTTATGCAATATTTTACACGTTCTCTGTCATTCAAATCGTGTTAAAAAAAATCTAACATGATAGAATATCACTCTGTGCTCTGCCCCTGTTAGCGTGACAATGTTTGGCCTCTGGCCACCGACATGTTTTATTTAATAATGTGGGAATTTTCTACTGTTTTGCTTTCATTACAGTCTAGGAGGCTAAAGCTGAAAACAGAAACAGAAAGCCAGTTGCTTTAAAGCCTGAACTTCACTGCCCAACAACTGTCAAATGCAATATGAGCATCTGGATTCAAAAGGGAGGGTTTTTTAACAGGATGTCTGCTTAATGCGGTGGTATTCTCCCCCCTTCACCCCCCACCCCCTTTCTAAAAATGTGTGCTCTCTTTCTTGTATTTCTCAGTATGCTGAAAGTCTACAACTTTACCGGTGACCACCCATTGCAACCCGGGACCACGCTAGCTCTGGGGTCCAGAGATTTAGGCCGCAAAGGAACTAAAGCCAAAAGCCGCAGGGGAGTATTTCCGAGGCTGGGATGAAAAGTGCGGCTCAGGCTTGGGAGTCATGGGGACATGGGGGAAAGGGAAAGGGGGGAGGGAAGGGTAAGAGGGGAAATTTATTTCTGTTCTCTTGCTCCTGGGCCCGTCCGCAGGCCCATGTATCAAAAAGACCACCGCGTTCGAGATGAGCCAGTAGGCCGATTCATGGCAGAATGCTCAACACAGGAGACCTGTATAATCTTTGGCAGGTTTGGTGAAATGGCAAATGTAAAGACTGCTTTAAGAGGAGATAAATATTTGTCCTTACAAGTGATTCTCAGTGCAGTGATTACGCTTTGATTTGTTGCCACAACAGCTGAATACTGAAACATTTCTGGATATTATTAGGGCATCCCAATTTGCCAGGATTTTGGTATATGATTACCCTTTCTTCTTGTCTTACAAAAGATGTGAGAACAGATGTGAGACCAGATATGATTTGTTTTCTTCCAATCTGAGTATGTGCTGTCTAAATAAAGCAACACTACAAAAGGTAAAGAAGTCAAGAGATGTTTCAACTGAGTAATAACATACAGCCATATTGGAGACTGTGCATCCGTTTCCCCCAGAATCTTATACCGTTGTGTGATATTTTTATGCTTGATTAATTCCAGAAATCTGCAATAAAGTTTAAAATACATGATCCATGAAATCCCACTTTTTGTCTTGCTGACAAAAATACTAATTGGTGTTGACGTTGTTGCAAAGCCTAATTTCATGCCTGACAAATTTACATGAAAGTATGAACTGGCGAGCAGTGGAGCAACACCACACGGAGACAGGCAATGGCACGTGATGCATTCTGGGAGGGGCCGGTGCCAGCCATACTGCTGTTTTTGCTTCAGTGACGAAAGATCAACATTTGTCTCACGGTAGCGGATCACTGAGAAATTGAGCGGATTTCATCTGGGAGTCAGATTTCGTCTTTCGTCTTTCTTCTCCTTGCTCAAAGGCTGGATCCCGAAGCAGATGTGCCTCCGAGGCACGGGCCATCAGGTTGAAGGGTGCAGGCCACGCTGAGAGTTGGTGTTAGGGTTAAATTTAGAGGCCGGAGGTCAGATGAAGGTCAGGGTTATGGCCAGGTTGAGGTCATAGTGAGGTCAAAGTATCCAACCCCCTCAGGGCAGAATTTAAGTGGTCACTATTTACCTCAGTGTCCAGTTAGAGAGATGTCATCTGACATGCTGCAGCATGCTAGAAGTAGCTACACTGTGTTCATGAAACATGAAGAATATTCAGCAGTGTATTTAAAATATATTGATTTTTTAACCTTTTTTATTCTGCTTTATAATCATAATTAAAAGTCTAACAAATATTATTATTATTAATGTTAATCCTTAATAATAGGTCTGCTGCTGTGTTTGCAGCAGTCTTACAATAATATTAGCAAAATTCTTGCTGGTTTCTAGCTTAAGAAATGACTTCTTTACCCCCTGATATGATTTATTTGAAATGCCAAGAGAAATATTATTGATGTTTCTATGGTATCTTGCGCCAGTTGTTGCTGATGTCACCATTGGCTTTCACCACCATGTCTGGTGCTCCCCTGTTCTCAGAGGCTGCGGCATGCTGGGAAACCTTACACCATCCAGAGAGGGGGACATGGGATGAGCTTGTGCACATGTGTCATGCTGGGGGGCACAGACAGTGCGTCATATCAGACAGCTTCCCTGCCATGTCCCCCCACCACAGGACAGCAGTGGCTCCCAAAACCAAAATTATACTTCCCAGAGATGAGGCAAAAACAGCTAAAGCTAGCGCAGTCAGCCTGAGCAACAGTCCAAAACACTGTTGGGCATGTGAGAATGGTTCAACACTGTGACAGTAAGTAGTGTTTATAGTGTTTCACTTGTGTCTCTGCCAGACAAATCCATTTAGTGCTTCCCTGAGTAGGGAAAGTTTGATGTTCAGTCATTTTCAGTGGAAGACAAGATATAAAATAAGACAACATAGGTTTACTGATATGATCAGAGTAACAATAGAAGGAAACTGATGTTTACTGAATTGTAAACTGGCTTGTAAAAGGTTAAGGAACTGCCTCAGGCAGCAGTATTCAAGGATGCAAAGAAACAGGATGAAAATATTCCACCAATTCATTATCTCCTTTTCATACCATCTCTCTATTGTATTAGGAAATCCAACCAGGGGCATTCTCAGGCTTTGGGAGGCTTAAGATCTCATAAAATGAACTGTCACCTGCTTAGTTATTGGGTGCTTACAAATAACCAAGATGCATAACTTGAGAAAGTACCAGTCCCCTAAACCCTTTCCAGCAGGAAGAAAATAAGCTCCTTTCAATGCATTATTAATATTTTGCCTAAACTCAGTCTGGACCGAACAGCGAACTGGATTAGCCAAAGGAATTTAATATAAAATTCATGCCTTCTCTCTTTTTCTCTCTCTCACAGATATATTCAGTCTGTTGTTAGTTAGAAAGCCACGGCATTCCTCCGTGCGCTGACAGACTCAACATATGACAGCAAGGGTGGGAGCAGAAAGTGTGTGGCCCCGCTGACTGCCATGTGTTGTCATTTAAAATTATATTTTCTGAAGTTAATGACTTACACAGGCTTATAAGTATAAATGGACAGGCTCTGGTGTTAATTTCATTGGCTGAGTGGGTCCCATAAAAAGGTCATTATGCCTGGTTTGTGTTTAACTCATGTTTAATTCCAGGCAGCGAGAGGAGGGAAGCTGTATTGATTAAATGACAGATTAACAACTAGTTGTTTAATAAATAGGCCCTGTGTATTGGACAAGAGAGGAACAAGGAGCTAAACAAAAAAGATGGCTTGAAATAAGCGTGTGAGCAGACAGTGTGGAAATGAAGGAGTGGAGAGGGACAAAATGGAGGCTGGGACACTTCAGGCTGATGAAAACCTCCCTCCCCCTGCACTGCTCTCTGACAAATTTATGTTAACAAGCAAATTAGCCACAGCGGGATGGCCGGGACCAATCAATAGCCACAATAAAAAAGTTGGTGCTGACCACGTAGTGTCTGCAATGTAAACTGCCCGGCCCTCGGTCCCCAAGGCCAGGCCAACAATAACCTACAACTGAGCGAGACACAAAAGGTATCGACACGGAGAGCGCTTCAATTTCCCCAGACGGCGGGGCCCTGTCACATCAAACTGGCTATTAGTCACAAATTCTGCCTGCCACCGATCCATCCCCCATTCTCTAGGGGGACCTTGTCAACTTGAAAGTTGTGCCGCTGGCAAAAGGACATCTGGTTCCACTGTAGTGTGTGTTGAATACAAGAGGCCAGGAGCTGCCTGCTTGATAAAGGAGAACAAACAGGGCCACTTTAGACTTGTCAAGCCTTGTTAGAAGGAGCAAATGACAAAAGAAGGCAAGATATTCACAACAAAAAGCTGTTTTTATGGCTCTTTGGTGAAAGGGCATGAGGTTCTGTGTAGTTATGACAATATTGAGCAACTGTAGCCAGAACAAAACTGACATGAAAATAAAAATGTTTATTTCATTTTGTAATAAACACAATATATCTGTGCAAACCAGGCCTAATGTTTTGGAAATGATTTTTTTTTTCATATTGCTTGAAAACCTAATGTCTTAATAATTTAAATATATTCTATATTACTTTGTGAATATGATATGTACATAAAAACTACTTTATCTCATTCCGGAAACATGCAAAGGGGAAGACCTTACATCAAATACCTAAATGTTTGCCTTTATTTTTCCTTGTATGTATTAATCAACCAATCACTGCACTGACAGTCCTTTTCGTGCCTACAGTCCTTAGCACACCGCATGCTTTACTTGTTACACGTCTGGCCCTCGTCAAAGTGTTCAATCCGACATGGCTGTCAGTGGCGTGCGTGTAGCCTTGTAAATTTCAATCAGCGTCTCACAGCGGGGTGCCAAGGTTCGACTTCATTTCCCTCCACACTGAACAGGTGGTAACAGACCGCTCATCACTCACCGCTGTCTGAGTGATCTGTCGCCCCCGCCATTACTGCTCTATTAATTGCCCCTGGTGTTCATGACGAGAGGCTCAGGCACCCTGGTTAATGTTTAATGTGGCAACGCCTCAAATCAATGCGTGTTTAAGAAAGACACGCCATGCTGACCAAGGCTGCCGGGTTCTGCCAATGGATAGCTGGAAGAAGGAAGTGTCTCATCACTCTCGCTGTGGAGAAGGTGGGATGTATCATTTGGTTAATTGACTCAGGCAGGGGAGTAAATCTGAAGCCTTTCTACGGCGCTAAACTATCATTAATGTTAATTGTAGGAGAAAGAGGGCAGATGGCTAGTCTGTGCTTGACCCCTGAAATCCCTTGAAGATTGTAAAGAGATATCCCAAAAACAAATAAAATGTGTTTATTTTAATGAGTGTTCTTCTCGCATTTATAGCTCCAATGCCATCATTTTTAATGTTGCAGAATAAGCAGAGAAAATAAACACCATAAACTCATAATGGAGGCTTATTTAATTAGATCCTATCATCCAACCGAACATGCACATGTTTTAAGGCGGGATATTTTAAAGGAGATTTATGATTCTGTTGCATTTGCCTCTTGATCGAGGTGGTATCATCTGGGAATGGATCTGGAATACAGATGAGATCGGGCCATGGCTCAAAAAAAAAAAAAAAAAGAAAAAGAAAAAGGGAGATCAATTTTAGAGGCAAGGGTTTGGCACATTTAATGAATTCATGCTCCTTCTCCCTCTCTCTATCTTTCTCTCACCCCTTCTCTGTAAGGATGAAAAAGATGAAAAGAAAAACCCTCACACAGTGACCGTGTGAGGGTGAGGGAGGTGCTCTGTGGGCAATCAATCACCAATCAGTCATTGAAAGTGCTTGTCCTGCTGCTGGAGGATGTTCTTCATTACTTACAGACTTTCAATGTGGTAACGGATGTGAGGGTGAAGGTGTATAAGTGTGTGTGTGTGTGTGTGTTGGAGTAATTATTCATGGCCTTCAGCTTTTACTTTTACCACTCCTGGTGAAACAAGTTTACACCCGTGATGTGGTTGTTAGTGTTCACAGGTAATCACAATCTTTATTTAAGCCCCTTTCATACACATATCATACACACACGCACACATATACACACACACATACATATCATCCTCATGAATGTGAAGTCCTCTGCGGACCCAGTGGGCTTTGGATGATCCCCGAGGTTGATATTAGCTCCCATGATAGGCATCAGAAAATAACCCAGCTTAGAATGTGTTTAGATTTGCCAACCTTAACTTCTTTAAAAGCTACAATAAGCAAACTGGACCTGCGGTTTTTAAGAATGATGCTAAAACATGTTTGTGATGTGATATTGCTCCTGAAACACGCCTGGAGTCATGTTAGATATTTTAAGGAGAGTACATGAATTAAAACCAGTGAAAGTGAATAATTTTGTGTTAGTTTGTTTTGATGAAAATGACAAATTCTGTTAATTATATTAAAAAAAAATCTTTGTAATCTAGCAGTTCTACAAACCCTAATTAGAAAAAGAAAGAAATAGACAATTGGTATTTCATACAAAGTAACAGCTGCTAGATGACAAATTCCCACTGCAACAATAGCAGAGGAGAGAAATATTCAGCCCTATCCCACCGCAGATATCCCACAACTTATTAGATGCGTTGCTGGAATACCCTATTAGGAATGAAGAAGGGAGGTAGAAGGGAAAGGGGGCTTTACTTTAAATTGAGGAAGTGCCAACGCACATTTATTGGCTCTAATGTGGTAGAGGCGACCCCCGTCACAATATCGGAGCTCCGTGGGCTGGTGCTGCCACAGTGAGGGAACATAATAACCTTTTTAAGGGTGCAGCGTGCTGCCGACTCACAGAATAAAGACTTCACAGTCAGCGCTGGCAAGAAAACGGAGGGCCTCGCCCCAGATGAACATAATCTTTTGTTATTATGCTGTTAATACGTTTTCGTTTCACGCACTGATCTCAAACAAACCCACCCCCAGCACCCCACAACCATCGCCTGGAAGAAAGGATTTATTTCTATGTTCATCTAACCTTGTGAGCAGACAAGGAAAATCTCAGTATATTAGGAAAACAGCATTATTTTTTTTTCTACATACAGTAATTAAAAATGTACATGCTAAATCTAATTCTTAACTGTGTTATTTGTAGGTATTACAGGTTACAAATAAATACGTTTATGTGTCTTGCTGGGAAGAGAAAAAAAACCGTCAGACACTTTCCAATCTACTAGATCAGCCACAATCCGAAATCACTGTCATCTCCCACAATCCCTCTCTCCCAGGGTGCTGACACCAAGTGGTTTGTGGTTTTGTGTCGCTGTTCTGTGTGGCAGCCAATCGACCAGGTCATTGATTAACAGATTGGAATTATTAACTGGGGGATCATCCATCCCACATCGCCCATGTCATTTCCATTACTGCATTTCCATTACGCCTCATTTCAGAGACAAGGCACGGAAAAGGAGATGGGCCGGGCAGAAAACCTCCTCCTCATTAGCATTCTAATTAAGAGGCCATCAGATGATGATCAATCAAAGCAATCAGCAGGCAGACAAGCAGCAGCATGCAGATGGAGAAGAGGTGCGTCTCTGAGCACAAACATCCAAACACAGACACATATACACAGTCAAATACACAAATAAATTGTTATTATTTATCTTTTCCACATGATTTGGAAGAAAAGAAAACATCTGGTGCATTGTGACTTTGTTATTCTGTCAATTTGATATACTGCATGCACAGTATTGTGTGTATATCACAGAACTGAATTAAATCCAGAAAATATCATAAGTTATGGAAAGACACTACAGTAAAATATGGAAATGCCCTTGCAAAAAAACAATATGAATCAAAAAAAAGAGAGAGAGACAGTGATACATTTGAAAATAGTGTGCTTTTGTGAAAGTTATTTTAACAACAGGTTCTATATTAATCTGACCATTTTGCCATGGAAACACAGCCAAAGAGAAATATGTCTAATAGCTGCACCAGATGAACAAAATAATCTGTTTAACAGTATCATTTTGGTATTTAAAGCACAAGTTAAAATGCTTGAAGTTTTGCTGTCATTCAACCACAGAAACCTGTTGTATAATTCTAAAACTCCCCCAACACTAGTTTTGAATTTCTGCAAAAAGAAATTCTACTTTTTGCAGAGAAGTACCTTTCGCTCAACAGCAGCAGTGTGATGGACCACCACCTCCACACAAGCAGCAGCAGTTATAAATAAACATGGACTCTGTTTGGCAATATGTCAGCGCTGTAGTGTTTTATGAAGCAGTGTTTTATACCGCCATTCACATTAACTCCATAAAGCCGCATGGCCACTGCTCGCGACCCAGTGTCGGGCCACTGCTGCTGCACAATTATGCAGAAACCTATTCTCTTTGATTTAGGAACTATCAGCAGGCCAAGCTGCTGGGCTGAGAGTCGAGGTGGGGAAAGGAGGCGTCATTGATTGAATTTTATGTCGTTGTTGTCGGAGATCTTAACATGCCAGAATTTATAACCCGGAGAATAATAATGTCATATAAAAACTGACAGAGCCAAATAGGGCCCCCTCTCCTTCAGCCCACCACCACTGGTGCTGCCCTGTCACAGCCATTTTCCATTTCAAATGTATTCCCTCTGTCTTTTTTTTTTCAGAAAATGGAACATTTGTGTTTGACAAGAGGGATAAAAATCAATATGAATTCATAAACTATACATGTACACCTCATTATTTTGTGACAAATTTATATGTCTGTCTTCTTGATATGAGAAACCAGACATATAAATTATATCTATATATATTTTGACGGATGATTGAATATAGAGGACCCAACATAAAACAGTCCCTTGGTAAATCAGCTGTTAATTATGTACAGATTTATGGTGACACTTTACTTTAAGCCCCTATTTAGCATTTATAAGCAGTATATAAATGTTTAATAAATTGTTTGAGTTATAAACAGATATATGGACACTTATAAGGGTTGTTTAGTGTTTGTCAACAATTTTAACTTCTCATATGAAGACATCTTATATTATTTCAACTGCTTTTTACTACATTGTCATATCTGTTTACAACTCCATTATAGTTTATAGTTATAAACCATTATTGCCTAATTATATAATACTAAATAGGGGGACGTTTGCACATGATGATTTCTGCTTCCAAAGGACTTACAACACTATATAATAGTCCCTTTATTTATTTATATATTATTTATTTAGAAAAAGTACAAGAGTTTGAGCCCACATTGACTTTGACTCAACTACGCAGTTATCCGTAAGTAAAGCCAGTGAAATGATACACATAAAATCCATGTTTATTCAGAAAGCTGTAGAAGGAACACAGAGCTTGTCGACATAAGTACAGCATTTTGTCCCAAATCTCTACAATGGAGATGACAAGTGCTAAGTTAGAATGACTCATGGAGACACAATAGCTATGACTTACTGCAGTGCTGCAACTATGCAATCAGCCAACACCCTCTTACAAAACCTGAAATTGTTACTTCTGTTGTAAAACTGAAAAGAAGCCCAGTTTCTCATGTAACTGGCCTGCTTATCTAATCTGAGAGGCTTTACCAGGCTTGAATGGGCTCTGGCATCAGAGGGATGAGTGCGACCAGGTGACTAGCCTCCTCCCACTCTCTGCTGCTGCAGGTATCACTCAGAAACCTCTACACCAAACACACAGCCCTGTCCAGACATCATGTTAGTGCAGTGTAATTACAATCCCCATCTCTTAAAAAAAAAAAAATGACACGACGTTGACTGAGCCAAATTATTGAATTTTCATCGTCTGCCTTAGGCCATGTCAGGACTGTTCAATTCTAGCCTGAGGAGGACACGCCATTAAAGGAGATGAGTCAAGAAAGTGTCTCCTTCTGATTGCCCCAAGAAGCCATTACCACCCAACAGCAGCAGGACAGCACTGGTGGAGAGTGGACACATGCCCCAACTTACACACACACACACACACACACACACAGGCATGTATTCACAAATGCATGCACACATACACCACTGCAAATCCACATATCCCCATCCACCCCCTACCCTCCTTGCAGAAAGCAGGCGCAATTTACATGAGTTGAAGGGAAGTGACAGGTAGCAATCAGCCTGGGGAATAGGGTTAGAGGCTGACGCCTGGTTGCGTATTACCGCCTGCCAACCAAAGCCTACAGATTGCTTATACCAGGCCACGACCTCCGACCCTGCCACATATCAACCAATTGCCCTTTAGTATAATTATGTGGAATAATCTTTTAGAGTTTGATTCGAAGGAGATAGGCAGGGAGGGCCACTTCTAATTTATTTTTTTAGTGGGGGGGGGGGGGGGGGGGGGGGGGGCTTGTTAACCACTTTTTTGGTGCAGGGCCCGTCTGGCATCTATAAGTGAAATACCCTTAGTACTGGAGGTCAGATTTATCTATTTGCCTGTGTGTCTGTCAGTTGGTCTACACCGTATTGGCTGTAGGTGAAGACAGTCTGAAATATTATTATCCTGTGATGATGTTTTATTGATAGTATCATTGGAAGTGGCCCTCTTGGATATGGCAAGATATCATTGCATTGTTTAGATCTCATTAAAATTTAATGTAGTGCAATAGCAGCCATGCTGTGCTGCTAACAACCTAGCCAAGAGAAGACACTTTTTTTTACTTTCTATTATTTAATATTTCCAAGACACACCTCATGCTGTTCCCTACATTATCACTGGATTGCAGTACAGTTATGTTTTGAAAATGTGCTGCAAGTCCTGAAGGTTTAGAGGGAAGAACTATTGAATCCAAGATTGTCAGATGATTAATCGTTACTTAGTGTCAACAACAATTTTGATGGTCTGTTCATCATTTTAGAAAAACTTCAAACATTTCAGTTTTTTTTTGCTTTTCTCAGATTTATACAATTAAAATTAAAGACAAAACTGGTCATGTCCATTTCATTAATATAACCCAAAATCACATATTTGCCACAAAATTCCTCTTCCAGGTCGGCAACACAGGGTTAGGGTTAGACCAAAAATACCAATATGAAAATTTTAGGTAAGTGCAAAATGTATGAAAAAAGTGATTGATTGGTAATTAAAATAATCATTCGTCTTAGCCCTACCTAAATCATTGAGTCACTTTTTTAAAATAAATGCTAAAGGCATGTAATGCTCTATGTATTAAAATGCATTGGCAAAAACAGATCTAAGTCTTCATGATAAACTTAAAAAATGGAATTTTAACAACAAAATTGACTTGTCACTATCAATATCTAGAACAGATAAACACAAATACACTTAAATAATGTTGAATGTCATTTTAGACTTTTAAACTGTTATCTTATTTTCTTCCTTCATAACAAACAACGGTTTACTTCTTAAAATGACATTAGTGTGTTTTCTCTTCTGGTGTCTGATCTTAACCTTGGCACGTTTAAAAAAATCATGAACTTAACCCTTAAGAGTTTGGCATCCATCTCAACACCACACACAGTCACATTAGTAGCTGGGTCTGACCTTAATCATATAGTCCCATCAGAAACCTGCTGACCTTAACCTCCCAGGAGAACTCTTCTCATTCACACACTCACTGGGACCTCCGGCTGCCCATTTAGTGCTTTAATGGTGGGAGGCACCCGTTCAGCCACCCATTTCATTGTGTCCCCCCCACCCCCACACACAGACACACACATAGTGCGCACAGACAGTATGCACACCTAAGGGACACACGTGTACACACACACGCGTATCAAAGGTTTACATCCACACAAACAGCACCAGCCTTTTCTCCACAGGGGGTTAACATCAACATATGTCCCTGTCACACACATAAAGGTGAAGGTTGTAGGCTTGCAAGTCCACACATGATGCATTGTGGAAGAAAAAAAATCTGAGGAAAGTCTTGATTTTTCTTTTAACTTTTCAAACTTATTTTTTTAAGTTGTCAGGGTTGTATAACCAAGACTTTTGACAGACATTCTCGGCTTTATTGGAGGTGTGTGACACAGCTCCCATCCACTCTGCAGTTTGAGCAGTCTGTAAAGGGCAAAAAAGAAATCAATTCCACCCTGACAAATGTAAATAAGGTCTTATCGGGGCAGCAGCGACGCATCGACAGCATCAAGCGAGCAAATGTTCCACTCGCTTGCCTGTCATTTAACTACATCAGTGGATCACTCCTCCATATTTTGCCCCGAGGATAACCAATTCTCCATCACATCTGCGTACATATGAGCTCTGGCTCACATGTGTGGGTATGTGTGTGAATGTATAATAACGTGCATGTGTGTGTGGTTTTCATGTTTGCTTGTGGACAGCACCACTTTACATTTATTGAAATGAGCAGCTCTCCCTGGGGCGCCTGTGCAGAGCTGAGGCCTGCAGCCATGCTAGCATCTATCGACTCCCCAGGATTAAGGCTTGGCTGAGGCAGCCTCTCCCCTGTGGCCCCAGCGAGGTGACCCGCACCAAGACAAAGTTCAAGAGGGGAGAACAGGGTGAGCTCTCCCGGGCACAGATTAGGGGCCCAGCCTCTCCCAGTGGAGACATGAAAGTGTGAAACAATATGGTGTGTCTTTGTACGTGCACGAGAACACACACAAACAGTCACATCAAACAGACTCAGGTCTGTTCGAGTAAAACTTCAATTTTGAAAACATGTCATTTGTGACAGGTAGATACATTTTTCACCATACACAAATGCCTCAAACTAGATTATTGTACTGGACTTATATTGGAATAAGAGAAATTAAATTTATCATAAAAGCTAAATAACACCTCTCAGAAAGTCCCAGACTTTGAAATCACCTCTAGAATAAAGATGAAATATTTTGAGCAAAGTCAGAATATTATGAGATCTTATGACATTTAAAATCACAGTGTTATAAAGTTTTTTCTCAAAAGCACAACTTCAATCTAACAGCTCTTCTGCCTAACCATGTATTCTACACAGTACATGGACTAGACAGCAAGCTAAACACTCTTCCAATAAAAACAACTGAGACAGGAGCCAATGTTCAAGTATTTTACTGGAAGCCTTTTTTGTGAAACTGTAAACATATACACACATAGAGATAGAAATTAATGAATGAATGTATGACAATGAAATTACACAAATGAATTACACATTAGCATAAATCTACACTAGTTGACTACATTATGTTATATAATATCCATATAAGACAATTCACCAAGGTAAGAAAAAATGAATTAAGAGTGATTGCAAAATGCAGTTAGCATACTGGGTACTAGCTAACATGTGCCTTGCTAACATGAACCATGAGGCGAGTAAGTGAACATAAAGATATTCATCAAAAATAATAAACAGAATTAACTCTGAACCATCTCATTTTAGTCATACTCACAGATTGTGCCAAATCAAGGGCAAAATCAAAAATGATAGATGTGGATCTAACTATTCATCTCTCCACTGCTTTGTCTCAAGTCAAAATAGAGGATCTGATAAATACCTTCTTCAGTATTCACCACTAGTTGCACTAGACACACTTATTTATTTACTAGGGCCAGAATACTAACCCACCTGGCATCTATAAGTTGTCCTTCCCATCTTCGCCAGGAAAGGTCCTGGTAATCAGCCCGACAGGCCGGTCGTTCCTTTTTACTAAAGTGTCTTTAAGAAGAATGACATCCCCTTCTTGTACGTTAGGTCTCTTGGTTGTCCATTTGTGACATCCTTGAAGCCCACTGACAAACTCCATCTTCCAGCAACAGTCTGTTGAAGGGGTGAGTGGAGTCTCTCAGAATGCTGGTCTATGAGGTAGCTCTTGATTTGCGTGTTGTTGGACTAAATTGGTCCCACAATCCGACCTCAACTGCTTCACAGGGCCTCTGATGGCAAAGAAACATCTGAGTAAATTAATGAAGCAGGATGTGTCCATAGATTTGATAACCTCAATGTCGATCGCTCATATGTTCATGCCAGTGAAAATGACTGCCCTTCCTTTAGCGTTGGCTTGACATCCTGAGTTCTTCATGATGTGACTGACCAGTCCTGTACATGTAAAAGGAGGATCTGTGCATAGTCAGTCAGCAGGTAAGTCAGCCATGATCTGCTGTTCTTGTTTGCCTCACAACTTGAAAGAGATGACACAGTTGCAGATGGTGCTACTGATTGATCTCTTTGCCCCCAATGATGCAGAATCCAGTTGCCCTTATGGCTCCTCCAGTAAAATGTCTGCCCTGATGATACTGGAAGTGTCTGACCAGCAGCAACACAGAGTGACACAATGTCTGCCAGGAATGAGTATGGGGTGTGATTCATCTAAAGTGAGCTAGGCTCTTGTTAGCCAACCTCCAACTCTGAGAAGATGATCTGAGCCGATGAAGCAAGAGAGACATTTGATTTCATCTGCATACACTTTTATCTAGACAGCACTGATGATTGTGGCTTTGGCCTAGTTGAGTTCTTCTTCATAGAGATGCTTGTTGCACTTATGTCAACCTGGATGAAGGGCTTCTTAATGTGTTCCAGCCGGGCAACAGCCTTCAAGAGAGGACTCCAAGAGGAGAATCATTCAAAGTGTGCACCTCCAAGTTTGCTGTGTAGCAGACTGGTGACACAAGCAGTAACTCTGACTCTGGGTTAACAAGAATGAAAGTCTCCTCACATAGTTGACTCTGTCTTACATCAGTGACAAAGGTAAGCCCTGCTAGCAATGAAGAGAAGGCCAGCTGGTCAGGCTGATAGTGACCTGGTTGCATGATTAGCTGGGTTTTGGTCAGTGGGCACATAATTCCACTGACTTGCTTGTGTGGGCCACTTGATGTGCTGTAGGTGACTGTGGACATAAACATAAAACTGCCTTGACTCTCAATGCTTGCCTTGCCAATATTGTGACCAACTTTTTCTGGAGCAGCTCTGCCATCTCCATGGCCAGTACAGCAGTGCATAGCTCAAGTGTGATTGAAGATCAGCTTGCCAAGGCCATCTTGACCTGGCTTGCCCGGAGATGTGTAAGGTGCTCACCTGTGCACCTCTCTTTGACATAGATGCTGCTTTCCCCAAGGTCTGAAGAAACTGGTCCAATGACTCACCAGGATTCTGATCTTGAAAGTGTTCACAGTAGGAATTTCCTTTCTCTCAGCTTGTTCTCTGCCATGTCCCTCTGCTGAAGTGGTGAACTCTTTTGCCATCCAAGGAGGTGGACCACCTTTGAGGAAACTCTTCCTCTTATCCAAAGTCTTCATTCTGAAACCCCTACATTTTCTTAGGGAGACGGTTTGTTATGATTCACTGTCTGTCTGGATCCATTGGAGGCTTGTTACTGTCTAGAGAGTTGGAGGCTTCAGCCTCAGTCTTATTGGCAGAAATGGGAATCCTGAACTTCTACTGCTCTGCTAGAGGCCTTTCAGCTTTAGGGGGTGTTTTGCTGTAGCCTTGGAGGGCAACACTGGAATCTGTTTTCATTTCTGCATGACAGTTCACCAGGTCAAGAAAGAATGAGAAGTATGGGTAATGAACAAGATGCTCTTTCTTGTATCTAGTCCTTGAGTAACCTATGTTTCTTGGAGGCTATGTGGGAGCTTATCCACAGTTGAGTTTATTACTCTGGCAAAATTGAGGAAGCTGAGACCCAGGATGGTCTTGAAAATGCCAGGATGTGTGAAAAGAGGTAGGTTGCAGCATGCACTGGCTGGCATATAAGGTGTCTGTATACTGTGGCCGTGAAATACATATGGTCTTCCCTTTGTCTTCACCTTTAACAACTTGCTGGGGATTGAAGTGTGCATTAATGTATTCATCGGTGCGTTGTCTTGACACAGCTGGTAATAAAGGCACTTTTGCCATTTTCATTATCTGCAGCAGCTTCTAGCACCTTTGCTACAGTTACTGCAGCTTCGTTCTCCTCTATGAGAACAATCAACACTGCATCAATATGTGTTCATTCAACTTACAGTGTGGCATCAACACATGCTCGTTCTGCCTCAGTGTGTGCTCTTTCAACCTCAATGTCTATTTGATGTTTGGCATATTCAGCTCTTGCGTGTGCAGCTTCTGCCTTCGCCCGTGCTTCAGCTGCAGCCTGGCTTGCATGTGACCTAAAAGAACGATGTGAGGATGCTGCTTGGCTTGCATGTGACTTGAAAGCTTGGATTTCACTTACAAGAGTGATGTGAGGACGCTGACTTTGCTGATGAAACTCCACTCTCTGACATGACCTCCAGATTGGACACTTCATTAGAATCTGGAGCGTTTGATGTCTTAGCTCTTAGTGGAGATATAGAGTGTATCCAATCCACTGTGATACTCTTGACATATGGTGAATCTTTTTACTCTTCTGCCCTCGCCATGTGTTACATACAGTACACGGCCTAGACAGCAAGCTAAACATGCTTCCAACAAAAACAACCAAGACAGCAACTATGGTTCAAGTGTTTTAGTGGAAGCCTTTTTTGTGAAACTGTAAACAGATACACAAATAAAACGATAGAAATCAATGTATGACAAGGGAGTTACACAAATGAATTACACATGAGCATAAGTATACATTAGTTGACTACATTATGCAATATAATGTTCATATAAGACAATCCACTAAGGTAAGAATGTATTTGAAAACTGAGGAGTGACTGCAAAATGTAGTTAGCTTTGACTGGGCACTAGCTAACATGTGCATTGCTAGCATAAACCATGAGGTAGATAAGTCATATGTAAATAAAGACATCTATCAAAATAATCAATACAATTAACACAGAACTATCGAATTGTAGCTATACTCACAGATTGTGCCAAATGAAGAGTAAAATAAAAAAGGATGGATGTGGATGTAAGTATTTATCTCTGCATTTCTATATCTTCAGTCAAAATGGAAGTTCCAGAGGTTTAAATAACCTGTCCAGTGTTCACCACTAGGTGTCAATAGACACACTAATTTATTTACATTTTACAGGGGCAAAAATAATAACATTACGCATTTTTTGCAATTTCTGTAAAATTTCAACTTTATTCTCAAATTTCAGGCCCTGATAATTATTTGACTCTATTTTGGCATTTCATAAATTGACCCTTAATACCCAAAGTACAGAGAAGTTTTTAAATTAATACATTTGCTTTTCTTAATACTCAGTGAGAGATCCTTCCCACGACAACCCTATGAAGCACAAGAAGAGGTGTGATTTATGATTTTCCTGGCAGTGTCGGTGCATTTGCAATAAATAGCAAAAAGAACTGAAGATAGCATGAATAGCCACAATGGTTGAATAGAGAGAAAAAACCCAGACTACGAAATACAAAGAAATAAATAACACAGGACTGGCCACATGGTTTGTTTGCCAAGTGATCCCTGGGCAGTGCAGTACAGAAACAACACAGCATTGACTGCTGAGTACCAAATATATCACCAAATAAAACAATAAAAACACAAAAGAAGCTTGTGGTTTACCACTTTAATACACATATATGTGAGTTGAGCAGTCAAAATAAAATATCTATTTGGATCTTATCTCACAAAGAAAACTATGTGTAATCACTGCTTTGAAGCACTGTTTCAAATGCTCCTTAAGTAAGACATTTCTCGAAAATCAGCCACATTTGTTTAAGTTGGTTCTTTCAAAGTAGCGTTCACTGATCCCTACCTAAGGCCACTAATTGCATGGAGAGATGCAAAAATCTGTGTTCAAACAAGGCCATCTATTACACTGAGGCAGACAGGGATATAGCTGTCTGTTTTTAGATGTTAAAGTCGTAATTAAGGTTTCAGAGATTTTAATTGGTTCTTTTGTTTCATATAAGCCCCTTGCCTTTGAAGCTACAATTAACAGTGGAATGCTTTTTTATTCATTTCAAGAATTTCCCACCAGAAACACAGCAGCCACATTGAAACATACAATTTTGATTTTTTGTGTGAGGCAGCAATAATCACATTTGCACTTCACCAAATGAAATATCACCATTTCTGTTAAAAGGCAAGGGGTTACATACGGGAATTGGCTAATCCGAGAAGGGAAGGGGGGCAGACAAGGTACAAAGAATGAACTCGTTAAGTTGTGAAGTGGCTATCTTGCCTCTAAGTGGTATCATCATCATCTTCATCATCATCACCACACAAACCCCTCTCTTCTTCAGGAGTGGAGAGGGAAAATAATTGGATTCTTTCCCACAAATAACGCCTTCACCCCTGAGCTTAATTAACTAGACAGACTACAGGGCCAGGGTCCATTCTCCTCCACTCGCGCCGAGCTCTTGGAGAGAAAGGAAAGCCCAGCTTTTATTGCCCACTGGCCTTTATTACCATGGCTGAACGATAATATAGGTTATTAGGGCAAGTTGTTGTAAGGAATGGTCTTTTTTTCACTAGCCCCCACTATATTGATGTACAATAGTGATACTGGTTACTTGAAAATGTCAAGAATAAAAAAAATCTATCAACCTATCAATCTACCTACCTTTCTCAAGAATATTTTTATGCATTACATCAAACAAACCTGTTCTACCTAATCTATCTGGTCAAACACCTTTTTTTTACTCAAAGCAGGAATTAATTAACAAGTTTTTATAGTGTATTTTATATAGTAATAACTTGCATATATGTTATCCAGACTATTTTTCAATGCAAAGCACAAGTAGAATATAACATTCTATGATAATAACCATACTCAAACACAATACTGTGTAGTATATGGGTTTCTCACAATCCTTTGAGGTGTCATTTGTCTTGTGGGGGGAAAACATGAATGACAGTAGTCAATATACTAACAAATACAGGCTTTGACAAGCACTACAACAAACAGAGGAAGACTCAACAATCCATCACAGGTCAGCTGATGCTCCGACACTATTGGTCAATGCATTAACAGTAAAAAAAAAAAAAAAAAAAAAAACACCAAGTAAGACCAATTTAAGGGGATAGTGCAGTGTGGTCTGTGGATTTAAGGGGTTTACTTTATTACCGTGGGTGTTGTTTTATGGCAAAGTGCAGAGTGTATGCACTACACCCACAAGGCTCTCCTGGATGCCACCATTCATATTATAACTCTTCCTAAGGTCCTTAGGGCCACTTTGTATGGAGGAGTTGCCATTTTGCTGTCACAGGTCCCCCCACACTTCCCTTCGTCTCTAAAGCTCCATGTTTGTTGTTCCATTCTCCTCTATATCTCCCAGAGGAGCTCCCTCATTTTAATATAAATAGAACGCTTCATCATGCAGTGGCACAAACTTCCCCATGTTGCATTGCTCTGGTGGCATTAGCAGCAGCAGCCGAGGTAGGAGGACAAGCTGAGGGGATGGAGCACTGGTACAACACAGACAAAAAGCAAACATGTTTTTGTTATTGTTTCAAATGGCTGGTCTAGGTTGTTTTGTCTGGGAGGCAAAATAGGGAAAAGTAGCAAAAAAGGAATAAGATGATGAATAGCAACAAGAAGAGTATGCTGACAGCCAAAGATAGGGTTTAATTCTCAGTGACTTGATACAGAGTACAAATTGGGCTCCTCTTAAACATAAGATAGAGCAGCAATCAATTCTCTCTTGTCAGTATGCCAGTGGGCCTGCACAGACATGAGGGATTTAATAGCTGACTGATGGGCAAACTGCAAGTCTATTGAGAATTTTTCCTTTTTTATGTGTCAGATAAGAAAGGCGCAGAGATCTAAGAGAAAGCACTTCTTAGCCAAACTGGACCATGCCCGCCTTGCTCTAATCAGATGTGCACAGCTGTATCCCAAATGCCAGAGGGATCATTTGACGAGAGATATTTGCAGCCCCTCTCGGCTCGGGATTTCTGCTCTCTCCTCTGTAGTGGTAAAGAGGCCTGAAAAGGCCAGCGGGGCTAGGACACAGCCCGGGGCACTAACTGCCAATAGCTTCGCCCCTGAAAAGCTCTGACTTGTGCCTTGTGATCGGTGGACACCTAAAGCCACCACCATTGACTAATTGTGCTTCATCTGGGTGCAGGATCCATCTTGGCTAACAAGAAAGCACTAGAGGTCTTCATTTAGCTATCAAGCCTGCTCTCCCCTGGGAGGGTTCTGAGTGCAGCTGCTGTCCTCGCTCCTCTCCCAATCAACACATCAAACGCCAACCCCAATTCATTTTCCTCCCTCCCTCGCCTTCCTTTCCCCTCCGCCTCACTCCCCTCCCTTGCTCCATCTCGCTGCAAAAGAGGCAAAAAGGAGGAAAGTTCCAGGATGGTGGAACCAAAGAGCAAAGAGAGACACAGCGGTGAATACTGAGCGGCAGCTTTAGCTCGGCCCTGCGAGCACTCTGGATTTAGCAGGATATTTATTCTTTTATATCCAGACAAAAGAGATTGCACATGCCCTCCTGTGCTCACCAGAGTCACTCTGGTAAATCAGCAAGAAGTAGCCCGAATATAATCAGACTCCATTATGAACATTCTTACAAAACCGTGCCAATAATCTGACATAAACCATGTGGCAAATGCAGGCCTAACCTATGTATGTGGTCAACATCTGAGTGGTAATAGTATTTGTTTACTATTTTTTGTTTATCTATTCCTTTAAAACGCAGCGACTGTTAATACAAGTTGTTCTTACAGTCACAATTGTTATATGAAATTTGTGATTTTGCAATCATTTCCTCAAAAAGAAACTAGTTGGTGGATGACAGTGGTAAGTTTCATCTTCATTCTCCTCTTCTTCTTCTTGACCTTTTTTTTATTACATGCCAGAATCCAATAACGTGCATGTAACCCAACAGTTCCCTGTCTTCTCTCAGCTGCGGCTCATGTGTTTATTAAAAGCCTGGTTTGCTTTGATTAGATTCTTAATTACAGAAAATTACCATAGAGCCACAAAAAAGTATAGCTGTGTCCTCCAGGAAATAAGATATTGAGAGAATTAATTCCTCTAATGTGATCATATTAGAGAGACCGTACACATTGGCTGTGTACAATTTCAAACACAGCCCAAACTGTATGCATCATCAGAAGTGGTTCTGTGAAACAGGAGCATTAATATTAATCATAATTGGATATGATGTCACTTCCCATACTTCAAAGGGTGCCACCTGACACTGCAAAGAGAATGACAGTGATATTACACATATGTCACAGTCTTTTTAGAGATAATCCTATTTTAATTTGTCAGGTGATAAGCTTATTACGCAGTGGTTATCTTTTTATTTATATTTATATTGTTGTACAGCTACTTACTGTGTTTCAACCTGTTTCTTCTGGGTGAGTTGTGTGTTCCCCAAAGAAAGAAAAAGACATTTAAAAAAAATATTTTTATCTCTAATGAAGTTATCTAAGAATATCAGAATGAAAAAAATACCAAAATTGTCCCTTATATTCATTATTTTGGTAGTTTGACATTGATTTTGGCTAACAAGCAGATGTCATCACTGATCTGCAACAGTTGTTTTTTTTACTATAGTTTTCTCTTTTCAGTATGATCTTAATGTTCTACCCAGGTGAGGAAAAAAATATTAGGCTAAAATATTATACCTATGGTTGAGAGGCTATGTTGACCCGCCATTAACTTATTTAATGACTAATTTAATATTACTTTAATACTTTTTTTATTTAACAGAGGCAGATTTGATTCTTTTGTACTGTGAAAACTTAGTGTTTACATGGTTGAACAAATAAAGGCATGGCAGACAAGCTAAATTCTAGACTTTGATTGGTGTAATCACTTGCTAAAAAGATTACATATATGTAGAATGACAGCAGTCTAGTGTTTCAATGTTTTATAACTGTATGCGTGACAGCATGTGCCGTGTAATCATCAAAGGTCTATCAATGTCACAAAGACAAATCCCTGTTCCTTTACTGCACTGACAACCCAAGTGATTCAGAAGCTGATTATCGTCTACACAGCCATGAAAACACACCAAGATATGATGCACATGCAATCTGACACAAATAATAAAGAGGTTGTTTATTAGAATAGGATGTTACAAAATGTCACATTATTGAATATAAATTGGTTGATTAAGTTAAAAGACAATAATAGTTTGATCTAATGCCATCCTCTAATAATCAATGGCAAGTAAGTATTATCTGTTCATTGCTGATTTTATTTGCCTGATTGATTTTATTTGACTCATTTGAGCCCTGAAAAAAGTCAAGTGGTTCAATGGCAATGCACTTTGCAACTTTGTTTGTGGTATGAATAAAGTTTATTATTAGTAGTAGTAGTAATATTACTACTGCTACTACTAGTAGTAGTATATTAATCCATTTCAATGATATGAATGAAAATAAACACTAGTGTGTTGTCATGTGTGAGAGTCCTAAGTTGCAAAACAAAAATGAGATTTTCACATAATTAAAACACAGTAAATGAGATAATGAAGCTCTTTTAGGCAACTGGGTGTCAAGTCATATTTGTGGCAATCAATAGGCTGGTTAAGAAAAAAAAGTCAATAAACATATGCGTAAATTGATTCCATCTGCTTATTATCATATAAAACAGCCTGGTAAATATGCAAGTAATTACTGGTGACACTCCAATATCCGATAACCTGCAATGTGATGCTCATGGCTCACGATTCAATACATTATTATTTCTGTATCAATAAAAGATGTGAAATGGGAAATTAATTTTAGTGAAGACAAAAGGCATTTCTTTTGTTTCCTGTTTGAGGGTTTTTACACCTTGGGCCTTGTCACTTCTCGTTTTAAAATATTTTCTCTCTATTTTTTGGACTCTGCATTCTCCAAAAAGATTATTCAGTAAGGAAAAACAGATTGTGACTGCAACACTTTTTCTACAAAGTTATTCTTTTTTTTCTGTGGATCATTTCTCTAAATAACACATTAATGATCCTATAAATTGTATGTGTGGGTCTGTGTGTATGTTCCTTTACACAATTTTTCCACCCATTCATTCCACTTGATACTTTAAAAAAAAAAAAAACATCTGAAGACTTTATGTGTCACTATATCCACATCACTGCCCTCCTTGGCATGTGCATCCACAAGCATCCACGCCATCTAGTTCAGCATCTCGAAGATGCCAACTGCGCAACATGCCATCCTGCCATCTTTTCCAACCCTAATTCACCAAGCCACGCAGATTTTCTCGCCTAATCCCCCCTTTGCTCGCACTCCTATCCCGCTGGAGTTCGGTAATATGATCTGGAGAGATGACTGAATTCCCGTTCCGTCCAATATCACCAGGTCGCTAGTCTCCTGCCTCGCTGGCTCTAACAAGATGAGCTGTTTTCCATTTGGGCCCTTAATGCCACTCTGGGCTTCATTTTGCAGATCCCTGATGTGCCACAGTGAAATCATAGCCCTGGACTCAAACCTGCTTGTTGATCTTGAGATTACTGGCCGACAACAGGTTTCCCCTCTAAGCCCTGTCCGCCCTCGATGGGGAAACCCAGGCGTTGGATGATATTGAGATGTCTTCCTCTGTCTCTGCCTCTCTCTTTCCTTCTCTTGCTCTCTAACCACGGTCGTCCACAAGTGCTCACAGCTGCTGGCGCCACCGTGCCGCTAAGCAGGTTTTAAGACGGGTCCCAGTCGAGCCTTCGCTCGCCCAACCAGGAAGCAGAGCCCTGGATCCAGACCTTTTTAAGTGATCATCCTTGTATCATAACAGATTAAGGGCTGCTGCTGCTCTGGATTAGACCTAATCTAACCTTTATCCGCTCCCATCTTCACCTGAAACTTACAGCGACCAGGAAGTCAATCGCCAGGCCCCCGTGATATACAGTGACACTGATCTTCCTTTTCGCGCTTTAATTATCAGGATTAAGAAAAACACTTTTGAGTAATTATTTTCACATCGGATAAACATTAGGCTTGCACGGATTTAGCTGAGCTTTCACTCAACAAGGAGCGGAGATCTGAGCGGGCTTACAAGCTCCAGACAGGCAGATGGAGATCCTTTCTAATCAGGAATAACCAACAAACAGGCAATGGAAGAAAAGACAAAGAACAAAGAAATGTCCTTTTTTCATTTAAAACAGCTGAGGACAAAGTGTACACATAATGCCTTGTCATAAGTATATTTACATTTCAGATAAGGGAGATGAAATTTACAGTAATAGTATGTTGTGTCTTTTCTGTAGCAGGAGATTTTTATACTACTTTGAATGTTCATCTTTTTTTCCTCCTTGAATTACTGGAGTTATGTTTTTTTTTTTTTTTAGCGCTGCTTCCAAATGGATTTGCCAGACAAGTCGCACATTTGGAGATTCTTCTGAGAGGAGAGAAAAAAAGGGTGAAACCATGGGAAAAAAGATGACCTTCAGAGCTTGTTTGATATCATATATTATTTCAATCATACACAATTACAAACTGAAATCACATCACACCACCAAACTGAGGCCCAGATAACCTTTTAAAAGGGACAATTCCCTGAGAGGGGTGACCTCTGACCCCAGGTCTGCCAGCAATCTTCCGCAGGATGACTTGGCCATGGTTGCAGAGGTTATATGCACCAACACATACACATGGACACACACTCTTTTTCTAACCTTTTCCTGAGTGTTTTCATCTTTCACAGTCTCTTTCTTTCTCGCCATCTTACAAAAGTCAATGCATAAGGCTATAAATTGCGTGGATGTATTTATGCATAAGGTTCGTCAAACTTGACAGTAAACACAAAAAACATGCCACTTTGTTGTCTATTTGAGTCTACAGCTTTACACATACACAAAATGTATAGTATACAGTCCATGTGCAGCTGTCGGTTTCCTGAAAGTACAATTAATATTCAATTATCATTTTTTTTCATAAAGAATGTAATTTACAACCAAAACATTTAAAAATATACTCTAAACATGCAATGACCCTTCAGATTGTGAAATTAATACAGTGAAGTTGTATTTTTTTATTTATTAAGCAATGACTATGAGGTTAAAGTGCTGACTTTCAGCTTAGAGTTGTTTACATCCACATCCAATGAAAAATATGATAGCATAATCGCAGCAAGTTTTATAAATACTATCAAGTGTTACAACAGTTACTGGTCTGCCACTGTTCAAACATTATGAATTTAAACACCCAGTTTGACTGCATAGTCATTGTTTTTATACAAAACCAATGTGCTCGTTGGAGCCAAAACAATGAAAATACTTACAGACTGCACAGTATATATTCCACCAGAAATGATCAGTCTATCCGACTTCTATCTGACTTGTGAAAAAATAATTTTGCGCTACTTGTTGTGCTAAAATTTTGAGTTTTACATGACATTTCAGTTTCAGTGGGTTATTAAAATTGGTCTGTTACCATACAAATATTACCTGTTCAAAGAGCATATTACAACACTGCAATATTTAGATGTATTTGTTTCAAATTATTTATTTTGAAAATAACTAAGACAGGAATTGTCCTTTGACACTTCTTACTGTACACCAATTAGATTGCTGAACTAGAAGTGTCCATTGTAAAAAACAAAATTTTGCTTGGCAGCAGTTACCTCAATTTATATTAACCCGATAAAAGCCAGAACAGGACAACTAAACCTACTGAGATTTACGGCTAAGCTAATTTTCCAACACTCATCCAGGAAATGACAATCCTGTTCCTCTAAACTCTGATTAATCTCACTGAAGTGTGTGGTGAACATTTCTGTGTTGCCACTAACCCCTCGCTACCCTCTGACATCCCCCCGCCGGTAAAATGAAGACCTCTTGTGTCCACCTGCCCTCTGCCTTTACTCAGAACCAGATGTTTCGGGGCTTTGATGTGGACCAAACTTTTTGGGTCAGGGAAGGACGAGAACCCAAAACTGGCTTGCATGAAGCCACAACACACGCAGCACTTTTGGCTTTCAGCACAAGCGTCATATAAAATTGTGAAAAATGTGAATTTTTTAACTTTTTAGCCACTCTGTAATCAGTCATGTGCTGGGGGGACAGATGTTCTCCTTTGCTGGGGTTGTGGTTCTGCTCTTAGTTTCCTCTGTGCAATGAGAGGCCATGGAGGCAGACTATACTAATATATAAAAGTTATGGCCATTATTCTATACTTTCAATTAATTTTCCTTTCAAACTTGCAATGGAGTACATGTGCTCTGAACAAAGCCGAGACTAAAACTACCTTTAAAGAACATCCAGAAAGTTATCATAATAATAACCTGTTTGGCTATAAATTGTTTGTGCTGTTATTTTTAAAATATTTTCTTCACAAGAATTCAGAACAATTCAGAAACCTCTTTTGTAGATAAACTGTGCAAATTTTCATATTAGCCAAATTGTATCTATTGTAATTTTTTGATAAGCAGCGGGTGACTTAAAGAATTTTGTTCTCTGTATTGAATTGCATTTAAGCCCCTTTTATGTATTTCAACTTAACAGAGCATTTTGTTCAATGTGATTCTTTACTAACTGTTGAGTCCCATTTGTGCACACATGCAAGGGGGACCTGTGTATGGCCAGCGTTGCTTGCAACTTTGAACCACCTTCTTCACCCCAGGTTTGTATGTACTGTACACCATCAGGAGGCCACTTTAAGACAGCAATAAAACCTGCCTAATATGATGAACCTCAGACTGTAGCTGAAGGCGAAGGCAGCATGAGAAGGTGAGTTTCTCGTTTTCCCAAAGCTCTGTTGGAGGTAAAAGAAATCACAGAGACTAGACATGCCACTGGGCAACACAAAAGAGGGAATGAGAAATTAATGGATTACTCAGTCAGGAAAGAGGAATCTGTTTGCTACTTTGCTTGGCTTAGTGAGTATGTCTGTGACCGTGGAGCTTGAAAAGAATTGCTTCAACCTAACTGTATATTTAGGGCTTTAGCTCAGGCTTTTGTCCCATAACTACCTGTTGTTAATATGAGGGATGGGAAGGTTTGGTGTGGTGCAGACTTCCTGTACAAACAAATCTGAGGTTCACTGAGACACTAAAGCACTGTCAAGTCATGGGTCAAAAAGTATCATCAAATAATTGTTGACTTTAGTAAAAACTCAGAGTGACTTTGCTTTAATTGGTAGCTTTTCTCATTATCTGATATGTGATGATTTCTTTTCTTTGCAGTCACTATTACAAATGGGTTTAACAAACTAATACTAATGTATTAAATGATCAGGGAAGGGTTTTATAGGTTATTGATGGAAGTTATTGGGCCTCAAAACTGTACATCTTTGACATCAGCTGTAATGACCACTTTTCAAATACTTTTGCTAGCAAGTCTGATACATTCCCATCGCTTCTTTGCTGAGGTTAAATTAGTGCAACGGTGAGCAGGCAAATTACAAACAGACCATCTTATTTAGTTGCTGGTATGTTTGCTGGAATGTGTCCTTTTTGGTGAACTAGAGAGGTAACCTCTCACAAGTCACAAGTCACAAGTCATAAGCTGAAATTAAAGGCAGTTTGTTTTCTCTGGCTGGGCTTGATTAGCAAAGGAAACATTCGGCGCACATGCAACATTTATAAACTTTCTTAAGAGCATAAGTGCAGTTTACTTAGTCTCTTGTCACAGAGGCAAAAGGTCAGCAAGGGGTTGATGTTTTGAGAAGCACATTAAATGTTGGTTTACCCCTCAGAGTTATTTTTGAGACTTTATTGACCACAGCTGGCTTCTGTATGACTAACGCTATGGAATACAGAAAGATTAAACCAGAGTTGGCAAATTATCACATTCAATAGTCTTATGGAACCTTACATAAAACAGACTCAAGGTATGAAATAGACTCAAAATATGAAATGGACTCAATGTACAGACAAGAAGAATAAGTCACTGTTTATGTGAACAGCCAAGGGCAAAACCATTAATGCCTTCCAGAAGACAGTTCGAAAATGTGCGCTCATTATCGTCATGTTTAAATGATAATGCCACTTTCCCTATGACAGTCTCCTTTTCACACTGCCTTCGAGTGTCGCCTTTCAGAACAGCTATAAACACATTTGACAACAGTTTGTATAAACTAACACTTTTCGAGCGTAACGCGACTCTCAGCACAACAGATAAGCCATTAAAGCTGTTTCTTTTACATCTGTGTTTGCCTTGTTTTTTGACATATATTGAGAGTAGGAAATTAGCAGGAAAAAGTGAAGGAAAGGATTCCTGTCATAAAACTTTTGGTAAATTGTTTTATTTATGTATGTAACAGTATTAATATTGCATGATGAGTGTAGCGGTCAATATGTACTATACTTTTCTCTTTTGCCACAAGTAAAGCATACAAAGTCCGGGACTTGAGAGAGTGAAAAAATTCAGAATTGGTGCAGCAGAGATTGAGATATCTTGACTTTTGTTTCCTGGTGTGGTCACAGAAAAACACATTGGATCCACACACTTCCCTAACTGGTAAAACTGGTCTTTAAAATGTCATATTCACAGTTCTTTCTGTTACAAATCTGTAGTATTCCAGTCCAAGTACTGTATTCATTGGGTTTACTGACACATTGATAAAGAATGAAACATATCATAATTTGTCAGGGAGAAAATTATAAAGTTCAGGACTTATGAGTTGAAGGAAAGTAACACTACATATATTGCGCAGGTGCTATGCCTGCACGCCTGACGAGCTTTATGTTGACAGGCATGGTTAATCATCCAACCAACCTAGGGTGGTAAACATCTCACAGTGAAAATATAAAAACCACACCTGTCAATATAAGTGTGCAGGTGTGCAGTTACCTTTTTACATTGAACATTTAGGACTTGTCAATTTCCCTGATGCTTCTACAGTCTAATAACCTCTTCTATATCAGCGGTCTATATCTATACCAAGAAAGGTAATAAGAAAATATAAAAATCTTTATACCTGCAACATTGAATGAAAATATAGAACAAAGAATGAGTCTAAGATGAAAGTCTAAGATCTTACAGCTCCAATCCTGCATTTCCCCACATCCATCTGTCACATCTCCCACAGCATTGTCCACTCATCATCAGCAGTAATTTGATTTTGTCATGACAATGATGGAGATAATCCCCACTATGCATTCATAGTGGAATATTTCCCAGTAGCCTCTATTGATCGGTACTGTTATTTGCCATGAGGATCAGTGTGATAATTAAAAACTAAACACATTTAGCATCTGACTTCCAAGCTTTTATTACCGCTGATAGTTCAGCAGGAAAAGGAAAAGGTCATTTTGAGGGATGGAGCAGAGGATGGTCGATGAGTTTGACAGGTCCAGGTTTGTTTTGGATATGATGGATTCTAATTCATTGTATAATGACAGATTAGTTGGTGGTGATGACTTTACCATGGACATCTTCTGAAATACTCAAAGGTTATAAATGAGTAATTGGTGCTGCCAGGCCAAGGATATGTACGTTGTATGCACATCTACTGACATCATTACAACTTTTACACTAAAACTTTTACATATTGTAACTGTTTGGAGATTCATTGTTTATGAGATACCTTTGATGCTGCTTTATTGAACAATGCAGAGTACAATAAGTACAATAAACAAAAAGAATGATTAAGTGGATCAGATATTGGTCATGTCATAACTTACCCACATTAAATAAAGTGTCTTTGTCAGACTCATTATAAAATTCATTACTATCACTATCACTATCAGTTGAATCAATCATGATAAGCCACTGCCTAAGATTTTAAGATGTAAATATGTTTCATGCAGTGAAGTATACAGATTTTTTAAATATGGTATACAGAGTACAAATCTGATATCAGAGCACTGACATCAGTCCAGTACTCCACACTGAATCTGGTATTTAGAATCAGTTAGGAGAGAAAAAGTTGGAGTGTTCGAGGCCGTGTCAAAATTGAGACCATAGCAAACAAAGTCCTATTCAAAATTTGTAAGTCCACACTGGAAGAGGAAAAAAACATCTATAAGGAATACCAAAGTAATCAGCAGAATCCCTAAACCATTGACTATTGACAAATTCATATAAACATGTTCTTATTCTTATCATTTACTCCTGAACATATATAACTCCTAAAAGCACATGGTATACAACTAGCTCTGCCAAATTACAAATTACAGGCAAACGTTAAGATCTCAAAAACCAACACTGTGTAGTATTTGCAGAAAAAAAAACACTGAAAGATGCTGGATCCAAAAAAAAAAAAGTCTGATGAAGATCTCCCTTAGATTAAAACATTGCACTGTTAAATCAAATCTATTTGGATCTTTTATCTGACTTCTGTCTTCAAATGTTAAGGACTTGTAATGGAACTAATAACAGATATAATATTTTCTATTTAAAAGATAAGTTGATGTTAACTATTAATGCATGTTTTATGGCCTACTAACTTACCACTCTGTCCTAACTTAAGCAAATACAACTACAGTATATTTACCTGACTCTGCTGGTACTATGATATGTTCAATGGTCTTGCGGTGAACTGGGTTAAAACAGCAGTACAAAGACACAAATGCGGCACATACAATCAATAAATCACATCTGTCATTCAACACGTCTAATAAGATCATAGCGTCCAACATACCGAGGCTCTAACAAGTGATAACACAGTCCATATGGCAGGCAGATCACAACCAGTTTTTTGGGGGGGTTTTTTGCCAGACCATCTGCATGCACTGCAAAAATGTACATCTTAACAAGCCACTTAATCTTGTTTTCAGACTGAAAATCAAAATTTAAAGTTTTGCCAGTTCTGTGCTCATGAATGTCAGCAGCTTCTTACAGAAACAGGAGTCTTCTACCTTATTTTAAGATTTTTTTTTTTTTACTGCAGCACTTCTTTCTCTTTCCAGGCCTGGGGTTGGGGTTGGGGGGTGCTCAGCTTAAGATGAGCAGGGTAAGACAAATGGCTTCTCTTGCTGCTATTTGGCAGCTGGGGCCCTCAATGGCTCCCTGAAGACGCAACACTTAAGAACCACAATAAGGTGGCAGGGGCTCTCTGCAGTCCAATAGCACTGAACATGATAGAAAAGTCTGTAATCTGAAATCGCAGCTGTCTAGGTCTCGTTTCTGGGGACACAACAAGATAGCTCCCAAAGGTCAAGGCACGATGCCTGAGACATCAGTAAGTTTCATGAGAATACTTTATCACTTTTGTCTTCCAGGAAAAAAAGAACCTGGGCCAGCAGTTCTACTACCTCTACTATCAATAAAACCCCAGACACTAGCGGAAACAGCAATTTGTTTTCGCTTTTCTGTGATAAAAATCAAAGCAGGATTTTCTGCATTTATGAAGTTCTGTCTTAAGAAAACATACTTTAAAATGTGTCAGTCATATGTGTTTTCCTGGCAGTATAGACTCTTAAGTTAGGCCAGAGAAAGTTTTGTAATTAATTGTTCTGTTACTTCAGTTCATACTGCCTACATATGGCCTTTTTGCCAAGTAAAACATAAATGTACTGTAATGGGTGGAATCCAAATATCTTCATAGTTACTAGCACATCAGCCACACCATCAATATTTGTAGACATTATATCTCCATATATGTAGGCGGTAAGCTTATGAGGTTGTTCCTACTGTATGTGTAAATGAAATTTGCAGTGGTAACATTTAACAAGCTTTGCTTTATTGTTGCACAAATAAAAGGCCAACTCACCACTGAGCACCTCATAGAGCCAACAGTGTGTTGCGGTCTAGCACAACTCAAGAAAGCATTTTATCTCTCTTATAAATTAACGACACAAGCATAGGCCCTCACCAGGAGCAAACACAAGCACTCCCCTGGGGTAGGCAATTTAAGGGGAGAGAGGAGGGGGACAGTGCATCAGGCCACCGCTTGGACGGATCAAATCGACCTTAAAGACGATCCAGTGCGAGATGCAGCAGAAATTGATGGCCATGTGTCAATGAGATGGAGACAATGAGGGTGAAAGGTAAATGTCCCAGGGTAGATGTTTGTGCACGTGCATGACTGAAGTTTACATTGGGTCTCTTGCTGTGTGTGCGTAAATCATGAATATCCTCGGCGTCTCTGCTGTTTAAGGCCCCTTTGGAGCGATTTCACCTATTTTATTAAGTGGTAACAATTTATAAATTTCAATGAAAGTGGATATATGGCATGCCATTGGAATGGATTCTTTCATACGTGACCGAATCAGATGATGGATGTGGCATTACTAATCAAATTCATTGTGGTAGCCACTTGGGAATTTGCCCCAGTGAAAACAAGTCTTGCATGTTTATGAAATGCCATCACAACGACAATTACATTACATAATTCTAAATTAAAAATGCTTTATATGAACTCAAATAATAATTCATACAAGGCTGCACTATTTGAAAAACTGTAGACTTTGTCTTTGGCACAGAAGGATGTAAAACAAAGGAGACATATCAACATGTATGATTGAGGATAAAATCACTAGACCATAACATGGACACGACCTCCATTGAGAGACATCCATCTATCTCTCTCATCACTTCATTTTAATACCTTTTATATCTTAGGTGGTATGTGGCTGACCCCTCATACACTAGAAAACATGGTACATACATGAAGCACATGTTGACATTTCATTGACCAGTGTCTTCTTGTCTATACATATTTCATAAATAGCATATTGTTTTATTATATTTTGTGAGAAGAAAAAGCTCAAAATACATAAATCTCAACAAAACTCATCTAAAATATAAAATATGGACTGGAAAACATATTCATTGTGCTGCTGAAAATTCCCTGCTGTATTTTTAACTCAAATGACTTGTTTGACAAGCTGGTCAGTTAGGAGGTCTCACATTTGAATAAGCAAAACCCTGTTGTAATTGGGGTGCAGATTTTTTTTGAGTGAAAACCGTAAGACGACAAATCAAGACAAACCTTTTCCGTTCAGCCAGACGGGAAATCAACCTGATTCCCAGATGTGTCGACCCCACCCCCCCACCACCCACCCCCTCTCCTAGCTATTCCTGTAACCTCCGAGACTATAAGGAAATGAAAAAGGATTAGTGGGACTCTGAATCAACGAAATGACTTTAAATGACTTCTTCGGGTAGCCACAGGCCAGGCGCGCAGCATGTTTAAGTTGACATTTCAATTGTACAAGTAATTTGCATTCTATTTGAACCTAAATGACACCTACATATTAAGGATTCCACCAGCAGTTTTTGATTTTCTCAGTTCACAGACAAGCCTAAGAAATGTGGTTTAATCAAGGTATGCAGGACTCCTGTCAATCTCTGACCAGGTAAGAAAAAACACTAACAAGGTAAGGTCTTAACTTTCAATCAAATTCTTAACATGTCCACTCATGACACAAGGCAAATCTTCAACTGCTGCATCACACCTTATTAAATAAAGATCACTAACTGAACACCTGTATCTGTAATATGGCAATCTGGTGAAAATGAGAAAAAAGGGGGAAATGATTGCTTTGAGGTTATCACATGAAGCTGCAGACAGTGAGGCTTAAATCTGGTGGGATCCTGTTGCTAAGATACTTGTTAATGTCAGTGAAACAAGACCATCATTCTAATTGGTTGGAGTTCATGCATGTTCTCACATATTTTGTCATAGGGAGGGGGAAGTACTTCATGTGTATGGCTGTATTGTTTTCTACAGGGTTGACATTTTATCTTATTGGGCAATAATGCTGGAAAAAATCTGAACTTAATTTACTGTACTAATGTACATCTTTACAATGGACCTTTGTGATCTTAAATTTCAACTCCAACACAATAGAAGCTTTAAATGTACTGAAATTCTGTAAACCCTTTCATGTAACCTATTACTGACACTTAAAATTATTTATATATTTTCAGAAAAGGTGGGAAAATCTGCCATAAGATTGAAACTATTTCATCTGTTTCTATTGCAAATCCACCCGTTTCAGTCATTTTCATAAATCAGTCGACATCAGTGACCCAATCTGCCTGAACACACAGAAAATGATCTCTCTTCATGTGCAGATTTGTCTTTTCATTCAAGAAAAATATGATTTTAAGATGATACTTGTTAGCACAATGCAGTCTAAGCTCACTGTCTGTTATTGCCAACAGTAAGCAGTAGAAAACAGAAGACAGAACATGATTTCCTAGACTATTAAACTGAGGCAATTTCGGAAGTCAGAGGAACACACTATTATTGGGTGTTGTGTTTAAGGCAGGCAGTGCTTTGGTAATCCTCCACTAGAACAAAATAAAACTCAAGACATATGAAATAAGGTATTTGTAGGGCTTGATATTCATCACCTGTTAAAGGAATGGTAGATGTGTTCTCAGCTATGTGTAAACGAGGGACTTAAAGAGCTTCTTGCTATACTGTACTTCAAATCCAGTGCATTTGTTTGGGAAAAATCACAATTTACTTACTTTCCAATAAAGTGTCATATTTGCACAAATGCTATCAAAGTTTTACATGCAATAAAAGTAAAAAATACCAACAAACCCAGTCAAACCCAGTCAGTAATGAGGAGGAGTTTTTTATGCATTTTATTTCATAATTAAAATGTCTCATATTAAACACACCCAGCTCTGTAAAAATATCAGAAAAATAGGAACTTAAAGTATAAATAGTTCATGTCTGTTACATTTTTTAAAGATATCATATGTTTGTTTAATCGAAATAATATCCTCCAATTCTATCAGACACTAGATCTTTTGAGTCTGAACACGCAGAACCACAGCAGATGTATGGCAGAAGTATATTTACTCTCACTTTATTTTGCCTCCACTCCTTTATAGAATTGGGTACTCAGTTGTCACCTTTCTATCTATTTTCTCAAGGTCAGAACATGATGGGTAGATGGCCAGACGTGAGAGCGAGGTAATGAGTTTGGAATGGCATTTAGAGCAGTGAGAGGCTGGAGACTCACACCTGACTCATCACACTATGGATTCAGAAAGAATAGATAGTGTTAATGAAAATATATGGCCAAATCCTTGGTTCAAAAGAAGAAGAAGAAATGGTCTACTATTTGAGGCAAGCTGCAAAAATTGAAATTGTACATGATAATAATAAAAGGTCATTCTTTGTAATTACAATTTTGCATCTAGAGTAATGTATTGCGAGGAAAACATTTATCAACAGTTTTACTGTAGCAGGACTGTGCTGACTAATTTGTAAAAGAATAGGAGTTTGGCTGTCATACAATTAATTCAGTGGCTAACATGCTAAAGGGATCCACTCTGTTGGTTTGGCTAGCATCAGATGATTTTTAGCTAAGTCAAACACCAGAGGGAAGCTACTGCATATAACAAAATAAAATTCAGGTTAGTGAAAAGAAATAGATCTTTCAGAGACTGAGTTGAAGTGTCAAAACAAAAAAATGTGGTCAGTGCATTGTGTGCCAAAACCTTGAACATGATTTTCCATGTATGTTTTTTGTGTTTTTCTGTGCCGAGTGTGTTTTGTTTTTTGTGGGGTTTTTTCTAAATTAACTAAGTACTGAGAAAGGTGTGCAAATGCAGATACATCTATCGTCAAGGTATGATGAGTATTGTTAGGCAGCCTACTGTAGATAAGTAGACAAGTAGGCTTTATCTATTGACATGCATCGTGACAGAGAAATAGACAGCATATTATGTATTAAACTAGCACATTTTTTATCAAGTTCTTTGTCAAATTTAAAATGGGAAATGCACAGGTCCTCAAACTTACAAACTAACTTTATGAGCAAAACTGTTTTCTGATGTGCCGCCTATATGGTCACAGTGTGATTAGGGTTAAGCAAACTAAAGCACTTGGATAAAGGTTAGGACGGTTAATGGGTTAAGGTTAGTAAAAGCAATGCTGACTTTCAAAATGTCACAACTCAGGAACGTGAATGTCATGGGGCTCAGCAGTGGCATTGAACATTAAGAAAAAAAGTAAATTAAGAAAGTTAAGACTTTATAAGTTGATGAGGCCTAGATATGCCATACTTTTGGGCTCTATGAGTCTACACAGGAAATTATGTTACAGTGAGTCTGACCATCCTATTTGGGGAGGTGAAACAGGTTCAGCCTACAAACACCACTAATCTTGTCAACAGAACCCTTTTGCCCCTTTTATGTATTCTGCTCCAGTGTTTGCTCTTGTAAATGTCTCCTCATACCCCAGGGCATATATCTGTTCTCACGGGGCAGAGCAAGCAGAGAAACAATCACGTTTAGGCCATCCATGAATGATACTTTTCAATTGTCCTGCCAGTAGCACAGAGGAGACCGATAGAAATGTTTTTCCAAGCCTCTTACTGCTCTCAATCTCAACGCCGCTTTGGCAGAGGAGAAAATGCTTGTTTACCCAGAAACCAACAGGCCTCCCTGATTGCCATCCCAACGGTAATGGCCAAGGATGAGGCAGATCAATAGCCATCTGCTCCCATTCCTAAAGCAATAACATTCAATAGGAAAACCCATTTACTTTTACTTACCTTTGCTTTATTTTGTTTTACCATAAGGACGGCCAGTTCTGATGAAGAGGGGATTTGACTGAACGGGCAGTTGTGGTTATGGAGCTTTTACTCCTATAATACTTTATGTCATTGAAATGTGGTAAATGAGTGCAGAAACAAAAAAGGTTGAAATGGTGAATTGATGACTGAATTTATCAGAAAATGGTCTTCAAGTCTGATCAACAATTCAACATCTCTATTCGTCCATGTGACAGATATTCCTTGTTGCTTCATTTGACCTTGATGTACAGTATCAGACCTGCCAACTCTGAACTATTTTTTGAGTACCACTTTGGTGACCTAATAGCGTCAGATGCAATACACTGCTGTTTGAACAAATAATTATTGTACATAATTTGCATACATATACATTCCAGACAACATTAGCATGCATGCAACAGTCAAACAGTCAAAAAAGTGAGGGAACAATTCTTGATACCATATTGGTTAAAAGATTGTCGAGATGCCGATTCTGTTAATTGGTCATTTAAGCCCATGTTTGTCTATTCCTATGACCAGCCTTAACAAAGGAACACAATTTCACTAACATTAACCTACCACCACTGCTTTTATATATTTTCTACTGTTTACACCTCTACAATAATAAAGCTTTAAGCCAATTTGATTTTTGAATATGATGACAATGTATCTGTAAAATCCTAACCAGCCTGAACAGACTATTTTGTGACTATGGTAAAATAAATATTTTAGAGATGGTTAATGCAAGTGTTTCATTTTGATAGGCTATTACTTTATGATATGATGACCTAATAATAATACAAGCTGAATATGAACGTGGCTGTAGAAACTGTAGAAGTAATCACATCCCTCCTCAGATATTGTACTTAATTGCAATAAGGAGTGTTTCTTTTCCTTGGAATTTACCTAGAGTAGGCAAAGTTATAGACTACAGTGCCAACACACACACACGCACACACACACACACGCACACACACACACACGCACACGCACACACACACACACACACACACACACACACACACACCTCCCAGTAACTTTCTAGGTAACTTTTTTCAAAATCAGTGTTGTGTTGCTGTCGATTTGCAGTCTCTTGAAATGACATTACACATTTGTCAATCATGATCATCCCACTTGATATTTGGGTGAAGGTAGGGGGAATGAATAGGGCGCTATGATTGGTCAAACTCTTCTTCTTCTTTTGTTTTTCAACAGGCTGGACGCTGTTGCCTCTTGCTGTTAAACTTCCTTCACATGCACAATTGAACTCACATGCATCACTAGCTTTTTCCGTAGTTTAGAGTGACATGCATACAGGTTTGCAGATCTGCAATATGGACAATGATCTTGTGCAATAGCTCTAGTCTTATTCAAGCAATGATTGCTGACATATAAGAATAACACCAATTTATGGCCACAGGAATTACAAAAAAAACAACGGTCATATTCACAAAGATTTTTTTTTTTCTTTTATGAAACACATAACTTATCCCTGACCACCAACAAATCTGGGGTTAGAAAGTTCAGTTAAATGCTACATTTCTCTCTCTCTCTCTCTCTCTCTGTTTGTGTGTATGCGTGTGTGTGTGTGTGCCACTACATGGATGTGCATGCTCTCACTTGGTGAAAACAGGAAGTTTAATAAGAGTTTGTGTGTTCTGCTGAACTTGCCTCAGAGCCAGTTCACAAATCCTACTGCAGTCAGAGCAGCCAGCTCTCCCAGGTGAACCACTCTCAGATCAAATTATCTCCAGTTCTCTGAGATAGAGTGGGAAAAAAAGAATAAAAAGTTGCTTTATTTGTTGAAAACAGTTTTCATCACCCTATCATTCAATATTCACTTCAATATTGCACTTCACCCCTGTATTGAACCATTGCCTTCCACACGTTTGTCTCACCAGTGTTATTCCTGATGCAAGGTGAATTAAGTTTCTGTATCTTCCATTTTGTGGCTGTTGTTTGACTCATTGTACTAAACTAAACACCCGTTCTGGCTGCCCTCCGTATAACCTTGCATCTAACTCCAAAGACTTCCCTGAATCCTTAGCTAAGCTTCTGGGAATGATATTTCTTTACTTTGGCACACCGCTGACCTGCTGTAGATATTTATTTTCTTTCTTTTTATGATGTTATCACACTCAATGTGCACTGCTGTGGACAATTTGTCAGACTAGCATTGTCACTACTGTGTCAGTATGAGACCATTTTGCGTTCATGAAGATGCTGCATCTTTGCTATAAAGTCTGGATACAATATATTCCCTCCTATTTGAAATGCTGTCACTGTTTTAACTCAAACTAGTTTTTATACTGTCTATGTCTAGACATTTACTTAAGTAACATTTTTCACTTGTTCTTATTTGTTCCAGAAAAAAGCTTTAAATACACCTCACATGAAATATACTGATATATATTGCAGTGAACATTGTTGGTGAATAAGTTAGAGCAATAAAATGTCAATTCCAACCTTTGAACCTTTCACCTCATGTCACACTGCAGCAGAGGTAAAAGGGATTTTAAGAGCTCTCACTGTGTTCTGTGTAATGGCCCATCTGCCATTTTCTACATCTTTGCAAGTATGTCCACTAATCCTATATTGTATGAGTATTAGTGAGAAATATATATCCAAATTATTGTATTAGGAAATGCGATGCAATATACCAAATAACTGTAAATAGGTCAAATTGTTCAGATGGACTTTTCACTCAGTTGGTGAGTTTATATTTGTAGTATAGATATTCACATTTGAATACAGATAAATACTGATGATAATAATTGATAGATGTCATTAATCAATAATGGTAGAGTATTAACAGTAGATAATATTAGTTGATTGTATTTTGGGAAATACTGTATATTTCTACTGATGTATCCGCTTTCTATGGAAAATGTGTTTCTCACACATTTAACCTTTTTCAATGTGATTCTTGGGAAGTGTAAAAACTCAAAATGCACTCAGATAACTCATATTCTTCAGTTGTGTGTATTAAGGTGACAATTTAAACATTACATAACTCATCACATATGCATGATGACATAGCTTACAAAACAAACCATTCCTTTTAAATCCATTTTAAAATAATTCACTATGCAAGAATCAATCTATTTGGCTAAATGCTTGGAGGAGCTTACCACTGCTATCTTGTTGCCAGTTTCTCAAGCTGCGATTTCCTGAAACCATTGAGGTTAAATATAAATATTATTAGCTATACAAAACAAACAATGAATGTGACAAATTTGGAGAGACAAATTTGGAGAGGCAAACGCTACCGCTAGTCAACAGAAGTCATCATTTTAAAGGGGCAGCCGGAGCGGTCCGTGAATTTAGCGTCTCACTGGGATTGGCCGTAAAAGGTTAGGAACACTTGCAATTAATCATCCTGTATCTGCACTGCAACGAGTATTGTTTCCAAATTTATCATGATGCCAGGCCTATGCAGGCATCTGTGTCTCATATCATGCCATCCAAATGCCCACAGTAGGAGACATGGGATGTCAGCTGTAAATTAGCTGGCACACAGTGACCCCATGGTGTACCAGCTTTGGTTAATCCGAGGCGAGGCACGCCACGCACAGAGGACACAGCAGGACACAATGATCCCTGTAACTTGGGTGCTCAAGCACTATTTATGTAATTCATAGTATATTCCAATTGTGTGGATGGTATGAATGTGTACATTTGTGTGGTTGGCTATAGTCCAACTCGATTAAGAAACACTTGCCACACCAAAAATGGAACACCTACTACTAGCAGTACTAGTGTCTTGCTGTACGCATTATGCTATATAGGGAATGGAACCTATATATAACCTCATGGCTATGTTAGCGCCATGATCTTTCATTACACTTCAACCAATAATGTGGGACTGTCTGTAACTGGTCTAAAATATAGTACATAAGTTGGTTGTGTCATCTTCTGAACAAATTGTTGACAGTTCTTTTTCCCATTTGTTGCCTGTTTATATTTTCTAATAATTTAAGATGAACTCCTCTCAAATTATTTAAAAAAGGCACAGCTTGCTGGGCAATGTCAATTGACCTCTGTAACTTTATGATTGGTCAAACAGTCTGAAAATACTCCCTCAGTGACAATTGCATACATCTCACTTACATTTCCCAATCGCTGTTGTTTGAGTTTCTTTGAGTTTTTGTCATTGCTTTTTGTGGATTAATAATAACAATAATAAACTTTATTTAAATAGCACATTTCTTAACAATGTTACAAAGTGCTTCACAAAAAGATTAAAATACAACAATAACAATAAAATGTAAAGAAATACAATGAGATGGATGAAATTCACACAGAGATAAAAGCTTTTTTTTTTTTAAAAAAATGTCTTGAGAAGGGAGTTAAAAGCAGTGACAGATTTAGCAAACCTAATCATAGCAAGTAAGTTGTTCCAGAGTTTGGGGACCATATTACCAAAGCCCAATAGCCCTTGGTCACCAGCCAGGCTCTGGAAATTACCAAAAAGCCACTGTTAGTAGATATTTGATATAATTAGCACCCTGGTCATGTAAAGCCTTGAATGTCAACAATAAAATACCTGTGTAGAGGGCATTACCGAAATCTAAGCAAGAAAAAATAAAGGCATTGACAATGCTGTGTCAATCCTCAAAGGATGAGAAGGATCTAATTTTTTTTTTAATTAATTGAAGTTGAAAGAAACATAGCTGAACAATCTTCTTAACTTGGACATAAAAAAAGGCCTAAATTTCTTTAAGTTGGCTTTACGTTATATGATAGGGCTCCAAGATTGCAGACTATATGACTGAAAGAATTGGGTGTAGCACACAGGATTGTTTCTGTTTGAGCATTGTTAAGTTTGAGGAAGTTTTGGGAAGCCCAGCAATTGATATCAGACAGGCTGTAAGTTGGATTAGGCTGCTATGATTAGTGGATTGTAACGAGGTGTGTTGTAAGCATAACAACAGTACTGTACATTATGGTTATTAATGACCAGACCCAAGGGCAGCATATAAATGGAGAACAGTAACAGCTCCAAGATTGACCCTTGAGCAACGCCATGAGTGAAATGGGAAACAAAAGATGGGGAATTTCCAGCAACAACAGAGAAGGTTCAATTGGACAGATAGGAGTGTAATAAAAGAGCAGACCCAACCCAAGTTTCAAGACGCTGTAAAAGAATGGGGTAGTCAACTGTATCAAAGGCCACACTCAGGTCTAGCAGGACAAGAATGGAGGTTTCACCTTTATCTGCAGCAAGGAGTAAGCCATTTGTCACCTTAACTAAGGCCATCTCAGTGTAGAGCTCTAAACCAGACTGATAGTTATTGAAAATGCTGATAACATTCATACAGTATAAGCAATCAGTTGAGAGGCAATAACTTTCTCCAACACCTTAAATAAGACAGATATTTTAGAAATAGGTCAGTAATTGGTAGATTAGTAATAGGTTTCTTTAATATGGGTTGCACTATTGTGTGTTGGAGGAACCACTCAACAGACTCAACAGAATCAATAACCTTAAATAAAACGTTGGAGTTGTGGGAATTTCTGGATATCAAACTCAGGAAATACACTGATCTATCTTGGCTCTCTAACAGCAGTCTGATAGTTAACCATGTGACTTCTTATGATGCCAAGGAAGACTTGTAACCTATTAGCTTCCCATATATGTTCAGCTTTTCTGCATTGTGTCTTCAGGGCCAAAGTGTGCTCACTGAGCCATGGAGAACGATTATGCTTTCTGATTTTAAGGGGAGCACTATGATCAAGGATAGGCAGCTATTGTTGAATTAGCCAGAGCATCTTGGTGCTGTAGCTCCATAAAAGAGAGTGAGGTAAAGGTATTGGACGAAGCTTCACTGGCATAATCAGAGCACGTGATGAGACAGTGGCACAAGGCTTACCAGCGGAAGGTGATAAAGGAACAATAAAAACAATGGCTTTATGTTTTGAGACGTAGAAGTCAACATGGTTCACATTGACGAGGGAAAAACCACTAGTGAGGACCAGATCTAGAATATGACCTTTAGATTGTGTGGTACCTTTAACAATTTGGTTTAAATTAAAAGACTAATAAGATCCAGGAAATCATGGAAAAGGAGGTTAGTAGGCCAATATGCATGGATATTAAAGTCGCCAAGGCTGAGTACTCTATCATATTTGGGTATAACAAGAGAGAGGAGCTCAGAAAAATTCATGAATAAAACCATTTAACTTAGGAGGTCTGTATAATATTATACAAAGAAGAGGAGCTGGACAAGAAATTTAAAAAAAAAAGTGAAAATTCAAAGTAGTTAAAAGAACAAAAGAATTTATATGAATGACAACAGTGCCACTATCCTGACCCGAATGTTTAGGGAGATGAAAATGAGAAAGGTTAGCAGCGGTAGCTTCAATTAAGGAGGCAGTATCATTAGGAGTGAGGTAGGTCTCAGTAGCCATAAAAGGTCGAGGTAATTAGCAGTTATAAAATCACTGTAAATAAAGGACTTACAGTCACTGAAAACTGTTGACATTTTAGTCTTTTTTTAGCCATCAGATTATATTGAATATTTCAGTCAATCTAGTCTAGCCAAAACCAAAAATATTTTGTCATTTTAGTGAAACTTATTTCACATAAGATTTTATCTTATTATCTGATGAAAAACACAGGTTGAATGCTTAAGAATGCAGCTTTGCAGAAAGTGTTTGGTCTGTTTATATCAATTAAAAGAATACTTCCAGACATGGAACATGTTCTGATTTGCATATTTATTTTGAAACAACACAATTCATCAACTCAGGCTCACTGAAATCAACTTTTTGGTTGCCCAAATTACATGACATTACCTTTCTGTTCTGAACAATGGAATTAAAAGTAGTTAACCAAATTTTTTTTTAAAAAAAAGGACACTGTAAAACACATCAATTGCAATGTGCTTGCATTAAAAAAGATCTGAGCTCACCAATACGTGACAAATGCCTCTCAGCAGATGATACACTGCTTCACAGTTTTGCCCTATGTCCCAAGATTAAAACCTATTGGTTTAGCATCTTCGATATAATATCTAAAATATTACATATACATTTAGAACCTGATCCGGTTCTTATTATCTTGGGAACATCAGATGATGTCACAAACTTGTGCAACTCCCAACAATGTTTCCTCTCCTATAGCCTCATCACGCATCGGAAAAAGAAAGATACTCCCACCACTAAATTGTGGCTCAGTGATCTCACTGACACACTCCATCTAGAACAAATAAGATATACACTGACAGATAAACTCACATACTTTGAAAACATTTGGTCTCCTCTCATTTAATATCTCACACCAACCACAGGAAACTGACATTCCCTTCACACAGACGTTATGGTGACCAGAGGGAAGAGTAAGACTGGGTAGGGTGGATGTGGTGGGGAGGGTGGGGTGTTTTCTTATTTTCTTATTTCATTTCATTTATTTACTTGCACTCGTGTTTTTGTTTTGTTTTTTTCTTCCGTTACATTTGCACTTTCAATGTTATTTGTTCTTTGGTTATGTTCAAAAAAAAAAAAAAATTGGAGTGCACTATGTCATGACTACATATGCGTAGTTCTGTATAGTTTGTCACAGACTTATGTATGCTATATTGATGTAATGCTATCTCTCCGTGCTCTAATAAAAATATTTGAAAGATAAAAAAAGATATGAGGTCAGTAACAAAAAAAGAAAAAAAATGTACCCCATGGACTCAATAATGACATAAGGTCAACAAAATTGCTGTTTAGCAAGCTAGTTCATATAGCATCAATATTAAAGGTTAAGCAGGGCAAAGTTTGCTAGAATAATAATTACTATGATAAGGAAAGGTAACATTATACACTGCTATTTTTAATAAATACAGCTGTCTACACAGGCTGCGTAAAGGCTCGCATTTCACTTGCAATATATACACATGTAAATGTGACCGGGAGTCTATTTTCCTCTGTTTTATGCATGTAACTACAGTCGTTGTGTATTGGGCTCTCAGCACTTCCAAACGTGGAACCTACACTCAACACTGCACCTGAATGCCTCAAGTGTAGACACACAGACGGAGCACTCGCTGCACTACTCTGCTAACGTGCTGCTCTGGCTACAACTCCTGTGAGTCTATCATTTTTTTGTTTTGTTTTTTATTTAGTTTTATTTTTTAAAACTACATTTTAGTCTTGTTTTTTGTCAACAATATGGCATGCTGATACAGTCACATTTAATTGTTGAATGATGTTGGTGCCGTCTCATCATCGTCCCATCTTAGTATTGGAAAAAAAGAGGTTCTTGACAAACACATTTAGTCATACGGTAGTTTTCATTTACAATATTAACATTACAACAGGGGGAGCTATCATACGAGACAGTGGGTGGAATAACCTGGTTTCTAGCCTGAGTATAATTTTTATTCACTATGATAGTGGACCGGAAGGGGGAGCTAGCATAAGAAACAATGCCTGTGCTGGTTGCAATGTCATGTACTGTGAGGGAAGAAGAGTTTGTGACAGGTGTACTGGAGTATGATGACAGTCACACAGCTGGGCTAGAGTGATGTGAACAATAATGGCAGACAACATACGAGAACCCAGTCAGTCTGGATGTAAACCATCCCTAGAGTTATGGTTGAAATTACAAAACCAATTTAGTTTTCACACCCATTGGTGTGGAATGTGCTTGACAAGCTAGATGAAGTCACAGCAAGTTTATATTTTTGTCTTTGCACAACATGGACTCTTAGTGCCTTTACAGACCAGTTTCCATGCGTTTTAAAATTACTGGTACAGCTCAGAGCTCTTAACTAGTGCAACATGGTTGTGGTTTAACAGGACATAATCACACTTGAATGTAGGAGTGTTAGAGTCAGTTGAGTGACAAGCACTGCAGTGTTTTGTTTTGTTTTTTTTCATTGTCCATGTATGGATTGAGGTTGGTTGATTTATATGTTTTTGAAGGTACACAGAGGGGAAAAAAACAGGAATCTTCAAACATTACTGTACAGTGTATGTGGAAGTGTATGTCTCTACATGTGTTTACATGTACATGTCCACATGTGTCTCTGTATGTATTCTTCTCTCCACTTTCCCCACAGTCCCACTGCCTTTATCAGCATAAAGCTTCCTAAACAGCTGCAGCCTTCCACCAAGAACCCTGGGACAGCTGGTCGTTCACACAAACACTGTGTCATTTTAACACACACACACACACACACACACACACACACACACACACACACACTTCCTATCCTCAACCTCTCTCCAATCCTCTTGTATCTATCCCAGGTGGAATTGGGTTGAACAATGGCATGATGGGAAGGGTGTTGTTTGGTGGGCTTGGTGGATAGTGGAATCCTCCCCAAGGTGACCTCTGAAGGGTGGTGGGGAAAGAGTTGAGGGCTTTGACGGTGTAATGGACTAGTGTCATTCTGGCCAGAGATGCTCAGCAGAGTAATGATATCATCTTGATGCTGGCAGATAAAAAACCACACAGCTACAATTTATTTGGGGTGGTTTTTTTTCCCCTCTTTTCATTGCTTGACTTGAAAGTTGACATGGTCATTTTGCTGTATGTGTTTAGGGCAATTTCATGACCATTAGGCACTGAACCTGCCAAAAAAAGAGTAAGCCAAAAAATTGATGAAACATTCATGGGAAGCAATGGTAAAAAAAAAAAAAATATATATATATATATATATATATATATATATATATATATATATATATATATGTATATATATATATATATATATATATATATATATATATATATATATATATATATATATATGTGTGTGTGTGTGTATATATATGTGTGTGTGTATATATATATATATATATATATATGACCTCCACAAACTCAAAAAGTAGTTATTGCATGTTCCTATTGCATTTAATTGTTTTTATCTAATAGTTAGATAGTGGACTACATTGTAGTGTGTTTGGCAACAGTATGTGTTTTAAAATCAATATTAAGAAATAACCTGTATATATGTACTATGTTTTCAAATGCTGTATTTGCAAATGAGGAATACACTTTATCAAAAGTGAAATATATTAGTTGATTTCTTTAGTTGTTTTGAACAAAACTACTCTTTAATCTCAATGTTGTTTCCTTTCATATAAAAATGACTTAATAGTGGTAATACTGCAATTTATTCATGTGCCAGAACAAGAATGTAGTATATAGCTGGTAAAGTATTCTGACAAATTATTGTATTGTATTTGGAATTGTATTGTATTTGAAATTTATTTTTATGAATTACATATTCATATACATACACTATAAATACTGTGTAATTACGGAACAATACTTCTATCAGAAATTTTCTCTACTATTAAAATGTTTTTTCAGCATTATTTTAATAAATTAATACATTTTGAACATTCTCTGAATAAGGTAATGATGACAGCAAAGAAAAAAAATCTTTTTTCCATGTATTTTGTATCTACACATTGATGATTATGTTTATGTTTCTGTAAAAGATGAAAATGAAAATAAAGTGAAAAGGAGACGTAATTTGTATGAGTTTTTGTACGTGTGTCTGTGCATCTAGTCAAATAATTGGCCCAAACACAGAGTGAAATCGGGTACACATACAGCAGACGAGTAATTAGCAGATGCTGAAGCTTTGCGTCTCGTAAATCTGCCCATCGCCAATGATACTGTATATCAATGAGGCTACGCAGACTCACATGAGATCCAGATCACGCTTTAATTACCTTGAAATGAACCAACTTTGAAAAAAAAGTATCTTGAACTTTCATATATATTGATCTTAATTATTTCAGCCCCGAGGGTTCAACAGACACACAAAATGAAAACAGAAGAGTGTTTCTGCCTCCCCTCCTCCTCCTCCTGACAGAGATTTTGCTCTCTTGGTGTGGAGGTGTTCAGAGAAAAAGGGAAAGGAAAAATAGCCTGGGGCACCTGGCAGAGGATTTGACCTGTTCCCTTGCAGTTGGAGGCAGAGAGGAGAAAAACGCACTTTTTCCCACACTAGCCATATTCAGGTTTAAGAAACTGGAAAGTAAAGCGGTGCCCCTATAGGTGGAAGCCTTCATCTCTCTCTCTCTCTCTCTCTCTCTCTCTCTCTCTCAATATGTAGGTGCGTGCAGCGGGGAACAATCCGGACATTGTGCTGACCCGCCCTGTCTGCTCTCAGCTTACACACCCAAAATAAGATAAATAATAATAAAGGTTTCCACGTTTATCAAGGGTCTGGGGGTCTGCCGCGTCACATTAATTTACTTTCAGTCTTATGGCATCACAGCTAGTCACGCGATGGTGTGTTAACCCCCTTGATGATGTATTAAGTTGGATATATAATACGCCGTAATAGATGAAAGTTCACCCATATGAAAACTTTCACTCTGCCTCTGTGTTTGGTCCTTTCAGCTCTACTTAATGCACAGCTTCCAGTTCTCAGGCATGGAAAAATCCAGAATAATTTTCACTTTAACAAACAATCACATTAATGTGGCCTCATAAAAATACTTACTTATCCGAGCAATGCTTTCAACATGAAGATCCTTTAAATTCACAAAAACAGTTTATAATTAACCAACAATTCAGTTCTTTTATAGTACAATATAATTACAAACACAATATATTTCTTCTACTGAGGCCAAATGTGATTTGATATGCCACAGAAATATAATAAACTTGCTACTACAAAGGGTTGTTTTTATGTCAATCACAGAGCTATTTGACAATAACTCATGTTTTCCACAATGGCCCTGGGATAACACTCCTATTCTACCACATAGCACTGTACAATAACCATATTTCATATTTCTGAGAAAATAGGCACATGGAATTGCTGACAGCATTTTTCCTGCAGTGTATTTTCATGGTGGAGTTGTGCCCGATGATGGTTATGATAATTTGATCTAAGACACAGAGATTTGAACTAGCAGAAAGGAGGATGCAAATCCCTCAGTAAATCCCTACACTATATAGCACCCAGCCTGCCGGGAGAGTTTAATATCTACTGGAATGATTAAACTGAAAAGGTGAAACCACCATTGTAGTAATAAGAAGTTGGGCTGTGCAACAGAGGTTGGGGAGTGGGCTAATCGTTTGCACTGCAACTCTGATCTCCAATGTACACAGACAAGTCTGAATGCTAATTTCTTCAACTTATTTGCAATTTTTCCTTTTTAAAAATGTTCAAAATCTGGATATCCTTCATGAATTAAACAAAATGGGGAATTATATTTATTAATACCTTTTCTGGGTCTTTGATTAATAGCTCCATGATAAAGTATTGCTCCGTTGTTTAAAAAGGACTGCAGTCATATTCATCCCTATCAACCCAATAAATAGATGCAAAAAATCAGTAGTTACAAACTTTGTAAATATAATATATAAATAAATACTACATGTTTGGCTATTTATACTCATGTGAGATAACTTTCAGTGTGACTCTTGACTTTAAAAGGTCAAGTCAGTTTTCCTTCAGTGTATAATTTTTCCTATTACTACCTATTTCTCAAAAACCCTTATTTTAGGTATCTAGCATATTATATATTCAGTACATTTATTTTCATGTAATGTCCATGAGACTGTCTCATAGTAATTTTAAAATACAAAGGAATGAAAGCTACTGATTGCAACATCAGAGTAAATAATTCTCATAATTTGATTAGACAAATTGTATCATAAATTGGAGGCCAGTATTTGTTCCTCACATCACTTACGTAGATATTTCCTTATTTCACACTCTTTCCGTGTCTGCCATATAGCCGCAAACGTAGCCGCATATTCTGTTGGCAGCCACTTCTTTTCCTCTGCCAACAAGGATCTTTATTTGGAGGCTGCAACATGCACAGAGCCTCACGCTATCCCCAGATCACATCACCCATGGCCAGGCCCCCAACCAACTGGTGGTTGCCACTGAAATAACACAAAGTGATCCCTCACTGGCTTCCCACCCGGAAAAACTCTACACTAGCCACTTGTTTACCTTAGCTTGCCACCATTTTGTGCTGAGCAGGTGGCATAAAATCAGCTCATGTGACTTGAATGTGCTGAGATGAATGGCCATGGGGGTGCCTGTGGGAACCAAAGGAATTCTGTGTTTGTGGCTGAAAGCTACATCGAGCTGAAGTGTTGATTCTCAGTAAGGCCAGCAGCACCATCAAGCCTGTCACACTACATTTGATTCAATAATGATGTCACAAAACTTTCTAAATGGAGCATTAAAACAATTAAAATGTTAAGATGCATCTGAATGAGCTCTCTCATCATTCACTCATGGTACCACAGGGACTTTCATCAAGAGCATCCAATCCAGCTATGACGTATTTTCTTCTTTCATCTATTGACATGTTTTTGTTATCTTAGAGACTTGTTGTGATATTTCAAAAAGTCCTATAGGGAAATTATCTTTGCCTTGATTGGGCTTCTATATTGGCCGGTCAACAGAATCAAATACCCAGCTGACACTGCACCACCCGACTCCACATCCCTCATCTGAATGTCTATTAATAGCATTAATAAGTGTGGACCTTATAAAACCCATGAGGTTTTCACTAGAATCAAATCTGATAGCGCTGCTGAGTGTTGTAGGAAAAAAGGTCAGGGAGGGATTTAAAGTATACAATTCCTCTGTAAGTACAGTGAGTACCCTTGTAAAATATTGACCCACATACAATACATTCTAATATAAAAGAATACACACAATAAAGCAGTACCTTGAAAATAAAATTTAAAAAAAATGTACTTCTAGGAAATTCTGTGTCTGTTAATTGAAAATGCTACCTTTAAAATTAAAACTTTAAAATAATTTAGACATTTGAATCAGGAACATTTTGTTTAGATTAACTTAGGATGGTGCCACCCATAAAACTACCTTTTGTTCATTAGAGTCATAAAAATGCATGTAAAGAGGGTTTGCAATTAAATTCAATAAGATAACATAAGTTATCTCAAGGCACTTTTCACATAGAGCAGGTCTAGACCATACTCTTTATTTTACAGAAACCCAACATTCCCCCATGAGCAAGCACGTGGTACCTGGCGACAGGCAACAACAGCGTGGTTCTCCCAGGAGGAGTTTTGGTGCTGTAAAAATATGAATGGTAAAAATGGCTCAAAGAAATAATTAATAGTTGTGATGAGAAAAGACTACTGCCAAGATCAAATTAATCAGGCAGGGAAAAATCTAACTGATCTGATCAGAGAATGGGTACAAATTCAAGAGGCTGAAGGGTAATAATGCTTTGTTATCTACAAAATGGGATCTGTGTCCGTGTGATGTTGTTAAAAGTTTTATTCAAATCCTTTATTTTTTCTCCTGGCTCCTACCAAGTGGCTAACCATTGGACATCCTGTTTTTGTGTTACTTCCTGGTTGCCATTACATTGCTAAAGGCTGAATAGGCTGAATATGAATTTTAAAAAAAGATCATTTTTAGGTGTTATGTCAATCATACCAACCCCAGTAGGACAATAGAGAAGTAAATTGTGTCGTCACACCACCAGGGCCAATTGAGACATGTAAGTAGGGTTAATTTACCTTCCATTACTCAGTTCACACATTTGTATCTAAAGCACTGTTGTTACATTTATACCTCCCCTTCAAACAGACCTGGATGTTAACCTGTAACACAAGATAAAAATGCATTTTTATCTTTTGTATTATACTGCTAAACAGTATCCAGGCACAAAAGCAACCAACTTGCAGGGTAAATGCGACGACTCATTCAGGCTCCATACACAGTAATTCTGCTCTAGCCCCTTTAGTCTCTGCTGGCTAAATCCTCTGTTAGAGGTAGAGGCTGGGTTTGATCCCCTGCAGGATCTCAGTTTATCTCTCTTGCAAATCTGCTGCCAGATGACAGGGTTAGCTTTGTGGACTGTGGCTGCCCACGCTCTCTTAAAGATCGACACAATGCCTGGTGCCACAGTGTTCCTGCTGTTTACCTATTCTGGACCACTGACTTATACGGGGGTTGAAAAGCCATCTTATTCATAAAGATGCAAGTGATGTATGTTTGTTTATGAATATCTTAATTAGATTTCATATATTTCCCATATCAAATTCATATCGAAGGTAAAAAAAAAAAAATCAATACCTGTTTTTCACTCAATATCTAGCTGTGAAGAATTTTTAATGTAATATTTTACTTTAAGTTTCTCTATTTAGCATTCAGAGGCAGTATATAAACATTTAATAAATGTTTATAACACACGATAATGTAGTTATAAGTAGATAATGACATTTATAAGTGTTTAATAATGTACAATATTTGTCAACAATTATAATTTCTCCCATGAAGACATATTTTATATTATTACAATTGTGTTTTACTATATTTTGATTCATTATCTGTTTATACACCAGCCTCCACTTATGGGTGTCCACAGGAGAAGTTACTGACAAATAAATTAATAAACACTTACATCTGCTATTAAGTGCATTATAGTGTGTAATAAACTATTAAATTGTAAATTAAATTGTTCTATATTGCTTATAAATACTAATCAGGGGAGTAAAGTGTTACCGGATTTTGTTTAATTATGGCAATTTACATCTTCAGCTTTTTTTTCTTTTTTTTTAGATTTTTTGATTACTTTGAAACGGGAAATAATTTTGGAATCAAATTCTTTAACTGTGTTTCAACATTCTCAGTAGACATAAATTCATATAATGTTGTGTATGCCGTATTAAAGACTGCAATGTCACTGAGCATCATTAGAAGTACTGAAATAAAAAGTGATTTCGCAGATTTTATACTTTTACAAAAGCAAAAGGAAGAATAAAGAAGAAATTGTATTATGTTTGCCCTTACAACCACGGCCCGTACAGTGCTCTGTGTGCTACACATGCCCAGTCACTGCTGTGTCTTGTGTCATCATTTCATCAGCCCTGTGCAACCAGCTGCTGTTGCTGCTTGCTCATTAAACATTTGTAGAGTCAATACAAATTCCACCAAGGCTCCCTTCCTCAGGGCAAACACTGGAAAATACAGTATGTAAACGGTGCCGCACTCATCATTCACCTCTGCAGAAAATAGAGCTATCTTCCCACCGTACTGTATCAATAACTGAGGGATGGAGGGGGTTCAGAAGCAAACCTCCGCAATTCATAACGAGCCCGCGTCGCCTCCGGCAGATGTGAAGGTTTGCTGCTGTTGACAGCTCATCTCTCTGCAGAGAATCACTGATTATTGTTAAATGTCAATGTGAAATATCAACTCACCATGTGAGAGTACTGAGCCAGAGCATTCTGATGCACAAGTAGTACACAAGAACTTTCTTAAAAACTTTATTTAACCAGGAAAACAGTCTTTTGTTGTTTCGCATTCATAGATACACACTACATTCACACTAGGGAACTTCCTAGTACAGTTACTTGCTTATACTGCAACAAGCAGCTCTACTGTTCCAGTTGCAGACTAAAATGTTGATGACTGATTGTAGCTGCTGAGAGAGGGAAAAGTTTTCTCTTTAGCTGATTATCTCAGCCGTACAGGAACTTGACATTTTGTATTCACCATTCTTCTCTGGCCTTTTGGCGTCCCACATCTTTCCTCAGATTCATAGATTTTTGATATTATAACTTACCAGGGGCATCATAGGTGTGTTGTTTAAATAATTCCACACATTTATGTGAAAAAAAACACAATTACAAAGTGATGGCAGACCAGAAAAAAGTGTCTGGTGTCACTTACTTAAGGGATAGGTTCAAAATATTTCAAGTCTGTCTTAAAATAACAGTCAGGTGACATTATGAAAATTGAAACTGGTTTCAAAAGATCCCCTCCAAACGCCCTTACAATTTAAGTAATTGGGAACAAAATCCAAAAGATAATATGAGGATTCAGCCACCTGAGTTAGTCAAATGAAGTGGACGTCTTCCACAGTTAAAGGTTTTTTGGTTTAAGAAAAAAAAAAGAAACGCTCTTTGTGTCTCGACAGGCAGTGTTTTCGTGTTCAGCTGCAGTGGAAGGATCGTAAGAGAGGGAGGGAATCTGGCACTGAAAAGATAGTAACTTTGAAAGATATGTATTTGATTTGATTTGATTTGTTTGCACAGCTGAAGCATCATATTAGCGTAGTGTAAACTTTTAAATACATTTTTGTACAGAAGGAGACCTGTGGATTTTACATTGTGCTTTATAAATGGATTTCTCAAAGGCCAGTATGAACAGGAGGAATGATTACAGTAAGAAAAACATGAGTCCCTGTTCATACGGGTACCTCACTTATGCTTTAAGACTGACTTGAAAAACTGTGAACCTTACCCTTAAGAAGAAAAAGTTCCCTCTGTTTACCAAATCAAAGTATTGTGTCAGGTATGGACTACTAATGCAATATAAAAAACTGACTCAATACAACACTGTACTGCAGTGAGAAAACATTACATCCAAAGAGAAGATTATTCACTTTTAGTCAAGCTGACAGTAAACATAAACAGTTGAGGGGGGGACATGTAATAAAGGTTACCAGCGAGAATCAAACCAGTTAAGTGGAATATGTCTCAGACAATGGAGCCACCAGGACGTCTGGTCAATGGTTAAAGTTTTGCCTCTCTTGTCACAAACAAAGTAATCCTCATAATCATACTTTGTGCAGTTTAGAGCTCAGTGTTGTAAATTTTGGGTTATTTATGTCCAGATATTTAAAACATTTATATCTTGTTTTCATTTAGAGCAGCCAACACTGTCTCAGCAATTCAGATGAGTGAAATAATCTTAATTTCCATCATTATCATCATCATTACAAGCAACTACTGTTCAGTCTCACTGAAGCACTAAACAGAGGTGACATAATTTTGTTAAGCTCTCTTAATTATGATAATAAATACAACATCTAAACATTGACTGCTATGAAGTTATTTTTAAAAAACAGCTCTATAGATATCTTGTTGTGGACGTTCATGGTGACAAGCTCCATATACATTAAGGTACAATAGCATGTCTAAATACATGTGGGGTGTGAGTGTGTGAGGTTGAAAAACTAGAAAATGATTTATTGTAGTATGTTCCAAAAAAAAGGTTTGAAATGTTAACTAGATTCTACTAATAGATAGATAGATAAAAACCATAACTAAATATTTTTACTATACTACTTTCACTACAATCTGTATAATCAAGCAGGATGTTAGCTAAAGGCCACACAGGTCAATCATTGTTGCCCCAGGAGCAGGGGCAAGTAGACTATAAGTCCCCCAGAGAGACAGATTTTTTAGCTGCAGTCATATTAGCGATATTTAAAGGGTTATTATTATTTTATGTTTCAAAGTGGACACTTGTGATGGAAACCAAACATTTTTGCAGGGTTTTGCAGGTTTTTGGAAAGAATATGAACATCTGCAGTTAATAATATAATTGTATGATTAGATTTTGTTTATTTTAATTAAACTGTATATTTCCCCATATTGCTGAATTGTTGACAAGTTGTCTTTGATTATCATGGACTCATGAAAAGTGGAGTATATCTATGCATTTTGCTGTCACATTTAAAAGATCAGTGTACTATATATCACATAACTGTTGTTATTTGGAAACCATATGCCGTAATCTTCTTCTACCCTCAGTGTAGTGTCTCTGCTGCAGAGACTGTACTGACTTCTGTGGTGAGTAATCTGGCTACTGGCATGACGCCCCCGCACTGTGAGTGTGAGAATAGCCTGCTGGGAGCAAAAGCACTCTGGGGCCTGCTTATGAAACGTCTTCCTGTGATCCCAGCTAGCTAGGCCCTTGAGGTTCATCCTGTGAGCAGGACATTGCAGAAGACACTGTAAGTCCAGGTCACAAGAAAACTGAATCTAAGAAACTTTACTGTTTTTTTTTTTTTGTTTGTTTTTTTAATTTGCTTAAAATTCATCGGAAATATAACTATAAAATGTTTTATTCTTATTTTTCTAAAGAACTGTAAAAGTTTGTGAACAATACAAACAGAAAGTCAAAGAAAGATTATATTAAAGTGTGTACTGGAGTTAAGAAAATGAACATAAATCATAATAAATAGAAAACATCAATATGACAGAGAGCACTCCCATGTTGTAGCTTTGATGCTAGATTATCAAAACATCTCAGTGAAGGCAATATTGCACATTTGCATGCCCTGTAAATACAGTGCTAACTGAACTTGCATACTTCATTCAGCTAAAGCTTACATGGGTAAAGTGTGCAAACACCAAAAGTTAGTTTACTTTCCCCCCCTCATCGGTGACCTCGAATTTCCTAAGTTGCAGACACTTTGAAATCCAGTTTGTTTTTGGGCCCTTCAAAAGACAACACACTCCCTTTTTCATGGTGTAAATTCTTGAGAGCCTGAATTATGACAACAGATGCAAATAGTTTGTGTATATTTGGTCAGATGTTCTGTATTTATTTCCTTCATATATCACAAGGTATCTTGTGCATTTTTTTTTCTTTCTTTCTCTCTCTCTTTTTTTTTTTTTTTTTAAAGGCAACATTTTATTGTCCAGGACTTCTCTCATCAGTTGAAACAAGATTTAAGAGATAAGGCAAAAATGTAACCTTAACATGAACCTTCTATGAACGTATGACCCCGACTGGTATGATCTTCCTCTGGTGTAAGACTAAATAAGTCCAATGTGTGCCAAATGATTCAGAAAGAATCAACATTTATTGAACTTATCTGTCCAGAATCTAAGTTTGCTTTTGATCTTATCACAAATTTCATTAGTGAAACTTAATCAAATTTACAACAGAGGAAACGTGCAGAGCTGGCATGTTGTAAACACAAAAAGAATTCACAACACATCATCTCTGTAGATGTTGTTTTTCTACCTATGTAGTTGCCCTGGAGGTGAAGTTTACAAGAAATTTTTGCATGCGAAGCGAGGTGCCAGACAGTCAACACTCAACTCCACTAAACAAAAGTAAACACAAATTCCAAAGATAGCTGATGGCTGTCAGTCAAACCCATCCTCAGCTGCCTTCACCTGTCAGCCGTCAGTCTTTTCCCATGGTTCCTCTGGGCTGAAGTGTCCCTGCCCATGTTTTTAGACAAACAGATCAGATTCCTCCTCAAACAGGCCGCTGCCGTCCCTTTTGATAACAATGTAATAATTCAAAACAAATGATTCAGCTCTTTGATGAGAGCACTTTACGGGCACGAAGACTCACCCTCACACTGACATCTGTTTGATTTTATCTTCTTGAACTTTATCCTCTGCTGGAAAATTTACTGGCTCTGACCAGAGTAGTGTGTTAAAGCCAGACTAATAGAGGGGCAAAGACAACTGAGACACTGGGCAGGACAGCATGTCTTAGCCCGTAAAGCCTGCAACATATAGCGCTACAACTCTACACTGTCAAGCATTTAAGGAACGTCACGTTTTCAGAACGGTCTCTTGAAATTTCATAAAATGAGCACATTTTCAAATGCAAATAAATGACTCACACTCAAAATGGAACAGTGGATACTTTTCCTGGAATTAAAGAAATACATGGATGAGATGCCACTACAAAAAAAAAAAAAAAAAATCTAGTTTGACTTGGATATAATTGTGCAGTTAATGGTGTGGAAGTCTATCTTGTAGATGTGCGAATCTTGTATTCTTTTATTCAATTCCCAACTCAGTGAGTAAAGTTTTATTTTAATTTAATGTTTTTTTCCTGAAATGCAGGTTACTGGCAATCAAATTGTGGAAACATTTACCAAAGTTGCTTAACAATATAACAGCTCTCAGTTAAGTGAACTTTAATGACCAAATTAACCAACACTGAATGCGAAAGTTAGCTTGGTTGTTACATGACTGAAGTATGGAACTATCTCCAAAGAAAGACTATTAGAGGCAGCTGAAAGCTCTGGGAAAAGCATGAAAGTGGATGAGGAGTTCATTTTTTTTTTTGGGGGGGGGGGGGGTTGTTTCATGTCTAAATTTGATCACTGGCCAACTACTTCCTGATATGTCACATAGCTTCATCTTTTCACAGTGGCAGGAAATTTCAACTATTTTTTGTTTCACACCATGTTATCTTCCATTCACATTATAAGCTGATTTTGCATTTTCTTTTAGACTATATTGCTCATTTTGCAGTTCTGTCAGAGAGCGTGCTAATGGAATTATGACAGTGATTATCGTAATAAATCCAATGCACAAAAGCTCAAGTTTAACCAGAATCATTTCGTCTGATCATCATTGCATTTCGCGGGAACATGTGTGAACCAAATGAATCATGAAACCAAAACCTGGCCTTCTTAATTCTTAATATCAGCGCTACCTTCTCATGCTTCTCTATATTTCTTCCCTTGACGAGTGCCTGGGGTTGGGGGGGAGCTGCCTGTGCTCTAGACCCTGGCCGTGGTTGGAGCTGTATGCTAAAGCCATGGTCAGGCCCCAGAGATTTGCAGCCTCTTAGATGCCTATAACTCATCCCTAGCCCTGCTTCTGAAGGGAGATTTTCCCCCCTCAATCCCAGGCCTGAAATATCCTTTCAAAGGCCACAGACTGGAGACAGATATGTAGGTGTTTTAGATAAGGTAGGAATTGCATTAAAGGATTTTTCCTTTTTAAAGCTGTTGCTATCTTTTTCTGCCCTTTCCCATAGACTTAAGAGGAGTAGTTGAGAAAGGATGGGAAGGGGGGTAAGGGATGTACTTTGGGACAGACTAGTCCGTACATTTGTGGTCAGTTCACAGCTCATAAAAGACTAGCGCTAACCTCAGTAAAAATTGAATAATGTAGAGTGGCTAGAGGCAGCTCAGAACCTTCTCAAAGAATACTAAAGTTATTGACCCAAGTTTGAAGGAAAATCCTCCCAGCTCATTGATCTCTTCACCAGCATAATTACAGGGCAGCGAGATGAATCTTCATGTGGAGGAAAATAGAAAATTCATAGTGATGAATTTTCAGAGTGACGGGGATTCTTGCCAAATGCAACCGTTAAATTAAAAGCTCTTTCCCAAAACCACAGAATGGGATAATTTTGTTTTGCAAAGTCGAGTGTGGCCAAAAAGCGACTCTGTAAAAGTCAACAGAGTCTCACCCAGGCTGCGGCGTGTGAAAGTGAAAAGTCGGTTTAAACAGCAGGTCTGTTAAGGCCCTAGTATGTATGTAGGTATGTGCATGGCATTCCCGACTTCTCCTCTCCACACTTCTCTGTTTTATAAGAGCTTACGCTTCGCTTTGGCATTTGCTTTAAAACTTTATAATTATGTGGCCTCCTTTTTCCCCAGCCGACTGTGTTTACATTTGCCAGCTTAACATGCACACGGTCCAGTCCACACACACGGCTCCTCCACAGTCCACATGTCGTTCTGCTGCAGTGTTTGTTGGACTGGGCTACAGAGAGATTAGTCGCCTCGTTCCCTCTGGTGCCTCGGCGTAATGTTCTTCACCCAGAGGGCTTGGCTGCTCATTTTCCAATAGGACCTTGGAGCAAGAATTTCACTCTTATTTTTTAAATGAGCATTTATTTTCCCTTGCAAAGCGTGCTGAAATGTTAGAAAAAAAAACCCATCCATCATACTTGTATTACTGTATTATTCATTGGCATATACAATGTTTCTCCATTTGATTTCACTTAAAATGAAATATTTGAAATACAGTAAGAATCTGAATTATAATAAAAAAGTGTGAATAGTGACAAGACCATCTCCATCCTTCAGGTATCATAAGATTAAATGAAGTTATTGTTAATAACCTAACTACGCAGAAAAAATATTTTTACTCTTTAGTGCATTTTTAGTTGCATTTCCTTTTGCACAATCCATGTCAAGTCGTCAAAATTTGAATAGTTTAAGAAGACATAAAAAGAAAACTTTATCCGTTGTCCGTTCTGAATGACACAAACAGATGGAAACAATAACTTTCACCTGGTCAGTTTACTTCATGAAAATAGAAACTGTCCTAGACACACACATTAAAAAAAGAAAGTCATCCACTTTAACACGCTGTAAATATGCCAGTAGTTATGATGAAAAAAACATCCAATCATAAATCAAAGTATTCTGAGACGCTTGCTGAACAGAGCCTCAATATTTGCTGAAATAATATATCACATCTCATATTGAGAAAATTACAGACAAGCGCACTCAGGCTAGGGAAGTACTCTAGAGTAGACAGGGACTAGGACCCACATGGTCAAAACCCACACATCAGTGGATTCGTAACGGCATGAGAGAGAAAAATAAGAAAGAGAGACGGGCAGTGGGGAAACTTGCTGAAAACATGCCTGTGGCACTGGCTGAAATCGAGGGAGGAAAGACTGAAATTTGCACAGAGAAAAGCCACAATTTAAGTTGTACATGAAATTACTGAATAACTTGATTATGAGGCAAAAAAGTGTAATATGTTCAATTAGCAATCCTCCTTTTGTCTTCACTAAATCTTCCTTCAGAATCTGCACATCAGGACAACTGTTTTAAAGCTCTCCAAGGTAAGACTGGTTTCATTTCTATTCTTTACCACTCCATCACGTTGTTTTTTTTTTTTTTTTCTCCACTCTACTCCAGCACAGATCATTGGCTCATTTGTTGTTTGGTGGTGTACATTTTACTTATTGAGCAGTGGAGTTTTGTACAGCCTAGGCAGAGATTAAGACAAATTCTGATAAGGACTGGAAGTTGACTCTCAGCATTAAGGAGGATTAATGTTTAGCTCTGTGTGGCAGGGGCCTTCTCAGTGGCTGTGTTTACGCAGTGTTGCAGACCCCGCATTAATCCGAAATTAGTATAAAAGATCAGCTGTGGCCACTGAGGCGAACCTTCACAGGGCTTAGGCCAGTAATCAAGTCTCACTTTGGGACAATGAGCGCCTGGAAGGTCAATGAGAGGCCTGGGTTGAAGGGACGAGGAGATTGAGGTGGGGGGTGGGAGACTGCTGAGGGACTTTTGGCGACCACATGGTTTAATTTAGGTGAGATCCACACACACACTCACACACACACGGTTTGCCCCCACAGTATGTGCCTTCTCCTCTTGATGTCGGGTGTTCATGACCATGATTTGTTTTTGTTACAGCAGCAGAGGACATTAGTGTTTATAATTTAACACCTAAAAGACATTTCTTCCTTTTTCTCGAAGCCCGTCTGAAATTTAAGACATGTATTTGAATTCACACAAGTTTACATTTCACAGCACTAAGTATTACCTCTGTCACATAATTATAATGTGTGCTGAGGGATTATAACAATAAATAGTATAAGACTATCTAGCTGCTTGTAGCGTAGAACAACATCTCCTGTTCCAATGCAAACCAACATTCAGCAGAGCTGGTAGGAGAATCGCAAGAGATGACTCGGCTCCAAGAGCGTCTTACCGGAAAGTAAAACTGTGTCAAATTGAAAACAAGCAGTATAAAAATCAGCAGTAAATTTTCCACTACCAAACTGGTGCTGGCTGGTGCAACAAAAGAGGCAGCACCGCTGAATTCAGTTAGGAAAATAAAATAAAGGAAATATAGCTCAGCATAAACCACAACCCTTGGATGATGAATACTCACAAAACTGTTGATATCTGCATTATTTTGTACTTTTAAACCACTCACACTGTGAGCGGCCACATTCAAACCTGCTTCCAAAAGGAGACAATTTTATTGACATTTTAAATAAGGCTCACCATACGTGTAGCGTTATAATGCGGCCAAGTGAATGTCTCAGCTGCAGCGAAAAGGGTCCGAGGAACTTGCCCTTGTAAATACTTTCCAAACTACATCTATAAAGTTCTTAAATTATTTATTTATAGGGATTTTATAGTGCCTGAGCAAATTACAGTGCCCTTGAAAAAGAAACAGAAAATCATCTCCTCAATCAAGTATTCTTGGCACGTGCCAAACTTCATTCTGCACTGACTTTTCCACAGTAGTTCCTCCATGTCTGTCTTTTGAGCACACATGTTAACAACAGACAAACTACAAATGAAAGGGGAACAGCACAAAAAACAACAGCAACACAGCCAAATGATAATTTAGGGCATTTGCACCACATTGTGGTGGAAGCAGCTCTCTTCAAGTGCCAGCGGGGTACCAGGGAAGCCCCCACCCCAGCCACCCACTGCTCCTGCTAAGATTAGACAAATTAAACACTATTATTCACGTCACTCCCGCAGCTGGCCTTTTAAGTGGTTCTACGTTAACTATCATAATGGTTTGCTTTGAAAGCCACAGTCTTCTCCTTAATTTACAATATGAAAAAGCACTTTTGGCCAAGTCTTGGTGGGATTTTTCTTCTCTTGTGCCTCATGTTGCAGGGGGAAAAAAATGTTTTACACTGCAGTTTGTAGTATGTAGTATCTATGCATGAATTTCCTGTGTGAAACATTATTATATATTACATATCCACATTTAAACAGCACTGTACATGCATTTATATTAGATATTCACTTTGTAGATTCTCGTGTTTTAAAACAGATCACTGCTTTTAGATTTTTTTGTCATCAGCAATTTTCTCATAGCATGTAATTTATTTCCAAATGCTAAAAGTTTTTGTACAGTGTGTTTGGTTAAAAAGTCAGCCAGGACTCTTCATGTCAGATATAATCAATGTCTGTCCCTGTACACTATTTCATCATTTACAAGAAGACATTCCTGAGTTTGTGTCCTCTCAGAGTGAAGAGTATACTGTAGAGGGCCTGCCAGACTCTCACATCTGTCCATACGTTTTTAATGTAGTCTCCTGTTGGGAAAAAGGCCTTTCATTTTCCCTGTTCATGTATCCCCGCAACCTGATAATGGATGTGGTATTGGCCAGGGGCCCGTGGACTGAGGACGGCCGGTGATGGATAACCTAGTTTCAGAGCCATCATCACCGTACAGCATGTGCCTTGTATCTGTAGTAAAATGCCCCCACCCACACTGAGCATGCTCCAGATATAGATTTAGGAAGTGACAGATAGTGACATCCTGTTAGCTGTATTATATTTTAAACCACTATCAAAGGCACAAACTCACACCAAAATACTCAGTTATCAAACCATGTGGGAACACGATGGACAAAATAATAGAAACACCACATAAACAAGAACTTTAGCTTCATTGAAACTAAAGCACAATTACAGAAGCATATAATCAGCCCAGTTATATGCACATTAGCTAAGTAACAGTCTTAAAAGAGGCAAATATGTCACTTTAAGATTAATATTTATGTTACATTTTATAAATAATGTCACAGCTCACCAAAAGGGAAAGCTGACTTTTTAATTTGACACAGTCTCAGCAAAAAAAAAAAAAAAAAAATGTACATGATGAGATTTATAAACTGCTTTTCATGGTTGGTTTTGAAAACTGTATTTAAAAAAGGGCACACCACTGTTTTTACACATGAAGTTCAGTTTACTCATCGTGAGGAGTACCATTCAGCATGTTTAACAGTTGTATAATGTGCTCTGTAGCTCTGGAGGGAGTTTTCCAAATAACCGTGATGATGTCACTAGGGTTATCTTGGCTTGGCTTAAGAAAAACCCAGTATTACAATCTGGAAATGTAGGATTTGAAAAAAAGTGGAGGCAGGGAGGGTCTAATGACAGACTGTATTGAGTTGCATTATGGGAAATGTAGGACCATGTGTTTTTGAAGCCTGATCCATACTAGAGAATTAAAGCTCAAGTCTCCCTACTCACAATGTGCTTTTGTCACTTCACTTGGATATCTGACCAGTGATAATGTGTCAGAATGATGTATGTGCAAAGTTTGACACCATAGCAGGCTGTTTTCACATTCATCTGCTGAGGAAGGAAGGTTTCTCTGTGCTCACATTAAACCTTTAAAGCACATACATACAAGCATGATTTTTGTGACATCACAGCTAGTTTGGGCTAATTGTGACACATCTTAAAAACATGTCTGGTGGGGAGGTTTAAAATATGGTAAATGCTAGGTTGGATCTGCCAGAGCCAGCCAACCTTAAAATATCTCTGCTCTGCTGCTTAACTTTTTACCATTCTTTTTTTTAAATTTGTCTCTTATGAGCCTCCCATTGTTATGGAAGTGCAATATGAATTGCTGGACCACTCACTTTTACACTACAGCATCAAATGGAGCAAGGATAAGTGAGAAATATTTGCCTGATCTATGAATAATGGGAAAAAGACAGCGGTATCTACCATAAATGTCTGTCGCCAGATGTTAAACATGGTGATGGATCTGATTTGATAATGGCAGCCATCATTTAGAATATACAGTACAGGGTTCTTTATAGGAGTAAAGGAAAATGAGACTAATGTAATGGAAAAGGGCACAAACTAATCAGCTATTAACCACAGCCAAAAGTAAAAACCACTGATGATGTGTTTGAGGAGCAGTTCCACTGGTGTGTACAAGATGCTGGCTCCAAAAAAAAAAAAAAAGAAAAAAGAAAAAGCACTCTTTGGCTCCATAAAGATCCAATTAAAAAGTCCTTAATGTTTGCTCAGAATACAAAGTAGGGTTTAATTTTTATTGAATTAAAACAACCTTTAAAAAGGAAAATGAAATATTAAAATAGAACTGAATTAGACATTAAATCTAACTCTAAGCTGCAAAACGTTCCTTTAGAAACATACCGTTAACATATCACATATCGTAAAAGTGTAGAGACTTTGTCCACGTTTTTCTACTCTACAGCACAAACACTGTCTTCAATGATATCCGAGTACATACCACTAAGCAAATTTAGTAATGATTTCATGGACATAAGTCAATCGCAATTCTATTATTTTGCACATCTGGTAACACGTTCTCAGTTTTACAGAAGATATAGCAGCATAGTTAAAGAAGGAACAGCCTAACACAAATGTTATACATTAACTAAATAATAGTAATAACAAATTAAACTGCAAATATATCAGGGTTCTCTGACATTTGAGTTGCATTGGTGAGACCATAAAACACAGACTTTTGTTACATGATCACGCTATTATGACTTGAGTCTGTGTGTTCTCACCAAAACCAACTTTTTGAAAACGTATCCACAGTTCTAGGCCAGTTTCTGGTGTCATAACCAACCCCATCACCGCAGGAGCCAGCGAGCAGAGAAGCACAGCCTGCTTCCACTCGTCAGCTCCCAACATTATTACCTTCGATGAGTCTTGCATATCAACTTCACATCCAGCACCAGGGAGCTGCACATAACTTTCTTGTGGAAGAGAGAGAGAGACAGAGAGAGAGAGAGAGAAGAAAAAAAAACTTCTCCAGCAGGTTGAGATTGTATGTCTATAAAAATAGTGACAGAATAGCTCATGCCTCAGTGAAACTCGATCACTTTGTCTACAAGCTGCGTACTTGAGCTCCAGCACACAAGAACACAATTTAGTTTGAGTTTCAGATTTACTGGTTGATTATTAATCCAATGTGTCCTCTGCTGAGTGCTGCTTATTGCATATAATACCAGTACATTTAATTTTTCATTGTAGTTTCACTTGATTTCACAATTTTTAGGGCATGTTTTCTGAACATAAATATTGTTTCGATGGATATGTCTGGAGACAACCATGTATTTTGTTTTCCAAAAACACACAGGGATAGTGGTTTGCATTAATCATTTCCAAATTACGAATCAGTCTTGTGAACTGTCTTTTTTGTTGGTGGGAGCCGCAGCACCGCAGGAGGGAATTAGTCTAAGCAGGGTTAAAGCTGTGACACACAATTTGAAGACAGCTGTACGACTCGCCATACAGCATGAGTCTGTTTGTCCCCGAGTGTCTCGAGGAGCTGCGGGCGGCTGTTTCTCATCCTCACTGTGATGATTTATGCCTGACACATCTAAGTACAGTAAAAAGAGTCAGCATACAAAAAAAAAAAGATGCTCTTCACATTCACATGTTTTGCATTTCTGCCTGGGCGAGGATGACATTTCATTTCTTACTCCAAGTCATCTCAGAAGGGCTAATTCAATTTGCACTCCAAGCTGTTTCTAATCCTCTCTCCCTTCTCAATTTTTCACTCCATCGTCTGAATACCAGAACGTTTGCTGTTTGATTGTCTTATAATGGCAAACGTGAGGCATTTTTTACACAGCTGTTGGTAAAGACTGAGAAGAAAACAGTTTTGTCAAATGTATTCCAATATCCTTGTAATGTATATGAGTCCATCAGTAGGATATTTAATCTGTAGCATGTAGTTTGGCAGGGTTACCAGTTCACGCTTTGTTGGTTTGTTGGGACAGTTCACACTCTCTCTGTTTACTGTTTAGGAAGCTAATTGTATAAGTCCAGCAAAGTGGGTTTGACTACAAGGACGAGGACACTAATAGTGGTACATCACTCATTTTAATATAAGGTTTCGTCGTGTACACTTCAGTAGGTGGTGCATGAGACTAACACTGTCTAAGCTGGATGCCTTATTTATTCCACTATGTCAATTAATGAATAGAATATTGCACACAAACCACATCACTACTATTGGAAATGTTATAATAGATTTGTTCTACAAATGACTTTTTGCATTTTTGCAAAAAATGAATTTTTTTGGCCACTCAGGGGCAGTGTAGCAAGCTTTTAACACAATACTGACTTTTCCCATTACAAAGTTATCCGCTAAATGTGTTAGCAAACACTATACACATCTAGCAAACACAGAGAAGCATTAGGATTCATTTAAAGTTGTGATCCTGGTGAACTGTCAAATGTAAGTTCAATATTCACTCTCATTTTAGCTCCGTTTTGGTCTCCGCCAGCCCCTGACGGAAATATGTGGCTCTTTAGCTGCTAATTTATCCACTTTGTTTGCCAGCTAGTCACAAATTTTGTTGTCTTTTTGCTATCAGAGCTTTTTCACTAAAAATAACTGCCACTGGAAAAGACGCTAATGACAAAAATGTTAAAATTGCATACTGTGAAACCAAAACAATCAGCTGAAAGGTAGTAAAACACTTTATAGAGATGAGGTGAACAGCAGTAAGGTGATACTTTTCTGTGGGTTTGTCTGTACAAGCCACTGCTTTCACATAGACATCTGATCCATTATTAATATAAAATATTATATCAGCTTTAATGTATAGTTTTTCTAAATATCAAATATGTTTCATGGATTTAGAGCCAAAACATTTCATAAATTGTTAAAGACTAAAGTGTTTTATAATGCAGTTATGTGAGCAGCAATCCTATAGTTGTCCAAAATGTTAAAGGAATACTCCGATAATTTGGTATTACATTTCCATTAAGTTTCGCAACTCGCAAGAGACAGAGTTTAAAAAATATACACACACACAGCAGTTTGTTTCCAAGCCCAAGCTGAGGCAATACTGACATCACTATATTCTCAGACAGTGAGAGGAGTGCCACTTCAATGTGCTGCTGAATCGTAAGAGAACATTTGTTTGAAATAAGTATACAAAAAGTCTCATTAACTAAATTTATGCCTACAAGTAATCACTATAACATACTATCTTACTGTATGCTACAAGGCAGCTACTGCTAGAATAGCTGCAGTTTTGCTGCCTGTGCTTCTATATTTAAGTGTTGTGGTCATGCATGATCCATTGTGGGCTCGGAGAGGCACCCATCATGCCAAGCTACAGTATCAAACAACTGGCGCTGACTGTTGCCATGAGTTTCTCCACATTGGCCACAGCTCACTTGCACCGCGCCTGCCTCTGACAGCCCTCACAAGGTAATCTTCACCCACTTATGTGCAGCGTGTGAAACTAATTTTCTCATCTGCTCGTCAAATTAGCTAGTGGATTTCAAAATAGGACATCCACTTTTATTACTTTACTGCACATTTTGTTTGGTTTTTTTTAGAATAGACAAAGTATGCTGTCTACCTAGCGAGACATCTTTTAAAATGGTCAAAACATGCCAAAAACAAAATCTGGAACATGAATTTTGTTTGTGGATGGTGTTAAATTATAATTATTCTTTAGTAATCTGGTGACTTTTAAGGGTTGTGGTGACCCTCTTTACAGCAAATACTTTTCATATGTTATACAGTTTGTGCTACACGACAGAAGGTGTATAGTGACTTTGGCATCTACTGGAGTCAATATTAGCATTTGGCATGTAATTCTAGGTCGCATCAGCAGGCCGCAAAAGTGAAAGTAAGAAGGGGAATACTGTACATTTCTGACGTTCTAAAGTTGTCTCTTAGGAAAGCGTATAAATAAATAACACAGAAATGTCTAAGTTTCCAACCTCTGCCAAGTAACATAACACTTGACATAATAGCAGAGATAAGTTGAGAGTGCTGGCTACTCTAGCAGTCCAAAAGGCTATAGGAGAAGTTTCTCCTTACCAGCCCTGCACGCCATGTCCCTGCACTGCATTTTCATCCATTAACACATCCACTGTGTACGCACTCAATTTAGGAGCATAATAAGAGGCAGATGAGACTTGCAGCCGCTCCCCTTGCAGCCAGCAGAGACCCTGTAGGAGGGGAAATTTGTCCAACTAAAATCACCCCAACAGGGGGGAGCTCTTAGGTCAGAAACCCCTAAGTTGAGGCGAGCAGACACTCCTATGAGTTTGTGATGAAAACCGTGTGATCCATCACTGCGGTGTGTTCCTCTGTTAAGGGACTGTAAGCGTGCTGGGAGTTCACACAGGCCTCCACTTGATCACAGTTAAGCTGAGCTACATGGGGCACCAAAAGCTATCACTCATTATGAAAATGGAGGGAAACTGAGATAAGCTTCCACATTAAATAATTAAAGTAGATCCTCGTAGGGACCGGTTTAAGTAGATATGCAGAGAGGTAAAATATTATCCCAATGATAAATCCCTTTATTCTCAAAATCAGCAAAGCATTTATATATTCTGTTTGTCATTGGGTGATATGGTTAAAATCAGTGCTAATAATAATATGATCATGCAGTCACTGTTAACTCAGCAGTGGTGACACTTAATCTTAAGCCATTTTACATATTTGACATTTTACACAATTGTTCTGCCAAAGTTGAAGGAGATGTGTTTTTTTGGCATGAGTTCTCTAATCTGAAAAGAGCAAATTTTGTTTTATTTGAACCAAAATCTGATGACGGTAGTGTGGTTATGTTGCCAGATCGAGTTTTTGACTTTTAAACTCTTAATAATGCCGAAGGTCATGATTTCTTTCCGGATTCCCCTTCCAAACATAAGCTATTCTTAAACAGCAGGACCATCTTGTCTTACACCAGTGCTGTTGTGACCTCTCACTTGCCCCACTCGAATGAAGACAGCTAGGTAGCAACATCCCTGAGTCTTGGAGCCAAGACAAGTCTGGCTCTGATTACCATGGGAGCTACTGCCTCTGCCTGAGAAAAAATGCTGCAGGTTTAAAATAAATGTTATTGTTTGTCACAGGAAACCAATCTGATTACTGTTTCTTCTCTCATGTGCACACTTAATGCCGCACACCAGGCTGTATTTACGCATGTGGTTTTCATTCAGCCTGCCCAGTGAGGGGGAAACGGACACCTCGCGTTTTCATCTTTATTAAGTCACACTTTGGAGAAGGTTAAAATGGGGGTTGTTTACACAAAGTATTTGGCAATCTTTGCAAGACAATCTGTCTGTTCACATCAAACAATAGATTGAGTTTCTCTGCAGCAGCAGCGTCTCAGAAGTGGGCAGGGGAGAGGGAGGGAGAGGGAGAGGGACGACTTCTCTGATAGTTGTGACGTCTGTGTTTGCTCAAGCTGACAGCGAAAGTGAGGAGTTGTTAAAGTGCGGTGTGAAGCTATTTTGGGTTCAGCAGGAATTGGCCATTCTTATGGTATCATTTCACACTGAGGCATGTGTATTGTTACGGCACAATTGTGTAAGTGCATGTGTGTTAGTGTGTTTTCAAACATTGAAAATAGCATTTGAGGATGCCTCTACCTCTTTCACTCACTGCCATGTCTCCCTCTTTCTCTGTCTTTCTCCCCTCCCTCTCTTTCTCTGAGTGTATCCCTCTGGGGATCAATGAAACACACACACACACACCGAAAGCAGTGCACAGAAAGAAAAAAAAAAACAAGTGTGCCAGTAAAAAACAGAATAAAAGGCTTAAAAGGCATCTGGGAGGAAAGCTGAGAAACCAAGGGACCCGTCAGCAGGGTCTGCCAAGGCTTAGAAGTCAGACTGTTTGTTTTGCTTCGTATGTCGACGCGGCCGCTCTTTTTCCCCCTTCAGTCCCACCGTGATTCTCCGCTAGGCTGCTTCTTATAACTTTACCTCCATAGGACACCTCTACTTGACACCCAGCAAACCAACAACACCCACCTCCCAGGGGGAAAAAAAAAGAAAAAAGAAAGGCAATATGTAAATGTTGTGAAAGGAGCCAATTAGGAAATTTATCTTGTTTGGAAGGCTCGTAATAGTTTAATTCCAAAAACATGTTTTCTGCCTTCCTGGTAATGTGTCTCATGTGAGGCTGTGGCTTTCTGGAGAGCAGGGGTGGGCAGGCGGTGAGAGGGGGAGGGGGAGTTTGAACGTGCTTGGTGGCAAACATTTGTTTATGTTTTCCTCCTAGTGCATCATTTCAAAGGGCAGCATGCATGTCCCACCACGGGCTTCACATCTCCCACCGATTGGAAACACATTTCAGCAGAAAAATGTCAAACCAACACTCATGTCATGTATGAAAGAGATAAAGGGAGCGTTATGTGATGCACTTTTTAAAGAAACAATAACTTGCGTATTCAATCAGGGAGACATCAGCTCATTTGGTTTCACTTAAATCCACAAGTTCCCCCAATGTGCAGAAATAAATGGTTTTCTGGGACCCCCCACTCCCACAGAAGGAATAAACTGCTGTGCATCCGTGGATTTGAGTGTACAGTCAAAAGTAGTTTTAAAAAGAATTTCAATCTTTTTAGATACAGGCTGAGAAAATAACTGAAATAAAACTGCAAATGTCTGTTTACATAGAGTCAATGAAGGAGGCCATAAAGCGTGTCTGTTTCCTACACCTCTTTATTTTCCACTTCCACTGTGCTAAGCCTGAGCACATGGTTAACAAGACTTTGCCTTTTAATTGCTGCCATCACACAGTTGACGCATACTACCAGAGTGATGACGAGCAATGTCCTTGAGTAGACCACCAACCTTAACACCAGAATGAAACTTTTTTATTTCTTTTTTAATATCCTTAGCCACAAGTAATTTTACATTCCGTATAACATACATGAAAATCACATCTCGCACTGTTTTGATTGAATTTTCTTATTTAAGTGACATTTCATTTTGTCAGTGTGTCTTTCCCTCCTCTAAATGAAATTGTCAGGTTTAACACATTTTAAATTAAATTAGGATCTTCGCAGATGTCACATTCACACGGGAGTCCTAAAAATTGTCATAGACATGGTTTTTATTAAACAGTTGGAAAGTCATTTGCAGCTGGGAAGATGGAAATATATAAAGGAGAAATAACTGGATTTTTCCCCCCATCAGGAATGGTTCACCAGATTAGGGTTCTTTTAATTGTAGAGAAGAAATTGAGAAATGGCAAACACTTCATTTTTAGACACCACTGTCATGGAAAGCAGAATTGTGATGTGGTGTATAACACACAACTTTCGGTATCAAATGCATTCTAAATATTTATGTAGTTACTGCTTATGTGACATAAATAACTGATATTGGAAAGCTATTCTGCTTTTGATATGAGCCTTGCATTTATTATTCAGCCTACTGCAGTTCAATCTGAACATCCCAAACATATTTAGTATGACATATGTTGTTGTTGTTGTTGTGAAATCAATCAATTCACACCCAATACAAAATGTACTTCCTCATTGTAATGCAGTACTACAGCCTGTTGATATATGATACAAATGATATACATTGTGAACCAAAAAAAAATGTTACTTAAGCATGATTAGTCTATTAGTTCTCAACAAAGTCTTACACATACATATTTGCCATGTTTCTCTACTAATATTACCTTTAGTTTGCGTGCGAATGCAGACAGACAGTGAATACAAGACTGACCAGGTGTTATCTGTGTGCGCCCCCAGTAGCTGACAGCACTGAGGCAACGGGCAGCACAGGGTGAACATGGTGCTGGGCAGGGTAAGGCCTTATCGGCGCTTTAATTTTTCTCCCCAAGGTGAGCTGGGAAGAGATCAGTGGCACTAAACCCTGGGAATTACCCTAGATATTGGCCCCCTGTGCTCTGCAAATGAAATCCTGCCGTCGGCAGGAAGAACATGGTGGTTAACACTCTGAAAATCAGTTTTTGTGCAGACCACAGCTGGCGTGAAGGGGCAAGGGAAAGCAGTGGAGAAAGGGGAAGGAAGGAGGGAGGGAAGAGGAGGGGGAAAGGGCACTTTGAAAAAAAAAATCGACATTACTCATAAAGAGAAGAAGACAGAGGGAGAAGGCTTTGCTCTTGGTCTCTTCATTCTTTGTACTGGCCTACAAACTGGGCAAGAGTCAGCATCATAATTTGTTTTCAAAGTATGATAAATGGACAGAAATTTGTCTATGTTTATATTTTTGCACAGACATATCAAGAAATGGTACATGGACAACAGACAAGTGCAAGATATGTGACATCAGACATAGTTTGTAGTTGTACTGACCAAACTAGTAGTGAAACCAGAACCAGGGTCCAGCTGTCTGGGGGTCTGAACAGGGGTCTCGGGGTTGTGGTGAGTGGGTGGATGGTGAGATGGAAATCACTCACTGTGATTATAACCTTCACCGTCCTGAACCTGACCAGCTGTCAGGCCTGTGTTCGCCTTTACCCATATAGCACTGTGGGCAATGTTAGAGTGCTCAGATCAATACTTTTTGGTACACTGTATACAAAAAAAAGTGAAACTGAAAAAAGTTATTTTAAAATTTTATGTAATTAGTTTTATCATAAAATAGTTTAAGTTGGTTAATAAAAACAATGTTTCAGCATTTGTTTTTATGCTCATGACACCAACAGTTGAACATTCTGTTGCTAGAGGAAACTTCTACTGACACAGTTCCACAGCAGTTTCACTGACAATATTATATCCATTTTGTCAGATCTGTAACACCATGTCACATAAAATCAGACACTCTCTGTCCATACTAAAAGGAGGACATGTCTGTCCATACTGAATCCATTAAATATGCTTTTCTGTTACATCATGTAAACAAACCAAATACCTATTTAGTTGTGCACTCAAGATCAGACTGGAGACATACTCAAGTAAAAGATGGGTGAGTACTTTCTATCCTATGTTTATGCTTTTTAAACAGAAAACACACCTTTTATACTGTGATATTTGGATGTTTCTTTATTGGAAATGGCATACAATCCAGGCCAACAGCAACTTAACCAGAAACTTCCAGCTCCCTGGCAATCTCCCTCCTACCCAGCTGCCAACTTATTTAGGCTTTTTTTGTGAAAGGAGGAGGTATTGTAGAAGTAACGAAGAAGTAGAAGTAAAGAAATGATTCCATTGTTCCTGGTGCATGACACACTTTCAACATGAGCAACATGAAGTAAATAGAAACAGGGTCCCCAACAAAAGTTCAGCTTGCTCACAGTCAGTTAGGACATTCCAGTAGAGAATAAACCAATCAAATTTTGTCGCTGACGCTCATTTGCACCGCACTCAGTTAAGACACAGTGTTACAAACGGTATCTTTTATCTACTCCCTAAATGCAATCCAACTGTGTGTTCAGACACAGTGAGAAGTGAATTCTTGACATGGTGCGATTATACACAAAAATCAACGGAAAGATGCGATAATAGTGAATAGATGCAAATATTCGCAATAGTGTGCAAATAGACAAGTGAAAATGACAAGTTGAGAATGTTTGACCTTGAGTATTTGTATATAGTATTGTATTTGTATACTTCACTCTTTTTACTTTTACTCTTGTGAACTCTATGTGCATTATAATATGCAATATTTTAAAAAGTTTCAACATTAAAATGCATTTTGATAACATTTCGAGCCAGAAATGTGCATTTTATTTTCATAATCTTTGTTCAGTGAATGTATATGATTCATTGAAAGATTTTTACAGGCTTTCTATCATTGTGATGGTGGTGGCTATGGACGCTGCTATCACTGAAACCAAGTAGTTGCATGTTGTTTGAATCATTGTCTTTGTGTTGCGTAATTATCTGAGCTGTTATGTTATTTGTGTAATTTTATGTGACTGTTGGATGATGTTCTTTCAATAAAAAAAAAAAAAAAAAGATTTTAGAGCACCCCATGTATGAGCTGAATTTGAAATCCAGAATTTGAAGCTTTGACAATGGTTGACCGGAGGACCTGCTACCTGGAAGTATTTTCCTCACCTTAACTCTCATGTTAAGATTTTCTTTTAATGATATCGCAATGATAACATTTCTCAAGATAAAAACATTAATGTGTCCTTGATAACTCAACAATCCGAAGGGTTAATGTTAAGGTCATCAGTGTTAATTATTTCTCCTTTGATTCTAAGAAATAAAGTTATATCTGAAATAAACCAATATCTTTACTTTTTCTTAACACCCATCATTTAGATGGAGTGTAATTATTAGTTTGGCTGTACCAGATATTTGATATATTTAGTATGCATGTCTTTTTACGATCCTATTTACAACCCTACTGCAAACTGGAAGAGCTGCAACAGTGGTGCTAAATCGTATCAAGCTGCACGGCGCGCTCCAGGGAACTGTAGTTGTTTTTTTTTTTTAAACATATAAAAATTTTGTTTTTCCTAGAATTGGAAGTTGTAAATATTGAATTTAGAGTAGACTGCGGAGTTTAAGGGGATGGTAAATGTAGTTATGTCATTAGATTTTAGATAATTGTTAAATGTGTGAAAATGAATTTTAACCATATTTGACAGCGCCCCCAGTTGTTGAATATACTCATATGATGCTCCAGTCAAGAACTCTCTATGACAGTTGGTCCCATGTCTGAAACCCCTTTTGTTATTGAATTATAAGCCTTCAAACATGCCCCGAGGTCAAGGTTCAAAGGTCAGTATTTCAAACCAGGAGCCACATAGAATTTTCACACTGACAAATGTTACTGTCCAGGTTGAAACCTTTGCAAAGATGTATTCGGTTTAGCTCTACGACCTTAAGGCCCAGTTATAAAATTAAGCTGTTTGTTTGTTCTTTTTTAGTGGAAATAGTGACCAAAATGAGTCATCTTCAGAGATTACAATTCTGCTGACAATCTAGAGTATTACTACAGGTTTGGGGGAAGGCCTGAAGTGTTTGGGTTAGGGTTAGGGTTAGGGCTGAAAAACAAACACATTCTCATTTCCACATCGTCAAACACCGACTTATACATAGGCTACTATTTTCACAATTCTGAAGTTTTTTCTATCTTTGTGGTTCTTGGTCTGGGATTTTATGCATGGATGTCCATTCAATCAGAATCTGTTTTATTAGCCAGTTCAAGCATGCAGATGATGTGTCTTGGCATTTGCTTCCAAAAAACACAACACGGGAGAATAAAAATAGACAAAAGTAAGGTAATAATACTGAAATTAAAATGAAATAAAGTAATATTAACATGAAATTGAAATTTTAAAATCTATGTCCAGAATGGAATAGTAATAGTTTTGAAATGGGATACAAAACTTGAAATTAAATAATGACTGTACAAAGGAAATACGGACTGTGCTATGGACAAAGAAATGAAGTGTATCAAGTAGATGAAGGTGACAAGAGAACAAATTAAATGTGATGTGAAAAAATAAATTATGTAATTGTGGAGATTGAATGCAATACATAATGTAAAGTCCAGCTTGATGAAATATCTGAAAGTGACAAGTGTAGGGAGGGATGTAAAATGTAAAGTCCAGTTTGATAACCCCCTCTTCATCTCGTTAATATGGCCAAAGTGCAAGATTTTATGTACAGACATACATATATATATATATATATACACACACACACACACCGTTGTAGTGTTTTATTGGATGATATGGCTTTTTTAAATGAAAGTAATATGTAAATTTGTCTCTAGAAATTTTATCAAAATGCATTTTAATTCTGAAACCATCTTAAAATATTTTGTTACTAAGAATAAAAGGAATGTCAGCTATTTTTTTTTCAGAAACTTGACAGTCATGTGACGTTGACATAGGCCAATAGAAAAGAAAAGGCCCCCAAAAAACAATTTCAGAGTAGTTATTGTGAAACTATTTCTTGGCAAACAATTGATTCAAAGGCAACCAGACAAATCAAAGTCCGGTTGCCTTTGAATCATTTGTAGACTATTGTGAAACTAATACGAACTAATTTTAAATAATTCTTATTCTAAAGACATTTAGCTGTTACACATTTTGATATGAGAATATATATATATATATATATATATATATATATATATATATATATATATATTTATAGTTAACAAAGTAAAGTAGCTAATGACCTGGAAAATTAATCAACTACTCTTCTCATCACTAAACTGACACTGCACACGAGGAAACTATATATATGTTGTCATATTTCAACACTCACTTGTGTGTCGTGTCTGTCTCAGTTTCTCTGCCTTACCGTGATATATACACCCCATACACACAGCTTGCATACACACACCAAATACACACACATCATTACCCACATCCTCACCCCACCAACGTCCCCGCCACCCCTGAACACGCACACATGCAGATTTTATTTATAGGTTCTGATCATGGTGTAAAACAAGCCCTTCTCTCTTTAGATACCCCCTCACCATATTCTCCCAAAAATAGCAGGTGCCCATCCACTTAGCCGCAGTGGGAGGATTCAGAGCTTCTATATAAATGGAAGGATGTTTACTCATCGCCAGAATGAAAACAGTGCTAATCTCCAATCAAGTCCAAAAGGCAGATAGTTAGCAAGGAGAACCTAAAAATAGCCCAGAGGGTAACACATTCCAACTACGATTGAGCTTAACTTTGATCTTACTATATGCTAGCCCTTGTGCACTGAAAATGATTAGTACTTCTGTACAGTGATTTAGGACACACTGTATATAGATGAAGTTAAAGGACATAATATGATGAGCCTGGTGTATTAGTGCATGCTCTACAGTTCAGTGGGATGGAAAATTTGGAGGGGGGTGAGGGGTGCAGGGGGGGTATTTGGAAAAGTGATGGAAAGCTTAGTTGGAAAACATAGTTACAACAGACACAACTGATTGATGACCTTGGTGATGCTCATGTTTTACTGAGGTATTTGGGTTTATATATCAAGACACATATAAATTGTTGCACATTTACATAAGGCAATAGTTGTAACTAATGTATTTGTGATGCATGCATGGTAAGCATAAACCAAATATGTGCTTTTAAAGTAACAGATTAAATTCATTTGTCAGGTTTGAAATATTCAGACATAACACATTAATACAACTAGCCTAACTCAGTAAAGAAGTCTTCTATGGCTTGATTTAAAAGAGGAAAAAAAAATACAAATTGATGTTTGCATTCCAGTGAGTGAATCACAAGAACATTTCAGCCTGTAGCGATGAAATATTGGTCTGCAATTCTACACGTATCAAATGGGCTATTACAGCTGAAATATGGTTTCCATAATTGTTCAGCTTTTTAATGACATGTAACTGCAGTGTGAGTGTTACTGCGTTGAAAGGGTGGGTTTTATATTCCTTTTAGAGTTTGCATTGGCCCCATTTTTGTGTTATGGAGAGCAGCACTCCCTGCAGCTGCAACCATATCTCTCACGATTTACCTTCATGTTCGGCTATTTTGCATTAGCTTTTCGTTTTTTGTGTGTGAGGAAATTTTAACGGTGCCTGAGTACGTTCTGTATCAGGATGTTCATCAAAGTTTTTCTTGTTTTTCCCCATAACATCTTAGACTGGTTTGCTGACCACATCTCACTTTTTCAGCCACTCAAATAGGTCAAGCCAATTGGAGCTTTTTTAGGTGGGATTACAAAAGGGGACAACATATCCCTGTGCCAAAAGCAGAAAAATGCTCCCATCAGCTGCTACTGCAGCTTCCATATCAATAGAAATGGCATAGGCAGAATGAATGTGGGACCTGCTACTGCTTGAATTTGGTAAAAACATCACTTTACCTGACAAATTTGAAAATCACCATGTCCAATTTAAGCTTTTGCCACAGTAGGAGAGAATATTGTTCATATCCATCCCATATAATCAGCATTTTTGAGCTGATTTCATGTATTTGAGAAACAGTGTTATTTTGATGACACTGAAGGAAGAGCAAATTCAACAAATAAGCTCCAAGCATCAAATATCATGGATGTGTTTCCTGAGACTAAAAAGTGTCACAGTAGACGAAGGGTTGACATTACAACTAGTGCAAATAACTCTTTGATATCCTGCAGATTAACAGTCACTTTAGACTTATTAGCCGAGAAACTGTGCATATGTAGCCTGGCGTGCATATTCCTAGTGCATGTGGAGTGGAAATTTAGTGTTTTTTCCAAGTGTTTTCAAGGGGTGTTACCTGCACTTTGGCTCCTCAGTGAAGCGTTCCACGTCGTCTGCCATTTGGCTGACTATGATTGGCATGTGCCCACGGCAAATAACCAGGGTGGTTGACTTTCGGGTAAGGTGATGGTAAAAAGAAGCACAGGGGAAATGAACTATTAAATGGAAACTGCCAGTTCATTAAGTCTTTAAATTGTCAGTTCATAAAATCTACTTTGCATGAGTCTGATGTTAAATGTAACTTCAAGCTTAAATGGGGCTTTTGTATTGAAAAACATCCTAGCAACCTAATTAAGAGTGCTTCCCTTCCCTTTTCAGCTGTATCAGAAAAAAAAGTACAATAGCAAACATTCAGCAAACCAACAACAAAACAGAAAGCTGTGATCAAAATGTCTAGAAGGCTTCAAACGAGTCCACATTGTCCTTCGTCCTGCACAGTTGATTTTAACACTACCTTACAGCAGCTAGTCACATCACTTGCATGCAGCAGACATATTTCTGTAATCCATCTGTAAACAACTTCCTCCTCATCTACTGTGGCAGAAAGATGGAAAGAAATAAAGATGCAAGACACCCCCTTGAATAATCAATTCTGTGTGTGGTATATTATTCTGTCATGATTTGAACACGCTTGAGACTCATTATGAATTAATCTGATCAGATTTCACAAACATATACAGAAGTACACAAACACAGACTCAGAATCAATGCTTGCTACCTCCAATCTCGAGTAAAAAGTAACATTTCACTTTTACTGTAAATATGGAGGAGTAGAAATATAAAGTCGTAGAATATTAAAGCACTCATTTAACTACAAGTACCTCTGAAGTAGTACAGTACTTAAGTAAATGTACTTAGTTACATTCCACTTCTGACTTCCATTAATTGAAGTATGACAACACTATACTATACAGTACACCTGCCATTCTTTCACAATTATGCAAATACTTTAATTCAAGTAACATGTAACTTATAACTGCAACCTTACCTTGTTCCAACAGAGCAGAAAGTACTGCCATCTTCAGATTTTCTTCTTGATTAAGCTTTAGTTTCTGCTCTTATCTTTATCTTGTCAGCTGTGGCGGCTGTTGGTAGTCTTGCTAACTTGCAGTCTCCTGTTTATATCAAGTAAATTTCTGTTGCTGGTTCATTAAAATCAGATCACTTTTAGTGTATCGTTGGGCTCTGCAATATATTGATATTATATCAATATCGTGATATCTAGATATCGTCTTAGATTTTGATTATTGTAATATTGTGGCATAAGTGTTGTGTTTTCCTGGTTTTAAAGTCTGCATTACAGTAAAGTGATGTAATTTTCTGAACTTAGCTCTAGCTGTTATATTATTTGCCTCTACCCACTCAGTCATTATATCCACATTATAGATGATTAAAAAATCTCATTGTGTAATTATTTCATGAAAGCACTAATAGTCCCCGCTAAAATACTGCTGCAATACAATGTCAAGATACATGATCAAAAATATTGTGATATTTGACTTTGTCCATATTGACCAGCTCTATGTGCATGGAAATTCCTGGAAATTTTATGTAAAAACAGAAATTTAGGGGAGAAGGTGTTGCCAGTGTAAAAACATTCACAAATTGGACATAATTGGACGGAATGTTATACCTAGAAGGAAAATAGATTATTAAAACTGACATCTGTTTATGTAAAAATGTTGTTGATAATAAGTCAAACTTACATAATATTTGAATTCCATTTAAGACGTGAACACTTCACTCAACAACAGGTATACAATTCTGTCTGTCTGTCTTTCTTTCCAGCAGGCAATTCTGACGTCTCATGTTGCTCGCCTTAAAAAGTACACATGGGGAGAGCAGACATCATAAAAAAAATGCCTATCCACCTGTCGTTCTGGCATTGGGGGAGTATTTGAACTCCACCTGCAATTCTTTGGTCTGGCAGACTGTGATATGTAATGTGTATGTATTCATGTGTGTGTGTATGTGTGTGGACCAAGTGTGTCTCTCCATAAACAGGTGGGGTTCCCCGCCACAGATATCAGGTTCCCCTCTTTGATAACCCATTACAGACTTCATTAATTTCACTCACTCCAGCCACGCACTTGCCGTCTGACAAACTCGCTGAGGAATTTTTGTATGAGCACACCTCCTCGGGCTTGTGTAAGTTTTACAAGCAGAGATTAACATGTGTGAAAACAAATGTAATTCAATCCCTTATTGTTTTAGGAGGGTGAAGCGAACATGCCCAGTGTTAAAAGAGCTTTCTGTATGCTACCCCCGATGATTTCACGACAGAGTGTTTTGTCTCTTTTGGGAAAAAATCATGGAGGGAATTCAGTACACACACATTCATTCAAATTATATCAAATATATGATGTTAACATGATGAAATTACAAGGAAGGTATGGAGGATATACACAAAACAAAAATCATCTTTTACAAATGTGTTAATAGGTCTCAAATGCCGACACAAATTTCTTTCTTGATCTCCTAAGCCAAGAAAAACAACTCTACACAGATACATCTCCAGTGTCCAGTTGTGCGGGGCTAATTTGTTCTTTACTTTGTTTTCTTGACATTGATTGGTTATTCTTCAGCACATGGGACACCCGACACCGTGGCCCCCTTGATTCCAGTTGTGCAGTGAGTCATCTCTGTGTCTGGCAGATGACACAGTGGCGCGAGGCCAACTTAAACTGGACCTGACTCCGTCCACATTGAAGCTCCGATCGCTATGCGTCCAAAAACATGTCTAGCATTGCTCCCAACTAACAGAACAATGCCGGGGATTAGGATGCTAGGCTAAATTTAAAGTCGTAAAAGAATGCATGCAAAAACACAAGGACCCATCGGAGCAAGGATGGAGGTCTAGAGATGTTATTCTTTTATTGCCTTAAAATGTTCCAAAATGCAGAGACGGTTGAAAAGACTGTATTTCTTTGAGACTTTGTGTATGTCTTTCTGCTAGAATGGGGTGGGGTTACACAGGGACAAAATTTATGACAACTGCTTTCAACTAAAACCCAAATCTGATGGTTTGAAGTTTTATTCTGATTTCATCTATAAAACATCATTTATATGAGAACACCAGAGCTTGTTTGTGACGACTCAACCTACAAACTTAAATGAAGTAAGCAAAAAATTTGAGACTATCCTCCCAAGAAAAACAACAGCATCAGCTGTTTATGACGTGTTTATGTTCAAGTGGCAAAGGCCTCTAGTGGCCATTGAAATTATGGCTCTTGTCCGTCTGAGGCAAAGGAGGAATTAGTGTAACCATTTTTTAAACCCACAAAGTTCATGGAAGGAGTTTGAGGTCAACAAAACATCAGACTTTTCCGTTGGAGACCACTGTTCACCTCCCGTTTCCTAGCGTCGATTGATGTTGGTTTCTTTCAACCATTACCTTAATCATTCTCTAAAGGTTGCACCAGTTCCCTTACTTTAACAAAGTAGCTATTTTAACCCAGACAGCAAGCTCTCCCTTACTTTAACCTGACGTTACTCTTGTGCCTGAACATAACCAAACCATTTTGTGTAAGATCTGAAAACACAACGGTGAGAGGTAAAGAATTTTCAAAAGCACTGACAAACAATGTTGTCCTGTTTTTATATGGGTGTACTTTACAAAGGCAAAGTCAGAGATAGACAAATATGAAGACTACATTCCTTCACCATACAGTAAAGAAAAGTAAAACTATTTGGCTGAAGTTGGGAGTCTGGATTATAAAATTCACATAACTTTTCTTCTAACTTTTTTATGTATTGCATGTTACATGTCTGGGCTGTGTCTGTTTGCTTTCAAATACGCTTAAGTCATTTTTTGGCCTGACCAGTTGTTCCAAATCCCTCTAAGTACTGCCTTCTTGTTAAACTCTTAGTGTGGCCCAGACACAAACTTGACCTTGACACTCCAACACAGACAGTCACCAAGATGAGCAACAAGTACTAGGGCATGAACTTGACCCGCTGAGGAGGAGAAGGACAGAGCTAACAATGAATGGTGTACAATGTCAGGACTAAGTTACCTTTTGTCACAACATTTGGACATTTAATGAGAAATTCATAAAGGCTGAAAGTAGGACCAGGATCACTCCCCATCTTACTCTATGCATTTACATATTAGATTAATTTGTCTGGTTTTGATTGCATATGTGCATGTTATACTTCCATTATATTCTATTTTATTTCATTTTTGTCTTTTTGTGTGTGTGAAATCTGATCCCATTGCTGTGTGCTGATAAAAGAAACTGGACTTGACAAGTATTGATGGGAGAATGAAACCTCCTCTGATCAACACGCAAATAGGAGCCACTTGTGCAACATTGTTTAAAGGATATCCATGTCATTTATTTTTAGAAAGCTATACCAGCTATTTAAACAGGTCTCCATAATGTAGATACACAGGTCACTGCTGTCATTTTTTTGCCTTGTTGCTCAGAAGAGAGGCAGCATCTGTTGGGACTTTTAACTCTCTGTATTGTTGTGGCGAACACGGCTTTGAACTTCATTCTGATCAGACAAGCTTCTTGATTTAACACAAGAGTACAGAGTTTCCTGGAAAAAGTTGTGGTATTTTTGGCCATAGCCATAGATACAGGGCATGTGGATGCTTGATTTCAAGATGATTTACAATGCTGAGGCATCTATAAATCCATAGTGTTGAAAAGATACAAACATACCACAGGGGCCACTGAACAGTGGGAGTGGGAAGTTGTGGATAGAAAACCAAACAAAACCGTTTCATCAAGCAATTTCTGCTCTTCGTCTTGGTTGAGTATTGATTTTTGTGGTTCACTGTGTAACTTTGTATGCAATCTTTAACAGTTCAATGCCATGGAATAGTAGCCATGCTCATTTAATTAACAAGGTCAATCGTTACTTCAAACAGAGTGAACCCTAGCATTGCACCCATGTTCATTTCTTACTGTCTATTGAGGAGCTGATATTAAGGACTAAGGGAATATGAGAAAATAGAGAAAAAAAGACCTCCCCCACATCCATTTTAGAGTTTGCTGCAAACAGACAGCAGGAATTACTGTTATGTTGTTTGATTCAAAATCATATTGATCTCTGCCTCTTTTGATTGGCATTTTCCCCACTCACAGCCAAATCCTCCCACACAGGCTTTGCTTTTTGAAAGATCGCTTTCAGACAGTGTAAAGATGCCAGCCTCACACAGAAAAATTATTCTCTGAGAATATTACTTTAAAATACGTATTGATTCCGCTCGCATAAATGAAGCATTATGTGGGTGTTGAGTGGAGCGTGGAGATACGGTGGTGAAAAATGACACTGCGTCACGAGCTATCAGTTTCAGTGGCTCAAAGAGAAACATCTGGTTGGACTCTGCTCCAAAGAACACAAACCCAGCTAAGAAGGCTGCATAAGTTGGGAGCAGTCAGCCTTCAAAACAAACGCCACCAGCTTTGTTGGCTTCTGACACAATTTGCTCGAGGTCTTATTCAGTTCGGAGACGGGAGTCTTACAATGATCTCCATGTGCAGAAGAAACTCAATTTTATTAAAACGTGGTGGGCCAAGATAAAAAGAAAAGGTGAAAAAAGGTGCAGTTACTGTGTATGATAACAGATACCCCTCCTATGAATATGGTACATTGTTACCTCTTTGGACACTGTACATAGTTTGGCTTTAGGGTAATCCATCAACCCAGGGTGAGAAATAGCCTTCTATATTTGGCCTCTACATCTTTAGCTTGTTCTCTCAGTGGGTACAGGGGCAGCTGAGGAGACAACCCTCTCCATCAGTCATAACTGCTGGCCCAGGGCCCAGAGTTCCTGTCACTAAGAGGCTTAAACCAAAGAATCTTCCCCCTCATTCGGATAAAAGCATGCAGGTCAAAAGGTTCTAAAATGATTTGCATAGCCAATGAGGTACTGACTTTATGACTATAGTCCACTATTCGGACTGAGTCATGATATAGTCAGAGGTCTGATTTCCTTAGCTGACACCTTTTTCCAGTCCAGCAGCCAAATAACCTTAAATTCCTACATTGCTAATAGTACTAAAGAGCGTGTCTAAGGATTTACTACCGTCAACACCTTGAAAAAACTAACATGCAGCACTCTGGGCACTGATTAAACTGGATACAGTTCATTTCAGTATTTTTTCTACATCAGCCCAATTTAAGGTATTAAACACAGACTACCAGCTCTATGAGCCACAGAATACGAGCCCCATAAAATGCAAGTGCAAGACTGGCGATAGGAAAACATTTGGGGAAAGGAGCCGAACCTGGGAATTGCTTCTGTAACGCTGCTGGGTGACCACAAAAATCTGTCTGTGAACCACGTCAAGACTGTGATCATTATTTCACTCTTTTCTCCAGCTTTTCGTCTGCATTCGTTTACCACCGCATCAGCATTTTTCCTCCAAATGAAATCTGAAGGCATTCCTTTGCCTTTCCGCACCCTTTTCAGAGCCCTCGTCAAACCGATGGCTTTACCTTTCGCTACAAGACATGTAGCTCAGCAGCTGATGTTGTACCTTTACCACTCAGCTTTTAATCCAATTAAATTTCCAAAACTGAAGAATGAGTGATAAATAATTGAAAAAGACAGAGATAAAGTTGACTGACAAATTGGTAGCACTGAAAGCTTTTACCCAAGGCTGGATACATGTGGTTTCCTTCACCACCACAAAGACTGACTAATTAATTGACCTAATAACAGACCAAATTTCTTCGCGCCTAGATCTTTATGTGCATAGTTTACTATCAGGAAAAAATGTCATATTAATCTGATGGAGCAAGTTATGCAATGACGTACATTGGTTTTTAAATCACTGTTTATTCAGCTTCAATTCAAACAATTAATCTGTGTCTTTTGCCCGTAATGATTCATTATAACTTAGATGAAACCACAGAGAATCTGCATCTTCACCTATAATTTTCACTGCTATCAATTTTTTGGGTGATTAATTTGTCTAGAATAGATGATTGGTACTTTCAAAATTAAATAATCTACTGGTTATTGTTCTTTGCTACATGAGCATATAATTTATCTCAAACTTATGTCACTCTAAGTATGTGTACAATGCCTACAGTAACGCTCTTGGATGTGTCAGATGTGCTGAACACAGTGAGGCAATTTCTAAGCTGGAGCATAAATATGCACTGGCAAAGGCTGATACCTTGTGGTTACAGAGCTTATCCCACAGAACTACTCATGGCTGAAATGATTGACATATTAAGTTTAAATAATGGTGTAGCCATCTCATGCTGTCTTCAAAGTGCAACTCGTGCAATTTCTGCAATGTTCAGAAGTATTAAACTCTCAGCCTTTTCTGTACGCTGGGGCAGGATGCCATCCTATAAGTGCTGGATGTTGCAGGACAGTTTGAGAATGTATGCCATTGCCATTTTAGTGTCTGAACCTCTGTCCAAGTTCTCCTCTACTGTATACATTTCACTTTCTCTTGGAGGCATAAATTCAGGCAAGATATAGTCTATTTTATTATATCAAAGCAAAGTTTGCTAATGCAGATGGTTTCCAATCAAGGCAGACTAAAACACAAACTGTTAATAAAGCTCTGAACACCAAACGTTTTCAGTTATTTTGTCTGGTTAGATCAGGTTAGATCAACCTCAGGTTTAATATGGGTAGAATTATGAACTAATTAGAATGATAAAAGTGTAATTTGTCCCACCCAAACAGGTGCAACAAAGCTAACTGGGGAGTCAGAGGATGTACTTTAAGTATGCAGAGTCTTAAACTCCTATTAACACAAGAAAATGTAAAAGTTAATTTGTGTGTCCACACTAAATAGGTGATACTAGAAGCGTGGTGACTGAAACTGTTTGCAGGGCCATTTGTTGAACAACTGTTGCTGGCAAGCTAACTGCTAACGCTAGTCAGTGACAGTGGTTCTATGAGCTAGCTAACTGGTGGCTAATAGACCTTTTTCACAGCAGATATTTTGATATGTCGGCTCCCACCTACCTGAATTCCCTCGTTCAGGTCTACACTCCTTCCTGTTCACTACGCTCTGCCAATGAAAGGTGCTTGGTACAACCATCACAACAGGGACCTAAGTCGCTAGCCAGATTCTTCTCTTCCATAGTTCCTCAGTAGTGGAATGAGTCCCTCTCAATATTTAAGCAAAGACAAAAGACCCAGCTCTTTCACAAACACCTCTGCATGTGATGGACATAAGGAGGAACAAAAAAAAAATATTAAAAAAAAAAAAAAAAAAAAATAGAAATCTGCTTCAATGCCCTCTGTGCATTGCTTCTGTGCACCGCCTGTTGGCATCTACATCCTATAGGACTCAAACTTAACTTTACAGCAATTAATATTGCAAAATAAATATTTAAAAAATGCTTTAACTCCAACAATGCGAATGACTTTCTTATGATCACAACTGTTTTTTCCCCCTTTTTCCCCTATTTGCATGGAAAATAACCAAAAGGATATAATGATTACAAAAATATAACTATGCACTCACCAGTTCTACAGTCTGGACCCCATATGTTAATGCACAGTCATGTATTGTAGTGGAGAGTAAAAAAAACACTAACATTTAAATGTGCTAGAAGTGTCAGATAATGTTATACTGTTGCATTTTCTGCATTACTTGTAGCAGACAGCACTTGCGACTCTCAAGAGTCCTTATTCTCTGCTTGAGTTGACCGCCACCCAAGCCAAGAGAGGCAGTATGAAGTCATCACAAAAGTCAAGAGCTACTGTGCCACAGAGATGTTGTTCAAGGAGGGAAGAAAAGTTGGCAGAAAATCAGTGTTGTGTCACTGGAAAGGATTTGCAAGTGGGAGGAGGAAGAATGAGGGGAAGTAGGGAGGGAGGGATTGAGAGAGGAACTCTGGGCTGAAGCGGAAGAGGGATGCTAGCAGGGTGAGGAAAAAATGTTTGAGGAATATATAAAAGAAAAGTTAAGGAGAGTGTTTTTGTGGAAGAAGGTGAAAGAGACAGACGTGTGGTTTTCAAGGAGAGAGAATGGCGGTAGAGGAGGTGAAAGACATTTTCTCTGGCTCCAGGCCCAGCTGGTGTCTACTCTGGACTGCTGCGGGTGTCAGATCTTTATTCCAGCCCTGGAGACAGCTGGAGGTGTCAACACTGCGCTGGCCTCAGTTATACCTCCCCACAAAACTCAGCCATGTATTTGTGCACGCAGCAGCCTCACTGTCACAACAAGCAGATACCAAGTTGACACAGGGTCTCCCTCGTCTTATCACCATTTGTCCAGTATTCCTTAATCAATTGTTTGATGTGTTATTTGACCTCTTTAGGAAAATAGATTTAAATGAATAAAAGCTGCTGTATTTATTTTCTGCTAACTGTAAAATGGCTACTTGAAAATTAGGAGTCACTTGTGGGAATTATAATCGAGCATGACAAGACCCAAAAGAAAAGTTATAGAGGGGCTTTCATGCCCCATTTACATTGAAACAATCACTCACTACTGGGGTTTCAAATTCTCAAGAACCACAGACAGACATTTGAGGGGTTAACCCTCTAACTACAAATCAAACTGGTAGGAAGGCATTTTATACATTTTTTAATGAGTTCCAGAGGAGGGGATGGCTCTCGACTATCACATGTGTGTCTCAAACTCCCAAGTTGCCTTTAAAACTTTACAGCCTTACGTAAGAAGAGGGCAAATACAAGACATTAGAAAAGATAAGAGGAATCTATTTCTATTCCAGTTTAGTTTAATAAATTCTCCTCAATCCGGGTCCAAAAAGGTAGCACATCCTGCCAAAGAGATATATTGTAGAGAGCAGGAGGCTGCAGTGTGTATAAGACACATTCCTTGGTAATGAGGTTAGTTCTGGTCTGATAGGTGAATGAGGATGATATGACTGACTCTGCAGGAATCTGGTAACAGCAACATCAGTTCCAAAATGTTAAGATGAACTTTAAAATAAGAGTCAAAACATTTGTAAACATTTGAAAAAGTAAGTTATGTCCTTACATGATGATTTATGAAAAAAAAAACATTTTAAAAAGGAAAGCATGTAACATCTGTCCATTTTTGGAAGTTTTCCAGTTGAGATTTGACAGATCACTCTCTAGTCAGCTGCACTCGTCTTAAAAATAATGTGTCCATTTCTGGTTGGAAAAATCATTTAGTATCTATAAATCAGAAAGGATCAAGAGGGCTGAAAACCTTAGAGTGATCACTTTGTAAGAGCTATGCTTCACTTGAATATCCCAAACATCTGTTATTAACAGGTAACACTAACTCACTTGTGAGGGTTGGTTTAAAAGTTAGAAAACAACTATGAGTTCCTCATTTTACCATATCCACAATACTGCAATCATTTTATCCAATGAAAATACGTCACATGGTAAAAAAGAAGGAAAATAGAAAACTGAATCTTCAAATTTTCTTCTTTAAAGGTGTACTCAGCACAACTTTTTTCACTCTGTCTGCAAACAAACATCTCTGAATACTTTATATATTGCAGCTCAGCCTGCATCAAACTCAGCAAGCAGATGTGTTTATGGGAAATGGGATTCCTAATAAATCTTTGGTATAATGTTATTGAATTAGTAGGGACTTAGGACCAGATACCACATTAAATCCTGTCTTTTCCAGTTCACTGCTTTTGATAGCGATATATTAGAGTCCCACATGATATACTTGCATATCCGCCGTCGTTTTTCATCACCTCTAGCGAGGCCTGGGTGAGGGGGTGACGATGAATAATAAATGAGTTTGAATTTTCTGATGGAATTTCCATTTGTGCTGTGAACAATTTTCAGGAAAGAGGATTTACACTTAATACCTCACGGTGCCCCCTCCAACAGTTGCTGTTTGTAGCACAGATTAACGGTGAGATCTCCATCTCTTCCATGGCATGATGTGATATTTGCTGCCATTTAAAAGATACTTATTAGTCTGAGGACTCAGATCTTTGATGTTCAAGCTGAATTACAACTGCTATCTCCGGGATAAATATTGGTAAACCATCAAATACACAAGTTTAATGCACAGCAAATAAACATGTTAGACCCTAATATTATATCTTTACAAGTCTAAATCTTAATGTCTCATTTTCAACACGTGTGTGCCTGGTTGACTACTGTTGACTTAACTTTGCTCGTGACAATAGCATTGTAAGTATAATGTTGTGAGGAACAATTGATATATTAATGACATTATTATCAGTGACATGAATTATGATGAAAATGTCATGCCTTTGAGATAAAATCTTCATTTTAACTTCATTCAAATTTTTGTGTTTTATTGCTACATTTCCTTTTTTCTTGCAAATGTTAAAACCAACAGAGTACAAATTGGAATTTAATATTGGTTGTAACAACGCATTGTGACTGAATTGCTCACTCAGTTGGGAATGTTGCTTTCTTATGGGAACAACATTAAGGTCCAGTGCGTAGAATTTAGTGGCATCTAGCGGAACGGACTTGGCAGAATGGACTTGACATAGAGAGCAGGCATGTAAAATTAGCACCGGCCACCAGCCAAATGCCAGTGAATTTGTGAAGTGGACGGTAAATTTGCTCAACCTACCAGCCATGGTGGCCGACGTGCTGTAATGTTATCAGTCGACGATGAGTATCTGCTGCAATTTATATCATTTATCGTGTGTGTAGCCGTGACATTACTGTCTGTGCCGCTGTCTGTGCGATGTACATGCTGTGTGTGTGTGTATAGCTGTACTGTCTGTGCCACTGTGTGCACAATGGGAACCATCGTGCAGCTATGTGCGGCACACGTGTGATAAATTTCAACGGCAAAAAAATGGATATATATATAACAATGATTGGAGCTGGTCACTGGTCATGGTCGATCTACTGCAATTCGTATCATTTGGTTTTAGCGTGTGTCGCCATGACGTTACTGTCTGTGCCCGCTGTGGGCGTGATGTGAACCATTGTGCAGCTATGTGTGGCACATGTGTGTAAATTTGATTGCAAATTATCGGATATCCGAGACTGATCGGAGCCGGTCATCGGTCATGGCCATTGAGATGAAAACTGGCCGTTTTCAATCAGTGGCCGATAAGTCGGTGCATCTTTACAAACAACACCTTTATTGTTGAATTTTAAATTGGTGGTTATCAAGCCACAAGGAGGTGATCTGCGTCGTATGAGGAAAGTCAGCTCCGGAGAAAACAACTGCAATGAGTGTGTGTGTGTGTGTATACATAAGGGAGAGAGAATTAAAGAGAGGATTAAAAATGGAATAAATATTAAATTAATACTTTTTATGGGAGAATTGTGTATTGTAATGTATAACATTGTTTTGTTTTTTTTTAAAGCAAGACAAACATTTCACAAAAGTTAGTTACACACAAAAGTGCGATTACAAAATGGTGGCTGGTAAAATTTAGAAAAAAAGTTAATTTCCAACACTGATAGAGAGTGGATCCACTTCCATGGAGCACGACATGTTACACTGCCATGTCTCTATAGTAGCTCAGAACGAACAAAGTAGCCCAGATTGAACAAACCAAACTTACATGTTTTTTCGCGGCCACCATAGGTTCTCCTGCACGCTTGGAAGGGGAGGGGGAGGGGACATTCATTTGGTTGCGATCTGCAACCTCACTCCTAGATGCCACTAAATCTTACACACCAGTCCATTAAAACGTCTTTTTGCTTTCTATCGTAACCTGAAAGGTTCAAGAAACCATTTATTAAATCAGTGAAATATTTATATGAGTGAATTTCTGTTGTGATGATTTATATGACACAATACTAGTACACCTCTGTTTGGTCCAATATGTTTTTGCCAACTTTTAGTTGGTAGGTCTTTCTAGGAAAATTCCTCAGGCACACAGGGCTGGGTGCCAAACCACAATATATTTTTGATTCCAACCAAAAAGTACTGTAGCAAAAAGTACTGAAACTTGTCCTGGATTGGATGTCTAGTCAGATTCTTATTCTTTGGTCCTTTTCTCTGATCAGACAGTTCCAGATTTAAAAGAAAATTCTGGCATTATGTGACCATTTATTACTGCATAGTTCCTCTTGAGCTGCTTCTATGTAGACAACATTTAACATTTCAGAGAAATCAGCAATTTTTGTCATTTTTACTTAATAAATTATTAAAATGATTCATAGATTTTCAAAAAAGTTGCCAACTAGTTTTCTGTAGACTGACTTGTTGCAGCTCTACTTTACACATTTAAACAATACCCATCCCTATTTCAACAATTTTAACAAGTAAGTTATTGAATATTTGGAATAAAAACAAACAAGAGTAACTGAAAACCAAAATAAAAGGCTGGCACAGTAATGGACAGTGTTTGATTGATGGGCAATCAGAACTTGAAAGACCACAGCAATGACTGCTTATCAGCGAACATGTCAACAATAATCCCAGACTCTTTCCGGTCATATACTTCTTTCATGTATCACCTCCTCTGGTGTGACTTTGGCCCTTCCTCCCCTTACTAAGTCGCTTGTAATGTTTGCAGTGCAGGAAGTTCATCCCACTGTTCCTATGGATGAAAGAAGAAGTTAAATACCTTACACATAAATGTAAACAAGCTCGCACACCCTCACATGACGCATCTTTCCTTTCTTCCCAACATGGCTCGTAATCGGATGCCTGGATGCCCCTCGCCATCCCTCATTACCCAGCATTCCTGAGGGCTACATGCCGAGGGCGCGGCAGAGAGACGGGTGTGAGGTTGGCGCGGGGCCAGGTGACAGTGATTGATCGAAGTATGATTGATGGCTACAGCTGATACACCAGCTCTGTTTTCAATTGTTGTTGGATCTGGCACTTCTCACCTTGTAAAAGTGCTTTAAGGGGAGCTTTGGGATGAATGAGGGTGTAGAGCTGGAAGAAGAGGATTGTAAGTGTCAAATGTGGTTGAGTGGTAGAACTTGAATAGATGGAGCAGACATTTCCTTACTGTAAGTGGCTTTTATAGAGCGAAGATGGCTTCAGCAGAAGTTTAACATTAGTATTTTCTGTATGAGGACAAACACTCAAAAACAAACTACCACTGGAATATTCAGTCACATGTAGATGTATCAGCTTCTCATGTGCCAGGATCTGATATTGTTCCTATGACAACACCATAACTTATTTTGCTGAATGACTGTTCAGGAAAGTTAAAATTAATCTGACCTTTATAGACCTATTTTGGCATATTTTCCCACATATGTTCACAAAGTTGTTAAGTGCAGTAGCCTGCGACTCATTCAGTTAAAAACACATAGGTCTTAGGGTTCACACAAGAAACAATAAAGTTTTTTTGCAGGAAACAGAGTGGAAGCCAAAGCACATATCAGGAGGTTTATGGGTAGATTTAACAGTAAAATGCTAAGTTAATGCAGTCTTAAAATCCAAACCTATCGCCAGAAAAGAACTTTGGACAATTTTCCAAAATAAATAGCTGCATATGGCAACTACAGTGTTGTTAAGATTAGGGAAAGATCATGCTTATGACAAAAACTACAATGCTTGGTTAAAGTTAAGGTTACGCAAACATTAACTGTGGGTCTATGATGAGACACAAAGTTGAGTCAGACATGTTACAGCCCCATCCACCATTCCAAACTCAACACAAATACTTTGATACAAAAGGTCCCACTACTTCCAGCATTGATTGTTTGTCCAATATGGACAAAATATAACCTGCAAACCACAACTCCTTGTGATTTTTTGTCCCCGTGTAACCATGGCCAGTCGATTTATTACACTGGGTTACACACATTTAATTTCTATACTTTTCTTTACAGTCAAACTTCACATCAACAAAACGTCACCTTCTGTCCTCCAAAATGTCACTAGACCATCCTCACAGAGATTCAGGTGTCATATTTTTTCTCCCAAAGTCAAGTTAAATACAACTCTGTTAAATAAATGTATTTTAAATTATGGATTTTTGCCATTTTCACTCGTGCAGCTCTTTGGAGTTGCAACTCCCACTACACTAGAGCTACAACCATTAGTAACTGTGGCTGTTTTGTTCTATGGGGACAGTAAAAACCATAATTGTTTCCGTGTTATACGGAAATACCCATTTTCTCCTTTCAAGTGCTCTGAGTTGGACATTTAGCTGAGAGGAACAGGTGGCACCCTCATTCTTACACCCCGCTACCCGGTTCCACGGCTCCACTGTTCCTGCTGGGAACTGCATAGCTGACGCCTTCGCTTTCTGAGTTCCCGGACAGAGTTGCTTTGTGTCCCAGCGGGGAGGCAACCTATCTGGAGATCCTGTGTGCTCCACAGCATGCAGACAGAGCACAGAAGGACATGTCTTATCCGTGACCTTCTGAGACACCAATAGATATCTGCCCTTTACAGCACTTCTGTGGTCCTATATTGCATCAGTGCAGAGGACGAAAGTAGCTCACTATAAAAGTATTTCAACATTTTTATTATTTTACTCCTATTCTTTCTGCCTTTGTAAACTCTCTCTTCTGTAGTATTTCAATAATGCATCTTAGACTAAAGTATATATGGTAACTTATGGTTAAAGGAGTTTTGGTGTAATAAATTAGCAGGATTTTGTTTGAAAGATACAATATAGACAGATTTAAAAGACTGGACATCATATAAAATCACATAAAGAGCAAAGGGTCAGTGAAAGACATGAAATATTGCAGATATGTCATTGAAGCCTTTTCACAGGCTGGGGTGATGCCGATGATAGCTGCTCAGAGAGTCAGCCTCTAACCTGACATTTTTACTGAAGCCACTGATATTGGACTTACTGAGAAATTACTGCTTTTCTCATGTAGTGCACCAGTAGACATTATTGAACTAGAGATGAAGAGTCTGATCTGATTCCAACTCATTCTTTGATTTGGCAGCTCTGGTTCAAAAGCTGAAGGGATCTGCGGTTTGTATGCTGAGGTAATTGGACTGATAGCTAATTAGGTGTCAGGAGAGAAAGGAGCAGGTGGTCATGCTACAAATCTTCATTTGTTTAGAGGGAGGAAAGGAGACATTTTCTTTTTTTTTTCTTTACATCTCCATAGTATCATTTGGGATATTTCTTTGTGTTTAAAACATAGTGGTGAGAAACTACCCATCCAGCCACAGATTACATCCCTTGTGCTAATTTAATGTCAGCTATTTTTTTTTTTAAATCTCATTTTCATCCTCGATTCAATATAATTTTCCTTTTCTTTAAGTGACAGGCAAGGCTGAGTGCTGGAGCTGCACACACACAAACAGCTTCTTTATAGTTTTTCTTCTCTGTGGCCATAGACCAGTTATGGAGTCAGGAGTTGATCGATTTGTTTCCCCTAAAGATCCTTGAAGTTGAGTGGGATTGGTGACAAAGCCTTGGTTCTGTTAATATGGGCCCCCGATGACCTGACGGTATTTGAACTGCCCTTTAGGTCCAGTGATCAGAATGCTCTGTGTTATAACCATGAGCACCATAGAAGGGGTTAAGACTCAGTTGGTCCGCAAGGGCCAAGCCTTCAACATACTAGAGGATCTGCAGTTCTCTTTGCAAGGATCATGAACTTACAACCTGTCAACCTCTGTTGAATTCATGTCTCACTGGACAATGGAACATATCAATCAATCATTACCTGAAGCCCACCATTCAATGGCAGTAAATCCAGTCTGTAAACATTTTATCATCTTGGCAAAAATGGACTATCCTTTAAAAAAAAAAAATCAGACTTGTTTCTTGTTTTTCCAGCAAAGGTGTGTACATCATAATTTATTTGAAATGGCACATGTCTCATTTTCTACACTCTACTTTCCAACACATTTTTTACACTTAAATCTAGAAATTGCAGGTATTACAAGTCCTTTTAAGGTAGTTAACAACAACAGTTCCTTATTGAGAACACTAAAAAATCTAAAAAACAAAAAAAATTAATAATTCAATTTGGTGAAGACAGTCAAAAAGTGATTCTTTCCACAGCCTGTATTCCTACTACTACTACTGCTATTACTGTCACTACTACTACTACTACTACTACTACTAATACCACTACCTGAAGTCTCTGTATGGATTTTATCCTTGAGTGCATATGCAGTTCTTATACTTTAAAATAAATATAAATATAAAAATATAAATATAAATAACACCCTCTCTGTTTTGAAATAAAGTTGGAATGTCAAAATCTATAAATAGTCTCTAAAATACAGTACAGTATCTGACTTTATCCAAAGAAAAATTGAAGAAGCATGCAAGAATACAATCTGGCAAGGTTTCTCCTGTAAAGATTAAAAAGAAAAATGGTCTGCCTTGAAAGACTTTGGGCAGAGTGCAAATGGTGAAAGTGTAGTTTTGACAGCTGTATTGAGTCCAAGGTCATATTCTTAGTAACAGATGTGTATTTGATAAACTTGTGTTGGGACTGCAGGGAAGTCAAGATTATCCTACAAGTAAATGGGTATCCTAACTGAAAAACTTGAGTTAGTGGGGACACATTACCTCAGGTACCAGTGAGATGATGAAATACGATGAAGCAATAGAGTAAATATAACACTTTTCAACTCCATGCATAAACATATATCCAGATTAGAGCAACAAAATGAGTTTACATGTCAGGTATTCTGTGTCATTTTCACGTTTTGCTATAATTGTCTCTTAAAGTCCAATCACACAGCTACAGTACCCCAATACTTAAGTGTTGCTCAAACTTGTTTCTTGATGACAACATTTATGTCAGTGTATTGAAAATGACAACAGCCTCTAAATTATGTGTTGGCAATATGCCAAAGAAAGTAGAATAAAAAACAGGTTATGTTGCATCACTGTAGGGAAATTTTGGGTGATTTCCATTCAGTCTGCCAATTGGAGCAAAGTTTTAAAAAACATCCATTTAATTAATCACTTTCCTAGAAAATAGAAAATATGAAGAGCCACACTATTCAGAAAAAACAAATAAGAAATATATCTTCCACTGTTGTTCAATGTAGGAACTATGCACTTGAAGTTTCACATAATGATTTTCCTCAGAAACCTCTTAGGTCCTATTTATCAGCTACATAGCCTTTCTAAATAATCACACTTTATACATTCTTGACTGTGAATTTCAAATAACTCTGTCAAGATACAAGTGGAGCACAAAAGGGTTGTCCACAGCTGAATCTCACGAAAAAGGAATGTGATCCAATAATACACCGATTCATTTTGATAATCACATTTCGCTTGTGCCATATTTATTAAAAGTAACATATGAAAACATGCAGCGAAAGCAATGAAAGAGCCCTGAAATTGCCTGGAGTGAATGTTTGTCCCACCAGACATGCAAACTGAAGTCATGTGCACCACCAGGGATGCACAGCATTTGCGTGATCCATCACATCAGGCATTATCAGTCATATAATAAAGGCTTTGGTTCCACTCCCATGCTTTCTTTTCTCTCACACTCCTCAGACATTTTTTTTTCTTCCAAATAATAAACTATCTCATCCCTTTTTCATTACACAAGTATTCCAACACTGGAGTAGCCTGAAGGTTAGAGAAGCTTTCTTGTGACCGGAAGGTCACTACAGTCTGAATCTGCCAGATTTGCTTTGAAAATGTGGGTGGGGGAGCTGAATGAGCACATCACAACCTCCATCAAAGTGCCCTTGAGCAACACACGGAGCTTTGGAAGGCTCCACTGCAGCTGCTCAGGACAGTTTGTAACCCTTTATCACCTGTAGCTACATCAAGACACCTTCCACAATTCATAAATTAATAATTACAAGTTTGCAAGGTTTTTGTTGACTGGCAGAAATCTATGATTAAAATAATTATCAATCCATGTTATGTAATATCAAATAAGAGTAATATCTGGAACTCTATGGTACTTACTATAAAACCTGTAAGGTATACATTTGAGAGTGGAGGGAGGCAGGGGGAGGGGTTTGTGTGAAACGATCTGGAACGAGATTTAACACTTCTAATTACATCTATCAACAATTGGGGCTTTCACGTCAAAGCCAATGTGTTTCCTGTTAGCTGAACACCATTCGTGACAGCCCTGCAATTAATTGAAACATTAGAGACAAGGGGGAATGCTCCGGGGCTCATGTGGCCTTGGCTGACGCGTCGCATGCACTGCAGCCCCCAAAAGACACGGAAATCACAATCTATCCAGCGGCAGCTTAGCCTAGCCTCAGTGTCAGCAGGCTAGCTTTCCGCCCAGTCAGGGGGAACCAGATGTAACTTTGTACTCAGCATTAGCACTTTTATCGTGTAGAAGCAGCCGCAGTGGAAATGTCCCTATCGTGACGAGGTTATTGCTCTGCTGTTTATTACTTTGGAAGGCTGCTATTCAGAAGGTATTAGACATGAAAGGAAATAGAGGCATCTTGTTTCTGGTGCTCATATGATTCATTGACTTGACATATGGAGGTATATAGGGGAAAGGGTGGTGTATGGAAAGTGGCAACAAAATAGGGAGAGGCAGTGTGGACTTGTGGTTAAAGAGACCATCCTGTAGCCAAAAGATTAGAGGTTTGACCTCCAGTACATGAGCACTTGAGCAAGACACTGAACCCCTACAGTTCCTATGCCAAACAATTCTATATTTATATCTAAAATTCACATTAACATACTTACAAACTCAGATATAAAACATTTTCTCCTTTTTCTATTATCTCTGATAATATAATAATCACTTAACATAACTTATTAAGCATAAATGCCAAACCTGCTCTGTCTCCAGCTTCTCAAATGTGTTACACATCATTGCAAATTGAATATATGTTGTGTTTAAACTGTTGTTGACATAATATGCAATAAAATAAAATATGCAATTTGAAGAAATCACTTTAGGTTTTTGGAAAACGTGACTGGAATTTAAATAATTTGATATTTTAAGTGATTAATCAATAATGAGAAAATAGTCAACATATGAACTGATAATGAAAATAATCATCAGCTGCAGCCCTAATCACATCACTAAGTGATTCATAAAATACATATTTTTAATTTTGACATTCTAGTTGGTTCTATTTTATTTTGTGGAAAATTATAGTAGTTTCTTGCTTGTAATGGTTCATTCTAAAACTTGATCATTAAAAACTGTGTTTTCCGTATAGAAAACTACTTGAAAATTTTGTTTTGCCAAATGTATCCATCTGTGAGGGTTTAGCATGCTGGCATCCTTCTGATTATTCTTAGAAGAGTAGATGTATGTTTGTAATCTGTTGTCACGATCAATTAAAGTACTATGTGTCTATGCTGGAAACATTTGATATTCTCATATTTCTAATTGAATACCAATATAAATCTGTAAGAGTTTTCTCATTTTAACAACAACAACGACAACAAACTGCCACAATTCTAACTTATGAGACTTTTTTTATTGAACGTTAGGTAACTCATTTAGCATGAAAGTCATCTCTTACATTGTGTGTGTCTGTTCCGTCTGTTCATTACAATGGAAACTGTTGTGTGACATTCACAGCATGCCAGGGGTCACCAGCACCAGCCTGAAAGCAAACTGACGTGTCAGTCAAAAGATGTACTTGGAAACAATCTTAAGCATTATTTATGAGGCTGGCAACTGACATTACAATGAACTATGACATCACATAAGCTTAGCCCATTAAGCAGTTATTTGCAGCAATGTGGCACCTCACACATCAAAGCTGTCTGGCTGGTATTCCCTGCACCTCCGACTGCCTGCAGCTAATTACATGATCGGGAGAAGCCTTACACAAGGAAGGTTGTGACTAGATGGTGGCTACTGGGCCAGTAAATGTGCTGACCACCACCTCGATGACAACAACAGCTGCTGTGCCCTTGAGCAAAGTGCTAAACCCACAACCGACCCAGTAGCTGTTCATTGGTCAACAATGTGTAAACCAGGCAGCTCCCACATGTTAACCAAACTTTTTGAAATGGAGCGCTGCCAAAGGCAAAAGTTAGTGATGGGTCATCTGGCTAAAACTGAACATTAAACATGTGTGAAGCAAATATTTAGGAATGTTAAACAACTACTATGATGCTGTTGTTGGACTGTACAGACAGTTGTTATCACAATGACTAATGAAAAGATTTGCTTAGTGTGCTCAGTGAATTCATCACAACAGGTTCCTTTTGTCACCCGACAAACAGAAAACAAAGAATTTTGGCATCTTTGCAAAGTTTTAGTCAATCTCGAAAAAGGTCACCATTTTTCACACATTTCTTGCTGTTTTTCCTTTATATACCTATTTTTTTCAGACTCTCTTGTCGTGTCTACTGATAAGGCATACCAGTATCCTTCCATACTTGACTCACTAGCCAGAAACATCATGTAAAAGGGACTTTTTATAAAGGAGCTCTAACCAGGCGGAACGTGTAAAAGAGCAGATTTTGTTTTTGGCCGAGTGACGAACATGGCAGATTTCATGAGAGGCAGATCTGTATTATTTTGACTATAACAGGTCAAAGTTATGAAACATTAAAAATCATAAGTTACCGTCAGTGCACATCGTAAAACAAAAGGCAAAATCTACAATCCAAACACGGAAAGTTCACCCCACCACCAAAAAATACCACAAGACTGGAACCCCTTATCACTGTTAAATTGTTAACATGTGTTTTAAAACAGGGACTAACACTAAAAACGCAGCTAAACCTAAGAGATTCATCATTTCTGGTGCTGATAGAAATTTGTTTACATCAGTGTTGGTAGTGAACACAAGAGTAAAACAAAATTTTTCATTGAAAAGTCACACTTTTTGATTCAGAATGTGATTATATCTAGAAAACATCTAGGGGTAAAAAGTATTCATTTTTTAATTAATTAACTTATGGCGACTCGGCTTTTCAGGTCTGACATTATTATGTTTCTTCAAAGCATTCAACAGTTGTGAAAGCTCCAACAGAAACCTTTCTGAAGGACAAATTTGGTCCACAAGCCATGTATCAGATCATTACTGTCAATCAGCTAAATAATGACGACAAATACAAATACACTACAATAAGTTCCCTTTAAGAGCATCAAAAGACTATCAGATACCACACTTTTACTTAATACCCAAATTTACCCTCTGGGATCAATACAGTTCATCTTTTGTAATTATAATGTCAGTTTGATCTTCAAATATAAGTGGGCAAAAGCTTTGATAAGTTGTCTTGTTTTGAAATCCACCGCACGGTGATCTTACTTTCATGTGGGACAGGAAGCAATCATGGAGCGATCCAGCCGTTTTTCAGGCCGACAAGAACAAACAAGATTACAGTTCAACTGGAACAGGAAGTTCACAAACAGGTGGCTCTCAGAAACGTGTCAGGTTATTAATCCTGCTACTGTGCCAAAAAACATCTCATAGCATTTGAGAAGTCTGGGCTGCTTTTCTACCACTGAAGGCTGCAAATGATTTACATTTAAGATAAGTCCCTGTGCTTTTAAACAGCTCAATGAATTTTAGGACACACAAACATTGCACATATTCTAGAGTACATAAGATACAGTAATCACAAAAACTATTTGATGTGCTACAGTACACTCAACTTAAATCACACACGGTCTATACCTTCACATTATCTCGTCACAGGACAAAATCTGATGTTATATAAGTTACACAAAGGCCCCATGTGGAAATATAACTACCTTGTGAAATTGAATAATTTGAGCAATTTTTCACTTGAAATAAAAGCATAAAAGGATCAGTGGCTTTTCTTGGGTTTAGGGTTTAAACTGGACATTAGAAGGTAATAAAATCTTTATTGATATCTTGTGACACATAATGTCGCCCATATTTCAAGATGTTGGTTTGACTTTATTCACGTTTTCTCTTTATTAAAAAGGGGAACTCCAACAATTCTACACTTTAATGTCTGTTTCCAGGTCTTGGGGAGTACTACCACATATGTGAAAAAAGTTATAAAAGCTTTTTGTGGCTCCAGGGGGAGCTGTGCAAAATTTGATAAACTGCCTCAAGTGATTTCACTTCTCCAACATCAGTTTGGGCTGAAGACTACAACAATGAAAAATTCTGTGGGTGTGTAGTTAGAAAGAAGTGAGGTTACCAGATTTCTGTAGCCTGCTCCTTATGTCTTCTTGAAGGTAGCAACACAAAGCCGCTACATTATTCACTTCTAGGACCTGACACCTGAATTTCCAGATGAAATGTTGGTGTTCGTTTTGCATTGTGGGTAAAGTAGGCGCTGGGTTTTGACAAGGAGAACACATAAAGTGCATCGATCTTGATGCTTTTTTCAAAAAAAAAAAAAAAAAATTTAGATCAGTGGATACATAGTTTTATCCCAGCTTAATCAAACATTTCAAAGATGTCAAAACTTGAGATTTTGCAATTCAGAATTTAATTTGGACACTTGAGGCATTTCAGCGACACTCTTATTCTGAGTGATTTTAGTAAGCTGCAGTTGTTAAGGCTCCAAACAATTTTGAAGGAACACATGTATGGCAATCAAATTTATTTCTTTTTGCCAAATACCTGCTCTATCATCCCTTCAAATGCCCCCTAACCAAGGGGGCTGCCATCTTATTTGTGTATGTACAATCCAGTATCCAAACTATGACATGATCAAAACAAAAGGCCACTGGTGGAGGGCAGCAACATAGTGATAGTAACAGTGATTGGTTGGGAAAGCGTGACAAATTAAAAGTCATTTTTACCATTTACATGTTATTAAAGCTATTGAAAACACTTTAAAATCTTTTTCCCCTTAACAGTAGAAAATCATCAAAAGTGAACAATCAACTATAAAAATAGAAAAGAATAAGGCCCAACCAACACAATTACAAGACTATAACCAAAGCTTTCAGTGGCCATCCGCCTGGGAAACAATACCAGCAAAGATCAAAGCCTCAACCTTTCCTCTTATCATTCTTCCCTTTTATCTTTCTTTGACTTGAATAATTCCACTATAAACTGGTAGTGCTGAACTCAAAAGGATTACAGTCCTCTCTCTGACAACTAGCACTCAAATGGCAAATAGTCTCCGAGTTATTATTAGGAAAAAGAATTGTTGACTGCATTTGTGGATTTATTTATACTTAATTGGCAAACAATCTTTCTGTATCAGAGTCCAGTCAATTAAATTATTAAAAAAACTCATAAACTCATATGTTAGGTCACCTGCAGTATATGTATCATTATGCGTCTTCCATTACCCATCATTTATGCAACAAGTCTTTTTTTTTCCTGAATACTATTGGACTTGAATCTCAATCCACCTTCACGCCGCCGGCCTTTATTTTGCACAGGCCATACCTCCATTGTGTTGACAGAAATCAAAGCTGGCAGCGGAGACAGAAATAGTGAATATGTATACCTTTAATCCCCCTTATCCTGCTGTTGGGCCAGGGTGTGTCCCCCGGTCTTCTATAATAGTCTGCGATGAGAAGCTTGAGTAAACACAATCAATGGAAGATACTAGCACATGCACCGCCGAGACTTCCGAAGTCCCCCCCCCCCCCCCCCCCCCCCCCTTTATTCACCCCTCCACATATTCGATTACGCACCCCTACCTTTGTGGATTCTCAGAAAATTACAACCAGAGACAATGGTATCGATGCAATATTACATGTGGGTAGCAATAATTGGTAATGTTATCACCGTCATAGGATTGTCCTGGGGGGGAAAAAAAAAAAAAAAACTCATTCTACTAGAGGGGTGCCCTTTCTCCCTGTCTCTCCTTCTCTGTGTACGGTGCTCTTGCATGCTCTCTTACTCCTGGATTACAATCTCTTCATCCATTATTAATGAAGTTAAACTACTAGTGGCATGCTGAATGTGCTGCATGGGAGATTTGTAGCTAATCCAGCGCAAAACAGCTCCAGTCACATAATGAAGGGAAAAAAAGCACAAATGTCAACAGTTTCACACTGGGACTGGATTAGACACCCCCACCTCACCCTCCTCATTCACACATGGCCTCGCTCTCTCTTTCTTCCTCTCTTCCATGACACTTGCACAGAAACCCCCTACACACACACACGCACACACACACACATTGAGTCGCACAGCAAATCTTGCATCCAGCATGAACGTTATGAGTACACATACATCCACCTCCCTCCATCACCTCTTCTGTGATGTTTCCCCCACTATCAGATTAGTGGATCTGAAGTACAGACTTGAAGGAAAAGGCCAAAAGGGCTGTTGAGGGTCTGTATATGGAAAAAAAAAAAAAAAAAAAAAAGATTACTAGCTTTAATGCTGTTCCTTAAAATCAACCGCGGTTCCACTCTATGCTGCTTTTATACTGGATATGACACAGAGATGTACAACATATGCTTACAGATCAGCGCAGTTTGAGTGGATGTTGACCCTGCGTCGTCTTTAAGGTTCTCATGTGTCACTCGTAGCCTAGTGACTGTATGGGGTTGGTCGTTCTATTGTGGTGAAACACTGTGCACTCATGTACAGTGCAGCCAGGCGCTGTGGCTCCATGAAAAGCAGAGACGAGCAGCGTGAAACACTGGAACTAATCAGAACACATGACATGGGACTAGCATCCTGATTTCAGATTAGCTATGTCGTATCCGCCCCTCCCTCCCGCCATTTCTCTCTCTCTCTCTCTCTCTCTCTCTCTCTATCTCTATCTCTTGGCCTTCATATCTTTTATCTTTGTCTACCTTTTGGAGGTGATCTTTGCTCTATTTTAAATCCATCTTCTCATATCCATATATTTTTCTCATTACCTTTTACATTTATTCCTTTTTCACCCATCTGAAATTCTGTTTATGTATCAAAATGTCTCTGTTCACATTAGTCATTCCACATTGTTTATTTTAAGTTTACAATCCACACTGAAAAATGACTCTTCTGGGTTTACCAATCTGAAATGTAATTTTGTTTCCACTTTACTATGCAGTCAGTGTTAGCTGTGTTTTGTTTGGAAGCCCAAAACCAATCAGTGTTTGTCTAGTCTACAATAATCTTTATACTTTCTCAGTTTCATCCATGCTTGTCACCATTTTTCCGTCAATAATTTACTGACGTCCCCATTCTTGCCCAGTTGTTTCCCCAACCAGGAAAACAGGTGTCACTGAGCACCACACTAGACGTAGGCTGTGCCTGAAATCACTCTTGATTTTCTATATAGTCCACTGCAATTACCCTTCCATTTTATCCAAGTGTCCGAATGCTGAGTGTGTAAATATATCCACTATATAGTGCCCTCATAAATTCCACAATGGAACAAAAAGTGGTGTCATTGGTATGTGCACTACTTTCTGCCAACTATCCCACAATGTAATGCTGTACATTTTATAGATATGAAAATGAACATTGTGCAACAGCTGATGGCGATGACGCAAAACGATGATGACTATCGAGTGTCCGAAATCTCGCTTTGCTGTTCACTATTAAGTGTCTATTAGTGACAGAGTGAATAAGGGCGTGATTTCAGAAAAAGCCCTACTTCATCTGATACGAGCAGCGATTCAGAGGTCTGGAGCCAAGCTGTAGCTTTACACCAATTTGGTGTCCCATCATTTTCAATATATTGTTTAAAGATCAGCAGCATTTTTAAAGAAAGCTTGTTTTTTTAAATCAACCATACAGTGACTTTCCTTCAGTTTTAGTTGTTGTGGGAATAATTTTATACATTTTTCAAAAAGAATAACTTAACTAAAGACTACTTAGGACACTAGCAGTCCGTGATTTCATTGGCAGATGGAGTTTGCTCAAGTCATCGTGATCATATATGGGGAAGGGATTAGCTGAGTCATCCCCATCACAAGATGTGAGATGTGGTTAAAAGCCACAGAAAGAGCAAGTAAGTGAACACCTTTTTTTTTTTTTTTTTTGACAAACTACATATTTCCAAGGTCAAGAATGAACACTCAGTTTTTAGGAATGTTGTTGTTATTGAACTGCTGGATGAGTGTAGATGGCGTCAAAACTGAAAAACAGGATGCTAAATCAAATTCATCCAAATTCGTGCCTAGAAAATCTTTCCCTCTTCTACCCCTCCTGAATTAGTTCTTTCCCTCACTATATGTATACTTCTAATATATGACTTTATTGTTTATCATTGTGTTTTACATTATTAAAGGGTTTATTTTACACATTTCTACACATTGCCTCCATATCTCCTCAGCTCCCGCCCCTCCCCTCTCCTCGTGTCCTCTCTCACTGCCACAGTAGACCAATTAGGACTAAGCTGATTCCAGTTGTGACCTTTGGGTCCACCTCAGCTCTGCTGACAGGAGAGTTAGCATGTAGCTGAACTGTTTTACATGTTATCGACGGGGTGGGAGGCATCATAGTCATTTTATCACACCAATTTCATTCTTGGCCGATTTCCCCTTAGGCAGGTTAGTGGCAGCTTCCCATTGATTTTTCATGTAATTGATCAGAGACCTGCTTGAGCAATTTATTGGCCCGCTCACACCTGTGATTAAGGCCGAGGCCGCATGTGTTTATGCATGCACCGACTATTACTTTCCCCGAGATCATCTGAGCTGCTGTGCTGTCTGTCTGTGGCTGTCAGCGTAATGAATGCCGTCCTAGTCTCAGGGACATTTTTAATCATGCTTGACCAGAGTCATGTCATGTCCAAAGTCAAGAGGAATGGAGACTGGCTCGTCTGACTGACCAGCAATGACAGGAGTTAATATGTTCACATAAAAACATGGACCAGAGTTTAATTCAAAGTAATCCTTATTCATTTTGAAGCCGCTTCATGTATGGGATTAATATTAGAGCAGTCGGGGGGCCAAAACCACAATGACATCAGCTAAGCATTTTCTTTGGAAGCCGAGGATCGGATAATTACAGAAGAAGACAAAGACGAAGAGCTGAGTACTTTTTAAATATACACCATGTTAGCTGGGCATGTCGGGAGAAGTGAGGGTAGCCTATCATGTAAGTCATTTACTGGCCTTGCGTATTACGTTCTAAACCACAAGCCATGTTGCTGAGTTGGAGTGCTTAGCGTTAGTGTAGCTTGTCTCCCTTTGGTACTGTGACAGAGCTGGAATAGTAAGGATCAGGCATAAAGCCGCTCAACAAGCTCAAGAGCTATCAAAGAGCCACCCTTTTAATTTGGTTAATTTACAGGCAGCTTTTTCACTAATAACGTTCTTGGAGTGATACTTGACAAACGGAAATACACACAGGATATTTCTGTCTCAGAGGAGAAAGTCTCATCTAATATTTTGTCTTATTTCCTCTCTCCTTCTCCTCACTCCTCTTCATCACCTCCCTCTCCTCTCCCCTCATATTCCTTTCAATCGTAGCGGGTCACACCCCACAATAAAACTAAATTCCCAGCCATTACTTTATTTCTAACATATTAGCAGTACATAAACTGATTTGTTTAAAGATTTGTGGCTTTGGAAACACAGATTTGCCTCCAAATTTTATTACATGGCCACAGAGTGCTGGCCAGACAGAACACTAGGCGACAATCGCATGTGGTTTGAGGCTAAAACTGAAAGAAAAGAAGAAAAAAAAGAAGAAGAAGAAGAAGAAAATCATCAGGCTGGTTTCTCAGGCAAAGAGCACCCCTGAATAATGAAACCACTTCACATCTGCACTACTCAAGCTTCCCGGTGCATCAGAAGGATGACAGTGTTCAACGCAAGGACTCGTATATTTCACTGACTAGTGTGGGGAAAAAGGTTTAGATTCAGTTTTAATGGCAGTCTATGAATTAATTCAAAAGTCATGGTGTGAGGTGAGAGGAGAAATCAGAGACAAGCTCCTTTAAAGCGATTTTTTTTTTTTTTGTTTCTTTTTGATTTGACTGTAATTTAATGGATTCCTCATGGCATGAGCAGGATGCAAAGGCTGCAGAGACGAAGGGGAAAAAGGCATTTGTCACACAGAACCATTTATTCTATACGTCTGAGGAAATTAAGTGGGGCTCAAATTCACAACAAGACTGATAAGTCTGTGTCTAGGCACAATTTGGCACAGAATAGAGCCCATATAAACAAGTATTACAATGTTTCAACTTAGTCTTTATGCATGGAAATATAGGGCTGTATTCTGCAGGGTGTGTATATGACTCGCCGAATACTGTAATGCTTTTATACATCTGCATCACTTTGAATAATCTGTCAGGCCTTATAGAATTTTTTTTTAAATGTCTCCAAGGGGAAATATGTTGTGTTTTATGCATCATCTTATGTGCACAACCTGTTTTTAGTTGTCAACCTTACCAGATGTTAGAAAATGTGTATATGTGAAAATTAGCATATCAAAATGATAATTCATTCAATATATATATATTTTTTAAAAAGGAACCAAATATGACGAGCTAAGTTTTAGATTTGGTGTGTCTGTTGTGGCTGAATTGGAGGGTAGTGCATCATCTCTTCTCTTTAAGTGGAGGCTTGGATGCGTGCTGATAGGCTCTATATGAAAGCCGGAAAGAGTGTTTTAAAGTCCTCTCCAGTACGCAGGAGGAGGAAAAAGTTGAAATGTCCAACTGTACTGACTGGCGGGCTGATGTGCCTCGTTAAGAATCAGGAGAGAGCATCAGCAGAGCAGGTCACCCTGTTTCTCACATCACAGCCCCATCAGAAATTCTTTCAAGTGTCCTTCTGCGTCGCCAAAGATGACAACGGCGAATCGATAAGCGCTTGAAATGAAAAGAAGCCGCCAGTTTGCCCCCGAGGCGAAAGATTTCATACCCGCCAGCCTTCTCTGAACTTCAGGCATTCCTCTGCACCTTTCTGCGTGAGAAAAAGGAGGCTCTTGACTGATTTTTTTTTCTCTTTGTATAAGAAGGTAAGAGGAGAATAGCCGAGCATCATGCCTCTCCAGACGCGCTGCTCACCCTCTTTTTCTCTCAGTGCAGGCGGGGCGTGATTTGAGGATGTGCATGATGCAGGGGCTGATGTTTTCTGCACTCGCTTTTGGGGTTGTTTACTTGCAATTTAAGTGTGAGCGCGCGCAAGGGGGGGTGGGGGGTGTTGTGTGTTTATGGGCACGGGTGCTTTTTCACATCTAATATCAAAACGCACGGGTCAAATTTTGAGGAACTGGGTGAGCCGTGTTGGCAAATATGCTGATTTTATTTATTTTCCCTATATTGGTTTGCATTTGACCCAACGCACTCCTGTCTGCACGTTTTTACGCGAGTGGAAAATTAATAAAATATGGCCTTTCTGGGCCTTTGTAGGGGACTAAAAGGCATATATATATATATATATATATATATATATATATATATGAGATAATTTAATGAGTCTGGCTAAAGTAAATCAACCTGATCTAAGCAGCTGTTAAAATTACATTACTCTGTTTATAAGGTTACATAAGGATCCATTAAGCTTTTATTATATTATATTACGTGTGTGTTTGGGATATCTGATTCACCACATTTTGGTCTGGGGGTGGGTGGTTGGGTGAGGGGGCTTGATGATGCGCATGTTTTGCTTCAGTGTCCCTACACCCCCCACCCCACCCCCACCCCCTTCCCTTTTTTGCCTAGAAATTCCCGTGTGGATGTGCGCATTAATTACTGCTTTGATGGGAGTATGACTAAAAATGTAAAAGACGGATTAGGCGCGTGGAGCGCAGGCCTACGTCCGGTCTGCTCGCCTCACTTAAGATGCGAATGGAAAATCAGCCCAGTCTGTATCTAACGAAACGGATCTATAAAGAACATTTGCATCCGAGCCAGCTGTTCACTTCATCTGCACATAAATCCGCAACACGATAGTGCTCTGTCTGGCCCTGAACCAGCCTTATACACCCATTTAAATATTTTTTTTTGTTGGTGTGTGTGTGTGAGTGTGAGTGAGTGTGTGTGTGTGTGTGTGTGTGTGTGTGTGTGTGTGTGTGTGTGTGTGTGTGTGTGTGTGTTTTCCACTCACCTCTGAATATTCCAAATACTGTGCTTTATAAATATGTGAAATTGTGTATACAATCACCAAACAGACAACTTAATTACGCATTAATTAGGTTCTAATTTTTGCTGGTTACAAAACAGACTGGAATCAGAGTCTGTGTCTGTGATTTAAAAAAAAGAAGCATTTCTTTAAATTAACTGCCAGTGAGTGGATTTAGTCATAAATCTGTGGTTATGACAATTGTTTATTTTGCGCGCGGCGTTTAGATAATAAGCAGGTGAGTTTCTTATTGCAAATTGCAGGTTGAGTTTAGGCAAATTGAACCATTATATGTTTTGCATGCCTGCGCCTCCACTAGTGCGCCGTTACAGTAAACGCGCCTGGGCGGGACAACAGGAATATCAGAGCTTTTTTTTTTTTTTTTTTTTTTTTTTAAATATGCGTGTGCTTTTCAAAGCTGCCATTCCGATTTTTTGATTGTTGTTGAAAGTTGAGAGGCTGTAAGTTTGCCCTCCGCTAGACTACAGAGGCACAGACGCATACATACACAAACACACCCCTTTAAAAAAAAAAAAAGCGCACACACACACATACATGCACACACACGTACACATACACACACACACACACGCGGGGTCCCTTCTCTGAGCTCAAAAGAAGGAGGAAAAATGCGCCACTCTTGGAGCGTCTTTCAAGGGGGAAAAAGTTGAGGAAGACAGAAGGGGACGAACCAAGGGGAGACTCGGATGAAAACGCCTCCTTCGCTGTTTCTCCTCGTACTGTAAACAGATGGTTATTTATGCGCATAAATGAAACAATCCTAAAAGGTAGCGCCTGCGTCTCTGCGTTTTTTTGGATAACATAGCGGGGGAGCCATCCATGAACGCACGCACGCATTTCCGGACAGAAACTTAGACTCCAGCGTTCAACTGGACATTCAAGTTGCTTGAATTCTCCGCTGTAAACACAACTACTGGTGTCTAAGTGTGTTTGGACGGTGGGATTTATCTCTTCACTACAGAATAAAACGCCGACGGCTGGGAAGATCAAAACCCCATCGGTGTCTTCAACTGGTAAGTGTAGTAGAAGAGTAGAGGCACGCTTTTTTTGGGTGAAGCGGAGATGTGAGTTAATGCAAGTGAAGGAATTTGTTCCACCTCGGGGTTTTTTTTTTGACTGTTCCTTGTGTTTCTGATGTGAATTTCAAAGCCGTGGTCGTAATATAAAGGAGCATGAAGTGGTGTGAGGGCAGGGTTCGCCTTACAGGTCGGCGGATGATAATGATGTATCGTTAGCGGTGATGGAGTGTGCATGGGGACATAAAAAAGAGGGGTAAACCAAACTGTATTGTCCTCTGATTTAGTGATAAACTTAAGAAAAGCATCGTAAATGATAAAATATGGATTTAAGTATCAGGGGGAAAAAATAATTTTGTTCGTTTCAGCGTTAGATCCACACGCGTTTTTGCTACTAAACGTTTGGGTTGTCTGAGGTTGGAAAGCAACACAAACTAAATTGTAAGTAAATCTAATAAACAAAAGTTTAAACTCTAAAGAAAATATAATTAACACTCAACAAAAAGAACACAAGCGGGCCTAAAGTGAGTTCAGATGTTGTTTACTCTCATCTGCATAATTTTGCATTATAGGAAGAAAGAATGAAAAAAAAGAAAGAAAAAGAAATCAGGGTAAAAGAGGCCACATTCACGGTCTCACGCCTTCAATTAATACAGGACCATATGGTGGAGGTTAGTCGATTCATCTCCCGGTAAAGGCTGCAGTCTCATGCTCCCTCCACTGTGTTAATTTCAGAAGTAAAGCCAGTGTGAGGCAATGCCAGCTTTCTGTCTGCACTGGGCCTGATGCCATGTGAGTCACTGACTCATATCAACTGTTGGTGGTGGTGAGAGCACAGAGAGCCCGTGAAGTGAGAATGAATGGATGGATGGAGATTTATATCTGGAATCATAATTTTAACACAGATATATTTAATAAGCTGCTCCAATTGGATGTAAACTGTGGCGTAATGTTAGAAAAAATAATATCTATATACACACATAAGCTATATTCTTTTTGAAGTTACACTGAAACACAATTACGTGTTAATTATTATTATTATTTTTTTTTATTAGGGTTATTATGAGCCTACGAATATTTAGACATTTATGACATTTATGACATGTGAACAACTTGTATAGTTTGTCCTCATTCAGGTTTTCAAATTAACGCAATAATATCAATGTTCTTTTATTAAAACGTCAATTAAGCACACAATTTATTTATTTATTTATGTTACATAATTATTTTTAGCCTTTCACTTTTAAGGGAAATACATGTTTTTAATGCTTTATTAAAAGTGTGCAACAAAAAATGATTAAAGTATAGATCAAAACGATTCCTATAATGTTGAAATTGAGCTTTTTTTAAAAAAAAACACAATAACGTCAAATACAATAAATACATAAATAACTAACACCGGAAGTGATTTCAGAGGCCTCGGCTGAAATATTGGAGGGACCCCTCATTAAATCTCACTGATTAGATAACAGGGAGCCGCATGCTGTAACCTTCCACCTTACAGCCTGACCCACACTATTTCATTTTGCAGTGGGGATAAAGAGGAGGGAAGAGTTATGCAGGTACACACCGGTAAAACTTAACCTCCAATATCTGCATCTTTTGAATTAAATAATTAAAAAAAAGAACCTCACAAATGATGTAGAGCAGGTGAAGTGAAGAAGTGAGGAAAATGGTTAACAGCATGACTGCATGCAAATTCCCTCCGACTTGAATTATCATAAGCAAACAGTGTGAGCCTGGACTAATAAAACCCCATCTGTGTAACTTCATATCGAGGTAGTATGAGGGCTGCGATAATGAATTTTGTAATATCCCACCGACAGACATCTCAATCAGACTCTAATCCCGTGATTTTACTACGGAATCACTCCACTTCCAACTGCTGCAGGCTGCAACAAGATCCGGCTCATGCAGAACACGCTGGTTTTCATATTTCAGAGTCAAGACTGCACAAAAATAAGTCTGACGTTGGAAGTAAAAATATAACAACGCATACTGAGTGTTCATACCGCGCTTTAGAGACTGATTTGTCCAAATAAATAAATAAAAAATAAGAATCGCCATTATGAGATTATTCATTTGTCTCCATCTCAAATCAGTGTTTCCATTTTTTTTTTCAATAAATTGGAGTTTTCTTGAAATATTTTTTTTTTGTTTGGTGAAATGTAAATATGACACTTTTCTTACATAAATGTAAAAAGGCACCTTTTTGCAACCAGTGACATCAGAGCGCGCTGACAACCCAACCTGATTTTATGTATTAATTCATATATTTACCTTTATTATAAAAATAAAAAATAAAAAAAATCAGCATTTACCCTACTCTTATGACTAAATTAATTTTGACTTACAATCTCATTCTTAACATTGGAGCACACCTCTTCGTGGTGTCATGTTCACTCCAGAACCACTGGCTGCAGAGGTAGAGTTGTATGAATTATGCACGCAGGGTGTTGTTTACTAATCTTAAAGGCTAATTATGGCTCCTGTCTGTCTGTTTTTACAGAAGCGGTTTCCACAAATTGCGATAATGGACTCCCACTGCCGCAAACTGGCCACCACCTGCGCGCAAATAGGTGAGTATCTGATCCATGTGAGTCAATGTGGTGCGTTTCTCACAGCTCACAGAAATAATAATAAAAAACAGGATTTTGGGAGATCCAACGTTTCAATCTATATATGTGTATATATAAGGATTTCAAAATGGTACATAAAAAGGCCTCTTGGTAATTGATACAGGCTGCAAAGAGGACATTTATTATCTGGGCCTATAACCCATCCCTTATGTTCACTTTAATGTATTTCACACAGAAGATGCACAGTTGTCTACAAAAATGTCCCAAATTAAACTGTAAAAATAATAAGAAAAAAAAAGACTAGCTGACACATCCTGGCTCAAGGACGTTTTTGTGAATTAAGTTCACTGCTCTGACAGCCTGGTGCTATTTTCCAATTTCTTGTTTTGTGAGGTTTCTTAAAAACAGGCTCAACATATTTGAATAAACGCAAAATAAGCGGAATTCTCCAGACAAATAGCAACGAGTTTTGTTGGGATTCGCACCAAATGACACATGGTTTCTTTAAGAGTCTTAGATTTCATTTTTTTTTATGTTAAAAAAGTTGCTTCATGTGCGTATTCTGCAGCGTTATTTCAGACGAGAACTGTTGAGGAGGGGGGGTGGGTTGGGGGGTTGGGGAGGTGGAGAGTGGTGGTGGTGGTGGGGGGGGGGGGGGGGGGGGGGGGGGGTCACAGATCTTTAGTCTGCTTTGCTTGTCAGTGAGAAGTTGTTGGTGAATCCAGGTTGTTCACTGTCTTAGAGGGACACCTGGTGGTCTCATGTGGATCTGCAGTTTCAAGTGAGCAACATCCGAGCGTTTGGAAAACAGCTCTGCACAGCCACGGCCTCTTTTTTTTTAATGTCATGTAGTTCAATGATTAACCATATGAATAATGATACATCTTATTGTGGCTTTTAATTCTCTACTTACTTGCCTTTGGCGCCGCACAACAACAAAGCCTTTCTTCTTCTTTTTTTCATGCGTCTTTTCCCTCCCCTAATACTCCTCCACTATTTTCGAATCTATTCACAATAAATGGCAGCATGCTTCCGAAATCAAATCCCCGAATAACATCCAACAAGAGACTGAACACAAGCCTGGGAAGCCTGGGATTTATTAATTATTCGTCAGTGTAGCGGGGAAATGACATCAGGTCTTGTTAGGGCCTTAAACGAATAACCAATAACTCTCATTCGCTTTCATTTAGCCGACATTGATGTGACAAAGTGCAGGCTCTTCATGGCGTCATAGCTGCACATTGAAAACCATTGATTAAAAAAAATCGTATAAAAAAAAAACAACGGAAATAAACGCGGACTTTTATACTGGTGAGTGAAAGTGATGCTTGCGAATATAGACACACCAGCTTCTGTGGCCTAATATATGCAGCGCATGTTGGATTGACTCCGGGGAAAACTAAATGTATAATGAAAGCTCATTCGTGAGGAGGAATATACTAATGGAGGAATCTGATGTCTCCTTAATCCTATGTAAAAAGCCTTGTCGTTGTCCTCCCTCCCCTCCTCTATATTGACTGAATAGCTAATTAATGGCCCTCTATGACGGAGGCCTATTGCACGCAGTAATCCGCAGAAGAGAGATAAAGCATTCAGAAGGTAGAAATGAAGAGGAAACCGATAATCCACTTCAAGTTTAGTATTACAATCCGGCTGGAGGAAGGAAGAAAAAAAAAGGAGCAACAGACTGTTCAGTGTTGGACATAAAATAAAGACTTAGACAAGAGTATATTTTTTTAATTATTGTTATTTTGAAGAAAAGTGCCTAATTCTAAAATATGAATCTGTTATTTTTAGAAGCACGTTTTACCTTCAAAAGACTCATCATCATCAATAATATCATTATACTTTGACATTTTAGTGTCGTTTTAAATCTAAGGGCATAATTGTATTGTTCACACCCATAATAAGAAATGGATGGTAGTAAATCCATCACTCCACATCAATGCAAATTATGTATAATTTAATCCAAATTATACATGGATGGGTATCACTTAAAAACATGTATTATCTTAAATGAATCATCCAAGTAAGAGAGAGTGTGTGTGTGTGTGTGTGTGTGTGTGTGTGTGTGTGTGTGTGTGTGTGTGTGTGTGTGTGTGTTACATACAGTCTATGGTCTGCTGGTATTTATATATCAGGGGCTTTCACGGGATTAGCCCAGTAACTTCTTAACAGCGCCAAATCCAAATGGGCGTTCGACTGGCCACGTGGAGATGGGAAGTGTGTTATTTGATGATGGTGATGATGATCGATGGGCACAAAAAATATCCTTTGTATTTAAATTGTTTTTATATATTTATATATATATATATATATATATATTTGTCATGTGCACTTGTATGGTTCGTACTAAATTGGCATGAATGTCTCTCCACACAATCGGCCCCATCACTTCCATCACCTGTTACCCAGCTGACATTTCTCCACCCTCGATCTCCCACCTTGAAAATTAAAGGCGCATTTGTTTGATTAGACATGTTTACTTTGCCTTAACGCGTCACAATCTTGGGGGAATTGGATGAAGTAAAAAAAAAAAATGCTGGCATATCAGCTCAAACTCATTAAAAGTCCTCCTTCAGATATTCTTAGGCAAATGAGAGTCTTATCAGATTATCAAAAAAAAAAAAAAAAAACTACAGGAGTGCTGAGAACGACTGAGGGGTCCAAACGCAAAGTGAGGAGAGATATCCAGTTAAGCACCCAGATAAAGTAATCCGTCGTCAACAAACTGAGGCTGCATGGTTAACCGTGGCTCCGGTGGGGTTGATTTAATGGATATTTAAACCTTAACTCTGAGGAGGTCAAGAGGATGGCTTCGTTTCACAACTAGTACTGTCAATGCGTTTCCTCTGGATATTGCCTATATACAGGGAAGTGCTGGACGCTTCACTCATTTAAGGTCAATTTGGTCACCTTGTATGGTCACGGACATTAGACATTTTTTTCTTTACTATCCAACTGAAATAAGCTGAATATGAGGTCAAGACATCAGAAGTGGAAACAATATTTTAACTCGAGCGTTTTGTTTACTACTCTAAATCACTGTCTTATTCCCTCAGTACTCACTGCTTCTGAATGAGTACATGATATCTCCAAAATCTGCATCCCAATGTAACACGCCCGTGAGCTGCACCAGCTGCACGTGTGCTGCTCTACACATGCATGTCTGGCAGTTAGCGTCAGTTGACAAGTGCGCACAGACAGTTATGGAGCAGGCTGGCACATCCCTCCTTTAGACATTACATTTGTTTTGTTTTGTTTTTTTTTCCAGTTGGGTTTTTATTTATAATACCGCGAGTGTTGTCACAGAATCATTGTGCTGCAGAAGGTTTTTGTGTTTGATATGCAGTGTGCATCTTTTTTTCTTTTCTTCACACGGCTTTCAATACAATCCACCCGGTGGCTTGCTTTATCCACATAGAGTCCCTGAGTAAACTGCGGTGGCAGAGACGGCGAGCGCGCAGCTCAACGTGGGTATCAATAGAACTGCATCGTTTTACTGGGCCACTGGACCCATCTCATAAAATGAGGCCAAACTGTGTTATTTTCATTTTTATTTGGTCTTGGGCTGCTGCGCAACGGCACCTCGGAGCGCCGCGGGTACACCGTGCGTCCCATCTCTCTTTACATGCTTTTATTTGGAAGAGAAAAATAAGCGCCAGCCCGCATAAACACATTGGCAGACATATCTCGTTTCTGCAAGCTCCGGTTGGTTGGGCACACCGTCGTGTCCACATGGATGTGCCTGTCAGAGAAAATATGGGCGGGCGCAACATGGTGACGTGGAGGTCTGGAGAGAGGCGCAGTTGGATAGGCAGCGCACAGGCAACAGCTGAAATGAACAGAGAGCGGTGTGGCGTGTGTATGCCTCTGGATCTAATATCACCTACCTGTCCTTGTCACTCTAATACTCAGCCGAGGTAGCCGCTGTTATCCCCGATGCTAGTATGGCTGCACTCAATGGCCTATTTTAAAGCATTTTCCAGTTTATATAGAAAGAGGGTTTCATCTCAACCGCAAGAGGAACCGCGCTGCTGTGCATTTTTGGGGGAGCTGAACACATTCCGCAGACGGACGACTTTCCGCCTATCCTGCGTGTACTAAAGGGGACTTAATCTGCTTTTGACAGCCAGTTGTGCGATCTTTTACCGATGAACTCTATGAGGGATCCATTAAACATAGACCACCACCACCTAACAGGGAATAAACTTGCCTCCACACACCACACGGCTCTGGCAATGGCCTCTAGTTTACAGCCGCTGCAGCGGTCTGTGGACTCTAAACATCGGTTAGAGGTGCACACGGTGTCGGACACTTCCAGTCCGGAGTCTGTCGGTAAGAAACCGCCCGGGCTGCAGATGTTCTCAGCGAGCCGCAGCAGATGTCTTCTTTATATCAAACAAAAGATGGCTCCCATTAATCAACGTTAAGGGAGTTTTCATGCATGCAAACAGGCGATTATAGCTGTCATTTAAACTGTCATATAATTAGTTTTGACACTGGCTTGTGTGTGAAAAGTTTCTGTGTCATGTAAGTGAAAGAGAGCTTGTCTCGTGTCAACTTAAATTAGTGAAGCATTTGCTTTGATTCTTAATGTCAAGATTAAATCGAAATATTAACTAAAACCTCACAAAATGAAGGAAATACAAAACATGAAAAAGTAAAACGGTCTATTTTATGGATCAAAACATTTCTTCATCGTTGGATTCAGATTTTAAACAATTCATTAATTTCCCCAACAGTCACTGATTCTTTTTTTTTTTTTTTTTTTTTTTTTTTGTGTGTGTGTGTGTGTGCGCACATGGGCCTAACACGCTTGACCCTGACTGAATTAACTCGTGTCCTTTCTACAGAGAAAGAGAAGATCCAAAATAAAAACGACGACTCCTCAGATGACCCCTCTAAAAAGAAGCGGCAGCGGCGGCAGAGGACTCACTTCACCAGCCAGCAGCTGCAGGAACTGGAGGCCACTTTCCAGCGGAATCGCTATCCGGACATGAGCACAAGGGAGGAGATAGCCGTGTGGACCAACCTCACAGAGGCCCGGGTCAGGGTGAGTATTCCCTCGGGTGTAAACAAAAACAATTAGTGTTTATCATGTTGGGTAACTTGTTCCAATTGTCCGGTGTGCTTTACAATATCCTTTACTTTCATATTATTACGCACGAACGACAAACTTTACGCACGGCTGAGGGTTTCTTGAAAATAATGTAATAATGTGTCAAGCACATTATTTAGCTGGAAAACAAATAATACGACTCTTGTTTAAATATACTGCTGCTTGAAGTCCAATTTAATTAGACTGTATATGTTTATATATTCGGCTAAATATAATTAAAATCCCCTGAACACTATGCAAAAATATTTTTTAGCACAAATTAATTCATACATTCATCTTTTCAGTCGTTTTAAAAAAATAAAACAAGCAACAAAAACTACCTATTTGTTAGTTTTAACGTTTAATTACACATTAATATCATTGTTAACAGTTGAGGCTATTGACATGAGTCGGTGACAGATACCAGTCGTGTTCTCCAGCTCGTGTGAAAGAGGTGCAAAGCTTGTATTTTGCGATTGTCGCCCAGGCGTTGTGTGATTAAGGTCAGCGTGTTTGTGGACGCCTGCAGAGGAATACACAACCTCTCCACTTTAAAGATGCAGTGGTGACACCCCACAATGTGTATTCTGTTCAGATAAAGGCGGATTCAAAGCGGAATTATCTGCATAGGAGAGTAGAGATTTATAATAAAAAAAAAAAAAAAAAAAAAAAAACAGTGTTTGTTTGGATTAGTAGGCTTTGAACTTTTTAGGAAAACAGACTTAGAATTGTATTTATAATATAATTTTACAAAAAATGCAGAAAATTAAAGACTTTTTTCTTATATTAAAATGTAGAACTCAGAGCAGCCGCTGTAAGACATTATATGGGAGCTGTAAAGGATTAGCTAATCCTCAAAGACAATCTCTAACCTTTTCTCATTTTCTTTGGGTTTAGGTTTGGTTCAAGAACCGGCGAGCCAAGTGGAGGAAACGGGAAAGAAACCAACAAGCCGAGCTTTGCAAAAACGGCTTCGGCCCGCAGTTCAATGGACTCATGCAGCCCTACGACGACATGTACCCCAGCTACACATACAACAACTGGGCCGCCAAGGGCCTCACGTCGGCCTCTTTATCCACCAAAAGCTTCCCCTTCTTCAACTCCATGAATGTCAACCCCTTATCCTCGCAGACCATGTTCTCGCCGCCCAACTCCATATCCTCCATGACTTCCAGCATGGTGCCATCGGCGGTCACCGGGGTGCCGGGCTCCAGTCTCAACAGCCTCAATAACTTGAACAACCTCAGTAACCCGTCTCTCAACACGGGGGTTCCCACGTCGGCCTGCCCTTACGCGCCTCCGACCCCTCCTTATGTGTACAGGGACACTTGCAACTCCAGCCTGGCCAGCCTGAGACTGAAAGCCAAGCAGCACTCGAGTTTTGGATATGCCAGTGTGCAGAATCCGGCCACTAATCTGAGCGCTTGCCAATACGCCGTGGACAGACCAGTCTAATATCTACCTGCACTGCAAAAAATAACCACCTTAAGCAAGTCATTCGAAGCTGGTAGTGACGCTTGAAATGTTATCTTTCTCTCAAGGGAGGGAGAAAATGTGGCGGTGAAATAATTTTACTTTTTGTAATGTGTTTCAGGAAAATGTATTAATCAGCTGGCATTCTGTTGATGTAGGCTAGTTGGGGTGTGATGTACATTATTCTGACTTTTATTTTTTTTCCTCCTCTCAAAATATCGCCACTTTATCCTTGGAAACTCCAAAACATATCAAGAAACGTGTGAAATTATCCCACCGCACCCTGTTTGGTACATTTATTTTTTATTTTAATTTAGGAATCATGCGATTTTGAGAGTTATTACGAGACTAAATGGCTTGTTATGGTGGTCATTTTTTGCAGTGTTGTGGGGTAATCACAAACAGCCGGCCACAGGAACAAGAGACTACTAGCCTACAACTACTTTTTTCATTTTTCAAAAAGGGCACTAGAAGACTGAACCACTGAAACAAGCTCAACTCCACACCGGAGTCCAACTGAAACGGGAGTTTTTAGGTTTATTCCCCTTTTAACGAGTACCGGCCTGTTTCACACTGCGGCACAGTAAAAGCTACAGGCCTGTTTCATTTTTCATAGCTCGTCATGAAGGGGGGTTTCTCTGGTGGATTTTTGGACGTTAATTGTTGACTGAAAGGTTGTATATATATTTGAATTATCATCTCCTGTTTGTCGAGGCGAATGCGCTATAACCCTCCAATCCTCTACCAGGTTCAATTTATCAACGCATGTGGAAAAAAAAAAAACCCTAAAAAGGAATCATGTTTTGCTTGCAAACAAAAAGGGAATGTAAATACTAAAACGCACCAGTTGTGTGTTTCTAACATATTATAAATTTATTATTAATGTCTGTGTGAATATCGATTTAGAATAGCAATTCTGGTTTAAAAAAGAAAAAAAAAAAAAAAAAAAAAAAAGAAGCATCAAAATGTTCCTGCGACAAATTATTTGGTTTTTGCTCTGTGTATACTATTTGGTACGGAATTATGTTCTTTTTTTTTCAACATCCAAAAAAAAACTATTGTGTTTTATTTAATGGAAGTAAATATATTGTTCAAAAACATTCTGCTGGGAGACTTTTATTGAATCTTTGTGTTAGTAGTCTGTTAGTGGAGTGTAAAGCAATGACAGTCTGTCTATAGCCTTTCGATTATGTGAGGTGCTTGTGAGGCTAATCTATAGAGGAAAACAATGGGTCGCTCCAATACACATAGCAGCGAGATGCTCCGTCAGATTAACTGCTGAATACATGTCTGCCTGCTCAGCCAAGGACCCCGGCGGGGCACTGGTGCTTGAAATAACACGGGAATCAACAAACAGCAGTTGGACCACACAACAATGACAACAGTCCATTAGAGTTTGAGGGGGGGGGGGGTTTCTTCTGTTTGAACTTAGCAGATATGGAAGTTCTCTGAAGTGGATGACTAGAAAACTTGTAGCACAATTTAAACAAAAAAAGATTAGATTTATGCTTTAATAGAGAGAGGGGAAAAATCGTTTCTCAAAATGTAGCCTATATTTTTAGGGATGGATTTATGAACATAATCTACAAAATGCAAACCAGTGAGACAAGTTGATCGTGGATATTTTTAAAGCTGCAATTTCGTTCCAGAAAATCTAAATTTACTGTGTAGCCTCTCTGTCTCACGCATGCCTCTGTTTGCCTTGTAGTTTTCTTTTTGCAGCTCTGCACTTTTTTTTTTTTTTTTTTTTTTTTTAAAGTCGTCCTTTATAGTGCGCAAGTGCGGCAAAGCAAAAACAAAGACACGGTCTAAAGGAAACTGATTCACAAGCTTGAGCAAACAAAGCGCACACAGAGAGGTATGCGGGGCTGCTGATGACTGAGGAGGCGGGGGATGACTTGCACCTTCATGGCTGCAGGCAGAGCGGAGGCAACCGGGGGAAGGAAGCACCGCAACACTCCCCGCAGAAACGATCCAAATAAATACTAATCCCGAGTCTTTGCAGGCTGAGCTGTGTGTGCGCCATTCAGCTTCACAATCTCGATCATAATGTGAGTTTTTTTTGTTTATATTCTATTTTAAAGCTTCAGCATGAAAGTGTTATCACTATTAAAATGAACAAGAATGTTCTGTTCAAAAGAAGAAAGAAAAAAAAAGAAAGAGAGAAGATGTGTCCACTTGGTGAAGGAGCTGATTTAGGATCTGATGTCATGCTGAAAGAGGCCTCAGGTCATCTCTCAAGGGGGGGATTATTATGAGGAGAAATAAATCACAGTTAGTCTAAATGTTGTTTTTACAATAAAAAAAAGAACTGATAAATAACAAACACAAGAGAAGCAATCTTCTCCTTTTACAGATCTGTGAATATATGTGAGCTGTAAGTGCGCATCCACAGCGGCCTGAACTCTTCGCCCCCAAGAATTAGATTTTCCTCTAAAAGCTGTGTGTCTCCCCCCTTCTTTTCTTTTTTTTCTTTTTTTTTTTGGTTGCACAAGTGTCACCTTTTGATGGAGTTGGTAACGCGGGGAGCAATAATCAGCTGACAGGGATAAGCTTCGGCTGCTGTATAGGGGGTGAATACGCAAATCTCCAGCCACAATCCACATCCACACAATCAACATGTGAGCAAGAGGATGACCTGGAGAGAGGAAGGCTTCAGTGGGGAAATGTTCATTTGGCTGGAACGACGCTCAGGACTGCAGATCTTTTGCCTCTCTTCTCCAACCTACTCGAGGTAAGAGCTTATTAAAGTTTCAATGGGGTGAAAAAAAGAAAACAATTGTGTTTTAGCTCCTGTGGCTGCATGTTCACTCACGTTTAATTACGGATTTTTGCAGAGAAAATTCATAAAATAAGCTTTTGGTTCCACCATAGATATTTAAATTCTTCTCACGTTTAAGTTAATTATTATTCTAAATTCAGACACTTGCAGAGTCATTTACGCACCCAAACAAAACGCCTTTAAATTAGAACAACTACATGCTTAGCAAGTATTAAATACGCACAATAGGCTACCTAAGAATTATAAACAATAAATTTAATAAGCATGCTCTTACAAAGATTGGCAATCTCTGTTTAAAGCAAATTTATATTTCCCCTCCCTCATTTTTCGGACACCTAAAACCCAGCAGCACATCCTGATGTGAGATTTGTTCCGCCAGCTGATTAAAAAAAAAAAATCCAATGTGAGGTAACACACCGAGCCGACACAGCTTCCATCTTCCTCTCCTCTGGGAATTCAAATAAAAGCGAGGAAGTGCAAATATCCAAACATGTATCGTTACACCTCCAATCTAATTAATTAACAAGCTCTCAATATTCATGCAGCGGCGGGTTTAGAGGAGATATGAGCTGGTTTGGTAATAGTCTCCATGTGACATTAGCAGGGAGCATGTTTTCTAATTACACGCTAATGAGGCCTGGATTTCAACTATTGCACTTTTACTGAAACACACTTTTTTTGTTGTTGTTGTTGCACAAATTGCCTGGAATATATATATGCAACTGAAGTGAGGAAACAGAAAACAGATATTTCTGCGTGAATTTTAAATTGAAAAAAAATAGTGCAGTGACATTTTGCAGGTTTTGTTATTAATTAGATGCAAGTGAAAGATGCAGCAACAATTTAAGCTTCAAATATGAATATATTATAGAAATTCACTGGACTAATTTCTCCTATTAGTTATGTCTATAAACAAACTCATTTTCTTTTAGCACATGTGCCTTTAGAAATGATCTTAATAACACACAGTTAATTTAAGATTTAGTGAGGTTTTTTTTTGTTTTTATTTGATAAGATGTAGCAGGAAGTGTGGGAGCTGTAGGTTAAGGAAATGCACTCAGATTACTGATGTTTCAGAGCATGCAGATTCTGACCAATAGTTTATTTTTGAAGTAGGCAGTGATGCAACAGACCCAAATTAAATTACAGCAGGACTCCAGGCTAAAAACCAAGTGGCTTTCCAAACTGAAAGGTTTTTGAATTCAGTAAAAACAGAGTTTGTCTCTATATGTGCTTTAGAAGAAATGCAAGACAATGGCTACACAGATGATAGACAGGCTACCTCCAAACACACATCTCAGTCCCAGCACTTTGCCCAAGAAGTGCAGCGGGTCAGGCAGCAGAGAGGACTGCTGGGTGTCTGGGGGAGGTGGTCGAGGGTTTGGGGGGGTTTGGCTCTGGACCAATGGCAGCCCAGCGGCTTCAGCTAAAGGTCACATGGTGTGACCTCACACATTCTCACCCTCACCTAAAGCCAGAGAAGTTCTCCATAACAAGATGCACAACCGTCCATCTCAGCTGAAAGCCACAAAGCAGCTTCAAATTCATCTGACCTGGTCAGCTTTTTCAGCAATATGATGCAAGATAATTTAAGAGCTTCGGCTTTAGGTCCACTGCAACAACATTCTTGTTTGGTTACATGTTGCAAAATTAAAAATATTTTTCTTTCTGCTTGAGGCTTTCAGTTAAAAGTCTGTGCTTTATGCGAAAATATAGGATTGCTGGTTTTCATTCATGGCTACGTGGTTGAGAAAAGGTGTGCAGAGATATGCAAACTTGTCATGTATGCTGGGTGTGTACGAGTGTATCTTATAGATGAATCTACATATATTTGTATGAATTTGCGTACAACCTGTGTGTGTGTGTGTGTGTGTGTGTGTGTGTAAATTGTGCATCATCCCTTCTCACAGTGGGGGCTCAGTTCTGTTTGGGGGCAGGCGGCTGGCCAGAGCGTGTGAAAGCAGATAACCAGGGCGAATTTCATGACGCACACACTTCCTGCTCTGTGAAGTTCTATTAAAGAGGGATGAAAACAAAAACACACATCTCAGATGTTTTCTCTGCAAATCAATTTCTACACATTAAGCATGCTGAAAAGATCAGTAGCGCGGCTCTCATGGACCTTGAAATAGTCGAGGGAAATGATCCATCAGGACAGAGTGGTGAATTTATTTGATAGGAGAAATATACCCTGTGCTGGTTAAAACATGGTTTAGAATACGTTTACCTGTGGTTGTGTATTTCACCATGTTTGAGCAGTAATTTGTTAAGAGCCTATGTAGTGAAGTCAGAAGCGTGATGTGTTCTTGGAACCGAACTGTTAAAATCACCGGCGTAAGTCACACTGCTTTGGAGTGCCAGCTGGTGAGTTAAAATATTAAATATAAAAGTTGGAGGTGTCTCAAAGTCATTTTTCTTCTCTGAGGAACTAAATAAATACATTTCATAGAACAGAAGTAGTCCAAAGGTGATCAGCGCTCTTCAGCAAAAGCTGCTGCTGGAGACACATCAGAAAGTGTGTGTGCGTGTGTGTGTGTGTGTGTGTGAGAAGCAGGCTACTGCAGAGGAAAAGCTTGCATGTCCAAACTCCTCTGGATAAAAATGCCATTCAAGTGGCATTATTTAGCATTAAGGCTAACTACAGTCGACCTACCGAGCTGCAAGAAACACCAGTAAGCCTGAATCATGTTCAATGTTAGCCACATGAAATGCCTCCTGCATTCACTTTGTGTCAGATTTTTTGCACAAACCCATTGCATTTTCTAAAATCCAAATATCAAACAGAGACAATACAAAAAGTATATCATTCAAATTAGGGAGCCTGCAGGCACACCAGCTACCTAAAGTCTTCCTCATGCCTCTTCATGTTAACCTGACAAGTCTAAAGCTGCTAACATTTTAGCCTTATTTGAAGCATCGTGTTCAGACACCTTCAGTTTACACAGTCTGCCCCAGATGGCATCTCTCAGCACTGTTTTCTTTAGGCCTGTCATCTACTGTAACGTCTTAATTGACGTTTACCTCTGTTCGCTGCTGTCAGCCACCCGGACTCTGTCTGATGAGCAGCCTGGCAGAAGAGTTTCCCAGGCTCCGACTTCACACAGAAAATTACACCTGAGCGCTTTTGTTTGTTTTTGTATTTTTTTTTTCATTTTGTGTTGTACAATTTTCCCTTCACACGCAGGTTGAGTTAGAAAACACTGTGGAAATTGTCAAAGTGTCTAGCATCTATAGCATCATGCAGTCATCGGTTCATGTGAGTTTAGTGACTGAAATCCTGGATGTCCGTCCTATCTTATCATAAAAAGTCCAAGATCAGATAACAGCCCGTTTTGTTCTTACAGGAGCTAATTGTGAAAAGGATTTTAAATCTCAATTACATACACAACTCCTTCAATGGCAATAATCCTAAATTGCTCTCTTTAGTTAAGACCAGATATAAATAGGAGGTTTCTTCAATCTGCTTCTGCAGGGCCTCCATGTCAAATCATGTCATTCAAACCATAATATGTAGATTTAAAGCATTTTAATATGAGTTTTCACACCGTAGAAACAAAAGCCCCAAACACTGTCGGAGTTAATGTCATACTCTACGCACTGATCTGACTCTCCAGCTGTACAAACATGACATCTTCGGGCATAAAATGCACATTATTATGGTGAGGACCACTTAAGTAGATGATTTACATCCTTGTATTCACCTAATGTCGCGTTCAGTTCAAAGATGAAAGTCGGAAATTAGTGTTTCCTTAATAAAACTTCTGCGCCTTTATGATGAGCAGTTATGGGGTGGAAAGGGAAGAAATATGGACATCCACAAGATTGATTTTGTACAATGTAGAACAGTGTCTCCTGTGGAAGAGTTTTATGTTGCATCAAAAATAATTGGTAACTAAATTTACCTGCTGACAACTTGCCATATTCAAGAGTTTCCATACCATGTTTTCCATAAGTATGCGCTCGTGAAATGCAACACGATGAACGAAAATGTCTTTTAAGGATTATAAGTATGTTAAAAATAATCTTGTTTAAAGTTTACAGTTAACACTGTCGCTGCAGAGACAGTATAGGGCTACAGCATTACATTTTTACTAAAAATAAAAAAGTATTTTTTTTAACCACTGGCCAGTAAAAGTTCAGCTTTAACTGCAGTTACCTGATGACAATTTAAAAATGAAAGACTCTATTAATAACTATATGAATTTCCTATACTACGGTCAGCATCAACAAACAGTTTTTCATTTTTACATAATTGATTAATCTGCTAATTTCTTGATGAATGAATGAATCATTTAGACTATCAAAATTTCAGAAAATAATGAAAAATACCTGTTAGAATTTCTTAGAGCACAAGGTGACATCCTAAAATGTTTCATTTTATCTGATCAACAGTTCAAAATCCAAAGATATTCAGTATCATGTATGGCACATAAAAGCTTCAAGTCTTCTGACTTGACCATTATTCAGTTATCAAAGTAGTTGCTGTTTAATTTTCTGTCAATCAATTAATCAATTAAATGACTTAGCATTGCAGCTCTTTGCTAGAGCCAGTTTCTGTAGAAACTAGTACTGTTACTTTTGCAAAATGTTGAAAGACAATAGTCACAATTTTACTTACTCAAGTATAACTATTGTCAAACTACTTTAACAGCCTTTTGTCTCAAGGGCTTGCTGGCTTTCTCATGATCATCATTAATAAAAGGCTACAACACAGCAAAGTTTATGCAAATTAGAATTTTTCTTTCTGCTGCCAAATATTTATGCATGCCATTATCCTGTCCCGTGTGTCTTATTGTGTTACATCTTGGGGAACAAGCTGGAGAAATAGACATTAAAGCACTTCAGTCTTTTTTTACAAACTAGCTTTATAAAATCTCTATAAAAACAAAAAAAACTATAAATCATCACTGCAAGACACTGGAGCAATAAAATATTTTGAGTTTTGATAACTTAAGATTACACGGATGTGTGTCACATGGACAGTACTAATATGACTTTTTCCTCTCAGAGAGCACCATTAATCTAATCTGGAACATGTCCTGTTAAAGCCATTACTGAATGGAAATCCGATTAAAATGTTGGCTTACAGCAATTCAAATCTGTAAATCATGACTCTGAACTTTATTGGACTGCATACACAAACATTTGCTGGTCTGGACTGCAGACAAAACATGCTCTAACAATATGGTACAATATGGTAACACTCATGTTTAAAATTAGTATCAGAGTGAGCTGTGACATCTTGCAGTGTCAAGACAAGGTTGCATCTAAATCAAACTCTTACTATTACTACATAATTATCAACTTTTTCATTGCGTAAAAAGGCTGATTCAAACATGGGTAAACAAATTGTATAATTTACTGCTTTCCTTGTTATATTGCACATGGCCTGAGATCAACAGGTTTTTCTTTTTTTTTTCTTTGTCCACTACTTGCAGGACTAGTTGCTGTTCGTCTCCATCCTGCCAGCAGCAGCTTGTGGTTACCATCCTATAACTCACAGCAACCAACCTCCATCGACAGACTGTCATTGAGCAAAAGATAGAAGCTCTGCCTGCTCAGTCATTGTAAGTCACTCTGGTGTTGGCTAAAGTGTAAAATGTTTACTCCTTGTAAAAATATTTCTTTGGCTTGCTCTCTTATTAAAGCCAGATGTTGCAAGTTCCATTTTTCCCTGGTGTACATTTAGTTTTTTTTAAGTCTGGCATTCACTTTTCCATCTCAACACAAACCCGATGGTCAGCAATTCTGCACAGGTTTATTCTTCTGGTGATGAGCAGCTGTTTGACATCAGCAACTTTTATACATAGATTAATGTGAACTATACAAAAGTGAACTGTCTGTATTCTCATTGTTTAAGGTAATGACATAAATATTGAGTGATTTCCTCATAGTCTCAAGTGTTATTATATTGATTTATTCTCTTCTGTGTACATTTACTTTCTTCTTCTCCATTTTCTCAGTTATTTGAAATGTGTGTTTTATTATTTTTTTATTGAAATGTTTGTGCATCGGTATATTATTACGTCATTCATCGAGTTGGAATTGAAATGTTTTGATAATTCATCATCGTGTTCGTGTTTGTCAAACTTTCTTTACATAAACTAAAATATCAAATGAATTCAGTCATTCAGTGTGTGATTATAGAGAACTTACTTAGAGCGCTTTAGAGGTGCTGGTAGGTGGATTTTGTTTCTTTGCCAGGTAATAGCCGTTTCTTCCTCTTTGTGCTAAGCTAAGCTAACTGGCTGCTGGCTGTAGCTTATTTACTATTTACTTTACAGATGTGAGAGCCATGTCAGGACACAGTTTCACAATGCATATGTTAATATTAACACCAAATAAAGTTGTTACAGTAATTATCTGCTTTGGCTTCTAACTTTATGATCAAACCGCCCCCCCATCAGTACCTATTTACAACTATAACTCAATGATACTTATTAACACTATATTGCATTTAATAGCAATATTGAACAAGAAAATAGAGGCTTTTAACTGAGCTTCTAATGGCTTCTAACTACTAATGACAGCAAAGGACAACAAGCCAACGCTAATGTTAATTACTTGTGGGTTATAGTTAAAACCACTGATGCTTAATTCACTTTAAACATGGAAACACTCATAGACAGAGAGAGAGGGGGATGGTTAGAAGCTCTGATAGATATATATGATATATAGACCTGTATATTTACGTTTGTGCTTTCCTGTTTTACCTTATGTTTATATATGTGTCAAATATATAACAAATGGCCTGCATAAATGAATTTGACCTGAAAAAAAAAAGAGCAGTGGCGAACAGTGAAGAAAACAGCGGAGTAAAACAAAGTGAACATTCCACCTGGTGTACCTGGCGCCTCCATTCATCCACCTCTCCAAGCCTACAGCATTTTCAACCCAACGAGAACAGACGGTGTGGAAGGCGACTTATTGGATTGGATCCCACCCAGCAGTGACTTATACACTCAACCTATATGTCACAGATGGTAGGATTTCAGTGTGGTTGATATAGGAAATCCACTAAGGAGTATTGATCTTTCTAAGATCTACTCTCTCTGCCTGATCTCCACAGGATCTGAACATCCGCAGAGACCTGGAGGGGAGAGGAGCCGCTGGAATCTCAGTCTACCTTTAACGGTGTCATGATAAGGTTAACGTTAATGATATACAACATCTCATTAATAGATGTCAGCTTTATAACTCTTTCCACAATTACTGTTTGCTGTAGCGCAGTAATAATTCAATCAACAGTACAGCCAAGTCGATTAAAGTTTTATACATGTGTCACTCTGGACAGCCAGTATTTCTGCATGGGAAATCCTGCAGGAGTGGAGAGACAGTGATGGATGTTAATTTTTCAAATTATTTGGAATATAATCAAGTAGAAGTGGGAAGTTCCCATGAACACTAATATGCACCATGGAACAGCACCTACAACAAGTCAGACTGTGGCCACAGAAAATTCAGTCTTTCAGTGTTGGTTTAATCTTCACCGTGCAGAACAACGTTTGTGTTTGACACTTGAAGGTTGTTCACATGCATCAGCAAGACGGGGAATGTTTCTCAGTAGCTACTCACCATAAATCTGATTTTAAGGCATGCACATATAAGAATGATTTTGTGACATCTCTACTAGTCTGTAAGTCAATCATGGTGTAATATGTGATTTACTAGGAAACATGTAAACTCACAGCATACATACTGTACATTGAGATTTGGGCTTCACAGCAAAGTGCTGACATCTTGTGTCAAGTCGTCAAGTAAACTTTTGAAAGGAATCTTTACATATTTATAGATTCTGGATTTTTCAATGAGGTAGGGGGAATGGATGAGCTTTTTCACCATGTAAATGAACCTTTTTGTGGAAAAAATAAGTATTTTTATGTCTTAAAACCCTCTTTGGTAGGGAACCTTTAAGAATTTGTAGTTTTTAAAATCAGATGTTCGTCTTGCAAGCAGGTTTTCTTTATCCTGAGTCTTGAGTATCTTCCAGGGACCAAAATTCAAGGTCGGCATTAAAGCGCCTCAATATCATTTACACTCAGTTTTAGCTTTAATCAGAATCAGATAGAAATTATAGTTGTGTACAACTGTTGATAGTTGTCTCTTATTATTGATTACAATGTTAAAAGAATTAATTTATTGTAAATGTTTATTCTTGAACATGCAAACAGCATTGATTGACACAAGGTCCATTTACTAACTTTTTCCAGGACTTTCAACTGTGTCTCATAGATGGCATTTGCTCCAGTTGTCATGGAAACAACTGGAAACATATAAGCAAAAGCAGAAAGATTCAGTTACAACTGAGCCATCTGGATGACAACTGAGTAAACTCAAAAAGGAAGACCGCGAGGTGTGGTTGAAAGCGCCGTTAAAAGCTAGTAAGTTGACCTTAAGAGACCTAAAAGATCTTTGTCAGACTTAATTCCTGTTTTTTTTTATAACTGTGCACATGATCTGAACACCTCTGAAACCTCTCAACTGATTTCCATAAAATTTGCTTAACAGGTAAGCCTTCAAACACCCGTTTATTTTTTGGCAGTGATCCACATGGTTTTTTTCCAGAGCCATGAAAATGACTTGATTTCAAATCCTGAGGATATTTTTTGTTTGCTGGAACATCCTGGGAAACACTGTTTAACTGCTTAGCTTTGGGTGCTGGTTTGTACTCTCTAAGTGCCCTCTAGCTGAAAACACAGCACAGAAGTGACACTTGAAAAACAAACCTATTTTGTAATAGTTTCCTTTGCTTTCCTGGACTGTTAGCCAGTGATCTGCTGTTGAATTGCACAAGCAGGTTCAAAGGAACAAGTGTCTAAAGCCAGCTAGCCTCCCCTCTCCATCTCCATCTCTCTCAGACAGTTTTAATCTCTGGTAAGACAGTCACGTCCAGATTTGTCGTCTGCCATGTAAACTCTGGTGGAAAGCGACCTGCTGCCTGCGCCTCCAGTCTCCACAGCTCTCCTTCATTACCGTGCGCTGTGGGAGAGCCAGAGCGCACAGTGTGGTAATCCCTGCTGGAAGGCGTCACTATATACTGTCATTAATAAAACGGAAGCCACACATGCGTAACCCACACACACACACACACACACACACACACACACACACACACACACACATATGCACAAACCCACAGCCAGGATTGTCTGAGAGATGAATGGTAGCAACAACAGAGTCTTGTAGACTACTGCTAAAGGTTTATATCTCGCTGCAGGAGATGTTATGGTGGCTCAGATTTATCCTCAGTAGTCAGTTATAGACATGGACTGCTCTTATTTGTTGTTGATGTCATATATACAGTATCTGTTGTACTGCTGGGAGGTTTAATGTGGTTTGCTTAGTTCTGAGTAAAGCAATCATCTGCAAAAATAAAACTTATTTTAAAACTACTACAAGGATTTCAGTAGTGATTTTCACCTTTGCATACTTAATGTATTTGTTATGGCCTCTTACTACAGTCTATGTTTGTACATCTTATTAAACTATATTGTTATTTTTGTATAAGTTAAAACAGGATTATATATGAATGATGGAATCACAGACTCATGCAAGTGATTTGTGTTAGTGCATACAACATAACAGGCTTTTAATATGCTGATTAAGGATCTAGATGACGTGTAACTGTATGTGAATATTGTTTTTTGTGTGATGGTACAGATGATTTGGCAGAAACTGGACCGGATTCTGTGTCTTCACTGTTGAAATGTCACTATCTGTGCTATTTTGTATCATTTAGTCATTAAAGAAAATTATAGCCTACACATTGAAGCCTCATGAGAGAGGTTTTGTGAGATGGCTCCAAGGGCTGATAAATAATGTATGAACTTCTAACTTTTCAAGGCTTTATTTTATATTTTGCCAAGTCACCATCAACTGACAAAGTCTAACAAGGTCTCATTCATTCAGTCTTGTAGTTTATTTGAGATCACATGAGCCAACCAGCAGAGGGCGCCAAATATTATTCAATCTATTAAAACAGCATCAGCTGTTCTGTTTTTTTAATTAACAGGATTCAGCCTCTGCTTTGTCTTTAAGATATGCCTCATACGTTTAATTTCTGTAGACTTGCTGTTAAACTGCTGATGTTGTGTCTGTGCGACTCTGATGAAAATATTTTTCAAGACATCCCTGCAGTGCGCCTCTTCTCATTTCTCATTTGTTATTTTATGCCTTTTTTAAAATCCTTCTTTGGGATGATTGTGGAGTTTCTTAGTCAACTTTCTTCCCTTTGTTTTGTGAGGGTGATTTATATGGTGCATGTTTTAAATAACTCACTCTGATATGGCTAAGTTTCATGTTGATCTTTTTCCAGTCATTTGTTGCGATTTATGCATTTGTACATGACTTAATATTTTGACTATGTCTTCAGTTTTGCATATCTGTGTAATTATTTAACTTTATTGCTTCATGCATTTTCAGTTTATTGCCTTTGTGTTAAATTTTGCATCCAATGTTGTGTTAATATTTATATTTTTTATTATATCTGGCGTGAAGACGTGCTCTAACTCTAGGAGGGACTATTTATTTAATGATGCACACATGAGTCAGTTGGATGTTTCTGTCCCTGATGAAAAGCCAATCTGGGCTTGAAACGTTGTACTATTTTTGATATGTAATAAATAATAATATTTTTAGGAGAGTATTTTAAAATGTAGTGAGTTTTTGAGAGACACAGAATAATTAAACTTTTGTTTGGACTCACAAGAAAGATGTGAATATTTTTCTGACTTTTTCTAATCTGGCATGATAAAATATTCCTAAATATTTCATGACAACTTGGACTTAAGGTTTTATCATTTTAAATTATTATACAATTTAAATTTATTCATTCATCAATTAGTGGATCATAACGTTCTTTAAACAGGCCATTTACAGGCCAACACGGCCACGAAACACAGTCAATAAAAATAAAGTTGTCCATACAGTCCGACTTCACATCAAAGCACAAAGGGATCAACAGAGAGAGAGAGAGAGAGAGAGAGAAATCTGTAGCTCCCTACTCGCTTCTGACATGACACCAGCACTGTATTCTCCTCAATTTATGAGGTATCACAGTGGGTAATGAAGCGGAAAGGTCAGGGGGAATGTGTTTTTATCCGCTCTAAACAAATAGGTCAGATTTCCACTTTCCACACCACAACTCTGTGACTGCAGCTGGTGCCCTTTTGGTTAAAACAATACATTCACCTTGGCCACTCATACATCATATCACCAATTCTCCATCTTATTGGCAATGTCACACAGAGGGCTGGGGGATATTACGGAATAGATTTACTGCAAGGGTTTGTCTACAGCCCCAGATATGATATAAACGGTGTGTAATATAAGCCATACATTATGAATCCAATTTGTTTGGGAGAGATCAGGTATTTTCAGTGCAAAATGGATCTACTGGGATGAAAGTCCTGCTGAGACCACTAGATGGCAGTATGCTGGTGAATATGGAGCTGATTAGGCCTCCGAGACCAAATTCAATGTGTTTTCCCCCCCAGAACAGAAATAACACATTTATATTAAAACTACAATGAGTAACTATGACACTAGGACTCATAAACATCAAAATAACAATGGTTTAGATTGCATATGAAGGGTTATTCTCTAAGAAAGGCATTCCCAAGAAAAGATTCTTAAAATTTGAAAGAATATCACAGAGGTTCACTGCAAAACAATATTTTAAAATAAATACATGTTATTAGAATAATATAACAATACCATATCTACTATATTACAGTACTACAGAGAACTACTCATACACATTACACAAATGCAAGTGAATCCATCATAGTATGTGCAGTGCATCCAGATGGCCTATGAAATATGCTAACCAAATTTTTTGTTTCAGAATGGATGTGTTTTTTGCCTCAAGGACATGGTGTATTTACAGCACACAAAGCCAAACAGTAGGAACAAGGTGTTGTGTAGTTAGGAACTGCTGAATCTTCAAAAAGGCGCAGGTTTGGGGATATGAGGCGGGAGCATGTGTCATATTGATGTATGATACTACATGGGTGGTGGTCATGGGAAAACAGTCCTCTTCCCTTAGAGGCAAACATTAGACTAGATAACACATAACATTAAAAAAGGGAGGGGGAAATCCATGCGTCTAACCACATTTCTACACAGATAAACATCAGCAATCTGAAGCACACTGTAAAGCACGTTCAAGAGGTCATTTCATGGTCACAGGACTTCTGCAACTGCTATCTCTGCTCTTCTGTTATGATCTTAAGTGTCAGCTCTTAACAGAAGCCCTCGTTTTGTGATTCTGTGGCACCGAAGCCAAAAAAGGATACTTAATGCTGAAATATCCTCTGCTTTCAAATACTATTACACTCATTAAGTCCTTGGTAGAGAGAAGAAAACCCCTGTGATAATCAAAGTAGATGGACTCCTTGTGAAATGAGTAAAATAACACAGACTTGGGTCAATTAGATGACACTTATAAAAAGCTCAGTTTCAGGAGTCTATTAAGTTCAAGGGTCTTTGTAGGTAAAGTTCAATGAGGTGAAGGGTCTTAAGTTGAACCACATTAAATTAGATTAATTATAGAGTGAACTGAAGGAGACATCATGCTTTTTGTGGTTTTCGGTTATTTTCATACTGATATGATGTGTTAAATCATGTTATGTTAAACATGGCCAAAGATCCAAAACTTGAGTCAAATGTATATAAAACGCTCCCTGCAAGTCAAAAGACTTCAGTCTGCTCTGACCGCTTGCTCTACTTCCCCCTCATGATGATGTCAAATTGTTCGCACATGCCCATAAATGGCTCTACAGGTTTGTTGAAGAACAAGAAAAAGAAGTAAAATCCAAATACTATTGTTTGTTTACATAGCCTCTGAAACCACAAACCAATCAGAACAGAGCAGGCTCATCAGGAGGGGAGCCTTAACGGCCTGTTTCAGACAGAGGCTGAACTGAGTGGCTGCATAAAGGGCCAGTATAAGATAAATAAGGATTTTTTTGAACTGTTAATCGTGCAAAGATATTCCATTAGTGCCCCAGAATATAAATATATACATGTACATGTGCATGATATGTCCCCTTTAATAGTACTTCAAATATAAAGTAAAATAATAGGGGCCATTTTACTTCAATATAGCTATGTTTATATTACCCAACATGACATCACGTTATCTAAATTCAACCAGTTATCACACGCGATCATAAGAAAACACCAGCAATCAACAACATTTTTCTGAATTTGGATTTAATATTTTATTTGTAATATAACAGTCCATGACCCAGACACTGAACTCCCATCAGCTAAATATTGAAATAAATATCTTAAAATAAGACATCTCCTCTTCTGTGTGTGTGATTCAACCTGAAGTGCTCTAAGACATCAACAGAGGTATTTTGAGGGAGTATGAGTTAGCAAATTAACAGTGAGACAGTGTGAGGAATCCCTCGTGGCATGCATCACTATCTGTCAGGCTCTAAGCCCCATATGGGGGGAAAAAAGACAGACAGTACCAGTGAGTTCTCACTCTGCTGCAATTTGTCTGTGTTTTTTTTTTTTTTTTTCCTCTTAATTTCTCTCCGTCTCCCTGTCTTGGCTTTAACATTGAGCCTATGTGATGTTTTCTAAATAGTTTTTTTAAAAGCTCATGATGGTTATTTGACCTATTTTTTTGCTCAAAAATTGACAAAAAGTAACAAATACACAATTTTGTTAGTTAGAACCAAGATTTAAACCACTGCCTACAAAATATATAAAACAAACAGAGCAGCAAATATTGTTTTTTATACATTTTTTTAAATAATGAATTAATTATTTAGTCTGTTAAAAGCCCAAATGTCTTCTGACTTCTTATTTAGTCTGACCATCTGTGCAAATGCTCAGTGTGATTTAATTTACACTGACATGAATTGAAGGAAAGCAGGACAAGAGAAAAGAAACTTGGAGAAACTTGAGCCTCATGAATTACGTTGTAGTTTTTACTTGATAAATGACTCAAAACAGATAATATATTATCAAAACTCAATACATTCTTGTCAGTTGACTAATTGATTTCAGCACTAAACCAAAACTTGATTTATTATTTTGAACATGGACAAAAGTACAGAACTAAATATAGGAATTTCTAATCATTAAGTCTGTTTAATAAATTTAAGTCATATTCATACAATCCACATCTCAGCCCCTCTTCTTGAAATCACACCAGTTCTGATTATAACCTCCGACGTCCCTGCAAACACACACACGCATAGCCTCACATTCCTTTTCTCCCATATTCACATGAGTGACTTCCCCGACAACAAAAGGACACAACTCATGAACACATGAATTCTCTATAGTCCAGCTCCACTGAGCTGTGCTCCAGATGCCTGAGATGCCTGCCAAACTTCTCCCCCGAGGTCAGACTCACTACACAGGTGCACTCACACACACTCACACACACACACACTCGCAACACAACAGAAACGCAGGTAAGCGCGTACATAGACACAAATACATGCACAGAGCCCATATGCACTTCCCCAACAACACTTGAGATTTATCTGATGTGTAAAGAATGAACTGGGATGATGAAATCCCAGCTGATGGTGTTGTACACTCAGCCTCAGCAGCAGATGCTCCACTGGGAGACTTTAGGATGATATGTTTAGACAGACAGGTGAGAGGTCACACCTTTTCAGTCCTACAGCAGAATTACACTCAAGAGACTCGTGGGAAACTAATGGTGCACTGACGAAATCTAAAAGCTGGATATTTTGAGAAGCGTAATTAGGTAACAAGGGAGAAAAAGAGCAAGAGTGAAAAGGTGAAGGAACATTAGCACAGTTCAGTGAGGCAGCTCAAGTGGAGCAGATTATTTATGGGGAATACAGAATACAGAGTTGATATTCGCTATCTGGGTTTTAACCTCAGTACTCCCCCGCAAGCATATACATACCCAACTCTGTACAGAAGAAACAGGGGAGTGACAATAATAAACTACAGCTGCAACTAGCAATCATTTTCAGAGATTAATCTGCTGATTATTTTCTCAATTCATTGATCGATGTTTTAGTCTATAAAACGCCAGAAAAAAGGGAGAAAATCATCCCAATTCCCAGTTATTTAACAAAACCTCCAAAACCCAAAAACACATTTTCAAACATGACAAACAGAAGCATCAAATAGTAACACTTGACAGTGAAATGCCAGAAAAATGACTATTTGATTATACGATTATCAAAATAGTTAGTTCTGACGATTGACTAAGTGATTCATCAATAAATTGTTTCAGCTCTATAATAAATTTCCCTCACAAAACCACATTATATACAGAATCCGGTGCCAATCATTATGTGGAATCATATTATTTGTAATCCGATGTCATCTGTTATCATGTGGCCTTTCCCATTAAAAGCATCAACCAACCATCACCGGGAATGTCGTTGAAAGCAGAGATAAACAGATAAAAACAAGGCAATCCACATGAAATACAACCACAACCACAGGTCGAGATATGGCAGCCATGCAGCTGATAATTATTCACTAACGCATATTAAAAATCACAGACATTCATGATTGTCATGCTGCATTGATAATCAGCAGTGCATGGATAAGCTGAAAGCTGGCAGCAGTAACACAGAATGAGAGCTGAGCAGTAGGCCTTTTTCGTGGAAGACATTGTGGCATGTCACAGTACAGCACAACCCTTAATGCAATTAATGATGGCTGGTTTCGGTTCCAGGGTCCTATTATTGTACATGCTGGCTCACTGTCATCATGGTTTACTGCTGCACTTACCATGACTTCATTAATGTTATTAGTAACACCTGTACTGTTTCCTTCTATGAAAGTCGAAATGTCTTCTGCTATATTATGATGCATTTATAATAATGATGAAGGAGAGTAAAACAAGCTGACACATATAAACCTATTACTTTTGAGTTGAACTATTCCACTAATCCTTAGCTGAATAAGACGTGTGTGGGGAACTTATCCTGTACTGTATGCGCAAACAAAATTTAAAAAAAAAATGGAGCTCAGCCACAATGAGAAAGCAATTCACAATTAGTGCCAATACTAAACGCAAAAATATACATACAGGAACATAGAAAATAACATTTACACAACAAGACATTGACCACCTATTAGCATCAGCACCTCCTGGCTCCTGGCTTAGTGATACAGGCTAACCAAGCACACGAACATTTACAAAACACTGAAAAACAACAACACAGAGTGTGACAGTTAGCACAAGCAGTGACAACTTACTTGTTGAAGTGAAGAGTCTCAGGAAAGAGTTGCAGAAGTCCCAAGTCACCCACAGGCCAGAACAGAAAACACTTTCCCAACATCGGGGGCTCCACTCAGGCCGACAGCTGATAGCATGGCGTCAAGGGAGACCAGAAGCAATGCTTAACAAATGTATTTCCTTCAACAAAGCCGTGTAGCATTGTTTCACTGTTAACGGGTGAGTTTCATCGTGAAATGCTAAATGGGACGCAACAAATGTTGGTTGCAATGTTACAACTTCATGGTTTTCAAAAAGACAGTGGGCAGTTTAAATTGACCGCCATAGGATGCGTTGGATATGTTACCATGGTGGATAAACTGTGTCATGTGCCTCGCAGCGCACTGATGTAGCTTCCTGAACTGAACTTCGCTCCATTTAATTAAAGGGCAATTCACCATAAAAACATAACATTGTCAACAAAATGTTACAGTACAGCAGTGCATTAGGCCTTTATACAGTATAGCATAGTGGTAGAAGTATTCATATAATTTACTTAAATAAAAGTGCCAATACAACAATGTAAAAATACTCCATTACAAGTAAAAGTCCTGAATGAAAAATCCTTCTCAAATAAAAGTACTTTCATATTGGCAGCAGAATGTACTTAAATTATTACAGTTAAAGTAGTGGTTTGGTCCCTCTGACTGATATATTATTATGACATTATATCACTAATAGTGAGGCATCAGTGTGTACGCAGCATGTTAACGTTGTAGCTGCTAGTGGAGCTAGTTTCAGGTTTTCTTTGTAGTTTCTGAGGGGTCATGAGATGATTAATGGGAGAGGTAAGAAGAAGAAAAAACACTTCTGGTACACAAATCTATTTTCAGTGGACTTTGGACTGAAATATTGGATCATTTGAACATTTATTGAAACTAAAGTAGTAAAGTACAAGTAATTTAAAACTGTACTTAGCTACAGTACTTGAGTAAATGTACTTAGTTACTTTCCACCACTGCAGTATAGCAACAATGTGCTTTGAATTTATGCACCCAGAGTGATGATTTTGCTCTGTGGATAACTTCAAGTCCCTGTCCACTTAAAAATGTGTTTTGTTTATTATTCCTTCAGTTGGATGTTTTAGCTTCACTGTGCAGAATGACTTATGTTCAGAGTTTGACACTAGAAGGCTGTCGACATGCACTATTATTTCCCACCCCTGCCAAAAGTAGAAAACCCAACAACAACATAACATATCCAAATGGATACTGTACTATTTTGTCAAAATTGTTGTCAGTTTCTCAAAAGAGAACTGACTTTTCTTTAGTCCCACTGATTTGTTCAGGACTCTTTTTTTTGAAGAAGTTGTAACATATCATGTCATACAAGGGCAAATTGCAACTCAAAAAAGTAAGACAGTAATCTGTTTCTTCCACACATGTCAAACTAATAAGTTGTTATAGATAGGCATCAGAAAAATTGTGTTCTTTTTCCTAGCTGAACATGCTGAAAGTGAGAAAACATTTCTGAAGAGAATAATCTATCCATCAGTTACCTTTAACACTATTTGTTCATGTTTGATCAACTGATTTTTGGCCACGTTTGCATATGAGATCAGGGAGTCCAACTCAAGCTGCAATATCATCAGACCACCTGTCATAGCTGTCAGAGGGCATGGTGTTCATATCAGTGAGCTGATATGCAAGCGTCAGCCAAATCTTGAGAAAGTGGCATTGTGCAGTGTGTCTGTCATTTTGTGAACATTAATGCGTCTGTGTTTGCTTGTGGCCTTGTATTCAATATCTAGGTGAAAGTTCAGTCAGGCGGTGCCAACAGCACTCCCTCCACCTATTTACCTTTTTCCCAGATGAAGAAATAGCTGCCACCTGGCGTCGTCTGATAATGAGTCATTACAACAGTCTTTCGATGTCTGGAGAAACAGTGCGATTGTGCAACAAAGAAGTGGCAAATCATGTACAGATGTGGCTGAAATTATAGGTACCCTTCCACCTTTAAAAAAAAAAAAAAATCTACACAGGCGACAACAAGGATACGAATTCAGGTCAAAGGGTTTTCATCTACATGCATTGACTCGCTTAAGACTGTGTTTTGGACTGTCAGAGATTCAGATGAAGGTGGGACATCGTCTGATCAACAGAGGATGTTTCATAGTCTATCTCCCTTATAAGGTTTCATTAAAGCGTTCCAGATAAAAATCCAAGCAGACTCCTCTCTGATTCTTCTCTCTTCTTCAACCTGAAAACTGCCAGTGAGATCAGCTCCAAAATTCCACAACAGGTACCCTTAACTTAATATTTTGTAGCACAGCCTTTGGAAGCAATAACAGCAGCCAAGCACTTTCTGTAACTCTGAATAACGTTTCTACACTTCTCCATTGGCCCACTCTTCGTGAGCAAACTGCTCCGGTTCTCTCAGGTTTGATGAGTACCATTTCCCAACTGCAGCTCTTTCCACAGATGTTCTTTGTTCATTTAGAAGGTTCATAGCAGGCCATTTCATGTTTGGGGTCATTATCCTGCTGGAGGACCCATGACACAGCTTTCTGACACTGGGCTGAATGTTTCACTCCAAAACGCACAGATTCAAGGCACCCAGTGTCTGAGACAGCAAAGCAACCCCAAAACATCACTGGGCCTCCTCCATGTTTCACAGTAGGCATGGTGTTTTTTTCTTGGAAGGCTTTATTTATTCTTCTGTAAACACAGGGTTGGTGTGATTTACCTAAACACTCCAAATTTGTTTAATCTGTCCAAAGCACACTCTCCCACAAGGACTGTGGCTTGCCAACATGCATTTTGGTAAAGTCCAGTCTGGCTTTTTTGTGTCTTCCTCTTAGAAGTGGGGTCTTCCTAGGTCTTCTACCATTTTCATTTCATTTTCATTCAGACAGTGATGGACTTCAAACTATTGTACCTTGAACTTGAAGCTCAACTTGGATCTGTATTGAAGTTTTTCTTGGTTCTTTCTTGACATTTCGAGAATTCATTCTGTTCAATCTCAGGCCAATTTTCCTCTTGTGATCACATCCAGAGATGTTGGCTACAGTTCCATGGGCCTTACACTTCTTAATAATATTGGCAACAGTGGTCACAGGAACATCAAACTCTTTGGAGATGGTCTTGTGACCTTTACATCGACTATGCTTGGCTATTACCTTTTTTTTTTAATGTCTTCAGACCACTCTCTAGTTTTCCTTCTGTTTTCTGTGTTCAGTGTGATGTACATAGTGGCACAAAACAGCAGAGTGAGTCATTTTCTCCTTTTAAACTGGCTGCAAGAGGGATTATAAGATTGAAAACACCTGTAATACTAATTCAAACACAATATTCTGCTTAAAGTATCACAAATAAATTATTTTTTTTACAACTTCTAAAGGGTACCAATAATTTTGTCCAGGCTATTTTAGAATGTGTCTGTAAAATACTGCATTGATAATAAAAGGTCTTTAATTTCAACACTGCTCAGAGCAAATAGTGCATTATTGTAATAAAATGCAAGGGTACCAATAATTTCAGCCACGTCTGTACTCTTTTATTTAATTACCTGTACCACAGAACTTTATACATTTTGATGTATTTTATTTCCATTTCATATACCATGCACTCACTCACACCCACACATAAACTTGAATATACCAACATATTGGAGTACATATGTCCTTGACCTTCTGTAGTGGTGATTAAAGACACTAAACATTATCTTGAGAGTCTCTGTCTATTTCAGATACCATGCACTCACTAACACCCGTACATAAACTTGAATATACAACATATTGGCGTACTCATGTCCTTGACCATCTGTGGTGATGATTAAAGACACTGAACTTTATCTTGAGCGTGTCCCTTTATTTCAGATACCATGCTCTAAATCGCACAGCTACAGAAACTAGAATATACAACGTATTGGAGTGCTCATGTTCTTGACTATCTGTGGTGATGATTAAAGACACTGAGTTTTATCTTGATAGTGTCCCTTTATTTCAGATACCATGTACTCACTTACTATCATACATAAACTTGAATATACCAACATATTGGAGTACTCATGTCCTTGACCATCTGTGGTGGTGGTGATTAAAGAAACTGAACCTTATCTTGAGAGTTTCTGTCTGTTCCTTCTGACTGAGGTAGATTCAGTTAATGTACCCTACACTGAGTAATGATAAAAAAAATGATTGGGTATGGTAAACATCTATTCTGTATTAGGCAAGGCAAGTTTATTTATATATCACATTTTAGCAACAAGGCAATTAAGGGTGCTTTACACACAACATTAAAAGCATCAAGTCAAAGCGCAAAAGAAACACACAATAAAAGAATATTTAAATACAATTGAAAACAGTCAATGAAAAGCCAAGACTAGAAAACAAAAACAAGCTGAACAAGACAGGTATAAAATACAATAATAAAAGTTACAGTGCAGTGTATAAAATACATAATTATTTGGCAAACAGAAAAATCTGTAAAGTCTCTCAGTGTCAGTCTGAAAACCATTCAATACTTTATAAAACAACAACAACATTTTTAAATCAATTCTTTGACAGACAGGAAGCCAGTGTAAAGATATGAAAACTCGAGTGATATGATCCACTTTCTTAGTCTTAGTGAGTCTCAGTGCTGTGATGTGGTTGAAATCCTGACTGGAAGACATCAAAACAGTTGTTTAGTGCCAATAAGTTGTTCAGCGGTTGAAAAACAGTGACTAAGAATGACTTGATGATAGCAGTTTTCAGGGCCTGTGGAAAGAAACCTGAGAGAAGAGACATGTTGACAATCTGTAGAATATCTAGAGGCCATACTGGGGAATAGGAAAATTCGGCATGTCTTTAGTGGCTTTTGATATTGTATATATTATTAATATTGAGATTACTAATAAAATGGAAATAGACGGATACAAAGAAACAATCCAGTATCTTTAACTAGGGTAGCAGGGTTACCATCTAAACAGTAATATCTGTTCAATTTTAGCTTTTTATTACATTGCCTCATAACATCCAAGACTTGCCTCATAAGTTGGTTGAAAATTGCATTTGATCATATGTATTGTGTTCATGCTTAGAATGAATAGAAAATGTTCAAATCCTGTCCTGTCCTGTCCTTTCTGCCACAACAGTTTCAGACTAAAATATTTTCTGCAAATAATAAATCACTACAGACACTAAAAGAAAGCTACCGTATGATATAGGCTTTATTGTATTAGGTACTTAGCAGTCAAATGTATATCTTTCATATTTTTGTGTACTTTATACTGATTGTTTACTGTGTAGCTATATTATACAGGGAAAAGTCAATATTAGATTGGGATAAGGCATATGCAAATATTCAAAATGAATGAATGAATTAAGCTTAGGAACACTCCAAATATTTAAATTGTAAAACTACCTCATCAGTATGTTTCATAACATTCATAGAACTCAACTGAAAGTTAAATAAGCTTTACTGCACTGGACTGATGTGAAGTGGTTAATGCAATGAGTTATTATTAACTGCACACAACTGATCTGACGTGGACTAAGTAGATCATCTTTTTCTTGTTTTGAATTGGTACTAATTTAGTAATGATGGCTGTTGCACCCTAAGTCACCATTAGGCAGGGGATTCTTTTTTTTAATTTCCTTTCCCAAGTTGTCTATCTTTTATATTTTTATGGATTAATCTTTTATAAGCCTTTGCCTTGTCTCCTATGAAGCTTGGGGTGAGTTGCATTTTGCTTGGCTTCTATAAATGCCACCGAGAAATATTACTCTATACAAAAAAAAAGTGCACCCTTAATGACAGACGAGAGCTAAACCGGCGGCGTTAGGACCTGGGGAGCACCTTTGCTGAGGAAGAGGGCGTAGGCTCGGTCAGCCTGTAGAAGAGGAAGGTGTCGATTGCCAAGCTGCTCGCGCACAACCGCGAGGTCCTGACAGCAGCACGAGCGATGCGAGTCGAGGGCTGCGAGGAAACAGAATAAACAGAAACACCTCGGCCAAGTCTCGTCTTGTTTCAGCGGCGTGAAGAGCAACACAGCGCAGCGAACATGTCGGTGCTAGCTCTGCAAGAGTACGAATTCGAGAGACAGTTCAATGAGGACGAAGCCATCCGATGGATGCAGGAGAACTGGTAAGGAAGGCTACACTGCCATGTAACGTCAGCGCCCCGTTTTTTTAATCCCCACACTAAATATTTTTTTTCACCGCAGATTCAACGCCGTGTGTGTTTGTACGTGCTGATTGTGAATCGGAGGCTGTAACGGCGCACATGCATCAGCCTCGCTCATCGGGATTAAACCTCGCCGTATCCTATTATATCACGCTGTCTGTCATCATCCGCAAATTGCTGCTTGTGCCTCATAAAATGAACAAATTCACGCAGGCCTTTGAGCCGCGTGCGTATGCGATGCTCTACCACACTCTTCAAGCCTGTCTGAACTAATTGAATACTACCCGCACTCCGTTGCTGCATTGTCCATCTTTCACTCGGATAGGATTTGTCCTTGATTTCCTGCGATTTATCCCCCCCCCCTTCCCCGGCATCAGTTACCGCGATACTATTGTAAAGGTCATCCATGGCTCCAGCTGCCTCATCCATGTAGACAGCCGCTGGCCCAATATTGAACCAAGCCTGGCCCCAGGCTGACACACCACATCCCCAACAGGCATCTCAGCTATTTCAGTAAAAACAGACCACTTTAATTGCATCAACAACTACACATACACTCACTGAGCATATTTAATATGCATCACAATGAAAAGTCTTCCTAATATTTTGTCCGCCTCATTAACATAGGTAGGTCCAGTCCACCACCACCACCACCACCGCCCACTGCAGCCTCAATAATAAACAAAGTAGAATTATCACCTTTCTGACAATGTCAACAAAAACTGAACATATATAAGTGTCGCAAAATTATCATTTATGGTAAAGCTGTTTTATAGAATTGCATTAGATTGCATATATGTTCTTGATAAAGTGCTCTGTGAGTGTAATTCATCATAACGTCCGAGGAATGTTGTACTGTTCAGGCTCCACATGTTATTGCAACATTACTCTACTTTGAACCATTCATGTATTTCTCTGTAGGAAACAAGAAAAAAAAACAGGAAGTGTTTGTACTGATGTGCTAATAACTGATCTATATATATAACATCTAGCATGACCTGTATTGCATTTCACCAACCGCAATTTAGGATAAAAACTCAATGAAGACGTCTCATTGTTTGGTTTGGGGAGTGTCTGACAGACTTTGGACAAGCTGCAACAGACAACCCAGACTGACTCAGTGTTATTACTATTGATAAGTAAACATTGTTTTGTAGTTGTGTGCAATGATGCATTTCATGTGTAAGGCCAGGGCAGCTATCTTTTTTTTTTTTTTGCATAAAGTCACTGGAGGGTCATTATTCATCCAAGTCCCTGCCAGCAAGAAATAGTTCTAAGCAAAAATCAAATGAGTCATGCGTAAGGTTAGCATGGGCTTCATTAAGCATTCAGTGGCACTGGGTTTGTAATAAGACATCTGAGAGTAGCACACAGTGAGGAAGAGGCATTCATCTGGTTTCCTTCTATCATCTGTTTGAACTGTCTGTAGAAACACATTTAGAAAAGTATTTTTAACACAAGTTTGGGTTGAATAGAACACATACTGTAGAGTCAGTCTCTGAATAGTTGCGTTCTTATTCACTGAAATGAAACTGTGTGTGTGTGTGTGTGTGTGTTAGAGAGAGAGGGAGAGAGAGCATGGGAGCAATGTGTAGGAGCTGTCCATACCCTGGTACTGACAAACGACCAATAACGTTCATCTTCTGATGTCTGCTGACAGAGTATTAGCCAATCACGTTGCAGCTGATCTGTGCTGACTTCTCTTCGCTGTTCCTGTAGTGGAGGATGTCAGACGGGGCCAGTGCACATGGCTGATAGAGGCCACAACTGCAGAAAATTGGTTTGGATAGATTGTTTATAGCACGTATAATGTACAGTGAGCAACTGACTTGAGAGTGGCATGTTTTTATGACCTAAGTGTGAGATGGAGAAAGAAAATAAACAAACACACTAGTTTGAATGCATGTGTTTTGCAAAGTAGAATATATATATTATACTAAATAAAGCTGTTGTTTAATGGCCAGTTCCGTAGGACACTTGGAAACCATCTGTAGTACCTTCATTCACAGACATGCACATCACAGTTTTATTCATTTATTTAGTCTGGGGTAAAGTATATTGAGTCAAACTACTACAATTTGAAATTAACATCAATTTAGCCTAGTGCACATCTCAGTTTAAGTAGTTTTTGGATAATATAGGGTCACGTAGGACTATGGTTGGGTGTTAAGACTCAATATATTGTTATTCCATTTACAAATTCCAGTTTAGGTTAAATTTTAATATTATTTGAATAAGAAAAGAAACCAAATACTTCTAAAGTAAAACACACCTTAATATTCAGCAGTTTGAGGTTTTCCACACACAGTTTCTTGTCATTAATGGCAGTGTATTCTGTGGATCATTTGTTTAAAAGATGAAGAAGAATCCAGTTGAATTTAAAGTGCTACAATAATATTTCCTTGAGCTGTATGCACTGACGTTTGATGTTTCAGGGACAACTAACCAGGTGTTGCAGGAAATGCTATGTCATGTTAGATTGAAATTAGTTTTTTTTTCATGCAGTGATTGCATTTTGCTATATCACCGCTGTCTAGTGAAATGTAGATGCACTTCTTAAAGTGAGTTGTGGTCCATCATATTGTAAACACTATGTCTTGATGTACGCGAGGTCCCTTCTTCACTTTCAAGAACGTCTATCAGTGGGTTTAAACATGTAAGCATATTGCACATAACATCCTACTTGGTCACGGCACAGGTGTTTACCTTTGACCACTGATGAAAAATACCTACTGTTACTTAACTGATTTGGCGTGTGGTCAGAATTACATCACGCTTGATAGTCTTAACAAATGTCTCAGTACACAATTGACCTTCCCCCCCCCGAACACACCTGTAACTGACAAAATAAGTTTCAAGTAGGAAAAATGCTGTTGGCAGCAGGTTTTACCTGTAATATAGGGCTAACTGCCAGAGATGAGGATCCCTGTTCATAACAACTGTCAATCAGGAGATCTATTCAAGCCCTGAAGGTAAGACCCATTTCTGGTATATTTAAGTGAGGACATTACTAGTTATTTTGTCTAACGTTTGAGTCCATTTGGTCATGGAAGGTCTTGGAGATCATGAAAGTGGGAGATATCTGTAAATTTGAATGCAGAAATCACATGGTGAAATGTCATCTCTATTTTTAGGTAATATTTTTGCTGTGAGACTAACTGCTAGGGTATATTTGAAATTATTGTTATTGCAATATGCCATTTTAAATATATCATTTGCAATGCATTTAGTGTAGCAGCATTTATTGATGACGGGGAATAAGTCCATGAACAATGTAATATGTGAATGGGTGACACAAGGTGTAGAGAAGATTCTAGACATGGCAGGAGGTTCATGTCATTGACATTCAGATTAAACAGTTGCACAGCCCTTACAGAGCTTCATTACATGTGCATTTAATAGCTTTTTTGCATGACCATTTTCCCAGAAGTCAGTAAATCTGCTAAAAATAGTACTTATCGGAAGAAGTAGACTATTTTAGACGATTGGTAAAAATGTGACTAGTTTCCTCTTTCTGTCTGGCAGTATGAGTTTATTGGATCCAGTTTGCTTTGCAGTAAATTACATGTAATCATTTTGTGGTGTGACTGTATGACAGTATTGATGTAGAAATGATATATTGTTTAATTTTGGTAGTAACACTAGACATCTAGTGGCTGATAAGAGTAGATGATATGTTTTAGCCATCACTGTCAGAGGTGCTGGCAGGGCAGCTAGATGAGATATGCTGCAGACTTCCTTTTCCAAACTGTGCACAGGATAACTTAATTGGTAAACACCACTTACAGATTTGTAATTCTTAGCTTGGGTCAATCATCGTTGAAATCTGTTTAAATCCTTGTCAAATGGAGTGAAAAATTTCATATTTCAGACATAATTAGAATCATTAAATGAGCCAGAAATAATGTTACTTTTTTTGTTAGGTGCTCTTATGCAATCTCATATTATGTTGATGAATCAATTTCCACTTACTATTCTTAGTGCAGCCTGAGGTATCTTCACTTTTCAGCTCACTTTTTTAGGGCTGACACATGCTAAGTAAGATATTTGTGTTTTGGTCCAGTCTTGAGCCTTTGCTGAAGCAATCCAGATTTTTCCAAACAGATACTGTGACAATGCACACTGTGTCTACATGTCATTGTTTTGCAGGGATGAATGGAGACTGGTACACAGATCTGATGTGTTCCCTTGAGACTGGCAGCAGACAGCTCAGCATTGTGAAACGGGGACCGTTAAGCAACTAGTTGTAATAAGTCTAGGAAGAGGAAGGAATGGACCTAGCTTCTGTTATTTCATGACCTCAGTATCATCCGCTTTCCCTTTTTATAACAAACAGTGCACAGGCATCAAAACCATTGCTGCCCAGTTGCCTACTCAACCTGGATTTGAGTATTGTGTACTCAGATATATACAAGCAGCAGGAAGTACTTCCTGTGTAGCACTTATACCATGAATACTTGAGGTAGTATAGGAGCAGAGCAATATTCTGGATATACAATAGGTTGATGTATATCTATTATATCCCAGTGATACAGTAGAGGTGACAGTTTGTCAGACTTTGTATCACTGATGAAATTATGATCTGCCAACCCCAAATAATCTGTGATTATACTAACCATTCTAGAAATAACAGTAGTTTCTGTATACAAACTTAGAAAAGTACATTGCTGTTCTCAGTCCTTTCCTGCTATTTCAGGAACGTTAGCATCAAACAACACCTGGGACCTGAGAGGCAAAGTGCAAAGTGTAGGTGCTGTTAGTACATTTCAGAGCAAAAGTGGCATGTCAGCTCGGGGATATTAATATCGATGACTTTTTCTCTGTCACACACTTTAAAGCCCTCAACACTCTTGTCCAATTTGATCTGTTCAACACATGTCCCTCAACTGTAGTACTGATCAAGGAAAGACTGGCAGATAAGACGGAGTAAAGAAGGGAACAGGACTAAAATAGCTTGCTTGGATATTTAGTATCACAGTTTTAGTGAAAGTCTTTGCGTCGCATGTGAAAGGACTGGTAGTCAAGGCACTAAATTAACCAAATCTTGGAAATGGCTTTTGGTCCATTTCTTATATCTCTTATATTCAGTCATCTTTGACTTTTAAATTTTTCTGTCATTTGCATTTTTCCTTAGGTTTCTTATTTGCATAGTGTAGTTTGAATTTCAGTGTGTGTGCATTGAATCTGCAGTCTGTTTGTTTCACATTGATGCAAATGCAAAAAGTAATCACAATAGAAATCATATCTGTGAAAGAATTTTCATATATAGGATTATGGTACCTCTGTCACTCTGGCCACAAGGCCGTTGCCAAGAGAGAGCGGGCGTGAAAGTATGGCAACGGTTCTGCATGTTGTGACTTGGGCCAAGTCTGTCTGCCATGCAGGAATCCTTATCTGGACAGGGCAGGAGCTTTAAGTAGGCATGCAGACAACTCTCCTTCAGACTTGATGTGGCATTTAACTGTGTCAACACCAACATTTTGATGAGTAATTGTTCTTTTCTTGATCGATCAACTTTGTGTCTGTCAATAAATTCCTTGGCTTCAAGACACTCATGGTTTCTGGTATTTCTGCTTTTTCTATAGCAATAGAATGTAATTGAACAGACAAATTGCTCACTCTTTATGATATGGTGGGAAAATGTCACTGAAAATAATCAAATGAAAATAATCTAATACCAGGCTGTTGTGTAATATACAATAGAGGATTATGTATGTCATTCAGAGTGCGCATTGACATTGTGTAGGTGTGTTTGTTTATATTCTCCATAGTGATGGACTTGATTTGATTCTGTGCTATATTAAGGTTGTTATGTTTTGCAGTGGGGCCTTACTAGCTAAAAGAGAACTGTTACCCTCTTTTATACACACATCTTCAGTCTGCTGACTCATTCTGTACTCCCACAGACGTCATCATTCCTCATTACCATGCAGGTTGTTTGGGTTCTGTGTTTTCTGTTTTTGAAAAACCTCTGGGGTAGATAGCATCCCACCGGGTCTTTGTACTTTTGATGGATCTCTAGTGGTTTTACCCCGGACTGATAACGAGGGCGGCAGAGCCCTTGAACACTGCAGTGAGACTGAACAATGTGTTCTTTGTTTTGTCCTCTTTTGTTTTTGTTAATTCCCACTAATTATATGATTCAGCTGCTCTACTCTTTTTTTTTTTTTTAATCATCACATTGGAAATACATGTGCAGGGTAAAATAATAATATATGTAATTAATAGTCTTTGTAGATTTCATGAGAGGTTTAGTAATGTTGCTTTGTTCTAAAGGGATTGTTGTTGCTTTCAACACACAAAAGCTAGTAATTTGCTTTTTGATTGAGACGTTGGGCTCGTTTACTCTTCTTCAAGGTCAGGTTCCTGTGTGATTTGATGAGTTGGGAGATAAGTCTCTAGCTTCCAAGTCTCATGTTACTTATTCAGTGTGCAAGTACTCCTTCTGTTGTCTTAGAGTTCTTGAGCTCTGCCGTTGGATGGATGAGACCAAAAGAGATCCGTCTTCAATCTAACATGGTTATTTTAGTCATTAAATATTTTAGTCATTAGTAAGATTTCCTTCTCATTGAGGAATTTAGCTCATGTCCTTCTCTATAGTAGCTTGCATTGAACAGAAACAATCAAATAATTGAAAGCCACAATGCAGAAAGTATAGGAGAGGTTGTTATAGTTACATAGCAGGAGTTTTAAAATGTTTATTGAAGAAATTAGCTTTCAGTTGGCAAGAAAGATAGCACACTTATTACTTTGCTATTTGAAGAAATGTAATTCTAGAGGTTCGGTTTAGAAAATGTGTTTCCTCTTGTTGGTCATACAGTTCAATCTAAAGTTGTGGTTATGAATGCTACTGCCAGCAAAGGGTGATGCTAATCGGTCCTGACCACATTAACCCAGAGTCCATCCCAGGCTTGATGTTTTCTAGGCTGCTCTGTTCACGACTGGTGAGGCTAGAGATGAAGACATAGGCTGGCTCTTTAGGAATTAAGGACTGCCTGGGGTGTCGCCGCGCTCTGGTGTCACTTTCAGATCTGTCAGGAAAGAACACATGCAGCCAATGTAAAGAGCAGTTCACTGTACAGTTATTTTGTTTGTATGAGGTTACAGTGCTTGGCAGTGAAAATTCGTGTGTAAATATGTTGTCTCTTTCAGCAGGTTGGCACCAATATGCGTGATTGTTCAGATAGGTATCTAGGTTTTGCCTTAGTTAGACTTTTGATGTATCCATTGGGAGAAATTTGATGCCCTTTCCATACAGGAGACGCACATCTTAGAGGGTCCGATCCAGATAAAATCCAGACACGGGTTTGACCCACGTCACTGTTTGAGTCTTCATGAGGTATGCTGGACACCACCCAAAAGTTTCATTTCCTAAGGCTTTTGATGTCTGATGATCCTTGCCTGCATACTGTCTGTATACCTGCAGGATTAAAAAGTACATCTGTTAGGTGGCAGAGGAGGGCTGTATTATCCCTGGCTGATACTAGAATATAAAAATAAAATCGGACAAATGGTGTCACATTACATTTGAGTGGCATGGTTCCCATTTAGCCAAAGATGTGGTACTTCTTTCCAAATTTCCTCAACATCACACTGATGTCCTGTTGGTTGGACAGACAGAAGGGCACAGCTTGACCCATAGCCTTTAGGTGTGGTCACAGCTTTTCTGTCACTGAATCTTGTGAAAGGAAGCCTTAAACCTGTCATTACTACCTTTTTAGTAAGCCATAGGGGGGGAAAAAGGTTTTTAGTACAATAAATATGCAGTAGACCAGAACATGATAATGGAGTAAGGATTTGATAAAATGCTCAGTGCACTGTGCTTATACTGTTTTGGTGCTATGCAATACAAGCTTCCTACAAGCCATTGGTCTTGCTGCTTAAAATAAGCATGACTCAATATGTTCTTACTTAAGTACTTAACAGGCTGAAATGGTTACCACTCAACAAAAGTCCTCTTCTATGTCATGCATCGATAAATTGTCCCTTCGTGTGGGTCATCAGACGGAGAATAAAATAGACCAATGAGTGATAGTGTCTTACAGGCCTGGTAATTTTAATGTTCCTTGTGGAATCACATGCCGTAGCTAGGGAGGGCTGTCGGGTGTGTTACTGACTGGATTATATCTGACAGCTTCCCGGATGACAGATTATTCTGTAATAACTAGGTCTTATTTACAGTACCTCTTGGTCTTATTTAGAGGTTTGCTGCTCATTCTACATTTTAGTAAACTAACTGTAATTGCCTCTCCACTGTTAAACAACAGTGCCAGGGTTACATACCCTGAACTGATCTTTGTTTGTGCATACTTAACATGCATAAACACACATTTGTCGTCCTTCTAGTTGTATGGGTATATTTGACACTATAAACATACACTTTAGTCAGACAGTTAGACACCAGCACACTGGCACAGGCGTGCAGACTCATCCTCAGACTGCAAACTCAGGATTACGTAACGGGTGAAATCTCCTGGACCAGCTAATACAGATCCAAGTTCCACAGCAGGTTATCCAGCAGCTTTATACAACACTGTCAGTGGGGGAGGGGAGGGGCTATGGGATCAGGATCCTTATTATATTTTGTACTGTACTATATTGGCTACATGCAAGCACGTGGACCACCTAAATCCACAAGCATAAAGTGCACACCTCTGTTGTGATTTACAGTCCCTGTCCCTAAAGCTAAAGTCTAGACCTGTTAATTTACTGAACAAATGTTTATAGGTTTATATGTCTTTTCTCAGTGGCAGTTGTCTTGTTTGAAGTTAGAACAACAAGTCCAGTGTAATCCTCATATTATGTTGGGCTGTAATGATACAGAACAGCTCTAGAGTTTTGGTTTGTTGGCGTTTTAACTTTATGTTCTTCACCATGTCAGATATGTACCCCCCTTTTTTTTGGATATCTCAGATATTCAGTATGATTTGGCAATGCTTCAACTGGGCCACCATCCAGTGTCTCACCCTGTGATAACAATCACGCATGAGAGAAAGAGATGCCGGAGATACCATACCTACCTCACTGAGCAGCTCTTGTCGTACATAGATTTTATTAGTACATTATCCCAATAGTCTTTTTAAGTCATAGTTTCATTTTGAACAAATCTTTTACTCGACATATCTTCAATATAGTAATGATGCTATAATGTTTGTCCACATATTTACTCAGTCATGTTATGCCTTTATGAGTAGTGTTCCTGAATCTTCTATAAAGAAATGTAACTGTTAACCTTTCGTTTAAGTAGGTTTAACTTGAATGAAGTGAATGAAGCCACTACTGCTTACAGATATTTGGAGGAAAACCCAGTTGGAGAAAAACACCTAGTTTCTAACATTGCAGCAAGTGAGAAATCTTTGCTGATTTTGTTAGTACTCCATGCTGATCCTCTCTAGAAGAGCTCTGACATTGTAGTTTATCATTTGTGCTGCCTTGGCCTGCTCTGACAAACAGCAGTAAGCCTCTCGCCACACCCCTCTAATATATCATCCTGTCCAGAAGTGCTAGTTCTCATGTTTATTTTTCCTGCTTCAAATTTTGTTTTTTTCATTTGTGTTGGTGAAAGATTTTTTTTTTAACTTGGTAGATTTAATTGGCTTTTTATGTCTATTGTTGTTCTATTTGTTGTTCTGTCTCAGTTTTAATAGTCTTAATAATTCAAAAGATCTCTTTCCTTTTTATTAGTTTCAGATTTTGTTGTTGGCATTATTGGTTAAATAATCTTAAATATCCACTGTAGATCATAACAGCAGCCAGCGGTTATAGCCGAGTGTGTTCAGTCAAGCTTGTTGTCATTCAAAACATTTAAAGTGACATTTAATAATCTTTGACTTTTCTCAGCTTCTATAACTCACCAGAGGAAAATGTAACACTAATTATAAAAGTGATCTTCTACTTGATCTCTAGTATACAAACCATCCTCCTGTATGTGAATTTCTTATAAGGTTGAGTATTTTGGGAAATAGTTTGGCAGTATCTTGAAATTCCAGTAGGTGGAGAATTTGTTCTAATCCAGAAATAGAAAGTGAATTTTAAAGGGCAGCATAAGAAGCATATTTTTGAATACTTGGTTGTTTTGTGCTACAAAATATATATTTTTGTCCTTTCCATTGGCTAGTTAAAAAAAATCATACTGCTTACATGTTAGATATTATTCTGTCAGACATGTAACTTTTTTGTGGTGAATTTGAGTACTCAAGCTGAGGAGCAGAGCAGTAGAGGCACCAGGGACATGAGGGGATGATGTGAATTCACACTGATGTCTCAAATAGATTCTTGTGACTGCAGCCATAGCTTGGCTGCAGCTGGCACTTCAGAGCCTTTGCAAAGACAGCAGCAGCACCTCCCCCACCACCTCAACCAACTTGTCAGCTTTGACCATGCCCTTGGGTTTCTTTATCCTTTATTTTTTTTCTGACAGCAGTGTAATCTGTTTTCTAAATATACGGCAGTAGGCCATGGACATCTTAACCTTTGGCTTAGTCTACTTGCACATGATAATGATAACACACTGAGGGACACTCCTTCATACCTTTTGTGTGAGAACAGAAACATCACACAATGCAAAAAAAATTATTGAGGTAGTTTATTTCTGTAGATTTTGGCTCATGATTGTTCTTTCAAATCATGCAGTAATTTCAAAACTGAAAGTGTAACTTGATTTGATATGTATTTTGATAGAAACTTGAGTATCAGTTTATCAGACATCTGCATAAAATTAGTGCATAGACAGGCTTGGGAGGAACAGAATACATGGAACAGCGTTATGTAATTAGGATACAAAAAAGGTACCTGTATTCCTTTAAAGTTACAGAAAAATAAGACATAATCGATTACCATTACATTTAGTAAAAATGGGGGTTATCAGCAGAATTGCAATTTTAAAATACATTTCAAAATAAAGAACATATACTACCTAAGTCCCAAATGTAAGCAGAGCAGGAATGAGTGGACAAAATAATTCACTGGCCCCCACTGGTGTGAGTAGAGGATGATGCCACATGGTGTGAACTTATGTTTGGAGAGTAGGCAAGGACGGTTAGTTATGCACTGTGGCAATCCCAAAGACTTGTCATTGTGCACACAGTCATCTAAATGAGTAAGGTACTAAATGAGTTGGAGGTCATGCGGATAGAACCAAAGAAAAGGAAACGGTGAAGCCCATGATGCGGGCACTAACGCCCAGCTGGGAGTCTTCCCCTGCTGCAACATATAATATGCCTGTGTGATAGCTTCACACAGCCAGTGGGCCATCATGTGCACATCATGTGTCGTGCACTTTCATTATAAATCTATAGGCTACTGCTTGGATTCGCTCAATGAAAAGCAGGTTTTTCATGAATAATACACTGGGCAGAGGACTCTTTTTTCGATGCTAAAAATCTTTGTTTCCCCATTTTCTTAGTGTCTAAGTTACATACCTCTGAGCCCTGTGTATAGATACAACTTCTTTTTTTATAAGCATGCAATAGGAAGTGAGAAACAAAGAAACAATGAGGGTACATAGTCTTCTAAAATATCAGTCTAGGTTTGTTTAGTCAATGCTTTTCATGAGCAGGTCTCACCATGTGCAGTGAAATGTAAAGATGGCATACTATAATAAAAATAATTAGAATATAGAATAATTAGAATAAAAACAAGTCTTGAGCTTCAAGCAACACACGACCCAAAACAGCTGGCATGGATCCATCAACTCATTGTTTATGATTGACTTGAGATTTTACTTTTGCCCTTGCCAAAGATGTGCTGGCCACAACTGATCAATACACAAGAGGCTGGATAACTGGTAAGTTGAGTCCCATCCAATGGACAGAAATGTGCTTACCACAGCAGCAAGAGCATAAAAGGCACATGAAGCACTACATTACTGTGCAAATCAAGAATAGGTCTGCAACTAAAAAAAAAAAAAAAAAAAATTGTGATTATAAAATATTTTCAATTAAATCAAGTGACCATGCAGCCTGTAAAATGTCAAACATGATAAGCAAATAAATTTCAGACCTCCTATCATTCAGATTTACTTGATTGAACTTTTGCATTCAATTAATTGTTATTGACAAACTATCTGGTGATTGAATCATACACAGTCTGTACTTGCTACACTTAAAAACAGTAAGTGAATGCCATTAACCATTTCTTCTTTGGATGTCATTACATGTAAAAGGTATACTACTAAGCCTCCAGGAACAGTGCCTGTCTTTGAAGCCAATTTGACAAAGTGGCCAAAACATGGAATTACAACTACATTTTTATTTTATCAGAATCTGAATCGTCAGAATTTGATCCATTCGGTCCAATCACATTTCGAACGTAGTAGAGCTGCATGATAGATTTGTTTTTTATCTCCATTCCAGTTAGCCGGTGGAAGTCTCTAGTGAGCATGCTCTATAGGTGGCATGCGCCCATAGAGTGTATGCAGTATGTTTTTAATCCGGGTGATTTCTTTACAGTGGAAAGTGGCTTTTTTGGTTTCATGCACCACTGAGCAACTTTCATAGGAATGAACAGGGCCACGCCTCCGACACTGTATCCAGTTCTCTTTATACATCCATGTATACTACATGCTGTAAAGCTTAGCTTAGGCTGTATATCACTGTGACCTTTGACCAGTCAACAGGAGCGACAGTACACAGAGGGGGGAATGCTGAGATTGTTGCTCCTCTGCAATCCTCCCTGCCTTACTATGTAGGCCACTTTGTTTTGTGAGTTGCTCTGTTCTCCCCTCCTTCTTGTGGTGTTGAGGAACAGTGATGTCATTCTGCAGTCCAACCCTGTTGTCATTCTGTGAAAGCAGCTCCTTTTGACTTTCAGTGGACTGCTTTGTCCTTTGTTCAGTGGAGGTGGCCTAAATCGGTTTGTGGGCCTCTTGCAAGAACAGAGAGATGGCATCTATTGTCCTTAGCATATGGGCACACAATGAAGTCCACTGTTTTAAAACAATTGACAGTGTTTCTACAAAGAGGGATTCACATCTTCATGAACTTATTTGTCAGGTTGCCGTTTGATAGGAATAGTTTCAACTTTACATCCCGGCAGCTTTTTCTTTGCAATAAGAAAAGATGGAAGAAAACAAAAGTAAATAGACAGGCACAACAAGTTTTAATCTCCAGTATATAGTTGAAACATCAGTTCTAACTGATGTTCAGCTTCATGGCCACATGGCCACCTCAACAACATATTCATTATTTTAATCTATGACCTCAAAAATTCCCATCAGATGAAATAAATGTTTCTGTGATGGCATGACAGTTTAAGGTGTAACTGTTATTTTGTCGAGTCCTTGTATATCTCACAGCCATGTTTTTTTTTTTTTTTTTTTTGCCTAGTCTACACACCTGGTCAGCAAAACTAAAAGTGCTGTTGTTGCTGTGCTGAGGCTGCAAAACAGAACAGGATATATTGCTGTGTGCACATCGCATATGTGACAGTTCTGTGAGAAATGTTTGTTTCTAGTGTGAGTTATGTACAGACCTTTGACTGGTATAGCATGTTTGTGTACTGTATATTACAATGGCACATGACATTGAGAATATGATTGTGTCCTTGGTCAAAATATAAAACACATAAAAAAATGTTTTTTTTAATAGAATAACTTTATAACTCCCAGTCATTTCCACTGAGTAATTTATTTAAATTTAGCCTTTATTTCGACATCATGTTGTCCTCTATAACCTCTAAACAGGACTAAAACAATATCACTGGACTGGAACATGACTCCTTGGGCTAGTTTTTATACAACCTGTCATCCCCAGGTCTAAAAGTCCCGGAGCTCCCAGAATGCCTCATTCCTGGTCTCTCTGCAATGTACCCTGAGAACAAACCTGATTTATTTATTTCGTTCCTGAGGGCGGCACTGAATATGCATTGTTTTTTTTAATCACGACCATGCAGTTATACATGTCTCTAGCTCTGACCACGTAGCAGCTCTACTGTAGGTCTATAGCTTTGCTCATTGGCATCTGCAACTATAAGTTTTTTTTTTTTTTTTTGTCCCAACTTTTTTGGCTAGTGCTACCATAAACAATTCTGCTCTCTTTCCAATAGACCAAGCAGTGTTTTGGATGAAGGCACTCTAGTTTTAGGCAACATGCCCCAATCTTCTGTTGGTCTTACTCATCATCCAATCTGTCAAGTCAGACCACCTGTGTTTTTTAATTGTGCTGAGCGTTGGAAAATGCTATTCTATAGATCCAGTTGGGCCAGGTGGTGCTCCAGCACAAGGACTCCACTTCATGGGGCACAGCAGTGATCTCTGACAAGTCAATTAAGGCAAACGGGCGGCGCTGAAAGGTGGGAGTTGGGACTGAATAGAAGCAATAACTGTAAACTGAAAGCTAAGCATTTAGCGACAGTTGGTGCTGGACACGAATCATTAAATCATAACTTCTGGCACTGCCTGCCTGTGAAGTCAGTACAGCATTTTATATTTTGTAAACTGTACAAAGAAAGGAAAAGGAGCAGTTAGAGAAATATACTTTTTGTTGTTGTCTTTATAAACCCATATATATTTTTTTGTTTGTTTGTTTAAAATGACACCCAGCACTTTGTAACAACTGTGAAAAGTCTCTTGAGGGAAGTGCATGAAGGAAAAGTCCACCTTTGATCACAGCAACATCGGTTTGGTGTGTAGTTGCGTGGTCCCAGAAGTGTAGTGTACATGCTTCCTCTAGTTATAGGGTGGATTTGGAACTTAATCTAGTTTAACATCTATGCTGTTATTCTGTTGACACTGCGCATTTGTTGCCAAAAATCAGTTTTAGCAGCCCACTACAAGCTGCCCAGTGTGCCCAAACCTAATCATCACATTAACCTGTGGAAGTACAGGCAGTGACGTCAAAATAAGGTTAATGTCAGTCTCTTTCCTTTTGTTGTGTAACAGGAAGAAGTCTTTTCTCTTCTCTGCACTGTACGCTGCCTGTATCCTCGGAGGCCGCCATGTCATGAAACAGAGGGAGAAGTTTGAGCTGAGGAAACCGCTGGTGCTATGGTCGCTCACACTCGCTGTATTCAGGTAAAAAAAAAAAGAGTTGATATTATTAATGAAAGCAAAAGTACATAGTTTTTTTTTTTTAAAAACTGAGAGAATGAACTTTATTATTTTATATAAAGCTGAACGTCTATACATGTGATTGGACTGAGTTTGAGTTTGTGGACTTTGGTTGCAGTTTGCCTTTCAGCTGGCATATACTGGGCTTCAGTTGGTCTGGTGTCAAAGAGAAAATGTTTCAAATGTTTAGTTAATCCATGGCCTAATTAAATGCATATTTTTCCACTACAGTGATTTATTATGTCTGCATTGTTTCTTCTTCTTGTAGTATATTCGGTGCCATCCGTACTGGGAGTTACATGATGTACATCCTGATGACAAAAGGGCTTAAACAGTCAGTTTGTGACCAGAGCTTTTACAACGGGCCTGTCAGCAAGTTCTGGGCATATGCCTTTGTACTTAGTAAAGCACCAGAATTGGGTAAGTCTTGGCCTTTTTTATGGCATGTCTCATATTGTTATGTATAGTGGGTGTTGTAAATTGTTTCCCATAAAGCGCTCTGTTCCCACCAACAAAAAGTTTCTCTATTTGATTCCAGCGTTTCAGTTTAGTGAGAACCAACATTTAACACTGCCAAATAATAGCATGTTGATGAAATACTATGCTGCTGTAATGAAATGCTAATAATGTCAATAAATCATGAATAATATTGAATACTGAATCTACATTGACATTTTAGACATTTTCTCACTTAATATACTACTGAAGAACCTCACATTTGTCCATCCTCCTCTAAATGTACCCTAACCTTGGGTGTTTTTATATTTTATGTTTTTGAAGATCCTTTTCTTCCTTTATGGTTCCTTTCGTTGCCCAAGCATAATCCCCAGGCTTCAAACCAGAGCAGTTGTTCTACTCAGTAGGAATAGAAAGTGGCAGATGCTTATTGCCCTGGTTTTCTCCGTCTGGTTGTAGTCCAAACCAGCAGGATCATGACTGTGAAGGTTGGAAACCTAGACTGTCACTCTGTACCCACAAGGCTCAGAAACAGATTCATTTTCATTGCAACACAGACATAAAACGAGAATGCATACATATAGGCCTATAGTATGCTTCTGTACTAAGGCGTAACAACACAAATGGCATGACTGTCATGCTCACAGATGTCACACAGTATAGTAAGGAGTGGAATTGCTGGTATTATAAGGAAAACAGAAGCTCACGGATGGCTGACATAATTCTGATACAATAATTATTGTTATTTAGATTTTGTAGACATTTTCACATTACAATGTTTTCCAAAATAAAATTAAAAAAAAAAAAAAAATAAAACCTGGCAACCACTGACTATAAAAATACTGATGATAATATGTTGACTCTGTTGCCAAATAAAAAGAATAACATTTTTAAAAATACTGAAGGTAAAGTTAATGGTAGACGTTCTCCATGTTATCATTGTAATAGGTAATATATTGGGGCACTAAATACAGCTGCCACTTGTGTTTCTGTTTATTATTTATTGGGCAGCAATAAACATTTTAGTGCTATGTGTGTAGAGTTGCCATGGTATTGAATAAAAGAAAATATATATTTTTGTTTCCTTACTGCACAAATTAGCAAAGCCATTCAAATTATTGTAGTAACTGTCAAAAAAGTTATAAAATAATTGGTTCCTAAATACCATATTGATCCAAATTTAAAGTGGCCCTGATTATAGGGCGCCCCCTTTTTCCAACACCTGTTTTTGGAAAAATACTTTTTGAATATAACTTGCATCATAGTATAGTTACATACTCACACACTCTCCTACCAGGCTCTTGGAAGCAGTCAAAAATTACTTTCTCTGACACTTTGCATGTATAAGATTGTCTGTTTGTCTTTTTGAGCTCCTGATCATCTGTCACAGTGGTATTTGTCAGCTTGACATATTACATTTCTGCAGGTGAGATGTCAGAAGACAATTTGGACTCCTTTTCAGATGTCATGAATTTATTTCCTCTGTGACAGGAAAAATATTACACGAGCCTTCAGAAACTTCTGCAGGTTAAACTGGTCCAATGAAATACTTGTAGGGCTAACTAACTCTAACGCACTCACTATAAACAGACTTTAAGACACTCACTAGCCTAGCAACATTAAGGCTACAGACAACCCATAATGCAACACTCAGTGTAGGAGTCTGTGTTACACCGGTACTTTATCCATTCAAAAAGAATATCTGATGTTGTGAACACTTAATTATCTTGACCCTGAATATAAGATTTTTCAGATGTATTTCCAGGAAAAAAAACAATACAGCCAACTTTTTGAATCCATTTATTCCTGTCTGTCTATTATTTATAGCATCTATTGTCTAAATGTCTATATTTATTCCAGTATTGTGATTAAGAAGCCGACTTTGCAGCAGGAGTACTGGTTGGCGTTTGGATGGCACGTCATTCAACACGTCATGCTTTATGTCAAGCCTGAGAGAATTAATAACGTCCCGTCACTTGAGCTGCTCACTCATTGGTGAAGTAGTGATCAACTTGATTCTGCAGTGGACATGATGTGATTGCGTTACCATAGTAATGCAGCAACCACAGCAGCTCTATGTGTGTGTCAAGAGCTTTGTGGTCTTATATTGCTTATTCAGCCAGTATTTTAAGCTTATTTGGGAGATTAAATCACAGCCAGCTATGTTGAATGTTAACTGATTATTTTCTTTTTTTTCCCTTTTCTCCTTTTCCTGTTCCCCCAGGTGACACTCTCTTCATTGTCCTGAGGAAACAGAAGCTCATCTTCCTTCACTGGTACCACCACATCACCGTGCTACTCTACTCTTGGTACTCCTATAAAGACATGGTGGCAGGTGGCGGATGGTTCATGACCATGAACTATTTGGTCCACGCCGTCATGTACTCTTATTACGCCTTGAGGGCGGCTGGCTTCAAGGTGTCGCGCAATTTCGCCATGTTCATCACACTCACCCAGATCACCCAGATGCTGATGGGTTGTGTGGTCAACTACCTGGTGTACTCATGGATGCAGCAGGGCCAGGAGTGTCCATCCCACATGCAGAACATTGTGTGGTCTTCCCTCATGTACCTCAGCTACTTTGTGCTCTTTGTCCAGTTCTTCATCGAGGCCTACATTGGCAAGTCCAAATCATCGGCTACGGCTGTCACCAAGAAGAGCGAGTAAAAAAAAAAAAATGCCATAAGTATGGGAAGAAGGGAGATAATGAAGAAAAGGGAGGTGGGAATGAAGAGCAGGTACCAGTGACTTGAGAGAGTCTGTTAGGGTTGGGTAGGGGTTGTTGGAATGAAAGATGGATGATGGAGTGGGTGCGTAGAGGCCCAGGGGAGTAGGGGTGGGGTGGGGGGAGGGTCAAGAAGATGGCTGGTGTTTGTGCTTGAGCATTACTAATAATGTGCAGATCTAAAATGCCCCAATGGAGGTTACGTCTCCGTTAAGGGAAGCAGCGCCGCCATGATAAGAAGCCATCACGAGTTGTCCACCTGAAGTTTAAAAGCCCCTTTTTCAATTTACAATGAATAGTTTTTAAAACCTAAAAGATAACAAAAGGACAGAATTGCCAGATTAAAAAAAAAAAGAAAAAAAAAGAAAAAAATTACATCTGCCATGTGCATATGTTTACTTGATATTAAAAAAATATATTAATTGGTACATATGAAGATGGATGGAGTCGGCGTTAACTTGAGCCATCTGAGTATGTTTTTGTCCGTCTGTCATCAGTGTTTGTTGTTTTGTTTTGATCTGTCAAAGGAAAAGTTAAAGACACTGGTGAGTGTGTGTGAAGCTGCTGAGTGTTGGTGGTTGATATGGATTGATGGGGTGAACGGCACTGTATCTTCTGTGACTTACATTGCAAAATGCGATATTTTCTCAGGTCTTAGGTTATCTCTTTCTTAATATAATATGCATATCAAGACAAAGTAGACATGTTTAACATCAGCACCGGTTTACAGTATGGCTGAAATTCATCTAGAATGGGCGCACAGTTGAGAAAAACAAAAAAGTATGACTGATTGGAGGAACACGACTCAGATGATCACACTGCTCCTGGGCATGATGGGAAACAGATGCTAACAGTGCCCTGCTTCACCACTCGTCATGACCTTGCAGAAGTTGCCGACCACACTTGGAAAATGACTTGCCATTGATTTCCAAATGCTTCTCTGTGTTAAAGGGTCCCTACCAGTGAAGAGAACCAGTCTGTTGGACACTGAAAGATTAAATGGAGGACAAACATATTTATGTTTAGCAAAAGAAAAAAAAAAATCAAACATGCAAATTGTCAAAATCTGCTGTATTGACTTTTAAAAAATAGTATGTATCCTTAATGGTGTCTGTTGTGCTATTGTGCATTTGCACTGTATCAATGTCAAAAATGTGTTGCTGAAAAACTTAACGTATGAACAAAGAGTGCAAAAATGTGACATTCTGCCTGTGGTGTGTTTATTTGGTCGTCTCAGTTGCAACATCTTGGCATTGCACACTTACCTTTTTTTAGTGCCCAAAAGCCATTTTAGGGTATTGTCAGGATTACAAGAAAAAAAGTCAGAGGGTGATTAGAATTTCTAGATCTTTTCAAGTAGACTAGTAGAATTGATTCAGTGGATCTTAGTGTATAATACCTGTTATATGAGCTCTACAGTATATCAAGGGTTCCACTTTCTGTGTTCACTTGAGCCACTAAAGCCAATGTGTGTCACCACTAAACAGAATTTGCTGGTACCAATTATAAACAGCATACATGACTTGAGAGTATTGAGGTAATTGGCTTAACCAATTAACCGTTCCACAATTACAGCTGGACATGCATTCAAAGTGCTTACATGCACTGCACCCGACCTCCCCCTAGAGGTGCAATTGTGGAATGAACTTTTATCATTGACACTAACTACATTTGTGCAAAAAATGTTCAAGGAATAGAGCCATCATTTTGAAGGAGGACACTCAACATTTTAGTTTTTAAGAATGCCCCGCACTCTATTCAATGTTTCAAGAATATTTTATTATTTCCTGTGGTTCATTATAGAAGATGTGCATATAAGCACACCTTAAGATAACCACAGAAAAATAAAATTTCCATGTCTTTCATTGAAATGTCATGCATTGTGATGTATTAATGGTGCAACATAAAGTAAAAGACTCAATCTAGAATAGTTCTGTAAATGGTAGGCTGCAGTACATAAATAAAGCAGACAATGTTTCAGACAGAGAAAAAACATTCTGTTGAAAAAGACAGTGGAGTAAATGATTTGGTCATGTTTGAGTCTTGCTGGATTTCACCACAACCACACACCTTAAAGCAAAAACAAACTCAAATACTTTCTAGTTAAGAAATGTAAAACTCTCATAAGGCAGGTAGACATGATTAATTAGTTTAGACGCCCCCAGTGTGTTTCCTTATTTAATTGACTTTTTTGTTTAACAAAAAGAAAACAGTAGGCGGGAAGTGACCCACCCCCTTTCTCACTTTGTGGGACAACAAAAAGGTCGTCCCTCTGGCTGATCCAATTTAGCACGAGCTCTACAAAATTACCGCAAGACGCCATCTTTCTTTGGTTCAAAAAATAGCTGTGCATTTATGAATGAGTTAAAAATGGTCTTGTGGAGCAGGAGAGTTAATATTTTTCCCCCCCTGGTTGGATAGAAGAATCTTTGAGGAGTCCTGAAATGTCTTCGAAAAGGCGGTGAGTGTCGTCAGTCGACCTGATATATCAAAATTTGAATTGTTTTTAAATTTGAAAAACAAATTAGATAGCTAACGTTAGCCCCACTGGCGGGATGGAGTGATGAGCTGTAGCTAAACTGTTCATGTGGTGCCAATTATCACTCCATAAATAAAATAAAATAAATATAATTAGCTAGTTGGAAGAGAGGCACTAACTGGAGCTAGTTAGCATGTGAAAAACTGACCATGGATGCATTCTAAGGTGTTATTATACATCCATTGGGCAGACATATAATTTGTCAAAACAGGAAATGCACAGGTGTATCAAATAACATCTATTCCATATGTTCCAAATACTTTGTAGCTATTATTAGTTTTATAAGTTACACCTATGCTTTGGCCCAACGAAAGACTGCCATGAAAAAGAAAAGGAATGTTAAATGTGGGTCTATGTGTGCAAGACTGTTGAGGATTTTTAATGCCATGGTTAATATACCGTTTAAAAAGGTAGCCTTTTTGTACATGTAAAATGGGATCCAAATACATGCATCATTATGTTTCGTCATGTATCAGTGTGACTGAGAATAAGCAAAAAAGGACTGTGTTTAGATGGACTCAGGTTAACCTCACAAATCTTGTCTCGTTCTATTTGTTTGAGCAGTTTTGAATTTGATTTACATGTAATTTGTTTTCCCCTTTTAGCAGACAGCTACAAGATGGTCTGATCTATGCCACAAAAGAATAAAAGCCGTATAGCAGACAGCAGACAGCTGTACTTAGGGTTGGAACCTTTCTATGTTTGTCCTGATTTATTATTTTTTTGTTTTATTCTGTCGTGGAAATATGAGCCCAGTCAACCCAGATGGTGGCACTGTAATTAAGGCCCAAAAGTTCAGTTTTCGAAAGGCAATGCCTCCTCATCCGTTAAGTCTGATTGACTTGAATTTGCACACAAATCCAGCTCATTGTGCTCTACAAAAAAGCCTCTTGGACTATAAAAGTACATCATGATAGATTTTTTGCTAATTAGCATAAGCTGAAAAACATTAGTATGAATAGAACTTTGTGGACTTTGACTTGATCAACACCAAATGCAGTACAATGCATTATGGGACTGAGATACACATTTCTATTATTAATGAGCAAGATCAGTCAAAAAACCATAGAAAACATGGCTGCTATCAACCAAAATATCTTCACAAAGGGCGGGGCTTAGTGAATATTGGCTACTCATTAACCATTTGTCCAATCATCATCCAATCATAATCTTGGTACATAACTTCAGACCTTCATTGGGAATAGGTCCACCAAAGCATTTTGAGCCCCACCCCTAGGGGGCGCCACAGATGCCACAAATGTGTAACTGAAAGCCCGGTGGACAGAATTTCACCAGAGTTGGTGTGCATGATCTGGAGGTGAGTATTAACCAAAATCTGAAGTGCCATACTGATAGGTGAAGGTAGTCATGATCACATATTGGCTCATAACTCAAGATACCTTTGAGCAATCCTGATTAAACTCACTGGAGACATCCAGTGGAGACACTCACTGCAAATACTCTGCTATATCCTGAACATACACACCAAGTTTTGTTCAAATCCGGTGAAGGGGGTGACAAATGGCGGAATGGCGTGCAGTTATTGAAATGCTGCAGGCTTTGTGATGATGAAACAAGTGTGATTGGTTTCACACATTCATGAAACAAAATAAAACTAGCTGAAGTGACTTTGCACACTTTCTGTGTAGCCTGAAACCTGCTCGTTGCTGCTTGCAGTCTTAATTTTGGCCGATTAAGCTGCTTCCTTTTGTTGAGTGAAAAAAAGGTTTGAACCCTCCAATTGCCGCCTGTGGCTATATTTTATTCTGCTGACATACATTTGCAGCAGGACCAAGAGGTGCATTACTTTACTGTGTTCTCCATCTTAACTATAAGTAAATTCAACTGTGAACTGATTGATCTAATACAATAATCACTGTTTAAGTTAGGCTACATGCAATGAGTGCTACTTGACCAGTTTACACTGAACAAAACACAGCAGGGACCTTTCTTTTATGAGTTTTATAAAAGTGAATCATTTGCCACATAAGAGTTCACCTTTCAGTTACTGACTAAGCAGACGTTGATAGATAGATGTTGTGAAATTGCTGCTACCACTGCTTCTGATAATAAATCCACTGTAATTTCTCAGCATCCTCCCCACATGAAGTGGTTTTCTTAATACACTGTCGCCATCTACTGGGAAAAAAAAGACTGTCCAACCTCAGAGGTAGAAATTATGAAACCTTGTATCTAGAGCTGAGCATTCCTAGAGAAATCTAGTTGATGATCCTTTTGATGATGTTCCTGTATAATTCTTACATTTGGTGTATGTTTTGGAAGAATGTCTAAAAGGTTGAGATAAACAGAAAGAACAACTTGATTCATCAGCCTTTTCTTAAATATTGGTGATGGTGTTCTCTCCCTAACCACAAAACAAAAACCTGACCTTAACTGTCTCTTTAGTCACTATCATGTATTCATTCATGAAAAATCTGTAATACATCCACAATTTTACCTTACCTACTACCGAAACGGGTTGTCCTGATGGAAAGTCACTAACTCACTCAAAAGACTGAAATCTTTTCAGCTTATTTGGTTCAGTTTAGTTTAATTATTCAGCTGAGAGTTTACTGTCCAATGACGGCCCTAAAAGTTCCAGAGTGACAGTGAGTTTGCATGAGAGTGGTCAACTTTAATGATATAACAGTACAAAATATCATTCATCAAAAAGATGACTTCATAACATATACTGTTAGTGGCAAATGTTTTAAATGAATATGTGACAAAAACTTTAACTTGGATTGACTCCCACTTAAGGGATAACAGGTTTCATCTTTTAAAACAGTGCATTCACACGTTCTCTCCAACTGCCCATCAGGAGATAAAACTACCAAGGGAGCTCCCAGGTTTGGGACTTTCCCTCCTCCGTGATGCATCCATAGATTCTGGCTCAAGTATCTATGTCCAATACATGCATTAGACCCCCTCCCCTTATGATTTTAAATCTGCCTAAATCCTCGCAAACTAGTGTTACTCTGTTCTGCTCAAGACCTGGAGGAACCAAATACTGACCTGGAGGATCAGAGCAAAGCCTTTGAGTGGGTAGCTAATTCCCTCATCAGCTGTCCTCTGGGCTGAGATGGAGTCAGGAGCGATAAAGCAAAGCTAGCCCCATCTGGCAGAAAAAACTCAAAATTAGCTAATATAATTGGAATGAAAATACCATGGTTCCTCATCTCGGTTTTTTTTTGTTCGTTTTTAGAGGAGTCATTTTAAAAAAAAATCCAATCTTGTTCCTTTTTACTCCTAAATAATTTCAAATAATCTATTTGAAGCTGAAACTTCTTGGCTTCATCTTTCAAATTATACCGTATGGCCACATCCTCATCATTGCATTATTTGAAATCTCCAGCTCATGACATTTATCCTACTTTTTGAGAATGTTTCTGAACTTTGGCTGAAGTAGACATGGTTATTTTCTCTGCTGGCTTGGATGGGAACGAATATTTTGGCATTGATGAGCAAATCAGTGATTATATCTGCAATGCTAGTAACTCAATGTGCTGATTTGCTACACTAGAGAGTGAATAGCTAATGGCACAAAAACATTTTGTTCAGGTGTTATGAGATTGTCGAGTTTAAACAGGCAGTGTTTCATAGACAAGTAGGTGTAAAGCAACCAGCATTTCCTGTGTGAAAATTTCATGTCACGATTATCCTAGCCAAAATCATTGTGATTAACAATATCCTGAATCATCAAAATATGCTTAAATTCTTAAAATGGCACTAAAACATACTGGAATCACTTTACCTTACATTTTTAAGAAACAATTTTTTTTTTTGTTTCACAGGACTCAACAAACAAGGACAGATTCAGACAGATTCGCCAACACCCAGCAGGTAATCTCAATGAGGTAATCCATTAATAATAATAATCCACTAATAAAAATAATATAGCTATCAACCTGATATCCAAGCATTCACATTCCGAGCCTTCAGCCGTGGTGACGGATGACTGGAAAGATGTGGGCTCCCCCTTGTGGCAAATGGCAATTCAAAATAAATCATGAAAACAATAGGACTGTACATTAGTGAGCTAGATTATCTAAATTATCGTAAGTGTTTTTATCCCACTATAAGTTAAAAACCAATATCCTCCCATCCCTAACGCATATCCATACAGTATTTAGTTTATCTGGTTGTTTTCCCATTAAGACAAACAAAACATTTGAGTCCCAACAAACGTGTCACAGTGTTTCATAAAAGGATATGGACTTCTGGAACTGCATTATGTGACCAGTGTACATCTCGGGACTGTTAATACTAGATAAATTGACACTGGACCAGGGGCACTGGATTCATTTCCAATGTGCTGGGTCCAAAAAGTAAGTGTGTGTGTGTATGTGTGTGGCAGCAGATAAACTGGAGAGTTTCATTAAGCTTTTGCGGAGTAACTATACCTTGCTTCTACCACAGGGTAGAAGCAAAATTTCTAGTTCTTGTAGGATTAGATACAAGCTTTTCTTTTTTCAATTTTTTTTGTCCCAAAACTACAAGTTTATAGAACAGTAACACATCTGCAGCTGAGTAACATCAAGCAGGCAATAGGATCGTTAACATTGTCTTGTGTTGTAAGCAGCTAGGCCCCAAATCTGTGGGCTGAAAATAGGGCCAAATATTTTGTAGCTGTGTGTTACCATAGCTGAATGTGTAAAAAAAAAAAAAAAAAAATCTGAACAAATAGACTTAACTTTCGAATCTATAAGGGGATCTATAGCTGTGCATGACATTTTGTGAACATTTTGTGAACAAAGATTTGTAAAGATAATTTCCAGTGTGTGAGTGCATAAAGAAGATTTTGGAAAGGTTTGCAGTTACACTTCTCTCTGTTTTTGGGTGAAAAAAGTTCAGAACTCAAGTGTATGTGTGAATCCCAAGTTTACAGCCACAAATCAAATGTGGGACAATAGTGCTTGTACTCGCAGGTTTGATTCATAGTTGTGAACTTGGGATTCACACATAAAATTGAGTTCTCTGCAAACCAGATGTATAACTGCAAACTTTTTTTTTTTTTAACTCCAAACCTTTGATGTGTATCTACAAACCTGTCTGCAAATCTTCTTTATGCACTCACACATTGGAGATTATTTGTGCAAATCTTTTTCATTTGTTCACAGAATGTCATGCACAGCTGCAGATCTCCTTATGGATTCAAAAATTAAATCTATTTACTCATATATTTTATTTTATACACATTCACATATTTGAATGCATTTATACAAAATGTTTTCACACAATGTAATGTAATGTAACACAACACTGTATGCATTTAATTTGTGTGACAGTTTCCTTTATGATTAGATTAAAATATTTATGTTTGCCTTCTTTATTTTACCCAGTGTCTCAGAGTGGATGGGAATAATTGAAACGTCTTTTTACTGTAAGTGTTGCAATATAGGGGCATTTGCGGCGATAAAGTGATTTGCCTCTTAAAAAGAATGGGGGACGAGGACAAAGTTGGACCCACTGCGTCGGGGGCCCTTACACTGGGCCCAATTTCATCTTTTCTTAAAGGCTGATCTACTGCTGTTTAGACTGGTGCCCTAACCTATCTGTTAGCCCTAATGGAGGCCAATATATAGATAAGTGTGTCTTGCCAGGAAAATCAATATCGATGTGGCCCCTGATGGTTTTTGAGTGAAAGTGCTTTGTTTTCTGCCATTGCTTCGAAACAAAGAGGCTATGGGTCCTTCTATTAACAATTCTCAGTCAACCTTGAGGCAGAGTCGCAGACAGACAGAAATAGAAATAGAAATAGACAGATGGGGTGTAGTAGTGGTGGTGGAGGAGGGTGGCAGTATCGGTACCAACGTCACTAGAGCGTTAGATTTGGTTGAGGATAGAAAAGCATCATCAATGGAGCACACGCAAGAGCTTTGAGGAGGAGTGTGATGGGGTGTAACGAGACAGAGATGGGCTATGATTGACCAGAATAATCTTTCAATCATAAGAAAATAATGTTATTGGAAAAGTGTATTTTGCGAAGAAAATTTGATGAGAAAGAAGAACTGCAACAGTTAAGTAACAATTATAGTTTTTGTGTACCCAGTTGATGGGTTTAGTAACATAGCACATTTTTTGTGAATATAGTTTTATTGATGGAAATAAAAACAAGCTTCATCTCACAATTTTGCCATTCCAGTTATAGTCCATAGCTGCTGAAAAGATATATTATCAAAGTCATATACAGTTTGAATAATGGAAGGGGGTTGTGTCTTCCAAATAAATATTACATGCATTTTGCTTGTTTATATTAAAAAAAAAAATCCAACTCATACTACAAAGAAATGACAGAAATTAATAGCAAGAAACTGATACCTTCCCTTTGCAAGACAAACAATCCAAATCAATCAGTCAGCTATCCAGTTCAGCTAACCCTCGTTTTATTTCTAACATTATAGATCTAAGTAGAGCTCTGACACAATGAAACATAGATCTTTGTATAAAAATAAATATAGTATAACTTTGCAAACTATATCACAGTTGTCAGGTGAGTCGAGTAATGCACTGCTGTGCTTGGCTAAATATTACCATGGTGATGTATGCTGTGGTACGTTTTCTATGTTTATGCTGTTTATATGACATTTCATTGATCTGAGGTGATTGGTAAGACAAACTGTTTACTCTGCTTGACACAGAATTGGAAGCTGATGTTGAATATTAGTTATTTGCTTAAATACTTCAAAAAAGGGCTAACACACAGTCACTCCACAAAGCTCTTTCTTAAAGGTCAAAATATAATACTCTGAAAAGAACCACTGCCATACAATTACTCATCAAGTGTATACATGGTAAACATGAAGTGATTTCTTTGTAACAAGACAAAATCAGCAGCAAAGCCATTATTCTTCATTTTATGTTCTCCTGTGCCAGATTAATCCAACCAAGATGTAAAAGTTGTCCAAAGTTTACTCAACAGAAGAAACATGAAGACATATTAATGCTCTAGCTAGAAACCTTTTTAATGCTTTGGTGAAAATGCGGCACAAACAGCATTCATACCATTTGATATGGGGAGTGAAATCCTTTCAGGGGTGCAAGCCAACCTCAGTTACTCAGTGGTTGGTGAAATACATATAAATATTCCAAAACAACCCGTGCAAAAAACATCCTAAGCAAAAAACATTTTTGTGACTGAAACATGTAAAACTCAGTTAAATGTGAACTACATTCATGGTAATAACACTAGATTGATGGGGTTAAATATGAACAAATTCAGTTGTTCTAAGATGGCTCATGATGACTTTATGACAAAAAGAACTCATTTTCCAGTTTCTTTTTAAAAGCACTTGGAAGCACTTTTTCAACTTAAAATTGTGAGCAGATTTTATTGTCTGTGGTGTTCAGTTGTTAGTATGCATCTGTGAAATCTTTGCAATGTAGATCTACTTTAGAACTTTATAAGACACATGACATAAAATATAGGCAAGTATTGGCTACAGTAATAGAAGGAGGAGTTTCATTCCAAATGCTAAATTTTGGAAAATGGGATGGATTACAAAACACAAACTGATGGCTCCATCATGCTCAAGAATTGGAGGGTGGGAGACTTATATTGATAATCCACAATGCTTCTGCATTTTAATTTTGAAACAAGATGTTCTTTGCTGTGATGTTTGTACTGCAGTCAACTTGGCAGCCTAACTGGTTGTTGGCTAAGGTCTCCTTTGTTCTTGGATTACTTTTGGTGCAGTTTAAGTTTGTGTAGGTAGCATACTTTTCATTTCCTGTTTAGTTGTGTGGTCATCCTAACTAGCTCTATCTTTTAATATAAATTACTTCCAGTGCACCAAATTATGTATTGTGGAAAATTATACTAGAAACCTGGGTTTACAAGATCTCTAATGAACTGGCCAAGACGTTATTAGTGTTGGTGTGTAATCTCCAGTTGGGAGTAGCAATCCTGATTTTGTATATATAAAAATGCCAATAACTTTTAGGAAGGTAACAGCTTCAATAACTTTTCTTCCATTTGTGAAATATTGTACTTTGGAATGAAACTCTTAATTTGCAGTTTGTAGTTCAGCCAGGTGTTACATCATGTGCGTGTTTAACTTTACAGCTGTGTCTTTCTGTTAGGCAAGCTAGGACGCAGGGGATTCTGCACTGGGAGTCTGGGGAAGTGGTGTTGGCTTGAAGGTCGTGTAGGAATACGGACTAGACAATTGACTTGTCTGATGGACGGTATGTTGGGCGGTCTCCATGGCAACAGCTGACATCATGGAACACTCATACCCTTGGTTGTGTTTGGACAGTGTTCCTGTCTCTTCAGACATGGAAGTGTCACCTGACAAAAAAACACCATAATTAAGCAGCTGGTTGAAAAATATCAAACAAAAGATTGTAGTATATTAGCAGCTTTATATTAATTTTAGGTAGAAAAAGAGAATAAGGTCATGTCTTTCTGGTACCTGTCTCTGATGAGCAGGATGGGCAGACAGCTCTTCTGGGACAGCCCAGTGCAGGGATGACTTTTCCTTCCAAACCGTTTTCTACCATCATGTAGAACTGCAGATTTAAACAGTAATTCAGTATCAGGTTTATGAGTTTTTGTAAACATTTTATTAACACTTGCTACATGAGAGTCCACATAATTCTGCCTTCCTGTCCTTTCAGAACTTCTAAGTTAATTTGAATGTTTAATGGAAAACAACAAATTATGTTACCACAGTTATGCAGATGACACACAAATTTACATAAACATATCACCAGGGGACTATGGTCCAATACAAGCACCAGAATTGGATGGATGGACCAGAATTTCCTTCAGTTAAACAAAGAAAAAACTGAAGTAATTGTTTTTGGAGCCAAAGAAGAATGATTAAAATGTCTGCAATCGATAATGTTAAAAACCACAAACCAAGCCAGAAATCTTGCTGTAGTCATGGATTCAGACTTGAATTTTAACAGCCACATTAAGACAATTACAAAGTCAGCCCACTATCACTTGAAGAATATATCAAGAATTAAAGTACTTATGTCTCGGCAGGATTTGGAAAACTTGTCCATGCATTTATCTTCAGTAGACCTGACTACTGTAACGCTCTCTTAACAGGTCTCCCTAGAAAATCGATCAGACAGCTGCAGCTGATTCAGAACACTGCTGCTTGAGTCCTCACTAAGACTAAGTGGATCACATCACTCCAGTTCTCAGATCTTTACACTGGCTTCCTGTCTGTCAAAGAATTGAATGGAAAATACTGCTATTAGTTTATAAAGCGCTGGATGGTTTAGGGCCAAAATACATTTATGATCTTCTGCTACATTATTAACCATCTATACCTCTCAGTTTGTCTGGGACAAGTCTGCTTTCTGTTCCCAGAGTAAAAGCTAAACATGGAGAAGTAGCGTTCAGTTTTTAGTTACCACATATCTGGAACAAACTCCCAGAAAGCTGCAGGTCTGCTGCAACTCTCAGTTCTTTTAAATCACAGCTGAAGACTTTTCTGTTTGCCACTGCCTTTTTATTAAACCAAATTTGAGGGTTCAATCTTACACTGCACTGTAACTTTTATTCTCCTGTTTTATCTGTCTTATTCTATTTTAGCTTCTTTTTATTTCAAAATACAACACTTCTAACAATAATTGTATTTAAATGTCATTTTAAAGTAGGTACACAGACCACGGTGTGCTACATTGGGATTCAAAACAGTGACTAGATTTCCTAGTCTCCATCATGCATGCATCTTTGAGACAGGAAGTCATCCAGTACACCACAGCTTGGTAATGATGGCTTACCCGAGGCACGCTGGTTGTCGTGGTCTCTGACATGCTCTCATCTGTCACACTGGTCTCACTCATATTATCCACTGAAGGCTGCTTGCGGAAGAGTCCTCTAGTTCTGCAAAAAAGAAAAGTAAACCCACACATTGGTTAATTTAATTATTTTATAAATCCCAAGGGTCCTCAATCTCTCTCAGTACATAAATTAATGTGTAAATATTCAAGGACCCACATGGCATTTACATGGTTACTAAGTAACAGAGGTGGTGCCCTCACACAGTACAATTATACATTCAAATTCAACATGGTAGAAAATATGAAATTGACATTTGCTTGATATGACCTTTTGACAGTGTAGAACTACACCCCTATCTGCACACACATAGTGTAAAAGAACATTTAATAACAAAAAACTTGTATACTATGTTCTGACCATACCAGTTGTGGCACACAACTGAGCCTAAAAAAGAGCATGTGAAACAGGTTATTTATTTTTTTAGCCCATATCACTATGTACAGTTTATTTTTTTATGTGTGTGTGTGTGTGTGTGTTGCTGAGGAAACTGAACCACCAAACTCAAAAAAAAAGAAAAGAAAACTACACAAGTTCACTTGCACTGAAGTGCAGAAGGCAATTTGAGGCAGAGCTATTGGCGACCATGTAGCGTTTCCACTGGGGTCATACCTCACCGGCTCCATTTTGTAGCTGAGAATTGACCTATTTTTATGTGTAATTGCTGTAGAACAAGCTAAACCAAGCATGTAATTGAAAGCGTGCCACTTCCACAGGGGAACCAAGACTGCAGTGCAAACGTTAGGATGTAGTAGGCTGACGGGAGGGGTGTACTTTGTGAGTCAAAACAGTGGAGAATACCAACAGCTTTGTCCATAAGCCAGCAAAACAACCGTAAAACAAATCAGCTACTTAGAGACAGCTCAGGTGGAAATAAAAAGGAGGGGGGTCCTAGTATGTAGTTTATGTATGCTCCTCACTCAGCTAACCAGGGTTGCATGCTACCATTCGTTCCACATGTGATCTGCTCCCTGGCCCCCTGCTGTCATGCTGAGACACCTACATTACACGGCTCATGCCACTCTGGGTTTGATAGACACCTCTAAATGCTGTCAGCTCACTCATTGTTGGAGCAGCTCCTCCCTGGCTATCTCTGCTGCCCTGTCCTTCCAGGGTTCAGAAGATTAAACAGAGCACTGCTAAACATCATTACCGCAATACACACATGAGCACACACGTATGGAAATACATTGCGATATACTGCATATAACAGGTCTTCCCCCACACATTGCTTTTTCAACCATTAGAGTGGAAAAGCTTTTGAAAAACCTCTTGGTCCATAATGAGATACTAACATTTACCATTTTAAAAATAGAATTTATAAATAGAATTCTTACAGGTACTATTTCAATTTAAGCAAATAGTTAAAATGTTCCTAAATGGTGATTATAAATTTGAGGAGTGAAAAGCTTTAACACTTAGAATATTAACTTTGCCCTTCACTGGAAATACAAGATTATATTCTTGTTCTTGTTCATATTTTTTTCTTTCTTTTTCTTTTGTCAAAGTCGTTCTGCTGTTTGCTCTCCTCTTTCCCTGTCTTGTCTTTTCCCCCCATCTCCCTTTTTGTCTTCATCATCTCTGTCCTTCATTTTAACACTGCAGCCTCATATGCCATGGGCCTTGTTTACCCTTCCCTCTCCTTCTCCCGTCTCACCCATAGCAGTAGGTGACACAGGCGGCAATGGAGAGCAGGGAGATGAGGACCACCATGCAGGCTGCAATAACAACGTTCCTCCTCTTCTCCTCCTCAGCCTGCTGAAGCTCCCACCACTCCAGGTCACTGAACTGACAACGCTCTCCCATATAGCCTGATACACAACTGCAACAAAACAGGAATAAATGACATGTTTTATTTATTAAACACAATTAAATATGAGGAAATATTTTTGTCATGTGAGCTAAAACAACATGATCAACGGTGATTATTTATTTTAACCTGAAAGCCATTCAATTGAAATATTTTGCATTAATTTTTTGCTGTTTTATTTCTTTCATATTTTTCTTTGTAGACATACATGGTGGAAAGAAACCAACACAATTACATCATGATCAGTTTCTGTTGCTGACCAAGTAAGTGCATACTGGGCTCAGAAGTAATTCTTAGTGGGCCACTTCCATTAGCCACAGTAAAGACAACACAATGCAAAACTATTAAAAAACAGTTATAATTGTACCTTTTTTGATACAATTTGAACAGGGGTTCGCTAATCAGAGTTTATGATTAATCATACAGACAAAAAACAACTCATTGCCAGAATGATAAACCATTAAATGGCTAAATGTAATTAGTTGGGTATAATTATATTTTTCAAGATGGCATTAACAAAATGTTGACATGCATTTGAAATACAGACTTTTTATCTTTAGATTCAGTTTGCATTTGTACTTAAATGTGGAAAGTCCCATTGCCCAATGTCTATAATTTGTTTAGTAATGTATAATCTTTGGCTAAACTTGATTTGAACATCTAAGTTTATAACCCTCTTCCCCTTGCCACTTTATCATGAGACAAAGGCTTTCGTGGAACAATAGTGACACCTATTGTTTGAAAACTGTCATAAAATAAATGAGAGAAAAGTAGACAGAACAACAGCCATGTAAATTGCAATTTGAAAAGGTAATACTACCCTAACCCTAGAGATCACTTATTTTTTTCTGTAAATAAAGTTTACAGAATAAACAATGTTGGGATAAGGTCTGCAAGCATCTTTTCTTCACAGCTCCTCTGAACACAAGATATCAGTAAGCTGCTAAATTTGGAGGTCACAGGTCAAACTAAAGTTTAACAATTATTTACTTGCAGGCGTAGGACTCCATTTCAGGAAAGTAGAAGCAGACACCTTCGTACAAACAGTAAGACTCATGGGTGGAGGGGCAACTCTCCACTGAGTTACTGTTTCGGTGCCTGTTGACATCAGCTGGGCTACTAGTCACCGTCACCCATGATGGTGTTGTCTCCAGTTCTTGAGAGAGAGAATTAGGGATATAATGTCATTAAATTGGATAAATATACAGTGTGATGGAAACTGAATTAATGAAGCATTCACCCAGTGTACATTAAACATACCACACAACAACCCCAAAACATCAACACAATCAAACAGGAACCCCTGCCTTATAACATGTAACCAACTGTACAGAAACAAGTGCAACCATATAGGTACACACACACACACACACACACACACACACACACACACACACACACACATACATACACACACACACACACACACACACACACACACACACACACACACACACACACAGTAATTAACCATAAGCCTGGGAAAATAGGGAAGTTTTGAGTTTGCTTTTGAATGTGGACACAGTTGTGATGAACCTCAGGTCAGCAGGCAGCTTGTTCCAGAGAGCAGAACCACAGTAATTGAAAGCACCCTCGCCGGATCTGGATCTAATTCTGGGTACAGCTAGAAGACATCTGCTTGATGACCTGAGAGGCCTGGTTGAGTTATTATCAGTGAGCAAGTCAATGTGCTTTATAGACTATTAACAGGATTTTGAAGGTGATTCTGTATTGCACCGGGATTGTACTGGGAGATGAAATGATTTCAGTGCCAGAGTAATATTCACAGTTGTCTGCATGTGTAATGACCCTGGCTGCTGCATTTTGAATAAACTGGAGCCATCCTACTGATTGTCTGGGTAATCCTACAAACAGATCCATGTATTGTACAATAAAAGGGATTATCTTATGTACCAGTTATGAGAATGATAGATACTGGGGATGTACTACTGTTCATCAGGAAAGTGAATCATACTTGATATACGCCTCCACTTCTCTGATTTCCAGCCTAATCTCTCACAACTATAAATAACACACCTGATGATCAATAGCAAACACAAATACCGTCTGTATTTAACACAGTGTTTCTAATATTATAATTGTGAAAATTGTGATCAATGTAAATGATCTAGACACACCTTGACATGTCTGTCCATTGCCCTGGTATCCAGCTTGGCATTTACAGATATACTTCCCCATTGTGTTTCGGCATTCTGCTTTTTTGTCACAATTGTGTGTTCCCAGTTTACACTCATCAATATCTACAACAATAGGAAAAGAGAAGATCATGTTACCATATTCAAGTATTACTCATTTTTTAAAATATAAGCCTTTTTAACCATAAAAATAGTTGTCAAACAAAGATGAATTTCTCTATTATCAGGCCTGCAATTACCTGGTACATTAGTGAAACTATTATTTTATCCATTATCTTAGTCTGTATGTAGCAGTCATAACTCAACTACTCAAACTGGCCCGGAAACAAAATTAATACAAATTAAATACAGGGTTTCTATTACTTCATAGTACAGGAGAAGAAATACTCACCAACACACAACTGTCCATCCCCTGTGAAACCCTCTAGACATAAACAGGTTCGGCTGCCAGCATTCAGGTGACATTGTGCATTCATGTCACATCGGAGTGAGTAACACTCATTCTGGTCTGACAGAGAAGTGGATATATGGAAACATAACTTTTAGTTATATTAAGGTCTCAAATGGGAAGAACCTCCAATCATTTGCTATTAAAGGTACACTGTTACCTGAAATCATCCCGTCTGTGAAGGGTGTTTGCTCACTGTCTACATCTGATTCCAAATCAGTTCCTGTTTTATCAGTTGACAGCCTGGTTGTTGTCAGGGGTGTGCTCTCATCATTGAATGTTTTGTTTGTGAGAGACGTTAAATCAGCATACTCATTGTCTCCAGATGCTAAAGAATAAACATTTACCGTCAGTCAGTTTTACTTTGTAGCTTATACAGGGTATGAGTTTAAACAGCTTATAAATGTCTGCACCATAAGGAGTATGTCATAAAAAATAACCTGTTCCATTTGAAGCATTGGCAGGCGAGCAACCTTTTCTGTCAGCTGACAGGATATAATGTGACAGACAGGAACAGTGAGCAAATCCCAGCCTGCTTTCACACACCTGGGCACAACCTCCATTCTGATGAAGGCAAACATCTGCCCCTGAAGATCATATAATGACAAGAAGAAGCTCATGAATATTTAGGATTAACGACTGTTCTTTTTACTTGTTTGGTTGTCACTGAGCATATATCTTGAATACTCAGATTTTGACTGGCCATCTATGACAATATTGACAATTTTGCACAGTTTACATAAATACTGGCACATTTCTGTAGAGAAAATTATCAAAAGGAGAAGTTGAATATGCCTGTCACAACACAACATCTTTAAACTATAAATTATTTTCTAATCCCTCCTTTTATATCATTGTTTGTGCCAGAGGCGCCACTTGTACTGTAGCACTAGCAACTTCAATACATAATTTGTATGAACAGATTGAAAGACATCCATTAAATCTAACGGCACATAACCCACAATCTTTGCTGTTACCTTTCACAAAAAAAGAAACCCTAACAAAAATAATTGTCATAACCATAATCTCTGTCTGTACCTGGTTTAGCAAGGGGATGAACCACCACGATGGATGCTGGATGGACAAGGTTGCCATGGATGCGTTGCAGTTTTTTCCCAGTCCGCTTGTGTACGCTCCTCAGCTGCTGGTGCTCCCTGTCAGAGATCCATAGCCTGTCTTCAAATACTGCAAGGTCAAAAGGTCGGCCTGGACCAATCAGAATAGAGGAAATAGGAAAAGAAGACAGAAGTTGACTAGGTGATACTGTACCAGGTGAGAGCTAAATCTGTTCATTCAGCTGTTAACTTGGTGACTACAGTGAAGGCAAGAACACTGGTTAATTAGCTTTGTCAGCAAGTGTTTATTCATCTTGAGCTATATTTCATGAAGCTCATGAGTTTAATGCTAAAATCAAATATCTAGGATTACAATACTGTAATGGGATTTTTGCCAGTATAGTGCCCCTATACATGTTTGCATGTGTATGCTCCATACAAGCCTCACCTACTTGGTTCTCTAACAGGATCCGTCGGTCTGAGCCATCCAGGGCAGCGGTCTCTACGAGACCCCTTCTCCGGTCGCACCAGAACAGACGATCCTCTGTGAAATCGATGGTCAAGCCACTGGGTGACCCAAGGTTGGTGTTTGCAATGACAAAACGGTCTTTCCCTTCCAAAGAGGCACTTTCTACCACTGGCTGGGCACCTATATCGGTCCAAAACAACTTCCTCAAAAAGTAGAAAAAAGAAAAAGTTTTGAGTAGATGAACATATCCTCTAGTTATAGACATTAGAGTCATCAGAGACATTATTAGAGACCACTCCTACACACATTATCACATTAATTCAGCCAAACATTTTTGACATTTGTTTGAAATCATAGTGAATCAAGCTTTTCCAAGATACCAAATATTCCATGCTAAAATATGTGTACAACATGCCCTAGAATTATTATAATTGAATTGGCAATTATATAGAGTCTAGGGAAATGTAAATGTAAGTGGTGTTCAGTGAAAACTACACAATGTAAGACTATCACAAACAATTGCTTCACTGTTTTCAGTCTAAATAACAAAGGAAGTCCTCCTAATAAGATAGATATGTATATGCTGTATACATGTTAGATAATATTTTTTCTTGGTTTTGAAATCTACACGGTTGCAGTTAGTTTTTAGTTAGTTTTAGTTGTCATCTCTTAAATAAGCATAGGCAAGTTGTCATACTCACTTTTCCAGAGGATGAACTGCGACTCCTGTTGGTTTTTCCAGCCCTTTGCTTACAATCGTTTGTCTGTTCAGTCCAGCCAAGGTACTGCAATCAACAGTTGACTGCCTGGTAGGCAAAATTATACACAGATGTTGAACAGGAAAAAAAAAAAAACTGCAACCAAAAAAATGTACTCTTTACATGTTAGTTAAATATCCAACCTAATTTATTTGCAGGTTGGGAAAACAAAGAGTTTAAAACCAAATAAAGGAAAAAATGTAATAGTACTTAAGCAAATCAGCGGAGCCATGTACAAACATTAATTCAACAAGACTTAATGAAGTTACATTACATTTTCAAAACTGTGTCGTATAAGAACTTGTTTTATAACTTAAATTATAGGTTTTAGTATTCAAAACCAGTTTAAAATCATCGGCATTTTTTCTGCATACATCCCACACCTTTTATCAGTCCAGTACATCTTGCGATGGACCCAGTCAATTGCCAATCCCTCTGGAGAGCCCAGACCCTCAGAGACAAGAACATCTCTAGACCCACCGTTCAGATCAACCCGTTCAATTGTCTTTTTGGTCGTACAAGCAAAGTACACCTTCAAAATGCATACAAAAATACATAAAGAATCACATTTATTGTATAAGATGGACAATTAGTAAAACATTTAGATAATTCTCTGAGCAGAAAAACAACAGAAACTATTATACTTAAAAAAAAGATTGTCTCTTTTTTTCCCATAAAACACTGATGAATTTCCAGGGCATCAGTTACAGTATATGTCCACTAGGTGTCACTGGATATCTGCACCACAACCTGAATCCAGGCTACTTCTGTTACTACATAAGAGTCACAAGACCTTCAGTTAATGCAGTACACCAACACCAACCCTCCTACTACTGCTTCGGTCAAAAAATCAGTGTCAAAATGCCAGGAATTTTTTTTTTCTTACGTTGTTCTGGACAGGGTCATAGTCCAAAGCTATGATTGCTCCTCTGGGCTCTTCCACAAGGGTTTTGTCCCCAGTGCCATCAGGATTAATTCTTCGTACATCCACTAGATTGGCAATAAGCAGATAAGGTGGTGGTCCTGAAGAATAAAAATGTAGTGTTTAATGATTACATGTGTAACTCTTTGTAACTTTGCTATTTACAGAATGTATTTGTGGAAGCATAATACAGACAGTGAGATTTAGACAGATAAGGAGTGTGTTTATCTGCATGGGCTTATCCATCTTGGCTGCCTGCTTTGCCATAGTATGACTCACCAGTGGCAATGCAGTGCTTGCCATCTTGGTGGAGCTGGTATCCAGGTAAACAACTACACTGCCACCTAGTAGGAGTGACAGGAGTGCAGAGCTGACTGCAACCCCCTTTGTCTGCAGACGAGCATCCTGAAACAGACAAAAACACATGAATAAGCTTCTGTTTTTTACATAGAAGCTCCATTTTCTGACCAGACTCTGCTCCATAAGATATATTGAATACCTCTTTAAAGCTAACACCATTTTACAGAATCCAAATTCTCCAATTGAAACATAAAATAAAACCTCAGTCTTCAGAGATGATGTCCTACACTAAATGAACTCCAACACCTCTATGATATTTATCTGTTGAGTAGAAACGCGAAGCCATCTGGTTACTGCACTGCTATGCTGCCGGTTTTTGGTCTGTCTGACCTCAGTTTTACAAGATACTTAGATAGCACTTACTAGAGATGGCTGGCTAGCTGACCAAAAATCTGACACAGCTCATGATGTTGCAGTAAATTAGTGATCATTGACTTGTTTCTATTATTATTCTATATTTGCATTTCTGGAATGATTATGTATAAGAAAATAAATACCTGTTTATGGGGAGATAATTATGCACTACACATGAAGCTTCAGCATATAAACACAGGAAAAAATACTTTCTACATAGGTGTACACTAATGACTATTGATATATGTATCATTACATACAATTATGATTATGAGATGAGTATAAGTTTTAGAATAAATGGATGATAGACTCTGAAATATAGCCCATACCAGTACAGGTTTGTCCATCTTCCTGTAGTACAGATCCCTCAGGACAAACACAGACAGTACCCTCATCTGTCAACAGGCATCCATGGCCGCATTTGGTTGTATTGCCTTCACATGGTATGATCTCTGGAAAGAATGGACAGAAAATTAAATATTGAGGCACCATAATATAGCATTTAAGAATGATGCTTAAATCTGATAGATTTGTTAAACTGACTGTAAAGCAAACTGATGAAAGTTAAATAATGTCTTATTATTCAACCATTCATCAAGTGCAATATTGACAAGATCAAATTCATGTTACACAATTTTCCATGTTATTTTTGAGCACAGCAGGTTATAGATTCTAACAAAGCCAAATGGGCATGGGGCATGCGTCTTAAGCCCTGCTCTGGTAAAATTCTCTTATGAAGTCCACTCAGAATAGGTGAAAGTGTGATGAGAATGCAGTCAAAGACCCACACAGAGAGGGTGATGTAATGTTAGCTCACAGGGGAATGGTATATCCTGTAGGATGAGGCAGGTCGTACATATATTAATCTGATGTGAAATAGCTACAGTACCTGTTGCTGTACCTTTTGACTGTCAACTTCTTCCTAGTACAAATTGTACTGTGTATGAATAAAATGATGAAAGTCACCATGAAAAATAAACATAATACTCAGATGAATCATGAGTAAAATGTCTGTTATCAATTTTCATTATGCATTTTTTTATTCCTTTTTATTGAAATGAAAACAAAAGACGTACATGGCCACACCATATCCTCCCCAACGTAATCTCTATGGTGTTTCCATTGTCTAGACTGCTACTTGGCTACATGTTTGTTTTCTTCTGGACCTTGGCAAAGGTTGTCTGCTAAACAGCTTAGACAGACAAAGCTGCTGACCAGATATGTTCCCTATTGCAAGTGTCACCTCAACATCTAATCTCATTGTGTCTGTGAAGCCTTACTGTTCTCTTGGCCTCATAGCTGCGAGATTAGAAGAGAAGAGATTAGAATGTGTCCATAATGTGTTTAATATGTTATGAAGTCAAGCACTGTGTAGAAGCTATGGTAGCTGTCAGAGGAAAATCAGAAAAAAATACCAAGAACTAAAAATAAGTTATTAAACAACAAACAATTTTAAATTGTCACAAAATCCTTGACAAAATAAATTGTTCTTACCAATTTATGTAACAAAATAAAGATTTTCTATACATTTCCTCATGACTGCAATGTATATTGTGCCATAATATTAGATTGTCTCAGTTATCTGTCAACTAAAAAGAATCTGTTGTTGCACTGGCAGACAACAGACTTGCATTGTGGTAGAAAAGAATGACCAGAGACAGTTTGAGGTAGAAAAGTTATAAGAAAGATCAAAAAGTTTTCAAACAGCATATTGTATTTTGTATAGCTCCTGATGTATTTTGTATAGCTCCTGATGGTCAGTATGTAGAACTGATAATCAGTATCTCTAATTTTGACAATTCTTTGCTTTAAAATGTGAAATTATTATTTTCATGCCTGTTGACCAGCCACTATCTGATTTTTTTTTAATCGAGACTAGCAACCTGATATTAAGTCTAATCAAAAACGAAGCCAAAAAAAACCCCTTTCCATTAACCTAAATGTGACATCCTTGTTTTCCATCTACCTCGATCTCTGAGGTCCTAGACCTTTAGGAGCATAACAAAGTGACTGTGTTTTGACCCAAGTAACCTAACACACAATTGGCAGCTCGCATAATGTATAGCCTGTCTAGTCATCTGTGACCCAGCCTTTTTATTGACTCTGTAGGGTCAAAGGGTCTGGGAGGACAAATGCAACCTTTCATAGCACCACAAAAAGAGGATCTGATCCAAAACCAGAGCTACAATATACTGACAAAAACAAATTGCAAGTGTCACCACTTTTTGAATCAAATGAAAAATTTTCTTTCATGTACAACGTAGTATTAGCCAAGGCTTGTGCATAGCTGAGACAAGAATGTTTCAGATATATTCTTAATATTTGGACAAACTGACTACTCTGTTAAAAGTGTATTACTGTTTTACTCAATTTATTTTGTTTCTGTGCATTAGAAATAAGTTATATGATCTACATACATAAAAATATTCTTCCACTCTACCTTGACATGTCTTCCTGTCTGGTAGGAGGGCATATCCTTTAGGGCAGGTACAGAAGTAGGATCCCGGGATGTTTTCACAACCGAGAGAGCAGCCATGATTCCAGTGGGAACATTCATTCACATCTATGGCACACACAGACAAACAGACAATCACATTATGTCTTTTAGTGGATGCTCTCATTTAAATGTCATTCTATACCTTCTTATTTATATGACTTTATGTGTTGCCCCAGTAAGAATGTGAATTTATTAAGATTCAAGAAAATTTGTCACATAGTAACAGACATTCTTCTTAGACACTGCTCAATCAAAGACAAAGGTAGACAAATGTAACAGTAACAAAGTAGAAACAGTAAAAACATCAGTAAAATAAGTCATGAATGCTAACATCAATGATGTTAAAAAGACAATTCAAGTGTGAATACATTTGTAGGTGCAGAGTATGATTTATTTAGGTCAGAAATGGCTGAGGGGATGAAAGACATTATAATTGGCAACATAATCTGTTACTTTGGTAATAAGCAGTTAATGTTGTGGTGTCTGTGTTGCACTCCTAGAGATCACCTCAATTAAGTAATACAGTCAATATTGTGAAGTCTTTATCCTTTTCTCTTCGGTTCATTTTAAACAAACTGAACTAATAGTGTTTAATCAATTGATTTGTTGGCATAGATACTAACCTTCACAATAAGTGCCTTGCTTATTGAGAGCAAAACCTTCATTGCACTTGCAAACGCCTTGTTCAGCTAGACTCGAACACACTTGGACACAGTTGCCACTCTGTTCATCACAACCTGTTTGAAAAGGTTACCGATGGTAAATAAGTTATTACAGAATTGTCATGGAGTCTTATCTAAAATAAATGTAAGTACAAGTAATAAATTGTAAAAACTATAGAGAAATATAAACGTCAAATTAAGTTTAGCTGTAACCTGGAAATGGTGATAGAGAGTCTGCCATTGGCTGGTTCAGGGGATGTACCACCTTGATATCAACTGGGGGTTTTGCCATTCGTTTTTTGTTGACATTGAGTGGCTCTCCACCTGTGTACTTGTTTATTTGTTTTATTGCCTGAGATGCAACGTCAGTGTAATATAAGTGCCCCAGAAAAACTGATATTCCCAGTGAATAAGACCTGATAAAAGAGACAAAAAATAGATCATTTGAAATAATATTAATAATAATAACATAATACTGACAGTTAGCAGAGTTCTGTTCTCTAAAATGATTAATAACTAACCATAATATAACAACATACTTACCGAAGTGGCTGATCTATGATGTGCATGATGCTCCCATTGTAATCACAAGAGCCGATGGCACTTTCTCCTTGCAGACCAAACTGAACCCAGAACAGTCTTTTGTCCTCTTGGTCAATCGACAGTGCTTTCAGTTGCTCTGCCATCTTTATTAGTGTAGTTTTCATCCGTCCTGTCAGATCAGACCGCTGCATACTCGGAGTCATCCCACCAGACAGCCAAAACAGAAACCTGCAGAAAATATTTGTTTTGAACCAGGATCTCTATGTTTTCTAAAAACTATTTGCTTGCTTTCTGTATTTGTCTGTTACAGACTTGTGCAATTTAAGTTAGATGCTTATATTAATATCACATTTTGACACTTTCTCATGTGAATTCTAATAAGACCCCCCTTGTTTTATAAGTAATTTAAAACATGTTCTTGGCAATTTATTATCATGCAGAAATTTTCCAAAATGTTGATATAAATCATTCATTGCTAGCAATCACATTTACATATCAACTTGTCAATCCACTGGATGGAAATAAAACAAAATGGTGGGCAATACATGGCCTGGTAAAACAACTACTTCTGTCTTTGACCTGAGAGACTGGTGGTATGAGAGAGTCTGTCAGTCATTTTGCACCTCTATGCCAGCCATGCTTGATGGAGAGAGATGAAGCATTTATAGTAACACACAAACAACATGCCCCGAATCTAGACAGTGAGGAGCTGAATGGGAATTATTTTTTCTACTCCAGCTTATCTGTTTATTTATCAAATGCAACATCACTTGATCACTGTGTTTCTAATGATGCTGCTTTATTTTTTATGTAGGGGTTAGGAAAGATGATAATAGTTTAATGCAGATTGGATTACCTGTCACTGGGGTCAATTGCTATAGAACTTGGCTGAGACAAGTGTCTTAAAAGAGTCCTTTCATTTTTCCCGTTTGTATCCATTCTCTTGATTTTTCCCTTTTCTCCGCTTGTCCAGTATACACTGTTCCAAATCCAATCCACTGCAAGGCCTGAGATATGTTTGTCAGATGAGTACAGTCTCTGGAAAACAAATTAAATTTTGTTTATCAAAGCACAGACCAAGGCACATTTACTGAAATATCTGTTTCTAACAACTGTAGTTTTTTCATTCCTTTTCATTTTGATGGATGATAAACACATTTCCCTGCAACTTTAATCACATAATCACCTGTCTGTGCATTTCTCTCACTGATGCTTTGTAGATGACCCCAGTATTTTTGTCAGCCCAGTAAACTCTCTCTTCTCTGAAATGAAAATCAAGCAGGATAGAACTTCCCACCCCAGCCACAAGCCTTCTCTGATTCTTCCCATCAAGGTCCATCCGATGAATCGCTTTACCATGGCCGAATATCAGGAAGGGCTGTGAAGCTTTATGAAATGAAAAAGCATAAAACATATCTTTCATGAATCCTTTGAATTTCATTATTTAAGGCCCTAAAACATACATTCCAAAGCCCTCATATGTGTATCAGAGTCAGAACCGAATAAGTTCATCCTCAACAATACTAGCATATAGTGGGCTTCGGTTTAAAAATGGCAAAATGGCCTTCACGGTTTTTCATTAAATGTAAAAGAATGTGCTGATTTTTAAAAATAGCCATAACTGTGTGTTGGTCATTCCTGCATGCAGTGTTTCTACCTCTTCAAAAGGTTCAACACAACTGTTCACTGTGACTGAGTTACAGTACTAGAATCAACCCTCACTTCAGGTGCAGTTTGACCAAGATTTGTCAAGAGGTCACATGCAAGATCAATCAATATTAGTAAAATACATTGAATTTAATCTTTGTAGTATTAGCATTTTTTTCAACAATAGATTTACCCACTGCTTTATATTTGATATTAAAAAAATGAATATTATTTATTATTTATTTAGTATTATTTTTAGTTATTATTAGTTTTTAATCGTGTAAGCCAGACCGGTGCATAGGTGGAGGTTTCTGATGCATGTGAAAACTGCTGTCCTATATGCTTGTTGTCAGTTTAATTAAATGAATCCCAGTGACGGGAATGTAACTATGGCAACATTTAATGATTCCATAGCTTCTTCTCCCCTCTTTGTGTTACCCTGTAGGAGTCATTACATTTGTCAAATTATCTGATGAAAAAGGCCTATTCACAGCTGTAATGGGGTGAAGTTCAAGGCAGCCAAAGCTGCTTCTGGATAAGGGATCATCCCTTAGCAACAAATGGCTCATAAATGGCACTATCCTTTGATTCTCTGAAAATACTTTGCAATGACTGAAGTTTGTGTTGTTTTTGTTCTCACAAGTTTCTGCTTCAGCACACAAAAAGTTATTATACTGAAGTTTGGAATGTGAGTGAACATTTAATTTTATTACTTATTAAATGTAGTTTGCTCTAGGAATCAATAAACGTTGACAAACTGGGCATTGAAGTCAAAACAAATCCGTGTTTGCTCTCTAAATTTGTATTGGAAAAAGGGTGCTTGGTCTATCATGGTAATGACACTGTCATGTGCAACCATGGATACTGTGCTAAACTGTGTGGAATGAAGAAAGCAATGAGCAACACCAGACAAACAACATAATGAAATGTCTGGCCTGAGATCCCCAAGATGGCCATTGACAAGTTCACAGGGTGGTCAACATGATGCTTGACCTAGTAAGCTCAATTCAGTGGATGTTATTGGGAAAATAAGTATTTTGAAAAGAACATTTCCAATTTTACATTGTGGAAAAATTGTGTGGACAGTTTGATTGGCCATTTTGAATGCCATCCTATTACCCATCAAAACAACCAGCTGCTTGAGTATTTGAGCTGTGGATGAACTGTTAAACTCCCTGTATGCAACACTGCATGTCGATGGATGATATAATGACATATAACATAAGACAAAATATGTCAAGACTTTTTTTCACTTAATTTCTTATTAAGTAAGAAATTAAAAATTAACATTAGTCTGAAAAAATTAAAAATTTATACCAACCTATTATACTTTTATTCCTTTATACTTTTTATATATGCGGTCATAAATGGCTGTTGTAGGCAATGTTGTAGATGATAATAAACCATACAGTACAGTATAAAGCAAGAAATGCCACTGATTTGTTATCTCATCCTTGGTGTATTTGGCACTGTATGTGACCCTGAACTTTGACCTCTCTGTGGAGGAAACAGAATAAGAGAATCTCACCATGGGTGTTGGAAAAATATCACTTTATTTCAGTTCATTGTAAGAATTATGAGACTTACGAAAGTCTTGGGCTCAGCCTGAGATAGACCCACCCAAGTACAGTCCAGATCTCTGTATCTTTGGTACAGTGCATGACTTTCTCTGCTTAGCCAAATGGAATGACTGGTATTTGCCTGATTGCAGTTTTTTACTATTTCTGAACACCAGCCAAAAACAGAAGAGTAGTTATAGCAGCATTTATAATAGTAATTTATGGAGTATATCCACATACGAGTGGACAGACAGAACGTTTGTGCGAAATGGTTTATATATATAGACTGAGCAAATGACTGATTTTCAAAACAGTGTTAATATTTTGTCATGTTATCAGTATGGTGTTGAAATTAAAACATATACAAACTAGGTTCTCAAGTTTAGATGCCATCAATGTGCAGTGTAGACATCTGCAAGTGGATGCAAAAAAATATATCAACTCAACCTTCCCTGTGAATATGGTGTATTACTTTACAATTTCATCAGAAGTACAAACTATACACAAAATACCTACTATATGTAGTATACTAATATAATATTATTTGATTATATTACAATTTGCATCCAAACCACTTTTTTTGTCAAGCAAAATTAATATACAAGAAGTTGTGTATCTGACTTCTAACACAAATGGCTTAAGAACAATAATATAACAACATAACTTCTGTCAGTACTTAACTGGACATAATAGGGGTATCATCAACTCACCAACACAGCTGCTGTTCCTCCCTGCTCGCGATAGGCGTTCATCCCAACATGCTGTACTGAGGGCCAAGGCTCCAATGTTTTGCACCGTAAAATAAATCAGTGCAGCTGTAATTGTTGCAACCAACATAATCCTGCGCTCCGTCCTTTCCGTGGGAGCTGCACTTGCTCACTTTTTCACAGGCATTCCCACTAACAGTACTGGCATACAAGAATTCCCCCAAATAAGTAACATTCGCTTATGGACTGTTGGCATCCTTGTCCAAGACTCAAACTTAGAGAGACAGAGGAGCTTTACATACCAGAAAATATCACGCCAGAGAGCGATGCAAAAACCCAATGAAAAGATGGAGAACGCAAAATGAAGAGGGTAATACTGCTAGACCAGTATTCAACCTAAAAAAAAAAAAATACTGTGTGTGGGATCCTGCTCACTCCTTACCCTGGCCCCCAGGCTGCCAGTCTGTTTTGGAAGCAAAGATTGAAATTCCTGACACCCCCTTGGTAAATTTTGCACATGCTAGTCCAGCACTGGAGCAGAATCTTCTTTAAGATGCAGTCAGTGTCTCAAGCAGAATGTGGAATATGCAAGAAATGAGGCTGGGCTGAAGAAAGGTTCCACACAATAACAACATCTTACCCTCACTCCACCCCCTGACCCATGCCCTTTCTCTATGCGCATGGATGTGTGTGTGTTTTTACAGAGAGATTTTGTGTCTGAGAGAGAGAGAGATATGGGGGAATAGATATTACATTTAAAGCTATTTGACCACACATACATATTTAATTATTTATTTATGGTAATTAAATCTAATTTTTTTTAAAGCGAAAACACCATTCATAAGTGAAATGCACATACAGTACAAGTATAATTTACACATGCCACACACACAATAGACACTCTGTTTGTTTTGTGTCCTGTGTGTGTGAATGAGGATGCAGTGTGTCACACTGTCTCCTGTAGAAGTTCGTCTGGCTCCCTGAGGGAATTGTTAGAATGAGTAATTTATAGAGAACGGAGGAGGAGTGCAGCAGATTATCCCTAAATTGTTTGTCCTGTTTTTACCCCAGAGAACAACTAACAAATGGCAGGAACCAAAACCTCTATTCATACCTTCCATGACTAGGATATTGTGAGCAACAGCATCACAAGTAACCTTATAGAGGAGCAGGAGATGATTTACATGGCTGAGAAAGTTGCCTTGTCTCCAGACTAATGTTAGCAGTCTGAAGGGCATTGACCTTTTCCCCCGATTTTCCCACTGGCAGATAATGAAAATGGTAATGTCTATAATTTCTTCAGGTGACTAGTGCACTGAATGACAATCGCACATGGGTTTGAATCATCAGGTAGGGTGTGTATCTAGATATAGTGAGCGTGTGGATGACGCAGTCACATTAAATGCCACCTCACGTCATTGCTTTTGCAAGACAAAAAATTTCAGTTCTTAATTCCAGCTGGGTGACTCACTTCAAGCAGTTACAATGAAAATCGCTTGTTTAAAAATGCCATAAATTGCCGTACCTAACATTTCATACCAGCACAATCATCACTCATATTGACATTTCATATATACATACTTTATATACTTTTCATTGCATGCTCCCTAAAATCTGTAATGTCATTATTACAGTGCATCATTATTAAATGGAGTGTGGGAAAACACTTGTTCATGTTATCATTTTTGCTACATTCTGTAGTCAACAACATCAAATAGCTTCAAAAAATTGACATTAGGTTATCTTTTCTGTGATTTGAGTATGTGGAAAATATGTATTATACTGACTTATCAAGTTAGTGTGGTTTGTGCTTGACCTCTATCTGAGAGGGCTATGGATAGGTTTGTTTCACATCAACCTTAAGTTAGAAATAAATCCACCTTATTAGGATTTATCAGGATTATAACACCATTTTCTATTATTTAATTTGTGGTTTCACAACCACACCATAACAGTCTTTGAGGGATATCTTTTTCTGGCCTTGTTTCTGTCACTGCTTGCATGTAGCCAATTTTCCACTGGACTGCTATTATGGCACCAGTACTGGTTGCCAGGAGATTTGTGATGCAACTGTAAAGCCTCTAGACTAGTGATACATCTTACTTCCAGTCCAGTTGACTCCTGTCAGGATTTGCTCCCATGGACCATAGCCCAGTGGCACGATTAAAGACCATATCTGCCTATATCAGTCTGTTAATTGATATATTGTTTGGTCTGTCTTTCTCTTTCCCCCTCTTTCCCATGGCCCTCTTGCCTCAGTGAAGTATGTATCCTAACTATCAATCTGTCTGTGTTTCTCTCTGTCTATCCATTCATAGTTTATCTATCATTAACAGCCCAGCCCATCCTTGTATACCATCCATTCAGTTAAAACAACCTGGCTGTTGCCATGATAGCAGCTGGCATTAGAGATTACTTAGTGCTGCAAGCTCGTACAGCAGGTGGCTCAGAAGTATCCATGGGAACTGTTTTCCAGGTCCACCCATCATCTTATCGGGACTTACAGCAGTGCCTATTCAGATGTTTAGAAAGCATGACAACTGTGAACCATTGATTGTCAAGATGAACATGACTGCTCTTGTTCATTACTGAGTGAGCACACCTGATATGTATATGTAAATTTCACTTCTCACTTATATTCATAGATGACACCGATCATACTTGTACCATTAGGAATCTCTATATTTTTCTCCTGCGTGAAGTGTTGTGTTTGATTCACAATAGAAGACATGCTCATTTTTTAGAGACTTTTCTCACCTCATTCCATAAGCCAGCATCACACACATGGACATGGATATACAGTACACACTAAGATGGTATATGATGAGGATAGTATGATGATGGAGTACGTGTGCATTGTAACACAACGATTTAGATTTAGTTTCACCAGTGGAAACCTGGCAAGACAACATAAGCTGTTGCTAATAGTAAACTGAGAAATTATATATGATGCAAGAAAATTCACAGTAACGTGGATTGCAGGTGTTCATGTAGAATTGATCTATGCCAGAGAAGGAGGTGCTTTCTCTTAGTCAATTTCTGGCATCAAAATGAGTATTAATTTATGGAATTTATTTATGTTGGATGATTGTTGGTACAAAGTTGCAGTGTAGCAGTGAAATGGGTTTTAGTGGCTATCTATTTTTTATGTGGGAACAATATGCAACTTTATACTTGGTATAACACAAGTACACATAACAAATAGAATTCAACAGTTGTTCAGTTTAATAAAAACAAATGTACAACATCATTTATAGACAAATATATACATATAATCATATAAACTGGCAATATTGCATATGGGTCACATATTCTATCAAACACATTGACAGTACTTTCTGGTCCGGTAAGGCAACAATCAGCTTGATGCTTGAAGCAACAATGATGTTGTATATGTGATGGGAAGTGGCTAATCGGTCTTCTTTTGTGCCACCACATGATATTCATATCTGACACTTAAACTTTGGCATTGAATATAACATAAAACACCACACACAGTTAACTGACAGGCTCTTTGTATGGTACTATTTAAAAGTTATATAAGTCCAACAAAGGTGCTGGGCTGTAGTGACAACCATTCAAAGGTCTTTATCAAATATAAGGCTCCAAAATAAATAAGGTCATGAATGAAAATATTGCAGTCATTGACTGATCTGTTCTTTTGAACACCCAAACAACCCCCGAGAATATTTTCATGTTAACTATGCTTTTCTAAATCATTGTATTAATCTTTATAAATTGTTGGTGGAGAATGCAGAATAGATGTGTTAAACCATTACATCACAGCAAATTATCACATTACAGCCCCTCAGATGTGAAAAAATTAAATATATATTTATAAAGATTTATAAATGATTTCATAGTCAATAGTTTATCAGTGTCATAAAAGGCATATAAAGAGTATTTGACATAAAGGGGTATTAGAATGGCGTTTTGGAACCATGGATTCCTGGCATCAGCAGAGATACTCAGACCGGGAACTGTCACTCTTATAGGTCATCTGGGAGTCAATGCTTGACCTGGAGCACAAGAGCATTCGCTCTGATTCATGGGTCGGTCTCCTTGCCCAAAGCTCAGTTGGGTGAGAGGTCAAAGTCCTTTGTTTCATTGAAATAGTCTCAAACTTGACATAGCTCTCTTTTTCAAGCTCCTCTTCATCCAAAGCTGTGCTCTGCCCCTTGCAGTAGAGAGCGAGAATCTTGTAGAGCAACAGGGCAATAAGAGGCAAAACCAAAGCGCAGGCAATACCACTTATAATCATGAAAAGCTGGTTCTGTCCAGTATCCTCAACATTGTCCAGTGTGTAGAAGTCAATGCAAGGATCTTTTCCAGCTGCACTACCCTTTGCTATGAGGCAAACTGAGTACCTCATCCCAGAAGACAGTCCCTCTAGCAGCACTTTGCCACTGCCAGCATTAGTCTCCACTGTACTTTTGCTGTCATCCTCACCATAAGGTGAATATACGACTGTGAGTGGGGATTCATTTAGTACCCCATCTGCTGTCCAGAGCAACACTGCACTGTCAGATGTTTCTTCTACAATCTTTAGGTCTTTGACAGATGTTGAGACATCGGTTTTCTTGCTCTTTTCATCTGCTGCAAGCTTTCTCCCATTACCTCCTTGATGGATCTTTGCAGGTTTGAGGGAACCTCTCTGTAGACCATTGCTGGTGGTAGTTTTTGGCTTCTTGGTGACAGCAGATAGTGTTGTTGGTGATCTTGGAAGGACTGTGGTTGTGACAGAGGGTGTGTTGGGAATGTCTGTTGGGGAAGTAAATGTTGTGCCTTGGCTGGTTGGTACAGTTCCAATGGTAGACTTCAATGGAGGGATGGTGGTACTGAAGGTACCAGCAACTGAGATGGAAACGGTGGCTTCTGCGCTTCCAGCAACATTCTTAGCTTTGCAACTGTAGTTCCCAGCATCCTTGTACAGTATTCCATGCAAGCTCATGATGGACCATCTGATGCCATCCCCAGGTGACTCCTGGACTAGAGAGTGAAACAAGAACACAAAAGTAAATATGGGTCAAGTCTCACAAACCTTGCACTGCTCTGCATGTTTTCAAATTGATTATGATCCTGTGGCACTATCTATGCAGACCTCAGTGCTACTGACATATCAGGCAATATACATTTACACATTATAGATAAGCTACTGAGATAACAATTCTCAATTCATTTAAAAATAACACTGCTTTGAAAATTTCCTGGAACGTTCAAAAGCCTGCATATTATACCTGTGTTGTTGACAGATGAGCCATCTGTCTTAGCCCAATAGAGAGTTGGTGTTGGGTATCCTGTGGCATCACATCGCAGGAGAACATTACTGCCCAAAGGAGATGTGATCTTGGTTGCAGAAGTCATGACTGACGGCTTTACACAATTTTCAAGTTCAGCACGCTGAAAAAGGACACCAGCCAGATTCTCTGGTCCACTGCAGGTCAGGAATAGGTCCATAAAAACCACTGGCGTGTTAGTCATTTTGGATATCTCAATCAGTTTAGAGATTTTACAGTCACAGAACCAGGGATTATCTTGGAGGCCTGTGGATGAAAAGATGAGGCTTGAGAATTACGAGAATTGTGATTATTTCTATCTATTTAAATGCTTTGTTGATCATAATGGGATGGTTTTTAGTTTTAGCCACACTAGAGATGGCAATGTGGCAGTGAAGACACATAAAGCTCAGAGGGTAGAGTGGGAACCAAATATGTGTATGGTAATGAGTCAATGTAACTTTTAACACCTAATGTTTACTTGAAGTAGGATAATCACTATTGCAAATAGTAGGTCTGGTTAGGTTGCATGGGAGTTCACAGTATCTTTTCAACCTGCTTAGAAAATTCACATAATTTTAGATGTACAGTAATGACCATTCAAAATGAAATTCAAAGGCTGTGGAAATGAACCTATGATATATATACTCCCTTACAAATTGCTGTAAACACCTGCTGCACACAATAGGTAAGCACATGTACTTGTACATATTAAAGCCTTTTAACCAGATTAGTTTGTCTTAACAGTGGCAAAGCACCTAAGCTGGCTCTGGCCTTCCTCCAACTTGCCGCAACTCTATTTTCCATTAGCCTTTCTGTTAGCATAAACATCACTAGATCACTAACAACTTTAGCACATTATAATCAAGGTGTCAAGTTGGGATTTTTAGGACGTATTTGTAAAAAAAACGTTTCCAATTTGATTACAAACTGAAAGTAAAGTTGTTAGTTAAAATTATATTAAATGTTCTAAAATGCATGTATTTATAACTTTGTTCTATTTATAATTTAGCTATATTATTTTATTTTTACTGTAGTTTGCAATATCAAAATTTGACAAAGGCATATGAGCAAATAATTTTGAAATTATTTAACTTTTGTATAATTATTTGATTATGCAAATACTTCCTGCCTAATATTAACACAAAATGCTTCTAGGATACACTGAAAAAGTGCTTGTCTGTTTGTGCATGGACTGTTTTTTTCCTTACAGCCTAATCCTGTTTCTCCTTCAGGTCAACCAGAGCACACAGCCAGCCTCTTTCGACACGGATAAGCTAGCTTGCGCTTATACAGCCTATTAACAATATCCCCCCACTGTCCATGCAACACAGATACAGTGAGCACACATTAAATTACGTGTAAGTCAAAAATACATGTAGCAATAAAGATTATTTTAATAAAAATATAATGGGAAGAATGACAGGTTCTTAAAATGCTAAACATAATATCATGAATTAGAGTATTAGAAGTTGACTACTCCATACAATATTATTATTTCTGACACCCACAATGTTTTGCTGAAGTATCATGAAAAAGACAAGTGAACCTGTAACACTGGTACTGCTGGGAGGGCTATGACACTGGATCTTAGAGTTTTGGGTGTTGTCAAATGTAAACAACCAACAGTAAGGATATTATAAAATATGATTGATCACTGGAAAAGGTTACAGGTTAAAGATGTGATTTCTATTCTGTAAGTGCACTATATTGCATGTGCACATGTTATTTTACATTTACAATTTTGTTCTCTAATTTCTACCACTGAACTTGACCCTGGCAATAACAATAAAAACAACAATAACAATAAATTAATGAAGCTCAGTAAATGTCAACTCTTCCACTACTTAGAATAAGCTAATTTCATTGTGTTGTGGCAGTCACCACCAAGGCAGGTTTTAGTCATAAGTCTGGCTAGATTAACAGGTGATGGAATTAGGTTCTTGATGTAATTATAAATAACACCAAATGTGTCCAGGCCTGGCCCTAATATTCTGTAGAACCAAACCTTTTCACCTTACCTATTACAATTTTCTGGGAGACATTTGTAGAGATTGGTGCTCCATTGAATGGGGGCCAGATATCCATGAGATCAGAGGGCAGGGTGGCTAATTTGTTGCTGGATAGATCCAAATAGGTAATGTTGAGAAGGTAGGGGATAGCCTCAGGGGGAACGTTGGTGAGTCTGTTGTTGTGTAGATCCAGTGTCTTCAGCCTGGGCATCTCTTTTAGAGACTCCCAAGGGAACATTGAGATCATATTTCCATCCAGCCTAAGCTCATGGAGCACTTTGAGGTTGTAGAAACTCGCAGTATCCACTGATGTTATGGAATTGTAAGTAATCCACAGGTATCGTAGCTCCGCCAGGTAGTAAAAGGCTTCTGTTGGGATTCGCCGTACAGCAGTTTTCTCAACACGAAGTTTTACTGTGTCCACAGGGACGTTAACAGGAATATCAGACATGTCTGGGTCATTGCAGAGCACAGATCTGAGAATTAAATATAAATTGTTACAACACATTCTATGGCCAGATCGCAAGACTATTTTACAAAGGGTAACTGTAACACTTAAACCCATTTTCCAAGATAACAGATGGTTCCATCAGCATTTAAGGAATTAATTACCAGTCTCCAAGTTATAACATATCTATCCATCAATTCATTATCAATCCATCCATTTATCCATCCATCCATCTATCCATCCATCCATCCATCCATCTATAGATCCAGAGTCTCGAAGTGGGATGCTTTTTCTGACATCACTGTAGTCTATCTAGATGACACTTCCCAGATGGCAAGGTCACAGCTAATCATCATCACCATCATCATAAATAGTGAGTGATCATGTGGATCAACTTCTACTGCAGGTGGTGGAATATTTGGAATCAGTTAGTCATAGACTATATAACACTATATAGAAGAGAACCCTTCAAATGAGAAGCTTTCAAGAAAATAATTCAATTTGCATTGTTTGATTACAGTACTTTTAGCTATGACTTTTAACTTGTTGCAAAGACTGTTCTCATCATGGTAATGATTCTCCTGTATTTGAACATGTGTCCTTATACCTAGCATATAATCTTTAGACGTACCATTACTGGCAGTCTCTTTTCTCTTGTTTTACAGCTGAATTATAAGATCACAAATCAAACTTTTCCCTGTTGTCTAACTTGCTAGTGAATATTCTCTAACACAAACTAATCCGGCCGAGGGAATTTGAATACATAATTTGTTTATGTGCTGCTGTTTGGCGTCTTCTCCCTTTAGTGTTTGACTTGTGAACATGATGGATTCATTATCTTTTCTCTTTCACCAAAATCTGACTACATACAGGGATAGAGATCAGTACTCAGACTAACTATGCAGATGGCAATTAGGTCTTTTTCAGGGATTAATAGATTGGTACCATGCCAGGGAATGTACATTATGTCAATACATGCCAGTACAACCTGTACAAATGGCACTGTGGTGGATTGTGATGAAATTGCCTTTATTTTCAATGTACATGTGTAACATGGAGACAGCAATTAGAAGTTCAATATTTTGTTTGCACTGATATTAATAATTATTTCCTTCCAATTTTACATTGAATGGCTCTGCATGCCAGCCAATTTTTTTTTTTATCCAAATCAGGTTGATGGAGGTCAGATGGCTGAAAAAAATTTTGAACTTGGTGCTCTTCACTAAGCATGTAAATATAACTTGTTAAGTGCAACGCCTTTACTTTCCCTTGATTTAACATGGATTATGCGTCAGAGTGCTGTGATAGCACTTATTGTTGTTCTCATTTAAGTGGGTCATCATTGCTAAATAAGACTGAAAGTATGCAGAACTTTTATTTACTTCACAAACTTAGTTTCTGACTACACAGAGGTGAATATGTAGTAGAATTTTTTTTTTATCATTGTTTTGTGGAGGTGACCTAATTAGGCAAATGTCTACACAAGTCTTCATAAATGTCCATTTTCATTTACCATATTGACAAAAGATGCCAAGAGCGTGTGTGAATGAGTGAGTACAATTAAAGTACAATTTACCTGGTTCCTGTTCCATCGGTACGTCCATGGAAGACACAGGTGCACTGGGATGGACAGAAGGGATGAGCCATACTGAGGCAGCATAGTAATACATGCACATAGAGAAGTCGACGCATGATTTCACCGAATGCACCCGAAGTTCTCACATCGAGGATAGATCAGGAAAAAAGACATCCGGAATCATTGAGAGCTTGAAGAATTCTTCCTAAAAACAAATGGAGAATAATGAAAAGAGCTTCAAAGTCCATAAGAAGCAACAGTACACAAGCTGAGGATCTAATTACAGTACAGGTCACCTGTGAGATTGACTGTGTGGGGGAGGGGGAGAGGGGGATTAGTAGAGGATTTTCTTGGTTTGACAGGGTCACGCAAGCTAGGCAGCAGGGCAGGACCAGTAATTTGGACATGGCGCTAATCGGCTAGCTCTGGAGAGGTTTCCCCTCACGTGATCTAGCCACACCTTTGTTAATCCATTCACCTATCAACCTCACAATTGCTTTTTTTGCTCAACTGCCAAGTTTTGCTGAACACCCATCTTCTTATTTGGCAGTCACCTATTTCAAATTTACTCTTTAACACATTGGAAAACTATTTATATCACTTTATGTACAGCCAGGACAGCCCTGTGTAGTTGTATTCAATCACATTTCCATTGTATTCCTAGGCACTGTTTTGAACCTTTGTCACCTTGCTCCATAAATATGTAGACTATAGATTTTAGGTTTTGGTTTTATTTGTTTGTACCTGCACCCTGACACGAGTCCCTCTGACTCTCTTGGAATCCCTTAAATATCAATGTATTATTGAACTAGAGGCCATATGTTAGATGTGTGAGCGAGTTCTGTCTGGCACTAGGGTGCAAAGTGTAATCTTGGATGTGATTTATTACCAACTGGGCAGACAAGTGGCTTACGGTGGGGGGCCAATTGCAACCTGCCTACAGATGACAGACCCACAGTAGTGTATCCCTTTCATATTTTCTTCACTTGTTGGTTTAGCATGAGCACACACATTTGTATAATCCTTACTCATTCTTAAAGGGTTGACCTGTATGTGTCAGCATATGTTGTTAACCAAGAATTTGTTATTATGATACAAAAATGTACATATTGCATTCATCACAGCACAAATTGCTCACAGATAAAACATTACACTAAAGCTTAAATGCATGTGTATTCAGAGACTGCAAACTTCCCCTATTTTTGGACAATCCTGCTTGGTTTCATAGCCAGTTACATCAGTCCTGTCATTTACATTTTAATTGAACCTGATTTTTGTTGTCTTAGGTCATGGCTACAAAATGGTAGAATCTCTTTATTTGAATCACTGTCAGAATATCATCAATTGACAACAAATTAACAAGTCGTACAGTAATATGGTGTAATATTGGTGGAGGTAAAAATGCAAAAGGATTGCCAATTTATGGTCAAGGTAAATGTTAATATACCTTTTGGATGATCTATACCTTTTGGATGATTGATAGTTGGACTTTTATTAATTTTTTGACCACATAGTAGATAATCTGTTGACTATCTAAAAAGTGATTCTTCATATACTGTCAGGTCAATTATAAATAGTAACACTTGAATAGTGTGTATAAATTTAATAATAGTCGATAGTGCTTAAAAATCATATTCATGCAGTGATGCAGCTATAAATGGATCACGGATTTTCACAAGTACTGTTGCTTGCTTAGTATACTCATTTATTTTTACACAGTTTTGGTTTCAATTCTTGTCCATTTGGAATGACTAGGAAGAAAGGGAGACATCTAGTGGTAAGAGGTAGTTACTGTGTGTACTTTGTCCTGATAAACATCAATTTCCTTTCTTCAACAGTGTTATATTGGCTCATACAGAAGCTACTATTACCCATCCTAATACTACCAGCAGCACTATTTATAACCTAAGCCACAGAACAAAATTGACACAAAAGACATCACATATTTATTAACAAGTACACAAGTGATTTTTATTTATGCAAGCAAATTTGATCATACAGGTCAAATAAGCCACTTCAAGCTGTTGGCACATGAATGTACAAAACAGATTCAATTTAAAGCCTGCTACTAAGCATTCGTAGTGAAAGTACAAAAGACTAATACGAGGAGAAAGCTGAAAGCATATTTTCAGATCATTACAGAGTAAGCAATGTTGGTACAAGTATTAGTTTTAAGACATGGTTGAGAGTTCATCACAAACTAAATAGACACAACTCAAAGACTACAGTCTCTAATATCAGTAGCATAACGCGATAAGCGTGGAAGGTTTAGTACTGCACATATAAACAAAGGGTTGATCCAGCAAGACAGTCATAAGTGTAAAAATAAAGAAAGTGAAATAAAGTAACTTTTAAGTCAATAAGACTATATTAATGCATGTCCATGCCACGAAAAACATCTAAATTCACAGTCTTTACTAACAGTACAGTTATCCAACTTCGAGTTGAACACCAATGCGCTTACATCTAGAGAGAGCACAGAAATGGTCAAATAAGTGCATGAAACTAGCTTTTAGAAATACTGACAAAACAAATTCTGCCAGGCAATGAACAGACAGGCCACCTCTGTAGTCCAGTGGCATCAAGATGTATAAGCAATACAGTTACTGCCATGAACAAAATTAGTATGACACATACTTTTCTCACATCTGATAATTCCACCAAGGAGTGTCATTACACCAGCAACATTTTATTGTCAGAGTTTCTTACCAGTTAAGACTGATAGATGCAGAGTGGACTGACCCACAGTGATCTCTTTTTTTCTCACATGAATTGTCCTTAAATTGCAGTGCTTAACATATAGGTATGCTTTGATATATCAGTATATACAGTGCAGAGTTCTGCAAAAACAGGAGTTTAGTATTTATAAATTTCCACTTTTAAGAAATTAAAAAAGGGGTTATGAAAGCATGTTTGCATGTGCTTTTGTGGTTTGTGATTCAAAGACGATGGAATCATTCACAGTCCTAAAATACATTTAAATGGCAAGATTCCCCTGTTTATCATAAAATAACCCATAATTTATCTTTAATTGACTAATCCCATCTTTGACATAACACACACACATATATATATATATATATATATATATATATGTTAGTCATCAACATTGTTTCCTGTTTAACAGGCTTGGCACATCTAGCAAATATTTGATTTACTCTAATGATTTGGTATTTATTGTGTTGTCTTGCTATTTTATAGCTTCAAATAGAAAAAACAGATGTAACTACTTTCATGTGAAAGTGGTTTTAATCCCTGGGAATACTGTTATGACAAAGGCGTATGATGCTTCATAGTTGTGTTGTGAGATTCAAAACTAACCACCTGTTCACATACAGTACATAGTTCTTGAACATGAAATCTCCAGACACACGACATGTGTGAAATGTGCTTGAAAACCCTTTTAAGCCCCTGTTGACCCCCTCAGACATCAGCAAAAAATAAATTATGCATGAGAGCAAAATTACACATAACATCAAATAAAGATGTAAGAAAAATAAAACAATTATATGCAAGTTATGCAAAGTAAAAGAAAAAAAAGAAAAAAAGCAGAGATACTACTGCTACTTTTGATTCTACAAACTACACTAAAACTACTGTCAGCACTAAACAACTCGTATTCAAGAATAATATAACTGCCATAATTATAATCATAACACCATCCATGAGAGAGGTAAAGGGGCTTTTTTTCATCTGAAATGCTGTTTGCGACTGAGGAGGTTCGTGTGACGTTCCCCCTCAGACCACATTGTCATATGACGCACCAGTGACATCAGCAGTGGCGAGGGCCCTAGGCGCCATCCGCCCCCCCTCGGGAGGGGATGGTAGAGAGAGACAGATAGAAAGACAGAGGAGAGAGAAAGGGAGAGAGGCCGGAGTGGCAGGGCCATGCCTCACGCTGGTCTTTATGTGTAGGCATTGAGACGCTCCTTGGAGCGAGTGGAGTGGATGTCGTGAAGCTCTTGCTCCTCCTTCGACTTGATGTCCTCATACTTCTGCATTCGGCAGGCGTCCTTCACGTAGGCCCAGTTAGCTGACAGCACCATCAAGTAGTGGATCTGTGATATGCAGAAAATTATCAAGTTTTATAACAATACAAAACTGCAATGCTTTTTGAATTCTATTAGATCTGACTTCTATAATTTGGTCAAGATTCTCACAAGATTGATAGTAGTTAAATTTATTCTACAGCCTTCCGTTATAAAATACACTTAATTTTTCATTATTATATTGTTTTTTTGTGGATGGATATAAACAACTTACAATTACTTGAGTATTAATATAAAATACACAGAATGAACTGTCAATGCTTGTTTGTGTAGACTGTCCCTTTTAACTTTTTAGGGGACCTTTCCAACAGTCCAGCAGGTGGCAGCACAACACTAGATGTAGGTACTCTTGCACCTGTGTTACTGTATGGTTATAATGAATGTATTTTGCTGTAATGACTGAGGTTGTAAGACAGATTACTCAAAAGAATGACAGTTTCATAGCTACAGTAGCTCTTTATTTCTGATATGTACAAGTACCAGTGAGGTGACTGAGACTCGAACTACCCCTCATAACTATCAGTCTAGCTCATTAAGCACATGTAAGTATTCAGTTTGTAGTTCAGATTCTTTTTCTCAGGCTCACTTGATGAGTCTGACATGTTTTTGAATATTTTCTTTTAGCACTGATTGTTTTTGTGGCTTTGAGGCTTTTTGAGAGCAGCTCATTCTTGGGAAGTATAAATTTATCTGCAGTGAGTAATTTCCACAATCATCTTTAAAAATGTGGGATGTGCAGAATTGAGTTCTGCCATAATTTGCACCATCATCCCTGACTAGCAAACACTTTCTGTTTCTCAGAAAATGGCTCCTCAGAAATTACTGAGTGATGTTTGCAACAATCTCAGAGCCTTTCTTCTCCCTGTTTCCATGACAACACCAGGACATGCCTGGCGCCTCCGACAGAGGGGAGGGAGACAAACCCTGTCTTTTCACTGCGCCAAAATGCCTTCTCTCCCGTCTACAGCTTTACTCTCACAGGCAAACACAGCACAGGCTAGTCACAGAACAGCCACAACAAAACACGTCTATTTTCATAGATACAAAATTCCCCCACAGTTACCTTTTTATTTGCAAAAATGATCAAATCCTACAAAATGTGTCCACTATGAAGAAGATGAGTGAACATCTTTGCTTTTAAAGTACATGCCTGAGAAAGAGGTTCTTTTGCTTTGTGCTTGATTGGAAAGATATCCATGAGATTCATTTACTTTGAAGATGATAAAGTCTTTGAAAAGAAAATGACATGGTAATTGGGGAAATTGTTTTCTACATTGCAGCAAAACAAAGTTTCTAGAGATGTGTTTTGTCTTTTATGTTTAGATTTTTGCATCCCTTGAGAGAGAGAGAGAGAGAGGTACAAGTTGGCATCTCACCATAGCAATAACAGCAGCTCCTGCTCCAGCAAGGGCACAGATGAACAGGTGGAATGTCATGTCCAGCTGTAGAAAAAAAACAAATCACAGCACATATTAGTCTTCAAGGATTTATGGGCAACTCTCAGTCTGCCAGTCTGCACTTTCAATAGCTCTCGTTTTAACTGTTGGGGCAGTTAAGTTCATGGGACTATGATCTTTCTGGTTATAACAATTGCTTATTTTTGTTTTTTTTTGCAGTCCATGTAGATTTTGTTTACATAATAATATTGAGATTATTCAGTTTATTATTATTTGCAATGCTTAGGTATGTCACTATAAGGAGCCATGCTGGGTTTCAACACACTGTAAACAAACAGGTCACTCATGTAGCTACCCTGTGCTTGAACACTCCTCTACTATTTGAGCCACTCTATTACATCAGCTAATAAAGTCTTATGTGCATAGGCACCTAGACAGTGGCTCTATGGTAGAAGTGGAGCTTGTCTTTGGTGACTGTTGGTGGGTGGCCTGAATTATTTTGAATGAGTGTTGTTGGTATTCAAACTAGTAAACTGTTCTTAGATGCTACAAACCCATCTGCCGTTAAGGCCTTGCAATTATCAACTCATATCATTTAAAGTAAATATAATTTTTTAATATAATTTGACATTTAAAAGTTCCTTTCACCTTACCTCATTGGATTCACACATCTTGTAGAATTTCTCTGATCCAGCACACACTGTTTTCGCCTCAGCAATTGGCACAATACCTGAAATATAATGGTTTATTCATTATGTATGAAAACCAGTATTGAGTGCTATAAAACATAATGCAGATAATGAATAAACAGCAACAGGGGCAACAAGTTCATTTGCACCAGTACACCATTATAGTACAGACTTCCTGTACGCACAGTCACACACTGGCAACATATAGGGCTCTAATGTGATGGTGGCAGCACAAATGGTTGTTGACACAGCAGTAGTACTAGTAAAGCTGGTGGCTAATGTACTGAAAGGGGTAGCACTAATTAAAAATAATGAGCCAGCCAAATGAGCCGGTGCCTTATTTAACAAATGCATGTCCTTTATATGGAAAATATAAGTGTGAAATATACCATAGATTATTGTATTTCTGTGCAGAAGGAGATGTTTTATACTAAAGAAGTTACACATAGCCTTAATAATTTCATCACCCATCCAGAATATAAAGAAGAGTTGTTGTTGTTTTTTACAGAAACAAACTAAAGGCCACACTTAATTAATAACATTGATAGTCTGCTGGTGGGTTTGCGTTTAAGAATTAACATTATTGTCATATAACTGTTAACATATTTTGTAACATGTCAACCAAAATGTTTTTCCTAGATCTGCATTTATCCTTTTAAGCTCTGTGTAGTTCTCCTATAATTTCCATAGGAATTACGCTGCAGTGTTTAGTGACTTCACAGTAATCAGCTGTCTGTTGATCTGGAAAAAAAAAGACATTTAAGATGTCACCATAGACTCTAAAATAAATTATAATGTTTCACTATTTTTACATTTTATTGACTAAACAATAAGTGGATAAAATAATTGAAAGATTAATTGTTAATGTAAATAATCATTAGTTGCAGTCCTATTAATCATAAAGTATTTTATGATATTTTATCTAATTTATAACCTCACTGTAATATCTTGTTTGTCGCTTAGGATTTTGTATATGTACCTAGTGACTAAAAGTGCTAGTGACTTAATTCATTATGTCATACAATAACGTAGCTTGTTTTTTTAGCAGTGGAGTTATGTTATTATTTTCTTATGCTGTGTTATTGGGGATGTTTGTGTAGTGTAGTCTATCCTCCTGGCTGTTAGAACACTACTATTACTTTATTTTTCCAGCTGGGTTTGTGGTTCCTGTACAGAGGTTAAAAGAAAACAGAATTTCAGACAGATTTCAATACTTTCAGCAGGTTATTTGTTTATATTTATTCGTTTATAACAGTGTACAGGTTGCTCTTAGCTGGAGGCAGTAGTTTACATTTGTTTTGTTTTTTTAATGTGATTGCAGTGAGCAGAAGAATATAGAAAGTAGGATGGTGCCTATAGCTGAGCCTTACAGGACCCCACCAGAGTACTTGCTCAGGTGGATGGGAACTGCTCAATCAGATAGCAGGTAAACCAGTACATGGCTGTGCCTTTATTACCAACCTGTCAGCTTGGTCTATGGGGGACAGTAACTGAGAAAAACCTAACCAAGATGTTTGGATAAAAGCTGTAGTTAGACAGTACAACATGGATGTGAGAGATGTTCAGCAGTGGATGATTGTATGTCCTGTAGACATCATAGAAATTGAGATCTAAGCTGTCAGGGCTGGAGAGAAGGAATATTCATACTTACCATACTGGCGTGGGTCCAAGCAGAGTGTGGCCCCCTCCAGGAAAGTAGCATTTTGGCAAATATTCCAGATGTTGAAATATATAAAGACTGGGAGAGAGGTAAAAGCTGTCACTCCGAGCCAAGCCAGCATGAAGATGTATGTCAGCATGATGAACTGAAAGAGCAAAACAGCAACAGATCACATTTGTGTACAGTATTAATTTTATTTTTGAACCCTCTCACTTTTTAAGTGAAATTCATACAAACTAAGATGATGTTGTCTGTATAATGATTCACACTCAGTCAGCTTATCAACAGATCATCTTTCAGTAGTCAGTTGCTTAACAGAAGTATAGTCTGGCTGAAACTGACTCATTTAATAATTGTATGTAATTACCTTCATTGTTGATGTAATTCACATTTTAAAATGCCTACAATCGGAAAATAACAACACCAAAATTTTAATTGTGATTGTGTTTTTTCTCATCAGGAAATATTCTGTTTTTATTGATTCACAGGTTTGTGTGCAACACAGTCTACATACAGCATATGAAAACATGTTAGTCTATTTATTTTAATAGCTGATAGTTTATCCGAATTAATTTAGATAAATGTGAAGTTACTCTACATCTACTACAGTATGCATTTAGTGTTTTGTTCCAGGACATTATGGAGGGACACATGGGTACTGAGGTACACAAATTGGCTGTTGTGAATCTGTAATGCTTTAGACAACCCATCTTATTTTTGGCTTGGACATTTCCATGGACATGAGATTAGCACACACTAACTTAATGAACCCAATGACCACAAATACCATAGCATAGCTCATTTCCTTTGCCTCCCTGGGGAGCGTCAGATTTGCTAAGCAATTATATCCCAGAGATAATCTTGTTAGGTTTGCTGCAGGCTCTGTGAAATGCTCCTAGTGTTTTATTGTGTTTTGGGCAGTATAATAAAATTATGTTGACTGATGTTTTAATGAAATTATAGAGCATTCAATTAGAACATAAAATTAGAAATACATTTTATAAATAATCTGCACATACACATGTAAACTGACAAATAATTTAGTGTAGAAAGAGTGTGTTTTGCTGCCTGGCTTGTCATACTTGCTGAGTTCCTATGTGTCCTACATAATAAGCTGACTTGTATACAAAATAATATAATAATTAATCTATTTGGTGACACTTTAACAGACTGCACTACAAATTCAACATTTAATTGGTTAATAAATACTTTGCAGTGTTCTGTACCTTCTGTTGAAAACACCCATTGCCAACAGTATGCTGGTTAACAGCAACAGTGATTTAAAAAAAAAATAAAAAATACAGAAGAGGAGCTGGATGTGGATATGGAATAGTGATTGATACCATAGCTAGTCACCTTGAGAACCCTTCAACCACTCAAGGGAAACTTCCTGTGAAATTACCTGGCATTTAGACTGTTTGTACCAAGTGATTTCTGAAAACTGCAGTCCAAATTTACAACAACAGTAGCTTTTATACAGCCATAGATATGATCAATAGACAGTAGAAACAATTAAATAAAACACTAAAACTAAAGTTGATAGTTATAATGTACAAATGATGGTCGTACCCAAGCACTGACGCAACGTCCACAGGTGGTGATCTTGAAGTCTCCATACAGGTCTTTAATGGCTCCACTGGTGAAAAAGCCCTCCACCATCAGCAGGATGCCATAGACGAAGAAAGCCGAAGCAATGCCATAGATCACATACTTGATAATGTCAATCCTGAAAATGAATAGAGAACCACTGAAAATGTGCACAACAAACAACTATGTCAAAGAGCATGTGTAGAATTCATGATTTCTTTGTCACTGTGGGTATTACAATTTTCTATTTATATTATTTTATTATATATTCTCTTGAGGATAATGTGTTCTTCAACTAAGTTACCGTTAGAGCCAGTCGATCCATTTTCTACTCACATGGTGAAGACGTCCAGTGCGTCCACAGGGCTCCGCACCACCTCAAAGTAGTTCTGGAGGATGGTGACGGTGCCAGTCAGTGCCTCATGTCCACAGCCGCAGAATAGAGCCACGCCCGCGTAGAGCAAGATGGTGGCTATGAGGGATGGGTATGGGATCCCACCAAGGCATTTGATGCAGCATTCAAGGCATCCTAAACACACAAAGAGATAAAAAGGGGTCAGTTCTTAGTCCACAAACACTAAAAATAACACTCTAACTTCTCAAAGAAAACTCAGGTTGGGTAGAATTTCTGTCTTTGGCCCACTGTGACACAAAGTTGGACAAGATTCATAATAATTTGCTCAGCCTTAAATTATTCAGCAAGACATTGCCGATGGGTGAATGCATTTGCATGGTGTACACTGTATTGCCATTTACTTTTTGAGAATCTCCATCATTCAAACCACAGTTGGAAGGCAGCCATGCATGTACATGGTGGAACAAAATACATCTTGACAAAGCAGATGGACCACAGTACGTCTTCTCCCTGATATATGGGAAGCTGATGTCCTTATGTATCTTATGTTGGAGTATTCCAATCCACAAAATGGAGTGAGATACTCAATGGCCACTTCCACTTCATCTATGCTGTGACCTCAAGTCACATTTTTCCTGTATTCTGGGTTTGTGCACTGCATTTGTTTGTTCTGTTCAGCCCTACAGAGGATGCTGACATTTTATTCAGCACTAAAAACACACACAAAAAAAGCCTGAGATTTACATAGTGGTCCTGACCTTTAACCCCATTCTTCTTCGCCTTGCTTTCTTTCCCTGGGGGCCTTTAAGGTGACTAATCACTGCTTGGCTCCAACTTCAATCTCCTGTCGCAGATTGCTCTGTAAATACTTGTGCACGCTTGTGTGTCTATATGAATCGCTTAGATTTATGACTTTCCTTCCCATGTCTGTGTATTAGTGAGTGTGTGCGTGAGCACTGAGTCAGTCATTTCTCAGAGTAACAACAACAGAAGTGGAGTTTATTTCCTGTCGAAGCACGGAACAGAACCAGACTTTATAGGGTCTTGCAGTGCATTGCAGTATATTAACCACACAGACACTATCTTTCACCAAGCCAAGCCCACTCTGAGTCAATTTGTAACTCCATCTAGAGCTGTATTAAAATGGAGGGCTACATACTAAATATGCACAGCTGTCTGAAACCCAAATCAATATACACACAGAAAATTCCCCTAGGATCCGTTACATCACGATCATGGCTCATGATTAAATTCATCTGCATTCACACTGCTGTCCTTGTTCAGGAATGAAACTAGACTGTATGACTACACAGTCAATTTTCATTGTCGGTTTTAGAGATGATAAAAGATTTCAGAATTGTTCATCAAGTATGTTTTCAGCAGCATCTCTTTTATGATTATCTCGCTGTCTTCACCTGTGTTACAAAGCAAGAGCCAAAGCAATACCCCCCCTCCTCTTTCTCCCCAACTCTCTGCTTCTGGCTCTGATTCAAACCTGACTAGAATACCAAGTAGCTGGTCCGCCTGCTGGGCTCTGCTGAGTGCTCAGACGCTTGGTGCAGCCCCGACCCTCGCCCAGGCTTGCCTAGATTATCTGCATCTTCGCTGATGTAATCCAGTGCTGAACTATGCTGCTTATAGAATGTGTATTTGCCCTTCTTACTGTGTTTTTAACCTTTCCTTTTTGTCTAGGAAAAGGTTTCTGAGAAAGAATTCTGTTTTTAAACCTGTATTGCTTTTCGCACTTTTAGGGAATCTACGCGGTTCAGCTACAGTGGAAACAAATATGAACAGATTAATTGAAATACTCTTGAGTTAGGTTATTAATGGCTGTTAGACAGGCTTGTGTTCCTTGTTTTTAGCCCGTGTTTGTTTTTGTTTTCTCGGCTTGGCGGTGCTTTATGCTCAAGTTGAGTGTAAGCTTATTTTCTGTATGTTTCAATTTCAAGCATGCCCTCCTTCGTTCAGGGAGATCTGTATATGTCACAATATATCAAACTGGAGAATCCCTCCAGGAGCAGGGCATAGGGGACTGTGTCATCACTGCCTTGGTATTTCTCCAATACAACGACTGGCCTAGCTCAGGGGAGCGGGACATCACTTGGGAAGGGACATTAAAAATTCAGGAAACACCTCACCTTTTAGGCTATCAGGTTGCCACAGTGACATCTGACATTCACTCTCAGGTGGTTTCACACCAATTCACATCTTAATTCATGTGACTATGACTATCTGTAGTAGGTTTAAATGACCAGGAACTGCCTCTAAAATGAGTGGTGAAACAACTTCAATACTAGTACTATACTATTACAATTTCCCTAGCGTTTTGAAAGTCATGAGCTAAAAGGAAGAACATCCATAAATTGAGTCAAACAATCAATTCCAATAAATATTTTGTAATAAGTTGTCATAAGTTGTCTCCCATAATAACTTTGGATAGTCCCCATAGAGGTGGTTTGAAATTGTTAGTTGGAATTGTGGTATTATTTCCTAACAAGTGTGATCATTCAGCTGTGGTTAAGGAATGTCACTGATCTTTTCTTCTACTTATACTCTTGTAAATATCCAAACAGACTTATAATATGATCTGGCTGACTGAGAATCCTCAGACATTGCTCGCAAATTCATTGTATTCTGGTTTGTTGAGGCTACATTTGGTGGAAAAATATTTTCTCATATTTTAGATTAAAAAAAACAAACAAACAACTGTTGTCATTACCATTAAACCAATACTAGACACCTCCACAAGACATCTGGTTGACTCTATTTGTCCACTTCTGCATTTAAAAAAGAAATATGTGTCATTAAAAAAAAACTGTTCCCAGAAACGCAGGCTTGAAGTACCATTTCAAGTTAAAAATATATATATGTTTAAGAATTGATCATTCATTAGGTACCTTGCTCAAATGCATTCACTGTTTACAGAAGATAGAAAAGGATATTGTCACCACCTCTGCCCTCAGACTCATTACTTGTTATCTTATCATTTCCGATAGCAAGCAAGGATTTATTAATGTGAAGGTGTTTACTGACAAGATGAGAAAGAGGGTAGTCACATTTACCCCTCATGTTCTGGGTCAGTGTGCCAGTTTAAACAAGAGTAAAAGATCCAACTGTCCAGTCATCTCAAGCACTCACCGAACAGAAAAGTCAGCATTGAGATGTTTTGATAGATTACTTATTTTAACCTTAATGTCACACGTAAGCAAATATTGTTTACAGTAGGTTTTTATGAAGCGCCCTGATAGATCACCTGCACTAACATTATTGTAATTTTCTCCATTTATTTTATATTTAATCTATAATCAGGGCTTTTGTTTCCTGAGGGTAAGAATTCAAGTTCTAAAATAGCTTATTTCAGAAATCACCCAAAATGAGCAGTTATTACAACCTTGCATGAGTAGAACATCCCTTGGATTTGTAGCACAAACCCATGCAATCTTTCTTTTGAGACATGCTGGTTATATTTGGTGCTGTAGACATGCAGAGCCTGTGCTTTACGTGAAGGGAGATGAGCAGTAATATAAATGATTTATGTAAAGCCCTCAATCAGGCTTTATTACCTCTGCATTATTTACATTTCTGCACAAGGATTAAACCAGCTGGAGCAGGCATCTCGCTATTCATCATTTTTAAATGTATTTTACTTCTCCCTGTTTTACAACAGTGCCAATCAAATAAGAAGTTTAGTATCATTACTGCTTATTACAGACCGAAATAAGACACCTAGCTACTAGTTTGCACCATAATAGTTTGAGCTACAAGAAAATAATGTCGTGTACGTGACTTGACTGAAAGCAACTGTTTCCATGGAAACAGTTGAAGATGAAGTTACAGAAAGGAGGTGGGTGCATCAGTGAGTGGATGTAACCAGAGTGGTGTTTTATTGATTGTTGGCTTTTAATTTTGTTGAAGGGAAACTCCAGGATCCAGTTAGGAAAGGTGTATTAGAATAGAGCAAAATTAATTTGACCATTCCAAATGCAGGTTAAAGTTACTATTGAATAGTAACTTTAACCTTGTGTATGCTTGTGTGTGTGTGTGTGTGTGTGTGTGTGTGTGTGTGTGTGTGTGTTACATTCAGCCATGACTACAGTGTCATCTTTCCTGAATTTTGTCTTTAAACAGCTCTTATGACTATAAAGTTGTAATGTGTTTCTTCACATTTTTAGGGCTTGCTTTATGTTTTTTTTTTTTTTTTTTGTGATACACTGGGGGTATTTCTTGTAGCTGTAATCTGATAACAAATGTTACATATCACCACCTCTGTTTTAAAGCAAACCCCCTCCTATATACCGTCGCTTCTTCTCATTTCCTCTCTGTAACCCTACATTGATCTTAACTGACTGAAAGATCGAGCTGGTGAAAAATGGCAAGCGGTGGTGCAAACTGACTCGGAGAGCTACTGGATGCTTGATCCATAATTTAGAAGTGGCACAGTGCAGCAGAGCACAAGCCTCTCACATTTATTATTCATGCTTTCTGCTTAGCCCAACATTACCTGCAATGAAAATAAAAGATCCACTGCTTGATGAGGAGTCGCAAGTATTTGAATTGATCTTGCTCTCAGGTGTAGTAGCACTTGTCTTTTGAAGTATAGACTGACAGCCAGTCAAGTTGGGAATTTGGTGTAATTGACTTTGGCTAAGCTGATTTAAATGGACCAGTAGTTGTGCTCTTTGCTACTGGTCAAGCAGGAGACAATATAGAGCTATTCTAGTATTTTAGATATTGTATGGCATTATTTATTTATGTTCTACATTAATACTGTCGACGGAGGCTATCCCCAAAACATTTTAGGTTAATGAGCTTAAAAATATTTTAAAAAATAAAAATTAGATCATTGTTTTAAAGTAACAGTCAGATTTAAATGCTTCATGCTCCCTGTGTGTCTCCAACAGAGAAGACACAAGTAAGGATATTCTTTCCACTGAGTGTTAATCAAATACATTTCACTTGCCAAAATTGAAAATCTGGCAACACGAGGATTAGTCTTAATGAATTTTGAACAAAGAGACAGGATTTCAGGAGACGGCGGGGTTTTAAATATATTATCCTCCACACAAAAAAGCTTCTGTTAGGGAAAAAAAAAAAAAGTGAAGCCAACCTGACCCCAAACACCGCAGTCCAATCAACAGAAGGCGTCTCCCTAATACAAAGAGAAAGGATGACCCCCTCCTAAGGCCCCTCCCACCTCCTACTTCTCCTCCATCTGTCAGTGTCATATCCGACAGGCAAAAGGGACACACACACATGCTCAGACTCTCACTGACCCAGTCAACATACACATGAAGGATGAGGTTATCTTTAAATAATGCTTAGAGCTAAATGACGTCCTTCAAAGAAAACATGTCTCAACATCTGGGAGACAGTTGGGGTTAATTAATGAGGCATTAGCTGCCCTTTTTATGACACTAATGGGTTAGATGCTATGTGTCCATATTGACAAGTGCAGTATGACAATAATTTTTCAATCATTCTTTCCTTATCTAGTTTCTCACTTGCCTTGAGCATAAATTTGTATTTCATGTGGCCTTTTATGGGTCACAGCAGACCTGGTCAAGTGCATTGTGATTGAAGCAGTCAATATACTTATTACTTAGCCTATTGGATTTTTTTTACCCTATTGCATCTGTTTACAGGATCTTGTCAAAGTAGAGATGTATTTTACACCAACATATTTTAAACTTTCGAAAATCTAATTTACTTTTCATAATTCCAATCATTAATTTTATTTTCAATCACTGACTTTTCAATGAAAGTGTTATTTAACTAACATTTATCTGCAATTCCAAAATAAATCTATTCGTGCCTTCAACCATTATTTCCAGTTCAATGGCAGAGAACTTATACTGTACTTATGGGCAAACTGATATATCAGTCATCAATATAAGTAAATGCAGTATACTACCAAACTAAAAACATACAATGACATCCTATTGGTAATTTGCAATATTATTTAATGCTCAAATGATCACCTTTTCATTCTTTTTGTTGTTATTTGGCTCAAAACATTACTTGCTGTATAAACAAGCTGCATTTTTTTCTTAAGGTTAGGGGCAGTGGGATCATATATTCCTACACATATCTGCTGATACTGATATACCAGGAGTTGTGGCATAAATGCTGATGTGAAACAGATAACACTTTTTCAGATATGCTTCTCCTAATGTAGTCCCTAATATGAGGGATGGTTTCAAACTCATCAGAATAGCATTAAAATAATATTGGAGTAATTTCAGTATTGCTTTTTAAAGATGATATTAGCCCATCATAATTTTATATGGTGGTGAACCCCTAATTAAAATGGATAGCCATATGGAAGTAAAGTGTTTGCGTTTCAAAAAAGATAATAAGATACAGTGTTATAAGAGGTAATGAACAAAATTAAAATAAAGCGGAGACAGAGAAAAAATGATGATCAAATCTGATGTCTTAAGGCAGACCCTTGGTGCATGTTGACTTCACTTGCACAGCAAGACATCCAATCAGGCTCAGTTTTTGCACATACAACTAGCAGTTATTAGTTCCTTATTACCAGAGGAGTTTTGTATGGGGGTGGGGTGGCAATGAGCCTGGTCCTAGAGAGAGAGAGAGAGAGAGAGATCTCAGTGGGGGGATGGTGTGTCTGTGTCAGTCTGAGAGTAATGGGCGTATACGTGTCTCGTTGCTTTCCTATATTTAATGCGCAGCCCCCCTTCCCCTGAAGCGAGCAGGTTTTTTCAGCTCCCGCACGCCCCCATCTCCTCTGCACATGTTTAATCAACCAGTATGGTTGCCATGTCAACCGCAGCGCAAAATCTGAGAATAGACCGGGTACTTTAGAGCCGTGACCCACTTACTGTATGTCAACAAATTCAGTGGGACAATAGTGAATGAGACACATTACACAGATAACCCCTCTGGGCAAAAAGGACGTTACAGGCCAGGTCCAAAAGCTCAGCTACTGATTTCCTCTCTTTCTTCTCTGAGAGATGGAAGAGTCTGAACAGGACTGTGTGACTACTGAGCAGGGATGTATCTTGTGTCAGTGCCAAGTTCACTGCAGGAACTGAGCGGCGAATGTCAAAAAGTCTGGAAAAGAGATGAGGGTTGTTCTTTTACTTTCATTTTGTACATTTTAAGCAAGCAGCTGATGCCCTTCTGCAGGGTGAAATGAGCTTAAATATCTTAATTGCCAATAATAACAAGAAGGAGTGTTGGAATTAAGACACAATGAATGAACAATAGATTGCATTAATAGCCTGTCTTCAATACATGATTGAAAATGGAGGCAATCTTTATGATTGCATTCAAATTGGATAAATAATAGTTAAGTTTAAATAAAAAAAAAAAATAGACTCTTAACTTTCTGTGGCCATACTTTGATATAGACTTTTAGGACATACAGTAAGACATACATCAATAAGGTGTCTTTTTTAAATGAGCTTAAACAATGAGGAAACATGAATGTCATGAAACACACTTAACATAAGAATAAGCTCGTAAATTAGTCCTAGTGTTAAAATAAAACAAAGCAAAACAACTATGGCAGATATAATCTTTGCAAAGATACTTGAGGGAATGGTCTCAAAGTGCATCATTATAGTCTGAACACCTGTCTTGTATCTTAAATCTATGCTAGGGAGTTATTCCTGCAAGAACAATAAACAAGAAAACTCTCAGAAGTTGTCCAGTAAGAGTCCCAACAAATTTCACAAGAACAATTGGTGGAACTCCCTTGACTTCTACTTTGGCTGGAAAGTTGGGATTCAGAACAATGAAAAAGAGAGAGGGAGGGTGAGTGGGAAGGGTTATGTACTGTAGCATGACCAGAACACTGCACACTGATGTTTTGAGTGGATGCTACATTATGTCCGATTAGAAAAGCCTCCAATATCATGACACGCAAATTCTCAATCAAGTCTAGAAGTAAGATGACCATCTTCATGGATGATAAGGAAACTCTTGGATGTGCTACAACTTAGAAATAAAGGAAATGAATAACATCTGCACAAATGACCAAATACCCTATAAATATACCATATTTAATTAATAATCAGTTGTGGTCCTGTATATTGGCAAACCACTGACTCAGACTAACCACAGCATCTACGGTATATTAAAAGCAGCCCCTTGTGAATTCACCATGTCTTAACCTCAATGCAAATTTGACATTTATTATGGGAGCTGTAAATTCAAAGTGCATGCAACTAGGTGAATCATTAAAACTAAAGCAAGACTCAAACACATTCTCATCATTGTGTACTGTGTCTGCTGTGTTTTTGCCATGCCATTAGACAAAAATGCTGCTGTGTTTTCAGTGTATTCATTATTTTATCTAAATTGACAATAGAGTCAATGAAATTCTCATCATCTAACAGTTTGCCAAGTTAGTACCCAGATCAAAGTGATCAAACAGAAGGACCAACGACGCCTTGCAGAGCAGAGTCTTGGCTCAGAAAAATGCTAACAGGTGTGCCTTTCTCAGTTTTTCCATTCAACGGCAATTAACAACACCAGCATGAACTAACCTCAGAATATTGTTGGGTTTATTCTTAAACAGTATTATCCATCTTATGCTCATTTGCATTACTTTTTCATAAAACTTTATTCATTTCAGTCCTGTGATCAAGTTATTTTAAACCTGTCTGTTCAACTGTAGGGCGTTGGTTTGCTTCCTGTTGCTGATGGTCCCTTTGGTACATGGTGTGCACTGCTACATTTGGCTAGCAGCTGAAGTGAATAGAGCCCACCTGGTGCATCTGACTCATAATCTGAGATTTGCTGCCTCAGAAGACAAAGACAGAAGGGCATTAACGTGCTGTGACTGCACTCATTGACACTTCTTCTGTGGTAGTAGTACCTAATTTATTTGCAATATGTAGTTTCTTTGGGTGATGTTTGCAGCATCTTTTCACCAACAAAATTATACTGAATTGTTCTTTGACATTGACATAAATTGCTTATGGGTTGTAAAGATAGTACCCAGTTGACTATAAAAACCGCTATAAATCTCAACACACAGTTTCCCTCTCATAGGTAATCAATGTTGCGTGACTTTCATGAGCTTTTAAAGTTGTTACGGCTGGACAGAAATATTGTTACAGAGCCTGTGTTTTTTGAGCACTTTTGCTGTGGGTAGTGCTTGCTTGAAAGTACATGTCACTGGATAAACCCCTGTTCCTGCATTGTTTTATGTTGTCCTTTTTTTCTCACTTATTTAATTATCATGTTTATTATCCTACATGATTGTAAACCATGGGTTTAACTTGCTGTTTTGCAGCTTATAAAATCTCCTGAAAATGAGCAATAATTCTTACAAACAATTACATAATTTTACGGGACTTGGAATGGAATGAAAGTGACATGAAACAAAATCTGACAGGGCGGATTTAATGCTCATCACGCTTCATCAGAGCAGTCATTCCAATCATCTGTTGCCTTCAATAACCAGGTGAGGAGCTGTCAGTTTTAAGTCATTAAATCATTTTATGAAAGACACTCTAAGTGACCAGTGATCCTTGTCACTTTGCTCTAACCTCTCTATATTAAGCTGTATCACGGCTGATTAACCAGTGAATGTCCTGAAATGTTGTGTCATAATCTTATTGGAGCCAGGTAATAAATATGAACCTGTCTTTAAATTTAGTGTTGGCTCTCAGAGGGAAAGTGTATAAAATAAAATAAAAAATAAATTTAAAAAAATTATGAGAGCAGTTTGGAAATTGATTTTAAGAAATGACTTGTCACTTATTTATCTTTGAGTTATTGTATAATTGGAATGGGATAACAGTATTTATTATTATTATTATTATTAGTAGTAGTAGTCGTAGTATTAGTATTAGTATTATTATCTGTCCAACCACCGGATTAAGCTTTAAAGCATAACCAGTTAGAAATGGACCCTGCATGTCACCATATCATCTAGAAAGCCCTTAATTAAACTTTGAACTGATTCAGCTTTCACTCTACTATTTTATTTTATTTTATTTTTAGCATATTATACACTCAGTCTGAAAAAACTGTTTGTACAATAACTTGTCTCCAAGTTACTGTAGCTGTTATTATATGAATGTTTAAATTCTTGTTTAACAGGCAGACATAACAGTTAACATGTAATCTTTTGTGGTCACATCAAAGAATAAATTACTGAAGAGTTATAATGAAAAGTTAGTCTAATTTTTGCTCATGTTTGCTGTGACATGTGGGCAGTGATTCTTGAGGGTGTGTCACCCAGCCGGCCATAGGACTGTGGGTGGCTGCATACATGTGTCAGGGGGTTGGAGCAGTTTATTGTCATCATCAGGGATAACAGGTTGGTGGTGGTCATTTACTTTTTAACCACATTTTCACTTGTACAGTAATCCAAAGCACACAGTAGACCATATTGAGGACATTTGGACATATGGACAAAAATATATGTAATTTTCAGAATGCATCTTACATTTTATTTTGAGCCTTTTTTACTTGCTTGAGTTTTAAGTTCCCAGTCATTCTTTCAAACCATCAAAGTTTAACAAGTGACACAACAAACAATCACATCATCTGCAAAAAACCAACAATAAACAAACAAAAACATCTATATTCATCTATATTCTTGTGCAGACCAACTCAGTTTCCAGTAAAAATCAAAATGATAATATGGCCCTCTGCATGCATGTTTTCCAAACTTTCAGATATCCTGAAAAAAAAAATGTTTACCAGTAAAATATGGGCCAGTAGAGTGCATTAAGTAATTACTGAGTCTTTAAGAACCAGTGCTTTGCCCAAATGAATGGACATGACTTAAAGAAATGCTTGCATGAATGCATCTTTCAGTTGGATGAGCATTTGTGTTACTGGCCAAAGCTGACAGATTTTGCTTTCTGAACAGGGATGCTTGAGTACACACCTAGTAATGGCGACCAAGTGGTAGTCAGTGTAAAACTGTAAGGATTTTGGTGGTGCATATGCCAAGCATTATAAATTGTCATGCGGACTGCATCCTCATAAATAATTGTTCCTCTATCCCTTCAACCAGAAGGGAGCATAATGCAACCTTTTTATAGCTACTCCATGTGCATTACTAACACTAGATGCTTTTGCTTATCATATATTCCCAAATCTCTCTCCTGCTTTCTGTCAATCTCTCCGTTCCTTTGCCGTCCCCTCTCCTACTTAATTTCTGTCATTCTGACTCTGCCCCTGTACCTGTTTCTGTCTCTTTCCCTCCCGCACTCCCAGACACATTGAACTATTCCACTGTTACAGAAATGTCATCAGCAGGAGTGGGTGAAGAGATAATAGATAATGACTACACTTGGCCAGTGCCATGGCAACTGTTTAAGCTCATGTGTATGCCTGTGAGGAGCACTGGGTTCCAGGGAGGAGAGAGAGGAGGGGAGAGAAACACAAACATATGAAGCCATGCCTGTCACATGAAATAAATCAAAGACGGAGGGAGTCAAGGGAAGCAGAGACAAAGGTGTGTCATTTCAGGATTGCTGTAAAATGAACCTCTTAATTCTAAAATGTTGCTTTCTACTAGTAAACAAAAATATCCTCTCCACTCTCTTGCTTTGTGACTTGCAACCATTCACTGAATCATTCATGCAGAGAAAAGGTGATGGTGGGGGCGTGTGAAATATAAATAGAAATTCCACTTTGCACAAAGCAAACGCTACCCCTCTTAAATGAGCAAAAGAAACCCCTGTTCCTGCATCAAATGTCGCTAGGCATTGCTACAACATACAATGTCTGGGTATGTGGACACAAAGGACAGAACCTGAGAGTTGATGGATTAATGAGTGTGGAGGCTTGGTTTGTTTCTTCACTCTTCATGTCTCCCTCTCAGCCATCACGACGAGCATGAAAGCCATATCAAGCAAACAAAGACAGTCCAGTCCTGTGAAGCAGTTCACACCCCTCTGACTACTCAAACAGCACATACAGACGTGCACTCTTCAGTGGAGTGCTGACACTCAATGGACAAAGGAATTACCACAAACAGCTGCTCTTCTATTCAGAAAGGGAAAGGCTAACATTTGTGCATTTGTCTCTGCAGAGGCACTACTGACACACTGACAAAACACCTATGTCAGATTTACTTAAGAAAATCTACACAAACATGCAAAGAAATACCTTCTTACCTTTCTGGGTCTGCCCCTCATCCATGTCTTCTTCCATTGTGTTGATTTTGTTTTTTTAGAGCAACAAAAGATTCGTGAAAAATGCCTGTTTGGGTTTCAGGTTCAAAACCTTATTTATTTTTAAGGGGTAGTCCACAAAACAAAAAGTCTTTCTCTCTCTTTCTCACTTTTCCACTCTCTAGATGTCCCTACTGAACACTGAGATTGCCTGTCAGCTGTGGTTTCTGTCAAGCGTCCGGGGTGATGCGAGGGATCACTGAGTCTTTGTGGTGCTGTCCATTGCAAACTGCCGTGGCAAGTGCTGAAAGCCTCCTTGGTCCCTAGTGGAGAAGGAGGAGGGGAGTAGGGGGGCTGGATGGAGCAGAGGGTGGTCTCTATGGTCGGCAGGAAAGCGCATGTGTGACGTGGGGGTATGTAGTTGAAAAGGCAGGTGTGTGAAAGATGTGGAATTAAAGTGCTGAAAGCAGCGCTGGGATGGAGACGGAGCAGTAAGTCTGGACCATGTTTAGACAGGGGTGTTCATGAGCGTAGGTCAGCCTTATATACCCAGCCCACCCTAAACACCCCTGGCTCTCAGATAGAATGGTTAAGCCCACCCGCCCCCCCCCCCCCCCCTCCCCCCACCCACACCCCCATCCCCCCCAGTGGCAGTGGCTATACTGCATTAACTCAACCTCTCTTTAAATAAGGGAGGGGAACATCTGATTTCCCCTGAAATGGGATTCCTCTAATCTTATTAGTCATACAGATTCAATTATACGATCACTGAGGAGGTGTCATTGGATTCTTATCATGTGCATGCACACTATATATGTAGACATATACTGCATTATTAAAGTTGTTGTCCACTATTGCTGAATTCATTTTAAGATTTAAAGATCCCCTCCAGACATGTTTTCCTCAGTTTGGAATAATAAATGGTGTTTGATTTGTTTGTTTTTTTCCATGAAAAATGTTCAGTTACCATATTAAGAATCATTAAAATGACATTTAATCTTTCTCCGTCACAGAAAAATCCAGAATCTAAGAATATGCAAATATTGTTTGTTTTTTTTTTTTCATTTCAGAAGTTAAACATATGTTGAGCTCCAAAATAGTTGTGATGTGACAAATCATGCTCATAGGTATACTCCTTTTAACCCGGATTTAACGTGAGCACAGAGAAACTTTCCACCATACAATATTTCTGCACAGTGAAGCTCAAATATTCCAACTGAAGGAACAAGACGAAAAACACATTTTTGACTTGAGGGAGACTTTAAATTATAGGATTATGGTGTCTGCTATGGGTTGAAGGCTTACAGCTCAGTCTTATGAAACTCTGGAAATTCAGGGAATAATTCAACTAAAACTGAAATTTTGGTTGATATTTTGTCATGAATTAAGTACCGTAATGTAATATTCCATGTACACTTCCATGTTGTATTTCATGTGTATGTATTGTTATATATCTAGAAAGGTTGGGCAAAGAAAATAGATTAGGGAATACAGAAAATACAAAGTTTATCATCATTTTAGTCTTTATTTACATGCAGTGAATACACTAATAACTCACAAGACCGCCCAATAACAGAACATATATGGATGTATGGATAGATTGAATGAGTGACAGATTGAATGATGGGAGGCATGGGGGAATAAAATCTCATTCAGGTTAACTGCTGTGGGACGAAATGTGATTCATAAATAAACTGACTTGATTTGAAGAATGGACAGATGGGTGGATGGATGGATGGTCAGACAGGTGGATTAGATGAAACTTTAATGATCCCTGTGGGGAAATTGAGTTCCTGCTGCAGCTGAGGATTGGAAAGCAGTCAAGGAAAAAGCAAGTAGAGAGTTTTGAGAATGGTGCAAGTAAACATAGTGTAAATAATGCAGGATCGGAAGGGTGCATGGAAAGACCAGTTTGTGGTTAGATAGATGGACATTGATTGCAGAGTTAGACAGCTCACTTTGCAGGCCTTTTAGAAGAACAGCGCCATCTTCTTGATTCATCTTGACTAGCATAATTACTATAAATAAAGACCATAATGTTTTCAAATTAATGTAATGACTTATTAATGTTAAAATACAATACTTTATTAATATTTAAATGTCAAATGAAACATATTGAATAATTAATTATTAACCGATTAACATTCTGTACATGTCCAATCAAATGGTCTGACCTCCCATGTCCACTGAGTACTTCTAGCAGCTTATCTGGTTTCTTTGTCAATGACTGTGTTGACTTTCCATGACATTAAGAGCAGGTTTCCCCTAAAACAAGCCCTGGAACCCTGGACTTTCCTTCCAGCACATTAGGAAACTCAGTCAGCATCAATCTCACACACTACACCTTGTATCTTGTACGGTTAAATTAATATATTGTTCACGTTCCTGCTTAAAGAAATCAAACTGCAAAATTCGAATGTACTTTATGAATGCACAGACGTATACAAACTGTATAAATATCTTCATCTTTATAAATACATTTTTATTGTTTGTAGTTCTCATTGTACTACATAGTGTTGAGACATTAATAAAAAACTAAATTATGACACATTAAATGATCAGTTAGCTCAACTAATAGATATATAGGTTTTAGAATAAAAAGTTATAACTACAGAAAAAGAGTCATGGCTGTGTAGTATGCAAGGTCTCTTTGCATTCTTCCTTTGACCCAAAGGACATTTTTCCTTTGTGTTATGTCGTATTTTTACTTTAACGTCACTTCCTGTTGCCATTGACCTTTCTATTGTGCATCTAATAGTAACTTTGCTCAATCCTGTTGAGGGAGACCGGTGCAGTCTTCTGGTATACAAGGGATATTGTGGTCACTGTACAGAGGTAATTAAGCTCCACTATTCTTCTGCTTAGTAACCCAGTAAATTCAGTTTGCTAATTTTTTAAAAGAATACCAGCTTACCTTTATTTTCCCCTTGCCAATTATCATTAATTACCAAATAGCAACTTAATTACAAGCCCACCGTGTTCTCTGGGTGCTGTTTTAAAATATTATTTGACTGATCCTAATTCACATTATTTTACATAAAACATCCAAATCCTTCAATTTTAGAATTGTTCTTAATGATATTTATAGTGCACATGATTAACAGAAATGTAAATATGAGAGATAAATAAAGTCTTTTGGTGAAGGTTGAATTTTGTTCAAGCCTAATAAATAACATTTTTACTCTTTATTTAAGTGGTATTGTTTGCATGTGGCACATTAAAAAAAATACTAATTTGCACTTAATTAGCTTTAGTCTCCTGGGATTTTGAAAATGAACAACAGCGGCTCACAGCTTGTTAGTCATTAATGCATTCTAACTAAATCGAAAATATGTAAATAAATAAAAAGTTAATTAGCGGATGCTGAATAAATGCATATAAATATTAGAATCTGACATGACTTTTCACACATCTGTGCGCATGCCTGGTGCCCCACCCTTGGCCTGGATAACATGGCCACACACTAGCTTACCATGGCTTTGTTAATAGGGGTGGGAGATTTGCTGTGGGTGAATGGGGGAGGGTTTTTTTTTTCAAGGGGAATCCTTAGCTTACAAAGCCTCACAATACCCCCTCTGGCTAGTCGTGTTCCTGTCTGTGCTTCCAACAAGGCACTGAACCCTCCTCCCCCTGCTGCATCCCCTCGCCTGCGCCACTAGAGCTCACTTTACACTGTGGGTACCACGATGCTGATAGGAAAAATCGGCAGATGGTGAAATACTTTCTTAGGGCATTTTAGCTTTGTCGGTTTGTAACATCAGTTGCCTGGCATTTCCAATTTCCATCACAAACGCTTTCTGAGTTTTACTTGAATATTCTTTAGGTGCCTGCTTATCGGTACACGAATGTCCCTGAATGCATGAATATAACTTGTGGGCAAGCATATGTCACTTGAAATCCTATAGCGGCTGTCTATGCTCATGACCAACAGAAGGAGCCAAAGAAGCTCACAGTAAGCTTATTAATGTCTTCTGGTTGCTTTTCAGTACGGGCTTGCTAGTTACCATAGCAACCAGGCCCAAGATACAGTTCAGTAGGAGAGGCGTGTAGATGGAGAATAAATATAAACATCACCCTCTAACCCCGGCCAGTTCTTTTTATGCAAAGCAGTCCATTTTACTTATCATTATTAATGTTTACAGTATAATGTGGTGAGCGTAATGAATGTTTCAGGGCTCTGGCAATTCTGTCTACATTTATTACCATGCATATATTTTGTATCACTTGCTGTTGGACTCTACTTGTACCTTGCTATCTGTTCTTTTAAGAACAAAGCAACACAGCTGAACGTGATAATCAACACTGAAAATCCAAATTCCGATGCTCATCACCCCAGTGTCCGCAGAAATCAACAGGCGACAGTACGCTCGGTCTTAAGTGCTGATGTGTGTTCACGCCCAGTCAAGCTGAGGGAAATCAAAAGACACTGAAAGATTAAGGAGGTCAGGTTTTACAGCTCCACTGAGGGAGGCGGGGAAAGAGGCTTTACCAGTCATTGACTACCATGGAAACAAGACGAGCTGCTTTCACACAGACCATAATACTGTAGATAATAAATATAGATATAGATATAACAAATATGCTGGTGGGTTTGTTCCAATATAAAACATTCATAGTTATTCCAAAAAAAATAGTTGATAATAATTGTTATAGATATTGCATTTATTTCATTATATACTACAGTTGGTCCGAATGCTGCGGTTTAAGAGGCAATTCTAGAGTATCACTATGGCACAAATACTAATCATGGTCAACTGACTAATAGGCTGTTGAGTCTGTGGAGATCATATCATTACAGCATTGTCCTATCTGTCAGTTGAAAGCCCAGGCTCTTAGACCACATGAGGAACCAGGCAGTGAGCCAGAAACACTTATCATCCTGTCATCTGTTTTTCACTAGCTTCACAGCTCAATTGTACTGTACACTGAGCATCCACGAGTGGTTGGAGATTTGGGAATCTGAGTGGCTTTGGCACCAGAAAAAAATTAATCCACTCCACTTCAAGTATGCAAAATAAACTATAAAATAAAACATAATTTGTTTTACAAAGGTCCATAGATCCTTATGTTGATTGTCCAAAGTCTGTCATAGATGTGTTTCTTGTGTGTGTGTGTGTGTGTGTGTGTGTGTGTGTGTGTGTGTGTGCACGTATTTTTTTCTTCTTCTCCAGAAATAAAGCATGGATTAGTTTGGTTATAAAATATGAATTTAAGAGGACAAGTCAATAAAGTCTGTAGCACTCACATGTGTTATTAATGTAGATTATGGCTAATGATTGTCCTTGCCAGTCAAAGTTGTACATTTGGTTAATAGTATTAATTAATTACAGTTGCATATAGATTAGCAAGTATTCCATATAGTACACCACCAGCAGTAACCATAAAGCAAATTAGTGGCAGTATTTAATTTTACACCATCAGACAATTGTATAAATGCTGACTGATGACAGACAGTACATGCTGAGTAAGCACCAGAAATCATGAATAAATGTGTTTAGAAATTGCAGTTGTTAAACAATAAATTGAATCTAGCTGAGCTGAGCTGAGCTACAACTTCAACTTAAGTTATAATACACAGTAACAACTATTCCATGACGGAAAATACATCTTTCACACATGAAGTTGTACTGTAAGTAGCTGTTGTCGCATCACTGCAGAGTCACTCTGCTGTAACTGGCTCACAGTGACTCCATCATTAGCATAAAAATGTGTGTGTGTGTCAGAATAGTCTGCAGTCAATGAACTACAGTAGTGTATGTAAGTGCATATAAGGTGACAGGACACAGCTTTAAGGTGATTTAGTAAAAGCGCATAATATGGTACTGGCAAACTGGGGTTTGTCATATAATTCAATATCTGGCAATCTATTACACGATCAACGTTAAAATTTGATGGTACTTTCTTAGCTAAAATATGGAGCTGGGTCTTGTTAAAAGTAGATGAGAAAACTTAAAACACCAGAAAACTATGATCCCCAGACCCTCAAGATGCTTAGACTTGGAGGGAAAGAACAGACAGCATGAACAACTCCTCTTTTTTTTTAAATTATGCAAACTGCAAGTGATCAAATAAATCCCCCACCCCAGCAATATTTGTCAAGCTTTTCTAATGCCTTCATACCCACCATCATAATTGTTAAGCTTCTTTTGCTGTTGTAGATGACACATAAAGAAATATCCTTGGATCTTAAGTATTTGGTCATAAATACCTTTTGAAAGTGAAGGTCTGTTTCTTTCTGTTTCCTGAAATACAGAAATACCAGTCTATCTTCAGTATGTGCTTAAATTTATTCAACCAAGGGTCACAAAAAATTTAAAGGCTAATCTGTCAATTAGAAACAAGAATAGGCATAGCTTTCATATCTTCATGTCACAGTGACTGGTTATTCCCTGAAAAAGACAATGTAAAAATCACCAGTCAAATGATGATCGAATACCTACTGAAGAGGCTAGTACCTTGGAGAATGTCAGGAGCTACAGCATAAGTTTATTAGTATTTTGCAGGCTAATGATGGTGATTCATTTCAAAGCAGACTGAGAAAAAGATCTATTTGTTGCCTCGATGACAGCAAAGGAGGGAAGATGCAGATTCAGTAATGGTGAAGGAATTCTGAAAAGCGACTGTAGTGAGCACAGCAAACAAAGAGATGAACCCAATGGACATTCTGCTGGATACAATGATTTATTTCCTCTTTTTGTTAATGGCTCACCCACAGGACTGGATTTTAGTCTCAAAACCTACTCAGAAGAGTCCTTCCAATGACTCAATGCTTCCACCTAGTGATGCAAATAGGCATAGCCCAAACATGATGGTTAAACAATTGTAACATGATATAAGCTATAACAAATAGTGATGTCATCTCTATTTCCAAACAAATTATACTTCAGTATATCATTTATGTGGCACAATACTTAAAATAACTATTATTTTAATAACAATAATTGGGAAAAAATACCAAAACATTAGGTGACACAAAATACAACATCTCCATCTCTTTTAATAGTTAACGAGGGAGCGTCTGGCAGGCTGGCGCACCTTTATTTCCTTGAAGGGAACAGCATTTGCACTGCATGTTGAAGAGGAGCACAACTCTAGAATAGCATAAATGTGAACAATACAGTGATTAGGTGCAGCTGTGATTACATTTATAATCAAAACAAATCAAATATGTTCTGTTATAGTAGGTATAAATAGAGAAAGACACAAAGTACAGTGTCTTCCCCACTCAGAGACAATGTAAACAACAGCATAGACTGGTGAAACTGGTGAAACCCATCCTTTAAAGCTGTCCTTCAGAGAGAATAAGACAGCACTTTGCAGTTGCATCATGTTTGCTGTTCACTATTTGGCAAAAACATCAGCATCTGCTGCGCACTAATGATGTCTTTGATCCTGTATGTAAGACCCAGTGTTCTCTGCTGATTACTTAGTTGAGAAATAATATAAGACATGACACTTACCTGATATGATGCCTGCAGATGAGAGGCCGTCAAAGCACCTGTCACCCTGACTTGAGGGCACAAGGTTTTTAGCTGCCATCTGACCCAGATTAGGTGTCGCTTTAACACGTCCTGTCACCAAAACCAAAAAAAAAATTGGCCAAATTCTGTCACAACCAGAGAAATGCGGTTCATGAACTATAACCAGTCCCTGTCATGCTGCAGATCACACAGTTTTTGTATCAAAATCTCAATTCACAATGCTACAATTCTGTCAGTCCCTGAGTCCACATGACTTGTTTTAAAACTTGTGTGCCCTGTGCTGTGTACTGAAGTGTAACTTAATCTGGCTAAAGTAAAGTTTTGAAGGCTGTATGCCCCCTGGGTGACTCACTGGGGTCGAGAACCCTCTCTGCAGCCTTGTGCTCCAGGTGTCTGTGGAGGATGACTTCTGCTTTCCTCTGGTTTGTGCAGATGTCGGGCTGTGCCATGATCTCTGTTATCGTCAGGTTGTTCTTAATGGCCCTGCAGGCTGTGGAGCGGGCCAGTGTGGGAAGCAACTCCTGGTACTTTTGGTCAGTGAAGTCTGACTCTGGCCACTGAACTTGTCTGATACTTGAGAGGAAAGACTCATGAAGATTAAGAATATCTACAGGATTATATTGTTATATTTGGACCTGTATTGCACACTGTGCAAATATGCTGTGAGTCTGGCCTCCAGTTCAGTTTGTACAGTTCAGCTGAGTTCACCAGAAGTTGCAGTAGAAGACTGTTTGTAGAGAGTTTGGATGAAAATATTTTCACATATCATTATTAAAATATCTTGACCCAGCTATGGTCATGGTACTGTATCATCTTGGAATACTAAGCATTGGTGTGTATAAGTTTTAATAACAATATCCCTGATATTTCCAGCAACATCAGTATTTAATGAAATCTGAGAAAGTAATAAGGTATTAGTCATATATATGTATAAAATCAGCTCAAGAAACCTCTAATCAGCATTGTCAATTTTAAATAATGTCTAAAAACAATACATCTCTAATGTACCCATGTCAAATTGAAGAGTAAAAATCTACATATTGGGAGGATACTACAGTATACATACATCCTATCTCTCTGAACAAATTAAGATGCTGAATGTTTGAACCTGCCACAATCTGTGTTCATTTTCTGTCCTGCTCCCAATCATCCTCACCTGCAGTTAGTTAAAACAGTATAAACCTCCTGCACCAACAGCTCAGCTGCTCCTGGTTTACAGTGGATGGTCCCATCAACATAATTCTTCATCAGGTGCAGATTCAGCTTCTGTAAAGACTGTGGGGGGAAAAAAAGTTTCAGAAATGATCTGACTCAAAATAAGAACTTCCTGTTTGAGATCCTACAAGTAGAGTACAGTCACATAGGGTTTAGATCGTTTTTGATCATGATATTTAAGTATTTGTGCAGTTAAATGTCTCTGTGTACCTGGTAGTTTTAAATGCCATACAGTACTCCAAACATGAATTTAAACCACATGTCAACTGAACTGAATAAAAAACAAGCAAACAAACAAACAAGAAGTCTTTCCTCCTCAGTATATTTTTAGATTTTTTTCATCCTTTTACCCGCTCTATCCTGCTCCAGTTCCACTGCTTGGCAGAAAGTGATGTTCCTTTGTTGTATGAATGCAACGGGAAGTCACTGGGGTAATAATGAGAAAATATTTCTGCCACAAGGTAACCGTTGGAAAAATCTCTGGAAATAAAAAGCGGGGAGAACAGACAGAGTATATTTACTCTACCAGTGAAATTCCCTTGGTACTAGCAGCAACAGTGTTTCTATTTTCCTTGTTATGGACATTTATCTCGTATTACTGTCCTTTTTTGTTTTATGATCCTTTATTATTGTCTTCACATTTGACCTATTTCATTATAAGGCTGTGTTCTAGGCTTTTCTAACCTTTGTTTTATGCTCTGCGGTGGTTTAATCTCAGTGATATCCTCTCCAGGTTCAATAGTCATCATTATATTTTGCAATATATGTATATATTGTAATATATAAAATATGTTGAAAATTCAACACTTGCTTCATACTAGCGTTAACTAACAGGTAGTCAATTAGCAGGCTAGCTTAATCATCAACGAAACAACAGGTAACGATATAACATTATGTGACCAGCTACATTTAGTCCGGTAAATGTTTTTACTGTGCTTGTTGTAAGCTAGTAACGAACATGAGCAATACACAAGTTTAGCTGCGTCAGCCTTAACATTACCTGCGCACATTCATAGGATAAAATGACAAGTCGAGGCTCTGCAGCCACTTCACAATTTCTCTCGCCAGTCCTGTCTTTCTAGGAGACTGTTCGTTAGACATATTGTTCTGAGCCTTGGTTTAATCCACAAATTAATGATGTTTCTAACGTAACAAGTCGAGTCATGAAACCCTGCTAAGTTCATTCATGTCACCCTTTTCCCTTTAGATAATTTTCGAGCTGTGACAGCTTGTATTTGACGCGCTGGACTCAGTTTGTTGTTGTTTGTGTGTCCATGGCAACGACACACTTGTTCTTGGTCTTTTGGCAGCACACACACACAGCTGTGGCGGTCTGCTGCCCTCCAGAGGTTATTACATTAATTCAGAGTGTTGTGCAGGACATCAAAGAAATTCATTTTACCAAGAGACACAAAATGTTCAATATTAAATAAATAAACAAACCAGACATAATGGTATAGGTATAGACCCCAAAATATTACAATCATGAAATTGTGACATAATCCAATTCAATACATTTTTAAACTTTACTCAGAATTATGAAATGTTATTTCACCCTGTTTCTTTTCACAGTAAGATCATAGAGGGTCATTTTTATTTGATTCCACCATTTCTTCTTCTTCTACTTCTTCCCCTTATTATTATTATTATTATTATTATTATTTATTTATTTATTTTTATTTTTTTTAGAAAAACTGCATCCATCACCAAGTCTTTAATCATGACAAACAGGCAGAGTCACTGATATGATTGGTTGTTTCGATCTGAATGAGCAGCCAGCGACTTCCTGCTGATTGGTGTTTTGACATTATAACTGCTAGAATAAAAAAATAAAATAAAATAAAATAAAATAACAATTGGCAATAAACTCTGTTACTGTTATAAAAAAGCAGGATTTAATTTCTTAATAGCGAGTGTTTAAAATGTTTTGGTTTATTTCACATTTCCATAGTCATATTTTGCCCACATTTATTCTGATGATTATTTCAGAATGTCTTAGGAGGATTACTAAATTGCTGGATTAACTGTTATCTCAGCAGACTTAGTTTTCCATCTGGGACTTTTCAACAAGGTCAGTCTCCACCAGTTGTCACTCCTCAATAATCCAAGCTTAAACTTGCCAACCACTTTTGTTTACAAATTTTTTGAATTTGATTGTATTTCCACTACTACACCATCAAGTCAGGCACCAGCAAATCAAAACACAGCCCACATAGACAACATACAGCAGTTTGAAAGGCAACACGTTTCATAGAAATGTTTTATTGTCTAATAGTGTGCAATGCATTCAGTATCAAATGCATGAAATGCAAAACTATGAACACATACATATCACATACATTCTGCAGTTATGTTAACACTGTTTTCAAAGTGCGTCACTCTGTCGTAGCTACTGCAACTATTAAGGCATCCTCTGAATACTTCAAACCTGAATTGCAAATAATGATGTATTTATTATCTTTTAACCATGATTTATTCAGAAAAGGCAAACTCTAATACAACCCACTGCTTTACATTCATCCAAGTCCACATTCACACATGGGAAACAGCTACTCAGTGGCTGCTCTGTGACTAAGTGCAATTAATTGTTCTCGCTACTCTGACTTGCAGCTAAAGTTAAAGGTAAGATAAGTCCATGAAAGTGATGTGCTGTTTGAGTCAAAAGCGTGTTTCTGTATGTCCCATTTACAATAGGCAGACAGGTTGGTTGTTCTGCCTATCACTGATACTGCAGGTAGTTTCTGAGCCTGTTGGGCAGGGGAAGGTGGGAAAGGAGGTGCAGTCTGTCACGGCCGACGCAGCTCCTGATACACTGACGACACAGCGGGCTCAGCAGTCGTGGTGTAGCTATGAAAAGGAGACAATTAATACATTGTGCAAGATGGTCATAGAATTAATCATAGACCATTAACTTAGGTTGCACAGTGGAACCTACAAGCTTAGATAAAGGAAAACAAATCTGATTCCAGACCTTGAAACTGAGGCTAATTAAATCGACTGTTTAATGTCTGTTGTGCAGATATTTCTTCAAACACAGATACAGCAGGAGATAATGTAAGTTAGACAAAGGATGTGTAAACAAAGGAGTATTGCTGTTTACAAGACAACTTGTACCTTCATAGAGTAGTAGGAAGCCCTCTGTTAGACTGCTGGGTGGAGCCACGTCTACTGGCCTCTGAAACTCTGTGTTCCTGGCGTTAATATCTGCGCCAAAGTCCAGCAACAGCTTCACTACTGCTGTGCAGTCTTTCTCTGCAGCTGCATGTAAGGGCGAATCCAAGGATTTGCCTTTTTGTACATTGGCACCTGTATGAAGGACATTTTGAGATTATACATTTTATTCATTCATCAATGAATCACTATGCATACTCATTTCTTCTACCATCAAAATGTTAGGGAGGACACGTGTCTTACAGAAATAAATGACTTTGAAATACTTGTTAGATATCATCATTGTGGCATTTCTTACCATTTAGGAGTTATTTTGTAATTGACATTTTTCTTTCTGTAATTTCGCCTTCTCTTCATCTATGCAAGGATGTCTGATTTTCAACAGCCCTGAGAGCACGGGTTTGTTCTTGTTACTTTGAATCAAACATACCAAGCAAATTGAAAATATGATCAGTTGGCTGTGGGCTACATGTGATCTCAAATTTCAACGTGTTGAGCATGCATTAGTAAGGCTAGTATTAGTCAAAAAAATATATATACTATATATCTACTTCTTTTGTGATTTCTCCTTATATGATTGTTAAACATCTTTCAGCATTTCTCTAAAGAAGCTGTTGTTACATGACTGATTCTGACAGACTGACATCTGCTGCTGGTGTTTACCCATATCTTGATTTACACAAATTATAAAAACAAAAATATCTTTTATTGCTGCTGTGGTATAATGTCATGTTATATTATCTCATCTGCAATTGCTAGTTCATCATAGGAGTACTGAAAATACACAACCATAAGTTCAAACAATATTTCTTTGTCAAAGTATCGCTTACCATTGATAATTTCACTACTGTGTTTTGTTTTACTTATTATGTTGGAGTCTGTGAGTCTGTATGCTTCTTCAGAGGCTTTTATAATCCTGTGTGTGTATACTGTATGTGATTACGTATTAATTTCCTTGTGTGTTTATAATATACTATATGTTCTTGTGTCTGTGTACGTTCATACAGGACGTGTGCATGTCTGTAAAGGGATGTAAAGATCCACACTGTGCTGTGAGGCTGACCTTCCCTCAGGAGTTTCCTGGCACACTCCAACTCTTGGCAGACGCAGGCCGTATAGAGCGCTGTGCCCAGGTGAGGAATGTCCATGTCCACATCTGCCCCCCAGGTCACTAGAGCCTCCACACAACCATAATGACCTGGAAGTAATGGAGCGTGAAGGCAGTAATCAGTGACAATGTGTGATAATTCTCCAAGCTGTCTACTTGGGTCATGGTGGGATTTATTTATAAAGCTGTTTTTCACAGTGTGAGTTTATTAGAAAATGTTTTACAGCACAGCAAAGGACACAAATATAGGTTGAAAGACAAGATCAAATGTACCTTGTAAATAGTTAGTATGATATGTTGGTTTATGTAATATTAAATGATTGATGTTGCTAATGTTGTAATATAAACCTTTCTTAACTTCTAACATTAGCCAGAAGGTTTAGACCAATGCCATTCCATAAGAACATAATTATATATTTACTACATTTGGAAAAGTGTGTTCCAGTTCACCATATAACAGAACTTGCTGTCCAACAACGTAGTATAGATGTAAGCTATATTTTTAAAATAAAAAACTAACAAAATAACTGATATTAAACTCTACATATATATAAAAATCAACTGAAACTTCTGAACATACTAGTTAATGTATTTTATGGAAATATTACCTTTACTGGTCGCCTCATGGATTGGTGAAGGATGGTACACGAGGCTCTGCGGTTTTGCTCCATTTTCCAAAAGAATTTCAGTGCATGCCACACTGCCCACTGTACACGCGTTGAACAGTGGGGTGACTCCATCAATTGTAGAGGCATTGACCTGTAAACACATTTTTTTAATTGTTATTTTTAGGCCTTGTTTGTTTAACCATGCAAGTTGACTAATAGCAACAGCCCGGGGGGAACAGTTGAAGGGGAACAACAACTTAATAGCTCTGCAGTGGCTCTAAAAGGAGAGCAGTACATTGCTCATTTGTTGCCTCCTCCCAGATTTTCCCAGCCATGGAAATTACATTTGACCTGTGCAGTGCAGCAACATTAAAGAGTCATAAGGTCAATATGTAACTTACATTTGCTCCTGCATCAATGAGCGCTCTGGCACAGGCAACATGGTCTCCAAGACAGGCCTCATGAAGCGGTGTCACATGGTCTATGGTCAGAACATTCACATTGTGACCCTGGAGACAGAATCAAACAGCCATAGACATTTTGATTTAAAAAAAAAAAAAAAAAAAAAGGCATTAAGCAATACATGACCTTTGTCAACCTCTATTGCTGAACACCAGGAATTGCAAGGACATTAATAAAGCTTATCTATAAAACAGACCCATCGTTCTCCTTTGTGGTTGTCAGTAATTGACAAACTATATTGTACAGTCACATTTTAACAATAGACATTAATAAGCTTGCTAATTAAACTGCAGATCCAAAAGAGGTCTGGTAAACAGCTAATAAATCACCGTGTAAATACATAATTATATCACTGCTTTGTCCTGAGCTTGTCCAACTTATTAAGAACAAGGCGACAATAGGCTTTGCAGCTGAAATGGATTGCTCTCTTGTAATAACAGTCCTTCATCTGGGAGCAGCTGAAAATGCAAGTGGGTAAGGAGAGTCTCCCAGTTTCTCCTTGAGAATGTTGAAAAAATTCTCGTCTCTTTGACCAAATATAGAATCTGCTGGAAAGTAGGGTGTTTACAATTCAGAAATTTTAGCACCTTGCAAAGTATTCTCTTTGGCACTGAACAGCTACTCTATCTTTCCCCTTCAGATACTGCATATAATGTTCATTTGATGCTGCATTTACAGTTATACTGTACTTTGTGGCAAGAAACAATTATTAATTAAAAAAAAAATGTTAGCAGTGTATTACAGAAGCTAAAATGTTAAGACATGGTTCAGTAAGCTTACACACACATGTCAGCTTTTTATCCGACATTTACCTTAATCAAAAGTTTTATTAATCCTAGCCAGATGTTAACATTTTATGAAATAGACAATTAGTTGACACTCTTACAACCTGTGCAACAACATAATAATCTTTAGTTCTTGACCTGTTTACAACCAAAATGTACCTTTTGGCTTTGACAGCAATGTCATACCCCTATTCAATACAAGTCTATGATCATTTTGAGCCTTGGCTCAGTTAATTGTTCTATTTACAGAGAGGGAGCTGTATGTAGGAAAAACCTAAATTTAGTCTATTACCAAATGCATACAGTATTATAAAACACCTGTGATGTGTGATGATGATATGACTTTCATCCAAACCTGCTGAGACTTTAAAGGTACTGCTAAGAATTCAATTACGCACTGAATCCCTCATCTGTACACTGTTGTGTACTGATGGGGGGATGCACATGACTCTCCCAGGGCACTGTATTCTCTTCACCTGTAAAATGAGGGTCCTCAGGGCCAGGAGGCGGCCCTGACTGGCAGCATCATGGAGGGGCGAACGGTCCGCCCACGATCCTGCAATGGGAATAAGAATTTAGTGCATGCTTCTGCTTACATTGATTATTGTTTAATTAATGCTCCTATAGGGAGCCATTTACTATAACTGCAGCGAAGTGCTTAACTAAGAACCTTAAGAATTAGGTTTTACAAAAGTGACTAAGAGATAATATTAATTTTTAAATATATGCTGAGCTGAATGTGACTGAACACAAGATTTGAGAATCATGTACCAGTGAAAACTGTTAATTGGAGCCTTCAATTAAACCCCTTTACTTTAATATTTTTCTCATCAAATCCCAGTTTATTAATTATGGCTTAAAATGTTAGAATTACAACTGCCTAATAAAATCCCTACCTCAGATCTGAATTTATCAACTTCTTCATGATTTCTTTATCAAACTCATATTTCACCCGTACAGGTCTTGCATGTTTTATCACAGTCTAACTTTGCACTAGGATTTCAGATAGCTTAAGATGATCGCATTGGAAACATCTTATGTGGCTGCCAATGATCAGCTGCTGCCATTTGATGTAAATGTAATTAAATCTGGCAGACAACACACCTGAGTCAATGTCCAAAATAACAGCCGACGCATTGAACACATTAGCGTCATCATTATCTTCATCCATTTTCATCCTAACTTATAGATAATATTGAACCTAATGTTTTCTGTTACATTAATACAATTTTGTTCATGCAGTCTGTTGTAACTGACATCAATATGAAATACAGGTACAAAAGACCCAGCAACAGACATCAAACATTTCTTAGAACAACGAAGACCATAAATACAGGGCTGTGACTAATACCCTAAGCTTGGCTAATTATTATTCCATGGAGTGGGTCCACTTTAAATTAAACATCCCCTTGAATGATAGCTGATTATGTTGTCGTCGGGTCTCTTCTTCCCCCAGAATGAGCCTTCGAACTGCCTGTCCCTGAGAATGTGGAGTGTTGTTTTGGTTGCTGTCTGAGTGTGAAAGGGTGCACTGCATAGCTGAGAATGGAAACTAGGGCAGGATGGGGGTGGGGGAGGGAAGAGGGGAGGTATCATGACTGTGTTCTATTAATACATTAGAGAAAAAGAGCTGTCAGACTACAGTGTCCACGTTTAATATTGAATGTACATCTTAGGATTTATAAGTAGCTATTAAGCTAATGAAAGAAAGGTTGGCTATCATTCATATCTTCAATATCAGTATCAGTATTAATACAATGAATGGCCTTTATATTCATTGGATTAGCAATGCAGTATTTATAGTTCATTTGTAAACATGGAAATTGTGAGTGCATGTGCACGGATGTGTGTCACACTTTAACTTAGTGTGATTTCATTGGAAACATTAATATTTTCTACATATGACCTCATGTGCCTGAGGTCAAACATATATGTATTGTGCAAACACAGCTGCATTGTGATAACACTATACACTGAATCTACTTCTATCGCATAGTTATGTATGGATCAAATGATACACTCTTGTCTGTTAGAACAAAGAAACCACCTTAAGAACAAAAAACAACCCTCTAAGGCTTTTCATGTTTCTATCAGAGTACTCACCGTGTTGTTGACCATAATCATAAAACTCTGCCGATATCCTGGCAGCCTCTTTACGGTTCCCACGGATAATGTAGAAGTATGTCAGCAAGTTGAGAGAAATCTTAACGAAGAGCTTGAAGCAGAACAGTGCCAAGATGCTGAGGTAAACATTGGACAACTGGGCCGCGAAGGGCTTGTTGGTGAGTTCCCCTGTTGGGTCTGACATTTCCTCTGGCACGTTACAGAGGAGCTTTGGTTATGATGAAGGCAGGATCAGATGCCACTCCAAAAAGCACAAGAGTAGCCTACTTTTTTCCCAGTGTACTGACTGGTTGGCTGGTCCTGACAAAGACTGGGAAAAAAAAATCACTGCAGCTGCTACTGTGCCTGAGAGCAACTACTGCAATGTTATTGTACCATGTGTGGGTGGGCGGGTGTTCACATGTTATACAAATACAATTTTACATACAACAGAACCTGTTCCGCTTGCAAATATGACATAAAATTCATTTTTTCCCCTAGATTTTAACTCATGATAGTATTAATTCTAAATAAATTAGATTTTAAAAAATGTAAAGTGTATACAATAAATATAGAATTTAATTCTGGATAAATAATATTTTTACTATTATATTTTATAAATACATTTTTGGATAGATTTTAGTTTTGTTTAGTTTTAATTCTGGGTAAATGCATATGCTTACTTGTGATTGAATAGAATTCCAGAAAAAATAGAATGAGACTTTTTTTTTTAAAAAAATGTATTTTTGCACAATATTTTCTTAAATATAATTCTGGATAAATGCAGAGTAATACCACTAAAATGCAAAACCAGGATTTTTAGGACTTTTGAATGAAGATAGTTGGATGTAAGCCTACTTTTAGCTTTTATATTAGAGTACATTTCCAAATCTCAATTTCTTTACGTTTGATCTAATTAGTTTTTCATCTACTCCTTTTTTCCAATTCCACTTTGTTTTTGTCTGTATATCTAAATTGGCCTTAATGCTCTCCTTCATTCTTCCATTTTACTTTCTGTTTCTAATGCGGCGCCTTCTGATCGCTGCGCATGCGCCTGAAGATCATCCCTCACCTTTTCCGCGAACATATGAACTTTAGTACTTCCCTTTTTTTTAAATCGCTGCTGTGCTGCATGTTTTTAACCGATCTATCTCCGTCAAATGAGGGGCAGTCAGCTGTTCACGGTGTTTGTAGCGACTGTTTCCACACTCGTCTCGCCTCTGTGTTGTGAGAACAGGAGCTCGGATGACAGCCGGACTGATTTCGGCTCGTTCAGAGCGCAGTTTCACCGCATGCATGAAGTCAACAGCGAGGAATCCAACCATCGTCATCTCTATTTTCAGGTAGGAGGTAGTGGGGAACAGACATAGACACATGTAGAAAAACTCTCATCACTTTTTACACACGCTTAAAAACAAACGGCTGTTTGCGTCACTGCAGACCACGCCCATTCGTGCAGATGGAGGAAATGTATTGTATTTGGTAGAAAAAGTGAAATATCTAGACTTTAAATATTCATTGTGGATTAATATACAAGTCAGAACAGGAAGTGACGGATAGATGAAGTACTGAGACCAAGAGAAAGTAGTAATACCATAATGTAGTAGCAGTATATTTGGCTTTGTAGAAGAGCTACTAATAAAATGACTTATGTTATCAGTGAAAAGTTGAATCAATAAGCAATAAAACACACTCTTGCTCTATTCAGAACATTCAGAGGTTTTGCTTTTACAGCCTCACTATGTTTGGTATAACCAGTAGCTTATGGTGGCTATCTAAGCTAATGTTAGACAAGTTTAATAGATATTTTTTTATCAAAATTTATGACTTTATGGCTCTTTTCTACTTCTGCTAGTGTGACTGTAGTTTTTAGCATCTCATAATTGTCACTTGTGGCCACTTTTCAGCAAAAGTACTTAAAGTTAAGTCTTTCAGAGAGCTTTATTAGTACAGTTATTCTATAATTGGATTATTGAGGCATTAGCATATTAGTATCATGCTAATAGCTGGTTGAGGTGCAGCTAGTCTTAACTGGATCATTTTTTTATTTACTGATTGTATGTTTAGTTTGTAAAATTTTAATCCGCAGAATAACTATAGATGTCAGATAGTTATAGTGGGGTAAAATGAAGGACATTTCCTTCTGAAGTGCAGTCAAATAGAGTGTTAATTAGAGTACAAAAGCGGTACTTCTGTGTAGTAAATGTGCTCAGTTCCTTTTTAATCATTGCCTTAACTGGTGGGTTGTGTTTTAGACTCACTCATGTTATTCAAAAAAAGAAAAATTTAATTATAATAATTGCCTTTAGAAGTCTCTGTATTTTTTCAAGGTTTTTGTTTCTTCATATTCTTATCTTATTATTGTTATTATATTAATTTATGAAAGACTCTTTACTTAACCTAATATGCCATTTATGTTTTCTAAGAATTCTACAGAGCGGCACACATATCTGAACTCATTTTCTACAACACCACAGTCTGCCAAGTATGGCTCCAACCAGTTCTCTCACCTCTCACAGAAGGAATTCAGAGGTGGGCTGAAACACAATCACTTATTGTAACTTTTGCAGAATTTAATTAGGTGCATGTATGGTCTTTTTGTTTATTGAATCTGAAACTGAAGTTGTTTCATCCGGTGAACTGTACTCACCAATGTTATATCTGTTCAGTGGATTGTTTTAAACTCAGCTTAGCATCTTACTTCCTGGATAACTGGTCTGAATCTGTACATTCATTGTTTACATGCATCTATGTATCCACGTATGACTTTGAATTGTATCTGTTAACCACAGATCTCTACCTGCGAACAATCTCTGACAGAGCTCCTGTCTTCTCTGGACTGAAGACAGAGGAGCTACCAGCCAAGTTTGACTGGAGGGACAAAGGAGTGGTGGCACCAGTCCAGAACCAACAAGCAGTAAGGATTACACAGATAGATGGATATAGGAAACTTTACAGAGATACAGACATAGTTGGGTTACATTTAAACAAATAGATATCTTTTTTTTTTCTTATAAATCAAGACAACACAAATATATAGACGCCCATAAAAGGCCTCAGATGATGATAAAGTCAAAATAATGTTCACTACAGATACAGTAGGGATTTCCTGATCAAGTTTTTCAGCCTCTACGCAGATTTGTGTAAAAGATGTTCAGAATACATAGTAAAAATAATGATGGTATATTATATACATAGCAGCAGAAGATACACAGTGTTGACTGAATCTACTGTATATCTGACACATTAAAATAATCTTAATACTCAATCCAAGTATAAAAGCTCCTGGTTAACAACTATTAAACAACTGATCATCTCACTATAAAACACTTGGGTGCCATAACTCATTCACTTACTACAGTGTTTCCAAGTAAGTCTTTACATTTGTACACATTTGTTTTTCTCATGTTTCGCATGTGTTCTGTAAAATGCATGCACTGTAGAACCTGTATGTTAACAGCATCATTGCAGCAGAGGTGAACACACCAGTCTTCCACACACGATTGGTATTTGATCAGGTTTATTTTAGCTGATACCGATTGAGTAAAATATGCCCGGATCAGTCTCCCTACTGATCTTTCGGATCGGCTCAGGACATCCTTTATTAGAGTGCATTCATTGTCTTGTCATGTGTTCTCCTTGCCTTTCACTTCTGAGTAGATATTAAGGTTATGATGGTCATTAATATTCCCATGCCTCAGCTCTAGAGCTGAATATACCATTTTTTTTTTACTAATGTTCAAGGAAAAGCAGGTGAAAATGACAAACTGAGCTGCCAAGTGTGACTTTGACTCTAAGAGCAGAGTGGTCCTGGGGACAGAGACATTGAGGGGGTTACTGAGATGGAGCCGCTGCTTGTCCTTGCTGATGGTTCACTTTCTGCTCCTTTTGTCCTTTAAAATCTTTTGTCAGTTAATTTGCTGTCGGGGATGATATTTTTACTTTTTAAAGCCGTTGTCCAAAGGGAGAGTCAGACGATATACATGGAAAAAGTCAGCAGAAAAATATATATTTCACTCTCTTGAATTCAGGGAAGGCTTAGCACTCCAGGGAGAGTCTGTACATGACCACACTCACCTACTGTACCACTGCTGTACTACAGTTTTTCTGTCCAGCTGTCTTTTTCTCTGGCTCTGTCTGTGGTTCTGCCTGGAATAAGTTTCCACAACAGATAAATAACTGGATGGATACTGCAGAAAATATAAAGCGGTTCCAGGCACAAAGACACAAAGTATCAAGTCACTCACAACTCCTAAATTCTTCTTTATCCAGTTTTCCCATTTCCTTTTCCGCTTTTTTTGACTCAAATGCATTTAATATTTTTAAAGGAGAGAGGAGATGGTCCCAATATTTTGTATGCTCAGCGCATATTTTCTTTAGTCCAAGCAATAATGACTGATTTTGGTTTCGGTATTGATTTTAAGCCATGGAACCATATCGAGCAACAAAATATTGGATTTTTACACTGAGAGCTCAAGTTTTCATCATATTTATGGGAATTTATGCTAATCAAGTGAACTGAGCATAGTCCAATGCTGTTTGGAGAATGAGATTGCCTTTGCAAATGTTACACAGGAAATATTGCACTCTGCTACATTCTAAAATATGTTTTCTCTCTCTCACAAAAAGAGAAGACAATGGTTTCAAGAAAGCAATGTGAGCTGTATCAATATGAATTATAGGATCAACTTTTGGTATCAAGATTACAATTTGATAGCCACACTCAAAACTTAAACATGAACAGAAGCAGAAATGTATTCATTCAGTTCACCTGAGGTGTTTTTGTCAGTAGATGGCAGCAGAAAGCAATTAGTCACAGTTCACTCTGGCCAGATCATCTTAACCCATCACCACATACAGCATCCACTCTCATTGTTGATGCCTCATCACAAATCAAGATTTTGATCCGAAATGAAATGCCATATAATCCAAACCAGTTTTATTTTGAAACAAATTGTTTCTGAGTATTCAGTGCTTTTAAGAAGATCTGAACCCTGGCTGTATCTAAATGTTGTTGTCTAATAATACCTTCAGTGTTTGTGTTGTCCTGGAGTGTTTCTTAAGATAAATTACAGTAGTAATATGGCCAGCAGGGTGGCATGATGACGGAGACCATCATTAATTAGAAATGAAGTCTTTGTCCTGCTGAAGTGTCCTTTTGCAAGACATTAACCTCGCTGTGGACGGGGATAAGAAAAATGACAGTTTCTCCTTCTGGGGGTAATAAGATGTGACACGGTTCTATTAGAGTTTGGATACAGATTTTTGTTATGTTTTGATTAATCACTACAATATCATTTTTGCAGTGTGGGAGTTGTTGGGCGTTCAGTGTGGTTGGTGCCATGCAGGCCGTCCACACCATAGGAGGCTCACAGCTGGAGGAGCTCAGTGTGCAGCAAGTTCTGGACTGCTCCTTCCAAAATAAAGGCTGCAGTGGAGGGTCCCCTGTCCGGGCTCTCAATTGGTTAAAGCAGGTGTGTTAATATTTTAATATGATTTTGGGCTTTTAACATATTTTCAGGTCTTTAACAGATGCTGCCAGAATGGTTTACAGTAAGAACAAAAGTAGAATTAACCTTTACTCCTCATAATTTGCATGCACAAGAGATGATGGCTTCTGTGTCCCTAAAGTGACAAATGAAAGATGACAGTTGTGAAGATATGTTCATGCTGTTAAAGTTTAGCTTTTTAAAAAATTAGGCGATATTGTCATGCATTTTAATTAGAGATATATGAGGTTGGTGTAAGAAAGACAAAATTACTGTTCTCAAACATAAATTAGGAAAGTGCCTGTGCCCAGGTCTTTCATAAATAAGAAGCAGAGATATTTTGTATTAAGATAACACCACACTACTCCCTCTTATATTAACTATTTTCTCCCCAGACCAGAGTGAAATTGGTTGCTCAGTCAGAATATCCCTACAAGGCCAAGACAGGAATCTGCCATTTTTTCTCCCTGTCACATGGCGTTGTTGCTGTCAAGAACTTCTTTGCACATGACTTCAGGTAAAAGACACATTTTTGCCAGTTATCTGTAAGCAATAAAGGCTAAAAATTAACACTGCATTTGGGTAAAATCACATGGAATTTTAATGTGGTTTTCATAAAGTACCAAGGACAGAGGAGAGGGGATAGGGGAGGGGGATTGGTACTACGCAATGACAGACCACAGTGTTTACTGTGTCAACAGAGACATGGATTGCTCAGTAGCTCAGAGGTTCTTGACTCTGGGCCAGTCATTTTGGCCCAAAGGTTACCTTGAGATAAAATGAATCAGATCTTCTTTATGTAATATTGAACAGAACCATAACTCACATTCATGCATATATAATGTCTGATATTTTTTAATTAGCACAGTATTGTGAGTATTGTGTGCTATCACAACTAGTCTCAGGATTCTCTGTCGGAGTTGATGTAGCTTTAATTTTAATGGAGTAAAATTAATAAAGTTTCTTATATTTTAACCTCAGTTAACTTGTCCTTGCTTTTTATATAGTTCCTCTCCTTACACACAGCATGTATTGGAGGGAGTTTTTTATTTATAAAATGTGTCAATATAATATTGAAATGATAGTTTAACAGAACTTAAAAGTAAAGATGCAACAATTTTCAAAAGTAGCAAATGTCAATGTTTGACTATTACTAAAAGACATTGTTATCTCAATAATCCTTTGATTCAGTCTGAAAACTTGACTTTTGAAATATTGGAGTGCAAAAGAAAAACATAAAGTTTCAAGGAGACAAGAACCTCAACTCACCATGAATGGGATGCAGAATAGCTTTTTTCAATATAGATTTGGCACATTTGACTTAGACAGCCCAGATGTCTTGAGCTTGGAGAGGAGGATATCACAGCTATCCTTAGTGGGAAGCATCTGGTGAACAGACAGGATGGAGTCCCAGAGGGCGCCTGCATATGTACTGTTTGTACAACAGAGATAATTAGGAAAAGGACAGTTTTTTATGAATGAAAAATGTTCAATAGTTAGTAAGAGACTGTGGTACACCGATTGGATGGATGAGACGAGCGGGAGGGTGGAGAGATGCTGGACTACATCAAGCAGTACAAAAATAGGCCAAATGTTCTGTTATTTTCCCCAGTGGTCAAGAGGAGGCAATGATGGGTCAGCTGGTGGAGCATGGTCCTTTGACTGCTGTCGTGGATGCTGTCAGCTGGCAGGATTACCTGGGAGGAATCATCCAACACCACTGCTCCAGCCAATGGTCTAACCATGCTGTCCTGGTTGTTGGATATGACACTACTGGTACATGCTGCTGCTACTCTGGCATGAGGAATTAATTGTAACTTAGAAAAAAAAGGGTTTAATATTTTACTTGAGCTAACACTTGCCTTTTTAGGTCAAAGAAGTTTTGCAACCTTAGGGCCTATGAAAGTAATTTAAAGCGGCAATAGGTCTAGTCTTAATCAGCCCTGAAATCAGGAATTGCTTCTGCAACAGTACAAAGTGTGTCATCCCCATAATTAAGTGCTAAAACAAAAGGTAGATTGAGAGAAAAAAAATTCAACAAGCCAGCTAATTATTCCTAAAATAATACTTTTCTCATGTGAATTTAAATATCTGAAGGTGTCTTAATTCTGTAATTTTCTTAATATTATGACCATATATGCCTTGCTCGCTCCTTTTGGAAGATGCACTAAGAAGCACTCATTTCTATGAAATCCTTGAAAGAGGTTGATAGCAGAATCTGAAACTTTTTTTTTTACTGTGAAAACATTTTGGGTGGATTTAAAGTGTTTGTAGATCCTACATTTGTGTCCAGATCACATTCTGATGTCTGATATGGTCACTGTAGTCCATTTCACACACGTACCTCTCTATATTAATGTGATGGCAGTTAAACATGTCAGACTCATGTCCTCTGAATAACCAACCTAGTTAATTTTATGTAAAAGTCACAACGACGATCTTACTATGTCAGGCCTTCTAACATCACTTTAATAAATTTAATATCATCTATTATGCACAAAATCAGTCACACTGTACAAAAATCGATCTTACATGTCGGACTTTATTAAACAGGCAGCAGAGTTTTCTATCTAATAACATTAATTGATGAAATTAGATGGGGAAAATATTTCAGTGGACTAATTGAAAGAAGCAGGGGCGAGCATCCCTCATGCTCACCATGGTCATTAACTAAGGCTTCAACAGCAAAACAAGTTTTAAAATCCAACAGCAATGCAGCTTGTGAACAAACCAAAAAAAGTTGTCTTCTTTGCTATCATAACATCATAACTCATGCTGTCTCTCTCTCTCTCTCTCTCTCTCTCTCTCTCTCTCTCTCTCTCTCTCTCTCTCTCTCTCTCTCTCTCTCTCTCTCTCTCTGGCTCCCTCTCACACAGCAGGTGCTAAATATTGCACTAGCATAGTGTCTTTCCATAAATGTCCTGTCATGCCTGAATAAAACTGTAAGGAACATTAATGTGAAATTCACTGATGACATAAAGCCATCACTTTAACAGCTTGATGAAGCCGGCAATGTTACATATTTCAAGTCTAAAAAGGGGGTTACGTCTGCCCCTTTCTGAGCTGATGAAGCAAAATGTTTGAGTGAAACAGAATCCATCCCAGCAATGAGTTAGACCATATTTTTCTTTTGCCTTTTTGGTGCTGTTGGTTTTGTCATCCTGTCGTCGTCCTCTTTAGTACACTGTGGTCAGAGAGTTCCCAGGTTGGTAAACATGAGTCTTTTGTGTGCACTTCTTGACGTCATGTTACATGATTTCTAAGTATAGAGGTTGAGAAAGTTTGTGCTTTGTGACACAAAATCAGTGTGCAGAGTTCAAACTGTTTATGAAAAAAAGTTGAGTCTAAAGATACAAGCAAACAATATTTAAACAGCAGTTATTTTATCAGAATGTTATCTCAGCTACATCAGTGATTATTTCTTTATATATTTCACATACAGCAGGATTTTATATCTCCCTAACCTTAATTATTTGACACACTTGTGTTTTGATGGGTATTACATAAGAAATCAAGTGATTATGTAACAGTTTAAAGTGGTTGCAGCTGCAGTACACTCACACAAACACACACTTAGTGCTACTTTGCCCTGTAAATAATTCAATCTTGAAATACATGTTGTCTGTTTCAGGGGATATTCCATACTGGATTGTGCAGAACTCCTGGGGAACTACATGGGGAAATGAGGGTTATGTTTATGTAAAAATGGGTGCCAACGTTTGTGGTAAGTGTGACCTTTACATCTTGTCATGTTATGTTTCATATCTCCTTTTAGCATGGAGTGTGTATATTACTGTGCCCACTATCCCCTCAAGGATTATTACAGCATCTCTCTTTTCTTGTATCTTTCTAGGTATTGCAGAAGATGTGGCAGCTGTGTTCCTTTGACAATGTTTACTTTTGTCAATGTATGTATGTATGTGTGTGTGTGAGAGAGAGAGAGAGAGAGAGAGAGAGAGAGAGAGAGAGAGAGAGAGAGAGAGAGAGAGAGAGAGAGAGAGAGAGTTAGGGTGTATTCATTACTGCCAAACTTTAAATCAATCATCAGTCTACCTTCAAGGGTCATGTTAAATAATGTTTTTATTGAAATGTCACCATGTTACATCAATAAGACAAAATAAATCACTGTCTATGCTGATAAATGTCGAATCGTAACTGAGCAATCAACACACACAAGACTGCAAAACTATAATAATAAAGAATAGATGCACTGTACAAAAATGTATCTTATTAAATACATAAAGTAGATACATGTTATAGGTGATATGGCTCATAAATTTATCTATACAGAGATGACATAGATCACTGCATAAATACATAACAAAATGAATTTAACACCATATAGAATACTATACAAAACATATCTAACATCTACATTATTAACATTATGTACACATTTTATGGTTCACATTTTCCGATTTTACATGTTGTGCAAATTGTTCTGTTTTAGATGTTGAGATTGTTAACACTGAGGTTCATTATAATTGTATCTACTTCTTCTCACACTTGAGCCACATCACAATAGTCTGAAATGGCTCCTCTGTATGCTAACATGAAAGATGATGTATTTGCAAAATCCCATCATCACCAGCAGTTTGATCGCCGCTCTCACTGATCCATTTGCTTTCAGGTCAGTCAGTGAATTTACATAATTTTATTGAGAAAACATCTAAGCAAATCTTATCAAGGGGCCATCTGCTGTGTGACTGGTCATGATCAGAGATTAGAGTAAAATAGTCCAATTTGGCCATTTGATTTATGCAGGGTCAGACTGCATCACAGGTTTGAATTTGATGTGTGAACCTCTGTGCTGCTGCCTGATGTAACTAATGAACTATAAATTTACTGTTCTGTTCAGTAATAATTGTAGGATATTTGGCCTGATTTTAGTGGCACAGTGAAATGAAAAACAGAATTTTCACCTGCCTGCAAAACATTTAAATGTACAAATTGTGTTGTGTATTTAGTTAATATTGATGTGTCAGAATGTAGTAAAAAAGCAAACAAACAAAAAAAACCCACATACAAATCCCAACCAACAATACCATCAGGGCATTACATGTCTCTCCATAATGGATATTATGGTGGTTTACACTTTAAACCACTTTAAATTGTACAAATGAACTACAATATCCCTTTTCAACTGGGAAAAGAACATGAAATTATCATGCAAGATGATCTAAAAATGACATATTTTTTGAGTCCCAATCCAATGTAGTATATTATATTTTGTGGTAAAATTTGAACCCTCTAAGATTGTTCTTATTAATACAAAATATGTCAATGTGAGAGTTTTGTCAGGTGTATCAACCTGATGTCAGTCTGAGGTCCAAAACCTTGTGTTTACTCAAAGAAAATGTATCTTTCTTTGAAAGTTCTGAAGGTTACCTATGCACCTGTCACCAACTCTTCCCAACTGTGCAAAGCATTTACAGCTTTGAGGTCACCTACAGGCATACACAGATAGTCAGAACAGAGGACTGAGATCGATGCCTCCTAGTCAGAGTCTTCACTGCTGCAGTAGGAGCTGTCGCAGCACTCAGCCATGTAGAGGAAGGTATGAACGTTGGGATTCAGCTTGGGCACCCAGTGGCGGGGCACCAGGAATGTTGCCAGGTTGAATAGATCCACAAACACTTTGTAGCGGTCACTGAAGGAAAGAAAACCATGTATTAAAATATTTCACTCATACTTTTACATCATAATTGAGCATCTGTTACAAACCGTACTCTCTGACAGAATCTAAATTAAACTGCTGCTACCATTTTACATACACTGAACAAAGAACTTGTTAAGTGTACTTCGAAATAAACTTTTAAATATATTTTTAATGTATATGCCAGGATGAAGTGACCACATGACAGGTTCCTTTAGATGAGCACATAGCAGCACTTCTGTTGCACTTTCAGTGTTAAGTGTTTAATCAGTAGGTTAAAGCTTATGGCTTACCTGACAGTAGATCTCAGGTAGTGGTAGCCAGATGATCCTCCTGTGCCAGCTTTGCTGCCAATCATACGATGCACCATGCACACATGATTGTCTAAGGCAAAAAAAGTAATATTCATGATGATATTAGTGATATTTGGCTCTGCATGTGTCATTTTAGCTGTAATTTACTCAGACATAAGAAAAACATAGGCCAGTAAAACATTTATTCCATGGGAATAGGCTGTTGGCTTGATCAGCAGGCATGCTGGATGTTACAGATTCCTCTGCCTCTTAGATTCAACTAACTTTAGCCCTGCAGACTCCCCTGTTAGTCCAACTCTGCCCTTGGGCAAAATAGGAAATCATTGATCATTTGAGTATAATTTTTTCTTCCTCCACCCTTTTCTTGTTGAACATATACAGTACTTACATCTCCATTTTGTCATGAGAGTGTCAATATCCATGAGGGAGGTGAGCAGCTGGAATGGAACCTGGAACCTCGGCTCCTCCCTAAAAGGTAAGGGATCATTTTAGCATTTGAGCATACAATTAGCAGATGAAAATCTATTTTGGTGGTATAGATATCAGTTGTAAAACAAGAGGAGCTGCTTTTCACCACTCACAAAGCAGTTAAAATCTTAAACTCAGCCGTTTCACACTAATTATCACCTTCTAGTGACTGTCGCACAACTCTTGACTCTTGCAAACCCTTAATGAGTCTCATGTGACGTGTCTTAACAGCACAGGTTTCAAAAGCCTAGTCACCCCACCTTTCAGTAATGTCACAGCCTCAAGACTGCACAGCGAGTCCAAATGCTCATGTTTTGCAAATATCACATTATGGCTGTCATGGTTACAGAAATGGGCTTGTGATATGACAGAGGAAATGCCTGAGGAACTTTAACTGAGGTGCCCTTGGGCACTCAAAGCCCAACTGACACAGTGAAACAGTGGTCAACAGTGGAAGACCATGTGTGCACTGTGCAGTAAATGGATAACTATATGAATCTTAGGTAAACATAGCACAGATGAAGGCTGTAAAAAGTTCCACATACCTGTAGAAGTAGATCATCAAAGCACCTTGAAGAGCCTTGTAAGACAGCCGCCTCTCACCTTGTTAGCAAAAGTGAAAAGATATATTTCTTTTAACATATCAGCTCTGTAGTAGCCCATAAGATCACATGAATAAAGTTCATTAATTAATACATTAACATGGACAAAAATTGAGTCCAATATAGACTATAAACACATGTGAAGTCCTGGAAAACACAGGACAGTGACATCTGATTAATCAGTCAGATTAATCCATTGATAGGAAGCATTCACCTTTGCTGACCAGATGGTCATGACGCTTCTCATCAAACAGGGATGTGAAGAGCTCTTTCTGTTTGACCAGCTCCTCCATCAGTTCTTCCTTTTCCTCAGAATCTGGCATTTTCTTTAAAAAAAAAAAAAAAAAAAAGTAAATAAAAATACAGACTCTGTCAATCATCTTTGCACTCTGGGGAAAGCAGGCAGGGAAAGTTTGTTCTGAAAGCTGGAGTCATCTCTTACCTCAGCTTTCTCCTTCTCCTGATCCAACCCATCAAATATATTGATTTCCAGCCTTTCCCAGAAATTGAATCCATCTGCCTCCAAGCCAGGAGTTCTCTCCAGCCACTCCTGAGAAGAACAGCCCAAAGGTTTTATCACATTTATACCGTGTTGTTATCCAGAACTAATGCAACACAAACAGTTAAAGACACAGATGTATGTACAATAAATAAAAGGATGCCTAATTCTAATTAACTCCTGACTAAATCTAAAATTTGACAATACCCAGGTGGTTAGTGGTTTTTGGACGTACCTCAACTAGCTTTAAGAGTGTGGGCTCCTGTTCAGTGGCGAGTAACATCTCACTGTCTTGACCCTTGAAGTTGTCCCTGTAATGACGTCTGTTGTATGGAACCCTCAGGTTGTCCGGGACCCCGATTTTATTCTCCAGGAGCCGAAACTGAAGGCTTTGGAAGCCAGAGGCTGGAGCCAGGTATTCCCTACACACACACACACACACACACACACACACACAAGTAAAGCAAACATGCACACAACACAGACAGTGAAAGTGTGTACTATCATGGAGGAATGCATTTTATAAAATTTTTAAAGCTTTTTAGAGCTGCCTAGAAGTTATTTATAAGCTTACCTGAAGTCAAAAAAGTCCAAGGCTGTCATTGTTTCCAAAACTGCAAACTGGTCGACCAACAGTCTGAAGATCATTACAATCCTGTGGATGCGAGTGTTCACTTTGAGCATGTTGCGTTCATCACGAACCTGGAGAAATAGTAAAATATAATAATATAAATAATAACTATTCATTATAAAATGTTTAAAAATCTCTCAAACAAAATAAAAATTTATACTGTTTTATTTTTTAGTTTATTTTTTTAGAATGACTAAATAAGACAAGTAATGCAAGTAATATCATACTGTTCTATCATGATTATGTATCCTTCAGTTAATTCAAGTTGTTCTACTTTGTGATTTACATTCTGATTGGTGTTTAATCTGCGACAGGGCCAGTTCATATCCAAAAGAACCAAATTTAGTCGAACTAAAACTGGAACATACATTTCCCTGTGTTTGATTCATGCTAATGTAACTTGTGAACAAAAAGAAGATGGAAAACAATCACATAATAAATATTCTTTCACCCCAGAAATAACTCACATGTCCACTGATGAAGATCTCTCGCACCGAATCAAGCTCAAACAAGATCTGTTTGAACCACAGTTCGTAGGCTGAAATAAAACACAAACATTTTTTTTAACATCATACACATTTTAGTGTAATGGTACAAGGTGAACAAATAAGCAATCAGTGCTTATTACACTGCAAAAATGCCCATTTCAGCAAGTTACTCTCTTTTATTCAGCCATATAAATTTTAATGTAAAATATCTGCTTCTTGGTAGAAATCAATTTAATTAGTTTTTCTTTTTAAATAAGAAAAATGTGTCCTCTGGAATCAAAAAACCCATTAACTTCCAGGATTAAATAATTTTTGAAATTTTAAACCAGTAAAATGATCTACAATCAAAATAAATTTAAGACCGAATACAAGATTAAAGCAACAATTTTGCTTCCGTGAGACAAGACAAAAAAAAAAAAATAGTTTAACACTACAAAGCTTACCTTGGTGGGTGACGATGAAGAGGTGCTCATCGTGGATCTTATTACCCTTCAGTTCACTCTGGAGTACCTGGGCTGAGACTACTTTATCGAGCTGAGGATTGGAGAGAAATTAAATACTTGTATTAAAAACACAAATTTAAAAACAAATGCAAATTCTAGTGCTTTCGTTAAAAAGACAAGTACAAAGACGGATGTATAATAAGTGGTATTTTATACCTGCAGGTAGTCTCCGTAGATAATACCTCCGTTACTGGCCTTGTTAACCCCTGCCTGAGAGTCATCGTCATCATCTTCTGTTTTGGGAGGCTTGTTTTTGAATAACCTGCGGTGTGAAGGAAAGCTTTTAGTTACTTGTATTTTTCCCATCAGCACAATTAGATCATGTTGAGCACTTAAAGTAATGAAAGTGTTAGAAGGTTATTATAAAAGATTAAAAGAAAATGGAAAAGTAAAGCAGCAGCCAAATTTCTTGAATGCAATAACCATGAAAACGTACAAATGCCTCTTCTCAAAGTACGGACATCCACTCATGACTTGTCCAAATCAGTTGCAGCAAAGATGTATTCTTTTTCCTTGACTACTGTTTACTAAAATTGTCTTCAACACAATCCAGATTTTTAAAGATTCACCTCATCCAATCATTCATGAGCATACAGACACCATCCGGCCCGCCTCTATTCGCCCCATGGAGCTGTTTACCTTGAACTGGGACCACCTTCTGGACTTTGTTTGACTTGCTAAAAGAACGGTCACAGGATCCCGTCCAAATAATAAAACTGAAAGAAACAACACATACCACATGATTATTACTTCCCTGTAAATAACATTTTTGTAACAGGAATAATTCATATTCTCAGTGTGATATTTTAAATTCGTAATTGTTGCTCATGATCCTAATACTGATCTGAACAAGGGTACACACAGGGTATCTTCAATGTTTACTCTCAGGGCTTTGCTGTTTATATCTGTGTGTATTGTCCATGCCAAATAATGAACTTTGTTATATAAGTGTCTGACTGAGAGGAGCAGAGTTCTCACGTATACAGTATATCAGCACCACTGATTTGCTAGTACTGCTGGCAAACTTGAAATATACTTTTTTATCTTTTATATTTTACCATGAAAGTTTCTAAAACAATAAATTATGTTTTAAAAAGATCTAGAATAAGTCAGTAAGCAGAAAATATATTTAGTGTATATTTATATTTAGCTTTTTTTTTAAAAAAAAAATTATATTTATACTAAAAACATCCCCTCAAAATACTATAAAGTACTCAAGAATAACTGCCACTTAAATGGAATATATTACATTAACTATGTTGAGTTGATATTATTGTAATTTTTAATTAAGAAATGACATTCTTTATCCATCACAAGAGCATAAACAAAGAGTCATAAATGCAAGCTGGAGTCCATCTGTGTTACGCTCTTCCTAACCATATCACAGTACCCTGCGGGTCATTGGACTCATTTGTAAATATTTGCAATTTAGTTAATGTTATATTCACTGCAGTGAACAACATTGGATGTGTGGTTTCAAGGTTTTCGTGGGAGTGTGGATTGTACATAATGTGTTCCTAGACAAAGTACATGGAGCTTATGTTTGTGTTTCTTCCTGTAATTGGACAGAAATACGTACCTCTACAGGCGGAGAGGATGACCATCCAAATCTTGTTGGGAGCTGAAAGTGTTGTTCTCATTTACGCATGTATTATCAGTTTTCATACACAGTTCATGGGAAATATTTGTTTTGTTTTCATTCACATTAGGCCAGATTGGTTGGCAGTATTGATCGGTTTGTCCTTCCCTACCACCCCAAACCACACCATGACACACTGTCAATCACAAGTTGTTCTTTTTGAACAACAGTTAACCCAGCTAGACTCAGAATCCACAGTCCACTCTCTCTAAATCTCTCCAAGATCATTAACTCCCTTGTTTTTCACCCACACTCTTTGTAGACTTCTCAAGTAGAGTTCCAACGGCCTGTACAACTGTCCTCAGAAGATCAGAGGGATGATAACAAGCAGCTATTTCTGAATTGGGTACAAGCCTAGCGATATGAGCCTGCAGACTGAACAAAAAGAGCAGAGGCAGCCTCAAAATGCTTTGTTCTAGTTCCCGTTTAGCCGGGATGAATGACATGCTCGTGAGAGGGGGACATGGTGGATGAGATGCTTGAGATGAGATGAGCCTGTCAGTGCAATGCAGTGAATCCTTAACAGACCTGTCCTTCTCACTGATAGGACACATGTGTCATTACACATTATCTCCAAGGTCTGAGTGAGTCACTGATTAAAAGAAAGCAGGGATATGGTCTGTTTTTCAACGTGCCTTACTGCCATGTAAAATGGCAATGAAACTGTTTTCCTCTTTCCAAACCTTTGTCCTTGAACCAAAGAGCACATGTAGTTTCCTGGAGTAGGTGTTTGTTAAGTGTCCGTCATCCCAGTTTAGTTTAGACTATATTCCTATATGCTCAAACCACCATTTTAAGAGCTTCAGAAATGGTCCCCTAAAGATATACAGTTTATTTATCACAACGGTGATGCAAAATCTCATAAAAACAAACAAAACATAGTAATAGTAATAGGAAGTATTGCCTGGTACACTTTCTCATTATGTTCCAGTCAGCCTATTATCAATAATTATTACAAAGGAAATTATCCTACAATGTAACGGTTCCCTTATTTGGAAAAAAATGTCATGATCTCAACATTAACTAAACTAACCTATCTTAGTGTGAGCATTAAATCAGTAGATATTTAGATATAGATTTCGATGTTTCAAGATTCTGAATTAATGATCAGATATAATCAATAGAAAGGACTTCTAATCAAATAATAAAATGTTTATTTCTGAACTACAACAGTGTACACTTTATTTACTTTGGCTCAAATAATTTTGCACATAACTTTTAGCTATTTATTATATGCATTTTATTATTTTTAGCAGGATACACTGTCTTGGAAATATCTCAACAGATTAATGTTAATGTTTCATCAGAAGTCACTATATTTCAGGCTAACTGTTAATATTTATATTACAAAAATATTGTAGAAACATTATAGTGACTTATGTATTTGGTAACCTTTGGCTGTGGTAAATAACTAATTACACACTATCATGTAGGAGTATTACAAGGATCTTTGTTTGCTGCTACACAAGGCTAAGATAATGTCATGCCAATGAGAGTGACAACATCTATCTAATGATCATGAGACAGATTAAGCCATGTCAAGACAACAAAACAATTTTGTAACTGTATGATCACAACATCTGACCACCAATAAAGCTTGTTATATTGAGATTATACAATAGTTAATCTGTGATCAGAAGAAAAGAAATCCTATTAGCCCCTCTGGATTTCCATATCTCAGACATGGTTGTTGTGTTTGAAGAAAATTACAAAACAGTTTATGAATGTCTTCACCTGCATGTACAGCTATCTGCAGATAGATTTTCTTTTCATTACAGTAAATCTACAGAAATTTAGTATTATATAAAAAGCAGAATTTAACAAAATAATGACAAGTGCAGGTGATTTATTCATTGAAGTTGAGAGATCCCTTTCTTATATCATAATATGCAACACTTTCAGTTCTGAAAATGAATAGAAGATTACTGTACTTTGTGGATTTGGAAATTGTATGCATTGTTGGAAATTTTAAATATATTTCATCCATGTTATTATTTTCTGTAATTTAAGAAACTTTTTTCTCCTGTATAGGTGAAAGTTTAACTCCGCCACGGTTAAATTTAATCTGTATATATTTTGGAAATCTTGCAAGGAAATCATTATAATGAATTGAGATTAATTTTGGCTTTCTGTTACACCTCTAAAATTAAATTTATCTCTAGAGGCCCTGTAGATTTTTGTGTCACAGACGGAGCGAATCCACAAGTTGTCAGCTGAGGGTACGTAGAAGCAGTAATGAGCACTATCACCTTGTGTGCTTGTGAAAATCTAATAACACTGGATGGCAGAAAAGGCAGATGTATTCTAAGTCATGGAGGGACATCAACACAGTAAAATAAGATATTGCTTGTAATGTATACCATCAGAGTGGAATGTATGTTTTAGATTTAAAATGTGAGATGTCCTTGCAGAAGCAGTCAGCTATACACCATTATTCTGTTTCCTAGAAGCTCATTAGAGAGCTCAATCTGTTGAATATTTCATGTGTTCATAATTATCTAATCAGCTCGTTTGATGCACTTGGTTGCACATTTCTAATATCACATCAATGATTGCAGTATTACTACTGTAAATTCAGCTTCACTTTAAATTATCATAGCTTTCCTTACTCTCAGCTGTAACTGAACTTGAGTAGGCCTGCTTTAAAAGAAAAAAAGAAAACTGGAGTCAAATCTTGTTTTCTAAATCTCTATATCAACCAGATATGAACCTGTATGCAAAATTTAAGTTATATAGATATATAGCTAAGGTCTCACTTCAATTCCATTTTGACATGAAGTCACTGTGGTGCCCCAAAGGTCAAAATCAACCACTTAAATGATGTCAGACTCAGGCCTCATATACAATGAATTGCTTTCCTATCATGCTTTAAGTTTTGATCATGGCTTAATGTTGACACATATAGATTGCTAAATTATTTCATGTTCGGTAGTGTGAGTTACATATGGCTACCTTTTGTGTTACGTGCATATGCAAATGAGGCTCGATTGAATTATAAAACATGCCTCATATTTTCCATTGCTCTGATGTGGTTATTGCATGATCCGTTTGGGTCTTTGATGTTCTTGCAAAGTCGTGCCATCTCTTTTATATAAGCCTTTGAAGTGGATCTAGTTGCACTGCATAGTGCTATGCCGCACTGTTGCTTTGGCAGTGCCTACTGTGGTCACAGTGTGATACTACAGCAGCACTGTGGATCATTTTAATATCACTGGTTTATCTATTCCATTCGCTATCTCTTTAAATTAACCTGGAGTATGCAGAAGTGAGTTTTGGTCTTTTTTTTCCCCCTAACATCTGGCTCATCAACCACCACAATGCAAGCAAATAATTTGATTTTCAAACTAAAAGCAATATTTTCTGAACTCTCTGACATTACAGTGATGCCTGCAGTTATAATAAGCACACTACTATATGATATGTAGATAAACAGTCAGCTGGATGACTTTCTGAACTATGCACTTTGTACCACTAGGGAGCATCAGAGAACGGGACTTTTGAATGCTTCATATTAATCAGAGCTGAGTTTATATTTAAAGATTTCAGTAGGGGTTTGGTGGAGTTTGAACCTCTTTGTATGGGTATATCAAAACAAATGGTGGTTCATATAAATTCACTGTAATTTTAGTGAGAAGGAACAATAGACAATGGCTCACAGGGGATCTTATTAATACATTTCCTTATAGGTTGATGGTGAGGGCGGTGGCATACCCTAAGGGAGTCTGATGAGAACTTTGAAGGCATGTGTTTGAGATGCAGCTTTGTTGAACTCTATATGTCATAAAACATTTTTAAATTTCAGAAACCATATAAAGAATCTGTGAGATGCTGGAGCAGCAGAGAGGAGGTCAAAAACAACAGTATAAAACAACCTTTGAGCAAAGAAGCAAAGCATATTCAGCCCCCATTTGGCTTGAAATGCTGTTTGAAGTTTATGAAAAAGAAATCAGTTTCATATGTAGGGCTTGTTTTCAGAATTATGCATTCTTTCATCAGAACTACTCTGTGCTTTGATGCATAACTGTTAACATGAGTCTGGGAAAGCTGATCACACCCCAAATGTAATTTCAAAAATTAGGAAAAATTACAAAAATTAGGTTAGATGCATTTATTAATTTCTTCTGCTACAATTTAATTTATTCTAACTTCAAAGTAATGCTGCATTTGTCCTCTCCGGCTTTGTATCTCAGAAGATGCATTTTAATCATTAATGTAATTTGTGATTTTGATATTTCTTTGGAATACTTAAGCTATGCATACATAACTACATTGATCTGATATTCAGATAAGTGTCTTGGCAGCCTGTCCCTCAATGCATTTTCTCACTTCTCATACTCATTTTAAAACTGAACAGTTGATTTGTCAGATGAAAACAAAAAAGGCACAACTTTATCCAATTCTTAAAAAAACAACACACCGAAAAGAACCCCAATATCATTTTAATCCATGAGTGCATTTAACATTCAAAAAAAAATTATACCTACCGAGAACATGGATGTGATCTATATTTGGATCCACTGTAACCTTGTTTATGTGAGATGGGTTCATAAAATATTTGTGTTGATGAAATATTCATTGGACAGAAGCCAGGTCAAAAGGCATTATGCCTGATAAACATTAAATTTAGTGGAAATAATAGTTGACTGCATGTTATAGATACATCACCACTTGTATATACTTGTCACTACATGCACATGTTTCTGTTATTTACTTCTCACGTAAACAGAGCATTGTGAAGAAGCCCCATATTAGCCATATTAGGAGGAACGTAACTTTAAAAAAAGAAAAAAAAAAATGGCTGAAAAATTAAAGAAAAATAAAAAATCAAAACCAGCTGGACTTTATTTATGTATAAACACAACATAAATTACTCTTAATATGACTAGTACAGACATTTATTCAGTTTCATTTAAAAAACGCCATAAAACTCTTGCATAATTTACAAAACATGGTGTCCCTGTGCTATCCAAGACACGCCTGTGCCTCTCCCCCCCGCCAGAGTTCTTCATACCTTTACTGTCTTTTTTTTTCACAATGAATATTGGGTATTTAAACATGGAAACTGTTTCTTTTTTTTCTGTTTCAAAGCATCTCAAAGAGAATAAGACATTTTGATGTTTTTGATGTTTACAGTGCTAAATCTCGTATACATAGTGGTTGTTTGGTGAGGATATCTCTAACTTCAGAAGTCTGATTTTAAAAACAAACATTTGCTCAAGTACACTGCATGCTCTAGGAGTGTGAACTCATGAGCCCCGTACTTCTAGAGAAGTGCAGATATGCATAATGTAAACATTTCCTTTGCTCTTATAATACTTTCTGTTAAGCCAGACTTTTCTTGATGAAAACAAACATAAAACACCTAAATGAGCTCACTGTTTCCTCAAAGACACTACTATTCCTCTGCTTCAGAGTCCAGAGTCCAAAAGGCTTGTTGTGCTACAGAGGAACTGACCTGTAATTGCCATATTAAGGCTTGGTGTAGTTATACATTTACTCTGTAGTCCCTAGGTCACAATGCACAGCATTGCTTTTGACCTATTTTGTATTTTTTTCTTTTTTTTTTTTTCTTTACAAAAACACATCAACACTCGGGGTACATATCAGCAACCTTTGATTACAGTTGCTTGTCATTTTGTCCACTAGTACGTCTCTACCAAAATTAAGTCTCTTTGGCAGAAAATGCACCTCGTATTGTTACCTTTTCCCGATTTCACTTTGCCGAAGAAAGTGGATATTATTAGCACTGTCTGCTAATTCCGGGTACTGCTCAATGGAGAGCACATAGTATCCATCGTACCCCAAAACTTTTCCACTGCTCAGAAGCTGCCTCTTCTCCCCTTCTGTCCATGGACGGACCCCCTCCTCACCATCACGCACGCGCTGCTGCTCTCTTGCCCACGCACCTGCCAGGGCACGCTGACGAGCGAGTTCAACAACCCGTGCTTTCTCCTCATCCACTGTGGATCCATAGCGAATATGAAGAGCTAGAGCACCAGCACGAATCTCCACATCTGCGAAACGGCGAGTCCGACTATCCATGACTGTGGTGGACTGGGAAACAGTCACGTTGACACCGTTCTCCAGAGTTTTGTGTCCACTAGTGAGGTGCAACGCAGCAAGGTCAGCATCTGGAAGGCCCGGTTTGACAAAGTAGTGTGTGTCCCGCCCTTCTATGGTGAAGTGGAGGTCTTCCAAGTAAAAGGCATTATTGAGGATTGTTGCAACTTTGATACAGTCCTCACTGGCCACATTAAGTGTGTGAGTGTGGACGCTGCCCTTATAGATGGCAAACATAACGGCTCTTCCAATGGGAGACATGGCCGCTGAGAACCACAGCCAAGACTTTTCACCTCTGCGACCTCGACTGAGATGGACCTCTGGCAGCCGCTCGAATGACAAGAGAGAATGTGCTTGTCTGGTTACTTCCTGCTGGACCCCAGAGATAGACTGTAGGAAAAGTGCAGTGAAACGTTAACGTCTGAACATGGCAGAACCTGGCTCTTCAGGCCATTTAGAATCAGCTACTGCTCTGCTTCAGAGAGTTTTTCATCCCCGCCTAAGATAATGGTGTTTTCAAGCTGTGTTCTCAAGCCAAAAGTAGATATATCCCACACGACAATTTTACAGCAACACGTTTGTGTTAAGGCCTTAGACCAAAGAAGCCTAGCATAAATAGCTTTAAATCATTGTTTTAACAGTAGCGATACCACACTATTACATATAAAGTCAGTGTTATAATGTGTTCAACTGAAGCAATAAGACTTTGTGCTTATTATGAATAGTATTATGCAAATACAGCCCAATTAAAATTGATTTTCTATGAAATGCATAGCAATCCAATTAAGAGATGTTAGCTTTAGAATACTACTTCAAAAGGAAAACAATGGAAAAAAAACTATTATTTGTTGTTGTCTCTCTGATCCTCTACACTATCAAAAGCATATCGTCTGTTGGCTAGAGCAGTATGATTGTTGCTTTTTTTGCTATTCAATAATCTTGTGTTCAATATGCATAACAGATATTAATTTAACCAACCGGCAGATCATCCCAGAGCTGACTCTTCCTCAGTTCATAAGATGGCATGCTTAAGTCAAACTTTGGAACTGGAAACCCAGGAATGGTGTTGTGAAGATGAAAGCCAAAGGTTACAAGCCAGCTGTTCACATCTGTAAAGGAAAAATAAATCAAAGACATAAAGTTTAAAATCACAAAATAAATAACATAGCACTTTACCTTAACTTTTTGTTTCCTTGAAAAACTTTATATTTTGAGAAATTTGTGTATAATATATGTTTAGTCAAATACATTTAAATTGTGGGCTTTGGAACACTTTATTGAATATGAACACGGAGAATGTAAGTATTTTCCACTATTTTCAGGCAATTCACTGATAAAATGATTGCTGGATAAAATATTTGGCAGAATAATAGATCATTAAAGTAATTGTTATCTATAACCACTAATAATCATTATCAATAATGGCAGCAGCTTCAACTGCAATGTCTCTTACCTGCAACATATTCTCTGACTTCATGGACTTTGCTGATGGGGTTGTTATTTCTGAACATATATAAATTAAAAGGAGCTGGCTCTTTGCCAACGTTTTTCCAAGTAGAGACATCTGGAACAGTCCACCTCCCAGACATGATATCATAATCCCTCTCCCCGAAGTGCAGCAGTTTGGTAAGGGGGTCGTACAGTCCTCCATGAAACCCGAGCACAAGCTGAAAGTCTGGGTTTGAGTCAAAATAAATCTCACCGTATGCTGTGTACTGAAGCTGTTTGACCAGGAGGCCATTGCTGGTGAAGATAGCCAGAGGTGTGCCTGTGTTATCACAGGCGATGTAGAACTCCTCCCCACTGCTGATCTCCATAGCAAACAGATGGCCTTGGAGGTCATAGTAGAACGAGGTGATCTCTGAACTTGAATGGTTGTATACATGTGTAATCCTGGCTGGGTAGCTCAGGTCTGCGTAGAAGTACTGCAGGTGTTGGCCTAAGCTCGTCTTGGTGGACACTCTGCGACCGAGTCCATCATAACGATACTGAATTGTCCAGCCACTGCTTTTGCTGTATACCCGCACCAAGAGTCCTTTGGAGTTGTACTCAAAGATTTCTGCTCCCCTCTGACGGAGGAAACCATCTTCGTCCATTCTGTACTGGATGTCTCCAAGACGGGTTATGCGGTCTCTCAAGTCATAGCGCAAAGGAAGAAGTCTGGCGCTGTTTCCTGCATTCAGCAGGTGCAGATTTCCATTAAGATCATATGTATAGCGCCACATCATTTTGTCATTCAAGTTTACAGTCTGGAGCTGGCCATCCACGTCATACTCATAGCTGTACTTGGTGGTGTTGGCAAAGGGGCCAATCTTGATCTCTCGCTTGGTGACTCGGCCCACATCATCGTACTGGAAAGTGATCCAATACATGAGTGAGCGAAATATCTCATACTGAATCTCTTTGATGCGTCCATGCGCATCAAAGTGCTTGGTGTAGGTCATGACTGCAGTGGATATGATCTGATTTATATCATAGTAGATAACTCCAAACTTTCCAAATTGCTCAACTTTTCCTGAGATGTCATCAAACTGGTATAGGTCAATGGGTAGTGGCGTTTCATTGATGACACCTTGCACGCTGGTGACACGCAGGCTGCTGTCATAAGTGTAATCAAAGCGTGCATTGACCATGCCATCCTCACTGAAGCGGAAAATCTGGCGGTCCACAAGGGGACCCACTTGGCGGTAACGGATGGAGCAGATAAAACCTTCATTCTGCAGGTTAACGGTCTTCAGCACACCTGCTGTCTCGTCATAGGTGAAGCTGACCCTAGTGCTGTCATACAGGATCTCTGACAGTTTGTTCTGCCGACGGTACCTGTACAGGACTCTACGGCCTGTGCCGAGGTGAGATATTCTCAGTAGGAGGCCGTCTTCGCTGTAGTCCACGGCCACTGAGGCGTTGCTCTCTGGGGGATGATAAAGGTTCCTGTAGTAACCCACTGAACGAATGGTCTGCATGGTGTAGCGGGCTACACTTGGCATGGTGACAGCAGAAAGCCGGTCCAGGGAGTCAAAATCAAATATGTACTGGCGCTGACTATGAAGCAGGAGAACCATGGACTGCAGGGAAAAGAGAAAAATAGCAAGTGTTTTCTTGAGTTGCATAATATTTAATGCATAATATGTGTGCAATGCCAAGCAGAGTGAGTGCAGGCCGACTGAGTAGAAATTTCCTATCTTGAGAAAGGGAGAAACAGGGTATATGAAAAATGCTATCACTGTTATGAGACAGTAGCTACCAATTACATAGCCCGTGGACTCATTTGTTAATGCAAAATATACAAAATTATAAGAAGTGCTGTCATAAGCATGCTAGTGTACAAAACAGTATATCAAAAATGTTCATCTGTTAACAATTGTCTAGTACAGTTTACACATACATGTATCAGACATAATAAATATTTACTTGTAATTCCTCATACCCACAGAGAGTAGTTTAATTAATTTACAGTGTATGCAGTTCGGAGTGTAGTGTCTTGCAAAGGTTTACCACCCTTTCTGTTAAAATGTCATGCTCAGTCATCCGTAGCTATATTGAGGTTCCCTGTGCTCCCTGAGCTCTCTGTGTTCCTTATGTCAGAGTGTTGACATGGCCTCTGCAGGTCACGCAATGAAAGGATGAGGCCAGGAGCCGCTGAATAAAATCTCTGCATGTTTTTTTTATAGCTGAGCTTCACTGTGCAGTCTTAACTATACTCTGCAAGACAACTAAAGAATATTTATGTGGAAGAGATGGAGAGAGTAATATAGCAGCACAGTATTCTTTTGTTGTTTGACATGCTGTAACAGCAGAGGGGACATATCAGAAGACCTGCCAGTTTTGATCATTTCTGATCAAAGTATTATATAGTAGATCCCTATATACATGTGCCATATATATTATGTATGTAATTTTGCTACAGTGTTTTCTTAGTTATTTAGCAAGGAAGTAAATTTCTATAATTTTCATTAGGTGTCCAGTGTTTGTAGGTTTAAGCTATTTATGGACTTATTTTATTTGTAAGGGACTATGTACAATGTTAAACATAAGCTGGTCCCCATTACAAACAGAATACATGATCCAAGATTACATGCAACAGTATTTAACAGTGCCAGTCTTTAGGTCTGTCCCAAGATTTACACACAAAGTGATTTCAAGAGTATACTGTTCTATTAAACATATACTGAATGCATTTGGAGTTAGTTCGGCAAACAGAAAGGCAAGAAATATGTTACTAAGGCAGATATGGTCAGTATCTCCACTATTCGAACCATTTTTAGCCTTGTATCTTCGGTTATCCCAATCACAAAAAAGCAGTTGGATAAGTCCAGGTTGAATTGTCTTTTTTAAAAATTCACATGAAAGAATGATTTTCAATCTGCAGTTAGTGTAAAATGATTACTATATTTCCTTAGTGCCTTTGTAACAAGCAGAATTATGCACATGGAGCTGGTGATTATTGCTAAATAAGCCTCTCCAGGGTGACCTCTGCTTCATGTCAGGGTCTTGATTCATCTTGTAGTGATAATGACTATCCTGCTGTACAATATATCTTACTTATTATACTCTGTGTTGAATTCTCAATTCTGATTGGTCAATTATGGCATTCTACGGTCTGTTATTTCTGAATAGGAGACTGCTGCTATGAGTAACAGACCGTTTCTATGGAGGCAGCTCTGAGACTCTGGAGGACCACGTTTTATTATAGCAATCTGCAGAAAGAAGCCTAGTAAAATTACCAACTGCAGCTAATTCGCAACACCCTGTGGCAAAAAAAAACTACTGATCTCCAATCATTATAGAAAGGGAAAAGTGGAGCAATATCCTGTCCTCCAATCCAGGCAACAGCAGCAGATCCGGTGAGTGCTACACTACATGCTAACTTAAGCGATAAGCGGTAGTGATAATAGTGATATTGTTGTTGCATTAGTAACAATCGTGGTTCAGGTGTGTCAACTGCAAAGCCCCAGCAAGAAGGAAATGTAGAGATGAATGAGAACAGAAATGTCAAAATCAATATTCCCAAAGAAGTCCCATTCACCTTGTCTCACCTCACCAGCGATGGAAATGTTCAGTTTAACATGCATTATAACCCTAAGTAGGCTTCCAGTAGTAGTACCAACCGTAGAATCTAACAGACTACTTTTTTAGCAGAAGCAGTATAATCATTTATAAGTCAATATCAATTTCAATCAATCAATTTCTTTAATAAATAGCCATGTAATAAACAGGATAATGTACAGCGAGCGGGTCATTATAGTGAAATAAACCTCTTCAGGGTGATTCAAGGCACCTCCGCTTCACGTCGGGGTCCTGCATCACCCTGTCAGAGTTCATTTCACAATAAAGACCTGCTTTGCTGTACATTAACCCTTACATATTGCTTCCTCTGGTCGTATTATTTTCTCACCTGCTCCAGATAGGTGTAACTCCATATCTTCCCATCAGCAAACACCCTGGATACCAGCCGGCCTTGGATATCATACCCGAGTTTCTCAGTGGTGGGGCCTCTCTGCAGGGCACTGATTTGCCCGCTGCTAGTGCGGCTCACATTAACCGGCAGTAGCTTACTGCTGGGCATCCAGAGCACTGGGTGGCCTGCTGTGTCGTATATAATCTTTAAGAGGAATTTCCTGTGGTCATCATAAATCTTCTCTGTCCTCAGGGTGCGATCATAATCGACTGAAAGAATGTTCCGTCCATTCACCTGTGGCAAGGATTTGATTTAAGAAGGTGTAAGACATAAAACAACAACTGCTACTACCACTGCTACTGGTGATAATAATAATTATTGGATAATGCTTAAAAATAATGAATAGAATCCTTGCACATAGATTACATGATACTGCAATATCAAGAAGAACTTATTGAATTTGATATCAGTTCTAATGTTCATTGTCTGGCTGGCTCTTTAAACTGTATTCAGGGAGATTTTCACTACAGTTGTCACAGAGATTAACACCCCCTTCCTGAGGCTCATTAAACTGAGAGACACTCTGGTGATTGTTCAGGTACACTTAAATCACAACCTCCTAAATTTAGTAGAGACGAAAATTACTGTGAGGCAAAGTAACCACCCAAGTTAAGTTCATGAAGTACCATAAATCATAGATCTGAGAGTCTAAGATCCTAAGAAGGAGGAATAAGAAGAAGTGGACTTATGTACAGTAATAGAATATTGATAAGCCCTCATTTCAGGAACTAAAGGTTGATGTGACTCATAAATTACAATGGGAAAAAAGAATTGCAGAAATATTTTTGCAAGGTTAGATTAAGGACAGTGCCACAGATATAAAATAACATCTGTAACTTTAGGGGCAGTTAGACTGATTTTAGCACAGGTATCTTGGGTGGGTTATTAAATCCCTAACCTTAATTTTATCACTGCTATGCTCTTTTTTTGTAAGGCCACTTTTGTATGCATGGAACACTGATCATTTACATGTGACATGAGGGAAAAAAAGAAGAAAAAATATCAAACATACCCTAAGCTTGCGTCCAAACACAATAACTTTCCCTCTGGCTTGTTCTTTACGGAAGCGCCACTCAACCAAGTTTTGCCCACTCTCCCCTGGCAAGCTCATGTTGCGTCTGGCTACAGTCGGGTTGGCAGCACCTGCCAGGATGTGGGGCTCTGTCTGGTAGTGGGTGTCCATCCCGTTGGCATAAGTAATCCGCAGTGAGTTGTCAAAGCCCACTTGATAGCTACTTCTACATTGGTCTGTTGATAGTGAAGGAAAAGCAAAACTTAGAACACAGGAATAGGTAATTACATGCTGCAATTAATGTTATTGACAGTCTCCCGAAGTAATTATTGGTTGTACTTAATTATGCTTAAAGTACTTAGTATTTCAAATTAGACCATTTCCAGATGAAAAGAATGAACATGAATGATGCACTGAAATAACTAGACCATCTGGCCATACGGAGAGTGGAAACCATTTAGACACAAGGTTGATGTGTTTCCCTGACACCCCATACCCACACACTGAGAGAGTAATCATTTACGCTGTCATCTGTCAGACGCACTGAGCTGTAATGATACATGACTTAAGCTTACTCAACATTGCCCCAATGACCCCTGAAACAATGACAAATAACCGCTTACAAAATAGCTGCCTGAGTTGGGGAGATGAGCATTGTGGCCTTACCCTGAGCCAGTGTGTAGAAGGCACGAATGGTTGAGGTATTTGTGGTGATGCTGATTTCCTCCTCTGTCAGGGAGCTTTCAATGTCCACCGTCAAAGCGCTGTATATGTCTGTGTACAAGTTATTCACCATTCCAGTGGGGAACGTCACATTCATTAGCCGTCCTTCACTGTCATAGCTGTTTGACAAAAAGATCATCAAATGACAAAGCAGTGATATGTATGAGGGCTCTCAGTGCTACAGTACATTCAATTATCAGATCTTTTATTCTTGGTGGGTAAGACCATCGACTTTATTGTAATTAAAATGTCACATTTCTTTTTTTTTATATGTTCAATTTTCATTGCACAAGTGAAGGAGTGTCTATATCAACCAAAGGCACAATCCAAATATTTGATATGGATGAATGACGTCTCTTCAGCCATTGGTTTAATATATAAAAATAAAAAATACACAGACTTGTAATGAATTCAATTATTTGGATGATTGATGTGTCATTATAATCCCAACTGAATGCTTTGCTTTTTTAGTTATAGTGAGGATATCATTCATGGCATAATGTGACATGACAGCGAATTACACAGGGGAGAAAAATTCAATCACTGAGAGGCCATGCTACCAAAATAAAAAGTGTCATTCTGATAGAGTGCAGGCGACGTATTATGATGAAATATAATCATTAGTTGGTGATTTTGTGCAACTTTACTTTTCTATCCATGCATGTTAACACAACATGATAATGTTCCTCTTCTGCCATCTATAACATTAACAACACATGAACCATGACACACACAGTTCAGTTAAACTGTGTTAAAGAAGTTTTGCGGTTAAAAAAGTCAAAAGTGGCATCCTTTATGGATATTGAGGTATTGAAGTTTAACTAGGCTATTATACAGATCTGAGGCAACTTTTATAAATAGGCTTCAATTAAATGTGCACCCTAAAGCAGTTTGCAGGTAAGTGTGTTACCAATTATAGAGTAAACTTGTACTGAGCTATGAGACTAGGAATAATGCACTCAGAGTTATGCACATACAAGTACACACATAGCAAAACAAGTTTGTCTTTGTACCGGTAGTTTGAAGTTTTAGTTTAAAATAAAAAACGAATGTTAATATCAGTGTCAAACTCAGTGCAGAAGTAGGTGACAAGCTCAAACCTAAAAAACATAAATCCTAGAACTGTAAGCCTGTTAATACTGCTTCCTCATCTGTGAGAAGCAGGCAATACTTTAGATGCCAGAATGTGAAGTGAATTTGTTTACATAATTTGTATTAGTATGCAGAAAGTAGGAGGTGTGTTTAATTTGTATCATGGGCAGGTTCCAGATGCAGAAGCCCTAAATTAATTGCAACCTAAATCAGTCTGACTTTAGCAAGTGATACAAAAATTTCCACAGAATGATCTTGCCAATTTCCATTATACTTACTCATAGAAAGTTGTCCAGCCAATCTCTGATGTCTTCGTAGCCAGCAGGCCGTTGTTACCATGGTAAGTAAGAAGCACCAGTTCTTGGCCCTGAGCTGTAAGAGTTTTCAGTCCACCATTAGTGCCCATAGTGAGCCAGATCACCTGGTTGTCAGGGGCGACAATACGCACTGGCATGCGGTTTGGGTCTCTGCGTATTCTCAAGGTGTTTCCACTACTGTCGGTAACAGCTGTGATGTCGTTCTCTGTGCTGTAGCTGAAAGTGTATTTCAAGTCGCCAGTGAGCAGGCTTGCAGTGTGTTGGTGGGTGCCGTTGCTGTCAAACATATACAGTTCCTGGGCATCAGGGGAAGCTACCTCATATGTACTGACGCCTGAAGTCAAAGTTGGCCCATTTCTAGAGATGGCCCGGATGCGGATGTTGCCCAGGTCTGCCACATAGAGTGTTCCATCTGGAGCTGCCACTAAAGAAGACGGAGCATTGAGCCTTGCATCTTTGGCATAGCCGTCCCCTGTCTGGTAACAGTCACAGTTGGCATCGTTCTTGCAATCACAGTCGGAGGGAGACCCAGCCAAATGCGTTATCTCGCCATCCACAGAAACCTTCCGGATCCTGCTCATCTTTCTCTCATCTGTCTCCGCTATATAGATGGCCCCGTGGAAAGATACGGCAATAGAGACAGCAGATTCTAGAGGGGTTAACTGAGCCCTTTGACCACCAGCCACACCACGCTCCAGTCCAGCTAATGGGCAATGGATAGGACGGCCAGCTGCAATACTCACTTGACCATTCTCTGTGATGCGTAGCACTATGTTGTTGTCCAGGACATAGAGTGAATTGTCCATGGGGCTAACTGCTAGGTCTGTGGGCCACTCCAAAATCACCTGAAATACAGGACATTATTAGATTATTGTGACTTTTTTCGCAAGAACATTATAATAAATTTGATTTAAAATTTAATTTCAGCTGTTTACGCAAAGGCACAAACACATTTGCATTGTAGTCATGTAGCACCCACACAGAGAGGCTTAAGATTAGTATGCTATAAACAAAGTAGAGCTCTCTGTTCCACTTCTCAGACAAACAATGTATTTTTACATAGGAGATTTCTGTCTGCTTCAAAAGGTGAAAAATGTCTAGTTGATGACGGCTGGTGAGGGATCAAACGTGACCTTTTAGTTGTAGGGTAGTCTCTTATTATGCTAGTTTGTCAAATTTGGAATATATGATTTCAGTGTGCCTGGAGGAGAGCAGCATTAATATGTGATGACGGAACCTTTGGGTTATAAGATTAGCTCTTATCTTCATGTTGTTTTGATCCCTGCACTCCTTACAGACTTTAACTCGTGCTACTACTGATACATGAATTTAAAGGATAATTCTGGCCACAGTGACTGTTTAAGGGTAATTTTAGTATTTTTTAGCCTGGACTTTCCCGTCTTTTTGCGCACAAGTGACTAATGGGGACAACGATTTGTGAAATGGGTAAGAGTGCTGCAGCTGTAAACAGGCTGTAATGTAATCCCATGGGGCAATTGCGTCCCATCAATATATGTTCATTAAAGGTGCTTGATTTTGCCATTGACAGGCTCAGATTGTTATTACAAGTGTCTGGCAACATGATGGAGAGAGATCTGATCTGGTCTGTTATTGTGTCCAATCAAGTGTTGCTTACGAAGTCTCATTCTGAAATCTCATGACAATTGATTTGTTGTCAAAATCAGCTAAATATTCAGCCAAGAGTTTGAAAATCTTTTAGCTACCACTAAGCAACACTTTCTGTACTCCCACTCATCAAACTACTTCCAGCACTCCTGTGTCTAACTCTGTCATGGCTGAATATTTAGCTGTTTTTGACAACAACTCAACTCTTGTGAGATTTCAGAACGAGACTTCTCCTTAAGCTAGACTTGCTTAGACACAACAACAAAACAGACTAGATCAAGAGAAAAGTAAATAAAAACTTTATTTCTCTTTAGGGATCCTTTCTATAATGTTGTCAGACACTTATAATAAAATCTGAGCCTGTCAATGGCAAAAACAAGTTATTTTAGTCGATTGACGAGTCGCTATCACCCCTTTGGATCCACATTATTAGTGGAAGATGGCTGCAGCACTCTTGCTTAATATTGGACCGGTTTCAAAAATTATTGTCCCCATTAATCACTTGCATAAAAAGATAAGAAAATAGGGTCCAAGTTGAAAATTGATGAAGCTTCCCTTTTAAACCACTTTCTAGTATGCCCCCTCTCCCTTCTAAACATTTAACTTTTACATGTTACTATTTGACAAAGATAAAATGTGACGTTTGAATTAAAAAATTCAAACTAAGTGAAGGAGCGGGGCTTCATCTGCTGTGAGGCTATTGTAAAGCTGCCAAAATAACCTTGAGCATGCACTTCACACCTTCCTGCTCCATTTGTGCTGTACTGACTGGTGCTGCAACCTGAGAGAGTGACTCCCCATTGAGTGATCAATTAAGTATATCAAATTAAATTAAAAATACGTACAAAATATTCCGCACATAAAAAAAATTATGGCAGTATTAACTAAATCTTGGATAAATAACAAGTCCAAAGCTATAAGCCAGGCCAACTATAACAGTCTGCTTGTAAGAAATCTGTCAGCGAATGAAAAGCATATTTGTAAGAGTGCATACAGCTGGCCTGGCCTTTAAATGTATAATTGTGTCATTAAAACTGTCAAAACGCTCCTGAATTGTGCTTTTCCACAGGGTGATTAATAATAAAGCACGCTGCCTTTGAGGTTGCCACTAGTTAAACTGCACTGAGCCAATTCTGTAGCTTGGATGCCTGAGGATCGTACGGTCTCGCCAAAACCATCTTTATTGGCTCGTACCAAATGACTTAGTTAATTAGCAAAAAGTGACAAGCTTAATCCTTTGTCTTCATGTTCTCTTATGTTCTCCCCCCCTTCATGTTCACCACCCACACACACACACACACACACACACACACACATACAAACACTGATTGCTTTCTGTTTACATTAAAATGTCTCTATGATGCCAATGTACACCCTTTAATTTTCTCTCTAGCTCTAATATCTACTAATGTGCCTATTATTATCTGACCTCATGATAGGACACAGGAATAATTGTCAGGGTCATTTGGTTTTGGCTGTTGCAGTCCTTCCTATCTATATTTGAAATGTTTTGTTTGTAGTCTTGTGCTCTACAATTTCTTTCCTTATGGAAGCTGATCTGCATCAAAAATCTATATAAAATCTAAATTGGTAAATGGACTGTATTTATATAGTGCTTTTGTACTCTATTGACCACTGAAAGCGCTTTACAACACTTGTCAGCATTCACCCATTCACACGCACACACACACACACATACATATTCATACCCCCATGGCAAAGGCTGCCACGCAAGGTACTAACCTGCTCATTAGGAGCGATACAGTGCTTTTTATCCACAGCGCTTTACAATGTTTCTAATGCTCACTCACCCATTCACACACACACTGATGGCACAGTCATCGGGAGCAATTTGGATTTTAGTATCTTGCCCAAGGACACTTTGACATGCAAACTGGAGGAGAAGGGGATCAGAACCACTTTCTGATTGGCTGATGAGCCATTCTACCTCCTCCTGAGCCACAGCCACCCCAAACTGGTTAGTTAAAAAAAATAAATAAATAAATAAATAAAACGAAAAAAAACCCATTGTCTGGTGCACACATGTAAGACGTGGGAGAAGAACCTGATCCTGCGGCAATTTCATTCTCGACAGCCAATCCACTTAAAATTCACTTTCTGTACAAAACAGGGTATAGAAGATGCTATGAATGCATCACATTTCGTATGATATAGGCTCATATGTTTTTTTATTTTCTTCATTATTCAAGTCAGATCTCAAAACTCTAAAGGAGTGAAATGAGGAAGGATATTAATGTTTAAGCACAGTGAGCTGCACTTCTAGTATCATGGTATTGTAATGTTAGAACCTATTGTGTAGAGATATGGCACTGCTTTTATGATAGCTCACTCACAGGTGAACTGTAAATGTTGATGGACAAAGCAGGCTGTTGTCAGATACTACCAAAGAAAATGTTTTTTGTGGGACCAACTCACTACCAAAGGCTGCTTCATTATCATGTATGGTGAAGTGTCCTCAATCCTGAGAATTTCTAGTGGAACACTAAACACTAATTCAACTCCAGCCACATCAAAACAAGCCCCCCACACTGAGTAATTATTCTTCCTTCCATATCATCTACCGTGACCTGAAAACCCATCTCTTCAATAAACACTTCATGCCTCCACTTCCTGCCTAAATCACATCCTCCTCTAGCACATATTTTCCTCCTGTACTTTCAGAGAAAAATGTTCTGCTCTTGTCTAGTTGAGAGCAAGACAAAAAAAAAGAAAAAGAAAAAAGCATTTTCTTCGTCTGTTATTTTTTTCACCAAGCACCTTATAATGCTGGTGTTCTAGGGATCTCAGCTTATTCTAACAGTGTGACTGCACATTTCTCTGGATAATACACTGTATGTCAGTTAAATTCCTATTCCTATTTATATACATTAAACCTGAAAGGCCTCCTGGTCGAGATAATGAACTCACAGTAATAACAATGTGTTATAAACTGAGCACTAACTATGAATAAAACTGTCAATAAGAATAATTTACAATGTCTCGTCCTAGAAACAACCTGATCTGATAATGCATATAGAATAATGCAACCAATTTCTAATATCCCCTGAAATATTGACAGCCAGAGAAGAGAGCACACAGTTTCTGCAGCAATGATTTAAATTCACAGGAAGAGACCTGTTTCTTGTAATTTTAAATTTAATCACAGAAGGTTCCAGGCAGAGGGAGCTGCACGCCAAAAAGCTGTTTTACCTAGTTTAGTGAAGAGGTTTGGAACTGATAATAATAATAAAGATATTGAGGTAAATGTTTTAAAAAAATACCCCTTGATGTCTTTTTCTCAGTTGCCCAAACAGATTGTTATATATTGAGTATAACTGCATATATAATTATATAACACTGCATATCAATAGTGAGTCACGGGTGAGAAAAAAAAGAGGGTTAGAGGGTCAGGGGCACAAGGTGGCGCTGTGACATGCTCTGTGTGAGCATAGAGGCAGGGTTAATAGCTGTCTGGCACTTCAGTGTATAAGTCACCTGATTGATGTCCATGCTGTTGTCACAGGTCAGAGGGCGAGCCGATGTCAAGTCATTGGAACCAAGGAAAGTGGAGATGATGCCGTTCTGGTCAACCTTTCGGATCGTGGTGCCATCAACGAAATAAATCAAACCATTCTTGTCCACAGCGATGCCTGTTGACATCAGGTAAGGGGGAGGAAAAAAGGGAGAAAAGAAGGAAAAAAACTTGTGATAACAGGAAAACATGGTAGATATGCAGCATCTGTGCTTGCATGACTCAGTGGACGGAACATGGTGGATACATGTGTCAAGCTTGCCTTCCCATTATTCAGGTCACTGCAAAAAGCACAGCCATCAATAATTCACAGGCTGCTTTTGTGGTATTAAATAATTTCTAAGGCAGAAGTGGGAAAGGCTGTATTCATACGGTATATATGCACTTGCCACGTCTTGTAACCCTCCTCTCTAAAAAAGGACCGCGGGAGGTGGGGGTGTCAATGAATGGTGCGTTTGGGAGATTTTTTGACATCAGCAGTCATCAATGATCTGCGCACCATTTGAGAAATGAATGAGCGAGGGAGTGGAAATGACAGCTTTGGCCAATTTTAGATGAAAAGGGGTGAAAGACAGGCAGTTGCCATGGTGACAACTGTGGACTAAATTGTCTCAATGATTGAGTGTCAGCTCAGAGTTGTAAGTCGCAGCCGAGCCAGTGTGGAGTTGCAATAACCATTTGTCCCAAACTGGGAAAATACATTAACGGGCCATGGCACCATCCACATCATTCTCTGAGTTACCATGCTGCTTAATAGAGACCGGTACCTATGGGAATTCAGTCATACCTCACATGCAGGAAGACCATTTTTCATTTTTCACATTGGTTTTAACACATTGTAGTTTTGGATCTGATTCTAAACACAAAGGTGTGGATCTCAGGAACGTGTGTGTGTGAGGCTGAGGTTTCCAGTAAGTGCTGATGACCCACCTGTGGACTAAACAAGCAGTGAGGTGAATCATAAGAACACTGCTGACCAGGAAACAGCAGGGGTTGCCACAATAGGGAAAGTTCTGGTTCAGGTTAAACTTCAGTTTTACCTCCAGAGTATGATTTCTTTTCCAATGAAGTCTTTAAAAGCTTCTGTGGAAGGTGAGTGGTTTGGTTTGACCTGTGGCTAGGTCTGCACAAGATTGCTTTCTGCTAAAACATTGACGAGCCAAGGGAGTCCACAGTGAATCCTTGGGAGCTGGCTATTTGACAGTCTGAGATTCTCAGACAGATGAAAAGTGTCACATTTGAGCAGAGTTCACCAAATGTCTGAGAGGAGAAAAAAATGGAGCCATCTGCTCTTTCTTCTCTGGTCTCGGCTTCCACCCACTCCATCATTAGAGTCGCTCCACTCAAGCCTTTATCACCCAGCTGAAGCTGAGCTATTGCAGTTGGCATTCAATGTGGGCAACAACTAGCACAAAAACAATTCATCTTAGCCTTTTCATCCAGAAGAATTTATGGAAAAGTGAGCAATCCAACCACAAATGGCCATGTGCTATTTCAATGCAGACCACAAGTTGTGCATAGCAGGTACTGACTTGTGAGTAGTTGCAACTGCAGTATAAGCTTTAAAGGCCTGGAGACTTTACTTTCACAAGAGCTGTTTGAAACAAAGCCACAAGCAGAATCAAGTATAAATTTTAAAAATATTTACGGGAATATCCAATTATGCAAAATAAATTGGGGATTATGTTCCTGGAGGTTAAAACAACAACCTTATGATATGCAGCAGAAATGCACATCTTAAATTTACAAGGCTCCTTTTTTCCCCCGTTGAATATCCTGTTTCATTATACCTCAACACATGATCCACAGCCTAAATTCATCCATGAAAACCAGAAGACCCAGATTTGACACAGACCCAATGCACACATAAATTTTGCAGTTGCCAGTCATGACTGAGAAACTTATCACCATGTCCAACCCATTCATTTGAGTACAACATCTTCATTAGTTTTAAATGATACCTTTGGGTCCAGTGAGAGAGGCCTCTGGAGCTTTGCCTCCATCGCCACAGTGGTTCTCGTCAAAGGGCAGACAGTGCTCCCCAGTTCCTGCCACCACCTCTGCATTCGACTGCAGATCCTTGGTGCCAGTCAAGATTTTTGGTCGGTAGATCCTTCGGGAGTTTGTGTCTGACACGTACAGCTGGCCAGATACCGGGTCAGTTGCCAGGTAATACCGGTGTGCCGGGTTGTTACTGCATTTAAGACAATAATTTAGTTATATATGGTAATTGCAGACAAAAATGACCAAAAATGGTCCGTTAATGGCACTAATTTACCACTAAAATTTGATACAATGCAATAATCTTTAAATCACCTCAAACAACCTGTAAACCCAAATTGACCCCAGATGAAAATTAGCCTGATTTTTCCTCTGAATAAAACATTTTGAGTTAAGAATATTATTAACAGTTGATTCCATTATACCTCTCTAGGGAGGCAGGAACATTGTTTTCAGTACGCATTAGATTTTTCAAATTGTCTAAGTAGGAAAGACTTTTTATAAAATGCTCTCAGTACATCCCACGGAATATAGAAACGTGTATTGGTTAAGTACTAATAACAAGCAATAATGAAATTAGGGAATCCATGTATTTTTTTAAAAAGATGCATTAAAAGAGATGACAGAAAGATAATACCAATCAGGTTGTATTCTTAGCATTTAAGCTGCCATTAAGTATCTTATTTTCTAAAACACACACACACCCTAAGCAGCTAATTAAGTGTAACTTATTTTTTTCCAGTCACTTGCAGCTTAAAATATAAACCTTATTATCAACTTAAAATTAGTAGCAACATTGTCATGAACGCAGATAATGAACTGAAAAGGAAAATAATGTTGTGGAAAAACTATGTGAAGAATTTCCACAGCAGGAAAAAAGAGAAGAGCCTTTGAGAGTGAAAAGTAGCAGACATAAGGTTGAAAAGATGGAAGTCAAACAGAATTTAACAGGATACCACTACAGCGGGGTTCCAGTATGCAAAGCAGAAATGACAACTTATGTGCCAGATCATTTCATTTTGTTTGTTATCACTTCCCTGTGGGACTTTAGAAATCACTGAAATGACTGGCTTATGTTAACTAAGTGCAACAACTAATGGCATTGCATCTGGTGCCGCTTATTTGCGTTCTTTTAACCATCTCATAATAGATCTAACCCCCTCTGAATAGGAGAGCAAATGTATTAAGGATTAGGATTCAAAAGTGAACACATGACTGACTAAAATTTAGACATGAAGAAAGCTAATTAAAGTATCATTTTATGTGACGTCCCATTTAAACAAGCTCAAAATGTTGAAAAAGGATTGAATTAACCTTTTCTATTAAGGCACAGTGTTGATACATAACACGTGCTTAAGTGCCATTAAAGAGCCCGAAATAGAGGCAGTTAACATGAAAGATAGCTCGCTTTACAGTGCAGTCATAAACATGGCTTCTCTGCTTGTACTCCAGCTTAATGGTACCTCAGTCAATACTGGTTGGCTTTGGAAATGGATAATGTGATGGCAAAATAAATGTGGCAATGAAACATCTTTATAAAATGATGAAGATGGAGTCGTAAACCTTGACAGCTATTATGAGTCAAAGTAAATGCTCAAAATAGGTGGCTGCTATCAAATTCCTATAAAGAATTCAGCAAGACATACACTAGGAACCCTTTCTTTTAAAGTCAACCTTCAGGGGGTGGACACAATAAATGATACACCTGTACAACATTAAGCAGTCCAATATAACAGCGCTGTACTGAATACAATCTTTGTGAAGTTTCTGATGTTAAGACAGATATATGGTAAGTTGTGAGGCTTTACTGTGTAGTCTTATATTTAATAGGTTGTTTACCACTACAAATTGCAGCTAAAGAAATCACCACTCGACACCTCTTTGGCAGTCTCAGCAAAAAACTAACATTCACCACCTGACTGCTTTCAAATCAGGTGTTGACTGATGCTTCTTCATGTAGGTTCATCTGTCACTACATAAGGAGAATTTGAACATACTCGTCCCAAGTTGTGACCCAGGTGCTAGCACAGGTGCTGTCATCTCAAGATGAGACTAATCAGAACCCTTCAATTGATCAAGAATCCAGCAGTGTGGTATCAACCTGTCCAAGCATTCACATGTCACAAGCACTCACTTATCACTCTGTGTCTACACTCCCTTCACTGGTTTCCTGTAGTGGCGTATATTACATTCAACACTTCGTTGTAGGCTAAGAATGAAACGTCAATGGGCTACCTTGAGGCAATGGTCAACGCTGACCTGTAGCAAAATGTCTCTAATCTGCCTGTCTTTGACAAGTGTCTTTTAAACACGCATCAAGATCAAGTTCATTTTAGTTTTGGTTTTCTGTATTCAGTATTTGTCTGGGTATTGGGTTCACACCTATAATTTAGATCTTTCAGTCTTGACCAAATTTAAAGGGACAAAATGATTGATTGTGGCCATTTGGGATTCACACAAACAAACCAAAAGTAAACATGAGTTATATGGACTGACATTGATCTGGACACTTAGGGAGCTCTATCATTGAAGATGCACAGAGCTTTGGAAGAAAATCAAAACAAACTAACTGACCAATAAGTCTTGCACTGCACTGTAAGGCTTTATTTGTCTTTTCTGGTGGCCACACAGAGCTTTAACACAAGGCTCATACAGAAACATCTGAATATGGGCATTAATCAAAACTCTACTGGACCAGAAATGTATTAACAGGTAGCTGAAATCAGAGGAAAGGGGTGACTATGCATGTTGTAATAAAACTTGAAGCAGGAAATGGCTGCTGTTATTATCAGACAATTGGGTAGATTAGTCTAAATTCATACAAACTCCACACATCTATATCACATAATCCTGCTGTAGGTCCACTAACCATAAATATTAGTGGACTCACTGTAGCACCTCTTGCATTTATGGTCATTTAATCACTAGAACAACCTCATTTCAACCATCTTTACTTGATTGGTTGGTGTTGTCTTAATCATGAATACAAAGTAGTTGTGTAAGCCCTCAGGATCAGAGCATCTGCCACCATAACAGTAAATGTAATTATAAGCTTCACAGTGGTACTGTTTATTGCAGCCCTATTGTACTAGACTGAATTATGCTTGGTATGCAGATGTTATTTGTATATATATATATGTTATACTAACTTGCTTTTTCATATTTATACAACTACAGTTTAAATATGTCAAGGTTTCTGTAAATGCCGTGGTCATTTAATCAACAGTTACATTGCACAGCTCTTAACAGACTGTGCACACTTCCTCTTGCTGTATGTGCATACAGTTGCACATGGTGAGAGTTATCCATATATTTATAAAGATGATGATAAACATGATGGTGTATGGAGAGGATGAGACAACATGCACTAAGATAGTACACCTACCTGTGTCTAAAGTCTTTATTTCTATGACAAAGCACCCAAGGAGCAGGAAAACAGAGGAAGAGAATCAAGATAATGAAATTGGTAAATCTTGAAAGGGATACTTTTTCTTTTCATTTTCAGTTTCAGGTTAGGTTTTTTTTCCCCAATCAGACAGTTTTCTTGTTGTAGGAATGGCTGTTTTAGGGGTAAATAATAGCTCGTGCAAACAATGACTGAAAGTTAAAAACAAAGTGAAGACTTTTTTTCCCCCCACAGTGTCAAGTGAGGAAAAACAAACTGCTGAAACTTGGAAAGGCAAAAGTATCCCCTTAAAGGATCAACACAGCCACTAGAGAAAGTCGCAGGCAATGACAATCCGTTTGGCAGAAAGTGGAGAGGCAGGGCTTTGGCTGAGAGTTACTACCCGCAGAGAGGAAAATATGTACTCCTATCTCCATAAAGCCTCATCCTGCATTACCACTGCTTTTCTCAATTTGGCCACTCACATTGAAATATTGATTCTGCCACTTGTTACGTTGCCCACTGCAGCCAGAGTCTAAATAAAGACTAACAGCAGTTGACAAAGGTTCTTTAAAACCCATATAGAGTATCTGGACTCTTAATAACACGCATGCATACCAAAAAATGAAACAATTTTTGTCATTACATAAAACAGAGCATAAGCAAGTATTCTGCAAGCAATGATGAAATGGTGCATTATGCAAAGTGACTTGGCCTTTTTTCTATTTGTACCGGTTTAAATCTGGACTGCAAGCTGCTACCAGCTAATCTGAACTGAAGTTGCCTTAGTGTGTCTTATATGTTAGATTCAATTTAATGTAGCTAACACAAGTCTGCATGGTAGTGTTTTGTGTTTCTCTCCTTGTAAACAGAGTAAAATAGTTGCTTGGAGACACAAACCATTTCTTAAACCATTATTTATCTAGGAAACAGCTGCTGAGCGTGCATGCTCCTTTACAGCTGCACCTTGTTTCCCATTTATACTGTTACACACATTTCTGCCTGAGAGCTGCCTTAGAGTGCTGCTTATCACTGTGCAGGTACATCATCAGGTTTACTGATGTGGAGGAGGATTTTTTTTTTTTTAAATTTTAATATTGATGTGGGGATATATGAACTTCTACATGATCTTAACAGCAAACTACAAACCACAAAATGTACATCAAAATTTTGGGGAACAGTGTGGTGACCCGTGTCCTGTTCAGGCACTTTTCATATGTCTGTCATGTACGTGTCTGAATAAGGATGATGGCCCAATATACATTTAATCAACATCTGCCACTTTAAAATAAGCCAACTGGCCGAATCAGAGTCATTGCTGAGAGAAGCCAACTTGGCAAGAGGGTGTAAATCATCCCAATTACACGCTGAAGACAGGATGTCTTTCCTAATTATGGAGATGGATAGGGAAAAGATTTCAAATTTCTGTGGGTAAGGGAGAGATGTGTGTGACTGAGAGGCTGTCCACCATGCCATTTTGGTTTCATTCTCCGCATTGAACTAAATGTAGAAATGCAAAGTGGGACCCAAAATATACTCTGTTGGAGTACATATTTTTTTATGTCTGAACAATTTTTTAAGGGTCAACTAAAGCACATTATGTTGCCTGTTTTTGTTTGTGTCATGTTCAAATTCTCAATTCAAAAAACTAAAAAAAAATAATGCAATACATAAAAAATCCTTATATGTCTATAACACAAAACACTACCATGAAGTATCATCTTTTGCCCTTTCATCTTGACTTAAAAAAATATTCTTCATACAGTGTATACCTACTTTAAAGTTGGATTTTGTACCATTTAGTGAAGGGACAGAAGTAAAGTTTCAACAGGTTGCACAATAAATGTTCTGTTTTTTTAAATCAACAAATTAGGAGTAACATGCACTTGATCTTACCTCAGCTCCATGATACTTGTGACATTGCCAGATGGGTAGATGCGACGAATATAGTTGAAATCACCAACGTACAGACTACCATCAATGCCCCATGCCAGAGCCACCGGCGCCAACAGCTTGTTGCCTTGGGCCTGACCATTACAGCTGGGGCATGAGATGCTTCTACGCCGCCCGTTCCCCATGACAGTGGAGATCACAGGGGGCTGCAGAGAGATGAACTGGTTCTCTCCACTGCCTTTGTAAAGAATGCCTGGGAAACAAAACACCACACATGACTGGTTGCAGATACTAGGATCATTATTTATTTTATTTATTCAACCAGAAAGTCTGTTGAGATACTGTTGCAGCTAATATGGAAATACACACATTCAATTTACAACACTATAAATAACATATTAAAGGAAAAGCTCACCAGTTCAGGAAATGCTCTTATTTGCTCTCTTGCTGAGAGTTAGATGAGAAGATCAATACTACTCTCCCAGGAGGAGTTAGAGGGGACGATTGATGTGGGTGGGGTTAAGGGGATGATATGATTTTTGATTTATTTTTTAAGTATAGAGCTAGCACCAGGGGACAATTAGCTTAGCTCTTTGTCCAATATTCAAAAATATTCAACCCACTAATTAAAGGGACAGCACACCGATTTCACACATTCCGTTTATTTGCCACAAGGAGTACCACCCAGCCTGTGAAAGCAGCTGTCTATTGTACTACTATTACCAGGGTTACCTCAGCATAGGCTTGAGACTTTTTTAACAGAAGGACTGCATTACAAACTGGAGATGTGGGGTTTGAAAGTGAGCCTGACTATGGGAAATGTAGGATCTAGTGTTTTGTTGCTTTACCCAAACTAGAGACTAAATGCCAGGATATTTCAGTCTCTGTTGCTTTGATTTTGATCACTCTTTTTGGCGAGAATGGCCACAGACTGTCCATGAGTGAGTGACTGAGTGAGTGATGAAGTTACACCATCGGTTGGCTAGCCAAGCGTTGAAGTTTCCTCATCGCCTTTGCTCTTTTAAAATGAATCAGCATAGGAAAGAATTGGAGGACAGCAGCGCGACGCAGAGTCACTGTGTTTCTTGCTCTGAGCTCTGATGCTCTCAGCTCCACTGTAGTGAAGTGAAGTTGGCTAAATTCCTGATTAAGCAGACACGTATCAGCGTCTCTACAGTCTTCTCTCTACCGTCCAGTGTGATCGACTCTCAGGCTGGCAGCTCTTTCTTTCTATTTTCTACTTCTACTTCTTTGTATTTAGTTTCTATTTCTCTGACATTTACACGTCACAAATGATGAACAACAGCATTAAAACATGAGTCTGTAGTACCTCTTTAACACATTGTATGAACTTAGAAATAGAAGTAAAACAAAGTTGACTGTATTCCTTTTCGACCTTACTAGACACAATATCATCATAACTAAAATTTAAAAAAAAATTTTCATTAAACACAATTAAGGGGGGCTCTCATACTGCCTTTTACCCTATCCTTAAATTCTGTTCTCTTCACCTTTAAGTACAGTAACTCCTCTGTATCAGCTAGTCAGTTGTACTTCAGAGGGGGCAACAGCCTTTTTTAAGCTTACCCTCAGTACACCACTGCTATGAGTTTCCTAAAGGTTGAGAAATTATGGTTTAAATAACTTTTGTTTATATCATTGTGATCAAAGACCAGAAAGTGATCAGATTTAAATAGCACAGGGAGTGGATGTAGCGCACAGGCAACCAGTTGACCATAAAGTCAACTTCAGTCCCATGCATAATTATAAAAATCGCTTCGGTGGGTTTATGAAAACCCTCCACAAAGCTGAAGTATATTTTATGTAAAATAAAGTTCTTTTAACTTGACAGGGAGCCTGTTTTCCCCAAGTCACAGAGAGGTGGTTAACATAAGTATGGTGCACTGTACCTCCCCCTAACAGTGCATACATTTCACTGTGGACTCACCAAATTTGGTGAGTCACTACAGATGAATATTTTAACAAGAAGCAGATATAACTGACTTTTTAGGGGGGGTACTGATATAGTGGGACTCTCTTCAAAGGGGAAAATACATCAAAGGGAAGAAGTGCATGCTGGAAGCACTTAATTATTCACATCCAGCAACTTGTTTGAATTCACACTGCCTCTGTCCTAATTAGTAGATCTATGACACCACTGAATGGCCATATAATGTCGTTCTCCCACAGCGTTATCCCGAAAGCCATCGTAACCCTCGATGTATGTGAAATCGAGCGTGCAGCCATGCTGCTTGTCCCTTCTCTGATTAGTTCCTTTCATTGATTTAATTGATTGAAGGGCAAATTCAAATGAAGGCACGGTCTGGGGAGACTCTTGACAGGACAATCTGACCACTCCGTCTTTTGTATCCGAGAGCATTATACATGAGCCTCTAACAAAGACAAATAGGTCCAGGGGATGGCTTTATGCGTGACGCCATCAAATGCGTGACCTTGGGACTTTAATTGAACTGTGATCCATGTGTCTGCTCACTGAATGAAACACTCAGTGAGAGTTTCATCACACTGATTGTTTGACGCTCCACTCGGAAACATAGCTACAAATAACAAATAAGCTATGTAATCTGTCTAGAATGTTAATGTCTGTTTGTGTAATAGCTCCTTAACATTCTCAGGAAAGACAAAGACGTTTCCAATATTCGGGAGCCTAATGCAGTGTGTAGGACATGGATCAGTTGCAGCAGTACAGCAGTCTAGCAGTTTGGCTGACGTTCAGTAAAAAAAAAAAAAAAAAAATTAATGCTGAGGTCATTTTGGCAAGCCGCCGTGGTCCTCTTTATTTACACTTCCATCATGGTTTACAGTACACACAAGTCAAACCATAGGCTATTAGACACCATAATGGAATGGATTAAATAAACTAATCAATCAACAACTACCCCCCACGATCGCTCCACACTTAGTGCGGATATTCTTTCACTTAGACAACTTCTGCCGTTCTTATGTGCTTCAACTTAGAGTGAGTGAGCAAATTAAGGTTCAGTTTTCTTCCCTCAAGGACACTTGGTCATGACACATTATTGTTGATGACTGTTACAAGGATCATGTTTGTGACGTCTCAGCTGGAGTGCTGCACTGATGATATCCAGTGCTCCAGGCTGAGGAGGGGGACCCCCACAGTGTCCTGACAAAAATGTCTTTGGAGTCCTTAAACATATAATAAATATGTTATACTTTTATTTCACGCAGAGTTGGGATAAAATCTATATTAGACATAACAACTATTATTTGTGACAAGTAGAAATGCAATTTATACAATCTGCTAAAGTTTTCTGTTTTTCTGCAGACTGAAACAAACTAGTGTTCCCTTGATAGATTTAAGTGATGTGTCTTCTCGTTGATTAATAAATGAAAGTGTGGAGGCGTGTTTGAGTTTTGGATAGAAGCTGGTGAAAGAGAAAAATCACTGTTTTGCTTGGCATAGGGAGCAAGGCTTTTGAGAAAGTCTGAAAATCTGTTATTGCTTCAAGAATCACTCCAATACTACTCCATCCACCAAGCACACAGCCTGCGATGTAATGTAACTGCATGTCACCTGGCATTTACCACATTATTAAACACTCAGACTCAGGCAATAACATGGAATTTGACAAATAATAACAGAAATATGTTGTGAACAATCACCAAAGTATAAATGTTTATTGAAAATAAATGATGGTGAATATGAGTGTAGAGAAACGTGGAGCAAATATGAGACCATTTTCTACCACATATAGAGAGAGAACAGAAAATAGAAAACTAGAGGGGGAGTCATTACAGAAATATTTGAGCAGGGAGTGGAAACTCTTATTCACATACTTTGCCTTCCTCTTGTAAATAGAACATAATCCTCACTACACTGTCTCATATTACAAGACCACATTTTTACCTACTCTGTATATATAAACTCATTGATGACCGTTTGTTCAATTGATCCCTTGACTCCAATAGAATAATTACAGAGGGTATTCATCTGTTTGATAACAGGCTAATTTGAGCCATGTAGTAGAAAAAAAAGCTTTACTGCCAACATCACAGCTTCTAAGATACAAATGCAAGGCCGAGCCTCCGTACCTGATAAAATAACTAGAGTGCCCTGAGCAATGTCACCTTGGTGACACATAGAGAGTACAGAGATTGGTCGGGGAGGAGCGAGTGTGTCTTAATTGCACCATGTCCTTCTTTGTTCTCCTTTGCGCTGTGTCATACCACCCAAACTCCCACTGATCCACCATGATGGAGGCTAAAAGTGGGCAGAAAACCACCCAGTGCTTCAAATGGAGCATGTGTGTGAGCTGTACAGTAAGTAGGCCTACACTCCAAGATACTGAGTTGCTGAACTCTAACTGTGTCCAATAAGAACCAGCTATGTTACTCTATGTTACCCTAGATACAGACCGCAGATTGAGGGGAAGGCATATCCACTTGTAATGAAGAAAGGAGGGGCAGGAGGACATGACTAAAGCACAGACACAAGCAATTTGCCTTATCTAGTTTGACAGGCTCTGGGGTGGAGGCAGAGAGAGGCAGGCGGCTTTTGCTCGGGTCTTTTGCCACAAACGATGAGAGAAAAAGCCCTCAGATGTTCGAAGTGGTGCGAAAATGAAGCACGAGTCACAACAAAGAGCTATAGCAAATGTCTGGAGCTAAACCACTGTGCAGCCGCACAGGACCACCGCTTGCTAACATGTTGGGTGAGGACATTAGTCAAGGTTTACAGCATTAAAGAATCAATACTGCAGCAGCAATGAAGGCAAACAGTGATATTTGGATTCATCTTCATGCTGGCCGAGGATATCGAACTGCATTGCTTGCCCAAAAACCCACATGGGCCATAAATCTCAAATGTCAAAAAGTGGCTGAATGCAAGACTGAATAATTCAGTTTGGATTGAGAAAATGTAGAGGAAAAAACTAGGTGCCTACTCACAACCTCTGTAATAAAAATTAATATGTCTGATGGCAAAGACAGATAGGATTACAGATAGGGCTATGATACTTTGATGTGAGCACAGTATAAACTAGCATACCAAAGTCGCTAACAAAAACATTTCACAGTCTTACAGAGCTCACTGTCTTTGGATTGAGCTAATAGGATTGTAGCATGAAACCCTTTTGGCAAATTGATTAAGCCCCTGTCAGAGAGGGGTAAATGAGACAGAACAACGTAAGTTTGCTAAACTATTTTTGAATCTTTTTAAATTTAGTCAGACTTTGTCATTTATTTTCGGGGCAGCGCTGTAATAGGACAAGTGAAGAGTGTGAAAGAGCCTTGGGGAGGTTGCAGCATTTACTGCATAAGAAAAACTAGACACCATCTGGTTGTTTCATTTCTGTCATCACTGTATCCATGTAGAAGTACAACCCTGCACATAATGATTTTCTCATGCACAGTAACATCCAATTTTCCGATAAATCCAGACATGCAGCATAGCTCAATCTAATAAAGGATGCAGCAAACATTAGCATATCACACATGCTGCACCTACTGTATCTGTTGATCACAAATGTGTCTCACAACAACTCCAACTGTCATGCTGCCACAGAGAAGGCTTTGGAGATGGCTGTGCTATACTTTGAGACAGGTGGGATGAAAAGCAATGCATCAGCAGCAGTCAAGCTAGAGGCATATTTCAGTGTTCTTTTGCACACCTCACAAACTTCACGTTCTGGATGGCTTGACAGATTGGGTTCGGCAATGGGCCCCTATGTCTGTTCTTTTAATGTTTAACAAAGAGGCAGGACTAAGTAGCATCAAGGTGTGAACAAAGTAAAGGAAGATTCAGAAACTGGTTCTCTGACATGTTTTCCACAAACATATCCGACATAGACAGTTTGTGCAGTCTTTGAGATGTGAAAAGTCTGTTATACATGCAGAATACATGGATGATATTACTGTTCAAACCCTATGAGTGTTGTATGATGACTAATGTTGCCCTGCCAACTGTTGGTGTGCTTGCAAGATGTTATAAAAGACTAGATTCAAGAAGTAGGAAGGATGGAGTTATACAAACAGTCCTTACAAGCTCCTTACAGCTCCTCTGGTAGCCAAAATATCTGTTAACAAAAATAATCTCAGTGGTTTTCTTAAAGCTTGATGATTGGGGCCAAATGGACACAGATTTATACTTCTGTGTCAGATGATTGCAAACGATATGTAAGGATGTCCTATAGCTCAACTGGATCTCACAAAAACCTCCTCAGAAATGTAAATTCTCCTCCTACATGTTTTTTGATGGTAGCAGGGATTTAGAGAATACAATTAAAATTCAATATCAGCACCATGCACAGGCTTTTACCTACTATTATAATACTTAGAGTTAGGGTTAGGTCAAATAACATCATTTTCTTGGGGGAGGACTCTCAGATCCCCAAACCCCTCACCCAAACCCAACGCAACCACAGCAGCTAAGCCCTCCAGAAACCTAGGGAACACCCTGCATGCATACATATAGAAGCAATAGTGTTTTTAATGCAAACTCTGTCACATGAAGATTTTAATAGTGTGCTGTTAAGCCAGTGAACCTCATTAACCTCTTTAACCTTGCCGGTCCCACTGATAGTATCTTATAAATGACTGCTATTTATTCAGACACTGAGATGATACTAAATACATACTATATTATAAGGCTAAAGTTTTGAGCATCAAGCATTGCAACTGGAAATTGATCTATAATATTCTTCAAAGTGATTTATCACTCTCTCAAAGAACCAAAATCATCAGTAACTCCTGGCGGCTAAAGCTACTTCATAGTGATGTACACTATGAAGTGGCAGTTTTCTTAGCTGCTGAGGGCCAACTTGTTGCCTGATCAAAGCTCACCTGAATGTACATTTTGCCTGCTTATTGAAGAAATGACAGTTCAAAAGTTTCAAAAAAGCATTGCAGTGAGGAGTGAATCAGAAAAGAGTTAAACTCCTACCTGTTCAGTGACTAACATGACCTCTGACTGAGTATGTGTGGGTGTACAATACAACTTTGAAGAGTGATAGCCAGTTCAGATGAATACTGGGTTATTCTAGAAAATGTTTTGTCAGGATATTAATAAGGATATCATTGCATGGCATGTCATATTGCCTCCTCCTGATGATTATATAAAGGAATATTTTTGTCTTAAAATGAGATTCTACACCAGAAGAAAGAAGGTTGATAAATTTGCACTGCATCTCTACATTTAAATTAAATATATTTAAAGATTCATCTTCTTCAGAATGATGGGGTTTGTTTTATCTTTTCAGTGCCACCTTTTGACCTGATGATGGTTTAAAATAGGAAATAGGTTAACAAGACACTATTTCACTACACTTCCCAATGCCAAACTCACCCATACTTAAAACCTATTTGCCTGAACATAAAATGAGACTTGCTACAAGCATGAGACTGAGAAAGGATGGATTAAAAACAACTGGTCTGCATCTACAAATTGTATCAGCTGTTACATCTGCAGCGCTTCATGTTTTCTCATCCTCAATAATGGAAATAACAAAGTTGAATCAGAAGAAAAATCAATCATAACCATGCCAGGCCTGACGCTATTGCTGAAAGAAACATCAAAGAAAGTCTCCAGCCTCTGTTCTCGAAGACACAGTAATATGGCTAGAACCAGAAAAACCATTACTCCAGGTATAATTACCAGCTTCTCAGATGCATCTCTTTGCAAATGCACACAACTGCCTGAGATTCACAAAATGGCTGAGTGAATTTGATTTTCAAAAAATGAGCAAAGAAAACAAAATGCTCAAATAATAAAAACAAATAAACAAAACAGAAAAACCCAAAGAAACAAAAAAACATAAATATCCAGTCACAAACTCCAATGTGATAGTGTGACACTAAGGACTCTGCTGAAGGCCATGACTGTAACCTCGGCTATTTTCAAAATGAAAGGGACACAAATTGTCATGGACAACTGGAACAACGATTGTGAGCTGGAGTGGGTTTAATGTCAAAACAGTAGCCTGGCACACTGACAATGCACTCTACCCTGAGGCCTGCTTCTTATAATTGCAGTCATATTACTGCCTGAATTCACCAGATTATAGTGTGTGACCTCCTGGTTCTGTAACCCAGCAGTGACTCAAAGCTCTATGTGTCTTTGATAGTTCCATTACGTATGTTTCACTTTCTCACGTCACCGCAACAGCACAACAAAGACAAAAGCTTGTCCATTTATTGTACTCGATGATTAAAGCGATTCTGATTGATGATAGAGGAAGAAATTCATTTAGTTTATTGAATTAATGCGATAATTAAGCATGACACCTGTTCATCAAAAGTGTAGGTCTTCATGAGCAGCAAAAAGCTGTCTTCTTCCTGAAATAGCTGAGTAGCATGGAATAGTAGCGAGCCCTGCACCCTGGTGACTTTCTCACTGATTTATTCCGTCATTACTATGAATGATCAGCCCTTCAAAACTCTCCTCTATTATCTGCAGATGGGATGACGAACCATATTTCATTTTGGTTCAAGTATTTATTGCTGTGATCGAGGGTAAAGACCACCTGCCTGTAACCCAAGAGGCCAAAACACACCCCCACCGAATGGCGTGCATCAAAACAGCCGCCCCTATTATTTTCTGTGTACAACCCCCACACTGCCAGCGGCTAGGTGCGTGCTAATGCGCCGCCCTGCAGCACTTCACACCACTATCCTATTTCCAGCGCCAAAACAGATTTTTTTTTCTTAAGAAAAAAGCTTTTTTGTACTTCAATACAATGTTGGCCCAATTACAGATGTTATTTACAAGTTTTTTGCTTTTCGTTGTAGTTTTAACTATTTTACTTGTGCCTGTATCTATAAGGCAAAAATTAATTAATTGTTAGTTGATCTGCTGCTTTCAAAACATAATCTCTCTGCTCATTATTATTTTTTTTATCAAGTTATCAATCAAAAATAGACAACTGCTATAGGCAACTCACCCATGGCATTTTGTTATCCTGCACCATACTCATAGAACTGGAGTAACAACTTGGTAACTACTATCTTGGTGCACTGCAGCGTGATCTCAGCCCCACATGCACACACATAAATATGTATACTGTATATGAGACGTTCTGTTAAACCCAGAATGCATTTCTTACCGTTCTGAATGTCCAGTATGTGGTGTTTGTCCAGCATCCATCCTCCCATGTTGGCAGCATCCAGTTCATAGCCTTGTAACACCGCTGTCCTCTTCTCCCAGAGCACCACATCAAGGCAGGTCTCGTATTCATATCCCACTGACACTGAAAGTAATGATGGTAGGTGCCTATGGTGAGCAAGGTTGCAACCTTCTTACCTGACAGTTATGGCAGCAATGAGGCTTGGAGCATATAAGACATTCAGCACACGTTCTGGTTGTTTTCTGTATTTGCTGGTTCTGCTTTCTCTTTGACTATGTAATTTTCTCCAGCTGGGATGATTTTAGAAGACCTGTGGGATTTCTAGTGTCTCACCTGCACAGTTTGTTTTATGTGCTCTCCTCTCATTTATCTGTTTTATCTTGTGTAAATGCAAATAAACCACAACATGAAATAGCATGTAAAGTGGCATGAATTATTTAAACAATAAAGGCTCAGATAGAACACATTATTGTAAATATCATAAGCGCAGTGATGTGGTAGCAGTTATAAGCCATGTGTGAATTCAGTTGATTGTCAGGGCTGTGAGGTTTTCCCTTTGAAATATATTCATCCTTCTTATCAAAAAGTCCCTTAGCCTTTTTCAGACTTTGAAAAGTTTTTGCTGCAAAACATTCTGCAGAACAAGATAATATGAACACTTGTGCACTTGAATGTACTAAAGATGACATTGTGATTCTACAAAAAACATAATTAATATACATTATGTATTATGTATACATTATATATGATTCAAATAATTTTGTCATTATTTGTCATTTGTCGACTATTGCTCCTTGCTGGATTTTTTCAGGCCACTGCCTTATTGGCAATATTTTACTCAGTGCACTGCTGCTGAAATATCATACATGCAAAACAAAGATGTCAGCAAAAGAGAAGTGGCCTTCAAAAATGCAGCTCTGGGGGATTTCAGGATTTCACACCACCTGCTAAATCTTTATTGCGCATGATAACAAAAGCAGTCCCTAGGTAAACAATCCTCAATTTAAAAAAAAAACGTCAAATCAATCTTCAAAAGTTCAACCAAGGTTCATCGCCTGAAGATAGCGCAAGTATCTGACAGTGAACCCACGCTAACACAACATCTTCAGATGGCAGCTTCACAGCGGGAAACTCACCCACTGCCTCCGCCAGGCCAAAGACCTTTTGATTGTAGGCGTCTGTTTTATCCCAGATGAAGGTGTAGGAGAGGTCGGGGAAGGCAGGAAAAGACTTCTGGAACTGGCGGCCCATGACGGCCACCATCAGGTGCACCTTCATCAGGCCGAAGGGGAGACGGTCCTGGGTCAGGAGCACCTTGAGGATGGGCTTGTAGCCAGCTGCCCTGGAGCTCAGGTAGACCAGGTTGAGGTCGCTGCCTGGTATGGCCACTTGCTCATGAAGGACCTATGATTTTAATTAGCAGTCAGACTGGTGCCAAATTCACAGTGTGAAGTGTAGACTTAAGTAACAGGAGCAACAGGAGTTTGCTAGTATTTAATGTTGAGGATGACTCTAATTATTATATGTGGTGCAGTCAACATTATGATTTTGTGTTGAGCACCCAAAATATTAAAAATGTATTCTTATACCAAACCACACACTATATTAGTATATTCAAATTGAGAAAACTCCACAGGCAATAAATTAATCCCTCATTATTTGAGTGCATGAACAAAATACTTTTACTTGAACACCACAGCTCTAATAATTGATAACTCCTATCCTCTTTTTTTTCCTGTAGAGTCCAAGTTATTGACCAGGTTTCACCTCAGGGTACCACTCCGCTCATGCTGAAGCATGTCCAAGCAATTCTGATTTTCCTCCTTCAAATATAACACAGACCTATTTTTTTCTAAACAGCAAAAGCTGCAGAGTCACATTTTATATTTAGGGATTTTCAGCTCTGATTTGGGCCAAATGGATACAAACCAAATCCTGAGGCATGCGACCTCCATGTGCGATGTGCCCTCAGAATTTATCTGTGTTGCTCTGAGACAATTTATGGCTTAGTATTTGAGGAGACGGCTGAATTCAATCAAAGCTCAAAGGCAAACTGAAAGGCAAATCTGGCTGTTTGAAATAAGGGAGAGAAGCTGTGGTAAAAGACAGATAACAGCGTTTATCGTTGCTCCGTGCTTGTGTATCTTCAATGCCGTTACCATAACATTGGGACATTGGGGACCCAACATGAGTCAAATAATTAAAGTCATTGAAAAAAAAAAAATCAAATAAGAGCATAAATTTGGAAATGATCATAAAAATCCTGCGATGTGACACACTCTATCATGTCATCATGTCGCCTCTTTTCGCAGCAGTCTCACCTGGGTCTCTGGGATGATGGGACTGTCCTCTGGAGAGGACTTGTACAGAGTGGAGAGGGGCGTGGCCAGGATGAGCGGGTTGGGCCTGATCAGACCCGTCAGGTAACAGCTGGGGATGTCGTTCTCTTCCCGCTTCATCACCACTGTGTCCATCACATGGAAAACGTTCCAGGGAAGCCACACTGTGCGGTGCAGTGTGGGGAATGGAGCACGCTCATAACTCAGCGTCAAAGAAGCACCACCGTTGGCCAGAAGGTCAAACCTTAACAAATTATAATGAAACGGAAATTGTCACTGATTTGATAAAATATATATTTAGTAGCTATAATTGTCCAATATTCATTGGTATTTGCAGAATCTTCCAAGCAATTCGAGCCTTCTTGTCATAATTTTTCTGTCATTTATGTGGGTTATGATGACCTTCTACTTGCAGAAGTATTTGCTGAGATCTTGGAACATGGCAACATCATAACTTAAATACCAGTGGTCAGACAAACTGGCGAGCTGTAAAACAAGTCATGTTTTACCACATTATCAAAAATCCAAACGCAAGCACACCCAAAATGTCAGTAATGACCACTCATTGCACAGGAAATCTGTGCATGTGCACAACTATGGCAATTGCACAGAAGGTTAAAGGTGAATCAAGAGATTGGTCTGTAAACTATGGTTTGTTTGACACCCAAGTATTTGTTCTTCTTGACCCATGAGACACATTTTTTAGGAATTTACCACATACCCAGATTTCAGCAAATAACTTAGTATGTAAGATGTTATAACTACCAATAAGACTGATGGACAGAATTGTTATAATTGTGGAATTTCTCTTTTAAATGTAAAGTAGCAAAGTAAATATTTCTTTCAAGTCTGAGTCTGATAATGCTTTTTCAATGGAAGAGAGAACTTTTCCTTATTCCCTCTGAACAGCTTCCATATATTATTATCATTCACTGAATCTAATTTATGACTTTAGTTTAACCAGGCATGGTGTAAGAAGACACTTTATGGTTGAATTTGGTTTGGAGTCTTGAGTCTTGGGAGTTCTGATTTTAATTAGTACGACATTACTCAGGGAAAAGTTACTGGTTTGGAAATGAAGGGCGAGTCTTTGAAGTGCTGCTCTATATACTCGGCGAGCTCCACTACCCAGGGGGTAAAGTATCTGTGTGGTGACATTGCATGCATTCACATGCACAAAGACACACACTCTCACAGATTCGAATGCTTATGCACATCTATCATGCACGCACCCACACCCAGAATGACACACACACTCACACACCCATGCCAACAGCCAACTGTGCAGCTGACCTAAAACAGCTTCCTTCTTGAGCTCTCTTCACTTTGGGCAGTGGGGAGCTCACAGCTGCAAGAGGCCAGGCTTTGATGCCCCTCCCCTCCCCTTCTTAACACACTGAGCGGATCTGTTGGCTAACCAAGTGTGATTATCCCCGACCATTTATCACGCTCCTTGTCAGAAGAGTTACAGGGCGGAATATCTGAAGAAATCAGCTAATCCTCAGCTATCTGGGGACTCAAGGATTGTGCTACATAACAACAGCTGTACAATTCTCTGTCACTCATAAGCCTTTTATTCCACACTGGCAACACATAAACACAACCTCTATCTGCTGAATTTGAATGAAGGCCTGGTTCACTATCTCCAAAACCCATCTACAAAATAAAGCTCCTACCTGAGGTGAACCCTTCATGTAAAGTATGTGACATACGTTTGTCTTATATGTATTTGCACTCCCATTATTAAGGACCCATCTGTGGTAATATCAGGAGAAGGTCAGACTGTAATCCCACATTTTACTACACCGCGGGCAGATTGATTCTACCCTTGCTGATTCAATGCATTTTAAACAGCCTGGTTCAAAATGGCCTCCACCACTGTGACATTTGCATGAGGAATTGTTCGAGGGCACAATGTGTTGCTGTTTCGATTTGTTTTGAGTGCTTTTTGGATAATGGCCAGGATGACTTTCCCACTCTTGGACAGCTCTTTTTGCATTTTTTCCATACCAGTCTGGGAACTGCAGCCCAGACCACAAATAAAAACATGGTAAGAGCAAAGGTTGAGCCTAAGATGCGCTGCCTACAAGACAGTTTATTTGGACATGTAAATCAGTTTTGGTAAATGCAGATGGGTCGCTGTGGGCCTCTTCATGCTGCACCTAGTGATGCATGTGTGCACACAGGGACGCCCTTACATGCCATCTTGTCGCGTGACGGTGTAGCCGTACTCCGGGTAGTGCAGGAAAGAAACATTGACTCCGATCAGGGGCGTCCCGTCTCCTGTGAGGACCTGACCCCGGATGACTGACACCAGGCTGTGTGGGCAAACAAACACAGAAAGGGCTTAGTAAACAAACAATGCCAGCCGCCATCAACGTGCGGCTGCGGCATCAATGCTGTTAACAACTGCCGTCCCTTTGCCAGCGGCACAAGCAGGGAGGTATGATTTACTGACCATTAGTAACACAAACACACATCAGTGGTTATTATTCATGAAAATGTCACCTTACAGAGCACCTCTCTCTCTTTTTACTCCTTTCAAAAGTCCATAATTCATTGTGACAAGGTTTTTAATGTTTGGTTTTGCAGTATCTTGCACATGCATTGCAGCATTTGTATTCCACAAGGACACATGAATCGATGCAATTTGTTAACACTTAACCTCTATTTCTATTAAACATATTATTAAGTATTGACAAGATGTGACATACAAAGACATGTGTAGCTCTTTAGGGCATTTCTGTTTGCAAGCCCAGCACAGAAAGCTGTGTTCAAAATAGTCTGAATCAAAGCTAAAATAGGAAAACACACAGCATATTAAATGGCTAACAAGATTCAGCATTAAATTATCAGTCTGCTAAGTAAAGCCAACTCAGTAAATGAAGTGTACAATATACTCCGCAGTGGGCATATCAAATGATATTCATGAGTGAAATATTCACAGTATTGTTATCACTCTGACCTCACTGAATTAAGAATCTCCCCTCACTTGTATTTTCAAGAGGCTGTGATCCGAGCGGGATTTTTCTTGCAAGTGCTTTTGCTTCCAAAAAAAAAAAAGAGCCTTTTGTCAGTGTCATACCCGAGTCTTGTGCTCGCAAGCGTGATAAATGTCTGTAGTAATACTTGTGATGAAAGATAATATAAATCAACAAGAATTGTGTTAAAACAAGCTCTTCAACTCAGTTACAGATATTCTCTTGATGTGAGATGTTGCAAAGCTCAGCGGCTGACGTGTCAAGAGGCACTTTATAGGAATTCATAACAACAAAATGAAATGCTTGAGGCAAACTGTCAGGAAGTAAAAACAATGAAAAGGAATACAAAAAAAAAAAAATCGCCACAGCAGTTTAGAAAGGTGAAGTCATAAATAGTGCAGACGTGTAAAGAAAAAACTATTTGAATACAAAAATATGCACAATCTTCAGCGGTGAAGTCAAGTATTTGTTGACATCTACAGAGGAAAAAACATGTCTGTCCCCCTTTTTTTCTTTTTTTTTTTTTTTTAAAAAAGAACATAGTTGAGATTTTCTTTTCCACAAGTATTTTAAAGTACATTCATACCTGGTGGCAGCCTAATATAACCTGCCTCCTACTGTTGGCCAAAGAGCAGTGCCATTGGAGCAGGTGGGAGGGTTAAATGCCTCACTTAAGGGCATCTCTGTGGTAGTTAGTCTAGCATGGGAGAGCATTACTCTTTCACTTTCCCCGCATAGATTTACCCTGCTGGCAAATGGATTTGCTTCTGGTCAAAAGGCTCTTCCGCCCCCAGCATCCCCTCTCCTGCTTTCACCTAAAAAACCTATATTTTCTTTGGCATTTTTGCTTCATAAATCAAAGACATGGGAGGCTCATACATGATTAAAGCCTCAGATATCCTCTGCGATTATTCAACATGACTGCAGGGCCTTCAGGTAAAACTCGCCTCATACTAGTCCCTGCTTCTCATTGCTATATTCTTAAGTGTGAAGTAATTTGAAAAGTCAGTCTTTTGTTTGAAGGTAAGAGGAGATATTTCTGCATGAACATTTAATCATCCCCCACTTCTCAACCATAAAGCAGAATTTTAGAAGTGCTTCCTCCGCATTAGTCACTGGTGGGCAAAAAATGTCTCTTTTCGCCACTTTATCTCTGGGTCATTATGTATACGAGCGAAGGATGGTCAACAGCTTTAGCCTCTCTTTCTTCCCTCCTGCTACAGGCCTGGCACAACCATCTCCCATCCTTTATTCACCGGCTCGAGGAACAAGGCCACTTAAGAGCTCTGGCGAAGGTTCGCTCTTTCTTCTTTGTGTCTCTATTAATCTTTTGAGAGGCAGACAGATGATACATGAGCCGAACCCCAAACAAACACCAAGTAACACCACCTGCTGAAACCCCAGAAATGAATCATATAATTCATGCATTCTTATCTGTCATTGTCTCATGCCAGCTATAGAAAAACACCATCTGAAAACCCAATGGGAGACTTGTGTGGGGACATGTGATATGGCTAGGGAACAAGAGGGGGTAAAAAAAAAACACTAGACCACAACACATGTTTTATTCTCTCTCTCTGTGCTATACAAGGGACAAGTTTACTGTCGAGCTCTGAAACCTGAACACACACAGAAATCTGCTCCCTTTCTCTTGGCTTACACAATGGCTTCTTAAAAAAATAGAAAGAGAGGAATGACCTCTAACTGTTTCCCGACTCTGTACCGTTAGACATCAGATACTCCACTACTAGATGTAACAGTCACCGCTGCTGTCTTTATTCTTCTCTGGCATTGTTCCAGTGCTTCAGAGTCTTTTTCATAATGTATACTCTACTATGGCTGTAAAAAAAAATATTCACCTTACAGTTTAACCTCAAATGAATGTTTGAAAAAATATGGGTCTCCAAACAATTTCTACTTCATTATGTGACTCTTTCAATTCCTCATGACTTCCTCTTTTAATTTCATGTATACAATGTCTGTCCTGGTTAGATGCAGTAAAAAGAAAAAGGTAATTTTGTCAAATTTAGTGGTATGCATGTTTGCTGAGCTTCTAAAATGCACCGTGATGGTTTTGACTATAAAACTAACTTCGACAAGGAGATAAAAAGGCAAATGAATATTTTGAGCAAGAGAGCTAATGCCTCTGCCAGACATGAAATCGACAGTAAGCTGAAGACAATGAGGATGAGGATTACTGAGAACCCGACTGGGGGGGATTCGCCTCATTCTATATTTTCAGTAAAGCATACTATTTACATAAGGATTACTTTAAACTATTGGAGGAAATATTCCCAAAGCCTTCCGCACACAGTTGGCAATCATTTTCCTCTCCATCAGCCACAAAACAAACTCTGCTCATGATTCTGAACAGATGTGGGAGTGCACTGAGGTTTTGGTGAAAAATATGACTCTGTCTTCTCGGTTTGTATGCTGATGTAGCCTAATAGTCTATTCATTGTGTAAGGTCTTCCTTTTCTTTATATTTATATAAGGCATTTTTAATAAATGTCTTTACCTTGAATAAACACCTTGGAATTTTAATTCATGCAAAACATTGAAAAAAAATGTTTAGTAACTTTGGAAGAAGTCATGAATAAATGAATGAATAAAAAGTCTGTCCTCATAAGCAAAAACTTCATTCATGGTCACAAGCCTGTGAACCACAATAAAAACCTTCATGTACTCTACAGTAGGTAGTTTATCTATTGGGACGTACAAAGGAAAATCAATCCTATAACCAAACTTACTGAGGAATTTTAGGGAGACGATATAGACAAGGCTAAACATCCAATAACAGCTCTGCAAGGCCCTACCTATGCACACATTCTAACATCAGCAAGTTGATGTTTATCAGGTACAATGTTTACCGCTTTCATCTTGTTGGTTTAGCGTGTTTGCATGCTAACATTTGCTAATTAGCACTGAACACAAAGTACAGCTGAAGCCAATGGGGGAATGTCATTAGTTTTGCAGGTATTTGGTCATAAACAAATTGGAAAAATGGAAATATTGATGGTGGTACAAGATGAAAAGTTACAGAATCATCAAAGTTATTAAATTTATCCGGAGGGGAACATAATTGTCTGTACCAAATTTCATGGCAACTATCCATACAATAGTTGTCAAGATATTTCACTAAAAAACACAAATGTGAAGCTCATGGTGGTGCAAGAAAAAAAAATCAGGGAATCCACAAAGTCCTGGGAATCATGAATTTCAAAATGTACAAAATCAGTTCAGTAGCTGTTGAGATATTTTAATCATGCTGCTTGCATGGCTAAAAATGAATTGAAAAGTGACACAATTAACGCTCTGCTGCACTACAAAACAGAAAAAATGACCTTCATGACTGGTGAAGCTAAAAAAAAAAGATGAAATTGTCATCTAAGTGAAAAATGTCTCATATTATGTATCATATTACAACAGCAATAGGTGTAATCACTATACATTTCTACAAAAATAATAATGAATCAAACAAGAAATATATATATACACTTTGTTCAATGTTATTATGCAAAACATTCTGGCCCTTTGCAGACTCTCTGTGATGGGCCTGGTTTTATGTGGTTTTCTGTTGGAAAGGGAGTTTATAGAAAGAAACTCTTTCTAGTTAATATCAAAGAAAAGTCCACTTAAGTATGCTAGCCTCAGATATTCAAATATACTGTGTGATGGTTGGCCCGTTGATGATCAAAAAAATTAGGTTTCTTATAAGAGATATACATTTATGTGCAGTGAAAATGGTCTCTTCAGTAAATGTTTGCTGTGCTTTCTATCTCCAATTTGGAAAACCGCCTGTTATCTCTGTCTAAGAAACTGAGTCCTTGTGTTTTTACAGATATAAGGACTATTTTTAGCAAGGAATAAGCTCACTCTTGAGCTACTTAATTGTCACTGGTAAAAAAAAAAAATGCTTGTGACAGCGGCACCACTGTAAACACACCTTGTTTACAATTCACAGTGACTGCAAAGACAAAGAGATGTGAGATTCTTTGACGTTTTTGGAGTGGCTGCACAAACACAGGTGTCTCTTCCAAACATTAATGAGACAGCAAACAACTAACGTGATCCAAATAATTAAAGAGCTGTCAGTAATTCATTAAGCCGCTTACCTGCTGTTGAACGGGTTATCCCAAGGTATCACATGGCTGCCGCTGGGACCAATCAAAAAACTGACGCGATCATAAAAGCCTTTAGACATGGGCTGGGCGGCCGACCCCTGACCCTGACCAGCGATGGCAGCGGGGTCAGGTGAGCCACGACAGTAGGTCTGACCCTGGCAGGAGATTTGAGTGCAGCAGTCTGGGTCCATGCAGTCAACGAGCCCATCTGGAAAACAGGAGGGACAGTCAAGACAGGATGTGTGTTGACCTGGATGTGTTAGGGTTTGACAAAAGAAACATGGGAGCATCTCCATTATTGTGAGGAGCTCCAGTGCACACAGATGATTTCTAACGTGAACTTTAGTTCATTAAAGCGACAGCAGAGATCCTGAGCTGACATGAAAGTATGAACTCTTCAGAAGTATGTCACCTTATATGAACCGCAAAAGTTCTGGGCTTGTTAATCAGACTGATGAGTAGTTTACTAGAAATCCAGCTAGTGGAGTATTAATATATAGTTTAAAACACTTTTCATAATTGATCTATTGTATATTTTCAAGCATGCTGTTTAACAGTCTGCTCTGCTGCAACATTTGCATATTCTTTCTAGTGATGTTTTATGTATGATTGATTTGTTTTGTTTATTTGCACTGTCACCGAGGAGCCACATCAAAGCCAGTTTTCTATCTTGCGCAATAAGAGCTGCACACTCAGTTTTTTTTTTTTTCCGGAGCTAAAAGACTATTTGTACGAGGCTTTTACTTCTTCCTACCTCCCTCGTTATCCTTGCCATCTGAGCAGAGCGTTTCGGTCGCTACATCACATCCCAGCCCTCTCCATCCTGACTGGCAGATGCAGTGCCAGACGTTCTGATCCAAGACGCACCTCCCGTTGTTGTTGCACAGCCCGGGGCAGCCGTCTGTCAACACAACATGTACGTGTCAAGCAGCTGAGCAAGTCAGAACAAGGAAATCAGGAGGAGAAAGGGAGGGGGGGGGGCGGGGGGGAGACAAGAGCGAAGGGGGCATTGTATAAAGTGGACAGGGGCAGAGGAGGGACAAAAATGATAAAAGACAGTATTGAGTGAACATACAGTACAATACACCTCTGACATGACTGGGGATATGGGGGGAGGGTGTGAGGAGTTACTGTCGTTTCACATGAGTTTCAGGGGCATGTACAGCCAGACTGAAAAGTAAAGTGTACGGGATAAAAGAGAAAACCTGCTGATACTGTGAATGCATATCGGCAGTGGTGGAAAGTAAATAAGTACATTTACTCAAGAATTGTACGTTAGTACAATTTTGAGGTACTCGCACTTTACTTATTTTATACTCCTTTATATTTCTACTACATTTCAGAGGGACATATTTCACTTTCTACTCCACTACTTTTTTACAGCTTTAGTTACTAATTACCTTCAGATGAAAATTTCACACAATGGATAATATAATAAGCTTTTAAAACTACAACACATCGTTAAAGATTAAACCACTGGTTTCCATCGTTTTTGGCCTTTGACATCTTGCAAAAAGCAGTGTGTAGTCTGAGTCACATTTCACATGTCTATGTTTTTGTTAACAGCTCCACCAAATAGTGAATATTTCACCAAAAATCAAAGATTAGAGAAAAAGTCAAGGTTTTTCTTCTTTCCTCTCCCATTAGTCATCTCGCAACACCTCAGATTTATATTGTGACCCTTTGGAGGAGCCCGATCCCGAGGTTGGGAACCACTGGAGGAAACTAGCTGACTGTATATAAAATATTTCAAACCAGATCCATCTCGAGCAGCTATAATAGTAAAATGCTGCTTACACATTGAGTACTCAAGTACTTTTTGTCTTTTAACTTCTGATTTCCTATTACTGGACTACACGCCATTAGACAAAAATGCTTTCGTTGTCTATCTGATAGTGCTGTAGCTAAATTTAAGGAAGGAATTCCATCAGCATTTAATTCAATACCATGTCTCAATGCAACGGAGGACTCTTATGTGCCTCCCAAATTGATCGTCTTGTTGGTAGCGCTGCAGTCTCATTGCAAATGACACTCGACTCTATTGCCCCTTTTAAAAAGAGGACAATAAAACAAAAGAGGTTAGCTCCATGGTATAACTCCTAAACCTGCATATTAAAGCAAACATCAAGAAATCTTGAAAGGATATGGCATTTCACCAAACTGAAAGAATCTTGCTTAGTCTGGCAAGATAGTCTTAAAACATAAAGGAAGGCTCTCCTTAACGCCAGAGCTGCCTATTACTCATCATCATTAATAGAGGAGAATAAAAACAGCCCTCGGTTCCTTTTCAGCAGTTTGACCAGGCTGACAAAGAGTCATAACTCTATTGATCCATGTATTCCTATAGCTCTCAGTAGTAATAATTTCATGAGTTTCTTTAATGATAAAATTCTAGCTATTAGAGACAAAATTCATCACCCACTGCATTCATCTTTCACTGATTTATCCCCAAACACAGGAACCTTAGAAACAACTGTAAAACCTGATGTATATTTAGATCGTTTTACTCTAATAGACCTTCCTGAACTAACTTCAACAATTTCTTTGTCACAATTGTAATGATACAACTACTCTTAATGACATTAATGCATGTTACCATCTTGGCATCTCCCCCATTGTTTTGTGCTTTCTTGTCTCACAGGTGACTGTTGAGCTGTGGCTGCGGACCACTTGCTGCTCCCATGGTCCTGCATGACACCCAATGCTATTACTATTATTACTATTTGTATTTCTATTATTATTGTTGTTTTTGTTATTGTTATTATAATCATTGCTGTGCATCTCTATATCTCTCCCCTCTCCCCCTCCCTCCTCTCTCACAACCCGGTCAAGGCAGATGGCACCCACCTAGAGCCCGGTTGTGTTTGACGTTTATTCCCATTAAAGGGGAGTTTTTCCTTGCTGCTGTTGCCAAGTGCTTGCTCATGGGGGAATGTCGGGTCTCAGTAAATTAAAGAACACGTTCTAGACCCGCTCTACTGTATATGAAAGTACCCTGTGACTTCTTTTGTGATTTGGCACTATATAAATAAAATAGACTTGACTTGACTGAGTCCACCATGGATATGGGTGATGGGGGAGAAGAACAGAGACCTATACTTTTGCTCTTCCCATACCTATTTTCCAATGTACACAATCTACACGCCCCGGGTCACCTCCGCCCCCAGAGCTTAGTACATCCTAAGTGGAGCAGAGTGTAAATCAGTCTCAGTGGGAGATATATCTATGTCATACTTTAGCTTGTGTAGAGTACCTAGGTCCCGACTCAATACACAAGTAGGTGAACTATTCCCTCCAAGGGAAAATAGTTACTGCTAGACCCAAGGAGGATTTAACAAAAAATGAAAAGGGAAATACCACCATAGTCACAATCAATGAAAAAAAAGAAGTATTCTCTTTCTATCTCTTTTGAGCATTACAATATAAATGCGGTAAAATTCCAAAACCATAATACAGGGTTTTTAGTGATATCACACAAAAAGATCTAAACCCAATGCGACCTTCCAGAGCAGCCCTCATTTTCTCCTCTTTTCTCTCTTTCATATCATGCAACATGAGTTGTGTTACGCCCTAGTTGGTAACATGATATGAAAAAGGAGACAAGTCATCTTTCTGGAAAGGACCTCTTTTTTTCCCCCACATAGTGCAGGTTATAATATAAACACACATACAAGGCAAGTTGTGACCTTGAATTAAAGCAGGATGTAACTGGTTGAAACACATCCACTTTTCTTCTGAAGAAAATCACTCAGAGCATAAATGCAGGGTTAATAAAGTTCAACAAGAGTATACAACGGGGTTATTGTAATTCAATAAAATGACTAAGGATACAACAGAGGTATTATAGTTTACTGAAACTGCACTAAAAGCAATACCTAAGTGTGAAAAACCATTTTATTTAACTGATATGGGAATTAAAAATGAATGAAAAAAATGTGAAACCAATAACTCTGGTATAAAGTACATTTAGTCAGGACTTTTAATAAGGCCATGGCCCAGAATTCATTCTTCTTGGAGGTTCAAGAGGTCAATGGTGTGAGGACATTATAGCACAGGACATCTAGCACAGGGTACCATTCTTAACATTTGACGTTCACTTTAACAGGTTAAGTACATTTTGCTGCTAATACATGTAAGTAGGACTTATCATGCAGGACTTTTACGTACGTTGAATACTTCTCCACCACTGCATGTCAGTGCTGTTGAGTTAAATCCACATCACAGTTTTGGAGCTTTCTGTGTTTAAATCAAAGTTTGACTTATATTCTGGTTGCGTGATTCCTCAACGTGTGATTTTCGAAGTCAGCAGCTGTGCTTTGAGTAAAATCCACAACAATTTGGGATTTCTTTTGTATTTGAATCAAGATTTGAAGGATTTCTTCTGGGTTCAAAGTTTCACAAATCCCATTTAAGAGTCTGAAAATCAATGGCTGTCTTAGAGGTTCATGGCTCAAAATAATCAAAGTTGGAATAGCCCATTGCAGATGTTAGAAATACTCATGTGAAGTAACGGCAACATCAAAGGAAAAAGGAGGTATATATGTAAATAGGGGGAGAAGTGTGGGGAAGAAGGGGAAGGATCCAGAGTCTCTACATTTACAGAAAACAGAACACTTGCTGCCAGATCGCATTCCTTCTAGTGGAGGGTGAAGACAAGTAGCCGAAACATGACTAAACCACACCAGTTTGGGCGTTTAATCTGGCAGACACAGGGAATTAAGACAAGGGAAGAAGGGACCGTGGAGTCTGTGTGAGACTGGTTAAGACGGACAGGAGATGAGGGGACATATCGGGGGGGAGCAGGATCACAGCAGAAACATTATGATCGACTCGGACATAGAACAGGTGTATAAACGCCGTGCTAGGAAAGACAGAGAGCAGGGAGGGATTGTTTGTGACAATCTCCCTTGGGGGGGGGTAGTGGTTCAATTTACCTTTATATCCTATCTTGACTGCTCCTATTACACAACCGAGGAAAGGGAAACATTTGGAAAAGAAAATTACTTATCTCTGTGGTGGCAGAGAGCTAAGACTGACAAACACATTTACTTATAACTTACAGGGAGCACAAAAAGTAGTAACGGTTCCTGGCATAGAGCTGATGTACCTGCCAACTTGGTTTTAAATATTAGGAAAATGAAGCTTTACAGGTAGTTTTCCCGAAGATTATCGTTGTCTTCGCCAGTGGTGAAGTTAAAGCACGTTTTTAGCTTCTGCTCTAATTTCAATCTCTTTACTGTGTATATAAATTACAGTCGTTGCGGTGATTGAGCTGAATAGCTAATACTAAGCATGAGTGACAGGATATGACTACTGATATTACTGAATGTGCGAGCTTACCCATTTTTTTTTTCTTACCAGAGTTCAATTTAAGTCACAGGCAAAATAAAGGCGTTCAACTGGATCAGAAAAAAAACATCTTATAATTCTCAAGCAAAGTGAAAAGTGTTTTTTTACCTGATACTCTGGAATCCAGGGCTATACATGTAAGCCAAGAGGGAGTTGGAGAGAGACAGATAGGTAGGCAGACAGGCATACAGACATAAAATAGAAAAGAGAACGGATATAAGTAGGAGTTAGGAAATGCAAATAGAAAAAAAGAGAACAAGTAGAAATCGGTTTTTGGGAGAGACAGACAAAGACATGCAAATAGGAAGAAAAAAAACAAGTAGAAAATTAGTTTCAGGGAGAGAGACAAAAGAGACAGAGGCTGCAGATTTTAAGGAGTGAATTCATAGTTTAGTTACAGTAAAGGAAAAAAACATCCAGTGTTTGACAAACTTAATAGTAAAGATGTTAATTAAGGCAGGAAGTGATTAATCAGAATTATAGAAGCTTCTGTGGTCAGAATCACCACATTTTTCTGTAAAAAAAAAAAAAAAGTGTCTTGGATGATGATTATATTTCTGTCCATAGGAAGCAACATAAATTAATTCAGCATCTTCAGCTTAGTAAAATATTCATTGTTAACACTCTCCATCTGCTTTGCTTCGCCAAAGCAAGACACTAACAGGCTAAAACAAAGAAGCATGCACTGTTTCTCTTGATATCGCAGTGTTATAACAGTCTTTGTTTTCAAACTACTGAACCAGTTTCATCGGAGTCTGCTTCAAAACATTTTACTGTCTACTTGTCAAGAGGTATGTAGGCTCACCCTCACTCTAATATGAACGCATCATGAAGCAGAATACTTAAGTTTGTCTTTTTTTTTTTTTTTTTCCAATTTGGCCGTCATTTCCACTTCAGTGATTTCGGCAACTGCACGGCAATGAACCAACAGAACACTAAGATGAATCGAAAACACCTTAGTGGTAAACTGCAGTGCTGAGAAAGCATTGACAATGGGTTAAGCCTTGCATATAAAACAGGATCTAGATGCTTGTGACAAAAGAATGGCCAAGGAAGTCTTCTATTCAAGCTCTGGCCATGTAATGTGATTAAAAGGCGCTTTGTGCAAATGGAAGTTATTCAGGGTTTGAAACATAAAATCAGCTCCCAGTTCTCCAAGAAAAGGTAACGCGCTACCTATTCATCCCCGCTGCATCCAAAGCAAGGAGTTACATTCCTGACGGCAGCCTTAAACAGGAGGAAAGAAAAAGAAAATGGATGGCGCACAGTTGGCTCTGAGGAGGGAAACATTAATAAGATCAAGAATGTGACCCTTCCAACAACTCCCTCACTGCAATCTCCTCTCCCCTCAGAGATGGATCGGCGCTGTGGATGGGGGATTGCTGATGAGAGAACTTGTAAATACATAATTAGGGCTGAATAGTTTGGAGTGCCAGATCTTTGTTTCACAGGGAATATGTCGTCACTGAGTGGCTGGAAATGACACTTGGGGGAATGCTGTTTGATGCGGCGTGTCAGGGTTTAACTACAGGACCTTTGACAGGGGGGTAAGGTGTCGAGGAAGTCTGAGTTAAAGGTCAATAGGAAGCGACATCTCAGAACTCATTACCCTCATTAATGCCAGGTGAAGCACCGCCATTTCAGAAAAATGATATTCCAAAGAGGCCTACCCGTGGCTTCTCAGCTCCCTAAATACCTGCCCTTGACTCACTAATACAGGAGCATCACTTCAGCGGTCTACAAGGTGGAATATCTAAATGGATGATAGAAAAATTACAAAGTTGAGGTGAGGTGCTGCAAAAAGAAAGAGATTTTTTACAAAGAGAGGAGAGAAAGCCAGGAAAATACAACATTTCTGTTTAGTGGGAGAGATGTTTAACTTTTTAATTAAATTCTATAAAGTATTCTTAAGTCTTGCTTCTATCAATGACCATAACATAATATTAGTTTTAAGTCATACCCAGTTCAAGAAAATTATCCACATTTCTTGGTTTTGGATAGCTCTTTCTAAGAAAAGGCACACTGCTGCACAAAAAGGATTGGATTTCATGTTGCCTGAAGCAACAACAGTAGTTTGCTTGCAAAAAATGGGAAAAGACTATTAATGCATTTAGAAGTAGTCACCATTGTTGATCAATGCTGAGGGAAAAAAATGGAATAATGGAAGAAAAAAAAAAGACAAATGCACCACAGTACTAACTAGAATGTTTTAGCAATGTCTCAGAAATGCAGGACAAAAACATCAAAATTTGACCTCTAAGTCTCCGAAATAGCACCAAAAACTACTTCTCACTAGTTTGTCAAGAAAAAAGTTACTTGTTTGCACAGAAAATACTGAAATTCAAACTCCAAAGTTGCTCTTATAAGACTGACCATGAATACATTTCACCCACAGTCCATGCCCTTCTGTCAAGTGTGTGTAGGTGTACAGCATGTGTCATCGTGGCTCACCGATGGTGCAGTGTTCACCGGTCCAGCCCTGGTGGCAGTCACACTTGCCCTCCCTGCAGACTCCGTGGTCGATGCAGCGTGGGTGACAGTCCCTCTGCTCACATTCCGGCCCTGTCCAGCCTTCCTCGCAGTGACACACACCACTGATGCACGATCCATGGGGACCACAGTCCACCACACACACCTCTGTTGCAAAGGAAAAAGCCATGGAGACATATAGCTTCTGTACTGAGAAAAGTCCCTGTTTTTCTGTACTGGTGTATTTTTGTATTCTGTATAGACACATCTGCCACTATTGAAAAATGCTCTGGTGTCTGGTAAAAGTGTTAGCTCCCTTGGTTAAAGTGGGCCAAAAAGTTTAACTGTTAACAACACATTTTGAACTTAATTATTAAACAAATGTGTTAAAATAATGAAAATATTTGGAAAAAAAAGATAAGCAATATCTCATAATATTTCATCTGAAGAGACACAAAATTATTGCCATCCATTAGGTTTAGAATTTTTTTTTTTTTTAGATGAGCCTTTACTGCTTTCTTTTGCTTTTTGGATTAAAATGGGCTTTTAGTGTACTCAATTATTTTCTCAAATTACTTTCTAAAATTTTGCATATGAATTGCAAAAGCTGTGAAACTCGGAGGAAACAGAATCACTAAATCAATTTTAATTCTGCTGCCACTTTGCCAAAATACACAATAAAAAGCTGAGAATGATAAATCTTCCTCCAAAAAGTATCATGTTAACCTTGATGTATGGTGGCATGAGTTTTATGGGTTCAGGTGATAATAAAGTCACTCAGTGTCTTAGTGATCTCCACAAAAGAGCGCAGCGACAATGCGGTACTCTCAGATAACCAATTCAAACATAATGAGTGTATGTTTCAATCCACGTTGAAGAGATAAAACTTAAAACAGAACATCACAAAGGAACACACTCTGCATTTTTGTCGGGCATTATGAAGGCAGATGGATGATATCTGAATTAGTTTGGATCTATTTTATGTAAAACTGTACGCAGCAGCAAATTCTAGAGGACTTTATTTTAATTAGCTTATCAGCAAACGGGTCCAATCAGTGTAACAACCACTCTTTTTCCCAATCTAAAATGACATCAAAGCTAATCTCTCAAAATTAAGTATTTCTCTGAATAAATATCCTGGAATAATAGAAAAGACATGCACAAGCAACACAGGCTATTGTGTCATTTTTATTTTTTTTTACAGCCATTTTATGTCATCTTTATCGGAGTAATTTCATAGACCACTTTATTTTCTCATGAGTGCAGAAACCCTAGAATGAAACAAAAACCTGTCATCATTCAAAAAGTCTAAATTCAGAGCACAAGAACAGTAAAGCACGGAAATTACTTTGTGCATCTAAAAATTTTCGAAACAACCACTTTTCAGCTTTCTTTTCAGGTTTTACATATTCTCAAAGCTCATTTGCATGGCTTCTTGGCAGAGGCGAGGGTTATGAATTTAAGCAGGTTCTTGTGTCTGAACTTTGATAGATGTTAGATCAACATGTTTTCTTCAAGTACGGCAAGCATCGGAAACAGCGGAGCAGCTGTTATGAATCCGTGTTATCTTCAGAAAAGCAAATTCAAATGATTGAATTCATGGGTGGTAAGTAAATCAGCGTGTACCGGGCTAAAGCTAACGCTCAACAAGCTGTGGCTGCTCTTGTGTGAGAATAAGAAATGTTCATTTACTGGAACCAAGAGCATCTATCAAAGCTGTTGAACAGAAGAGCCATAAAGCTTTCCACTGTGACAATAGCCGTCAGTGTACTGGAAGAAAGTAGCTCAAGTATGTCCTCAGACTTTAAGTGACTCAATGCTCCAGGAAATGCATATAGCCACGTAACTGAAAAGTTTGTGACTTTTAAAAAACTTGGTGTAGCCTGCAGGGAAAGCACATTAGCCAAGAGACATCATTCTGCCGTTCAAAATATACTAAGTCATGGATAAAAGATCTCCTAATTTTGTTCATGTATTTTTATTATTTTTCAAGCTAATCCACCCCCACTGCTATATCCACACTTTTCACTGAGGCTCTTTTAACTGTCTGTTTCCAGCTCTCTGAATAGAGATTTTCTTCGATTGAGAGACCTTGGATGGTTCTGATTAAGTCGAGCCAACACTGTAGAATATTAAGCATGCCTCTGGAGGGGAGTCATTCGATTCCAAAGGGATACCTCCTTCCCATAGAATCTATGCAATCAATTTTTCATTAGTGCAAAAGTGTTTATCTGCCTTTAACATGCCCCTGACTCAAGCTGGATAGGGGTTGTGGGCGGTCGATCCATGCTATGTGCTTGTTAATTAAAGTTTATTTAATTGAAGAAGAACTGCAGCATTAATTAAGAAGGACTCCTCCACCCACCCAGGTGGGTAAACTCCCTAACTTTTGGACTGCCACGAGGCCTACGTCATCAGTTCTGCTATCGACAGGCCCCAGATATCTTGCTGAGTGAGAGGATTATGTCTGGAATTTCGAATGCTTTAACAGAATAACAAATTACTTCTCTTTAAAAAAGAAAATAAGGGGAGACACAAAAGGAAAAAAAAAAATCCCTGTTCACCAAAACAATCATTCTTTCTTCTTGGGCACCGACCAAACCGGCTGCACGCTGCTTGAAAAGACATCTATCATCTCAAACATACCATCCAGCCTCCTTATGCTTTAATTTTCACTTGAATTTCAGCCAAGGAAAATACATTCAACAGCCTTTAATACAGACAGACACAAACTGCAAGTTCTGCTTTTAATTGTTTGACTCAGTATGGCCATTGTGTTTTACTCTAGGTTCAGCACACAGAGAATGAGTCTATTCTGAGGGGGGAAACAGCGCATAAATCACCTGAATCGCAGGCGCAGATAACAGATAGGAGGGGCCAGCCTTTGAACTAACATGTCACCTACCTGTGTTGAAAGGCAAACCTTCTGAATAACAAATTAAGAGGCTCTGCTGCAAGCAGATGGGAACACACGATTGTCTCCTTCTCCTCTAAGAAAACCTGAAGCTGGTGTTAAATAAACTGGCATTTTTTTGGAAAAGGTTCTGAACAAATCTACTAGGTCTATTTTAAAATGAGACACATTGGTGATAGTTATCTAGAAGAACATGTCAGGTCGCGCAAGATTAATGTGTGGAGTCAAACCTGTTAATGTATGTTGTATGTCAAACTAACACGTGCTACAAGTGTTGATTACCAAACTTTAATGGTGTGATCACACTTACAATATGATTTACTTAATCTAAAATAAAATTATGCTGCAGCCTTTCTGTAATTTGTACATTTAGGTTGAAACTACTAAAGTGCAACCAAATCAAGGCTTATAAATGATTGTATGTATATCAGAGACTATCGATATTAGTCCTTTTAACTTTAACCAACATAATGGACTTTTTTTTTTTTTTTTTTTAAATTGAACTTATCCGGTGAACATATACTGTAGTGAAGAATATAAACTGCAAAAAATGAATATGAGCAGCAATTAAGACTGCGGTTTTCCCTTATTTTCACCCTTTCTTAAGTTATACAATGCTTCCCAAGCCTGAGTGACTGCTGGCTATCAGATGTCAACATCTGCCTCCCTACACATGTGAAAGTTTTTTTTTTTTTGGAGGGTCGGGGGTTGTTTCCTGGAGTCAGTTCAGATTACTTTCTTACTCCAACTTGGACAGGAACTGAGACTTTTTTTAGACATGTTAGTGTGTTTGTGTTGTGCCAACAAACACTGAATGTTGTTGTTCTCTAGTGAATAGATGAATCAAATTAAAAGCTCTATACTCAGTCGAAGAGATCCTTATATTAATGAAATATATGACTTGTAACCCTATTTTACTCAAGTAAAAGTTTACTGAAGGTGATGTAGGAAAGATGTAACATAAAGCTCATCAAACTCAGCACTGTCTTTAATATAACATACACTGGCCATCATAGCTCTCAAGATGAAAAACTTGAGCTAGTCACCCATTCATCATCTCCGTAGAAAATGCAGACTATGAATCAGTAGGACATCACAAATTAATAATTTTGGTTCCTTCGTGTGTACTGTGGGGAGAAAGCTGAAGAATACTGATTCGACTGTCTGTACTATTCAAAGAGTTTAATTTCAAATTGTGACATACTAATTTAGGAAAACAAATTGCCCTCTAATGTTCACTAAATTATATTTCAAAAATAGAGATGATTAATTGTGATTTTTTTTAAATCATTAAAACTTAAAGCATATACCACATTGCTTTCCTTGATATTTACAGTTTTATTTGAATAAGTTTAGTTGAATAATTAATCCTCAAGTTTCTTAATAAGATACACACATGCAGACACACTGTGCTCTTTACTTCAACATAAAACCTGGTAACAAAGGCTTATACATCTGTTATTGCGGACACCTGGTGCTGCAGTGTCTGTGCACAGCAAGAGGGGTTTGTTTGGAATAAACACAGAAAGAATTTGTTGCCAGTTAGTAGTATCTTAGTATCTTAATATGTCCTTTGACTCAATTAAAGCCAATGTGAATTTGAACATGTCCAACTCTGTCATAGTAGTGGTAGTACAAAAAAAGAAGACACCAGGAATGTCACAGTTTTCTATACACAAAATGTATGCCTTCAGAATACTTTTAAAAAAAGCCTATAATCACATTAGAGCAAGTCAATCGACAGAAAATGAATTGGCAACTATTTTAATAATCAATTAATGAAAGTCATTTTCAATTGGCAAAGCTATACATTAATTCCAGCTCTCAAATTTCTTCTGTGATTGTTATTTAATATATTATTTTATACTGTTTTGGACTGTTGATCGGACAAAAGGTGTAAAAGATTTAAAGATGTTACATTGATGCCTCGCATTTTTCACAAAAATTCAGACATCTCATTGACCAAATGGTTAATCAAGAAAATAATTGGCAGATTAATTGTTAATTATAATAATCTTTAAGTTTAAATGATCCTGAAGAAAGTGAAATGTGTTCTGACCTATGGAGCAGTCGGCCCCCTTCCAGTTGGCCTCGCAGATGCAGGTTCCTGAGTCAGTGTTGAAGGTGCCGTGACTGGAGCACTGCTCTGGACAAGTGCTCTTCAGGATCTCACAGCTGATCCCTCCCCAGCCTGGGTTACAGTGGCACTCACCGTGATGACAGGCTCCATGACCGGAGCACGTTGAGTCCACACAGTCCACTGAGGACACACAGTTAGGACGACAGTGATGTCAGTTCGACAGGATATCAAACCTACTTATTTACTCTGGCCACTTTGACTCTGCTACCAGCCAAAAATCATTTTTAGAGTGGAAGTGGGTCAGTGCCAGATGATGGCTGGTGAGCCACAGCTGATTTTTTTTTTTTTTTTTGCAATGTTTAGTGGTGGCTGGTAGTAATTTTCCACCCTATGTTCAACCAGCTCCTCTACGGTATATTATAGGGTACTTCCAATATACTGACAGCATAATTATGCTCCATTATAGGCAATAGGAAAAGGGGCATAATTAGTGTCTTGACAGATATAATCAATTACTATTAACAATTTGCAGATCAACTTGCTGATCTAGGTTAATAATTGCCAATTATGACCAACATAATCAACCCATTACTAACAAGGGATAATTTGCAACAATGTTATTGTGCTTCCTCTGGAGCTGATTGCTCTGAGCATTTCCATGTTTGGGCACTGACATTGATTATTTACCTGAATCTATTCATCAAACCCTAATATGCAAGTTTAAAAGTACAAATGTGACCTCCTCCTGTCTTCCCATATTTCTTCACTTCAAAGAAAACCGCAATATATTCATTTAGTGAACTCAATAGCTTTTTACATGAAAGGTCAACAACCTGCACATGTAAATCTGAGCTGATAATTGCCTTTTGTCTGCATGTGGATCAATAAAGTTAAATGCACTGTGGAGGGGGGAGGTAGAAAAGGTTGACAAGAAAGAAGCAGTTCTTTTCCAATAAACGGAGGAACAGATGCCATTGACTGATCGATTTTAACAGGTGTCTTCAACTGTGGAGCGCTCCAATAGGTGACTGCATCAACGGACCCGCACAATCTGCTCTAGTGTATAGCCAACACTCATGTGCTCTGAACACTAAGAGGGAGTTAATTTATACACACACTATCAATAACAACATCCAAAGCATTATCTGCTTGGTGGAGTTGAAAACACTGATTGTTTCACCAATGGACTATGTCGATCCCCCCTGAGCTTCACACAGAAATATGTTCCATCTAGCTGCTGCAAATCCAATGGGGAGAAGCTTTGTTTTTTTTTTCATTTACCTTGTTCACAGTTGGTTCCTTTGTGGCCAGTGTTGCACACACAGTTACCCGCCACGCATAGTCCGTGTCCCCCACACTGAGGATCGATACACTGGGAGGAAGGTACGTCACACTCTGTGCCCTTCCAGCCGCTGTAACACTGACAGCGCCCCCTGGTGTACTGTCCGTTACCGCTGCACAGTACTGGACAAGCAGCTGTGGATACACATGATATAAAAAGTTAATTTCATTTTTTAAAATAAAATATTATAAGTACTGTTACTGTGGTTCATTTTTAAACTAACTTGTTAATTGCAGACTAAATGTAAACTCACAGCTACTACAGGGTAAGATTCTTCTCTGGTCTGCTCACCCAAATCTGTCCATACAGATAGCATTTTCTTTTTCTTTGTCCAGGTTTTGACATATCCATCTCTTTGATTTCTTCTCCCCCCATTCCCCAATACGATGGAGGAGAAAGGGAATTTGTTCTGTGGTGCTTGAAGCATTTAAAATTTACATATAAACAAGACATTGAGTCTGTGAGGCTGTAATTTGGCATAGAGTTGCTCTGAGCTAAATTTTCAGTTTTAACATGCTGACATGCACAACAACATGATGATGTTTGTTTACTATGTTACTATCTTAGGTTAGCATGTTAGCATGCTTACATTTGAGAGTGATCAGACATACAAAGTACAACCAAGGATGAAATATCATTAATTTGCATTTGCATTTGGTCTTCAACCATGTACTGGACAAATTAACGATGGTGGAGCTAAATAAAACTCAGGGGATCATCAAAGTCAGTTGGACTCATTCTCTGGGAATCAATAACGTTTTTAGAAAATGTAATGGCTATCTATCCAATAGTTGTTGAAATATTTCACTTTGGACCAAAGTGTAATATTTAGCCTGACTAAATATTTTTACAGCAATGTCAGCCTATTTCCTGTTGCTCTGGATAATCTATACAACAAGCTGTGACAGTTTTCACAGACTATTTCTTTAGTTCAAAGTTGTTGCAATTAAATAGCGAGGTCTGTGGATTAGTCTGAATTACCAGGACATTGTTTGAACAACTTGACAGCAATGTTTGTTGTCTTCTACAAGGACGAAGTACAAAGGACCCTTTTCAATGCTGTGAGCACCATGAACAATTGCATTCATCCTCATTGTGTAGGAGTGGCAGGAGAGATCTTAGGAATTGCAAGACCTGGGCAAATAAAACCAACTCTATATGCATGAATAGATACCACTAGAAGTTAAGGGAGATTCTTTTTTGTCATTTGGATGAGCTGACCATGTAAGCCATGAGCTGAGTGGACAGTAAAAGAATATAAAAGCTGAATAATTACCTCTGGAACAGTACGGCCCTATGAATCCTGGGAAGCAGTGACATGATCCTGCTACACATTCTCCGTTCCCATAACAGTTGTGTGTGCACTCTGTGACAGATTCTGTGGGTACAGCATAGCAGTGTGCAAGTCCAACTATTAATAACTCATCAGATTGTCATATGAGAGCTAATCTGAAAGACCTCCTTAATATAACATTTGACTGTGCCGTTCATGAAATACTGTGAAACAACCACAACTCTTCCTTTTTCCCCTTCATGAATCTAGGGTTTTTAAGCATCTCTTATCTGCAGCACTCGTATCAGGCATGGCATACATTTACAGCTATTTGTTTATGTCCCACTAAGGTCTAAGCCTCCATAACATGTATGCTGCAGTCTGACTGTTCACATCTAAGCCATGTTGAGTAAAAGCCACACAGGCATTTTAAATTAGACCAAATAATTCCATTTCCTTGACATATTTTCCTTTCCTCCTGTCGCTCTCTGGCCTCATCCCCTCCCCCCCAAAACCCTTGAATGACTGATCATGCCCACACAAGCCATGCAATCTCCTGAGTGTTTACAGCTTAAATCCTCTCTGAGTTGAAGTTAATCTGACATATCCTACAGACAGATCTTGTGTTCATTCAACAGACCATCGCTCATAAAGGGCACCCCCAAAAGACTGGGGTGCTCATTTTGATCAGTGTTAAGAGGGCAAACTTTTTGTTATTATTCTAGCTGGTATTCTATGTTCCTTGAGCCGTCGTCGGACCCAGGCAATTTTGACCTCAAACATCAATACCTTCATATTTGTGGGGCTGGATCAATGGAACTCCCCGAAGGAAATAGAAAAGGAGAAACATAACATCAACCTTAGTGTTTTTCCTACCTCAAAACCCACAAGGAAATTTCACAGACTTCAGAACACTGAAGAGGTTGTTAGGAGAGAAGGATCAATGCTGTGCATGGTCTCATATTATAGTGTTGAACACAATAATCCATTACCCTCCAATGAAAACCTAGATCTGCCTCCTAGGTGGCTCAAAGTTTGAAAAGCTCAGCTTGTCTGTGTGGCAGCCAGATGTTTTTTTTTTTTTTTTTTAAACCCATTGTTTGTTCATGCAGGCGCAGCTGTTTAAGGAAATTAAAGACTTCCAAACATGTCATTACACATCATTCCAATCATACTCATCAGCCATTGCAGCAGATGTGTGTCCTCGTACCCTGGATGATGGTGTTATAGGACACTGTCTCCACACTCCGGCCATCATTATAAAATGCCAGGTGCCACACTCCTGAGTCCAGGTACTGGATGAATCCAGCTTGGTGGACAGTGACCGGGTGCTCCAGCCGGGCCCTCGTCTCTGGTTCACTCTGAATCCGATGCTCTTTGGCAATAAGCCGGCTGCCATCCAAGAGCTCCACAAAGTCATACTGCAAAACAACAAGATTCCAGCAGATGCAGATGATTGCTATTTTAATCTCAGTGTAATTAAACCATGCAGTTAAGAGGCAAGGGAGTTCAAAATGTTTGTATTTTCCTCTGCTGGATGCTTTGCATGTAGCTCCTCTAACAGACTCAGAGGAACTTTATAAAGTTGTGATACAAAATACAATCAGAAAAGGTTTGTGTACAGAGAAAATATTCAAGTATAATAAATGTTGATTTTTCAGTGGCAGTTATTTGGAGCTCATAGATGTTGTTCGGAGAGCTGTTTGTGTACTGATAGAGCTGATATGGCTCTGGGGCAAATGCTCAAAAATACTCCCAAAAACATATTGTTAACTGATGGGTGTTCAGACTCTGGCAGTGTGTTTATTATAATCTGTTAAATTAACATTGATAATACACTGTGTAGATGCAGAGGCTTAAAATGTGTTTTTTCAGTGCTGGTGTACCAGCATAAAATACAAATAATAAATATTTTATTTTATTTTAAAACTTTTTTTGTATTATTAAAATTAAAGTCAAAACACCATTGATACACTTTATCAATAGACAGACAGACAGACATACAGCTATTAAGATGTGTATTGATGTGTTTTATTGTTTGTTTTGAATTATATTTAATCAGGATTGCCAGCATAGATTCTGAGTGAATTATTCTTGTAAAACAGAATAAATTGAATTGAATATTACACATCGATAATTAATTTGCAGCAAATGCGTCCTTGTTGGCGATGTCAGAATGCTAGAAACTGTATGCTGTGAACATACTGAAAACAGCATAAAAAAATATAACAGTATATATACAGTACCTCAGGGTTATGTTTTTCTTCTCTATATTCTGTGAATGCAGCATAATAGTCTCTACATTTTTTTGCAAACAAACATTGATTCACGGGGTAAACAAGGAGTAACGAGTCATTCCTGCCAAGTGAAAAGAGTAAAATGGTGCATCTGCTCTCACAGCACCTGCGCAACACCTGAACCTCATTTTGACTGAAGCTGTAGGGTACAGAGCACTGCAGTAGAAAACAGTGTAACACATACCAACAATCCCTAAACAGGCGATAGGCTGCAGAGGAGCACAGCAGATGCAGACAGGCAGATCCCCTGACTAAAGTGGTTGTTAGCTACACAGATGTACTGAACCTATATAAGACTCCTGACTGGAACAGAGACTGTGGACTTCTTTGAAATGTGAAGCATCCAGATTGTAGATTGTATGTTTGTTTGTTTTAGAAGAGGTTGGATTTAAATCCAATGAGGTTGTTTGCATATGAGTTTGATTTTTGACTGACACACAGTTGAGATATTTAAATTTAATACACATACATTTTTTAAAAAATCACATCATTTTCATTGAATAAAAATAAATAGATCAATTTCAACAGATTTTTAAATTTGAATTGATTTTTAGTATGAAGAGAGAGAAGTGGAAAAAAGGGAGCAAAATACCTGAATATGCTGCAGATCTGCAAAGTTTCACAAAAAGTGAAAATTACAGAATTTTCGCAGTTTAAATTTCTTTTTGAAAGATTAAAACATGAGATAATGAGCCATGTAAATATGTTAAATATATCTAATACTATAATACTTAAATAATATTTTAAAATATAATTAAGATTATATAGATATAAATAAGATATACGATATAAATAAGATTTCTTTAATGACATTAAATAAAAAAACTGCATTTAATATGAGAATTCATATAGATAAATAAATGAACTCAAATTTGCAGCTCTATGGAGCTTTTAGCCCTCATAGCTCATTGTCTTGATTTAAGTATCACAGCTCTTATCAACCCCATTTCCAGCAGCAGCAGCAGCAGCAGCAAACAGCTGTTTTTACTAGAAAGTCATAAAAAACCCTCTCCACCAGCCCAGCATTACAATCTCCCCACTTCCATCAGATCAGCTGAATCTGTTTCAAAAAACACTTTTTAAAGAATGACCTTCTCAGAACATTTCATAACTTCTAATGTGTGCTCTGGGTGATGTCTGTATGCTTGCTGTGTGTTCGTATGTGTGAGACGACTGTATGTGTTCTTGAATGTGTCTTTCATGGTTTTTGTGTCCTATTTTCTTTGTGTCCCAAAGTCACTATAAAGCACTTTGTAACCTGTGTTAAAAAAGGTGCTATATATAAATAAAAGTTTACTTAGCAGACAGAAAAAGCAAATAGCTGGTAACTTCTAGCTGCTAAAGAGCCAGATATTTTCTCAGGAGACCAAACCAGAGCGAAAAGGAGAGTAAATATTGTACCTCCATTCATCAGGTGGCCAGAAACACAACTCCAAATGAATGTTAGTGTTGCTCTGTGGCTTAAAATCAGCAACTATCTGCTAGCATTTAGCCAAAACACCTTTATAAGCACTTTGTATGTGTCATCTCATTACTGACTTATTATATCCCCATAAAGGTCAAAAATGAATGCAGCTTTAAATCAGTATGTGCACAACATTCAGCCACATAGACACACAATGGCCTTCAAAATGGCTGAATGAAAGGGATAAAGAAATGCATTAAAACTGGATTTAGTGCTCAGGAATGTGACAAACATGGACCCGAGCAACCATTCAGCTGACTCGCAAACGACAGGAAATAGAGCATTAAGCGAGGGGCAGGTGAAGTCAACACTGTGATTTAAACCCCTTTGAGCAGAGCAGGGGGCAGGGGAGGGATATTAACCTGGCGGAAGTTGACTTCTTTGTGTTGTAGAAGAAGTAATAAAACAGTTCATCCCACTAGCTCTAAACCTTCTGGCTAAGTGCATACATCTCGATTAGCTGGTGTGAAGCCCCCAACCCAACTCGTCTCAATCCAACAATACCAGTGAATAACAGCCAAGAGACAAAGTGTGGAGAGACCGCCAGATGCCCCCGTGGACAGAGGAGGAACGCTCAGAGCCTGTAAATTCTCCAGCCTTTAGATTGAGTGAACTTTGTCTGGCACTTGATAACAACTACAAATACCTAAGAAAAACACAACAAAACTTTGTTTTTTCTAATTTGTTTGGTTTGTATCAGTACAGACAGACATTCAATAGCAGATGGAGGAAGTCTATCTTTGAGAAAAGCCGGTGCACTTAATGGTTGCCTTGTCTTCCAAGCTGTGAATACGACGAACAGTCAATATCTCTCATTGGAGTCTTTCATGCTCAGTTAAGTAAATGCATTGATTTGTGCCCCTGGTACCTGGACAGAATGTAATTTAGAGGTGGCCACAATGGACACAGTGTCCAGCATTGACAAGCTTGAGTGTCTATGCAACAATTGCCTTAGACATAAAAGTAGTGTTTTGTTAATTAGTACCCTTTGGTCTTTGATTTTGTTAGGTTTCCCTTTTTCACCTTGAAAGTGCAATCCAGCACACCTGTTGTCACTTGCCTCAGACTTTCTTCCATCAAAGAGTGGCCGTAACTGTCTACACTTGAGTGAAGCCCATCTTTACTAAGAGAGAATGTCAAGAAGGTGATGCTAAGAGCTTTCACAGTCAAGTGTGGTGGAAAATAGCCATTGTCTGAGTGCTTCCATCACCATCACCAGATGTCGGACATTTGGATGCCCAGAAATGTCATTCAAGTGACACATCAGACATTTTGGAAACACTTCAGTTTGCAAATGGCAGACATTTAGTGGAAGTGAAAGAATTGCTTGCCCACACAGGAAAACTGAAGCTGAGAGAAGAAAACTGAAGCTAAAGTAGAGCCCACTTCTAATTTGAAAATGCATACATGTCTGAAATTATAACAAGGAATCTAATAAAGGCATATATGCACTTTAGATAATATGCATTTGCATTGTTTGATGTTGTTTTTCACTGTATTAAAACTGCCTATTTTTTATATTAACAAGGGATCAACTGATTATGACATGTCAAAGTGGTCGAGACACTTTGTCAGGATAGTGCCAGATTCTTACTTTCGTGATACCACTGAAATATTTCTCTGTGACATGCATCAAAAACAAACTGTAGTACTACATTAGCACAAGTACAGAAGAGTCTTAAAGAAAGTTAACTGACTATAACTGTAATGTCAGTTACACAGAAGTAGTTTTACCTAAAATGAGCCAAATAAGTTCTTGGTCATTCCAGCTCAAGTAAGGCTGTAGCTGCAAATGGTGCGTTGCATTGTTCATAAATTCAATTTTCCATTTGTAAGAACAACATTGTGTTATTTCTTCTTTCAAACGTTACATTGTTGTACTTTAAAAAAAAAGAGGCACAAAGGAGTCAGTTCTACAGTGTCTTTAAAAATGAAAAAGCCTTTACCTGCGTGTGAGATGGTGCAAGACCTTTCCGTCCATAGACTCCAATCAGAGCATTCTTCTGTACTGAGATGTTAAACTTGAGGAAGCGTGGTTGTTCCATGCTTAGCTGGGAACGCCAGAACACCCCCGGTGGGACACTCTGACCCACTCTCTTCCCTATGTCGACCTGTCCAGTGTCAATGGAGTTGTTCTCCTGATGAAGCACGTTAGTCCTTCCTGGAAGAGAGAAACACATCCACCAACAATATCCTGTCATGTGTTACAGAATTAAAACAGCACATTTAAAGTGATATGGTATAAATCAATCATCATATTCATGCCATTTGCCAAAACCTTCACACTCACATCTAAAATGTACTATTGGTTTCTGTGTTAGTCTTTGATCTCTGGGTATCAGTACATGCTGAATCCTATTTTTTCCTTTCGTGTATAATCTTATTCCTTTATTCAAGCTGAGATGTAACAATAAGGTAGTCATATCTTTTTTTCAAATGATCGGTGGCCAGGCAACATAGGATTAAAAGTAATGTTTCCATTTAGTCCATGATGCACTGCTCACCAAAAAAAAAGGACTGGGTATAATTGGCTTTTTATAAGACTCTAACTGGCTGCATCACCCGCCTTTTCTCTGGTCCTGGTGACTCATAGAGTAAGGCATCATATCAGATAAGGTCTAAATGGAATCTGTCAGATATACTGAGCGCTACCTTGCCAGAGCAATAACAGCAAATCAAAACAATTTGGCGAATGATGCCCTTAAACAGTGTCCTTACAGTGCAAAAGATGGAAAGATGGCCGGTTTTAATATGACTCATGCTCACATAAAGAACTAGTCTGCAATGTGCCATTACAAGAACTGATTTCATTGTTAGGAAGAAAAATCTGAAAAAGTGTTGTTTTTTTTTTCTTTCCCATGCCTAAAGCTTTGCTGTAGAAGGAACACAGCTATGCTCTTTAATTTAGTGTCTCAGTGACTTCTAACTTGTTAGGTGGATGATGCAGCGCTGTCCTCAAACAATAAAAACTCAACCTTTGCTCTTAAGAAGCGATTCAGTGTGTGGACATGGGAATACTGTAGCTGTGTGTGTATCTATATCTGTTTGCTCCAGACCTCTATTATTTGCATACCTTGGCGTTGTGTGTGTAATGAGGCCATTGCCTGTCACTTTAGCTTCAGTCAAAGTGGAGACTGGAAGCCAAGTTTACCTCTGGGGAGAATAATAGCCAGCTATTGATTGCCTTTAAACAGTCCAAAACCTGCCTCATGCTATCTTAATTAGCAGTACTTATGAGGATTTAAATCTAGCCAAGTTTAAATAATTGAGCTTTTGCCTGGCCTACTCAACTCAATTAATGCTTTCATGGCCATGCATTCTAAATACCACAGTGTGCTTAGAGATTAATTTGGTGGCTTTTGCTGTAAAGGTGAGCGGAGATGGTCTGCCTGCTTGTTGTTGAATACAGAATGGTTCAAGAATATGATTAGGCAGTACAAAGCGGTCAGGAATCAGTCAATTAATATTCAGAAGGTGAAAGATCTCAAAAGGCTGACTGAGCATCAAGCACCGAAAATTTCACTCTGTCATTCATGAGGCCAAATGTTTTGCAGTAGCAATTTGTCTTTCTTAATTGTAGTTTGAACCTTCATTTGATTTAATGAATTTGTATTTTTAATGACCCTTAAACCTTTCTTTTCTTTTTTTTTTACGTTAAGCATTTAATTTAAAAAAAGCATTATTTATAGGAAGTACTAATTTATTCATTTCTGACGATTAAGTCTTTGTTTAAGTGTGTAAAACAGCTGGTCAGCACACTGCTTTTGCCAAGCAATCATCAATTTGTTGAGTTAATTATTTTCATGTCTGGAGAGAAGTATATGAGAAAGAGTATATATAAATAGAGTACATATAATCATGCATATGGTCATTTGTATTAATAATGTATAGGCTTGTTTGAATGTTAATTAGAAAGATATTAATACTAATACTAATACTCAGTTGTTTTTTCCTCACCATCAGCAGCCAGAGCTGTCACTATGCTTGACTGAGTGGGCCCTGTCTTCCCAACTCCTCCATTTTCAAAAGCCGGCTGGTTGTCCAACTCTTGGAGCTGCCAATTGAGGCCGAAAAGGTGCATTGCTGTGAAATACACAAAAAAGCTGTGTGGGCTTGTAGAAATGGATAAACAAATAAGCAAATAGGCACATAAAAACAATCAAGCCACTTAAGCACAAAATACCTGTGGGAGAGGACAATGGTTGGATCCAGTGCAAGTAAAAAAAAAAACAGTTTAACTTCAAACATTTCAATTCTCATTTTTTACGGTGACTCTGCCATGGGTGGCTTTTGTGTAAACACAGCAATGATAGAGGCCAGACAAAGTCATTTCAATCGATACGTAGGAACCCTGTTGCTCTAGTATGTTTCCTAGGGGACTGCTGTTCATTAACGTGCCAGAGTGTCTGCACACAAACAGCCACTGTATCAAAGAGAGCAGCAGGCAGAATTTCTATTTTGACACAAAGCTTTCACTATAGACAAGTAGATGAGAAACCATGGAAAAGTCTTAAACTCTCCAAGTCTAATACAAAGCAACAAAGTCACAAAGACACAGTGACATGTATGTGAACAAGTAAAACGGAAGAAATGACAAAGTGGGAGACTTTTAAGAAAGTGTAAGGCAGTGTATTGAGATGGACAGTCACAGCGGGAGGGGGAAGTGAGAGGGTAAGAAGCTGCAACACTCCTCTGTATCTCTTACATAACTAAACTGTGTCTGGCTTTCATTCAGCCAACCTGCTTTATTGTCACAGTATTGGATGCAATCAAACTGTGTTCTTGTTGTTTTGGGAAACTGAGGTGCTTCTGTGAGCGCAGTGAGAGGGCCAATCTCCTTCAAAGTCACCAGCCAGGAAACATGCTGAGGAAGCATCTTGATTTCCGACCATTTGATCTGCGGGAGGAACTTTTCGCCAACACCCGTCGCTCGCTGTTAAGATGGATATCGACTGCAGCAAATAACTTGAGAGGTTGATGTGGGGCCAGGAGACCAAAAGAGTGATGGAACACTAGTACGTACACTGTATCAATCTGTACTTTGTTAAGAAATAGGGTGTCTTTTGTTTAAAGCCTGCTAATGAATATACTTGGCATCAGCTTAGTGCAAATAGACACAGCATTGTCCTTGGTAGATCAAATGAACACGTACTACATAGCCTTGAAATCTAATCAAATAATGCAGACTTAACATTGAGTGACTATGTTTGGCTACCCTGTACATTCAGCCAACATCACCCTCAGTGTCAAACTCCATTCCTGTTGCCTGTGAAGCAAACCGGCAACAGAAATGGATGCTGACTGGTCCATCAATATTTTTGACAAGTCTGACTTTTCTAAACACTCTGAATGGACTAGTCTGACAGAACCCCCGATGTGAAAACCTGAATGATCTTTGGACTTTCATTCCTTTTTTTGCTGCACATTTATATGTTACGTCAAAGAGATTTCCTATTGCCATCTCTAACATAGTGAGCTACAGCTTTGGTCACTATGTCTTCACTGAGATATGTTTTTAAAGCTTGTCTGAATCTTTCTCCATCTTCAACCACATACAGATCATTCGCAGTGCAGATGTGCAAATGCACCGGCAACACGTACTACGTTCTGCAGGTCAGCATAATTTTCCAACAATCAGAACATTTGTTACCAACGATCCACAGATCCATACACACAGTACATTCTCCTTGCCCTAGTACAACTGTAAATATTGTCATGTCTACTGTGTCGTTGGCTTTTAACTGAGGAAATGCTCCAGAATCCTAGAAAAACTGTCTGTTGAGCTGTGTCCCATATTGCAAGGATTAAGTGAGGACATGCAGCATTAACCCAAAGTGAAACACCCTCTTCATAAGTGACATCTACTCTGGCAAAATGACTGACAGCATTAAATTAAAGCAGGTTAAGGTATCACTTAAAGACTACAAGGTAGTGTAATCTTTCACCAAACAAAACCTGTATTTACAAAATTTGTGTGAAGTATTTTTGGAAAATGAACCCTTTTCATGTTGAGAGAAAAAAATCGCTTTTGAAGGTGACAAGCAGAAGACAGGAAAAAGGAGACGTGACAGTACAACCACACACAAGGAGTTGTTGCCTCATAGTTTAAGAACATGTAATGTGCTTTTTTTTAAAATTTTGTTTTTCAAGCTTAAAAATAAATGAGCCATGGCTTGATACAAGTCTCACTGTCTGAGAAAACACCTCGACAGGTTTGGCTCCTGATTTTTCACTCTCCTTCACTTACCATGATCAGTCTAGAGACACTCCACAACACACACACACGGTGTATTCCTGTCTCACAGTATCACTGACTTTCCAACAGAAAGGAAATTGCATGTGGCGGTGGGCTCTTGTGTATCACACGCACCGCAGAACCACCAAGAGCTGTCCCCTCTTCACTGCTCTCAGTACACCAGGGCCTGAATCCCCACTTACCTCATCAACAAATTGCTTTGAGGTGAATAACCCTCAGTTTATGAATTTGCATAAGTTATTCATGTAACCTGGGCCAGTTTAATTAATATGTACGGGCCATGAGCAAGAAGTTGGAAAACCTAGCCTTTAATCTGCGATGTGCCTTGTGGAAGACCTCCAATAATGACGAATAGGAGGTTGAATTTACAAGTTCATGCTTGTGTGAGCTCTGACACTCACATGGTCTTTAGTGTACAGAAGTACAAACACTTCTGCACCAGAAAATGTAACATGAGCCCCAGAAAATCCTCCTGGCTGCTCTCACAGCAAAATCTCCAATCTTGCTCCTGTGATTCTCGGTGGTGGTGTTACCAGGAAAATACAATGCTGATAACAGTACAGATGTAAGCTGTTTCTCTTCTTTAAAGGTCAAATTAATCATATTTTTCAGATAAGCATCCTAGGGCATTAGGAAACATAAATTAGTATAAAACCTTCAAAGAGTTTTCTGTTAAAATATGCGGATGACACCATTCTGATGGCCATCGTCACCAAGAATAATTAGTCCATTTAACAGAGAGAGGTGGCCCATCTGGAGTCACGGTGTGCCAACAACAACTTGGAGCTCAACAGCCTCAAAATTATTGAGATAAACATTGTTTTATGCTGGAACCTGCCTGAGGGACCCCTCCAAATAAGCTGCACGGCTCAGAGCATGGCTGAGAAGTTGCTGTTCTCAGAAATAGTGTCTCCAAAAAACCTCAAATGGATTGACAACATCTATACCACAAGATCGACCAAAACAGGATTTGTTTTTCTTGTCCTTCGACAATTGAAAGAGCTCAGTGTGTGTTAGCCTCTGAGGGATTTCTAGATTTTCTTATTAGTATCAATATTAGATAAGTATCATCCCTCATGAGTGGAGCCACCTGTACCATCCACTTTCCTCTGGCATTGTTAGTTCCCACTCTGTTAACAATTCCACAAGCATTATTCATATCTACCAGCTCTCAATGAAAATCACATGAATAGCCCTAAAAAGCTGTTTCTCCATTCTGATAAGTTTAATTTTAATGACACAACAAACTAGAAATTTGTGAGATACACTTTTACAAAGCAACTGATAATACAAAATGATTCATGCTTGATTTTAAAGACAGTATTTAGTATTTTCTATATTTGTAAGAGATTCATAGGCAAATGTCAGACAGTCTTTTATCTTCTCTGCTCTCGAAACATTTTTTATCAAACATGTCCAGTTAGGACATTGTTAGCATTTGGTTTTGTTTGTGCAGTTTAATTTAAAGTGCACTTCCAAAAAATCCACGTGCTGTTTCTGTATCTAATCAGAGCATAAAAGCTGGACTTGATCCTGATTGGCTTCACTGTTATCTGAACAATTGCTGAAATCCTTCCAATCAGGCCAGTTTGCAGAACTGGAACTGGAAAGCTTCACCTCAGCACGTTTGCCTCATTTGAATAAAAGGAGCCGCTGTTGTCAGTCAGCCAAGGTCCAGTTTTCTGTTTGTTCTTTTTGTGAGGACAGAATCCTTGATAGTAATTTAATAAATTCTGAACTTGTAAAATATTGTGAGGTTTATTAGTCTTACACTGACACAACAAGCTTCAGAAACAGTTGCATTTTAACATAACAGATGCAGATGTGCCTGTATTTGTTTTTTTTGCTAATGGTGCTGGGTGAGCTGACAGTAGAACAGTATTAAAGTATGAGTGCAAATTGTAGCTATTTGAGTCATTGCACCTGGCAGGTGAATTGGCAGCTGATGAAAGAGAGACGAAGTGGTGGAAACACTCTCAGATACCTGAGGCAAGTGGCAAAGGGCTGCATCTGTTTAAAGGTATACTATGCAGGGTTTGTCAGTTGCTGTTTGTAAACACACAGCATTGAAAGTTGGCCCCTCCTCCCGGGAGAGCAAGAGAGAGAAAGCGAGAGAGCAGCAGCGGTTGATCGAGCTAGAGAGTGAATGAAGAACAAAGCCATGAATCAGATCAATAAAATGTTATTTTCAGATTGTTTCACAACGGTTATGTTCTAAAGCACAAATAAACATGCCCACACCTCCGCACAACCCTGTGGGAAGGTGCCGCATTGCTGGATTTTGTGTGAATGCAGAGCTTCTTCCTGTCTGCTGTGGCCTCTCAGCTCTGTGTGTGTGGAGCTCAGCCCCACCCTTGGTCAAGCAGACACACAGACCTACAGCTCTTTATACATCTAAGGACACAAAGACAGAGAGCAGAGCAGAGCAGAGGAGAGAGACGGAGACAGTGATGTAACCTGGTCACTAAGCCACGACTTCTGACCTCACTCCCTGCACACTGTTATTGGCTGGGGGCTACACACCCACTGCCCAAAGCTTGACGCTCAGAAGCTTCCTGAAGAAAGCAAATTAATAATAAGAAAATACAGACAGAGAGCACGGTCTCTACAGATAAATACACTGCCACACATGTGGGTAATAAGTAATGATTGAGAGGGATTACTTTTGTTTGTGTCTATGCTACACATACACCAAATTAGCTGAAGCACTGGACACACACCCTGGTTGTTGAGAAGCTGGAGAATATGTTATAAATGAAACCAATATGTTCAAGCTGTTAGTGACTACAGCTGAACAAGTGACTGCACATTTTCCCTGTGTGAACTAAGCAGATCTGTCATGAGCTGAAGTACAAATATATATATATATATATATATATATATATATATATATATATATATATATATATATATATATATATATATATATGTATATGGATGCAATCTAATACAACAACTCTGCCATAAATTCTACTTTTATGAAGCTTACATGTTTTCAGTTTTTGTTGGCATTGTCAGAAAGGTGATAATTCTACTGCATGTTTATTATTGATTTCCCCTCCCATGTTAATGGAGTCGACAAAATATAATGCACTAACTTGTGTATTATATTGAATGTATTGGGTATCAATAATAAACATACACATAGTATCATAGAATTATCACCTTTCTGACAATGTCAACAAACACTGAACACATATAAGCTTCATAAATAGCCAGAGTGACTGTATATGTATAAATAAATAAATTAATTGAAAAAAGAGAAAAGAGTGATATAGTGCAAATGCACCGATATATATAATATATATATATACACAGCCATACTAATTTTATTATATCATATCATGAATGACAACAAGTGACAAAACAGTTAAGTACATAAAGGGATTGTAAATATTGATATTAATATAGCACATTTATGACCTCTCCTCCGAGAGAGCAGTCCCCTCTCTATTCACCAATAAAACACTGGTTATAGGATCTTCCCAACAACGCCATATTTCTCCTTATACAACTGTGTCACATTTCCTCTGCCTCCAAGCAGGATGAATACTTATATATCCGCTCAGGGGAAAAGGCACAGTGCAAGATTAAGGGCTTGGATGACAAGGGAGGGCATAAGCAGAGATGAATCTGTAACGGGTTTATTGCTGTGGTCAAGATTCTAAAGGTTAGCGAGAAGTCAGCTTTGACACACGCTGTAAAAAAGCGTTTGAAATCCTTCTCATAGGAAATAATTCTCAAAGGAGGGGGAGAGGATACGCATTATTTTATCTTCCTGACTGAGATAAAATCATTTCCTGTTTGGTTCTAGTACAACAAAGCCTTTATGGACCAAGGTCTTCTTTAAAGTTAAAGTGTTTGGGATTGTTTCCTTTGTTACGAGAGTTCAGCTCCTCAACTTGTGTTTCATTTTGATGTTGCCATCTGTGCTGGCCATTTGAACCTCCCTGCCAGTGTTTTATAACAGGAACCCCCAAAGATATGAATGGGCTGTCGTTCTGTGAACTAGGGATCAGAAGTGTTGAGATGATGCACAGCCCCCTGTCAAAGGGAAACAGACAGGAATGTCTCATTGGAAACTGTACTGAGGTCATGTCTGCATATCTGACTTAAGGCTTAGTGAGACAAATGCAACTGAATCATATCAGGACATCTGCAATTTCTGTAAAAAGGAAAAGGCAGTGAAATAGAAATACTCCTAGCAGAGATCAAACTTCATACAGATTAAGAGCCATGCCAGCTCCATTCACTCTAGGCAGCTTGTCTATCATTTGTTCTGTTTGACCGAATGACATGTTAAAGATTGTCTAATGCCACTGCAGATAATGGAGTCATGTTTTCTCACCCTAAAACTGAAAGAAATACGTGACTTCTGGCACAAACTACTGGTTTTCATGTACTGGGGTGACAGCTGCTGCAGCCTCCACATCACACAAAAACAAAATGTATTTAGTTGAAATATTTAGTCCAAAGCCTTGTTGTGTAGTTAATTTTGTCTAGCTAGAGGGTTGATTTCTTTCAAATTTCACAGTATTAAGATGCAAACATTTCATGTGTTTGACATCAAATAGTGTAAACTTCCACAATACAAGCGTCATTCTTAACAAAAAATAACCTCATGCAAGGCTCAGATAATCCAGGCTGACTGACCCAAAATTTGGCACTTCAGATAACCACTGGGAAACCTTCAGTCCTTGATGGGTACCAGTGTTCATCTCAAAATATCTGGTGATATGAGTATGCCTTCAGCTATTCAGCTGAAGAGTTGGGGAGGAGGTTTGGGGGGAAAGTGGGAGTATATGTGTGTGCTTTGAAAATAAAAGAGAGCCCTGGTGTGTGTCGGTGAAAGATACAGATGGAGAGACATGAGCAGAACGGCTTCCAAAATCGCTTTTGGGAGAAGTTCAAGTAAAATCACACATCTTCATCAAGAAAATTGCACGTCAAGATCAAAAGACTTTCAGTGCTGACAATTAAAATCATGTGGCTCCCAAAGCTTTGTTAATAGCAGAGCTCAAAGAATTAGTTGAATCAATTATTCATTTGACAGAAGATTAATCAGCAACTTTTTTTAACTTAACCATTATACATTTCACTGTTTTATTTTAGTTTTTTTTTTACATTTTAAAGACCAAATCATCGATTGATTAATTGAAGCGAGGAAATAATTGATATCGAAAATAATCCTTAGCTGCAGCCCTACAGACTTACTGTAACTATAAATTGAGTCCAAATATGAAGTCTATTGCTCTCGAGATGTCAGTGTATGTGTGTGTGTGTGTTTGTGAGAGAGAGCGTGAGAGACAAAGGTAGCTGGTGTGTACCTCCCTTAAGAAAGATGATTTTAATAATATCCTGTAATCTTTGAAGCAAGTTCTGATTTGGCTGTGTTTTTACTTTGAGAATCCATTATCAGTGTAATTCCTCCTTATGTACAGTATATGATGAAAATCTGATTTCAAAATCTGTCAAACAGCAACTCATTGGCTTACCTATGCAATAGCAGAGAATGATGGACAGCACAACAGCTATGCCCACAGCGATCAGGGCAGTGCACTTCCAGGAGCAATGTTTTGGTGACTTCTTGAACTTGAAAGCCCCTCTGGACAGGCTGTTTCTGGGCAAAGGGCGCGCCGGTGTGGAGTAAACCGTTCCTGTTGCCATGGTGTAACCAGGGGCTGCTGCGCCAAAGAAAGGTGTTGTTCCTGTGCCCGTTTTAAAAAGAAAGTGCCTGTAGGAAGAAGGAAAACAGCTTTGCATAAGAAAAGCTGTAAATGAGTGATGGTTCAAAACAGCTTCCCGGGTCAGAAACCAATGTGGTCCTCCTTGTCAAAATGTTTTTTAGTGGGATAACAAACTCCAATTTATTAATAGCTCGAAGCATGTCCATATTAAAGGGTAAAAAATAATCACCAAAATACAATATATCCTGCAATACTGAAACTCCCATGTGTATCACTCTGTAAGAGGAACTGGGTTATAATACAATATCCAGTATAATCCTGACATTGGAAGAGGTGAACAAAAAGTACCTCATAAAAACAATCATCTCCCACTTGCCCTTTTACAACTGGGCCTTTGCTAATAGCCCATTATACCTGGGGTAATTAAGAGGGTTTAATCAAATGCACTACGGAGTGATCGTCCTATTAACTTTTAAACCCCTTGTGAAAAGCTCTTAAGTAAATGAATTAAGCCTTGTTGCCACTCTTGCCACTACTTAGAGATTAATACCCAAATGCCTCCAGGCTTCTGAGGACAGCCAAGGAAATTGGACAGATTGACCATGCATTGCAAATTTTCATCCAGTCCAGAACTGTACAATTTAATTGTGAAACACTTTGTCTGCCCATGGAGAAAATAAAACAAATTAAAAACAAATTAACATTGAAAAAACAAAACATTTATTATTCTTTAGGATAATGAACAGAAATATGTAATGTAAAGCATAATAATGATGATTTGTTGTGCACAAAAGCTCACCTTCACTCTCACAGTTACACCCAATGACACATAAGGGTCGAGATATGCTGAAAAAAGTCAGACTGTTGGAAATCAAATATGTTTATTGTTGTTCTCAATGGCCCCAATTGAAGGAGGAATGAAAAGCTAGACGTCATAGAGGCACAATAGAGTGGGATGCAGACAGTCTCTTCTGGAAGGAATTCACAGTGCTGTGCATGGTTATTCGCATGAAAAGTGTTGTGTAAAGAATTATAAAAGAGAACTTGAGAAATAAATTCAAACCCCAATCATAGCATGAAGTGGATGGAGTGTCGGATTGTGTGTTTCAGAAACTTACAGAAATTGTTGAACACAGCCTCCCCTAATTCAATTCCAGAAAGCCGCAGGGAGATAGGGTTTACCAAACAATTTGAGCGTCCAACAAGAAGTTCAGATGGAGTATACACCAGCCTTTAGAGTACATGCTCAGAGCCATTATAGTCATATAGGTTCAACTGGAACACTTGGGGCTTAAGTGCCTTGCTCAATAACACCTCAACACAGAGTAAATAAAATGGGGCCTGCAATTTCACATCCTTGTACAAGTTTACTCTCCAGTGATCTGCAGTTATCGCAATTCAAGTCAAAAGTGCTTTACAAACTAGATAAAAGGCTAAGATGAAGGGTTTAAAACAAACCCAGGAAGGACCGGTGAAAGTACAGCCTTCCTTTTTTGCTCTTGCATCTTCGTCTTTCTGCTAAATGTTTTACACAACCTTTTAAACAAGAGTCGATTTGTTGGTGTTTTATGTGTCCTATAGATCACTGGAGGAGTGGTTGCCGGGGTAACTGCTAATTTAAATACACAAATAAACTGATAAATCAGTGTTTGCTCATCAATTATTTGTGCAGCAGCTGTGAAGTCTCTATGTAAGTTTTGTAAAGGCCTTTTTAATCCTGATTGTGAATCTATGCCGAAAGATCTTGACAACAACTAATTAGGTGCATAATCTGAAGCCAAGCAGTTAAGGACTGAACATTCATGTAATCACTCAAAGATCACGGTTTCCCTGAGTATGTGATAAGTATGGTGGGTCAACGTGGTTTAAGGAAGCTCTAAATACATCTTAAACAGTTCCATTAGCTGTAATAGTCTTTTATTCAGACTTGATGTTGTTTTTGAGGGCTTTCCACTTGGGGGAAATCAGCAGTCCAAATACATGCCAAGTGAAGTTAATCAGATAGTAGGACACAGTTTTTAACAGATTTGTTTTACATAGACAGACAAAACATAAATCTACACCATCATCCACTGCTCATATTTCAGCCCCATTGCTGATATTTCAGCTACTTCCTATCTCCTGTGAGGATATTTCTGGGCTAAAACTTCCCTCTGATCAATTCTTGACTAAGAGAACAAATGTCAGATTTGGATCGTCTGGCTCCTCGATGCCCCGATTACCATGTGCTGTCATGGACAGACAGGGATTCCATTTAAAGGTTACGGTGTGTCACAGTTGGAATGACAATGCTCTGGATGTCTGCAACAAGGAGAAGTTCAGATTCCTCAATCTGGAACAATCTATACTGTAGCTGCGCAGACTCTGTATTACGCAGTTGGGTATGAATTGAGGTCAAAACTTGCACAACATTGGAGGCGGCAGACGTGTAGTCAGACACACCGGCAAATAGACACGGCTATCTGGGGAGTTAAGTTTAAGTGGATGCAATCTGATGAGGTAGACAGAAAGGGATGTGGACATGTGTGTGTGTGTGTGTGTGTGTGTGTGTGTGTATGGGGAGGGGTATGTGCTCTGTTTTGGAAAGGTGAATACATATTGCAAGTTGCAGAGATGATCTGAAGACAGTTCTGCCTGTGAATAAATGTCTCAAATCTACCTAAATTCTTATTTATGCAAAGATATGAGTACATAATGTTCTCATGGCCTACAAGTCAAAAAAGACCAAAGTCACATTTGTGGTGCTACGATGCTAGAAAGACTGGTTATACTGAAGACTGTTCGAGAGCGCATAATATTTACAACTATTAAGCAATAGAAGGAAAAACTGCCCTTGTAAATATTTAAAATAGAAATGTATGTAAACAAACCATAAAATAGTGTTTATTTGCACTATTTAGAGGTACATAATGAAAGACTGAACAATTTGATTGCACATATAATTACCAGAAACATATGGCACGCTATGGGTGGTTAAAAACTAGAAAGTCAGCTATATTTCAGTCATTTATATCCTTTTCACTTTGTACATGAGAATGTAGGGTGAAACTGAAAGTTGTCAGAATCTGTGTGTACCAGTGTCACCGAGACAAATTCCTGGGCTGGACATTTATTGCACTCAGCATTTAAAGCAATTCTGGCGCTGATGTTTTTCATGCCAGCCTTTTTTTATTTTTTATCTAAAGAGTAGACTGAAGGGGTCTAAAGATGAAATGCTGTTGGACATGATTAACAAACAGCAGACCAGTGTAAATGTCTGCAGCTATACACACTGGATGACCGGCTGTAATTGATTACAGCCAGTGTGATGCAACAAGGCACATTACTATGCTAATCCAGCCAGCCCCAGTGATAGCAATGTGGTGTTCTGTGAGTGAGGGAGAGCGAGAAGGAGAAGAGACAATCAGGAAAGTGTGAGACTGAGAGGGAAAGAAAGCAAATGAATGGCCGTGTGTCAGTGTGATCGCCGTCTGCTTGCATGCACGCCTGTCTGTCCCATTGAGAAGCCTGTAACACAAAAGCAGCAGCCAGCCTGCTCTCACAACATTGCTTGTCATCAGGATGACATTTGAAAACATCCTCACAGAGGACAAAAGACTAAACAGTGAGTGGGTGGATTTATCTACTGCTAAGCTCCAGCTGGAGGGGTGAGAGAGCACACTAGAAACAATGCGAATCGAAGCCCTTGGAATATGTAATCTGCCTATTAGCCGCTGTTCTATGTTAGCATTAGCATTTCAAGGTGAGAGCAGGAATAATCAGGGTGCTTTAATCTGCGGCCGAAAAAAAAAAAAAAAAAAAAAACTACAGATGTGGTGCGGCATCACAGTGACTTCGTTTTCACACTCGCTGCCGTCGCCAACGCTCTCCCCCAGATCACCACCTGCCCTCTTAGCGGGGGGCCTGCTAGCGGGTGCTGCTCTGGTACAGCTAGCTATGCGTCCATGTGATGGTATTTCAGTGCCGCTGTGCTTTTTGTGCTGTCTTGCCCATGGAGATCAGCGTGATGCCATCTTAAATTGCTCTCTCTGAGTGCTCAGATTGTTTGCACAGAGAATTTATTATATTTAACGAGTTTGATTAGGTTTGGTGTAAGAAGTGCTCAGCTCTTATGTACATAAGTTTAAGATATTCTTTGGAGTCTAACTCTAGGCCTGTGACAGTTACTCTGTAGCTTAGGCTTTAGAGACAGTGTGCAACATCAAGCCCACATGCTGGTGTGTTTTATTTGCTGCAGGTTAAATCCGTAATGTCTAACGACTTTTTAGTTTGCTGCGCGCTGTCTTTCCTCTGTTTATGAAACTTTTTATATTTGCTTACAAAACCCATCTGGAAGAGATACGTTTCATGCTTCCAGCAGCAGCAAAAGTAGTTTATGTAGTGGCCTAGAATAAAAGGAAAATATTACAGAACTCTGCAATCACCACTTAAATGTGTGCCTGGCAATAAAGATGTTGGCAAAATAAATTAAAAGGAAAACACACAAGAAAAAAAACAAAAACGTCTTGAGGATTATCACTTTGTCTACAGCACCATCCGTTTTGGCAGGTAACCAGTCATCACTGCAAGCTCCATTCTATTCCAAAGAGCTAGTTGGCTGGTATTGTACACATGACTAATTAGCCATGGTGTGATCCTGACACTGTGGCTGGTGTACAAAAAAGAAAAAAAAGTTCAATTTTCCCCCTCTGATGTGAAGCATGACTGTCTGACTCATGATTTACATGTGCATCCTACACAAACAAGTACACACACACACACACACACACACACACACACAAAATGTTACTTGGATTACCTCTGCTATTCTTATTCACCCCTGAGAAAAAAAATCCAACACATTTTTCCTGATGGAAAGTGTACTGTCTGTGGGACACTGTACCACATGATGATTTTTGAGACAAGACATAATTTCATTTCACCAAAGGACTCCCTTGACCCATGGATCCAATGAGGATTGACAGTACATTTATAACTGCAACGTGTGACTGAGCAGGCCTTCAAAAGACTCATTCTGAAATGTCATAACGACTATTCTAGCTGAATCTCACAGAATCTAAGTGAAAAAATACTGAAGCATGCTCCAAAGGACATATATGTGTAAGGGCAGACACCAACCCGTATCTTATCCAGTGGAGCACTTATAGAACTCATAGCATGCCATAGAGGTATCAAAAATACAAATTCACACACACAGTAGTGCTATAAGTCCACTTTAGACAAAGGATTAGGTGCTGCTCAAGAATAATTACCATATATGCGTACTGGTCTCTCAAGGGACATGACAATTCAATTTATAATGAAATTCAAGGGAATATTTCTAATTGATAATACCACAGAAAAATCTATTTCAGTGTAGCCAAGTGGTTAGTAAGGGAAACCTGAGGGGTTTATTAAAAGTACTCCACGCACTTTAAAGATCTGAATGTCTTCTCAGCACTTGAGAATAGCACCGAACTGTGAGCAGTATCACAGCTCTGCTGCCGACTAATTGAGCCCTTTAAATGGAGTGGTCTTAGTTAGCATAAAACAGAACAAAAGCTGAAGTGGAATAATTTCATACAATGTATCTAAAGTGGAAAATCCTGCATTCTTCATCTCAACAGGAGACAACTCTTAACGCATTGTTTGTCATGCGAGCATCTCCCAATCCTATGTCTGTCATCATTGCAAGTTGGGACACTCGCTGCCGACATTTTTGTTTTACCAACCAACTTCCAGCTGGTTCTATGCTGCAATACTAATTGATGTTTGCGTCATTACTTTTTTTTTTTTCTAAGTTGTTCAAGAAGGCTTCATTTGTCTCCAGGTCTGATCTTTTTTAAACTAATGCAGTAAATGAGCCAAAATCAAACTTAGTTTTTTGACACAGCTTTGCCAGTACGATCACAGCAAGAAAAGTGACTTTATTCACTCACCATATAATAATGAACAGTAGTTACTGAGTGCAGCACTTCAGTCATTTAAAAGAACACTGAAAGCTATTCACAGTGAAAGCTAGTTGGTATTGAGTCAAATTAGCACGCTTTGAAGACCAACACTTTTATGGGAGGTTATGCACACATAATTCATAACCACTAATTGCTGTAAAAGTAGCTAATGCTGTCAAATGACTGCTTTATTTTCAAAGAGTTCATGTCACAGGAAATATATTAAACATGATTTGTATTTGGCACTTTTTAAATCAACTGCCTTGTTCAGACTTATTTACCGTCTACACATGTGACCACATATAAGAAATAAAATCCATGTCGATGTAGAGAATTCAGGAGATTCACACCCCTGCGGTACCTGAGGCCACCCACATATGTGCTGTGCCAGGACTTTGCTGGCCCCTAAACCCCCTGAAGGCAGCCTAATAAATACTTTCTGGAGCTTCTGTTTACATTTCCCAACCCGGTGGTTTTCTTGACATCTGCAATTATGTGGTGAACCGGGTCTTCCCTTTTGGCCCCGTTGGTGCGCAGCAGCCTTCTGTTCCCACCCACTGACAAGCACTTGATTTAGAGTCCACTGTGGTGATAGTGATTTATGCCTCAACTGATGATAGGTGTGCACATATTGTTTTGTCAATACAGCTAAGACAGCTCAAGGTCATTGCGCGGTTAGTATTCAATCACTACATCTTCCCCAGAAAGTACCTTTCTATTCAGGAAGAATTTTTCATCATCAGTCTTATTACTATTTTCTTTATATTGTGTATTCTATATTATTAACTGTAGCACTTCAGTGTCACCATGAATGGTGCGGTACAAATTAAATGTTTTTTTATCATTATAAAGTGAAACTGTCATCATATATCCCAAATGATTCAGTCAGAGCATAAGTGGTTGTTGCTTCATACTGCCACAGATGAAATTCAAAGTTTACATTCATCTAGGCTTTGGAAAAGGATATGCTGTGCCAGAGAAATATCAGGCTCGAATGCAGTCATCTACTCAAGGCCATTTCTGAGTCAGAGTGCAATGTACCACACTTGATTAGCCAGGATATTTTGAGCTCACTGATTAAGAAAGATGTAACTCATGTTTCAGGAGGAAAACTTGGCAAAGTCCCTCATGACAAAGTAGTATCTTGCACAGCAACTTTTGGTATAACACACAATCTGTTTACCAAGTTCCTTGTTAAGTTATAGCCTCTCTGATTTGAACTGGCAAGCTCTTTAGGGGTGTTTTCACACCTGCCTTGTTTAGTTTGGTTGGATCGAACCCTGAAGCATTTACCTTGTTGGTGCGGTTCGTTTGGGCAGGTGTTAACACAACAATTCACTTTTGTGTGGACCAAAACCACTGAACCGAGACCACATCTTCAACAAGGTCTTGGTCTGGTTATAAACAAACTCTGGTATGGTTCATTGGTGGTATGAACACTACCCAACCTTGATCCAACCAAACTGCAGGAAAAACTGGACATTTTTTGGATTAAATTAGCTGCAATGTGCATTATGCTCCCTTCTACTCTATAGCCGACTGAAGGCAGCATGTCTTCTTTGCTCAATGTTGCATTGATGTGCGTTCAAATCTGCCATTCTGCATGCATATTTTGGCATGGTATGGCCCAAATGATGACCCATGTTTCCCCTACCATTGCCTTGGAGGGGCAGCCCGCACTCCCAACAGGACCCCCGCCCCACTGAAATAAACAAAATATGTTAATTTATGTTATTTACCTAACTTATGTGCACTCTCGTTCAATTTCAGCTCAGTGTGACTGTCTGCTGCATTTTGTTGTCATTTATGGTCATGCTATAGTTTCTCTTCTCTCATCTCCTCTCCGTGTTTCAAAGAGGAGAGACAGTGAACCAGCTGAAGTGAAGATAACGTTATTTGAGTTGACGACTACACTCATTATGTTACATTACACTGCTGCCGATGGTCCATTTTGGATATCTATCCCCCAGGAGAAAAAACAAACTCTCACTTCTGCGCCCACCAACCCCACAAGATTTCTGACCAGTGAATGGAGTGGCTCCCACATGGCTTTTGTTTATACATTTTGGTTCAGTTGAATTTTTGCATGTGAAACTAAACTGAACCAAAGGGGAAATGTAACAAAGTAGCAAGTCATCCACTGATTCAGACCAAAGCAATTAACTGTAGGTGTGAAAACACCCTCATATTCATGTCGCACTTGAATATTTTAAATCATAGAGTGAATCATATTACTATCCTCATGTTTCAGGGAATGGCACTTAAAACGTCCAGAAATTCATCAGGTGTTACAAATTATTGTTTATTTTTTTCACTTAACTTTCTTATTTTATCAGTGCCAACCGCTAGTATTTTCCACAGTCACAATTGTCAGCCCATCTGTTGTTCCAGCAAGTAGTGTCACTGCAACAGTGTGCCAAGGTTCATACTGTCCGATAAAGAACTTCAACTTGTCTAGATGTGTGATACATATTGTGTGCTTTTCTGAAGCTTTTGCAGGTCACACCAATTATTGTAAAAGGTGTGGTAAAGCCATGAAAGCACAACCCTTAATATATAGTTGGCAAGTCATGCTTGTCAATGAGAACATACACTGCACCCTCAGTAATAACTGACTGAGTGATTGTTCTAACTCTGACAGTGAGTGTTATGTTACAATACCTGTTGACCCAATAACTAATAAACAGGTTTGACAGGCCATTAGAAGGGTCGAAGCGGCTTTCAAATAAAATGAGTGAAAAACAGTTATAATTACCATTTCCCTCCATGATTTTACGATGTAATGTCTAAAATTTTGACACAGGATAAATCTTGGAATTACAGTTCAAAAGCTGCAACATTTTGCTGAAATCAAAATAAATATTTTAAATACCATCTTGGCCTTCTAATTTTATAGAAGCCCACGCCCACATTTATGTCACATCATTTTGTTTTCTGAGTCAGTGAAAATAGCTTCATGATACTGCTTGCACCTGAATTTGTAGGTCATTGTGGGTCACTCACCTGCTCTCCAGGGCCACATTGCTGCCCAGGACCCAGCTGTCCTGCAGCTGGACGCATTCCGCCGTACTCTGCAAGTCGGCCGCCAGGCCGGCTGTGGGCGGTGGGCTTGGGCCCCTGTGATTGGCCAGTGAGCTGCGGCTCAGAGACGTGATGGACGGATGCTGCTTGTGTGGAGGTGGGGCCGGTGGGAGAGGAGGTGGGCCTTGCTGACTAGATAGATGGTCACCTGGGGGGATACAGGGGGAAAGAGATATCAGTAAATTAGTTTGGGTGTTCTTAATAGTGATGTAATCGTTAACGAGCAAAATGTGTTTTGCTGATTAAAATTACACTCAGAATAACAAAAATGGATTGCCAAGAGACAGCAGATGGGTAAGAGAATGCATCTGCTGTGTATGTAAGATATGACAGCATACAGCCACCTAACAGACCCAGAAAAATAAATACAACCAAGAGCAAGACATTAAAATGAGATGCAACCACTGCAAGAAGAAGGGAAATAAGAACCACTTTTATGGCAACTCACATAATAATTGTCACAAAAACGCCACACGGCTGACAGTTGGGTTCTCTTAAACAGAAGGTCACTTGGAGAGGCAGCTGTTCTTTTATGGGCGCTTAACGCAATGTTTCACGTTTGATTACAGCCAGAGAAGACTCTCAAATAACTAATGACCAGAACATCCATTAGAGCTCTGAGAGAACAGGTTTTCCAATTTCACACAAAGCTGTGTAATTGGCCCCCAGAATGGCATGTGGTAATTATCTATCCATCTTCCCTGTTTAAAAGGTAAAAACCCACAGTGCTGACAATTCTGATTTGCTCCAATGAGCCCCAAATGGGTATCGTCTTTCTAGCCTTACAGAGGCTTTGAGAAGATTGAGGAAGCTGGGAGTTGTGTTTTTGTGAGAGCCGTTGTTGATTTTGTATTGACAGCATGAATTTTCATAAAGCCTCAAGGAATTAAATTTGAAGTGGATGAATGCTGGAGGTTGGTTCTGGTGCATGATTTAACCTTTGCTTTCTCAGCCATGCATGAAGACCTTGGGGGCGGATCAAAATCTGCTCTTTGCTATTGGCTGGACAGAACAACTTCATTTAAAGGACGCTAGTAGTTGTTTTGAAAAGAGCCTTTAATGGCCATGCAATTGTCGTCCTTGTCTTTGGTCTTTGGCTTTTCACTGTGTCCTTCTATGCATAAAACAGGCTTTCAATGCAGGCAAATAAGCCTCCACAGTTCTCAAAGTGAGCATGTATGCCATTCAGAGCTAGATAATAATTTCCTCCACTTTGAGGTAAAAACTAGTGCTGTCAATATTAACACATTATTTTTTGAATTTATCTGAAATATTTAACGTGTTGAAAATTAATATGATTAACTCATTACTGTGTTTCAGAGGCTGTACTGGGTTTTTACAGCTAGAGTGAAGATACTTCAGGGGGCTAAATAATGCTCTAAAGTTAGGCTAAATTTTGGCAAAGGTCGCTTTGAACTCTCCCTGTGTTTTCATGTGTAATTTAGAATATTTCCTTGTACTTTTTTCATATTTGCATGGATTATTGTGAACCTTGTCGAAATTTAACTGGCATTTAAACATGAAACGTGTATTGTTGTTAATTATCATTTATATTAGTGCATATAAGAAATGACTGCCTTCTAAGCTGATATCTAATTTAATGACCTTGATGGTTTTAAAATTCAACTGGCATTTTAAAAGCCAGGGTTTTGTCATTATTTCTGTTAGTGCATATAAGAAATATTCCTTTCAAGCTGACAGTCAATGGCCTTGATGGCTTTCTTGGAGAGAATCTGTGTTCAAACTTCAAAAGATAGTTAAATTTATTAAACAACAGTATTTGAATTAAAATATACTTCCTTGTTATTGATTCTACATTATTTTTGTGATTTTACATTTTAATATCCATTATTACAAGCTCCAATATCAAGACGAAAAAAAAAAGATTAATCACGATTAATCACAGCAAATTGTGCAATTAATTAGTTCAGTTTTTAAATTGATTGACAGCCCTAGTAAAAACCTTTAGGCTACTGCACATTGCAGGGACAGCAGCAGCTGTGATAAAGCTTTAGCAGGGGAAGGCAGTACCAATCATTTTTGTGACTGATTACGTGAATTTATTGTTTTTATAACTGTATACTTTTTTTTAATAACATCTGCTTTATCTTCAGACAGACAGACACACACATAAATGTACTTCTGACATATAAAGATGGTGTGGAACACAGTCATGTGTGACAAGAGTGCACATAGCTGGGGCAAGGCCAATCTAAGATTAATTCATTCCTGACTGCAATTACAGCAACAGCATGTAGCTATAAATTCCATAAAAGCAAAATCATCAGATGCAAATGAGGGTTGTTGTTTTTCCTTTTAGCGGACTGTAATTAGTGTTTGATCAAAGGCAAGTATGAGCCCCTCATTACCTCACACCACCTTGTTTAAAGTCAATTCCTAATCCTAACACATGAATTACCTGAGATCAACTGCGGTATTGTCGTTTGCAAAATATAAGGCTGCCATGACTTAGTGATAATGAATACAAGACACCCCACTCATCTTCTGGGTTAGACTGTGAGCCCTATTAGAAAAGTGCTAAGTAGGCTAATAGAAATGTGGATTATCTACCAACACTGGCTGGTTTTACCTCACCTCGGGCCCTTATTCCACTGTAAGAGCCTGCAGCAGCCATGAGCTCCACTTCACTTTTCAGCAGAAGCATTTTTCATATAATCAGCACACACTCACACACATGTACAATGTCAATGATGTAGAAAGGGAAATGAAGCAGAGGGGACAAACAGAAAAATGTTCTAACATAGAGGTAAGTAGAATGTTGATGGTCAGAAAGAATCATATTTAGAGGTAAAAGTGTGGAGAAAATTGCTTTTTTAGAATCAATGGCGAAAAGATAAAAAAAACAAGCTTAATGTTCAATGTCAAGTAATCAAATAAAATGGGCATTCATTTGTAATAACAACAACATCCTCTTAAAAACACAATAAAACGTCTCTATTTTTTCTCCTGTACAAACATCACCTTATTACCACACCTACATGTGAAACAGTCAATCCCTGTAAACAATGCCCCCTCCCATTACACAATACAAATAAGGATACATGACAGATACATAGCGCAAGTCGATGACTTGATTGTCCTTGTTTATTTGCAGGCAGCCCTGCTGCACTGCTTGCACTGAGAGTTTAAAATGACACTGACTAAATTCAAACCCATAAAAATGTAGTGCAGGTACATTATGATTGATGTAACAGGAATAGTGTCCACACAGCAAGCACAAATATAAGTTACTATTATGAATTTATGTCAATCCTGAATTTTCTGATGAATCAATGTGCTAAAAGACATGCCTAAAATGAATTGTGTATTTAGGTGAAAGCACATGCTGAGCATTCTGGAAATAGTGCCCCCCAAAACCCTCAAAGGCTTGGAATTTAACATGCAGCAAATCTGACTGCATAATCCCACAATGGACTGAGGAAATGTTAAACCCCATGAGCTGAATTATACCTACTCTATGTATACTGTGCAATAAGAACTGAAAGCTTTTGGGTTTAAATAAGGTCTTCCAATTGAAATGTTGTGTTTGAGTCATGAAATGACGAAGTGAAATGCAACACTGGATCAACTTTGTTTTTGAGAGCGGGTAAAGAAGCAAGAGAAAAAGTCTACACCTACTGAATTACAAGTCTAAGGGGAAATAAACCGTTTTATAACACAGAAAGTTGAGCAAATTCTCTAAAAACTTAGATGACTTGTTTGCAAAACATGAATCCAAATGAATACTTTCTTCCATCTTTGCAGAATGAATGTTTTCATCAGACTGCAACAAATAGTAAATGCACTGGACTTATATAGCACCTTTCTAGTTTTCCAACCACTAAAAGCACTTTACAATACTTGTCAACATTCACACACACATTCATACGCTGATGGTAGAGGCTGCCATGCAAGGTGCCAACCTGCATATCAGGATCTAATCTAATGCACATTCACACACACACACACACATTCACACAGCCATCGGGGAGCAATTTGAGGTTCAGTATCTTGCCCAAGGACACTTCGACATGCTGACTGGAGGAGCTGGGGATCGAACCGCTGATCTTCCGATTAGTGGACGACCTGCTCTACCTCCTGAGCCACATCCGCCTGAGGCTGTTATTCTACAATCCACTCATGTCTCTAACCTTGCGACCAGCCTCAAAAAGCTGCTGTTTTAACATTTTCAAATGGCAAAAATGTATTATTCGTTTTACTATAAATACCATATAAATATACTAAGTTGCAGAAACTGGCCCAGATTTGCTGTATCATATACGTAGTTACTGAGGCAACAGGTGTGACACCTACTCTAAAATGGCACCTCCCTCACCTTAATCCACCTTTCACTTCAACAAATATACCCACACACCTCTTAATATATGAGCCCATATATAAGTCTGCAGAGTAACTGCACCGTCCACTTAAGCCTTTGAGATCTGATATGCCCCTTTTAAGTATTTGTATCTGAAACCTGACTCAGTGTGGATTGAATGATTAATGATGCCCACATTTTTCCCCGTTAAAAGGTTTTTCGCAACCCCTTAATCCTTATCTTTTTGAGGTCAGGATCAAATAGTGTAATACTGTAGTTGCTTTTCTTTGGGGAAACGTGTTTACACATTTTAGTATTGACTTAACATATGTGAATTTTAATATTGGCGACTCAACGTTTCAACTCAAATTCATTTGAAAGTCTGGACTGTATGCTGGTCATTATTTAGTACAGACCCTTATAATATGACACTGTGTATTTTTTTCACATACTCAATTTCCCTGCACACAGTAGGTGTCAGTATATCTGAGCAGTGTAAGACGCCATGGTTTCTTGTCTCCAATTTGAGGCGTGGGTTTGAATCCAATTTCTGACAAACAGTTTTACACTCAGGACAGAGTTTCCCTGTGATGAAAACCTATAAGTGATAACTTCAATGTGACTCCATGTAACTCTATGAGCAGCAGTTCAGTGTACTCCACTGCTAGAGTTAGAGGTTTGAAAGTGACTGAGGCAAATCATGCTAAAATATGGACTTATGGCACTGGAATACTTTGAATTATATCATTCAGTGCCTTGCAAATGTTGGATTGTGTGTGAAAAAAACAAAACAAAAAAAACATACTAAACAATGAGCTCTTAAGAAAGCTTGGCTTTGTCTTCCATCAAGACACAGAGGGAATTAAGCTGGCCTTTAAAGTGCAGGTTCAGTGGCTGGGAAGGCAGATGAAACAGCTGTGTGGTTTATGGGGCTTTGCTTTGAAATCAGATCAAGACGGATGCCTTCTTTGCATAATTCCTCAACGTCAGCTTGTCATCATCTCCATCAGCAACATGCTTTAAAAAGGTCCTTTGTGATTAATACTGCAAGCCAATGCTGAAATGACAGACTCATTCCCTCATTAATGACGCTTGCAATATCTATCAAATGAAGCTTTATGAAACCTTGGCATTTTTACAGAAACATCTCCTGGAGTGGATATTCTAGTTGATCTAAATACTCCAGGCTGAACATTGACACAGTTTTTAAAAGAGAATGAATGGTACATTGTGCTGTATTAGTGAACATATCCATGAGCAGAAAAAAGGTCCCACTATAAAAGGTTCTTCAGAGACCAGCTTTTCTGATATCTAAAATGGTTCGGGCTTGTCCATTCACTGAATTTAGTCCATTTTAAAAGAATCGTGTCAGAGGCTATCATTGTCTGCTAGCTGAGTTCACATTTCAACACATTTTTCTTCAACATTTTGATGCCACTTCTTGATACTCTGATGCATAGGCCTATTAAGTTTCTATGATGTTCAATCTTTAAAAATGTATCTTTTTTTGATTAAAGCATTGACAAGCCTCAAATACTGCATATAATGTTCCAACACTGAGTCGGGACACAATTAAAAGCCGTTTTGCACTCACTAAGCTTGGCATGCTCAGTGAAAGCCTTTTCATATTCATTGTGTAAGTACTGCAAAAGGTCTTGTGCCATTTTACTCTCCATTAAGAGACTGATGCAACTGCTAATGGAATTGAAAGGCCATTTGCTTTGACTGGCTTGCCCTTCACCAATAGGAAAATTGCAGTATGTGTGCATCATAAGAATTCTAGCAAAATAAATCACACATTCTATTACAGCTGCCACTATTTTTACAAAATAATATTCATAATTACATTTTAAAAAATGCAACTGTTCCAAAAAGAGACATCTAACAAAATCCCAGTTTGATTTTATATGAGATGAATATTGGATGAATTCCATGATAAAACATGCCATTTGGACCTGGCAGGATGTTTATATATGTCAAATCAATAAATTAATTCTCATCGACACCTAGCTTTCTAGTCACCTTGGCACTGCTCTGGCACCTACTTTTAGTCAGTAGCAGTATCCTGTAATAGAAAAAGAGACAGCAGATTCTCACTGGGAAGCCCTAAAGGTGGGGTGGGGGGTGGTATTGTTAGAGGGGAGGGTCTGTACCCGGTGGAATTCAGGACCATTAGAACAACCTTGCCCTAGGTGAGTTTTGGGGATTTACTCTGCAAAGAGAGTTGGCAATTTTCAGGGGCTTGGGGTTTTGAGAAAAGAAAAAAAGGTGTGAATTCCATCATAGTTCCTGCCAGAGTACTTTCGCTGCTCTCGACTTCTATCTGATCAAACAGCGAAATTTCTTTTAAGCCATTTCTCTGCAGGGGAACCAGGATGTAACCAATATTTCAAGGATTACATAATCATTGCATTATAGAAATAGACATAATTCCATGTGTTCCTACACAGCCATATAGCGGTCATTCATCAACTCACTTTTGATGCAAATTCTAGACTACCATTCATCTAAAATGTATGATATGTAAATAGGCTTACAAAGTTGAAACTCCTGAAGATGCGCTGTGAATATAAGCAGCTACACATCAATGTTTGTCCATCTCTCTCTCTCACTGTCTCTCTCTCTCTCTCCCCCAGACATTGCTACAGATGGCAGATCATCATACAGATGATGACTGCTTAGCAGTTCTTTCTGACAGCTCTTCGATTACATAGCAATTACACTCCTTCTCAAAAGCTGCTTTGACAATTAGCCTGCTGACAAAACACTTTGTTGTATTTATTCATGTGTGGACAGCTTTTGCTTCCTTGTTTGTCCGGGGAGATTGTGTTCACACCTTGGTAAAATGCTACAGTTCCTAACTTCAGCACAGGCAATAAGGTTTCTACAGTTCACGACTGACAAGGCATCTATCACTGTATTTTCTTAAACCTGCAGAGCTGAAACCTGGCACAGTCCACAGGGAAGTGTGCCAGTTCCATTTTCTGAGACACATTTATACCTTATTGGTGTTCACATAGCCATTAACTTCATCAACCAGTAACCATAAGTTAATTTTCTATAGGGCTCAGTAAGCAATTGATTTTAAACTTGTAATTAGTGTATTGACTTTAATCATCCCGTAAAGTCAATTTTTACCATTTAGTAATCTCCCCCAAAAGGCAAATAATGCCAAAAGGCCTCATGTTTGAAGTTTTCATGGTCCACATTTTTGTGACATTCTTGACAACATTTCTAGCATCATATTACAATAATTCCAATTGATTTAAATCTTTTATGGCCACATGACAAAACAGCAACCACAGCCAGTTTAAATAAAGCCATACAGTATTAGCATTCATTTGAAGTCCAGTTTCTAGCCACCTTGTAAATGTAAAGTCCAATATTAATTGTTGATAACTTGGTCTTTCTGCTGCTTAGCACTGGGCAGGTAGTGTACAGTGTGGTTATCAGAGGTTTTTTTTTTTAAACTTCTGCCTGCTACTGCCAGAAAAGATATGTCGTAAAACCAAAACGATGAACTTAAAAATGCTGAAACGCTCTGGAGAGCTGAGGGAAACTGCAGATTGGGGCAATTCTTGGTGGGTTTGTCAATATTAGCGACTCCTTTCACATATATGTGGTCATTTGATCCATTGTTAAAAATATTAATTAGAGCAACTTGAAGCACCATTTGAAGTAAATGATAAACTGAGCGAGCCATCAACCAAGGTGAAAGATTTGAAAATTATGTAAAGGGCAATTATAGAGGAAATAAAAATAAACAATGCCACAAAAAACATTCTAAAAATGCTACAAAGGAATGTTTAAAAATTTGAAGATGGAGAATGATATACCACAGGATATGAACAATAGCTACAGTACTTTTAACTGACTACATTTCTTAGAATATTTCAAAAGTAATGAGCGATGGTAGAGCCCTCAAGTTTATGACATAAATTTGCAATCCTAGCCTGCAGTCCCCATTGCAACATTCATGTTGGCTACAAATTCTTGTTTGCATCTTTGAGTTGTTGCTGTTATAATCACAATAACAGCAGCAACCTGCCAGTTCCTGTCACAGCATATGCTTTTTGATCCTGAAATAATACAGAAAGCTACAATGTCTGAAACTGTAGAATATAAACAAATCAACATGGAAGTAGGAAATGCAGACACTGGAGAGACATGCTTTCATCCAAATATGTCCCTGCTCAGCACTTTGTTGGGAATATGTTTTGAAAGGTTGTTTTGGCACTGTTTTGAAAAGAAGTTGCCAGTTTCAATCTCTTGTGCCTTTTTGAACTAAACTGGCCTTGGGAATATTCTTTCACTCCATCTAAATTACTGTGGAGCCATCAGTAACAGCCAGTAGTTGTGATGGTGACTGGCTGATGAAGCCAACATGAATCCTTGGTTTGGGAGGTACCGGCAACCTCAGGGAAGAGTTTGAACATTCAGATGCTTGCTGAAGGTTCTTAAGCAATTCTATTCCATTTGCACCGAGCCTCTGAGTGTCAGGAACAACAACAAAACACCGTTATCCAGTTTTGCTGAACTGCGAGTCATTTCTCTGACTAAAAGTGATATAGATTTGAATTAGTAATTGCACAAAAAATGTTGCCTACATCATCTTAGGGGTCGTCGAAATGTGGCATGTGTACTCGGGGAACTATTCATGTGCCTCCCCATTCATTACAGCTCGCTTCCCCAATCACTTGAGAAAATGGATGCAGGAAAAAAACAAACCACTCATGGTTGTAGTGGCAGAGTCTTTTGCAATGGCAATATAATTGCATTTCCTGTGCAAATCGCTCAGTTTGTGTGGAAACCAGACAAAGGACGCAGTATCCAGCTAAAAATGAGAAAGCCTATCTTTTCCTGATTAAATGTTGGCATATTGTTCTGAACTGGATGCACTCCACTGCCACAGATGACTAATTTTACCTCCATTGTGAAAAATTTTGAGGAAAAGAAGATTTATACATTGTACTGTATATCTGTCACACCACATTGAATAAACATGTAGCACTATGAAATGTATATAATAAACTATAGAGGGAGATTTTTTATATTCTGTTTTCCCATAAAGAAATGAAGACTCAGCTGAGCTCTCTATTATTTAACAATTATATACTCACATGTTGCTATAATAGTACTTAAAAGGGAGACCCAGACTGACCCCTATCACTGTCACAAACAAATGTAATGTATCCAAAAGATAATCCAATTCAATGAAATAAAAAAAGACAAGTGTAAATCAAAAATGTAGATGTTAAGATTCAAATAAAGAAAAGTGACCCAACAGGTGATCAAAAGACAAGATTTATTTATATTACATTTTAAAGTAACCTGGTTCACAAATGTCAGCATTATCTTCAAGGACAATTATATAGAAAGCATAGAAGTGCTCTTTCTCATTGCACCTGTACCCAGTCAGCTACTGGAGAGTTTGTCAGCCCACCAAGAAAAACAACAGTATAGTCAAAAACTCTATAGTTATGTTTCCGCTATCTAGCAGACGTAGTAATTATGACCTGAGGAAGTGATGCAGTTCAGATAACAACAATATAAGATGACAAATTTTCATATTTGGAGGAGGCAGGTCGGGTAGATATACAGATGGATAGGTAGGTAGATAGATAGATGGCATTGCTTCCTGTTTCCAACAGTTTTTTTAGACAGTTTTTTAAAAATCATAACTTTTATTGTCATGGTGTTAATTGGTGCAAGGTAACACAACTTTAAGGAAGTAACTTTAACCCACACCACATTTCAAGTGATCATTTTAACCCAAACCATGATCTTTCCCTAACCCTAACCAAGCGTTTTTTGTACCTAAACCTGACCAGACCTTAACCACAGCATTGTCAAACCATAAAACAAAATTATTTTTTACAATTATTCCCCAAAGAGGAAGCCTATTACAGAAATCTCCTATGGCTCGTTCCGGAAACGCTCCTATGAGTCATTCTGGAGTGCAGGTACAATTGACCTATGTGGTCACTTAGAAGGATGTACCACGGCTCTTTTGAGTCATTGTCCTCTAATGCTTGATTGCCTTGCCTCACATATAAGTCGCTTTGGATACAAGTGTCTGCCAAATGACAAAATGACAAAATAAAGTGGCTGTGCAATTAACAATTTTAACATTTGTGAGACATTTCGTTGTTCAGCATTGATTACATGGTATAAGATGTACAGGAAGCAGAGTCTATGTGGCTGAAGTACATGGTGCAACCTTATACTGTATGCATTAGTTCCAGATTCATCATTTATTAATGCATTGTCATACAAGTCTCTTTTATCTGAGGAACTATGGTGAACAAACAATCCATGCTGTCACCTTTATATTTCATTCTAACTGACTCCAAACATCCCCACATACTGTTCACCATGCCAGCATTTCTTGAAAACTCTGACTCCAGAGCTGGAGCTACAACACACAGGCTGAAAATCTCTCTGCTTTCCAAAGAGCTTTCCTGAGGCCAAGGCTATGAATTGATACCCCATTGTTGCATTACTCTTGGCCACAGAACAGAGCATGAGACGGGAATAATAATAGAAGAAATCACTGGTTTGTTCTTATACTGCTCACCAACTAGTGCGTTATAGTGTTGGGGAGGGTCGTGCTGGAGTTGTCAATATTCTCACTGGGCAAAAACGATAAGCTTTATGTGCACAAGCACATGTTCGGATATAGAGTCTATACACGTGTACAAACACACACACTGAGAAAAGCCTTCCAGCACTACTGATGTTTCAGAATTTACCGTCAGAACACCCTCTGCTTCTCTCGGCAAGAAGAACTAAGATGCAACCTGCGTACCCTGTGAGGCTCGGTGAATGCTCAATCAGCAACATGATACAGCCCACAGCTCTGTGCTGAGGTCACTGCTGGAGTCTTGAGCACTGATCATGCATGAGGTAGCAACACAGTGTTTCCCCACTAATGTGCCAAGCTAGCCATGCTCAAACTCTGTGCTCTGTGCATTGAAATGGAAAGTGTAAAAAAATTCAGTCATGGCCAGTTCAGCTGTCAAATATTGTCACTTATCAGAGTATTTTGGTCATACTGAATGAAATAGAGACACTTTTCTCATCTGAAGACCAATCCACTCTAATCAGATGATTTTATTTATGTACAACCCTGGTTGGATGGCAAGGTCTCTTGAGTGGCCCAACATCACAACTCATTACTGAAACTGGCCTTTAAAGTTTAATCTGCCATGCAGTCGTTCTTAATTTTGAGCGGCATACCCTTCCATTTCAGAGTGGCTCTCACACATGTCTACATCATGTTAATCAATAATAAAAGTCGTCAGTGAAGTCAGATGTACTGTCCTTCAAAATCTCTCTAATGCCGCTTTACTTGACAACAGCAGACAGCACTGCCTGCGATCCAGTCTTCATTCACCTTAGAAAATACCACCCTAATCTGTCATGTGTCGGCTGCAGCCTAACATTTTTACTTTGTTTGGCAGACATTGATTTTTACCTCTAAGGTGTTGTCAAGTAGGCATCCAACTCATACATATCTCCTCTGCTGTCTCTCCAGAGCCTGCTTTAGAAGGAATTGCAGGAACACACATGCACAAAGGAAAGCTCAAAGAAATGACTATATTTTAAGGTAGTCAATAATATTGCCAAATCTGTTGAATAAGGACACTGGTGGGGATGACGTGTGGGTGATAAGCTGGGTCTTATCAAAGCAGCATTCCTCAGTGCCTATTCTTGTTGCATATTTAAAGGTTTCTTGTTCATGTACTGTAATACAATTGGCAGCAGATTCAAATATCTATTGTAAATACACAGAGATACCGGCTGATAGGATGAGGATGAGTGTGCATCAAAACATACCAGATGTACAAGTGAGGACTTTGTGTGTTTCTGGGTGCTATCCATTCAGGTCCCAGCCAAAATACTTTCAGTACACCAGCCGTCAAAACACGTGGTCTGAAATTCCTTGAATCTACTTCAGCAGATTTAACCAATCCTCCATCCATATATTCACAGTGTTTTCCACCAGAGAAAATCAGATAACAACAATTTATCAACCACTGTCTTACAACCTCCAGCCCACCCTTTACACACACATACACACACACACACACACACACATATTTGCAACCTAGTTGAGAAACACTTTATATTCATTAAGTGTCAAAATGTTATAACAAATAGCTGCCTTAAAAGAGCAACAGTATATCTTGTTTAAGAATTATTTGGCACCAAAAGAGAAATGATTTATGATGTAGCCTTGAAGTAATATCCTTCCACTGTTTGATAATAATATAAACAGCAACACTAATTATAAAATAGCAGATAAGCTTTGCACTTTTATTTAGGTTTACAACAACTTAGAATCATTGCAACTTTGTAAATATAACATGTAAAAGTCCTAACAAACACATGAAAAATACTACTGCAGCAAAATGAAAGCTGACAATTGGACAAAAGTCTTTTTTCAAAGTTGCATTTTGGCCACTCTAGCTGCAGGGTCAACATACACAAGAACAAACAAACAAAGCTGTTTAGTCTGTTGTATAAGGAGAACTGTTAATGGCAACAAAAGTGCAATAACAGAGCTCTTGCAAATTGCTAATTCTCCTTTGGTGCAGTGATTTGTTGTTCTGAACAAGTCTGTTTTCTTTTCTCTCCAGGTTCAATCTCAGCTCAATTTTGATATTTTGTTGGGAAAATAAGCCCTAATGATGACACCGTGTCAGCATCTCTCTTTTCAAATTGTCTCTATAGAAAGAGAAAGAGAGAGAGGGAGACGGGAAAGATTTGCCTGCGTAACTCTCAGTCTGCTCATTTATTGCCAAGAGCAAGCATCATAAACCTGCAGTGTTTTTAAAAGCGTGTGATAAATATTCTGAATATTTATGAAAATGAAAGAGACCGGAGAGAAAACCTTCATCATGCAGACGCACAGCAGGCTGATAACCATTTCCTACAGTTGACTGGCTTATATATTAGAACTTCTCTCCAAGAAGGTCAAAAGTTCATTTCTTGCGATGATAAATCTTTTTATTGTGTAGGACACTGTTACATGCCTATTCGCTGTAACACGCTCTGGAACACCATCAAGTAAATTTGCACATTTAGTAAATGTACAACATGCAAAAATGTATTTTTTACTGCAGCTAATAGCACAAGTAGCAAAATATATCATTTAAGCTAATGGCTGCAAATGCAATCATTGTTATTTAATGGTTTTGATGAGTATGTATAGTATACTAATAAACTTTTGTCTCCATAATGGAACTGAATCTGCATATATCTTTTATTTTAGAATATCATTTCAGAATTGAATTGTCTTTTTCTATCAACAATAACTCATAAGGTATATTTAGATTTACACAGATAATTTAGCTTAGGTGAATGTATGCTTGTGCACTACATTATGAAGAGTGAGTGGGAAAATGGTGTTATCAGAATAGTGAGGGACAGGTAGCGGTTGTGTAGCTGTCGACAGCATCCATTATGCTTCTCTGTGCACATTCTCCATTTAGCCTCTTCATATGACTCCACAGGGCTGTGCGAATCTGCAGTTTGGTTTCTGTACTTGTAAATTATGCAATTTGTGTTTCATGCCACAGCAGGCATCAATTAGCACCTCTCTAATGCCTCTACATCTGAAATGCATCAAATTTGGTTCTGTACTGCTCGGAACTTGATGTGAGTTTGTCATGACTCGACTGAAAGGGAGGAAATGGTGAACACTGGTGAGCTCGCTTATTGCTCACCTTGGACTTTTCATATCAGGGATACATATAGCATTCATCACTGTTGCTGGATTATAACATACAGTATTGTAAAGAAAATATATTTTACATTTCCTGATTTAGCAAAACAAAAGTCGGACTGTTATGTGAAAAACTGAAAGATTTTTCATTAGATTCACCATTTAAGATGGAAAACATAAAAAGAAATCACATTTTTGAGATTGTAAAGAAGATGAAAATGCAACTGCTCCTGAAATACCTCAGTTTTTTATTATATCAAGGGGCAATCTATCTTTAAAAATAATGAAACTTTTGGTAAATTGCCCAAAACTTACAAATTTAAGAACAAAATCAAACTTAAATCACTGGACAGTATTATTAGCCTCATGTGAAAAGAAAGTTCCATCTCCTCGGAAACATTGATGTTGGTTTCCTTTGATAACCATGTCGACCATCTTTCCCTTATTTTAACCATGACTAAGAACTTTTTCCAAGCAGTTTTAGTTGCCTAAACTCAGCCGTGTCAAATCAGAAAGCAGATCAGAAAACACATATTTTTGAATATACTGACAAATAACCTACTTTATCATTTAAAACTTTCTGGAATAAGTCTTGACAAAACATATATTTGCTGTCACATCTTTTTGTTGAAAAAGCAGCTTGATACTGATGTCAAACTGTGCTAGTCCGCCTCTCAGCAGCACATGCAGCAGAACATTCATGTCTGTAAAATGTCTCTGCGGCAGAAGACACTGATCGTCCTTCAGATTGGGCCTAATCATGTTTGCTTTGCCCCAATTAGATAAGAGAGGTGCATCGTCAACGCACAAGCTTTCTCGTGACTGCCTTTGACGATCCCAGTGCCTTTCCTCCTGCTCACCAAATGGCAGCAGTAGGAGGCAAAGGATGGTCCACATTCACACCCGGCTGAGTCATTTCACACTGGAATACATCCATTAGAATTAAGATCATAAAAAGCCAAGACGAGACTGACAATGGAAACTGAGAAGTGAAATCTGAGAGAAAAGGCGGCGGTGGGCAGCATATGGCTTAGTGAGACCATAAGTTGTCAGTTTATAAAAGGTAGCAGCTGGTTAAGTTTCCTGGTGAGCATTAATATTGTATGACCATGCCGTATATTCTTTACTCTTGACCAGATTAAACAGCGCAAATTGTATTGATACAGCAGCAAAACCGCAGTTGGCACCACAGTCTGCAGTCACACTTGTCCGCAGTATCACGTTTCAGCCATAATACACAATGGACTGCCTTCTGTTTGCATAGTCTTTCCTTGTGTGCCTTGACAACATCTTTTTTCTTGGCCTCTGGAATCTCCATCCCAGTCTATGAAGCCAGATCATGCAGGATATGACATTTTAACACCACCTGGCTCAGCAAGTGCTTGAATAATTTGAAGAAGCTGAAGAGATGTTGCAGCTTAGAAAGACCCCAAAACAGAGCTGATAATAAATCTGGAATAACATGCAGCACAGACTGTCAAAAGATACATTTCCCAGCCAGCCTGCAATGCTGGGCGCAATCTGATACCACAGCTAATCACACAACAGTATCATTTCTCTCTGTCAGCAATAAAATAATATCAAGATCTCATGTTTAACATTGAATTATGATAATTTCAACACATAAAATAATCATTCCACACCAGTGAGATATGTTCCGGTTGCTTTAAAACCTCAACATGCTCCGGGCGCTGTGCAAATAACGAAAGACAATGAATTTTGACCTCATCCTGATGTTTATTCAAGACACTGTCAATAATGTAATCCCCATGATTTAGTTGGGAATCACATCTGCCACATTCAGGTGAAGGCCACTTTGTCTCCTACATATTCATAGCAAACTATATTGACTAAATGTCTTGACTGGCTAAGTATACAATAGGAAGTGTGAAACTAGAGGATCACTTGTAGTGTGAATATAAGCAGTAACAAAATGCATACAGGAGATTCTGGGATTAAGTATGAAAGCGAGTATGCCAACATAGTCTCTTCAGTCAGGTCTGGACACTGACTGACACCGAGGACTTACTGCGGTAGACATTTGGCAGACAAGCTAACAGCAGCGTACAACTTCCTGAGTTGTAAGGAGTCAGAAAGACTCAGAAAAGTATCCCGCATCATCAGTACGGTAAAAAAAAAACAAAAAAACAACAACAACTTGCTCCGCTCTCAAATTCACGCTGTAAATCATACCTGTAGCGAGCTAACCTGGGGCTACAGTAGCACTCGGTAACAGAGGTCAATAACTATGGCAAGACACGTTTACTGTGAGTCTTTGTGTTCCCAGAGTGACAATAGAATCTCATTGTCAGGTGTTTAGTCAGATAAGGTCGCACACCCGTAGGGATTAGCGTTGGCTTTTCATCAATGTAATGCTTTAAAAACAGGTTTAGCAAACGTGCGGTGGATCAACCAATTTAAATGCTAAACCTCTTTCTCTCTCAGAAGATTGGGGCCAGGGGCTAAACACATACAGATAAACAAATCAACCGAGCTGTAAGGACTTGGAGCGAGAGGAAACAAATGAGTGACCCTCACAACTTTATTTGTACAGCGAGTGCTGGAAAATGGTGATATAGCTTGCAAAGTGTTAAGGTGAGAGGCTGATTCTCTTGTTTGGCGCGATAATACTTCCAGTGTGGAGTTCCTTGGTTAAAAAGGAGCCATCCTGAGGCACTGTATTCAACACTAAATATGCAAACAGGGCTTCAGGAGTTTGTGATAACAGCAGGAGGAGGTGATTTGAAAATGTCACTGGCTCTGGTTTAACATAACACAGTTGTAGCCACTTATATGTACAGTAACAATATGCAACACCACTGCTCACATGCAACCCGCAGCAGTCGTCGAATTAGACACTGGCTGGATCATGCTGGGAAGTGACATTACTCTTTGAGAGCAGCATAATGATCACTATCAATCTCTTCATTGTCGAGTCACATTAGAGAAATATCAGGGAGGAGTACTGGAAAGGGGAAGGAGACCGCCGAGAGACATCCTCCACCGCGACGGTATGGCAGTGCATTAATCACGGTGGCGGGAACCTTTCTGTGTCCAGGCTGAAAACTGTCAGGATAAACACTTCAGCCGATAGAGATGCTTCTGTTGTGCCAGGAGAAAATTCCTAGCTGGTGTCCCACTACATTGGCAAAGAGCGCCTGCTCTCTCATTGTAGCACATAACTGTCACAGCGTTCTCATTTCAGATTCACATTTTTCTCTAAGGCCATTTTGAAAATGTTGCTACTGATATCTTCAGTCCCCCTTTTTTTTTAAATTTTTTTTTAAAGAAAATATAGAGCCAGGCAAGGAGACAAAACTGTCATTATTTCATAATCAGCTAGACTCAACAAAGAGTTCCTGCTGTAGATATTCAGCTCAGTCACTCTGAATGTAATAACAAGCAGAAAGGATACTGTATTTAAAACTATAATACCACATCTGACACGCATCATGACACAGCTTGATGAACGCTTCATGACTTTCAAAGCCTATATAGGGAGCAGTCCCTGAGAACTTGCAATGATTTCATCCATTAAGTCCATCAATCTAAGTTTGCTATGTCAGTTTCAGTTAGCGTTGACTGTCTCAGCAGTGACCTGCTACAAGTGCCCTCACTAGGAGAAAAAAAATTTAGAAGTGAAACTTTTTTAACTTAGTTTTTTTTTATCTTTCCGTCTAGTATAGGAGCACACATGTCATAGTCAAGTGGTTTATGAAACCACCAACTCCCCATACTCCGCTAGTGCCATCTAAATAATGAATACTCTGCCACTTGCAGTAATCCTCCAGCAGCCATCCCCAGAAATAGAACAAAGTCAGACAGAGCACTCCTTCTCTCTCCTTCACTTTTCAAAACAAATAATGCTGATTCCTGAAAACCCCATTCAAATGGCTGCCACTCCAATCCAACTGCACGGTAATGATGTGTTGGACTCACGTTTGCAAACAAGACATTTTGTGAGATGCTGTGGCGATTCCACATTCTGTGCCACATCTAAGTTGGGACTTCAAAGTTTTGTTTAGTATCCATTTGAAGGCAACAGCAAAGCGTGGGTAGCCAGCGATTTCAAAAGGCATCAAGAACTAACCAAAAAGGTACAGTAACTGCGAAGGGCACCTTTGGGCTTCCTATGATGGATGATAAGAAAGAGAAAAGAAAGAGGAGGGGATGTGAGAGAGAGATAGAGAGAGAGAGGGGGGGAGAGAGAGAGGGAAAGGGAGAGGGAGAGAGAGAGAGAGAGAGAGATAGGAGAGATGAGCGAAAAGAGAAATTATAGGGAGGAAGGTGAGCTTATATGAAAGGTATCCTTAATTAGATGGCATGTTTGCCCTCTTCTACAAATTCATTCATGTGGTGCCAGGAAAAAAAGACCAAAGCTGATGAGTCTGGGGAGAACTATCTGCCTAAGTGGCCTTTTATTGAGGGATAAAAAGCTCCTCTTTGCCTCTGTTCCCATCCACTGCCCCTGATTATAGAAGAAGTGAAGGCGGATGAAAGGAGGGGCCAAGGATTTCTGACATGTCCTATTGTGTGCAGATGTGATGACAGGCCTGGCATTTGGCAGATGAAACCTATGAACTGCCTTCTGAAATCTCAGCCAATTACAAGAGGGAGAAAAAAAGTTAAAAGCTAAAGGGAAAAGCAACAAATATTTTTTTTCAAAAAATATTTTAATATTTGATCATAAATAGTCATAGTTTATCAGTGCAACATCATCAAAGTTTCAGTTTATAGCCTGAAGATTACTAACAAATCAATACTCAACACCACCTTGTTAAGGTTTTAACAACTATTTTACTCTCACAGGAAAGAATATGTCAGATAACATAAAAATCAATGATATTAATTTCCTGCGTTGGAATCTCTTATGGTTTTCTCCAACTTTGTATTAAAAACGTGTGTGCAGCCAAACTGTTATTATAATCTTACAAGCGCTGCAGCATGTTTATCCAAATTCAATGCAATTAGATGTAAATTAAATTAGATGTGAAGGGAACCTGCAAACAACGATGATGATCTAAACAGGTATTATGGTCATGTCCTTTCATCTAAAAATGCATCAAACTCTGGCACTTGCAGCAGTGTTGATTGATCAAGTGTTGCGCTAATGAAAGCTGTGAGACTGAGGGAGATTAGATGGCTGCTAAGCTTTGACCCTGGAAGTGAAAACAGCGAGGGCTGGGGATTGCTATCATAAAGCAGCTAAATGGCTTATTTCACCTCCAGCTCTGGTAGCCACCCACTGGCATTACTGTTTGGATAATGATACCCGTAAATGTCCGCAGTAAACAGCTGAGGAAAAGGGGCTCCAGCCGTTCCCCAGCAGCATTACATGAGGTAGGGGTGATCATTACCTTGTGAAATCTGGTCACTATAGCAAAACAGCACATAGTTATTTGTTACAAATGAAGCATAACCACAGACACTGGTGGTCTTAGATTCCACCAAAATAAAAATATAACTTTTCTTATTCTGGGTTTTGAGGAAAGTTTGTGTTGTTTTAATAGTGTTACCATCCTGTACACAATACCAGAGCAAACACTGAATTTAAAAAGGTCCAACATGAAGATATATTAAATTTGAAACACAATTTGGCCATGACGACTGGTTTTCAAGAGGACTTTGCTCTTGCCTGAAAAGTATAAGATACTGTAGGTCACCAGTGACAGGCAACATTGACGTTATCTAACAACATGCAGGATTCTGAAGTCTTGCCTCCTGACTGAGACCACTCAAAGCTGTCATGATATGACATGTTTTTTACAAGTACAACCTGTATAAATCTATATGTGATATTGTATTTTGAGTTGATAAACTATGTACAGTGGGGGAATACTTAAGTACTTTATTTATAGTAGAAACAAGCTTAAGATACCTGTACAGTACTTAACGTGAGTACTTCCATTTTAGGTTGCTCCATACTTCTATTTCACAATATTTCATGGGGAAATATTGTTCTTTTTTATTTCGCTACATGTATTTGACAGCTGCAGTAGTTACTTTGAAAATAAAGATTATATCATATTATATATGATGCATTATTATAGATTAAATTACCCAAGAAAACATGATTACATAGAATAGTTCAGTTTAATAACTGAACTTAATCAAAATTACACATTAAACGTCAATAATAATAATCCAGTTGTATAATATATAAACACTCACAGGGGCCAATGTTTGCACTGAGTTTTCATTTTTGCTCATAATAGTTACATGATTTTAATTAACACTGTCAATGCTTTTATTTATTTGCAGTATTTTGACAGTGTAATATTGTTGCTTTCTTCAGTATCTGTGTGTATGGGTGAATGTGGGTATGAATAAAGTGACATAAATGTGCTTTTCTATGACAGTATTCTGTAAAAGCAAGCCATAAGATGTATGGTGCTGGTCTTTTAACAGGCAGTTGTTATTTTAAAGTTTAACCAGGCTGTGTGAACTATAGCAACACTTACTTTAAAAAAAATCAATATAATCCTTATGCATCTGTCCATCTGCGAGCAAATTTACTTTTTAGTTAATTTTTCGATTTCAAAACTCATTTTAAGCTTTAAGCTGCTGCCCTGTGTACATTCTAACCTTGGAGTTTTACACATAAAGGGGAACCAGCCTTCAGTCTGGATTTCGTTTAGTGCTTGATAAAGTGAAGGAAAGCCATCAAACAGCAAAGTCTAATTTATACTTTAAGGACATTTAACCATCCATGGTAGGACTTCAGTATATTGACAGTACTGAAGTTTTTAGAAAAAGTGAACTCGCTGTCCTTGTTACACAAAAAAGTTAAATCTATATTTAAGTTCAATCTATATTTTCAAAATTATTTCATAATTCTAAATCATCTATTCATTTTCTACATTTGAGTTTTCCATTGTAATTATATTTCATATTTTAATTAACATTTCCCAATAGACATTGGCTTGAAGCTTTCAGGTGTGCAGATTTTCTCATCCACGTTATTTGACTGAGCATTAATTAAAAACAAGGGTTCAGTGTCTCCCAGCTGACATCACTCAATGGAAAATTTCACACTCACATGCTTTCCAAAAACCCTATTAAGATTATTACAGATGTGGATATGAAGATAATGTATGAAAATATGATGTCAGCTTTGTCTTCAAGAAAGCAGACATGAGTGTATGTGTATGCCATATGCAGAGTACACAATCTATCAATCTATCTATCTGTTTATCTATCTACCTTAAGGACAAGGTTTTAGTTGCAAAAATGTCTTTATGGTAAATGCTGAGATAGAAGTAATCAAACCTTTTGCATCACAGTGCTTGCATAAAATAAATAAGTAAAAATGTACATTTTTTAATTTGAGCGTACTTTGCCAGAATCTTTAAGTATAAAATAAAATGATTAGTGAACTAATGTGATTTTATAGAAGACAAAAATAAAAACACATGTTTCAAGTGATTTTTGTTGCAGAGCTGAAGCTGCTGATGAAGCTGCACATGGAGTGATCCACAGAAAAAGTCTTCATTTAGACATTACATAAATTAAACAACAGTTCATCCTTTCATTACATAAATTATGGAACAGTTCATCCAGAAACCACATCATAATGCACAAAAGCCTTTGTTGACTGAGGCTCTCGCTGGCCCTGAAGTCCTGACGTGTGTTTGCCAGTAAGAGTATGATGAGGATGAAACTGACAGAGCTGCCTGGTGAAACATGAGATAAGAAAATTAAAACAAAAATTACTCAGACCTCACTGTTAATGCGAATGCCGAGCAGCTTTGGTCCACTGAGAGAACCATGAGTCAAAGGCAAGCCTGTGCAAGTTATTGATAGTCCATCAACCCATTATGATTTATGATATAGAAATTTCGGTATGATTGCCATTCTGAATGCACATATGCTGAATGTCACCATAGCTTGCTTCCAAATGTTACCTCTCCTCCAGCATATTCCACTCAGCATGTATAGCATTTACTTTCTTTCTCCAGAGACATAAACCCATTTTTTCAACATAATTACCACTGACATATATAAAGATGGCTAGATCACAATATACCCACCTCCTCAGCAGCATGACCACCCCCTCAATTATCCCTACACACCACTGCACAGGCAAACATGGCCGGACCTCAGCTATAAGGTACAAAATCATTGCAGCTGCAGCTTTAAAAATCACACAACTGATATTAAAATGAACAAATAAATGCACAATATAATTAATCATTTCCCTCTCGTTCAGGCAGCTAAAAATATACCTGCCTTGCTCCACAACTCACCTTATGGCCCAAAGAATAATTCATTGTGATACCTCATAAGATGCATTGCCTGCGGAGGAAAAGCTCATTGCATTTACCTGCTCCTATTTACCTGTCACCTGTAAATGTATGTGGGACTGCCACTGTATGACCCTTTGTAGCACTCAGACTTATTCCTCTGTTGATGCATCTGCTCTGCTTACATTGGCCACCACTTGCTACACACCAATTACTCTTTGTCTTTGTAGCTATTGGTCTGTTAAGCACTTCAATCCATCTCTGTCTACGAGGCTGTGACGTCAACCCGAAATGATTAATCAAAGGCAAGTCAACACCCAAAAGCAACACCTAGGGTACCCTGTTTGCATACATTACCCATAAAACTTCATGGGTGTCATGTTAAATATTGAGCGTGTGAGGAATTCTAAAATCAGCAGCAGTTTCTCGTGGAGCACGAGCCAAGAAATACAAGTATAATGTCTTATCGCTCTAATGCAGTTTAAAAAGCTTAAGGCAAAACACTCCTAATATTGTATTTCATACAATATTAAAATCTTTTTTTTTCCATTTCTTCCACATAATCAAGCAGTGTTTCTGATGATTTGAGAGAAACCATGAGCATTACACCTTGTGTGTTTATGTAAAGTAGCGAAGAAATTCCCCACAAAATCCCTCATTTACAAATTTGTTAAGTGACCATAAATCAACTTGTCCAAGCTGGAGAAAAAATGTGCTTACAGTTGTTCCTAAATGTAAATATTTCCAAGCCTGTGAACATAGTTTTGAGCAAATGCAAGGCACTGTATATTATCAATTTACACGTGTTAAGCTGCAGTACCATTTTAAACACAACACACACCCGCCCCCTCATATAGAAGAAGAAGATCCACAGGGGGATTGAAAGGGAATACAATAGACTGTAGCTTTCTGCAGCAACAATAAGGCCCGGGCTGCTGGTACACAGCTCTTGTAATGCATTAAACATTATTTCGCCACATCCAAGTTGTTGACAGACGCAATTCATGTTCAACTCCAGATTTGTCAGCACAGACGTCCACCACAAAACGACATTAATAAAATACTGTAAAATCAGAAACCGGAGTAGAATTTTGGGGTAATTTTTTACACTCATTATAAAAGGATTACAAAGAAGTTGATGTGTTACCTTCAAAAAATGCCTGTAGCAATTTCCCACTGAGGCTTTACTGTATGAAGGTCCACTTCTCAGGCTGCGATGCTGCTTTGTATTGGATTTACAAATGCTCCGGATCTTCTCCTCTTCCCGCTGCTGCTACACAGCCACACACTGCACGAGAACACTATCGTACTGACACATGGATGGCACTCAAGCGATGTCAGAAGGGTTAAAACCTAGTGGACCGGAAAGTCACACCAGCATCGTTCTAGTTGCCAGCCACCGCTGCCGCACTCTCCACCAGCTCTCCACCTCCTCCTCCTCTTTCTTCTTTTCCTTTTTTTTTTTTAACTCAACCTATCTCATGGGCTTCTCCCCCTCCCTATGTGAGATGGTAGACCAGAGCGCTGGGCGATTTGCACCACTCTATCATGGATCGTGTTACGCTGTCTGGCTGCAGTCACAGATGATAGGCTGAGGAGCTTTGCGTGTGTGTTTACCCCTCTAAAGAAGTAGCGGGAGAACATAAGAGAGACGGGAGGGAGGGAGAGGTGAGCTGCCACCCTTAAAACACAAAAATCTGAAATGGTGTCCAAAAAGATTATCAAGCAAGGTGACAGGCTTTGGCTTAAAACCTTGATGTGAATTCAGGGAGGGAGGGTATCACTGAGGTACAGTATGCCTATCTTAAAGTGCCACTTTTAAATTACTCCGCCTCAGTTGGACAGAATTTTATTCATCACAAACAATCTGTGATTTGTCTTTTGTTTTGCTCACATACATAATGGACATCCTTTGTCTGCTTTTTTAATTTAATATTTCATTATATGTTAAGCTCATGGGAACATACAGTAGTGTATAACTGACACATACTGCTGCAGACAGAAGCAATATAGAAACAATACACATATTCACCATCAAAAGCCTCCCGTATCAGATGCTCTGATATTTTGATCACAGATGAGTTTGAACGTCAGAACAATGACAACACCAAAAATAATTAATTAACGCCACACTTTAACACTGTGTATATCAGCGTGATGATGAGAATTAAAGCTATCCAAAGCTTGTTTTGATCTTGTCTTGTTGGCTAGGTTGTCAGTATTGTTTGTTTACTCTTGACAGCATTTTAAAAAGAAGGCAAAACATTTGATTGTTTATAAGACACATTTTCACAAACTGCAGATCCTAATTAAAAGAATATATATATATATATATATATATATATCCCAAATAAAGGAACACATAAATGTTGGTAAACAGGATCAGTATGTCCTCAGGTATATATGGTGCTACATCTTATTATCCACTGTTGCCACACTGGGCACTTTTCTGAAATAACATACAAAATCAGCTATCAGTGAAAATATTAGGTGAGTTATGCAGTTTCTGTGCCTTTAATTGCATCATGATCGCAGTAATCTTGGATAAATTTCACAAATGTGAAAATTGACTGATTATCTAATATCAGATATCGATATTGGTGTGTCCATAACTTGGATTACCCATATGAAGAAGATTATTCTTTTCCTTCTTCTATTAGTTAATCTGCCTCCTGCACTGCACATTTTGTCAAACTCTGCCCTGTATTAGTTGTTAAGAAAATTGTTTTGACTGCCTCCTTCTGAAAGTCCTGAGATGAGCTGTGGGCAATTTAATGCTTTAAATATTGAGAAAATGAACTATAACTTTAAATTTAAAATACAGCTCAAGTTTTAACTCACAAGTCCATCAAATAATCTCTCTAGATAAGAATGAAAATATTTGGCTGACTTGACTTGACTCAGCCTGCTAACATTAACATTAAATGGCGTAACTACAATTAATCTAGATCAATAGGTTGTTGGATGTGTCGACTGATAATGTTAGTAGATACAGTGAAAAGTAGCAGTGCGCACAACTCAAAATCTTGAACACTGTATTGGATGGAGGGTTGTGCTAAGGATCAAAACAAACAGAACACCGGAACTCACAGATCAATAGTCTTATTTATTGTAGCCAAAAATGAACATGGTTCAGCTGGGAGCCATCATCAGCGTAATCAGAACAGCTGAAATGGCAATTTATATACAAAACAGGTGAAGTTCAAACACCAATAAGCAAAGAGAATACATAAGTCAGCAAAGAGAATACATAATTGCGTAATAATAATATATGATGGAATTATATATTCTCTTTGCTGATTGGTGCTTGAACCTCATCTGTTTTGTATAATTGGCATTTCTGCTGTTTTGATTAGAGTGATGAAGGCTTCTAGCTGAGATGCGTTCATTTTTGCCTGCAATAAATAAGAAGACTATTGATCTGTCAGTGCCGGTGTTCTGTTTGTTTTGATAGCGTTAGCAGACATGCTAGAGGGAAAATGGGCAACTCAATTAAATTACAAAATTACAGAGCCCTCTGGCACCTGTGGCAACTAAGTCTAAACATACTAATTCACATTTTTTACAAATGTGAAGATGAAAGTATTTTATGAAAGTATTTTTCAAAATCTGAAAAAAAAGTCAACGAGTTGTCGCCATAGTAGAGCATAAGCCATTGGGCATGACATCAGCATCACAGCCTGCCATGTCATCTATCATGTGTCTGAAAATAAAAAATACTGTAGGCTATTCATGAGATAACACCAAATTTCAAATAAATACCATGTGTTTCCATATAAACATCTAAAATAATAACATCAAGCCACCTATGCCATCAAAATTGGACCTCTTCTCTTTGAGACTCGCTGATAGATGTAACCGCGGGGCAGAGGAGAGCGACACCGAGATAGCGATGTAATCGACCTGCATGCTGGTATTTGACAATATTCATAAAAAAACCCACTACTTGTGCTTTGCCAAATAAAGTGTTTGTATTCAGGCAGACCCCTAATACACATATGTATGTATATATACACACATGCACACAGATATTAAAATCACTATTGTTTTTTAAAAACAAAAATATACCCAACTGTGTGCCAACACATTAAAATAGTTGTTGACTATATAGTGAAGTCTTATATGTCATCCAGTGCTGCAGCGCATCATATCTTCTTGCAAAATCAATCGGGCATTTCATTTTTATAAAGACGGCGCAGCGGTCTGTAATATTCTGCTTTCATTAATGACCAACAACTAAAACAGCAAAGGACTGATAAGACTTCTTTGAAGGTGGACATCAAAAGTGACGCCTCTGGGTTTGAGAACAAGGAAGGGCTTCTTTGACATTTTCCCAGTGCAACCACACATTGACTCAAAGAGCATAGTCACGCCTGTAGGCTCAAGTGGGAAAATATGTTGAGTTTGGACCACAGTCCTTGTAATCCAGGAGTGCCCCAGTTCCATACAGCTTGACTGAAATTCATATTGAGTGGCCCAAATTATTATATTCATCATCCATCCTGAAGAAACGGCATTCGAGACCTAGTGTAGGACAGGCTATTTTAAGATGGAAGCATATCTACATTAGTCACTTTATAACACCTTAGAGACGATGTCGATTTCTGTTCTTTTGGGAATAATGAACGGCCTCATTACAATTCCCACCTGGCATGCCTTAGTGAGGTGGTAGAATTAAAACTAGACACGTGTGTGAGTTAACGCCTTGTTAATAATATTAATATATCAGATTTTCAATTAATAGGAAAGATCAATACTGTCTTTTAAATGACCCCATACAATTTACAACAGTGCCAAAATACAATACAGTATTTGTGCATGTTTTCCATGTTGTTTGTAATGGACAGGGCACAATGGGAATATGACATACTGTATGAATGTGTACAGAGGGCTTGGTTAGGAACACAGTAATAGGGGTTGGAAGAGTAAACAGCAGCAACTGAGGAGGTAGCAGGTTTGGGTTTGATCTGCTCAGGGAATAAATATCAATCTATTGAAATACCTGCCTTCTGACAGTCACCCGTCTACATTTATCCATCCACTGTCAAAGCAGGATTACCCCAAAAGCCCCCCTGGATACTGAACCATCTAGAGCCAAGTAGCTCATTTTCACTACAGCACCATGTGCAAACAAAGAGGGCGGGAGCAGGAGGGAAAAAATGGTATCCGCACTGGCAAAGATGCCGCTGAAAATTTCACCCGGGTAAACAATATGGGAAACAGGCCAGGATCGTCTTCACATAATATGCTTAATTCTCTATCTAAAGGGTGAAAATGGACTCTTATTTCCACTAAAGAGCTGTTGCTAAATGACGGCTATTCAGCCCAGTTTCAATTTTGACATGCCAAAGCTGTCTGAGATACTCAGTTACTGGGGAGTGGGATGTGGGCGGGGGTGGTAGGTCTCTTTACTCTCCTTGTGCTCCATGGTCTCAGTCCAGCTGGCCTTTAGAATATGGATTATGTGGTGCCGCGGCCAGGCTCTCACTCCATGGGGGGCTGGACTGGGTGCCCAGCTTCAGCGGACTCCCCACCGAGACCCCTGGGTGAGAGGACGCTGAGAGCCCCCTCAGTTCTCAAGGCTGGATCATTGAGAACACAGCGGATGCTTCCCACACCAGCACCATACGTCAGTGTGTGAAAGAAAACTAGCAAAAATTTTAAAAAGACAGTGAAAAGGGGGGTGGTGGGTAGGTCTGCGGGGGGACTGGGGTGTGGAACATCGAGGGAGAAGCAGAAGCAACAACCATGATTGTGGCAGAACTGCGACACTGCATCACTGCCAATCACAATGCCTGCTCTGTCAGAGAAAAGAAAGGGGTAAAAAAAATAGCAAAAGCAGCAGCAGCAGATTTACCTTTCAAAAAAGTCTGGGATGATAATAAGTATCCAAATGACAGCTCTGTGCCACTGTATCCCTGACTAAAGTTAACCAGGGGTCCTAATGTCGAGTGCCAGCAGCAGACACAAAGGTCTGAACAGTGGGGCGCCGAGGCATCTAGCACAGCATGGTTAAATGGGGCAGGTGATTTCCCATCTCCTCCACTGCCCTCAAGGCACAGCCAATCACTGCTGGGGAAAAGTGACGCCCCAGCCAGCAAGCCAGGCAGCCAGTGAGTGGAAGGGCTAGGAGTCTATCTGGGACCATGCATTATTCACATGCACCGCTACGGCACTAAGACCTCCACAAAGGAAAGGCCTCAGGTTCCATCAGTGCCGACTTGTTTCCAATCTATTATTGATGGCAACACTACACCATATACTTTTCCCTGATTTACTGGATTCTATCATTGTTTCTATAATAAAGGCTATTTCCAGTAAAGTCAGAACAAATGAGTGGAATATTTCCAAGCATGGTGCCAGTGTGCTTCTTTCATTGGAATCATTCGGAAATGATTTAATTACACAAATCAGGAACACTTGTCTTCTCTTACTGAAATGCAATAATGTTTGCACTGTAACAGCATAAGTGTGTGCTCACCTTAATATAAACTGCAAAACCTGAAACCTTTGAGCGAATCATCAATCATGTCAAAGGTGGGTTTCCATGCAAAATTAATTCCAGCATGGAGACCTCCAGTTAGACCTAAGTGAAATAAATGAGCTATCCAATTACCACATTATGATCACATGTAGCCACCAGGAAAAAAATGCACTGACAAAGATATACCCATCAGCAGCTCTCCAGTATCTCATTGTAACTGTATGCTAATGTTAACAGCTATAAAATTCCCAATAGGAGTATATTATTTTAAGTAAGTGATGACTTACAGCATATACAACAATTTATTTAGATGTCCAGAAAATCAGGCTGAACCTTCACTACACAGACAGGGAGCAATTATTATTATAATATTGGTAACATCAGAACCCTCATGAAAATATGCATCTCATCTTGTACTGTAGTGCAAAATGGGTGAAGAATGTTTGAAGTTGTAATGTGATAAAGCAAGGCTGGTCATCAGATATGAAATTATATATCATCATTATGTATGTGTATAGTCTTGAATTGTATCAAAAAAGCCAAACAATCCTTTATGTTAACATATTCTGATTCAAAAATCTCGACAAGCTGCAGTTGCTTTGCATTTTGTGGCAATATCCACATTATTACCATGCACACTTCAAAGATTCTCCCTAAATCTCTCCAGGAAACACAATCAATCTACTCAGTATGCGTGGCTGGGACAGTGGGCCATCTCTCCCTTTGAGGATGTCGACGCATTTGACCGATGTGCAGTCGATCCCCCAGATTGTGACTAATCATCATTACCGGCTGCTGAAACAATGACTTTCCTTCAGCCTGCTCGGCTTCAAGAAGGACACAGGGGATCTGCCGGTTTTTCTTATGGTGGCTTAACAGTTGAGTCTGGATTTGAGGAATTAAGGCAGACTTGGACACAACAAAATGTGCAACATGATCATCCATCCAAGTTATCAACTATGGCCTGGCTTGAACTGTAAATCTGTTTCATGAATTACAAAAAAAAAAGAAAAAAATCAGCAATAGGTTTTGTGTTTTTGATAAAGTGTGATAGTGCTTCAGTTTCAGTTGGGGGAATTTCATTTTATACATTTTTAGCCTGAAAATAACAACTGCTGCACATTCCTAGAAGGAAATACAAAATATAAAACAATAGGATGGAAATGAGGACAGATGCATAGGAGAACTATAGTTGGGGAATTTTCCAAAATGGACAGCGGATTATGAAAAATGACTTCTTCCTTACAGTGCTTAAAGGTTAGGTCTCTATTACACAGAGAGCAAAATGTCAGCAGTATCCCCTGAAAGAGTAGACTGTGATATTAATGGAGAGTCCAGGGAATGGGCTTCCCCTGACTGAGTTTCCCCTCTACCAGACACATTATTCATTTAGTTGTCAGCCAGCACCTGGTGCATGTAACACTAACATCTACAAACTAAATGATGGAGAGAATATGGCCCACCCTGGTAGGCAGCCAGTGGTGAAATGAATGTTGTTGATGAAGTATAATGGAGAGTAAAAGTACTGCTACTAGATAATCTAAGAGCGTCTCGCCTGCACAACTGAAGTTGTCGCCTCGGACATATTAGCATAATGTTCAATTCTCCAGCTAATATTGTACTTTCATTTGGCTCTTAGCTACCTCTGAGACTGTAAGGATGGGGGGTACTAAGCACAGGGTTCATGGCAAGGCTGCCATCAAGGATTGCAGAAATATAGCCCATTTTCCACCTCACTTTACAATGGCATACACAAAATATTTTCATCTTAAAAAGCGTTATACCTCCAGTGGATCATGCAATAGTGAAGGAACTGACTTACCACCCAAAATAAATGGGTAAAAGATTAAAGAGAGAAAGTTATCACTTGTTTGAATTTGTGTACATAGCGTTTTTATATTTAGTACTGACCACAGACGCCCTCCTCAAATTCATCAAAGCAATCATCGAAGCATTTTTCCCTGTAATCTAACCATGCAACATCATTTGGAACTTAAATGACAAAGAATGCTGTGTTCTATGGAAATGTGATAGACCCAGACAGAATGACAGGATGATTTAATATGTTTTGGAGAAAGTCATCAGTGACATAGCCACCACTTCATCTAAGATGCAAAATGGCTTCTGCGTGAGGCAGACTGCGGCGGTGGATTATTTGTGAGTAATATTCTTTTGCTGTGGTAAATATATTGTGTCATGCAGCAGAGGGTGGAAGAAAAATTCTCTCTCAAGCCATTTTAATGAAGTCCCAAATGCCATCCTCATACTTCTTTCAAGAGAAAACTCTAAGAAACTCCTCTTGAAGCTGACTGTCCCTCAATGCGTCTTCAAGTGATATGAAAACAAGCAGCTTTTGTGATAGGCAGTTTCAAAAGAAAATATATATATATATATCTCTGATGGAAAAGGGTCAGAGGTTGGCAGTAAACAGGTGGTTTGGACCATTAAAGTCTGTCTTTATGATTGGAGACATTTTATGAATTGTTGAGGCGATGATGGGCTCTGATTAGGGACGGCTGGGATTTTCTCGTCCTGAAAAACTAGTTAAGTAAAAGAATAGTTTTGTCATCCCTATGCCAAACATTACTTCAATCACCGCCATCTTATAATTCATTTGCAGTTACCCCTTACTGCTACATCTTTAGCAAAAGGCTAATAGGAAAAGTCACAATAACGCCATTATAGTGAAAAATGTCAATGTAATTCAGTGTTTTTGGTAAGTGCACTGGAGAGCGTCAGAGGCGGAGTTTAAATTAGAGCCAACACATTTTTCTCTGAACAATGGTGAGGAGCAGTGGGGGAAGAAGGAGGAGGGTGGGCATCCAATTACTGGAGTATTGTGTGTGTCATTTTGACACCACGTTTGGGTTTCTTCAACGATGCATTAAATATACCAGAGGTAAAGGCTGCACTACAGTAATGATTGAAAGACTGAGAGTTGCTGCTAGCTATTATTGGGGGGAATCAGCGAGTAAACAACTCAATACAGTGTCAATATGTCATTATGCATTCAGTCATTATTTGTACTGTATTTTAAATCAAGCACAAAAAAAGAGACAGATGTGGAGTGTTTTCATTTGATTAATATCTTCTTGAGTCAAATGAACATTTATTTTTAAACCAATGGGAGTAATTACCCACATTTTAAGGTGCTTTGCTTTTTTCCTTTATGATCTTTTTTTTTCCTTTCTTGAAGATTGGAAACAAGTGACACTGTCTTACATGGCTATTAAACTTGTCTAAAATATGCATTGGACAACTTTTCACACTGGCAGCTTCAAAAGGCATTAATTGAGATTCAACATCCTCAAATCATGTAACACAGCATACGCAGAATGTAGGCAACAAGCTAATGTTTGCCCAGCTGGCCTGTCTGATCACTTCATACCAAATGACACCAAAGAGATGAGTGAGGCATCAGCCCAAACTTTGGTAAGTCCAGCTTTCTGTGGGTGGAGACTCAATAGTTTGTAGAGCTAAAAGGAACATTTATCTGCAGCTTTTTGGATAATCTATTAAGCACTTAATTCAGTCTTTTTTTAAAGCAAAAATGCCAAATGTTCACTGGTTGTAGCTGCTCAAATGTAAATATTAGCCATTTTTAGTCTCTATAATAGTAAACTGAACACATTTGAGTTTTGGATAGTTGATCAGTGTCATAAGAATTTCTTCTTAATGATAGAGACCAGATCTGAAGAATCAAAGTTTAAGTTGAATTTACTTTCTTTTACAAGAAGGAATGTTTTACAATGCAACACACAAGTGGGGTTACAGAGAAAAGGCTCCCTGAGGAGCATTCACAGGTACCTTATATACCTGGGCTTTCTTTTGATGCTTTCAAACACATTCCACGGGTAAGATATTATCTCAATTTATGGCCGCCCTTAAAATACCTCAATCTAGCTAACCTCCGCCTGACCTGTCCCTTGGCCCTTTATGACCTCCTCATACATATGTTAACTGATGTTACTATCTGTGCAAGTTACATAATAAAACAGAAACCTTCTTCATGACATACCAAAAGAAAAGGGGCACACATTCAGTATAACCTATTTTTTATAACAGTCAGACAAAGACATTTGAAGATGCTACCTTTCACTTCAGGAAATTGGCTGGAGGATGGTCATTTTTCACTATTTTATTTGTCAATTTACACACCAAACAGTTAATAGATAATTATATTAACAAACATTACGGCTACAACTAGATATTACCATAAAGTTTCATTTATTATACACCAAAAAATAACATTTTGCCGAACAGTGAATTTACTGTATATTTTTCTGCAGCTTCAGGTGAAAAACATTGTTTCACTATTGATTTGCTACCATTCATTTTGTAAAGGAAATCTTTCAGACAATCACACAGTCTTTTGCCATCCAGAGTGAATCTCTCTTGGCCCTCCAACCTTTAGAGCTGCCATGCAAAACTCCGTAGACAGCTCCTTCGGGTAATGTTGAAAAAGACAATAGGTGGAAACTGCTCTAACCTATTTGCCAAATGGTCTGTCATCTAATGCCCTGGTGCTGCTCCATTGTCTAATCCTACTGCTGAGGCCTCTAAAAGGATACATCCGCCTAATAAGATGAATGGGCTTTGACCCTGAAGCTGGTAAAAGGCAACCTGGCCAATTTATCTGAGTGACCTCTACTCTTGGCAGAGACGGCCCTCACCTCTTCTGGAAGCCTTTAGGCAGGATCAATATCACAGAGGCAAAACAATCCAAAACAAGGGGGTGTCTGGAGGTCGAGATTCAACAGCTCATTGCCTATTATGACCCTGGATTATGTACTCAATGGCAAAAATTATCTTTTTATTTTTTTATTTTTATTTTTATTTTTTAAATAAAGTGGTTTTGTTTTACCTAAAAAATATTTACATTACAGTTGAGCTGTTGTATCACCCGTAATTCAATCATGTATTCTCAAATCACAAATGACTGATGTAAAGTAAGATGAGTGGAGTAAAAAAACATGTCAGCTCCATACTGATTCATCAGTAATTTTATTATGAAAACCGCAATCATGGCTATTCTGGGGTAAGGACTGTAATATGGAGAATCGCATTTTGAGGGAAAATAAGATTTTGTTGACTAAATTAAGGATTCTGTTTCATGTTCTGTTTGTTGGTGTTGTTCAACCGAGATAAAAGGCCCGACTCGGATAGGTTGAGGCAAGATAAGAAGAAGAGACCCATTTACGATAGAATATGTTTTCTTTCTTTGAGCATGCATCATTTTACGTGGTATACAGTATCAATCGTTGGCCTCAAATCTATATCTGCAAAGTGCTTAGGTTTGCATTGGTGATTAGATGAATTGAACCGAGAACGTCTGTTACTTGAGCATCCCTTCCTTGCCTGGATACCTAATGCCTTTCCCTTGCCTCTGAAGTGACCACAGTTTCAGGGTGCTTTGCTCTGGGCACTTGGCCAGAAAGCTTTATGTATTCTGATACCATTCATTTTTAATCAGGACTAGAATATCCTTCCAAACCTCTTGCAAGCTGCCTTTGGCTACAACACTTCAATTTTGTTATATTTTAATTGTTTTGGCAGTCCTCCTCATTGTCGAATGTATCAGTCGATTGTTAATATTGCTAATATTTCAAGTGAGAACTGCTGCGCCACTCATTTAAAATGCTTTTTCTATATTTTCAGCTACTCTTTTCTTGTTGCAGAATTATGTATTTTCCAACTATAGCATATACTGTAGCAGCTGAAACATTGTGTGTGTTCAGCATATTTCATTTGGCTTTCTACTTCGAGGTGCCTTACTGGCAGCTCATCTCCGCATGCAGTGGAAGGGGTTCTTCACATGACTGCTGGGGAGAAAGGACATGAGAGCAGGGGAGGGGAATCTTCTTCTGCGGTATAATGAGTTTGACAATGAAAGTGACACTGCATCCTCTCTGGACCTTGCCATGTGATCAATCATAACAATGGCTCACAATTTCCTCCTCTAGATACTGACCTTTCTCCCTTAAGGAAAAGTAGAGTGTGTAGGTGTCGGAGTGTGTGTGTTCCTCAGGATTTCATTGTGCCATCACCTTATTTCCAATCAGTCCTTCAAGTCCCCCTACACAGCAATAAGAGTGTCCTTTAGCAGGGAGCCTTTTTCTCCCATGAAAAGCAAAATTGGCCTGAAAAAAAAAAAAAAAAAACCTACTGAGGGAAAACTGATCTATTTTATTCTGTCATGTTATATATTTAAAATCCCATCACCTGAACAGCTTACAAGGTGATTTGATGCAGTTACTTCAGAGAGGAGAACTGCCAAGATTTCATGAGATTATTTTAGGCTGTTCCTCTGATAGTTCAGTGCCCATACGAAAGAGAGACAGGAATGGGAATGACGTGTGGAAAAAACCGTGAGTGTGAAGTGATCCTACAAGTTTTTAGCTGACCCAACCTACCCGGCCCTGTCTTCCTGATGAGCCACCAGGACATCTCCTCAGTAGCCTATTTACTGCATTTTCTGTGTCTGTCTCTGTGTGCGCAGTGGACCAGCTACACCACTTAGATAAAACTGTAAAAATAAATCACAAAATATTGTTATAATCAAACTCATCTTAATACGCTTCAGCTACAAATGTCCCATGTCGGCCATAAGGTGTCTAGACCAGATTTTATGGCCATTTTTATGTCACTCTTAATTGTTTTATCTGCACACCAGAAGGTACACACTGTTCTGTGAATTGGATTTAAAACAATATAAAATCTGATCAAAACATCACCTCACTGGGAAAAAAAAAAAAATTGTCCAGTAACTCAAGTGGCTAAAATATTGTACATTTTAGATTGCAAATGATGAGTTTGATGATTTTTTTATTACACTTTTTTTTTTTTTTTTAATTATGCTTTTTAACTATAAGGGTTTAAATTAGAATAAATAGTAGATGGACAAAAATAATGTATAAATAAGTCAATAAATAGTGAAAAATAGTATATAAAAAAGTATAACAAAATTAATTACATACAAAAATATACATATTTTTTGTTATATTGCACACTGTTAGACTATCGTCTTTTCCTTTTTTTCAATCCTTTTTTTTTTTTTTTTTTTTTTTACTATTAGTGAATGACCTTTAACAGTTTTTTTAAGGACATAAGTTTAGTTTGAAAAAAATACAACAACAACAACATATATTACCACACACACACACACACACACACACACACACACACACACACACACACACACACACACACACACACACACACAAAGAGCGCTACCACCAGTATATAGCAAGATAGGCAAAACCAAATCCACAAAAGTCTGCAAAACACTTGCTGCTGCTCATTAAGCTTACCAAGCACATGGTAATAATTTAAGGCCTCTCAGACCATTTCAACTTTTCTACCAGCTCCTCTCTTCTTTCATCTGGAATATGGTGGTTATATAGTAAGAGGACACTGTTCAAAGAGCTTTTAGTAGGAAGGTCAACTTGAAAACTATGAGAGTGAAGAGGATGGAAGTAGTATTTCGCAATGAGAGAGGCATGCCATACCCAGTGTAAATGATACCCTTTGTATTTCACATTTAAAATTCTTTTGTTTCCAGGAAACAGCAATCTGTTGAGTGTATTCTGTGTACAACTCTCCATCAACATCTTTCACCTTATTAATTCAGACAAATATTACAGATATTATGTGATACAGTAAAAAGAAATTGAACCTCTTTGATATGTGTTATTGTTAGCTAGATGAAACATTCACATGACGAAAACTCCCTGAAATCCTGACTGGATTCAAGACCTTTTAATGAAACATTTATTCATGTGTATTACACACACCACATTTCTACTGCCAATGAAAAGATCCAGTGCTATCATTTGCAGTTAAAATGTGCTTTTAATTGCGTGTGTCATAATGGAAATTAGAGCAGCCCAGCACAATTAAGACAATACATTTTTGCACATATTTTCATCATTATACTTGGTTACATAATTGGACTGTTTAAAAGTGTGGAGTTTAGATGAGTGTGGTTTCACTCTGCAGCCTTTAGTCTGAAAATGTCCTCCATAATCATGTGTGCTAAATGGTTTTCTTGTTTAGGTGTAGCAACTTTCTGCAATCAAGAAGTCTAGACTCATTGTCTTGCTCAAGATGATCTTACGGTTGTGACAACAAGCAAAGCAGGGACTTTTTCTACATTCAGATGAGACCACAACAGAAGAATCACCTTGACTACTAACTTTTTGATTGCCAAAATCCAATACGGAGGAGCGCAAAGGTCAAAGTCACAGCACCATGACAATAGATATAACAAATATTCCTATGTCCCAAGATAGGGGAGAGAAAGGAGATCGTAAAAGAAAGAAGACATGAAACCAAATGGATTGATGGGTCGGCGCTAGTCTGGGGACGACATCTGAACACCCAGGGGTGCTCCAGGAAAGGAAAGAAAATCTATTTTAGCCAATATGAAACAAAAAAAGACCTAGATACTATATCTTGACAGTCCTCAATTTGTATCTGTCTTTTCCAAAGTACAGATATATACTTTGCATTTACACGTTGTTACATGTATGTTGAATAAACTTAATTTTCTTGATTATCCACTTTACAAGCAATCAGTGGGAAGGAATGTGGGGACCAATGCCTTGAAAAGTGGCGTACTATATGTCCTTTTCTATATATCTAGTGTTTTCTTCTACATCCCAGGGAAGTTAAACATGGATCTCTGGGTTTAGAAAAACATTGATAGTCCCTGATTGCTGAGGAGATACCAGTCATACATACATGTAATTACGAGCAAAACAACCGGACCAACATGCTAATCCCCTTTTCTTCCATTGATATTCATAGAGTATAAAATGGCTTCCTGACTATTTCCGTATTGCATGGTAATACAAACACTCAATTAGGCTGTGTGATGAAATGAAATGAGCCATTTTCTCTTGAGGACGGTAAATAGTGGGCTTCATAATTGACAACTGCGGAGTAATTCCTAATCGTAATGACATGTCCTGCAGTTTGGCACCCGCAAATGATTATAGCAAGCAAAGCGCAGGCTAAGACGGTGTTTCCAGCGACGCTCAGCCAAACTGGGTGACGCTTAAGTTGAAAATGTTGATACTTAACTGTTAGGTGACATATAATGGATGTTAGACGGAGTTGATAGCTTTTTACAATGCATCTGCATCTCTGCAGACTATGTAACATAAACCTTGACAGATTAATCCAAATATTGTATATATTCTGGCTCCTTTACACACTAGAAACTCTGTGGAGTTACAAAACATATCTGACTAGAGCTGTAACTATTTTGATGATTGATTAAATTGTTTAAGTTTATGATGGAAAATGCCAAACAATAGCTGGTTCCAGCCTCTCACATGTGAGTTTGATGCTTTTCTCTGTTTTACGTCATTGTTGATTAAATATCATATGGTTTTGGACTGTTGGTAAGACAAAACAAAAACCCAGGCTCCCAAGAAGTTATGATTTATGAGATTTAATTGATTCATTGGAAAAAATAAACACGTTAATTGATATGTGATGGAAATAATTGTTAGTTGCAACCCTAATTTAAACCCTCCAAACCAAGAAAGAAACTGAAAATCTTATGTCAAGCCAGACCCACATCACACATTAAGATAAACCGGTTATGCCAGTTAACTAAGATAATTAATGCAATAATTAGCAAAGATTTCTATATCAACATCTGCGTTTAAAGAGGGATGATATCAGAATGAACTCAGATCTTTAAGGCATAAAAGGAATGGGGTAGTTTCAAGAAAATCTGTTTTGCCTTATTAGTATGCTAATTTATACTGCAAGACACTCCAAAGTCTAATCAGATCATCCACTCGGTAGGGGGTATCTGTGGTGTGAGTAGAACGTTTTTTCCATAGTGTGTTGTTGTTGTGTTAATGTATTCACGACTATACTTTCACAAACACAGCACCAAAAAGCAAAAAGGCATCTCACACATACAATCTATCAGGATGTTGAGATATAACAAGGGTAAATCGAAATTCCCATACGGACGGTCAGTTTGCCTTTCGATTACACGTGGCTTCAAATGTCACTGACCTTTGCTCGGCACAGAATCAGGGCAATGACCTCCTCCAGGCTTTCCAAACTTCTCCAAAATAGAAACCAGGATCCTTTCATAAGACTGATGAGCACAACACCTCCTATGACATCTCGGCACGTCACCGCTGTATCCCACATCCCCTGTCACCCCGAGCACTAACAATGTGAGCACTTAACCGGTGACAGCGCCAGCAAGCAGGGAAGTGATGACAATAAATGATGGCAATCAAAGCGCACCTCCTCTTTTGACGAGGCACGAGATAAAGCTCAGACACCTTCCAAGCTCCTATTAACAAATGATGAAACTGTTTTCTCTGCCAGATTTTGAGTGATCTTCAAAAAACATCACAGATGGCCAACTCTTTTGACCAGAAAAAAAAAACCTCTCTGATGTTATTTATTCTTTTTGTGGCCGGCTTGTGCCATATTGAATTATAAAAGTGGTGAGGGAGGATTTCTGCCTGCTACGATCAATAGGCTGATTCCACTGTCACAATACAAGGCGCAGATCTGAGACAGGAGTTTGACAGATGGTATGTCACCTTCGTCAGCGTGACGTCCTGCGTGCGCGTCTGTTTGTGCGTGTGTGTAAATGTCTGCACTTTTGCTTGAATTTCTAATCTTGGAGAGATAAAGTGTGAGAAACAAAAAGTGAGATATGCGGGTGTGTGCGCATTCGTATGTGAGACAGAAGAGAGGGAGAGGAGCAGAGTGAGAGAACATGAATACATCCACACAGAAGCATGTTAGAGGGTGTCTGATACGCTTTCATACTCCCACCCAAAAAGCCTTTGGTGCTTGCTGTGCTACAGCACACTTTGCTGTGACTCCTCCACTGATTTAATTAACCTTTTACTGGCACCGTTCACACAATGAATCTGTGAGCTATACTCAACTGTAAAATGTGTACAGCTGCAATGTAGGCCTGTGACTTGGACAAATTGAAAACATTTTCTAATACATCCCTTTGTAACCAGTCCTGGATATGAACATGGCACTAAAGACACACACACACACACACACACACACACACACACACACACACACACACACAGGACTGCTGCTTCCACTGTGAAAACATGAAAGGCCCACACTTTTTCTTAAAATGAGTTTGGAAAGAAGGTGCAGGCCAGAGCAAGTGATGCTTCTTTAACAAAGGATGACAGGCATCACAGTGGAAGTCCCTTTCTCCTAAGCAGGGGTCAGCGGGCGTCAACACCATCCCACTGAACGATAAATCCCACGTGTGACGGTTAATACAGCCGAGGAGAGCTGTCACGAGGTACTGCAATGCTGTAGCTGCAGTGCCTAACAAGTCAGTACGAGCTTTTTCACACCCTATTAGGAATACAACTCAACTGGGCCATGCTATGTTTCTGTTTCGTGCAGTCATTCATGTTTTATGAGGGGTATAATATTGATTCTGAAGCAGGCGCAGTCAACATTAGGGTAGGGAAAAAAAAACCTGTATCCACGCTTGTGTTCACTTATACACAGCAGCCATATGTTAATCTAAAAGCGCAACAGACACATATTCATAGCACAACAATACTCGAACCTAAACCATAACAATTTAATATTAAGCATTAAAAATACAGGATGAGAAAGAACTAGAATGTGTAACTGTAGAACGGCGACCCCTGTTGAAAGACTCCACAGTTGACTTTCTTAACAAAGGGATTTTTTCGATTTTTGAAATGAGGACATTTTCTGTCCTTGTCTAAAATTGATTGTCTGAGTGAGTGTTACCAGGAATGTCAGTATAGTACAGCTAAAGCTGAGTTAACAAGTATTTTGAGGCTTTAAATCTTAAATTTAAGGTGTCTTACATGATAATGGGATAACAAAATTGCATTCCATCTTTTATACTGTATGTGAAATGACAATTTGACAAGACGAGTGAGCGTGCATTGTGAGTGCTATTATTTATTTTCAATTTGCCAAGACACTTAAACAAAGTCCACACATTTATTCACATTTATACCCAGGGACATCAAGTGACCCACATTCTAACCCATGCAAATCCACAGTTTGTATGCCTTGAATTTCAATTTTCCGACAAAAATTATATATTCCAGTCAAGACTGAGGTCACATCCTTCTGCAATTTGCATTCTTTGCTTTCCTTGTGCATTTCTGTGCCCCTTCTGTCATGAAAAATGTACAATTACTACATTCTACACAGAAATATTTAAGGAGTATTTTCCTCATTTCATTGACTACATGATAAGGTGACAAATTGCAAAATATTGAAAAAGCTGTTACTGGTGCACCAGTGATTTCAACAATTTGCATTACTCCATATAAATGCATTTCATCATTATGCAGATGTAATTAATTAACTACATGAGGTTTCTCTATAATACTGTTGTTGTGGGAATAGGGCTTCAGTTGAATAACATGTTTTTTTTTCTTTTTTCTTTTTTTTCCTCCTAATCTCCAGCAGTGTTTGAGTGTTTCTCTTTTTAATCATTTAAAACTTAAATAATTTTATTTAACAGTAAACTGTTAAATGCTCTGTTATGTCTCATAGCAACTGCTAAGTGCAAACATTTCCTTTTTTTTCTTTGACTTTTATCACTGTGACACTTATGGCAGAGTTACACTTCCCAACAGACATTAAGTTCCAGTGCTATACAGCTGGTAGATATCCACACTGCTAATGTAACATGAGACATTAAGTGAGCATATGTAGTACACATGAGTGTGTATATGTATGCATGGGTGTGTGTCTGTGTATGCCACTGTCAGTTGTAGGGAAGAAATTATATTAAATATTTTTTGCATGAAGAGAAAGAATATGCCTTTTTTTATACTTGTATATCAATATGTAACTGGATAAAAATGGAAAATCATAAGTAAACTGATTCGTTATTGATAAATATAATATTTTTAGACAATTACAATAAAAGCACATGATATAATCATATTAAAAATCATCATTTTATGTAAGGGAAATAAACTATAAATAATAAATGTATTAGTATTGAGGTCCTGAATATAATCAGCATAGAGGCATCTCTAATAGATGTACAGCACCAGTCATGTAAACAGGACACTTTCATCTTCTGAGGTATGCAAGGACTGCCGGCCGGTCTAACAACTAGAAAACCAATAAAACGGATGCTTTAGTCAATCAATTTTGTTTTCAAGGGATTCTATCAGTGGCTGGGGATTATCTTAAGTGTAAAATCAATGCAAACTACTTACTAGATGTATTTTTTGCTATTAAAAATTTCCAACAACTTCATGTTATGTCAGAAATAATCTGTAGTGATGGATATGATCACTTATATTAAGGATCAACATGTTGAAATTAGGGGCTGGGCTTAAAAAATATTATTATAGCCCAAGACAAATAAAATGTTGATATTAACATTTTAAAAAGGTGACACATGGGCACAGAACGTAACCAACACCTCTCTCGCTGGCTGGGTCAACTCCACTTCAGAGAAACTTGCTAATATACTTCAGTTCATGTTATTGGTATTTGATGAAATGCAACTCTATCACTGCAGAAAACAACTTCCTTCTTTCACTACATTTGTAGTCGCATTCAGATGATTATTTAAAGCTGCTGAGTTGACCACTCTGGTTTCATCTTTAAAAAGGTGGACCTCTCTTCTTTTGGATCATGGAGGTTAACGTTCGCAAATGCCGTGCCTTCCGTGAATGTGCCGAGGCTTCGGTACTTGTCTGTGTCGAACACTCTGTAGAACAGAGCGATTTAGAATGAAATATTGAGTTCATTTATGAATAAGTGGGGCTGAACGGCCCCTTGTTGGAGCTTCTGCATGCATATTCAGTTGATGGAAACCTTTGGATGGGTCATTTCTCTTAGCTGCTTCATTAAATAGTGAAAGTCAAAAGTGCAATGCCTCCTGAAAAAAAAAAAAAAAAAGACCAGGATCTATAGAGGTAGAACAGTGGCAAGGTTTTTCTTTGCTCCAGCTCAAAATCTAGATGATGAAAAAGGACTTTAGATCCAAAAATAGTTTAACAAGAAGAAGTTAGAATTTTCAATTACTAATTAACTGATAATTAATAATTAATCAATTCTCGCATTGTTCTCTCTAAAGAATGGTTCCTGCATATTAACATCATGTGCAGTTAAAAGAATTATTCAGTAGCTGCTTTTGCATTTTGTAACATTAAAGCATAGCACCTGGGACAAACATCTTGCAGGTATTATTTTTTTCCCTCTATAATTAAACTAATTGAGAGAATGGCGAGATAGATAAAGTCTCAGCAGGGCATTGTACAAACTAGAGCCAACCAGCAAAAAGACTACAGAGGAGGTATGCCAAAGGGCCGTAGGTTGGCGTGTGTATATGTGCACTAATGCGGTGGAGGGTAGGTGGATTCGAAGCTTAATAGAGGACCTATTGAAGGCAGACTCTACATTGTCTTGCAGCAATAACTGGTGATATGGTTTTGTGTTTGGCATGTACAGCAACAAATATGACTGGGGGTGAGTACTAAGGAGGTCAGGGTTATGTTTACTAGCACCTCTGTGGTTAGACTGTGCTTTTAGTGCTTCATAAATGTATACAGAGTGTATTTGGCCAAAGCAAAGGCCAGGCACTGGAACAAATACATGAGTTTCAATTTTGATGGCATTTTGAAAATGTAAAAGACTTACTCTGCCCCCCCCCCAGAGACAAGCTCACCATGATGAATACTGCCATTAAGAAAATCACTTGTCTCAAATGTCAGAGAGTAGCCAATGTTTTCGGAATAAAAATTGATAGCACATGAACACAAGACATTTTCCTTTTTACCCTTTCTTTTAATGTTCTTGCCAGGAAAGTGTAATCAACCCTAATTATTTTAACTGCCTGCCAGTCTTTGAGATCATTGGTTTCTTAAAATAATTAGAGCTTTACATTGAACATGTTATAATGGTGATGGCTCATGCAAGGATGATGATGAATGATGTACAATGACAGGAGTGTTTTCAGGGAATCTACTCCAGTGAAGAAATTTTAAAGCTTTACACTAAAACATACAAAGCTGAGATGTGGAAAGAAAAAAATGAAAGGAAAATGTATTTCATTAAAAAATATAATAAGAAATCCTGCAAATACCACCAATAAATGCCATGAAATGTAAATTATTTTCTAAACTGCAAGCTAAACTTTTGGGATGTCCTCTTAACAAAACAAACAAGAGTACATAAAAAAATGTTAAACACAAATCTAACAGCAATACAAATATGCAGCTATCTACTATGCATTGCTTCCAATTGACGCAACAAAGATTTGCACTCTTCAAACAGAGAACCTCAATCCTCCATCTCAGGTTTCCAGCATGATCAAATTTGCACTTCAAACCATTGTACCCATTTAATCAGCCATTGTGCATGCCCGGCCAACCACTGCAGAATTTCTAAGCAAAATCTCAGACTGAGGCACACAAAGCTATCTTTGATTATACGCTAGCCCATGGGGAAACTTTATCAAACTCCTCTCCTTCCTGTGGAGAAGGACCAGGTGACTAGCAACTACTCAATTGGAAGGCCATGTTCTTTTTTCCGCATGCGGCGAGGAATCACGCCTTTGATCCAAAGAAAGGCAGCTGCAAATGCCTCTCCAGATACCAGCCCCACCAATCGCGTTTCCACTTTCTTCCACCAATCAGTCTCCAGCACCAACCATAATCCAACCTACTGCTGCTTTCTCTACATAGTGATTACTCCCCTTTGAAAAGCAATGACAGCATGTGCAGCAAACAAATCAGCGTTTTAAGATAAAAGGATGAAAAGTGTGCCCTACTCACCCATCTCATTGTCCGATTTATTGTCCATTTCCGTGTCAGTGAGTGTGAGTGCTGAGTTAGAGCGACTGGAGAGGCATGAATTCTGCCCAGACTTTGCCCCCGTTCCCCAAAGAGTCATGGTACGTTCCGGTGATACAGGTTCATGGTTTTCTGTAGCGACCGGTCCTCTGGAGTAGCTGCTGAGTGGGTGGGAGAGGCCTGTGTCAGGGCAGAGTGCCAAGCCTCTGCGAGCCGGTGGCTCACAGATCCCGAGTTGCCTCAGCGAAAATGTCTGCCCTGTGAATGACAGAAGTTGTAAAGTTTAACAAACCAAGCAACAACACGGTTAATGGCCAAGAGCGAGGACTACTTAAAAAAACACTTAACCTAAGAGCAGTGTGGAAAGGGAGGGTGAGGTAATTGTTATATTAAAGCCTTAACAACATCCTCCCAAGCTACTTAACACTTCAAGATGCAGCTCAAACTAAGCTTTTTAGTTTTATTGTGAATAAGTAAGATTTTTGAGATTACCTAGTTGTATTAGACATTAAACCCCAAACAAATGACCTAAAAATCAAGGTTCTTGTAATCATCTACATTAAAGAAAAAATGTACCACCCATTTATTATTTTATAGTGTTCAGAAACTGTTTCAGACATCGTCTATTCCACAATAAATCATTACCATACATCTGTTTTGTCTTCATTTGGAATTACTTGAGGCTGTGGTGTTCACTGGAAATAAAATAATAGTCTGCCATGCCTTCAAAGACACTGCAACATCTAAGTAAAATAAATTAATTCATCTTTTTAAAAGAAGACACAGGCATATTGCCAATAAACAGAAATACCTCACGTCAACCTCGTTAGAAAGCCCTTGAACGAAAAAAGAAAATTATGCTTAATGTTTTGAGAAACACCATACGCAATGGAAATCTATGTCTAGACTTCCTTTTTGATACATTTATTTTAAATGTATTTTAGATATAAATGCCATCTACATATACCATGTATTCCTTTAATTAACTTAAATCATTGATGCTGCAATTTTGTTGTTTTTTTAAGATTTCAAGGTGAGATGTGTCAGCACAGAATATTTATGATACACATGATGATCTTGTGGATATTAAAAATTAGTTTTTGGCCATATTTATGGTCACAAAGGGAGAGGATTTTGTCATGTATTTTGTGTAGTGGGCAACTGAGCAGAAATCCCTTTTAAAGAACATCTAAAAATTTAAAAGTTTTATCAAAATGCAAAAAGCATCTTCCTTAATTCAAATCGTAGTGCAGCAAACTAAATTTTATAAAATAAAGACAAAGTAAAAAAAAAAAGAAAAGTGTACTACATCTAAAAATGTAAAAAGTCTAATAATGTTAAAATGAAAAAAAAAAATCAATATAATAATACTCACACACCATCAAACACGCAGCACATGAGCAAATACTATCTGCACAAAATATGCTCCTTTTCCATTACCAGATGAATAACATTAAATCTGACATTTACTGTGATGATGTGAGAAACAGTCGTTAAATGCCCAGATTTTAAAAAGAAATAAAGGAAACTAGCATTCTTCCCATAACTTCATCATAATCCCATTAATTCCAAAATGGGTACCAATTAGCACCAAGAAAATGGAAGGGAGTAATGGATAGATTTTCTAATTGCAATCTTATGAGCCAAAGGAGTGCCATAAAATAGAATAAACTGCCCAAACTTTTTAATTATAGAAAGTGGGACAGTTTCTAACAGCCAATTAAAGGAAAGGGGTTATTTACTGAAAATATTCCCCTATTATTTCAACATAATCTAGGGTATCAACATTTCATAAGGTCAACCTTGCCCGCTGTATCCAACCCCCATGTGACTTTTCTCTGAAAGTTTGAAAACATAAAACTAAACTGTGCCTTTGTTTGACATTATTTAATTGTGTTTACCCTGTCCGACACACTGGCATCATACTGTTATTTCTTGTCAAACTTGCACAGATAAACTAGAAGATAAAACAGTAAATTAGTAGAATTTAGTAAATACGACAAACAACAAAATCCCTGCATCCAAGTTCATTTACTAATGATGTCTCACACTCTTAGAAATCAAATGAACATGGATATATAAGATTTTCTTGTTTGCTGTATGAACAATGTGTCATCAATGTGTACTCTTCAAATTTGGAAAAACAACATTTTCTGAGTTAATACAGAGATTCCAAATCATACTTTTTTGTAGCAAAGGTCAACAGACTGATGTACTCTGATAATATGGGCCTTTAAGTGTCTTCTATATATCTTTGGCAGCCTCAATAACCACCTACTCAGCTCATATTGATGGACATTTATCTGACAAACATTGAAAAACCCAACAAAGGAATGAATCGTGTAAAGATTTTCTATTGCTAACCTGGCCTGCTGTACTCTACACTTTCCTTGTGGACCATCTCCTTGACTCTGCCTCCAAACAGCATTCGTGAAGGGTCATGGTCAAAGGCCTGAAGTGTCTCGCTGGAACTGTAGGATTTCTGAGTGGGTACGCGGCAGGCTCCCTCCTCCCGGTCAGCCGAGGAAGCAGTATAACGACGCTCCCGATCCTTGTCTCTCTCGCAGTCTCTCTCTCGGTCTCTCTGGCTCTTGGACAGCGAGCAGAAAGGCCGCTGCTCCCTCACCCGTTCCATGCTGCCTGCATGCTGTATCCAACTCCCTCCCCTTCACCACCGACGCTCTCCTGAGACACTCGCCACTGGATTACTTCTCTCTTTTTCACCCCTCCTCTTCCTTTTCTGGTTGTGATTCTCCTCTCGTACTGATTTTCCTCCTATCACCCCCTCCCAACTACTAAACCTCTGTTTGTCTGTCGGTCACTTCTTCAGTCCATTCAGCCTTCCGCCCACTCTACCTGGAGAAAGAAAGAAAGAAAGAAAGAAAGAAAGAAAGAAAGAAAGAAAGGGGGAGGAAAGGAAGCAAGGAGTTCAGATAACACTAATCCATCTGCTTCATCTTCAAGAGCAAACACTTATCCCCTTCTCATTGCCCTACCCCCACTGCTACATCCCCACCTCCGAAACCTCACCCGTGAACTCTTGCCATACACGACTCCCCTCTTAAAAAGATCACCGACTTATTCCGCCTATTTGAGCTTTCAAAATCAAGTTAATCTACAGTGTGTGGATTTTAAAAGTTGTAACTCACACTTTTCCCATCAAGCAAAAGCAGTTTGACAAAAATAAGCAGAAGTTTCACACACAAAACTATTTTTTTTTTGAGTGTAACATTTTGAGGTGCTAGGAAGAGCTTTTCAATTTTCCCATGATGATTGTCCAAAATTGACATCCACCAAGTGTCACATGCTGGTTAAGTAACAGATAAATCAATATGTCACGCATCACGCTGGCCAGTGACTTTTTGACATGATGATATCATGCTTTAATTTTTAATTTAAACTGTAACGCATACAGAATTATAATTTTGACCCATTGCATACATTAACCTAGTGCCAGATTTCATACACAGAATAGCAATGGAAAAAAAAGACAATGAAAAATGCATAATGCACCTATGTATTTTAGATACGCAGTTTCCCAGGCAGCTAGTGGCAGTTAAGTGAAATAAATGAATGGGCTGAATTGCCTAAATTATGAAAGAAACATATTTCTTCTCTTACCTTATTTACCCATGTAAATAGTTTTATTTGCCCACATTTTGAGATATCTTTCTCTAAGATTTCTGCCTGCACTCTAATACAATGGATGCCCATGGAGCTTCATTTAGTGCTCAAAGCACTAAAAAAAATGTATTTTAAAATTTCAACAGCAATCTGGTTTTCCAGAGTACTGTATTTGTTGCTGATAGATAGGAAACAATTTTCTATTTCAATCAAAATAGATTGAAAGAAAACTATCCATGATGAGCTCTGTGGATTATCCAGAGTTACTAGGGAGGAAAAAACCCTGTATGGCTAGATACCAGGTGTAAGCGTTTTTTTTTTTGTTTGTTTGTTTGTTTTGTTTTGTTTTTGTAATTTGGGTGAACTTCCCCTTTAAACATTTTACAGATTTTGAGATATACTGTACATATGTCTTGATTCCTGCCTACACACCAAATCAAAAGGAGGTGAGTGGAATTTTATTTTTGTGGTGCTTAAAGCATTGAAAAAAATACATTAAAAAAAAAAATCTGAAACATCATCAGCGTCTGTTCTATGGATTATCAAGCATAATCATAAACAATACTAGCTGCATATACCAAATATAAGGGATAAAATGTGTTTTTTATTTATTTATTTTAAATTTGGATTAACTAAGCCTTTAAACTGTTTGATATGTAAAATTATACAATTTACCAATATATGTGAGAGCACAAGTTAACCAAGTGCTTAATTTATAAAAATACATAAAAAAGCAATGATGACAGTGAGAAAACCCCCACTAATATGACTTTGTGATTTTACAGTCAATGTGAGTTAAGCAATAGTTCCATGTCACACAGTACCCATGACCCAACTGTGCATGTCCGTCTCTCTGAACGCACTGACTGAGTATTGACCTAGTTCACACAAACATTAGATATATCACTGTTAAAATCTTTAACTTGTTGGAAATTCAAAGAAGACACTCTCACAGGTGGAGAACGTGCTCTAAAATGTGGACGAGTGGGAATGAGAATGTGACTAATCCGCAAAAAACCCTTGAGTGGAATGTGGATGGGAGCCCCAGTGTGTCACAAGTGTTTATTACCAGCCATTTTCCACTGCCTCCTGACACACACACTCACATGCTCACACATGCCACACACACAAACACACCGCACTTTCATTTCTCTCTTGGCTGAGCTGTAAGACTAGAGTATCAGACCCCTTTCCCCAAATGAGATCTACTTCGTTTCACATCAAGCATCAAAACCTTCCAGTGAGGCCAGGATAGCGCACTGTTGCACTTGCAATATAGCACGGACCCTGGAGTGACTTCCCAAAAACTGAAGCAGTAGCGGGTTGAGCGCAGGATGCAGGGATAATGAAAATTGTGAGCTGTTCTAGGCCTCTTCAACTTATTTTTTACCCCCTTCGCTCAGAGTGGCTGGATATCATTCTGTCCCCTGATGCGCTGAGATGCAATCAGTGACACACTTTTTTGTAACCCTCACACTCAACCTTCAACATTGCCCCACACACACTTGTTTTTTTTTTTGTGTGTGTTTTTTTTACGATGCCACAGGACATCTTACTCCATCTCATCACTTTCAGGAAATTGTACACACCCGTCCAGATTGGCAGATTAATGTATGGGATGAGTGCAAGCAGACACGCCCAGAAGCCTCCCTGATTACGATCCCCCTCTTCTTTACGGGCTTGTAAAGAGATTCGCCGTCTGAAAAAAAAAAAAAAAGAAAGAAAAAAAAAAGCTAATGCTACAAGTCCTACTCACTGAGCCACAAGCTCCCCACTATAGGAGGAATTAGATTTGTGTCCTAATCAGCTATAAGCCCTTGAGTGACCAGGCATGTCCCTGTATAAACATTTCAGCTTTACTCTGAGAACCAGAAGATGCCATCTTTTTCACAGCTCATCAAAGTGTCCTGCTTGTGCACATGCACAGCACATGGGGACACTATCAGGATGCAAGAGAGACATTCATGATAGTTTAAATTATGTACAAAAGGTCATAGAGGCTCTTGAGGGAATTCTATTGTGTTTCTGCAGGCTTTAAGTTTCAAAGGTTTTAACTACAGTATGAACTAGACTACTTTGAGCAGAGAAGAATAAAAGACAGTCTGTCTCGCCTTGATTATGCAAAATCTGCCTCTTGTTACCCCGCTGAGAGTACACACTAATGCACACCAATCTGTAAAAAAAGGAGCGAGAAGCACAGAAAAGTCGAAGTAATGGGAAGATGTGTCTGATCAAGATTTTTTGGACGTAAAATCAGAAATTCTTTTAGTTTTCCCATATCGCTCACTTCTACACTCCCTTTTACCTTTGATCATGCAGTTGAATCAGGACAGTCAGTCACCCATGACCGCTCAGCGGAACAGTCGACACTGCAAAATTAGCGTCACACAGAGGTCCTCTAGCGAGCCAGTGAGGCAGGGAGAAAGACAGTTCATGATCTACGCGGCGTAGCTCCACACACGTCCCAATGACTCCCATGCCAGTTGAGTACAGTCCCCCTGATGCCTGATACTGTCCTACACCTCTGCACTTCTTTGAAGCATAAACCATAAACCATCTGTATAATGTGGTGAGAAGAACGTGTCCAAGTCAATTGGCTCTTCAGGGCAGTTGGACAGGTTTCAAGGATGAGATATATTTGTTTCATGTCTGACATACTGTATTTTCATCAAAAATGAGAGCGGGTATGTTTTATGCTTCCAACTTGATGATGTGGAAGGAAGATCCACCTTTTAAGATATCTTGGAGCTCATAAGTTATGTTATACAAAATTCATTAAATAAGCAAATGACACTCAGTATGTTATTCATCAAAGGCAGGAAAGGTAGTGATATTTTTGGATGCTTCCAGCAAAGTAGAGCAAATAACTTATTGATTGATCAGTAGACAGAAAATTAACCCTCAGTGGGTGAGTAACCACTTAAGTCTTTTATCAAAGAAAAATTCAAATGACTCTCTGGTTTCAGCTTTCAAAGTGTGAGGGTTTGCTGATTTCCTCTGTTGTATATGAGTATAAATTGATTATCTTTGGGTTTTGGACTGTTGGTCAGATAAAACAAGTAATTTGATGTCACGTTGGGCTCTGGGAACTTGTGATGGGAGTTTTCTTACATGTTGTAAACTAAGTGATTATCAAAAAAAAAAAAAAGAATCCACAGATTAATCCAATACATTTATAACACTGAAAATGAAATATCTTTGGGTTTGGACTGTCGGGACCACAAAACAACCATATTCAAGATTGTGGGTTTACCATTTTCTGACATTTTATAGACTAAACGATTGATCGAAAAACAATGATTGACGATGAAAATAACCGTTACTGCAGCCCTGCTTGTAAAATGTCTTATATATGATAATTCTACACAAAATTGACCATATAAATAAACACGCCAGCCTAAACTGCGCTACCACACACTCCTGATTTCAGCACACAAAGCATTTTGCAAAACAGGAGTAGCCACCACTGACCAGAATGCTGAAATGGCAACTCTTCACTAAGCCTTTGTTCAGTAATTATATTTCCGCAGGGCTACTGTACATATCAGCTCAGATCTCCCTGTCGGTGACCTCTGTAAATAACGGTAATAAAGAGCGCACTTGTCGTTGCTGGTATGTCCCTCCAAGACAATCCACCTGTCACCAAGTGGCCTGGCCCGCCCACATCCCCCACACACACAAACCTCCTCCTCCTCATCTTGTTGTTGGCCATTTGCCGGAGCACAGATCAGACGGCTCTCAGCCACGGGGAGTGGTGAGAGTGGTTGATGGAGCTGGTGGAGATCAGGGCTGGCTCCCTTTAACACAGCCAGCACCTCCAACAATAGCCGCCTCTGACAGCTTTGCATAATTCATCTTGTCGAGTCTCTCTCCCTTTTCCTCCTTGACGCTCCTCTCTCCCTCTCCTCTTTCAGTTTCTCTTCAGTTCTTTTTCTTTTTTTTTTTCGTGCCTCCCGGCGCTTGGAGAAGGGGAGAGGGAGAACCGGGGCAGTGTTCCATCAGATGCTGCCTGTTTCCCCCTGACACCGGTGATTTTGGAGACACAGAAGTGTTTGTCTGCAGCACGTTTCCCAGACTTTGTGAATTCTGGATACCATCTGAACCAGATTGTGCTTGTTCTTTATCGAGGCTCAGTGCCTAAATCCCTTGCTGCAACAGGAAGCGTGCAACTATTACCTAAAAATACACATATAGGAATATCAGATGATCAAGAAAATTGATAATCTTAACTTTGACACATGAGTTTATATGTAAGGATCTGATGCTACTTTTCTGTATTGTTTATGGAGTTGTAACGCCCTGTAAGATATAGAGTTTTGGTTTTTTTTTGCAGATTACTATGATTCACAGTTTCTTAATCTTGAAATATGTATAGTCATTGACTATATAAGAGAGTGACAGATAAAGAGATAAAGAAAGAAAGTGAGGGAGGGAGGGAAAAAGAGCGCACAAACTCATGACAGAATTTATCTGCAATTAAATTTCAGCCGCGGCTATATCCTTAGCATACTTGGTGACGGGATGAGCTTACTACACTCAGTGAGACTCTTAGGAAAGATGATGAAATCCTGCTCCATGCCAAGTCTCTTGTCTCAGTGTATGATGCAGAATATTCACAAGTGGAGTAAAGTGATGCAAATCTCTGATACAGCCACTTCAGATTATGGAGCTTGAAGCTTCATCCCTCATAGTTACAGCAAATTAAAAAGACAAACAAGGCTACTGTGAATATGAAAAACAAATCACCAAAAAGCTAAGCTGAACTCGTGGTGCTTTTTCTTTGTTTGTTTGTTTTTTACTTGTCCGTCACTGGAAAATCATAGTGGTCAATGTCTAATCCAAACCATTTTGTTGCTGCTTTTTTGTCTGTGAGAATTAAATAATGAAAAAGGGCATCTGCCAGTGCCAGGATACAACATAATAAGCTGAGCAGGGATGTTTACAAATCCCCCAAATAACCCTTCAACACTGACAGAATGAGTTATATATTCATTGAATCTTTAGTGGATAAAATTGCAAGCACAGCCAAATTCATTTTTTAAAATGTAATTGCTAGGTGTGGACAATCGGAATATAAAAAGCATGATTTTATAATGTTTCTCCTGCACGATCTCCTTCTATCTCAAATGGTAATAGTGGGTTATTCAGTGCATTCATACGGGCTCCAGCGTTTATCTGTATCCAAGGCTACAAGTATTGAACCCAGCTCTTATCAAAATAGGCACCCCCTTCCATATCACACACCCAATTACACCAGATATTCTTAATTCAATGGGCCACAGTTTGCTATTCTCTCAAATTGGCATCACTGCAGTATTATTTCACACAGGGGATCTAAGGAAGTAATGATGTTCATGTACATTTGCTTAATTGAGAATCTTACAAGACGGTGTCAACAACTGTCGTCTAATGCCTACTCATAATGAATTGACTCCATGGTGTGCAAAAATAAAATCAGCTCCACAGACCTGAGGCAATTTATAGACAAATCCATGATCGACCCATTGTTACGGAAATAAATTAAATTGCGGTGATACCGCAGCTGCATTGTAATGAAGCCACAGAGCAATCACAACGCCACGGAGGGTGATTGAAAGAATAAAATTCACATCATATCTGTCCACAACAAATCAGGTAAACAAAAGAAAATGGGTTTGAGACCTTGAAAAAAAAAGATTTATTACAGGTATATTATTTATTTAGATCAACAGTGATGCCCTTTTTAATTACAAATTCTCAATCAAATATCAGTCTTGCTTGACGGTCTAATCTGGACATCTAGAGACGTTATTGTAGCACTACTGTAGCCCGTCAACAGAGCACTTACAGAGTTGCTGAAAATCATTACCCAAACTATATTTGAAATGCTGGGAGCATACAAACCTGGCTACCAGATAGATACTCTAACGTGAACGCAGCGAGATATTCTAAAGTGCTGACATTGGGTGTCATTCAAATGCATCTCACATGATTGTACAACAAACTAGGGGGGAGGTGGAATATACACAGCAATCATATAATAGTGGCGGACAACTGAAGACTATGAGGGACAGCATCAATGGTGAATACTGCAATGGGTATGCAACAGAGTGCTGCTGCCACTGATGAAATATATAAAATCTGACCACACGGCGACAGTGACCTGCTGTTGCAGTTTCAATCTAGATAATCAGTCTAAACAATACACACTTAAATAATATCAAAATTAGAAGAAATACAAATTGCATGCACACAATGACTACAATTTTTGCACTTTACAGAGAATAATATATTGAGTGTATTTTCTCTTTAGGCATATTGTGCCACATAAACTATACGATATATATAAAGAAACTGGAGGGTTTTATTCTCTAGTTGTCAGCGTTTTAAGGAGTATGTAGGTCATGATGGAACACTATCAGAATACTGAGAGACTGCAGGCCTTATTAAAGAAACATCAATCTGAAAATTCACCAACATTGCGCTGATGTCTCTACTTCCAGGGGTGAAACTTCGAGAGTCCGCCCTGTAGCGATTGGCCGAGACCGACTTCCGAATGAGCAATGGTCTCCACTGGAAGTCAAAGATTGCTGACCTGTATACCATTACACTGACTTAGAGGGGCCGGTTTTACACTCTTCAATGGTCTAATATTCAATATTTTCTTTTCTTCACCCTGCTGACAATAAAGAGACAGAGGAGGTGTTGCTGACGTGCTTCACCCATGAACCAGTGCCTCCGCCTCGTCCCCATCAACACTCTTCGTCACCCGCCAGACCTGCATCTTTCAGCATCACAGAGGTCGCGTCAACTGAATTATTGAGGCCATCCAGCAGCTCCATCGACAAGCATAGCTGACGCCCAACTTCCCACTGGGCTGTCCAAGGGCCACAAAAGACCAGACCTGAGGCTCTTGGCAGGTTGAAGCTATTCTGGGAAATCTCCTCTTGGGGCTAATATTGCTTTGAGCAATTATAGACTTTTATAGAGCCGAAGCTCAAACATATTATACATGTAAAAAGTAAAGCTGTTTCATCAATTTTTTAATGGCGGCTGGGCATCACATAATAATGATTTATACAGTACACAGCTACTGATAGAAAGCGCTGCCGTGTACTGTCCTTTTAATATATAACACTTCCTGACTTTGAATATAATGTCTGTATTTCACGAATGCTGAACCTAGAAAGCACGCAGGTATTCACTCAGAGCAATTTTCACAAGCAGAGAGCACAATGTATTTCTATTTTGTTCTCCCTATGACAGAACTAAGCGCATTTCTGTCTGTCTCTTCCTGCCAGGCTCAGCCCCGGAGCGTGCAGGGAGAGTTGCACTGTTACAAAGTCAGGGCCACTCCTCAATCTTGCCACTTGGTCTTGACCCAGAAAGTCCACTGGAGCATGCTGAGCCATAAATGTTAATCTGTAGGTTACAACAGTGTAAAGCGGTGGTGCTCCCAGAGCTGGACCAGCAGGACAGCATCCTGTAGCTAATCACAGGTGGCTTTCATCTCAGCCTGCTTTGGCCAGAGTAGCAGGAAATGATGGAAACAGAAACCAAGAGATGTCCCGCAAGCATTTTTTTTTTCACTTTTCTTGATTTTGAGTAACCTATATGTGGCTAAAGAATGGCTTCTACTTCATTACAAACAATTATCGGCTGTTGTATCTCTAAGCACCCACGCACACACCCACATACGTACATCACAACGCATTTGCACATATGTGCGCAATGAGATTCAGGGATCAATTTATGTTATGCACAACACATTAGGTCACTCAGTGAGTCTACAATAGCCATAAGGCGGGTACAGTAGCTGCTCCCTGGAGAACGCTCCTCTCTCGTCTGCAATCAAAATGCAGTGGCAGGTATCACATTATACTGAGCAGATATTCATTATGGAAAATACTACATAAATCCATTTTGGTGTTAATGTAAAACTCAATTTATATTCTTAGCAGCTACTCAAGCTCTTTGAGGTCTTTTTATTTTAATTTAATAAATGATGTTTATGACGTGGGACCTAGAATACACAAATCCTTTACAACACACCATCATGACTTCAGACACAGCAAAAAGCATATACTGTCGTAAAACAGCTTGCATCCATACCATAGTGGGATTTTTTTTTTCTTGTGCCGCATACAATGTAGTTAAGGACCTCGGTGGTAATGCATCAAGTGCTGTCACTAAATATCCTTACTCTAAGCACATTTCAAGAGCATGCAATCTCCTCCCCCCAAATCCTAGGGTGACTTTCAGCGATAATTTGGCAACTTGCAGGGAAAAACATTTTCTTTTCTTTTTTTTTTTTTGCCACAGCAAACTTCATCACAAGTGTCACGTCGGTGTGCCCATCCCAAACGATCCTCAGACCTCTTAAACATTTCACTTGATCATTAAAAGCAAACGTACAGGTATGAGTCTGTCCACCATCCCCAAGTGTGTTTTCTTTGGAATTTCTAACTACTTCAAGATCCTTAATGCATTATTGCATGCTTTACCTTCACACCAACTATTTATCATGATGTCTGACTGTTCTCATGGGAGGAAAGACGAAATGAACTGAGAGACAAAACAGGTGAAAGAGAGTGCAGCAGACAATAGCCGGGCAGGCTGCGTGTTAATAGTAACAGATTAGAGGGCAGCAATTATGCAAAGTAAATATGACATGGAACTGATCCGTCGAGCCCAGGGAACTGTGGGTAGTTTGTCAGGCTGCATTAACCTTCACATGTTTGCTCAGATGTGTTGAATCAGGCGACTCGGCAATGCTGTTTGCCATATCAAATGTTATAATTCATAAGGTCATCTTCTGAGCCACTGTCGGCATCCACAAGTAATAAGGGGACACATTATACAGTAGGTGCAAGGCTGTGCGTCAGCTTGCCGCTATATCTCTCAGATCTTAGAGGAGTAATTTTTACTGAAGCAGAGGACTCATCCTGATTAGCCCTTAACAATCTATAAAACTGTTTAGGGCCATATTCAAGCTGGCATTATCCCTAAAGGAGGCAGTTCTCATCACACAGAATATTAAATTCTCCACAGGAATAATGAAAGGGGAAATTACTTAAGGATAGGAACATGGAGTGGCAGTATTGTGTACACAGTTCCTCTAATATTTCTGAATTAATTAGATGATTTTAAGCTCCAATCGTAGTAAAAGTCACCTCGAGAATTTCCTCCTTTCGTCTGGATCAGAAACTGTAGTCACCTGCTTTGATAAGTGGGATTAAAAGGCAATAAAGTTTGAAGCCGAGGCATTAGGCTAAAGCCTCAATATGAGGTCACCGCAGCAGGCCTAAGTGTCTCAGCGCTACATGTGTAATCGTCTGCTACATTATGGCACTGTGAATACCAGACAACCGTAGACAACAGTAGTTATTGCTTTTTCACTGTAGAGCTGTGCAAATAAATGTTCCGACAGCATAGCATTCGCCAGAGCGTTGTTCTCTCCAGGTGTATTTTCTGAAAAGTGTAAACACAATGAACTCAATTTACCCGAATTCTGTAGCAGTCGGTTACAGCCATATTGTAGGCAGAACATTAGTACCACAGATTGTGATGTCTCATTCAGCAAAGTCAATTTAAATTATTATTGAAACCTTGGAAAAGATAATACAAGCACCACTCATGTTCTGGTGTGCTATACAAAAACCACATGTTCAATATCACCCAATAAGTGTCACTGTAATGCCTTTAAAGGCTGGCACAAGGAAGATAGACTGTGTCTCTGGTAGTTTGGAGCCATTCTTAGCTCTAATGTGACCCATGACACAGCCAAAGGCTAAAGATTATGAGAATATCGATCACTTTGAGACATATTTTTCACAATACACCTGCCACTTTACACCTAACAAAAACGCTATTTTTCCATAATAACAGGAGTAAATTTTTAGGACATACTACGATTTGCCCTTCAGCTGCCATAACTCACCACTAACGCCTAAAGTGGCAAAGATATGCATTACTTTACTATTCCAGTCTGTGTCAGAGGAAGAATATGAAACAAAAAATTGCCTCAACTGCCGCAGTTCCTCAACAAAGCTCAAGACAATAGCCATAAATCAATTTAGGTGGACAGATATACTTGTCCTTCTGGGCTATCATGTGGACTCAGATGCGTGTGTTTGCAGATTGCTTATAGCCTGATCCGTGCCACAGTGAAATCAGATAAATGTTTCTCTCTGACTCACACCAAGCACTGAAACAAGTCACTGTGTTACACTTCAGCCGATAGACACAGTAAAGTAGGGAATGAATCCAGCTGATGTCCAAACCCTTTTCTCCAAACACTTTCCAAAGCTCCTCAAATGATGCTACTTAAGAAACACAATCAAACCACAAAATGAAATTACACATTTCATAACCATTTTTCTTTGATTGTCAGGCAACCGCCCCTTTCTCCTAATGCAGAAAACACAGCCCGAAAAGTTCCGGCTCCTGCAGGCGCACGTCTGACCCAAGAGGTGTTAAATCCCTGTGCCAAACGCAGCTTTCCAAGAGGCCCCTTTCAAATTCATTCAGAGACTCTGATGAAGTATCTACACCTTCTGCATCTCAGGCAAGTGCATTTGTAAATCTAAAATTATTAGGGGATTGAGCGTGTTATCTATGTAGGTGATGTACACCCCAGTGAAGCTTTCATGCTTTGTGCAGATAAATTCAGTGACTGGAGCAAAGCCATCTCACTCTGTCAGCTCCTGGCCAGAGGTCTTGAGGAGGACACTGAGGTGAGAGGTGATGGAGACAGGGAGGAAGATTATGTTCTTACTGTCATCCCTACAGTTTAATGTAACTTGCAGCAAGCAGCAACAAAATCTGTTCACTGTCTTTTTTTGTAACCAAATCCTACAAAAAAAATTGTAAAACCTCAAGGTTAAAACAAATGATATACTTCCTAAAAGCACAGCAGATGACTTTCACAAACTGCATCTTTTGTGTGTGTGTGTGTGTGTGTGTGTTGAACTTTAGGTTGTCATACATTTCCCAAACGTAGAGCTGTTCAGAGAGGCATACATCATGTTCAACACTTGTACTCATTAAAGCAGTAGACTAATTCTGTTAAAAATCCACAGGGTATGAATCAAAGTGTGATCTAATTTATTTTTATCAAGGTACCGATGTGAAGAGAGGCTGGGAGCCCCGGCGGGTTTCGGCTTCACATCTTGTCAGGGGAATATTGCGGAATATTGCAACAGAGCGTACAGACCAAATTAGACACCATTATTGAAGAACGATTCTGCCATTTATTTAAATTGCGCGGGCGACATCCATTTAGAGCCGATGTAAAGGATATAAAAAAAATCCTAACAGCACACTAACCTGCATGCAGCCTGTGTGAGCTTGTCCGAGACAGCGGCACATAAACTTCCAGCGGTGCGCTTTAGTCCAAACTTGCAGGCAGCAGTGGGCAGAGTGCGTCGCGGTGCCTTTCTCACAATAGCCGCGTGTGCGATTTGGCACAGTTGAAATTCTTCACAGACACCATGCAATCCTTCCACAGAAAACCTTCTCCTCTGGGCTCGGATACACGTTGAAACAGACCGTGCGAGGATGTTGTGCTGCGTTGTGGTTGTCAGGAGCAGAGACGCTTCAGCTGCCAGCTTCGTGTGAAACGTGTTCTTCCCAGTCCTCCCCCGTGGCTCGGCCAGCCAATACTTCCAACAATGCAGTTGTCCCCTTACAGCAGGGAGGTAACACAGTTATGTTTCCTTTCGCCCAGCAGTGCGGGATGTTTTTTTTAAAATAAATAAATAAATAAAAGACAGAAAAACTCACTCGGTGAGGATGCGGAGGCTCACCAACCGCTCAGCTGCTCTTTTGTCCTATATTCTCTTGTCAGCTGATAAACTGCGCATCCCGTCTCTTTTCCTCAGCGTCGCCTCTGGTCTGCCTATCAACTCTAGTGTACTGCTGTAGGCCGTAATTTTTTTTATTATTTTTTTTAAAGGACGATAAACTATGACCTCCTGTATATGCAAACAACTGCACGTGTGAACAAAATGAGCTCCATTATCAGAAAAAAAAATAGATATTTATTTTATATGCTGTTTTAAATACTAAGTCTGTATCAGTTTACCACCAAAAGCTAGAAAAAAATATACTCCATAAATTCAACGTGAAACAGAGTAGGAGTGGATTTACTGCCTGCTCTCCATCAGTCTGCTCTGTGCTTCTCCTCTTTTTCTGTTGAGGAGCTGCTCATTAAGCTTACCTATGGTCTCGCGCGCTGCCATATAATTGGCCAACTCTCAATTCACCAATTTCTCACCTTGACTCTGACAAAGTGAGAAGGGGAGGAAAGCAGCCTGATGTAAATAAATGTGTTGTTTCTCGCAGAAGAGCAGCTAAGGGTTATTGAAGTTGTTAATTATACTGTTAGATAAACAAGAAGACCTAAACGACTCGATGTTCAGTTGAAACTTCCATAGACGGGCTGTGGAATAAGCTTGATTCATATTGTTTTGCTTCCACCGTCTGTGGCTGGAATTGATCAGTGGGAGCATGGGATGTGCAATGAATATTCACAATGTTGAGTGCTATCAACCCGAACCATTAAGAAATGTCATTACTCTACAATACATTTCATTTTAAGATTTCGTCCTCATGCCTTTCACATTAACATACAATGGATATGAGCATGCTTTGAGGGTTGATTACCTCATTTTGACTTGCCCTTTAGTTGCTGATTTCACAGACACAATTGAAGTTCTTCAGCATTTCCTTACTGTGAAAACTTCATCTTGATGAGCTCCGGTTACAGAGATAAGTCCACTTGCCTCACGGCCATTTTCTGTCCAGGACTTAAACCAAAACCACATTTACTTTGAATTAGCTTTGAGATTGAAGAAAACATATGAGACCCTATCTGATAGGCTTCAAATGATAGCATTTAGAGGACAGACCAGGGAAAGCAGAGTTTCATTAATTACAAAAGCAACAGCCCGCTAATCCCACTAGAAAGGCATTTTGAGGCCGAGTCGTTTTGGTTCTGAGGGAGAGAGAAGAGAGAAAGACTAACAATACCAGTGGTAGATCACAGACCTTCAAGCTATGGTCTGCAGGCCCCATGGCTCAATAGGGGGCCAACTACTGCAGCTCTGACTGGGCAATTTTTTTTTTAATCCCCTTCCTGAATTTACCCCACGTCCGACCACATGCAGTGATGAAGTTATCACTGAGGACAGCTTTTCTCCAAGCAAAATCAGCCCTGGCCTTCGATGCTTGATTCTTCTATTATACCCGGACCACATCAAAAACTTGCCTCCATCAAATGGCATTATCTGCATGAAAGGCAACTGCCCAAAGAGAGGAAAGAAAGAAAGGACATTAAATAGGAGAGGAATTATTGTAAGGGCTGTTGAAGCCAGTACCCCTCCTGCTTCCACCCTCCCTCTTCCGTCAAACTACTTTTCCCCCCTCTCTATAATATTCTTGGGGGCTTTTCAGAGAGACTGTACATGGAAGTTAGTTACTAAGCAACATATTCACACATTTCATCCACATGAAGGTTCTTTTAAGTTTGGTAGCTACACCAGAGGGTTAATGATAGATTAACAGCCCTTCACTTGCTTGAACCAAAAGAAAATAGCTCATTATGCTTCACAAAAATGTTCTCTTACCAGACCTTGTCTTTAGTTTCCATCCTTGATAGTGATTTGCTTTTTCTGTGAAATCTTCAGCAAGGCTTTAGTTTCTTCCAGTCACACTTGCTGCGTGTCCATGCAGTCAACTGTGCCCTCTATTGGAGGCCAGTCACTTTGAACATTCAGACTCAAAGGCTAACCACAGTGAGATGAGTCTGCATATACTACACAGCTGCAACTGTGTTTTGCCTGATGAAAAGACAATTGAAGGAATTTGAAACTACAACTTGAATGAGATGGAGATGTAAGTATTTGACAACAAATCTGCTTTGCACCAAACAAATAGCCCACAGACAAATTATGGATTGATGATAGAATTTCTAAACGGGATGCAGTTTTATCAGTATGAGCATGCAGCGCTTGATTTATACATCCTGTGGTGCGGTGCCTTTTCTTCGACTTTTACATTACAGTAAGGAATAGTCACTAAAATTAAACGCAGGAACATACTACCCTATTATTTTTTTGTATTTGCTTTCCCTGTTACCTATAGCTCACAGAGAGCCTACTTGAATACACAAAACATGAACCAGAAACTTCACCATTGAAGCCCAAGAGCATAGCATACATTAAAGAATAAAAGCCCATATCTCTCTACAGCTCAATATGTTTTACACATGTACAGTAGCAGCAGAGAAAACAGATGGGCCACACCGCAGGGACAGAGAGACCTGTGGACATTATAAAAAAGCAACATTGACAAATTATGCATACATACCCCTCCGATGTATGCAGGAATTTGTCCCCAAGGGGTCAGACAGCGAGTCTGATGTGTTCAAAACTGCAGCTTGTCCGATGTCTGTTAAAAAGCAAAAGTAACAATGGATGTGCACTCTGTATATGTGCAGTGCATTATAGTGCATTATATTCACACTGTAAAGGCTATTGCCTTTTGTTAGTCTAGTATTGTGTACCGCCAACTAAACGGACATGTATAAAGGGATTGGACAGAACTTCCCTTTTCATGTGGAAATGAATCCCTTCCAAAGGGACAAAACCGCTTTCACCCTTGGTTATACAGTGAGGATTTTAGGAAAGCACCTTTTTTTCCCCTCTACATCTGAGAGAAAGGAACAAAGAAAAAGTTTGTATCAGGCAATATCAACAGTTCTTTAAAAAAAATAATGTATATTTCAAGAGAAAAAGAAGTGTTGACTTTTGCAAATGAATCTCAGATTTATGCCGAGGACTGAAATCTTTCACAGTTGCCTACAGTAAAGGAGCACAGAGATGGATGCCTTTCTGCCAAGCTTCCAAATCTCAGAGGACACTTTGAAACAAGGTGGGAGGGCCTTGGTTTTCTTCTGAGGCAGTTCTCTGAACATTTCTATTGATTCTAGTGGGTCGCTATAGCACCACCGAGTCGAAAGAGGGAACTAGAAAGCCTGAGAAACCAGACAGCCAGATAACAATTTTCAGACGAATTAAAGGTAGTTAAAAAAAAAAAAAAACTATCAAGAGGATCAAAATTTTCGCCTTGCATGTCTTAATAATTTTGGATAACCTTGAACTATGTACATTTCCTGTGTGTGTTGTCTCAAATAATGAGCTCTTTTAATTTTTGCATATAACCTTGGACTGGACAAAAAACACATTTGTGCTTTTGAATTTTTCATGGAGGAACAAAATGCATATGAATGAACATCTTTACACAGTTCATTTTGAATTAGGTGTTAAGAAAACCCCTACTATTGAAACTTCAACCCGAGAGAAATTAAGTGTAGATTTTTCAGTTATGTGGCTAAAAAAAAAAAGGAGTTACAGTAAAACGAAAACACCCTTTGAAATATCAAACAGGCTCAGTGTCATTCTGAATTTTTCAGGTGGATGGACAACCTCAAAAAGAAGAGACCTGCAGAAAATCAAAGCTACTAGTGGGGGACCTTGTGAACTACATTCAGTTAATTTGAAAAGCTTAACTGGTAAGCAAAGAGGCCAGCGTCCAGAGATAAAACACACTCTCTCTGGGAATGAGGGGTGTGACAGATGGTAGCAGAGCAAACAGGGGCTCTGTTATTCATGTTATCAGTAAGTAGCCAGTCAGTATTAAAGCAGTAATTTATAACTTTATGTCTGTGTGTGAATTTGTGGTGGTGGAAACACACTGATAGCTCCTCAGGACGCAACAATTCAACTTCAAAACAACAGCACAATATGTGATTTTCATATTTTTTTATTTATGGAGACATTGCAGGTGGTCTTCAGGGTAACAAGGGTGTTATAAGTGAATAAAATCTATTCTAACTCTGCAATACAACTTCTATAAATATTAATATTATCATCAATATGAAAACATGCATTTTGTATATAGAGTATATTCCTCAAATGCTCATCTTGGGTAATGCAGCATATTTCTTATTACAGCAGAAAAAAGGAAAAAGTTTGATCTGATTTTATGCTTAAATGCACCAACTGCACAAAAAGTACAGAAATAGGATTTGTTGATTTAGTTTTACTCATTGTTTTTATTCGCGGACAGCAATTTGTGTTTAACTCCAACAGTTAAGTACATGATAAGTAATTAATGCTTCTACATTTATATTGTTCTGTAACAGTGCCCCGCAATCAGTCTTGACCACCAACACTTAAAAGTATGTACAAATTGTCATGGTGTAGTAAACTGCACAAGGGAAAAGCATGATAAGAAAAACCTTGAACAAAAGTAAGCGCTTTGCTTCATAATATGTATATATTTGGGAAACAGCGGAAAAGAAATGAAATCATTAAGTCACTGACTTGCTTCTCACGAATCACTTCACTTCATTTGTCTGTGTTTTAAGAGTAGGAGCCAAAAACAAACTTCCTCTCCTGTCAGTTCATAAACAACACACTTGTCAGTAAGACACTGAACAGCTGCTGTTGTTTGTGTAAGAAGTTATTGCTATTCTACTCATCCACCTATCATCACTACCATCATGTTGATGAAGTTTGGCTTTCTGTGGGTGGCCTGCTTTTCTTTGTCTGCTTAATATCAAATTCAATTTCTGAATTTTTCCATACAAACTGCTGCTTTGCCGGAGCTGAAAAAAAAAAGAAAGAAAAAAAAAAGAAAAAAAGACACCAAATCAGATAAAAATGACAATATTCCTGACGTAGGAGTCAAGACAACAACTAAAACTTTGAGAAACAGAATATAAGTTGAATCACTGTGAACAGTTTCAAATAGTATTATTTCGGAAAAATGTCACATACTATTGCAACCAAATCCTTGATATACTGGACTTAACTCATGGCACTTAATACCACAAATCCAATAATGCACAAGGAACCAGTATAACTAATGTGAGGAATATAGAGTAAAAACTCTCACCATCAGCCACTCTACCTGAACCTGAACCTCCTCAACTGGAGTAACATTGATGCTCAAACTTTAAATAAAAGGATATCAGGGCAGTCTCCTGTCTTAGTGGATACTCTGCTGCTGTCTCTTCTCACCCTGCAGGTGAGATCCTTCACGTCCATGAGCGCAATGTGTGTGAATAGTAGACTTCCACTTTCCCTCTCTTGAATGGTACCTGAGGCTGTGTCAAGCCAATCCTAGCTGAGTCCAAGTCAATTTCGAGACTTAAGACCAACACCTGAGTCCTATTCTATCCTGAAATAGGCAATAAGTTGTGCACATGTCTGTTCGATTGCAACATATTGCTTGAAGTCACACTAAAATGAAAAATTACATTTTGGTCTTTTTACATTCAGCACAGCTATTTGGCAGTTTATTTTAAAAAATGGCAAACAAGGATATCTATTTTTTTTGTATTTTAACATCATCTGATTACTTTCACTTAAATCATCTGATTAATTTCACAGTCAGTTTTACCAGGCTTTGTATTATTTCGTAGAGGTTTTTTTTTTTATACATTTCATTGGAAAAAAACTGCAAATTTTTTATATTTCAGTGATGTGAATCACAAATTCAAAGGTGATTTTCAGACTGTTAATCAATGGCTTAATGTATTTATTTGACGAAAAAGCACCAAAGTGGTTACTTATCTCAACAAGATGTTGGAAATAGCATGACAGTGTTTTTTTTTTTTTTTCCAGCATACACTTGAACTGCAAAAAAACTTTGATTGGAATGACAACCAGGAGCCAGGAGCGGCCACTCCCTAGATACTGAGTACAATAAAGGTAACTGTCTGGTCAATATTAATGAGGCAAGGAGCTAAAACAAAGTGAAAGCAAATTACATCTCTCAATAACAAGCAGTTTGAAGTTTATTACTTGTGTAATTCTGTTATTGGACTCTTTAACCCCAAACACACACACACACACACACACATAGCCAACTCCAAAGCTTGTAAATGCACCCCTGATTTCAACAGGAAATATCTCAAAGTAAAGAGGCAAGCTCTCAGAATAATTGCGCATAGTAGTCACACCTCTGTCTCAAGCTCATAGAGATTTGGAGAAATTTCTCTCAGAAAATGTTGGATAACAAGGCCTTGTGGAACCAGAGGCCGCTTTTTAATTGGTTCAGAGTTAGAAAAATCACTTCCTCAGAAAAGACACCTCTGGTTTGTTTTCCATCTGTAAAGAACAAAAACTTCCCTTTGTTAGGTTTGTTATGGTGATGATAAATTGGATGAAAACTTAGTATTCACTAGTGTGCTTACAGCAGTAAAACTTTGATTCTTTTATTGTTTCAAATAATATAGCTGGAGGTTGGGGGTTGTATTTCAACTCTGCCCTCTCATGATAGTGATCATAAGTTAGAGCTGTGCCTATGTGACTGTAACTAACTGAACAAATCTGTTGTTGCCAATAAAACAACACAAAAGCGAGCACCACTCACATGCTAAACCAATGTGCAATTTTATTAGTCAGAAGTCAAAACCTCTGACAGGTGCTGTATGTTGAAACCACAGCATCTCTGCTGGGCAACTTTACATGAGGCGATGAGATGATCAAAATGCTATTTACACTGATGCCTGCTCTGTATAATAATTTTTCACTCCATCAAATCCATAACTAATGAGTGCAAATCCCTGAAATACTTTGTATTGCAGAAGAGAAATGAAGTTAGGATTTAGACAATACAAATTCAAAAGACACCTTATAAAAAATCCTGCAGCTGCACTCCCAAATTCCTTGCGCTGTGCAAGCAAAAAGTGATTCTGATCTAATGTTAGCTAAGTACACCATTATGCGCTCCCTAGCTGGTTATTGCACTTAGTGCAAGCAATAACATTCACTCCGAGAGGACTTGGTTAAGTAGGCAACTTTTGTGTGCTAAAAGTGCCAGGGTAACAGCACCGTGTTTATCAAAGCCTGAGTGAACGCATACTGTACTCCAACACAGGGCTAATGAAGAGATATGTCCTCCATTACGAGGCCATATTCCTGCTGCAGCGATTAGAAAACTCTCCAGAGGGGCTCTATCACAAGGTTTCATTGAGTCTGGACCTTTGCAAATCTTCATATCCTGCACAATTTTCATAAATTGAAGTCTAATGAGCGCAGTTGACATAACTATGATTTATTGTCTCGGAGGCTTACCAATTTCACCAGTGCACTGCAAATTATGAATGCCAAAGGCTTAATCATATTCATATATATTCTCAACAAGGGGAATATGATGTGTCACGTGAGTAAAAGGGCCTAAATGTCTCTTTTTATTGTAGGTGTGTTATGATAATACTTGCAAACATGCAGCGCACTAACAAGCTCCCTGAGGTGACCTAATATTGTTGACGGTGAGCACAGAGCAATATCCTTCTGGATCTCTTTGGGACACACTTCAGTGTGTTGTGGCATGCTGCTATATTACAATTGCTCTGTCTTCAAAGACATAATAGCCATAACAACACCATTAATGTTATGTGCGAAATTTGTAGTTTTGAGATTACAATTCACTGATTGATTTTAAAATTTTCCATAAGCTGCAGGTAAAACAGCTTTTGTTATTAACTGCTTATCAGGGAGCTGTAATCAGAAATCCCACATTTGTTGTTAAAAAAAAAAAAAAAAGCCCTGAGTCATCTTTATGATGTGAGCAGTTTTATCGCCTATGAACTTATTTTTAGCCACATTAACATTTCTTCTGTTAGTTCTCTGTTTAAATTTAGGATGGACAGCAGTGAGATTGAAAGAGTAGTTTTAAGATTTAACTCCTCTACACTGAAATCAACACAGATCTCTTCATTGATAACCTTACATCTTCCTCCCAGTTTGTGACCACTCTAGGACTGTGACCAGTCAATTTTTCAATTAGCTTCCCCTTTCACCTCATAGACTATCAAGGGGGTCCGCTGTCGAGCTCTAGATTGCAATGGATGGCGTACAACAGACCTACAGTGCTTGGCCATTGTGAGAGCAAAGCAAGCATTGATAACAGCCCGAGAACTATTGACATGATAACATTTCGGGCTGCTGGGCCACAGTGGCACTGAGCTGCAATAAATTGAGACGAATGATCAGTCGATGACAATTTCCATAATCGTTATACCTTCCGTAATTCATCAAGGTAATGATACCCGCGTCCCTAATGTCACATTTATTCCATTTTGTGCACAGCGGCAGGCGCAGAACGAGCCCCTCCTCACTCCCCTTCCAAAAGGATTGATTACACACCAACTGCTTTTTGCTCCTGCTTGTGAGTGGAAGAGCAATGTGTTATTTGACCAAAAATAACAATGAAGGGGATGGGAAATGCAATCTAATTCAACTCATTCAACTTCCTCTCTCTCCTCCGGTGACAGGCAAACAGGAGGCCATTACAGTTCAGCGCTGGCACTGTTTCCAAACCAGAGGGAAAAGAGAGATCTCTGCTCACTGGCTCTCTGGAACACATTGAGATTCATCATTACCACATCTCTCGTCTCCTTTTTTTCCCGTCCCTCTCCACTCATTAATGACATAGTTTCTCTTTGACAATTATTCGTCATTATTGGCAAACGATAGCTGTGTGAATGAGCACTGTGATTCAATTACAGACGCAGTCATTCAAGATTAATTTCTGCGTCCCCTCCGCCCCCCCACCTTGTCTTGCTTATTGCAGCAGACATGCGTAAGCACACCTTGGCCAAAATAACAACTCTGTTTACAGAGGCGGTTTCCAAGGTCTGAGCATTTTTACAATACAGTTTCTATTCTGTTCAGAACTCCACTGCATTCACTAACTCCTTTACTCCTCTCTGCTTTGAGTCTCTTATATATACACTCCTGCATGCAGTATCATATCTCACGTATTTGTTCAACATCTTTGGATGGACAATGCGGCTGAGCTACAGTCTGTCAGTCTGCCAGTAACAGTGAGCTAGTGCTTTCACTCAAATGGTTTTCAAAGATAGCGAGAAGCTGAGCATCAATAATAAACTCAGCACCACTGCTGTTTAGTTTATATTAAGCCCAGACTACAGCCATCGTGAGATCACCAAGGCTGATACAATCAAATTATTTAATTTCAATGTGGCAGAATAATCTGGTTATATTCATAGTAACATTAGGAGAAATCTAATTGAAATGCATGACTTCATCTGAGATTAATTGAGCTACTGTGGCATGCACATGGTTTTTCATGACTTCTACAGAATTGTATGAGTACATGTCGATAAAAGAACAAACAGCGGAGTCAAAGATGGTAGTTTGTAGTTACACCTTTTTCATACTTATTTTCTGGCTGATGTTGCTATCTGCAGGCAGGACACTGCAGATGGGAAAGAACGGTGTTTTCATAGCAACAGGCTGACTCCAGGATTGGGCAATAATTCAGTATTATCATTTATCTGCTCTTAGTAGAATCATACTATGATAATATCTTCATATGGTGTTATTGATTTACAATAATGATAATAATGATTCCAAGCAAACTATGCTTAAAAACTAAACTTTTGTTTTTATGCATTGGAACATAGTTCATTGCACTGGACCTCAGTGTGATTTTTCCATTTATGTGCCATATTATGATATACTGCATATTAAACCTGATAGACAGTGGATTTTGTTGGCAGCTATTTGTGAGTTAGAAATATGAAGATGACATATCAGATAATATTCTTCTATAATATCCTTCATTTTTAGTATGAATTCCTTAAAGATCCTCTCTGGACAGGTAATAAGACGTACAAAAATACTCCACTTGGAACAATAATGTGTGTCTAATATGGTTTCTCCACACAAAGAATAATTACCACATCAAAATCCTTAAAATGGCATCTACTCCTTCTTCTTCTTATTAAAAAATCCAGAATCTATGAATATGCAAATATATTTCTTTTCAGAAGTTTAACTGTTGGACAAAAGATGTCTCCCTCTTCACTGGAAAGTCTATTCTTAGTGTGTGTGTGTGCACTAGAAGCTTCAACTTTCCAAATCACACTTACATGAAATAAATACTGGACCAGGTTTGGCTTCAAAACTAGTTGTGATATCACAAATCATGCACATGAGCCCATCCCTTAAAATCCGATTTTTCAATGAGCAGAAACAAACTCTAGTAGATGAATGAGAAAACAGCCCTCTAGTGTCAAACGCTGCACATACATCATTCTGCACAGCCAAGCTCAAACATTCAACTGCAGGAACAAGAAGAAACACTAATTGAGTTCAGAGGGACTTCAGTTGAATTGGGAACAAGATGTGTACTGAGCAGGGCATTTTGCAGTTAAACAACTGAGCCGTGGTGACACTGTTTAAAAAAAAAACTAAACTAACTGAACTGGAGCATTTACAGTTCAATAATTCAACTAAAATATACCTAAAATTCAGTTCCATCAGTGTTTGGGTTAGGCTTGTTTTATGTATATATCACATTATGTGCATGTGCATGTACCTCTTCAAAATGCACACTGTTACTGTTGTCTCATCAGGTATTCTCCCCTACACTCCTGTCTGTATACAGGTGGGCAAAAATCACTTTTCCCTAGGTAGATTTCAGGTGGAATTTCTGTTCAAGCAACTGACTCAACAGCAACAACAAGGATCATTTTCCAAAGAGACAAGCGTCAGAGCTCCATCACCACCAGTGCTTCTATAATTCAGTCTCTTCCAAGCTGTACAGCTGTTTTTCTTATGGTTAGGTGCATGCAGATTACATTTTTCCTACTTGGCTTAAATATAATTCATTGACTTTCATTATCACCATCTCCTGTCTTATAGGATTTTACACTGCCAAGGTGTAAATTTCCAACACACCTGAAAAAATTCAAACCACAATGTGTCACAGAGGCTTATAGGAGCCTTTTGACTTTCCATATCATTTGCAGAAATTGAGCATGCAAGTGTGAGTGGGTGTCTGTATGTAATATCTTCCCTTAGGGCCCAAGCATTCACACCAACACTTGATTGACATGCTATTGACTTAACTCTCCAAATCCCAAGACAAACTGTCTATGGATGTGTCTCAGGATTGGAAAGCTGGGATCAGATTTAATAGTGATGGACAAGTTTTGGAAAATGGTGGACAGCAAAGAAGCCATTTTAGAGCAGCTGATGAATCAACATTCCCATTAAAAAATAGAAGTGCAATGAGAACTTAAGTTTACTATTATGAAAAATAATTATCTCAACATCTTTCAAAGATGAGAAGAACTTTCACAGCGGCTTGGTTGAGCACTACAGAGGGCACAAGCAGCGGGGAGTGGATATAATTGAGCTGAAATTGGTCTCCCATGGCAATGATACTTTGTTCAATCTAATGCTCTGCAGTGATTGGACGATCAGCTCTCTCATTCCTTCTCTTGAAAACAGGTTGAAAAGAGGCCCATCTATTAGGTTGCCTACCATCGAATCTTTGATAGAAGACACAATTCTTGCCTTAAGGGATAACAAGATGTTTTTATCGGCTAGACACAGACCAGACCTTAATGCTTTGAATATTATCTGATATAGACACGTCCACGGCAATTCTTCACAGATTTACTAACTAAAGTCTTTGACTTTCGGTATAACACTCAGTTCATCTACATTTAGAAAGGAACATTTGGTAAAAATGACACAACTGCAGCTGTATATTTTAGAAATGTACAGGAATGATTTAAATAACAGAAAAGCCATGATGCATTGCCTATAATTTAGTGGACCATGTTTCTGTTGTGTAAATTGTGCTGTGTGTTACACAGAAGCAAACCTAATGTTCTTATGTGAAGCAGAAAATCTAACTTGTTTATATTTTCTGACCTGAACCAGTGCTTGAATAGAATAATCAATTTCTCATGCATGTCTTTTGGATCAATATTTGCATGTGGGAGAGCAGAAAGTAGAGCTAGCAGGGGTTCTACTGGTGTCTGCAAAGATACAGAAGCATGTAAAAGAGAGAAGAGACGAGCCTTCTAAATAAAGGTCCTGAGCTTTTTCTTTTTTTTTTCTGTATTAAAGTAATGGCGTAGGTTTGCCCAACAAATGACTGTTAAACCCTGAGATAAGCTCCTGGACACCCTTCCAATATCAAATGTCCTGGCATGTAGTTTGACTGTGTATTTATCAAGACTGAAAGGATTTTGACAGAACTGTATCCAATAAAATGAAAACATGACCAAATTCCAAGTCCACCACTTAAATATATTTTCATTGTTGTAGGGTTAAATGTAGTAAGTGTCATATACAGTAGTGGCTAAGTAGAAGAGTGCTGTCATCAATGTAATACATTTTATAATCAGGATTGAAAGGATTAATCCCACTATAGAAAGTGTCACATCGTTATCGTTAGTCCTTTATGATTGAATGATGCATTCTGGGAGGTACTCCATGATGATGTGTATATGTAAGTGATAATACACATACAAATGAAGTGCCCTGATATAGACATAATTAATATTTTTTTGTATATCAATAGACCTTGGTGTGTTATTGTGCTTTCAGTACGCCATGTAAAGGAAAGCAATGTAGTTGTGTTTAACTCATTATACCTTTCAGTGATGAAATGCCAAATATATAGTAGTCAGGTTAACTCCTGATTAGTTTCAGAGAGCGTTAAGGCTTTATCTGGTAACAGGGCATTAAGGAGATGTGTTGTTGCTATGGCTACCTCTAATTTAATACACCTTGCACGCTGATTTAAAACACTGGTTTTACTGTCTCGGCATAATTATTGTTAAATACTTCTGCTGAACCTACTTACTATTAACCTGTGCCATTCGTTTCTAATCTACTCCTTCTTTCAACAATGATGATGATTTTGATCAAAGGTGACATTGTGGATATATATGTAGATATGGGTAATTAGCCAACTAGTCTGTGAATTAAAGGGGAACTCTACTAAAGTTAACACATCAGTGTCTGTTTACAGGAGTACTGCTGCCTATGTGGAAAAAAGTTATATCCTCAAGTGATATCACTTGAGTCAGTGTCGGTGGGGAATGAAGTGTGCACCTTTGAAAAGGTTTGGAAAAATGTGAAAAAGTTTGGAGTTAGAAAAAAGTGAGGTTGCCAGACCGCTCCTCACCTCGACTCGAGGCTAGTAGCTTGAGGGCAGGAAGAAGGAAGGAAGAAGAAGAATTCATGGAATTAAAAAAGCTGATATCTCTGGTTCTGCTGCATCGATTTTTTTGATCATATATTTTTTATTAACTGTCCATCATGAGTCAGACAATTTTAGAGGAGTGCAGTGCTTAATTGGTGGACTCTTTTAATGAATGAATAATTATGGATACACACTCTCTAGTCTAGTCTATTAAGGAGAATTTGATATGTCCATTAATAACACTGATTTGATTGATTTCTGTGTTAGTTTTTTTTAAAAATAATCTGTAAATTTAGGAATGAAAAATAGTCCGTAATTTTTTACTCCTTCTTTTAAACAAGGGCTCCAGACATCACCCGGTTGTATTGTAAGTGTAATCGACTGTAAGAACATGTAGACAATTTGTCTCTTCAGTACATGTAACTGATGGTTTGTGTTTGTGCTCTGTGTGATGTTTGATGCAGCTATTTTTTGTGTTCCATGTAGAAGGTAAAACAGTTTTTTAAAGAAGTGCCAGCGATGCTTCTGACTGTGTTGCTCGACTGACTGACATTTCTCATGATAAATTCATGGCAGTGACAAGGCTGAGTGACTCTCAGGGCGTGGGTTAATTTGTCAGGAGGCCTACTGAGCTATGAGTGGTGGCATAATGACAAAGCAGAATGTCACCATTTCGTTGTCGGAGAGAGAGAAATAGGCCGTGAAATGGCTGACTCTTTTGGACCGGCACACATGATACCAGAGATATGCCATGCTCACCTAGCCCTGTCTAAAACAGTGCTCCAGTTCATCTAAATCTATTTTCAGCTAAACTCATTGTCGACCTCCTGTGATCAATGACCACTCATTTTGGTTGTGTGTGAGTATGTGTGTGTGTCAGCAGGGGAAGAAGTGTTGCTCAGAAGCCACTGTGTTTGAAAAAAAAAAGTGCTTTCTACCACTGACTGTGACAGCTAAGTACATTTATTTAACTACTGTAAAGTACAAATTTGAAGCACTTATACTTGAAAGAGAAGACAAGTCCACAATAATAATATGATAATAATAATAATAGGAGTCATCATCTTTCACACATTCTTCTTCCTTGTCAAAACATGGCACTCACACTACCCATAATGCAACTTGATGTCAGAGTAATGTCAGAGTAACATCACCTGAGGCAACTTACCAGACTTTGCGCAGCTCCCTCTGAGAAGGAGCCACAAATAGCTTTTCACAACTTCTTCACATATGCAGCAGTACTCCCCAACACCTGTAAACAGACTGTGATATGTAAAATTGATGGCAGTTCTTCTTTAAGTACTTTATTATGCAGCTTTATATTTCAGGAGCAAAACAATGTAGAGTTGCCCTCCCTATATCTTCCTGACAGCTACTTACTTTTCATATTTTCACCCAAAACATATGTTTATCTTATAAAGTATAATACATTTTTTATGAAAAGTTAAATATGGCTTGACATCAACTAGTGTCATTAAAATGCAGCTTACATGTTAGGGCATCAGTAACTCAATTATTTAAAATACTTAATAATCTAACAAAAGGAGACATTCTGCCTAATGAGAACTTCTTGCTTTTGATAATTAAGTACATTTTATAATCCTGAATGCTCAATTCAAAGTGAATTTCTAATCCAGGACACTAATAGAGTATGTTTACATTGTGGTTTTGCTACTTAAGTAAACTATCTAAATACTTCTTCAATCACTACATTTTTGAGTGTTTTGAGACTAGAACCTCTGAACAAAGGTGGATGACATGGCTGGATGGTTGGAACATTTAACAAACTTCTTAGCAGCCGCAGCCATATCTTTGGCGGCATGCTCTGTGTTAATTTTCTCTCTGTTCAATTAATGTCTGAATGACCTAATCGCTGAGGGACTTGCTTGGCAGAAATGTGTTGTGCGTTCCTCATCATATGATAATAAGGGACTGTTTTAACTTTTTCAAACGATATTCCTCTACAGACTCACTTGAAAAATAAATTGTAGCTTTCTTTTCCTCAGTACCGGTCATTGAACTTTCTGTCAGACATGCCACAGGAAAAGAGAGGCACTTGAGCTTCATTAAGTTCTGCAATAATCACCATGATACATTAACCATGAGCGGTTATGCTAATGGGGTTGAACATGACCTGTTATGTCAATGATGTCATTAATTAAGCTTGTTAATTTAAGTTTTAATTAGCTGATATTTTTGTCCATGTACTTAACATGGGTGGTAATAAAATGAACTGAAGGAATAAAACTCCTGGTGAATAACATTACCTGATGAGTAATATTAATGGTGTGCAATCGGCTCTTCACCATGTCCTTCAAAGAGTACATGCTAAGAACTGTACTTTGTCTTGCCTATTTTTATTTTCAACATATTCCAGCTATTTGGTTGCTTGGCAACCGGAAGTGCCTAGCGCATAATGTTCCTTGTATTCGGTGAGCTATTCCTGTTACCAACAGCCCTCATGCACCGTGCATTTCAGCATTAGAAAAAAATGTGATCATGACCTTCTTTAATGTTGATGTTGCTGTGTTGCTCCCATATACTGTTGACTTGTTTCAACTCCATCAGGGCAGGTCAGAAAGCAGGAGCTTTGAGGAGAGCGGCCACTAAATTGAACATCGAGAGCCAAGTCACCATCCATAAAGCACAGGTCTGCAGTGTCATGGAGTATGCTTCACTGAGATGGATGAGTACTCAACCTTAGAAAATTATTGGATTGGACCAGGGCTCCTGCCTGTTCTCAATTAGCCATCTCCAGCCGTACGGGCAGACGTCGAGTTGCTGCTGTCTTGTTCAAGCTGCCCACCCGCCACAACCCCATGCCCCTTCACCATATGTCAGGTGTGGCACCACTCACCACACCAGAAAACGGTATCTCCCCCTCCACTCAAGAGCACACTCCCCGGACACGAGGCTTAATCCCAACTGCTGTCCGAATATGGAATATTCCACCCTGAGGAATGTGCTAGACAGATAACAGACACTGGCCTCCAAGCCTTTAAGGACAGATGAATAGAAAACCTCCTGACCACACTGTTAACAGAATTTGACTGTTGAACTGCAGTGAACCATATGATTGATCAGCCAATGGCCTCTAATTGTGCATTTCACTTGGCAATTGGTCACAATCGCAATCGATTTAAAGAAGTCACAATCATATGAGCTTATTATGCAGTATGTTTTGCACACTCGGCAACTCTGCAACTGATAAATGTACTAAAGGAGAAGGTCCAGTTTTTCCTCTGAAGTGAAGTGGAATTAAAGCATATTGTCATCTTAATAGAAAATACTCGAGTAATACCAGTACTTGAGTAAAGTAGCTTTAGGCCTCTGGGTGCATAGGTGGCAACTTTCAGTGTAAGTATGAAGTCTATAAAGCATTAGTCCTTAGTTATTTTGTCTATTTGTCAACAAATGACATTGTGACATGTCCGATTTACCATGCTGCCTGCTATGACGGATAAAACAAGTTAAAACACTTGCGTACTGAAGGAGGTGGCACTTCCTAATTACTGAACATTCTCACAGAGAAGTTGAGGGATCAAATACCTGGTTCAGGGACACATGGATGCCCAGCAAGCCTAAAATGTGAATGAATAAAGACTGTAAAAAAAAATGTAAACGTTGAAAAAATGGCAGAATAATAGAAACAATGATAGACGGTCTGTTTTATATTCAATGGAACTTTGAGCTGCAAATCATAAGACTGAGACTGTCTTTTTACTCCTCATCAAAAGAAGCCTGACAGACTGAATCCTACTAATCCATCTTCACAAGAGTTCAGAGGAGTTGTACAGCCATATGCAGGTCACCGCGTCCTCACCAGAGAATTAGAGAGCAGAGTGTGGTGTGATTAGGATGTAAAGAAACCTTGGAAGTAAAAGCCTCCCGGTCTGTTTCTATAGTTAGCCCGTCCTTCCATACCTTACAACTCATGTTTATCAGCTCTTGTGTCTGGAACCCAGACGGACTGAATTAATATAAGATTCCTACATATGATTCCCTGACATTCCTTGTACTGAAACATAAGACCCTTTTTTGTTTCATTTTCAATCGCTTTCATTTAATTACTTATCAAAGGAAGCCTAGAGGCTGAACAATGTTCATTAGTTCAAAATAAAAAAGGAATTTGTGCAACAATTAGACATGATAAAATATGTCAAGATTAGATTACATGAGATTTCATGTTCCATTAATCATCCTCAGACCCCCAAGGACTCAATCACCCTCCAATCCTCTTGAGGGTTCCCAACCCTAAACTTAACAGCTAGTGCCTAAAAAGCTGCCCAGTCTCTGCACAGTGTGGTTTTATAACAGATGAGCCACCTGTACAGTTTATTTTAAACACTTGTTTCCCACACACAGATTCTCATCCAAACAGCATATTTTTAGGTGGTTGTTAATCCAGATCCTCACATTTATTTAGAAATGTTCCGACCTTTTCATTATGTCAGCTCTGTTGGTGTCCACCTTTTTATTTTTTCACCAATGGCAAAGAGGTAAAATATAAGAAAAGAATGCTAGAACAGCCTTGTGCATTCATACTAACATACAGGGGCTTGACTAGCTCAGCAGCTGAATCCCTGAAGTATCAGGATGGTTCATCTGTTCGATCAGTTCAGGCAATTACCAATCAAGCATGATGATTCCCTGCTGCTGTACAGGTGAGGGATTGTGTCAAGGTTATCAAATAGTTTTAATGAGGGAGTTAATGAGGAAAAAGAAGAGGACAATTATGGAGAACATCAGAACCTAGAGAAGTGGAATCAATAAGCTCCTGGTCTATCGGTGAACATGCAACCAAACAGCATGTTTATTTTTGAATAAATGAATATCACCTTTTCCTCTGAGCTGCTCTAAATAAATAAAAGGGAGGCTGTGTTCCAAAAGCATTCAAATTCTAAGGCACACCTAATACACCCACAGCTCACATCCACTCTTTCAAGCCTATAATCGAGTTTGCACAGACATAATCACGTTATCGTACGTTCTCTTTCTCCAGGTAAATTTACATGACAGGTTGTTGTTGCACAGGTACATTACATATACAGTGTGCTACTTTTATCTCTTATTGAACTGTGTTAAAAAAAAAAAGTGCCATGGAAACTGTTTCAATCCAGCCACAATTTTACTCATACACATGCACAGGCATTGATTATGATTATATAGTGATTATGCATTCTGCATGCCAGCCACGCAGCAGAAAAGTGGAGGGGAGCATTAAGGGGCTTGGCGAGTGGGGGACCCCCTGCTGAGATGAGAGGGGAGGTAAGAGCCAAGGAGAGGGGAGTGTGGAGAAGGCTAACCAATCAGCTGTGCGCTGTGAACGGGACCAATCATGGCTACCGCTCGGGGCTCTGTTGCTCACGCTTTCTCTGTAATTCTCCCTTTTTTCTTACATCCCCATCTTATTTACTTCTCTCTTCCTAATCACTCTTCCTCTCCAACTCTTATCCCCTCTTTTTCACTGCTGTCTGCCTTGTGAATCATGTGATAGGGCCTCACACACTTCTTTTAGTCCTATCTCAACCTCTGTATTCTGAGTACACCCGTCAAATTCCCCCTTCAACCCCACATTGGGTTTTTCCCCCTCCTCCACCGAACACTCTTCTCCCCCTGGTTTCTTATTCACTGGCCACCCTGCTTTACACAGTCCACTCCCCTTTGTCAGATTATTATTCTGTCTGCAGTCACTAAGGAGATGCACACACCATCCATCACAATGTACAAATTCTCAGTGCGCGGATTCGGTCGGGTCCTAATTAAAAAGCCTTTCCACTCGTTTTCTTGAGAGATAATTAGACTTTCATCTCACCAGGATGCCACATCCATAGATCTATTCTCTTCTTCCAGGAAGCCTATAGGAGAAAAAATAAATTCAAGGGTCTTTAACCACTCTCCTTCAGGGCACTAGTCAATAATTACAGATATCTTTCGTTACAAAAAAGTCTGCCTTGAGTGAAAAAAGTAAAAGACTAATATCTTCAATTCTTAGAGAAAATTAGTTAAACTGAATAGGGACTATGGAAAACGTTCTTTTAAATAAAAGTCAAGGTTATGCTGTCAATCTATGAGGCTTCATATAGAAGCCTTTTGAATTCAAGACATTGATTTTTAAGTAATAACAGTGGTGCAAGGGTCCATTTATAGTCAGTCCACTGCAGTGCCTGGGTATAAGTCTGATGTGAGCTTGGAGGCCATGGAGCTTCGGGCCTGATATGAGACAGCTGGAAGGGTTGAATTATTGAAGAGCATGGACCAGCTCTGAAACACGGGCTATGTCCTCCCAGCTGCTCCATGTGCTGAAGCCGACACTTCAGCAGTCGTCAGACGTGTGCAGTTAACAGGGTCCATCTGTTATTGAGGCGTAATGAACACAGTCAGAGCCGTGGAGAAATGAATCACTGCCACTTTATTAGTGTACGACAATAGCAATGATTGTGCCATCCGTACAGTCGCTACGGTAATAATTATGATATTTCTGATTATAATGATGATTAGGATGCAAATGATGGCAGTGGAGATGATGATAATGAAGGTGATGTGTGTCTGCAATGATGATGACTGTGCACAAAAACGCAGGTTGGAAAAATCATCGTGGTGACAACGTTCACATTTATGCTCATTATGCATGTATGAAACAAAAATGATTTGCATACCTGCACTGGACTGTAGGACTTGTAGGACCATAGAAAAATAACAAAACATTAAAATCAGCGTTGCTATAATTGTTGACAGTTTCATGTAAACACCTGCCAAATTGAAAACTCATCATTGTAATGTAGAACAGGCCGGTGATGAAAGGCATGCAGAGTGTAACCTCCAAAATCAATAACCAGCCTGCCTTTCATTACATAAGTGAAATTTGTATTCATCTCAGAGATATATATTTATCCCACTTATACCCTTGGCTCAGCAGCAAATTCATTTAGTAATGATTACCTGACTCAGGTAAAACCAATTTCCATTCACTTGTTACCCCGAGTCGGTGACAAGGGCGCTGCTAGGGTCACTTTTCAGCAGTTTTTGGTTGCAGGCGCACCATCAGCACTTGATGTCATGGTCATGTGTTTGTTCAGTACGTGTGTGAGGGGGCATCCATTTGCTATAAGACCGTCTAAGTAGGTATATTGCAATGACACAAACTGAGGTGGTGCATCTTGGCTTTAGTGCTATTGCTTATTGTGAAGGCTGTCAGTGAGGCTGTGTGGGTGTTCAGCAGTCTCGCTCCCCTTGAGAACTACATTCAGATAAAAATACTCAAACCACTCCTGGAATCCGAAGGGTTTGTGATGTATAGACAATATGCTTCAACTTGAAACTTCGATAGCATTTTCTTAAAGGGAAAATGATTCTTGAATCAATTTAAGAATACACATTACTGCTACCGTCAAGAAGCGCTGAAGTTATTTCTGTCAACATGAAAAACTTTAGCTCAAAAGTAGACACCATTTCCTTGTTATCTTCCTTCCTCCAGGATAACTGACTAGGAGCATCCCAAACACAGTGCCTTATGTGACTGTACTGTAGATAGAGGAGAAAAAAAAACAATACGAGATATGCTTCCTACGCAAAATCGTTTGTTTTTGTATTCACAATGATCAAACCATTTGTGTCAATGAAATAAGGATATACTGTACATAAATAGGGTGAACACTGCACAGTTGTTTTTTTTACAACTATAAAACTAGCAGTCTCTACCAAAATCTAATAAAACATATAGCAAATGAAAGTGTTTCAGTGCAGATGCTGTTGGATAAGTCTCAGTCTTTTCCACTGATGAACATGGTGCCTTAAAAACACCATCTCTGCATTTGAGAAGGACATCAGGACTCTATTCATTGGTGTCAAAATGTAATCACCAGCATGACACTTAATCTAATCCTTAGCTGATTATTTTATTGAAAGGTTAACTAGCATAAAATATACATTAACTGGTGTCCTGCTTCTGTGAAAATTAGCCCAGGAGCTGCTCGGGGCTTGTGAGAGAATCTTTGCTTTGCATTTTTGGTTTTGTATTCACTACATTGTCGGGCCATTTTTTAGTTTAAAGGTGCTTTACACTAAAGTGTCTGTTGAGATCACAATTTATTCCTGACAATTGTAAAACATAAATTACATTAAGTTACTTATTTGCACCATTACCTGCTCAAGAAATAGAAAGAAATTAAATTTACAGAAATAAATGGCCTCACATTCATTAGATGACAGACTATACATGTCTTTTGTTTTCCCTAAAACAATAAAAATCCAAACAAAAGACGAAACCACTGAAGACTGTGGCTGCCAGGCGCGACACTAACCCAAAGAAATTGGAGGTAGGCTTTTTTATTCTCATTTTATCCAAACATATTCTCAAGCCATCCAAACAGAACTGGAATGGGCCAAGGGGTAAACACATTTTAATACAGATTCTGGGTTATTTTACTTTAACTAAGGCACTGATTTTATGGTAGGGGAAAATGTGTAGGGGTTTAACTTTCAGTCGTATTCAGCTCTTGCTGAAGCAAAAAAGGCTTAATGAAGTTTATTTAACTCCTCAGGCTCACCGAGATAAAAACAGTTACCAGCTGCACCCCACAAGGCTACATTTGGAATTTCACAGATCATAAGGTTTGCTCGCAGTTTCATTACACAGTCATTCAATTTGTTTCTCTCCATTACAAACCATGGAGATAATTGTAGCTGACGCAATCAGCAGTCATGTTGTCCATCGTCAGGATGTATCTTTGTATCATGAGATAGTATAAGTTTTGTCTCAAGTTCATATAATTACCACCTGAATTAATGGTTCCTAAGCCTGCTATCAACACTTGCCACTATTGAAAGCAGTCACTGAACTCCCTTGGGTGTCAAAATTAAATATTTTGCACTCTAACAGTGAGGGCAGATGTATGCTACTACATGACATCTTGTTCCCATACAATTACTGGAGTTCTAGTCCCTGATCTTTCAGTTAGGCAAGTGTTTACATGTGTAAACCAAACTTTCATCCTCTGAGATGCTCTCATTAGTGCTGACATCAGTAGAAGTAGCCCAGCATCACATGCTTGATCTACAACATTGAAGCTTCTTCTTTTTTTCCATTAAACTACCTATGGCAATGGTATTGGTTCTCTACATCTTACTCCCTGTCTAATTAGCTGCTGTGAGCATCTGACAAGAACAACAACATCTTTGTTGCTCTGTGGGGGGTAGCAGTGGGTCAAACAACACCGAGCTGGAAACATCGAGCAAAACATCAACACACCCAAACTTAACAGCTAAATTTAGCTTTACAGATACATTCATGCAAACCCAGAGGACTGCAGTTGTATAGTGACATATGTTTGTAATAATCTTAAAGTGAGCATGTATCTCACTAACCATAAGTAGCTGCCTGTTGCCATGCCAGACATGCACCTAACCTAACAAGGATTTGTTATGAATAATGAACAGAAAATTTTGGATATGGAACAGTGTGGTGCATAAGGCGCATTAGCCTTTGCTTTTGATTCCTGTCCTGCTTTAGGGAGAGATGTTCAAAGCTATTCCACGGCAAAATGCCGCCCGCTTTCAAAGACCCCCTGCTGCTTGTGTCAGAGCACCAGTTCTCTCTGTACTCCATAAATTAAAGTTATCCCAAATGTCTTGTGGCACAAATGGAAGCTTCAATCCTCCGCACGCATTAATTAGGACTATAACACAACCTTGCTGTATCCCCATAAACAGCAAGTGGTTTGTAACAACTTCAGTGTCCTTTCCTCTAAAAATGTCTTAGCTTTAGTTGATCTATATTACGCGGTGTGATACAAGAGCAAATCTTCTACTTATGAGTCAGCTGTTAAATTGTTATATGGAATGTGACTATCCCTCATTGTTTATATATATATATATATATATATATATATATATATATATATATATATATATATTGTTCTCATTTAACAATAATCAGGTCTAATCCAGGTAAATGGCAGACTTATCACAAATTCTTCAGGCAGAATTTAAGGTTTTGTGATCTGTAAAATTGTTAAAACTTCAACCCTGATATCTAAGATTACAAATATAGGCTTTGTTAGATAGGATATTGATGAAAACACTGTCTCTTGGGAATATACATTATTGCATATTCCCACTACTGAAACCCCAGAGGTGAGAGGATTGATTACATTTTCCTGTCTTCTCTTGCCCTAATTAAAGATCTAAGGGATAGCCCCTCATGGGAAAACTAACTCGACTGTTTCATCTGTATGCCACACCATCCTGGCTCATACAACAATGGCACAACTGCTCGTTTACGTTTACTACGGATATGCACTTAAGCTCATTTGTGTAACTGACTTCATTGTGACTCAACCACAGAGAGATTCTATATTTGGCAGGTTGATAGGAGAGATGAGCATACACTATGTGAGAATAAAGCACACTGGGAGAATCAAACATCCATGTGATTATCTGCGCTCTCCACAATGTGATACTATTATTTCATCTGTGTGGAGAAGTGGAAATGACATATCCCCAAACTGCAAAATATGCTCATTTAGTCTCTTGAAACTGTCAAAAAATGACAAAGAAAAAGAATTTTCATAGCTTCTTCCCACTCATTCAAAAACCCATACTGCACGACAATAAAACAGATGGCGAGGCATAAATGTTAGTCAATTCCATTGATTCGGCGACAGGTGCCAATCAAAGTGCTGTCGCTGACGACTTTGATGATGACGGAATGCAGAGTTAACATGCTTCATTATGCTTCCTCATTATCTGGAGTGACGCACGCCAGTGAGCTTCGACAAATGGACCTCTTGCCTTCACAACGGCTTCATTTGAATCCAAATCAATAATTCTCTCTCCAACCTGAAAGAAAACAATGATCAAAACAGGGACTACAATTCTCTCAGCACTCTAGAGGACCCTTTCCTTTGCTTGGCAAGTAAGTGGCCTTAAATTGAATTTGGAAATCAGCATGGCTAAAAAAAATCTTTACTAAGCAAATGAGTGTACATTGTCTTTTGGTATTTGAAGTCAGCAGGGAAAGGAGAGGTGTCCAACCCTGATTGGAAGCTCTATTGCCAACGAAACAATTCAATTGTGGTGCACAGATTGGTTATTTGCCTCAATCGTCCAAATAATTCCTCCTACATTCATTCTAATTAACTTCAATTGAACTGGTTGTGTCCTAGGAAGTAGTGGTAACAGTGGTCAGTGTTCAAAAGATACTGAGGCTGATTTGATTACTTTGCCCTAAATTCTATTCAATTTCCTATCTCAAATGTATTCAAACACCCCATGAGGTAAAGAAAAATGACTTTAAACCACCACGTTTGAGCCATTAAGTTATCTCTGCAGATAAGACAGGCCAAAAATATCCCATCGACACAGTATTCAAAAGGTTTGTGCTCAAGACAGCAACACAATTTTTTTCTTCTATTTCAATTCTGAAGGGTGTCATGGTCAAATGGCATTTGATTGACACCGACAAATAACTACTTATAAAACAGGAAACATTCAGACACCTCTGACATAATTAGTAGTGACATCTCTGAATTCAGAAACAGCAGTACACTAGGAACTAGGAACCATCAAATTAAACATGATTCAAAGCAACCAAAAGAGGAAAAACAATGACATAACAGTTGGCCTAGAGGCACCATGGGCTGCGACTAAAGGTTATTTTCATTAATGATTCAATTCAATTACTTGTTTTTCTATAAAATGTGACAATATTTGTCCAACAATAGTCCAAAAACCAAAAGGATTTACTGTAACTGGTAATTGAATACCTGTACAATAAAAGAATGCTTGTCTAAAATCATTTAAAGGTTACGACTTGTGATTTTCTATATTTTTCTGATTGTCAACAAATGTCATGTACAGATCCACCCTTTGAGTTGCTTCCACTGTCAGTCAGTCTGCAGTCAGAAGTGTGACTGTTCACAAAGGTGAGAAGCATGCCATTTAGCTTTGGATTTAACTATGATCATTGACTGAAAATAGAACATAAAGTATAGACATAAGTATAGACTGGCGTATGTTGAATGAACCTGCTTGGCGCACTGACTCCTGCCAAACTTTAAATAAGCTAAAAGAAGGATTGTATTGTTGTTGAAATGGCAACCCAATCTGCGAGTCAACGTTAGCTAACTTTGCCAGGCTGCCCACGTAACGTTACCTCGCTGATCGGGAAGGATTGTGTGCAGTGGAAAAGGGACGTTCTTTAAGAGGCCGAATCAGAGTTTGATCTTTTAAGTGTAATATGGCTATTAACAGGGCTTCTAACTCTCATGTATTGACCATAAGACTCACACAACTGACACTTTTCACACACTCTCATGCCACACGTCCATTCTCTCATGCAGTGAAAAACAATTTCATAACTGATAATAATAAGACACCACAACTGGCTCAAATGTGTGCAACTCTGAGCTCGACACACCAGGTTAGCTAAGGCTGTTTCTCAGGTGGAGTGAAGTTAGATGGCATGAAAAACACTTTCAACAGAGAGGAGGAGTGGTTTGGGAGACACTGACCTAGAAGAACCATCAAGGAAGTCAATAGGCCATGAAGTTATAAGGCTCTTCATTTCTATTGCAGACAGACATCACAGTGGCGAACAACAGTCATTATCTTACATCAAATGACATCAGGTTTAACATTGTTTCCCCAGGTTTAATTATCCAAATCATATTGTGATGTGTTGTAAGGCTATTTAATTTATATAAATTGTTTTTCCTTGTTTGACCTTGAAGATGGCCTTGTAGCCTGCAACCTACTAGCATTTTAGGCTTCATGTTGTTGTTCATGTTTTAATAAATATAATTTCAAATATGAAATAGCCATTCTTCTAATAATCATTTCCTGTCCTGATCCATCCAACTATATACTGTTCTTGATGCATTTTTGGTTTTCAGAGCACCCTCAATCTAGCTAATCTTGACTGGTGCAGGTGGCTGTTTCTGAAATCCAAGAGATTAGGTGGTGTAGAAATGCAGGACATTTGATTTAAAATACTTTTTTATGAGGGGAAGGACTCCCAGACATCCTCCACCCTCCTCCCCCAGGCCAATTATGTATCTTTCCAAGTTTGCTCCATTTTAAAATATAACCAGGTGCCCATGAGTACTAGTACATAACACTTACTTTAACTGCATTTGTCATACAAGTGATATTTCCCCTAAAAGAGAAATTGTACTACATGCCTGTCACTCAGGCTGTGTAGTTAAGACCAAAACATTTTTAAATTCTAAGGTCCAGTCCCTCAGGAAGGGTCAGAAATTCATTCGGTCTTTAGCACCACATCTCGACTTATTGCTGCTTGTCTACTTTACAAAGCCTGGATTGACACTTACATTCTTCTATTGCAGAATTTCTAGTCTAACTTGTCAAGAGTCCTGACAAATTGCTTCATAACCAGCCAATCAAAAAGCAGCTGTTGTCATAGCTGTTAGGCATCAGCATGGATAGCAGAAAACGAGCATTTTCTACTGTTCAGAATTGTCCACAGACACACTGTAGCCTGACAACAGCCTTCCTGTTAAATTACTATCACTACATTGTCATATGTTCATGGGGCTCATAATACAAAACTCCTCAAGAAGCCCTTGTGAGGGCTGTTACAGATTTAACATTGCTGTTATACTTCTTGAATTACATCTTATATTTTGTTTAGTTCTAAAACCACAGAACTTCTAATTAATGTTCACATACATTTAAAAAGATATCTCAACTGGTATGTTTTCCCTTTTGTCATAATTAAAAGACTTGAATTACATCCAGAAGTAAAAAAGGTGAGCAGATGCACTTGCTGTAACATCTTCTGGTGATGCATGGCACGAACTGCATTCACATGTTTGTTTGCTCTTTTTATTTGGACACATTTATCTAAAGGGGTGTGCTGCATGAGGATTTTAAAGATTTAGGCCTATAGACTTTTGGCATCAGCAGTCAGGCACAAACACTAAAGAAATGATTCCCTAGCCATTACAATATTTGGGAAAGAACCCTGAAGTATAAGACAAAAGAATTAAGCTACAGAGGACAAAGATTAGTTTTATACTGCCAGTGCAAGCATTGTTTATGCTAATAAGCACATTTTCCAGCATTATTTCCTCTAAGTGGACTATTTATAAACCGATTGACGCCTCTTACTTCACCAGCTAAATGAAGTGCAGATTTTATAAGGCAAGAAGATGTAGGAAGCAGATACCAATAAGTTTTAAGCCTTTTAAATACTGTATTTGCCATCAAGACCTTTAAATTTCCAATTTCCAATGCTGGATGAATAATATGCTAGTTATTCACTTCAATTTGGCTTTTATACTAAAAAAATGATGAGGCAAATATGATAAATCTTTTTTAGCTTTCCAAAAACATGCAACTTCCCAAACGATGCCTTCCCAGTATGCTGACAGATACACAGAAGGTCCCAGACTGCCAATCCTATGAGTGGGGAACTCAGTCACATGTTCAGCCACACAATAAACACAAATATTACACATCCATGTCATGACATGATTAAGTGCTGAGGAACACAGCTAAACACTGGCACACTAAATTCATGACATTTCATCATTGTAGAGAGTAGGGGTGAAATAGATCACAAAACCCCACGGTTTAGAGCATGTCATGGTTTTGAGTCACGGATTTGATCATATTTTTAGATTAGTAAGAAAAAAATAAATAAGAGGGAGACAGATATAACTCTTAAATGAAAATAACATACAAGATGTCCAATGTTAAAATAAAATCTTAAAATATATACAATATTCAATACTCAGTTCTTAAACTAAAGTGCAAAATGAGGCATGAAACCTCCTTCCTTTAAACATGGTTTAAACATGGTAGTGAATGAAACAATAGCCCGTGTCCACATTATCAAAACCTGATGATAACTTACAAACATGAACACACGTCTTGTCCTGCAGCTTAGCTTGTTGAATGAGCCACCAAACAAACATTCACTGGGGAAGCGCACCGCTGCTGTCAGTTAGCAGCTAGATAGCTAATTAGCTGCTCAGCTGCAGCACATTAAACAGCATGTAAACATACCTGCAGATGTCACTTCGGACCTGTTAGATGCTGGTTTGGTCGTTGCTCTTCACAATCCCTGTTAGTGACACGCTGTCTGTCCATGGCTTGTACTTACAGCAGTTTGTTTACTTTGTCTCCAATTAGACATTCATTTTTGCAGTTAATCTGTGGTTTTCATGTGCCAAACCGTGAGAAGTAATCCATATGGATCACAGATCAACTACATTGAAAGATATCAAATTCATAAAAACCCTCATTGATTTGTAATTCATCAATCACAAGTCACTTATTCACCAAGAAAGATTTGCTGTGAAAGAAGCACAAGCTACCACTCTCTTAGCAAAGCACCATGAAGGGCCTTAGAGAATCAAAATTAAGTCAAAATTAAGTAAAATGATAAGTTACTGATAACAGTTTTGCCATTTGTGACTGATAAAGTAACTATTTATCCCTGCATGTGACTTTTCTGTTATTATTCATTTAAAAATATTCAAATAAATTAGGTTTCAGTAAAATTAATCAATGGTGGTGTGCAATTGCGAATGGGAAAAAAAAGGTGAGGTAAAAGGAATAACAGTGAACTGAAAGGAAGCCAAATGTTTCATTTATCTGTTTGTACAAGTTCTAGAAAGATATTTAAATTGGATGTACTTTTCCAATTATTTGATAACAATCCCTTGTCAAAAAGCCTTTTGACAATTCAAAAAATCCTTAAGGAATCAAATCAGAATTTATCTTTGGAACCAATCCACCAAGATTTATAGCCCAAAGAGGGATCTTTGGGCCAAATTCTCTCTGCTCCAAATTCACTCTGGCACTCCGAGGGTTCAAGAGTAATTTTGAGATAACTTCCTATATTAATAAAAGACATGATGACTTAAGACCTAAGAAGCAATTATTTACTCATTAAATGGGTTAGCAGGTTGGCCTAAAGCTTCAACTTGTTATGAAAAGGGAATAAAGAGTCTTACTGTATCTATTTTTATAGGTCAGTAGAATTACTTTGCTGTTCCAGGCTTTCCATGTCCACTCTGGGTTTGAAACAGAATAGCTAAAAAGGTTGGAGGGCGTTTACTACACTAAATATTAAATTATAGCTGCTAAGTAATTTTTTTTTTCATTCCCGACAGGATTTATGACAGTGTAAATGCTTTTACACTCTTTCTTCATCACTAAGGATGAGAATAACGTGAGTAGACTTGTGATGATTGGAAATAAAAAGTATAACTACTGTTGTCTTTTATTTGAAAATATATTCACACTCTGTTAGTTAATGCAATATTTTCAGTGAGATAGAATTTATAAGGCATTTTTCTCCTTTCTTCTCCTCTCTGCTTGGGCAACATAAAAAGCCTCACACTGCATTAGCTTTTCACTCATTGAGCCACATATTCACAATAATTTGTTCATCATGAGCCAAAATAGCAAAGAATACTTTACTGAGCATTACTTTTAATACTTGGATAATATTTCTGAACATTTCTACAGCGTCTTAGTCTATTTAACTTGTGTGATTATATTTTATACTTTTCACCTCACTGAATATCACGTCTTGCTGCTGCAGTAATTGAATTTCCCTGCGGGTATCATCATTTAATCTCATATAAGCACTTCACTCATGGTTCTGATGATGTTGCTTGTTATCTTTTTTGCAGATGTCTTACCTTCATCTGGACGGTTAATAAAAGGTGGTGGGATAAAGGATGTTTAATTGGAGAATTATCTAACCATGTCAAGTTATTTTACATGCTTAAACTTAACTAAACATGTCTTTCCTATCTCATGTTATGGTCACATCATTTTGAAAAGGGAAGGAATACATTATACGTTGTTTGATAATGGATCAATGTCATAGATCAACCCTTTCTGCTAGAAACTATGCTACATTACTGATTTGTTTTGAGAGTTACATTTTGAGGGGAAACATAATTCCTGCATGTCCTTATTATGTTCATTTGTCTATGTTTTTGCTTCCGTAAGTACTACATTTATATACCTGCCCCAGCCATAGGGAGATGTTTGCACTTTGAGTGTACGAAGGGCAAAATTGTATCATTAGAAACCCAGTGCTGTGAGTAATATAACCATAAGAAACATTAATCATGCTTTAGTTACTATGACCTGATCCAGCTATTGTAGGGAGAAACATATGCAATTTTGTGTCAGTGAACATTTGGCAGATTCACATTCATAAGTAGTAACATATTGAGACTTGGCAAATGTGTTCATTAGCAACATTTCGCCATTGTGTTGCAAATAAGTAGTATTTCAAATAATTTCTAGGAACTGTATAGGTTTGTGGCAACATTTTTGTGGCCATGAATTTTGGAAATAAGCCACACACAAAAAACTGTTTCTTCAAATACCTTACCAAAAAATCCTGAATTTAATCTAATTAAAAAATATTAAATTTCTCTTCTCTTGCTTATGACAATTAGGTTTTAGCCATTGGCAAAAAGTTTGGGTGCTCCTGTGTTCCTGATTTATAATGTGCTGTTGGATTTAGAAGGATCTTTAAAGTCTTAAAGTCTTAAAGACAAAAGAAAAGTAGTTATTTAGTCAAAAGGCATAATTACTGCCTCATGTTTTCTGAAATTTTAGCTGTAATCTAGTATACAGGACTGCAATTTTCACATGGTTTTGAAGAAAAATTTAGTGCAACAGCAATAAACCACCACAGCCACGAGAATGACCGTAGGTGTTACCCATGCTTGAGTACCAGGTGTCTGCCAGTAGTATAATATCAGAATAATTTATTCCCTACCATTATACACATGGCTTAGTAAAGAAGAAAAAACAGTCACCACTTCAATTGCTAGTGTCCCATAGCAACACCAGGGAGTTAAAAATAAATAAATAAATAAATAAAAACAAGTAATCAGTAACAGCATCAAACAATTTGAATCCCACCTCAGCATGCTGAGGTTACTCTTCCCCAGATACTTGTGTGTCTTATCAAGACTTCTCAGGCAGCAGGGAATAGAGAGAGAAAAAGAAAAGACAGACGTACCCCTGCCAGTGCTGGAAAAAGTGCCTCTTCTTGCTCTCTTATGCGTGAAGAGGAATTTAAATCTCTAGAGTAATACCTGTGGTTTTGTGATACATTTACCAAGATTTTTTTTTTTATCTAAAGACATCTCAAAGCCCCCTTAAAACGACTTCTGAAGATTTTTAGGGATCAGGTTTTTGCAGTAGTTGGATCCAATGGAGTGGAAGAAACCTGGAGTTTTCTATGTGGCAATGCTATATTTTCAGGAAAATAGTCCAACATCCACCTCATTTTCTTTTAGTATATGCTTTTATAGCACATGGACAATAACTGAAACAATTCAGACGAATCCGTAGGCTGTCAACTGGACCTCAGCCACCCGGAAATCTGATTTAAAGTATCGAGTGGTCTTGATGTGAGCTGCAAATTCAATTTACAATCAGCCTCGTCATGCAAGTACAGACAGCAGCTATATCATTAGACACACTGTATCATAAACAGAATAGCAGAACAGCACAGTGTGGTTAATGCTTCAGCCCCATCCTCTGGATCAGGGGCACAATTACATTGTGATTGACTTAGCTGGATCACTAAAGCTACTGATGAGAACTGTTCTGTCGCTTCCCTTTGTCTAAACAGCGTTTTCCCCTCCCAGCATAGTGACTTTAATAGACCAGCAGTATGTGGAGTGCATCTAAATCCTTTACCAAGATGTTTGAATTGATCAGTTGTGACAACAAAAAGAGCAGTGAAGGGTGATTTCGATAAATGGAAAGAGCAGCACAGAAATGTTTGTAATAGAATTAAGGAGCCTTGTCCCTGAGGCAACTTTGCAAGAGACTTTTAATGTTTTTTGTTTTTTCTTAAAGTTAATTTCCAAGCCCAGTTCTTCTCATTGATGTGCCTGGGGGCATTATTTGTGTTAAACTTTATTCAAATAGATTTCAGAGAGATTACTCTCCTTTAAGTGAAATGAGAAACAAAAAAAGACTAATCCTTAATTTCCTGTTGCCATTTTTCATATGTTCTGCAAACACCGTACTGTGTCATTTATCATAAAATTGCTGCCTACAAAAGATAATACATTATACATTATTACTTATATTTGACAATGTGTAAGTGTAAAATGGGCATACACACTAACTATGTTGAGCTTATACATTTTCCTGTACCATCTTTCAGACCAACATTGCTTGTATTATATAGAATAGTGGAGTGTATCTTTAATACTACCACTTACCAAGGACATGATGACACAAAAGCAGATTTGGTAAAAGGGATACCATGTCATGTAAAAAAGGAAGGGATCTAAGCTTTGCAGTTATGGAGGTACTGTACTGGAATAGCACTGAAATAAAGTCAGCAAAGCTTTCAACTATTTCATGCAACAATTACTTAAATTAAAATTGAAAGCACTGTGCCCCTCTGCACACACAAAACAAGCTCTTTATTCCTTGAGTGTACTGGAGATGCTATTGTACAAGTAGACAGAATGAAGTTTCTCCCTGGCATTTATCCACCCACAGATAGGGCTGGATCACAATGACAAACCATTATGTGGTCCACACTGTACAGCAATGGTATGAAACCTTTCCCTGGAACTGCAGCACAGCGTACATGACATTTAACTGGGCACTGTCTTCCCGTTAGTTAGAAGTCTGACTGTTTTAAGTGCATGCATGGATTTATCTTTAATCCGGCATGTCTGACAGTCTGTTCAGCAAGCCTCAACTAAATGAAAAAGCAAACATTGAATGGCCTCAAATCCTAGTTTGCAGGAGACTCAAACATTCAATCACAAATAATACAGCTGTATCTAAGCTCCTGAAGCCTCTGTAGATGGCTGACTGACTATGCAGATTTGTTAACATGATCTCAAGAGCTGACATGACTGGATGTTTCCAAAAAAAAAAAAAGAAAAGAATGGTTTATCCCATGGATTGACTTAAATGAGGTCTTGTTATTGACTAACATTGGAATTTTTAACATACTGTATGTGCACAGTATGTAAAATTGTATAGGATAGTATTTTGACGAGTAATTTTACATACAGTATACTGCATTGTAGGCGTTTGTGTGACTTACTTCAAAGCTGCCTGAAAACATGAGCATGATGGAAAAAAACAGCCCCCGCTGCAGTGACTAAGGGCCAGAGGGCGTCTCTTCTTCCCCAACATTTCTGAGCAGTTTCTGACTTAAAATATTTGCTATTCAAAATTACTTTTAGAATAAGAGAGAAAAAAAGGATCACTTCCTTTTAAGTTTGAGCTTGCCAAACTTTAAGATTTACATACTGAATATATTACTTTTTTTTTTTTTAAATGTAATGTCATGTTGATATGCATCAATATGTAATATGAGACAAGGTCCTCTATTTTATTTATTTAATCACTTATTTAAACAGGTAGTCTCATTGAGACTGAGATCTCTTTTTAAAGAGAGAATGAAAAATAGATAAATTAACTAGATAAATAAACTTTCTGTTTTAATCTTATTGATATGATCAAAGTACCCCAAGGCTAAAATGAACATCACAAACTATCAATGTGGGTTTACAACAGTCTGTATTAAAGCTGCAATATATGAATCAATTACAGTGCTGATTCACAATAAACAAGATTGTCCCATTGACAATCATTTCAAAACTTCTGAGTAACTGTTATACCAACAATTGTTTAAAGCATGAGTGCTGAATAGTGCAGTTGGTTACTAAATGTAAGAGAGAAAAGGTGAGTGAAATAAATTAGCTGTTAGCTAGGTAATTGGATTTCTTGGCTATGCTTTAAAGCAAAAAAATTGGATAATTCTTCCTGTATTTTTTATACCCTTATGGAAAAAAGAAACTTTTCTTGAGGGAGTACTTTTTTAACTGATGTGGACTGATGGATTTAGGTTATGTTTTCTCTGAAGAGAGATCTGTTCCGCGGGAATACTTCGTCCTGTGCCAGCCATCAACTGAGAGTTTTCTTCTTGTTCTTGTCTGACAGCTGGTATTTTACCCCATTTATTGCCCTTGAAAGTCGACTTGTCTTTCAACAGACCTGTCGATGCTATCATCTGAACTTTTCAACTGTGCTGCAAAGGCAGGTCTCTGGACAAACCTTCATACCATCTGTTTTGGAAACCATGTTAGAACGTAAAAAAAAAAGAGCTAATTGACTTAGCTGGCATTCAAAATAATTAGAAAATCTCTTGAGATTTCAGTGGATATTTTTGTTCTGTCTTCATTTTCTGGGTTCAGAGGATGAATTGAAAAATGCTGACTTGCGAAGTTTCGTAAAAAAAAATCTGGTGAAAACTGGTTTCAGTGAGACTGGTATCCAATCTAGTAAAGACAGTCATTAAATGTTCTGTCTTTCTGAAACATCAACAGGCCCAGTTAGACAGTTTACGTTCAATATCAAGATGAATAGTGAATTACAAAGTTTTGCTGTGTGTTTGAACTGAAACACAGATTCTTATGCTGCCATTGTGTGTCCAGTTTGTTCAGAATGAAAACACAAGCATTAATAAAAATGAAACTCAATTTAAAAGGATGAAATTGCTCTATTTCACCAAAGAACTGTTTCAGATAATTATATTCATAAACAGCCAAACTCCTTTAATAGTGTTATGAGAAACAAAAAAATCTGCTGCAACTCACTGGGCTTAATCACTTTCCAATTGAGTTTCAAAACCCTCAATATCATTTTCAAAGAGGACAATTATAAAACAACCCTTTATTCCGTCTCTGTTGATGTAAGAATGCTTTCTTTCATGTCCTATTGACTTTTCTCTTGATTTCTCTTGGCTGCATCTCTGTCAGACGCAAGTTATGAAACACAAAGTCAATAAAATAACCTGATAGAGACATAACTTTGACACTGGATAATTCTGCCAAAACACTGGACTAATAAGGAATAATTACTTATTCTTACAATAAACATGCATGGCAGCTAGAGCATGATTAGTCATACTGTCGGTAAAGTTAGTTAACTAGATATATTTAAACCTGCATTCATCGATTTTGACCACTTGGGGGCAGTACAACAAGCTGTAAACACACAACTGATATATTTCCACCTTGCAAAATTGTGGTGGCAAATAATATTCACAAACACTTGCCTATTTACACATCCAGAGGACACACAGCAACATAAGCCTTCGTTTGGATTTGCGTAAATCTAACATTCACTCTCCTTTTAGCTCTGTTTTGGTCATCACCGACTCCTAAAGGGCAACTCACACACTCTCACACATACTCTCTTCACCAGCTAAACACTAACTTTGACTGTCTGTCATTAGATCCAGTATTGATCACTGCAGCTTCAAGATCAAGGGGAGGGAAAGACCATCTGCAATGAACAAACACAAATCTATGTCTGTCTATCAAGTAGATGATGTTACACACCCATTACAAAAAATCAACATTCACACCCTTATCTTACACTAAAACACATTAATATCAGTATGTATTAGCACTAAACGTTACCATTGGCAAACTTGCAGTAGTTTTTTAAATAGGTTTTAGCAAAAACTTTAAATGTTTTGACTTAATCAGTTGAGCCTGACTAAATATTTATTATTAGTAAATACTGTATCATACATAAATCAAGATAATTCTGCTTTAATTATCATGTTATCTTTGTCCTTTTTCTGACTAGACAAAGATATACTTAGTCTAACTAAATAGAGTTTGTTGATGAGAACCTGCAGAAACTCAAAAGACATGAAAGATTCTATATTAGCTCAAGTAATATAAAAACAATGTCTTAACATACATAGTTTGTCAAACCAAGAGCACAAGAAATTTTATTTTCCAAGTGCAAAATGTCCCACTCAGAACATACCGAATGCTTAAGTAAAACATATAAATTAAGGGATTCTTATCACAATATTTGTTACTGTTGTGCTTATGCAATGCATTGATGACACATAATCTTACGTGTCATCAATTTTTCAAATATTGATAATGGCATTAGCCTTAAAAATCCAGAATCACTTGCACAATAATTTGGATCAATTACTGTATGCTGCGACAACATTTTGTCAGAAGCTGTCATTTTAGAAAGCAGATGTACAGTCAGGTGTTATACACAGCAGTGCAGTGGTCTAGATATCCGTTCCATATATTCTTTTTAAAGATGTCATTGCTTTCACCCATACTGACATTGTTTATGCCCTTTGAGACTGCTATGAAGGACATTATAAAACAACTTGAAAGGACATTGGTGATTGATGAAGTTATTATTAAAAAGCTATTTTTTAGCTGCTGTTCTTTAATTTCGATCAATAACACAGGTGAAAGTAATAATACTCTATTTCTCTTTCATCCATTTTCTCTCCGTCAGATACCCCTGTCAAAATCACACTACGACGTCCCATTGTTTAAGGAAAAACCAATGAATAAAATATAAGTGAAAATTGTATTTTTCATATGAATAATGTAAAAGAGGGCATGCTGTTGGCATCCACGTCTCAAGGTTAGACTATATTGTTAGTTTCCCCGCCTGGCCCATGCTTTGTTCTTGTTTGGTATGAAATGAGAGGATCCAGTTCTATCAGGTTTTCCGTTCTGAGGGACACTTTGCCTCCTCTGCTGGGATATGTTATTCCGAGAACTTGAAAGAAAGATTCCAGATCGAGCATGAGGTATGTAGTGTCAAGGCAGTGCCATGTGGTATGACTTGGACAGTATGCTTGCATTGTTTCTGTTTGTCTTGCCTTGTTAAAGTCACATTTAAATTGTACCAATGCTAACCATGTATATATATATATGTAACACATGTCAAACATCATGCCAATAAAGTCTTTTGAATTGAAAAAATTGCATGTCAAAAGTTTTCACCATAGCCTGTTTCCCCCACTCAGGAACAATCAACTGCTTCCTACCAGGAGGTAAATTCAATGAGATGAGGAAAGGACTGATGGAACATTGGGACAGATTTATAAGCTTAAATGAGGAAAGATGACACTCAACTGATGACTTCATGCCAAAACTGTTCTCCAAGGGAATTTTGGTTTGATGTGTGACTTGTAATCAAATCCAAACCATTAAATCTAAAGGTTTACATTCATCATTTGTTCATTCTTTGATAGGCCAATTACCTCTCCAATGAGAAGGTAGGAGTGAACTGTGTTAGATGGTCATGCAATTTGTTTTTATGAACAGAATCCAGCAGGGACGACAAGGAATGGAACACAGTTTTACACAGGATTTAATCTGAACTGCCATCGTATGATACAATACACAGCCAAAAAAATAATAAATAAATAAATAAAAAAATCTGTAGGACCAGCAGGCTTTTCTGGGCTCTAGCATTGATTATTTGCTCCTTATTTATAGCCTGGGCCACAGTGTATTCCATATATTCCTGCATTCCTTTATAGCGAGAAAAAACCTTTAGCTATATTTCTCTCCCAGAATAGACATTTTTGTGTTATGTTATAGCAAGCCAGACAATCATTTATATCTGACTGTGGCAAAATCTAAAAGTTTGGTTGAGTCATACAGTGAAGTTACACTTTAAATTGCTTTTTAAATATTTCCCCCTGCTTTAAAAAATATTGTTCTTATCAGTTATGTGCTATTAATATCAAACTGTTACAATGTCAATAATCTCTCATTTATCTATTTTGTCAAAGTCAAAAATGATTATTCAAAATAACTTCCACACCTTCTTTGTTGTTCAAGGGCACCTGCCTGGTAACTTTTAATTTCTTTATTTCACAACTTGACGAGGATCGTTTGAATACAGAATTTGTTTTGGTTTCTGGCTAGTCCATAGCTCTTTGGGAATATGCGTAGGCTAACTTCTAAATAACCAACCTTTGAGGAGCACATCCTTTGGAGGATCAGGCTGCTGAATTGGGACACTGCTATTGGGAGTTCAGTTTTCATCAGTATTTGATGTACTTTGTTAATATTGGTTCAGTCAGAGACATGTCAAGGACTTTCCCATTTATTGTGGTCTTACAGTTAGGTTCTACTCTTTGTAGGAAGTTGACACAATCCAAACAGCAAACCTAACCTGTATATCTCAGTAAGTGTGTTGATGACTCTCAAGCAAGACATTATAGTATCTTGATACAAGGAAATTACAAATAAAAGTAGATGCATGTATTAGATGTTGCTCACAGACGCAAGCACAGCACTATAACCTCTTTAGAACTAGCCAAATTAGCAAACAGCTGTTTAAATGTGGGTGGCTGTAGCTCAGAAGGTAGAGCAGGTTGTCCACTAATCAGAAGATTGGTGGTTTGATCCCTGACTCCTTCTGTCCACATGTTGAAGTGTCCTTGGGCAAGATGCTGAACCCCAAATTGCTCTTGATGGTTGTGCCAGCACCTTGCACAGTAGCCTGCAGCCATCAGTGCGTGAGAGTGTGTGTAAATGTGAGTGTGCGTGGGTGAATGAGTAGCAGAAACCATGCAAAATGCTTTGAATTAAAGCCCTATATAAATACCATATAGATCCAATAAAGAAGAGTAAAGCAAAGCTACACATGAAACCAATGCTTTGAGTAGAAGTATACTCTAATAATTAGTTGAATATAAAATATGTGGATGAAAAAACTTGAATGTGACTACATATTGTATGTGGGAAAATAGCCATGTTTCCTATCAAGCCAATATTACAGAGAAAAAAAATCTAAGACAGTTATTTATATCCCCAATACAAATGGTTGACAGTGTGTTAATTGGAAACCCTGAATAATATCAAAACAAGGGATGAATTCTGTATGCCCTGGATTAAATTAGACCAATATGAGTAGCCTATTAATATTTCACTGCTGACATCAGTAGCATGACAGCACAGAAACAGAATAAATTGAATTTTTTTCAATCAATACAGATGAAAAAACTACACATGGATGCAGCAGCATTACAGAAAATCTGGCAGCACAGGCCATGACATCAACTATGACCAGACTTGCAAGAAAGCCATAAAGATCCTGAAAGAAATTCATGCCTACAATAATCTGAATCTGTGTCAAGCCCATGCCAGCAACAAACACAGCATAAAAGCTGGAAATGGACTCAGAAACAGCCAGCAACAAGAGTAGCTTAGTCAGCTTGCCGACATTTGCCAAGCACAAATAGACAATCCAAAGACAAGACATCTACTAAAAACAAAAGAAGCAAATACTTAGTTTGGTTTCCCGGCATTTGCAGAGTGAATGAACCCCTACAGAAAAGTCACCATGGTCCCAATTGCTGGCAACAGCACAGACAGGTTTCTGCTTCCAGCCTGAAGCGGTCAAGTTTGAGCACTCTGGTGTGAAATGAGTGCGACCAGTGAAGACTGCTACAATGGCTGCCTTGCACACCTGTATGAATGATTCCGATAAATAAATCAGTCAACACTGTCATTCTACATTTGACTGTAATACATTGCTTTCCGTCTGACCCAGTCCTTTCAGGCGTAGAATGTTAATTAAATTCCTTAATGGAAGAATGCCAAAAATATAAACTCACCAGGGGGAAGGGCAACGTCTCATCGACCTAACAGCAGAAATAAGTTTATGTCAGTCAGGTGGTTGTAAAGTTATACTTTTCCATTAAAATCATTAGACAGTTTTGATGGCAGACATTTTGAATTGTCAGACCATGATAAGCACAGGTGAAACTAATTTTGTTAAAGATAGCTCAGGTCCATCAATGCCATGTTACTCCTGCCATGACAGGTCACATTGTCAGCTGTGAAGTCCATAATTTCTACACTGGGTGCTGCTACCTGTGACTGGAAACCATACTGCAACAGCCTCTATATTAGTATTGTTGTAGTTAGTGTGTAAATAGCTACTAGATGTTACCATGCTGAAATTTAACATTTAACATTTAGCATGTTGGCTAGCAATAGCCTGCCCATATGGCTAAATATGAGCATGTTAACAGGCTAAAGTCTGTTTAGTGTGAACATTTTGGAATATTATCTTGTTAAAATGCTACAAACTGACCAGTATTAACAGTGATGAAAATACCAACTGCGTCACCTTTTCCACTAGTATGGTATTTGTGTATAAAATTAACACATTTTTGTTTAATTGGCTGGCTTAGCACTGAGAAAATGTTACTTTTATTACTTCAAACACAATCCCTATTAAATCCCCTTTTTTGTTTTAATTATTTAACTGCAAAAAGCACTTTGGTTAACTCTTTTTGCTTTTAAATATGCTCTATAAAAAATAGAAATAAATTTGAATTAAAATATCGCAGTAGATGCTATACTGCTCGATACAATTAGTCAAAATCACCCGAATTCCTCTCCAGTAACATTAATGATACAGTTAAAACATTATCCTACCACAATTATTTAATTTCCAAATTTCCATCACGACATATGTGCTGGAATTGTTCCTGCCAAATGTCTGGTAGACATTAATTAGGCTACTGTTGCACTGGTTAAATACATTCATTACATTCACATATAGTTTTTTAAGCAGGTCATTCGTATCAAAAAGCCACTTATCATGAAATGCATGACAGATTTCCTATTACGCCGATGTATTTGCACTGTCCCTTTAAGAAAGAACCCGCCCACTCAGCACGTGACACAACAAGGAAGTTTAAATCTAACGTTTCTTTAAACCAAAGCGCAGCATTTCTCTACGGTGAAAGCTCTTTTTTTAAGTGTTAGACATAACAACCTACTCTGTCTGGTAGTCTGCTGCAGAACTTACAGAGAGCAATGAATAAGAAATATCAGCTGTTTGTGTCGCTGTAATGTTCCACCAAGGTGTTTTCAGGACAAAATGTTTACATCGCTCTTGATTTACACTTTAACGTTTCTGTTTCCACTTGGACATGCATCGTTACCTCTCGTTATCAATACGTGGCCATTCAAGAATGCAACGGCTGCAGGTACGCCACACAGTATTTAACAGTTAACTTTTAAAATGTGTTTACACCGGAACTGTTGAAAGTTTCACTCAGTCCAATCATGTGATTGTGACCAAAAGTCCAGAAATGCCTCTCAACGCCCACACTGGTGGCCATTAGGAAGTTTCACGCTGTTACAAAATGTGCACAGTACAATGTAAACCGCATTTTATAACTACGCCTACAGTTATTCAAGGTTGCAGACAAACTATAGAAGAACCATGACACTTGGCAGAAAAATAGGGTTTGGATGTAGCAGCTGTCCTCCTGTTGGCACTGACATGCTGCCATTCTCAGACATCTGTGAGATACATAACTATCTGTTTATTAAGCTGCAGAACAGTGGTGGCGATTTCGTGAATGGATTCATCATCTTTTACTGGGCACAGACAATTTGTCCATCATTAGATGACTCATCATGCAGCTGCTTGAAGTGCCTTGATAAGATTTAGTCGAAAAACAAAAAAATAAAAGTTGTTGAAAAGTAGTTTTATGGTAGATGTATTATCCATGTGCACAATGAAGGACATAATTCTGATTAGAGCTGAAAGGATTAGTTCATTCAGATATGAGGATTTGCTTCTTGTCTTTGTCATATGTGATATTAAATTGAATCTCTTTCATTTTTGAAATGCTGGTCAAACAAAATAAGACCTTTTTAAGGCATCATCTTGAACTTAAGGATATTGTGAGAGGTATGTATCACTATTTTCTAAACCCAACAATCGACAACAGAAAATGATCTGCAGATTAGTTGATAATTAACTGATGGCTAGTGCTAGAAATGTGTATTTATGACTGAAAGATCAAACCTAATGACCAGTTTTCCATCATCAAAGGAAACAGACAGACAAAAAGAGAGAGACTGTGTGTGTAGGTGTATTATTTGTGCCAATCCCTGGCAGGGTCCATAACCAATATTTTCAGGATTTCCTCCTCACACTATTATAAAATGCTTTTTTTTTGCAGCATACTTGTGACTTCAATACAGCTTAACTGTACAAGTATGTAAGGCGGTCAGAGACTTATATGAGGATAGGAAATGGGCAGAACCCACTAAGCTTCATAACTGCCATTGCTGGGTCTGCCCTCACTCTATTTGATTTCTAGTAGGATGATACATTGGACATGTTCAAATTGAAACTGAAATTTTTTCAGCATTGCTTGTGACTTATCTGTCAAGTGGATTTCCACCAGGTGTTCAGCTCTACATGAAAAAAAAAAGATAGAAATGGTGTTCAGATCATTCCAAGTAACAGATCAAATCTTTTTATGATCAAAGTTAACATAAAAATCTTACCATTTGATAGATGGATACCTCTTAATTTATCTGATGTACATCACTTCTTTTCCCCAAGGTAGGTTTGAAAATGAAAGGAGTAGCCTGCTCTCTGTTCTGTGGGTAGATATTTAAAAGTGTAGTCTGTAAGCCACTACTATTGATCCTTCCATGCAGATCTGTTTTCCTTTGGGGGCTTACAGAACCAGCTGACAATAGCAGGCTAATCTCATGCTTCTGCTGTACTTTCTAAGTGTGTGTGTGTATATATATATATATATATATATATATATATATATATATATATATATATATATATATATATATATATATATATATATATATATATATATATATATATGTGTGTGCCATATGTGTGTGTGTATATTTAAAAAATGATATCTTGAGACAAGTGCACTTACCAATGATTGTAGACAAGCAGAATTTCTAGATGGATGAATCATAAATGCTAAGAGCAGAAATGTGTGGTTAGTAGCCTGCTGAATACTGTGTAATGGTCTGAGAATTTAGTGACAAGCTGGTGGCAGTGCTACCAGTTGGTCTTTTGATCCCCCATGGGCACTTAAGGGATCAGTGACCAAATGGTTGTCAGCTCCCTGTTTATTAGGAATCCATTATACTGGTCATCTTATGCGTCATCTGAACTTTCAATTAATTTACCCAGATATGTAAATGTGGCAAATGGATATAATTCATTGCCATTATTTGACCCTAAATAACAGAACAATTTCTAAGAACAAATGAGCGGGTTGGGAGATCATTATCGTTTAACATAAGAAAGATTTACTTTTTTTGAGCCCATATTTAATACATATTTATTGCATATTACATGTAACACTCAACTAAGAAATATGGTTTGCAAAATGTGTTTCTCAAACCTCAAGTCAAATCTAGATTTGCAGTACAGAGTGACCCTAACCTTCCCTCTCCTCTTAAATAAGGTTAAACTGTTCATTGATTGTTGGAGGGTCGGAGGTTTATTGCCTATAATTGTGGATATAGCATCTGTTTTGTAGTATATTTCATATTGTATGTTTCACTGTGTTCTGTTTTATACTATAGCATGGAGTGTCCTGCAGTCTGGTGGCTCAGTGTTGGATGCAGTGGAGATGGGATGTGCCCGCTGTGAAATGGAGCAGTGTGATGGCAGCGTAGGCTATGGCGGGAGCCCAGATGAGTCTGGAGAGACCACGCTGGATGCCATGATCATGAACGGGTAAACCACAGATATAAATCCCACAGATTGTAAATGGCATGGTAAAAACAAATGTAGCACAAAGAAGTGGGAAAGATTGATGACATGGAAATAAAAATATTTTTCTAGGCTATTGTGATTTAACAGCTGTTATGTTTCCATCTAGCAGTCTAAACCATTAAACCAACGTCCAGTTCTGTTTTTTTTTCTCACAAATTTTCAGTTTTAACACTTTTGGTACATACTTAAATCTCAAACAGCACTTTTATCGTGACTTCCTAAAAAATTGGAAATTATAAAAAATAAATTCCTATAAATATATGGCAGAATGTTTATGAGTGTTATTTTTAATCAGAATGACCTAGATGTAATTGAAAATGACCTAGATCTGGATCACTCTCATTAGACACCTGCAGCTGTCAACATACTGTTTAACTGTCTTACAGTTATGCTTGTATGCTCATCTATGCATCTTTAACATTTTACAGGCTTATCTGGTTGACCTTTCCAGTGAGTCTGTTCTCAATAACACACTAATTAAGAGTCTCATTAGGTTCTGAAAGGTTGCCAATTATTAAATCCTTGAACACAAACGTTTACACACTTAAAAGTTGTCATGTGAGGCAAATGTCAGCTCACGACAACAGACAAAAGACAAGCAGCAAGGTGCCTGTTGTTACTCTGTGGAATATTCTTTCTTACGTTTTGCAAGACATTTTATTTTTTTTATTTTTAGGTTAGATAGTCATGAATACATTATGGGGGAAAGGATAGTCTCACACACAATCCAATTTAATGCATAAGAAATAGTTATCACCGGCAGACATATTGTACACACTGAGCACAAGAATTGAAACACCTGTATAGTTTAATGCAATCCAATCGAACAGCCCTGCAATAAATACTCCATCTGTAAAAAAAAAAAAAAAAACCCTACACATAAAATGTTCAATTTTTGATTTTGTGTCAGAGAGGAGTTGACTCAACTCTGTGGCAATTCTTGCAGCATTAGTTTTTCCTTTGGTGGATAACTATTAGGAGCAGCTTTCCAAATAATGCAATCCATTACAACACCACCACAAACACATCTTACAACTCTAGATTACAGATTTGACTCCACTCTGACACAGTCTCAACAAGAAAATAAACTTAATACTGAAAGTTTAACAGATGTATTGATTGCAGAGCTGTTGCATTATGTTGTCTTAACCGTACACAAGATATCATGGTTGTAAATAGCCACATGGTATGTTAACTAACGCTTAAATATCACAACCTTCTGGCACTGTAATGTTAACCTGCATAGAAATGTGTGAATTCATTTGGCTGATTAGCTAATCTTAATCACAATATCAGATATGCACTTTTTACTTGAGGGATTGTTCTTATTCTTACACCACATTGCTACTAAAAACCTTATGAGAAACACTATTTGCATCACAACACTGGTCTAATTTGCTTAAACTGTTATTACTAATTTGCTTAATCTGTTATTTTAGAAGGGTGGGGAGAAGGTCATCCCTATGCTCCCTTGCAGATTTATACTTGTTTATAAAGGTCATAGACTAATAGCTGCCTCTTTATACAGACACTGATCGTGTCCAACAGGAGTGTTCATTCAGTGTATTCTTTGTGAGCAGTGATACAATGGAGGTGGGTGCTGTCGCTGACCTGAGAAGAATCAAGAATGCCATCGGAGTAGCGAGAGCTGTGATGGATCGCACCGATCAAACACTGCTAGCGGGAGAGTCAGGTATGACTGGAATAATGTTCAGGGGAGTATTGATGAGAATGGGAAGAGATAATGTGATGTTTTAAAATGACGTTGTTTAAATTTAAACAACATACAGTATACACGTGTGTGCAAAATGTATACACCGCACATTCATTTGGTTTGCTGATCAACAGGAAACACTTTCTCCAAGCTCTTCAGTAATGTAGAGCCATGACAGTCTAGACTGAAAGGAATGCATTAGTTTTTTTAAAAGGACACCTTGATATTTGAATTTGCATTAGTTATCCTTATCTGGCACTTGTCATATTAGGGCCAAAGCATTTTAGTTGCTTGTGTAATTTGCGGTTTTTGCAACACTTGAACAAGCTTTAATCCCCAGTTCACTGATGTAAGCAGTTATTCTTGAATGGATGAATCAGAGCTATAATGCTATGAACATAAATAGAATGATCGTGTAACAGACAAGAGTTTGGAAAAGAAACAACGCATACAATTCAGTTCAGTTCAACTTTATTGTCAGACCGAGAGTCCAGGACAAGGTATCAGAGCTTTAGTTTTTTTTTATGAAAGTAAATAAATGAATGTAGCACACCTCCCTGTAAGTCATTTAAGGGAAGGTCAATATTAAAACTTTTTTGTGCTAGTGTGATGACAGTCTTCCAAATTCAATGATTTTGCTCATATGCCAATAAATCCTAAGAACAACTTATTTTATCCCAGTGAAATGTAATTTGTTTGGCTCTCTTCATCTAAATTGAAACATCATTCTTATAAGAATGGTAAGGTCACTGCTGTTCAGAGCAGTAGAAATGTAAGACTTGTCCTCTTTCACAGGCCAGAATCACAAGCCTTAAATGAGATGAGATTGCCTCCAGTCCCACTTTTGTTTGTGACCCTTTGTCTTCTTATAACTCAAGGTCACTGTGGACCAGAATGTCTAACTTGACCTGAAAGTATTACTTCTCTCTTTATAGCTTCTGTGTTTGCTGAGAACATGGGCTTCGTTGCAGAAGACCTGACTACCAACAAATCTGTGAATATTTTCTCAGAGTGGCTGAAGGGCAACTGCCAACCTAATTATCGAAAGGTGTGTGCATGTGTAGAGGAGTGCGTGTGTTTTTTCTCACTTGTATTGGCTACAGGCATGCTGCTGCTAAAAGATTGATATTAAGCTGGGAAATTGGCAGGCATACTAAAGTAGATCATAAGAAGTCAGTTTTTTGTGTTAGAGGTGATGCCTTACAGGGCTGATCTGTTGCTGTTCTTTAAACCATTCTATTCCTCTTACCAATAATACTCAAAAATCTTGAATAACTTGTATACACTGTCCTGTTTAGCAAATTTAAACCATTTTACATTTGCGGCTGCCAAGTACAAAGACAGTCCTCCGCCGATGGCCACTGAGCAGCTCCACTGCCAGACTTAAGAGTCGAGTGCCTTGTTTCGGAGAGACACAGCAGACCTTCTACCGTCCAAGTTTTCCCCCCCAGCTAGTTCAGAGTCATCAACTTCAGACCTTCTGATCCCAAGTCTCTCGACAAACTCTTCCTGCCAATAAATAGTTTTATTTATTTACACAGATGGAAAGGCAGACAAAAAAACATTCAGCAGTAATTAGTGGCAAATGATACAAGACATACTGTAAACAGATGAGAGTACTAAGTAATCAGTATCCGTACATATATACCACGCCATGAGTTGTATAATTGATGTATGTTTCAGAATAATTCAGAAATCAGTAGTTACACAGTCCTGCACAAAACCATGTTTACAGCAGAGTTAGAATTTGTAGTAAGGTGTCATTACTCCCCTTTTACCCTGTAAACAAATTATTCGTTTGACTGGCTTTTTTGAAAATTTTGCTGAGGTCACCGGAGAATTACATCTGTATTATTTATAACTAAAGAGGATTTTTTTCAAGGGTTTTACACTCACCTTCATGAAATGGAATATAACAGACTTTGTATCATGAATAATGCACAAGCACTTTCATAAAGCAGACTAGTTGATCCCAACTTTGCTTTATTAATGGCATGACGAAAGCCCTGTAGAAAAGTAATGCCGGCACAGATACACATTCTGTATGAAAAGACCATTGTTTTAACATTCAAGTTGACCTTTAACAGCACTTAAATGACATGTGAAATTGTGTTACTCCTTATTTGGCAGTAACATCATCCGAAAAACAGACAGATATGTCTAAATTTTATTGAAGGGGTTAGAGAACTCACAGGTTTTGAGGCTGTTCAATGAAATTTAAAATTTTTAGTAGACTTCGATTCACCTGTAACATCAAAGGAGCAGAAGGTACTGAATGAACTTTTCACACCTCCCTGCAGGTCAAGGTGTTACAGTCAGTCACTAATAAGAGCAGAGAAGAAGCCTTGAGGGAAACAGGGAAACCTTTTGTCAAACTACACTGCACTCTGATAGATATTCACATCTTAAGCACTGACATTTTATCCAGAACAACCTACAATGAATGGTCAGGTACAGTAGGCTTTCTGGAATCTGACTGTTAAGAGACACACAACTCTCATTTTTTAAGCTGGGCAAGAGTGGCTACTGTTTATTACGTATCAAAGCACTTAGTGATAGTGGCTTTATTTCATTTCATCACAGCAAACCAAAGCAAATGCCTGCAGATCAACACGAGTTGCTTATGTGCTATAAAGTCTCAGGATAATAGCACCATCCAAACAATAATATTTTCTCTCCTGTCAAAAGAATGTGTTTCCAGATCCTTCCAAGTCATGTGGACCCTACAAGCCCAGGGCAATGCTGAAACAGAACAAAAGGGCACAACATGCTAATACACGCTCCCACGACACCATAGGTAGGTTTTTATCTGTTTACGCAGAATGTGAAGTCAGCTTTCCTCAGGCATTTTTATAGTTTAAGCATTTCATTGAAACAAGACAGGGATGAGAGAAGTTATAACAGCAGAACGTGCCAAAAAGGAACATGTACAGGCCTACTAAAGCAGCGGTTACTAGGGAGTTGTCTAAATAACAAAAAAAAGGGGTTAATTAATCCCTCTTTGAAATGTCCCCTTTAATTACATCTGAGCTTGATTTACAGAATGAGCTCATCAGTGCCCCTGGAGTAGGTATGGATTTATTGTCTTGCTCATGGACGCGTCAGCAGTGTAGACACTGGCCAACATAAAGACTTGAGCAGTATGTCTAGTTGAAACATGTAACGTGCTCTGGTGATTGCTAATTTACTTCTGGTGTTTTCTTACCACTTCTTTTGTTTTGCACCAGGGATGATTGCTCTTGATCGAGATGGTCACATGGCTGCAGGCACATCAACCAACGGGCTAACTCACAAAGTTCCAGGGTATGTAGTCATGTTGTAGCATTTTTCTTTTTTTTTTTTTTTAATGTCAGTTTTAATGACTTTGCAACATGATGGCTCAGTTCAGTTGGTTGCAATCTACACACTGGTCCTTTTTAAGAAACTTGTTCATAGAAATGCCAGAAAGAAATCAATTCTTTATTTGATTCCTATGAATTTTAACCTGTTTCCATTATTAATTAAATTACTTGCCGAGAGATTCCTGTAAATTTTACAGTGCAGGCTGCTTATATTTTAACTTCACTTCGTGTCTGGTAGTAATAATGTAGCCATCTTCAAGAGACCGAGGCATTGACTATTTTATAGGTGTTTTTTTTTTTTGCTTTTACACCCTGAAAGCCAGAATGCAGCACCTGTGTCTAAATCCTGATTATGCTTGCAGTCGTGTTGGGGACTCTCCTATTGCTGGAGCAGGAGCCTATGCAGACAGCTCAGCCGGTGGTGCTGCCGCCACTGGAGACGGAGACATAATGATGCGCTTTCTGCCAAGGTACCTCAGCCATTGGTCCTAATTAAATTAAAAATGTCTTTCCTGTGTTGTTACCATGTGTCACTGGGTGCACCACTGAATGGAGGATAAATTACAGTGTCTGAGACACAAAGTATATGTAGAGGGAAGGTCAGAAACCTTTGGACCTAAATATTGAGCTTTAATGAAGGCACCACTTCATATTTCCTCCATCATAACTACATGTCACAACTTCTGAATTTCTATAATTTTCTGGAATTGACTATCCAACATTGACACCAGCTTCACCCAGTGATTGGCCATTCATTTGTGCAGTTGTGTATACAAACAAGCACAGCACTATGAATGCCTTCCAGGAGATGCTTTCTGAAAATATGTGCCGTTGTGCCATATTAAAACAATATCGCAACCCTCACACCCCACTGCTCTGACAGCACGCTTTTCACTGTGCCTTTGTGTGACAGTTAGGAACAGCTATACACAGTTAACACTTCTTCCTTCCACCTTGGTGCGAACTAGTAATTTTCATTTTATTTTCGCCTTATTCGTCTCAGAAAAAAAAAGATCCACTAAAGCATTCAAGTAGTATGAAAGAGGGTCTAATTTTTAAATGTGAGATTTTTAATAGATTGTTCACAGGTCATATAACAGTAGTGCAACACAACAATGACACTAAAATTTCACTTCAAATAAGCACACCTTGATCACTGCGACTTTGTAAACACTGTCTAAAGGAGTATATCCAGATTACCTCCACTCCATGGATTCTTCAGCAGTGGAAAATATCTCTTAAAAATGATTTTAAATAGTTTTCCATTAGACATGTTGACTGGCTCCTAACTCCTTTGCGCACCCCAGCTGGGATTTATTTCCCACCCACCTTTTTGAATAATAGGGCTGTTAGGTGTCTTTTTTTTTCTTGACAGAAGCATTGTGCTTATAGTTTCAGTGAATACAGGTGACACCTGTGAATAATAAACAACCAATTTCTGGTTTGAGCCTCTTGCTGCAAGTGCAACCATAGTCATGAAGTGTGGAGGTGTGACTACATTGCCCCAAAACTGTCATTTGTACATCCCAGAGAAGAGGCTAGATTTCAGTAAAACCTGTTTGTTTCCAGGCTGTGAGAATCTAGAAGACTCAGAAGGGTTTTTTTAAGCTTTATTTATTCGGGATGGCATACTGACTGACATACTGTTTTTTTTTTTTTGTATTTTTTACATTACATTTTTTGTATTCAGCTTTACATTTATTGTTACACCCAGCCTCACTAGTTTTCTAATTCAACTTTTAGGAGTTGCATTTTTCAAGAAGACCTTGTTAAGTGTTGTGTGCATGCACATGAGTTAATTTTTCATTCTCTCATGTTTTTTTTTTTGTTTTTTTTTTCCCAGCAGTCCCAGTATTTTAACTGACAAGTGACAAGTCTACCTATGGTCTGTAACTGTCACTGTCAAAATGTAGAAGTAACACACCGTCACCAGCAATGGGCCATTTTAAAAATATATCTGTCATGTCATTTTGGTATGTTCCTAATTCCTATCATTGCAAGCTCTGAATCTTCCCTTTCAAGAGTTTGCTTGCTATTTTGTGTGGGGAAAAATACACATTAACAGGGTACATCTTCTGTCAGACATACTCACCGAGTGAGTGAGTGTTCCTACCAAATTCTGCTCCTTAAAATCCTATACTCAGAGAAGTCAATTTTAGGAAATTGCAGACGTGTCACTTGTTCTTTCACACATTTGACCTAAGGCTGATGGAGTTAATAGCACCCCTTCTGTGTGTGTGTGTGTAAAGCAAATAATGTGCATAGCGGTGATGGTAAATTACTATAATTTCCTCACCATTTGCTGGTTTTATGCACTTCTTAACACCTTAAGTGTCATAACTGTCTTTTGTACTTTCCACCCATGCATGCCATGCAGTCAAGATAGGAATATAACTTTTTTTTTTTAGTACTCTTATTTAATCAGTGTTTTTGACATATTTGTTTGTATCAGATTTATCCGTCATGATCTCAAGCACATCCCTGTCATCATCTTGGTTGGTGGTCTTGACAGCACTTGTTAGTTTGCCTCATGTGTACTGCATGTAATCCTGCCAACAGTTACTTGGCTGTGGAGCTGATGAGGGCTGGGGCAGATCCCTCGGCAGCCTGCAAGACGGCCATTTCCAGAATCAAGAAGCATTATTCCGAGTTCTTTGGGGCAATGATCTGCGCTAACACAACAGGCCATTATGGTGAGTGTTTGGATTCACAAGTAGACTGTATAGTTACTGCCAAAAAAAGTACTAAGATGCACAAAAACACTCAACATTTACTTCACAAATGTAAACGGACAGCTTTATACTCAGACATGTTTATAATATATAAGTATTCTAAGATGAAAATTACTTAATAAATTTTAATACCATAGATAAAATATCATTATTGAAATTATGATCTAACTGTAACTTCTTTTTTTTTAATCATCTAACAGATTATTATGAGTGGTATTTTGACCATGAGCATAAAAGCAATGTTGTGCTTGAAAGGGATAAATTAAACCTGATGATGTGATTTTTGTAACATTTAAATTTTCTCTCAAGTTAAATAAGAGCTGAAAATAAAGAGTCAGAAATCTAAATGAAAGTGAAATTTGTCCAAAATGTTAAGACCCAGATGTCATTTTAAGTTTGTCATCCACTCGTCACTGAAACTCCAACGCATTTTGTTCCACTTAGCGATTCCTCGGTTCACATGACAACAGCTGCAAAGTTTGAAATCAATGTGGTAGCAAAGGTGGCATGCCGTTTCTCTTGCCTCTCTCCTCCTTCAGAAAACTCATTACAAACTAAGATAACCTCTTCAACCTGAAATAGAAAAATAAAGGTTTCAAGTATTATATCCATTTATCCCCCCACAACACACAATGTTCTTGTTTCCATGTCCACACATACTGTCTGCTTTACATGGTGTGTATGAAAAATAAGATCAGAATGTCATGAACAACTAGATGAACAGGTCTAATGAAGTGTAAGTGATCAGACACATTGGCATTGAAATAGCAGATATTTATATATACAGATCACGTTTCACCTTTTTAACATTTTTTTTTTCCACTCTCTTTAATCTACAAAAGGTGCAGCTTGTAACAAAGTCCAAGGCTTCTCCCAGTTCCACTACATGGTGTCAAACCCGGAGTCAGACACACCACTCCTGAAATCTGTGGACTGCTTTTAAATTGATGACTGTTTGATTGAATTATCAGTCCTATAACTATATTTTTATACCAATGATTCTGGTTTTAGCCCTTAAATAAATTGTGATCAGAAAAAAAAAGGTCACTTGAATATTAATCGCTTCTTCTTTTTTTTTATTGGTTAGATTCTTTATTATATTTATCACCAAGCTTCCACATGATGACTTTAAAACACATATTTAAAACATGGATAAGATATAATACAAAACAAAAGCAAACAGACACTTGATAGGGTACAACATTTTTATACAAATTAGTGATTAGACATAATCTGAATGTCATATGGATATTCTCCATAAGGGCAGGAAGATGATGATTTACCAGGCATCTCTTTCTTCATCCATTTACTTACATGGACATGTAGGGATCAGGGTTTATTAAAAGTAATGTATTGCTGAACACACTTTTAACAGCCAGGCAGGATCGATACACCTGGTCCATTCTCTGCCCACTGGAAAAAGTTACACTGTTTACCCTGTTTAAAGCTGCAGGTGTAGAAATTCCGGCCATTGTTGGGTCCTAGTTTCAGGACCGTCTTCATCAAGCATCGTTTCCCATGGTGACAAAAAGGGAAGCGCAAGTCAGCCCACTGAAACAGACACAATAAGGGTAGTTGTAAACTTTTATTTTAGTCATTTAAATTGGATGCACACAAAATATTTGTTGACAAATCCCAAGATACTTAAACATTAAAAATAGTTATTTCTACAGTTCCATGCTACACAGTGTCATAGAGATTAGTTGTTTTCCATTTTTACCTCAAAGAAGTTACACTTTGTCTCTCTGGGAAGCGAGCAGGCGTAAAACTGTCGTCCCTTATTCTCCCCCTCCTTGTGGACCACTCTGAGGACAGCCGGGCGACGATGGGATTCACAACAAGGGGCACCGGGACTGGAAGAAGTAGAGGAGCTGCGGCTTGTCGCTTCTATTTTGTGCGTACTAACAGAAATGGAAAAACAGTCTTATTAGTTTGAAATAAATTGAAAATAAAACACAAGAATGCCTGTCACATCAACCTTTATTACTGAGAAAACAAACTCTCCCTAACCGTATGTGATGAGGTGTGTTGGTAATAATTATATTTGCGTGTATCCTATGATTGCAATTTATCAATTTTTTTTTAACAATGTTGCATTAGAAATTCCACAGTCAGATGGGTTTTTTTTTCATCCCACTTATCTCCCTGAAGTTGCAAAAAACTTCTCTTATTATAAACTTATTCATGAATAGCCTAGCGAGAGAGTCACTCACCCTGAGTTGGGGGCTCCATTTTGAGCATTGTTACTGGGAAAGGGACTGTGATCAATTCTCATTTTCTTGGATGGGTGACTGTAGGAGGCCAGTGATTCCCCATTGGAGAGCTCAGCACTTTGCTTCTGCCAGCCACCAGAGGCATAATTGGGGCTTGTTGTCCCTTGGCAGACGCTGTATTTATATAAACCTCGCTCTGCCGCCAAGGAATTCGAATGACTGGCGGCAAGGGAGAGCGGGGAGTTTACAAGCTTTGGCTTCTCGCTCAAGTCGGAGAAAACAAGGGTGGAAGTCCCGAATGCAGACCTCCAGTTGACTTTGCGCTCCTCTTGTGGTTTCTTAAAGGCAGTGCAGGGGTATTTCATCAAATCAGTAGTGAAGGGTGATGCTTCAGTGCTAATGTTGTCTTTGTGGACTGTGGAGATAGAGCCAGAGTGAGGAATTCATTTCATGTTCAGCAGCTGCGGTTTATTTTGATGCACTTGCTGCTCTCATAAAAAAAAAAAAAAGGTTTGTTGTTAACTTGAAGTGGTTAGCCTGCCATAAAATTTACTAGTAAGCAGCAGACTGTTTTGCCATGTAGTCAAATAAAATGATGACGATGCCCTTCTGTAAAATATGTCACCATGTAATAAAACTTAAAAACAAGAACTTTCAGTAATGGTGGGCTAGAATTCCTGATTTCAAAGTCATTAGTCGAGAGCTGTGAATAATCATTGCTCTCCTTGCTCATGACAGCTACCATTAATGTGCCCTTGAGCAAAGCACTTCACCCCGATTGTTTTAGTGAAGCTGTTCAGTTGTCATCAGTAGAAGATATAAAGAAAACTATAAAAATGCAATTCAGGGTATTACTGAAAATGAGCAGGTGTGGAGAATTAGACGTCCATTATTCATTTACACAGATTTTAAAGGAGTAGTTTAACCAAAAATGGAACCTTTGTTTTAACTTTTCACTTATGTCAAGTACAAAAAAAAAAAAAAAGGTTTGTACATTATTTGTAAGTCCAGTGGATTCATAGTTACTCCCTTCTCAGCTGTTTATGGACAACAGCATTAAAACTCAGATGATGTCAAATAAATGTAGACAGATGTGTGAAAATGAAGTCACCCATGCTTGGAAAGCTTACAGTTACCAAATGAACCATGGGCAAATTGTTGTTTTTGGGGTGATACTCATACAGCAATCATTTAAATTTGGTTTATTTGAAATTTTGCAGTGTGATCCTAAGAAAATCAAAAACATAAAAAATTAAACCATTCAACTGTTGTTTGGCAGTTACAACAAAGACATTTCTCTCAAATATTAGTTCGCTGCTGCCATGATGTGTCTCAAGACAGAGAAAAAACGGCCAACTGACAGACATGCTCATTACTTGCATAGCAACATACAGAAACAAGCACAGAGCAGTCAGCCTGTTTGACTGGAGTGTCATTTCAACAGCATGGGGTTATGGTGCCTCGTTCAGACGTACTCAAGTGTGTATGACAAACTGTACATGGGATCATTCAGCTTAACAGCAAAACTACTATTATTTTATCTCTTGCTAACAAGGACGTTCTGCTGTCGCATTAAACTCAGTGACTATGAAGACGGAACATTTCACTCACCCTCAGGTCTCGGAGTGAGGCAGGCGTCGCAGGCTTTTGCTGCTGGCACGTTGATGAGTGTGCAGAGTTGACAGGCCCAGTCCTCTTCCTCCCTCTTTGCCACATTTTCATTGGTTCCCTCATTGTAGGCCCAGCCAATCAGACTGTTCCTTGTGGGGAGTTTACTGGATTAATGAAAAACAACAGTGACAACTGTGAACTTCATAAACTTTTGTTTCTAAAATAGGATTAGCAATTATTAAAGCATGTGCACTGCAGCAGAAATAATCTTACTGGGTAAAAACAAGTTTGCTTGAACTGTGTTTTTACACACAAACATTTAACACTTTTTTTTTGTGAAAAACTCGTAGTCTTGTTCCTATCAATGAGGGTAGATTAGATTTTAAAAATATTTTCAATATTTTGTCTTCCCTATTTTTATTTATTAACAAACTAAAATGACAAAATTGAATTAACACGTTTCTGTGACAGTTCAAACAAACACTAATATAACTTTTAAGAAGGTAGGATTTATTGCAGGACTTCATTGCACTACTTTTAACTTGGAGTACCTAATAAACTGGCAATTTAGTGCATTTCCATTTTTGGAAAATTACTCTTCCATATCAGCTAATGTGATATAAATTAGTATTTCATTGTATTACAGTTACAGTTAAGGTTTAGCCAAGGAATATGTCCAGAATTATTTACAGCGTGCGCATATGTAAACTGTTCTCACGACTTATATTGCAAGCAATTAGTCGTAGGAAATGCATGTGCAAAACAAGCAATAAATATAAATTATCCAACAAATATTATTGTACCTGATTATAGAAAATTGAAATAGAAAACTTAAATTAGATAAACATTTGCAGTTCAAGCGGAGGCTAAAGAGAAGGCAATATGTTTTATTTAATTGCTCCAGGCGTATATGTTAGTGCTCTGACATAAAGCTAGACTATGTTTGACAAGAAGGCAAATCTGCAATGCCAACAGTCATGGAGGAGGAAAGTAGCAGCAGCTTTCAGGAAACTTTCCTCACAGATTGCTTTATCAGCTGTGTAATGCGTTGTAAAGGCTTTAGGCTCTAACCCTCTCGCAAAGCTTTGCTCAAACACAACCCAGGAGGTGTTGAGCCTGTGCCCTGTCTGGCAAACACAACCTTATATGCGCATTAATTTCCCCCCCATAACACTCCCCACTCCCTGCCAAGCCCATCTGCCTGCAAAGATGGCCTCTCTAAATTTGTAACGTATTATCTAAAAAGGCTTTTTTAACTTCCTACAATGAACAGATTTTGAAAAATGACACCTTGCTGTACGGTGTTGCTTTTTTTTGTTGTTGTTGTTGCTCCGTATATAGGTATTAAATTTTAAACGGTAAATGGACTGCATTTATATAGCGCCTTTCTAGTCTTCCAACCACTCAAAGCATTTTTACACTACATGCCATATTCACACACACACACACACATTCATACGCTGATGGCAGAGGCTACTGTGCAAGGTGCCTGCTCATCAGGAGGAGTTTCTAATCATTCACACACACACTCAAACACCGATGGCATAGCCGTTGGGAGGAATTTGGGGTTCGGTATCTTGCCCAAGGACACTAAGAAATGCGAAATGGAGGAGCCGAGGATCAAATCGCCGATCTTCCAATTAATGGACGACACACTCTACCTTCTGAGCCACAGCTGCCGCCGGCTTTGCAATTTTAAAACGTATGAAGAACAAACAAAAAAAGTAGTGTTGCGAAAAGATTTTAGGTTTTATCATACATTGAAAACATGTTTGGATGAGGGGAGAAAAAAAATCAATTAAGCATTATCTGATTAATTGAATATTAAATGAAATATTGAACTGTGATATACTTACTGCGTTCACTTTACTGACAAAACACACAGCATATAAAGTTTTTTATTCTTTTATCTTACTTCAGGTACTGAAAACATTATCGATATCAAACATTTTATGAACAATACCAACCTTCAGGGGACCGGCCCTTATAAGAATGCAAGACAATACATATTCAGTCAAAGTGCCAAAGGTTTATGAGGGTTTCTACCTGACGTCAACCCCGCTGGGATCTCCCTTCTGACAGCGCTCACAGAAGTAAGTCATCCTGCTGTTGTCTCCAAGACGACAGACTGTGATGACATGAAAGCACTGGCAGCACTGGGGACGCTTGTAGACTTTGTAATGTTTGTATAGAGGGGAGCCAGATTTGCGACACTGATAGAGACAAGGAGGGCAGACAAGAAAGAATATTAAGATGAGGATAAAGAGAAGAACAAAAAAAAAAAAAAACCTTCACCTTGCCTTACTTGCCAATTATGCATGGAGGGAGAGCAATATTTGTTTTATCTATTTTCTTGGCAGTGAAGCTCTGACTTTTGCTCAATACAGGAGTTTAAGTTAATCCATTATTGCAAGTCATTCTGACTGAGATGGTAGCTAAATAAATGCTAAATAACTGAAAGTAAATGTGCATCCTTATATACAAAAGCAGATCTTTAATATCTACAAAAAAAACCCAACTTGAACATAAACGATATGTGTCGCTCTTCATATAGAAACGTCTAACCTTGTAAAACAGAAGAGTGAAATCGCGCGTCATCTTCACCAAGTGGTGGATCTGTTCCTCTTTCAGCTGCTGAACCTGAGAATAAAGCAACAGTTAGTTACAGTTCACAGGAAGACAGTAAATAAACCTTTTTTTAGTATTGCCCCTCATTTCAAAACAGAGATAAAAAGCCCTTCAGAGTCAGCAAATCAATAATACAAGCATATACACAATAAAAAAAAACAGACAAGAATGGAAAAAAAAAAAAGATTTAAAATGATGAAACAGACACAAATTATATACAATCTATTCCCAAGACTTGCAGCTCATGCAGAAAGGACCCAACTCTGGTTCAGACAGTGTAAAAAAAGATCTAAAGCGCACACCACTTGTAGCTCTTTCAGGACACCTAGGGGCTCAATAATGGAGCAGAAGCTTATAAAGACTCAGTGGTTCCAGAAGAAGAAGGGGCCAAAAGTCCCAGATTAATGTTTTGGTCCAGTGTGCTATATTCTTGTACCCCATCTAATACTTTCTAAGGGGGGCAGACATCTTAGCAGAGCAGAGCCCCTGGTAATAGCTGAGTAATACAAGTATTCATGCTGCAAAGAGTCTCTTACTGGCGAGTGGATAGGTCACTCTGAAAAGACATTTTTCTTCTATCATTCGCTTAATGAAAATATTCCTCAAGAACAATGAAACACATTCGATCTTTCACATTTTTTCATGATGAGAAATGAAATAAATCACTGCTAAAACTCTCATTTGACTCTCGATTAAGACTCCGTAGGTTTATAGGAATAATAAAAAATTAAATTTCCAAACTGAACAGAGGGGGGAAGGAATATCTGTGCCGCAATGCGCTTGTTTGGCTTTTTCACCTCATTGTAATGCATCACTCAATAATACAAGGGTTTCAACTTTTTTTTTTTTTTCCCTGTGAAGGTTGTCTTGCATTTTTACCCTCTTTTCTCTTCCTCTACTGAACACAATCCATCATCTTTCTGTACCTTCACGGCTGGGTGGAGGCCCGAGTCAAACAGGGCTTCGTTTTTAATGATGTTGCCGACTCCCGGCATGACGGCCTGGTCTAGAAGAACGTCGCAGAGCATCCTGCTACTTTGGCTCCTCACTGCCTCCTCGGAACGAGAGAAGCTGAACTTTGAGGAGCACATATCCAGACTCTGCATCGCTCTCACCCTCTGCTCACAGTCTTCTGTCAACCTGCGAGCGCACGGTAGAAAACGTATGCCTGCTGTTACTGCAAGTGTGCCACAAGTTCAACTAGGCCACTTGAGAGGTTATACATTTCGAAATTGTTTCTATTCGTATATTCTGCTTTCAGTTTGTGTGTTATGAGATGGAACAGCATAGGTGACATTTTCAGTCAACAGAAATAAATATCTATCTGGCTACTGAACAATACATCTGGACCTTAGAGTCAATCATCAGGATAAATGTTGAGTCAAAAAGGCTGTGGTTTTCATGCAACAATAGCCAGCGTCTTCAGAAACAGCCTAATGTAGGACATACTCACTGAATGGGACTCATACCCCAAGGTGAACTTCTGTCACCTCAATCTATCTAGGCTAGGCTGTTGTCCCCCTTACCTTATTTCCACAGTGCTGTCAAAGAAGCATACAATGTCGTTAGTCAGGTGTATTTCCAGCACTGGGATGGAGCCATTCCTGTCCTTCCTCTCAGCAGGATTTATTCGCATTGATCCATTCATACCGAAGTGGACTCTAAAGGATGTGAGCAGGAAAGAAAGAAAAGACAGATTCCATGTGAAGATAGGATATCTCAATTCATATTAGACTTGACAACCAAAGGACAGAGAGGTGGTCTGGCAGTTGGAGATTTCACTGTGTAACAGAAATATCACAGGCTCCATCCTAGCAGGCACTACGGGCTTGCTCACACTGATTAAGCTATAAATCCAAAAAAACGTTAGGGGCAGATTGATTTTATTTGATGATTAACAAAGACGCTATAACTCCATTTATAGTTACAATTAAGGTCGGTGATGTGCTGTGATATAAACGTGTCAACCATTAAAGATTATACAGTGGTAGCCATCCCATCAGTATCTCCATTGTGGTCAATGTTGTAAATAAACGACTTAATTATGGCCATACTGTATTTTTTTATATGATTTTTACAACAATGTGATGAAGTGTGTTGATTTGTCAGGTCTTTATTTCACTGGATGAGACCACAGCAGATATTCCTGCTTTTTATTAAATTTTATTCATGAATAGTTTCTCAATAGATGTTCCAGCAGGTTTACTGCATCATTGATATTCCAATATAAATTATGTGAAGAGAGAAAGAGAATTTTTTTAAATAAATTTCTGCCACCCATTTATATAATTATCAAGGAAAAAGACTAGAACCTTAATGACTTATTACTATTATGGTTATTAAACATGCAGCAATCAAAAAATAATATGCAATAAACATGCAGCTATCAAAATAACTTCTGATAAAGCATTAAAAAAAAAAAGGTTTGCAGAGGTAATATAGCTTGTATTAACTAAGCTAGACGTTAAAGGATAAGTTCACTATTTTTCAAGTCTGTCTTAAAACAACAGTCAGGTGCCCATATGAATATCAAAACAGGTTTTTATTGTTGGGATCATTCCTCCATTTCATACTGGTTGTTAAAAGATCTCTTTCCAATACGGCATCAATGTAAGAAATTGGGGCCAAAATCCACGGTGTGTCCACAAAGCTGTTTTGCTCAAAAATGTGTTTAAAAGTTTATCAGAAGCTCACATGAGGCTTCCGCAATCAGAGTTAGTCATATGAAGTGGATATCTGCCACATTTAGTCTTTTTTAGTGGCATATTCCCTCTTTGTGTTTCCCTGTTGAGCTGCAGTAGAAGAATAGTAACAAAAAGAGGGACTCTGGCATAAAAAAAGACTATAACAATGAAAGAGTTCTACTTGACATGACTCATTTGGACGGCTGAAGCTTCAGATAAACTTTTAAATGATTTTTTTTGCACAGAAGGAGAACTGTGGATTTTGTCTTACAGTGTAAATGCATTATGAAGGGATCTTCTAATGGTCAGTATGAACAGGAGGAATGGTTACGGGGCAAGAAAAATCAATCTCACTGTTCATTTGGGCACCTGACTGTTGTTTTAAGACAGACTTGAAAATCTGTGAGCCCATCCTTTAACGTCCTTTAACAGTGTATGTCTGTCTGAGTGTGTACAGTATTACCTCAAAGCTCGTGAGCCAAAATACAAGAAGAGCTCCTTCCCCAAGGTTTCAACACCGGTGTATTGACAGCCAGAAAAACTCCGAAAAGCATTTCCCTCGGCGCTGTTTCTCTGTAAATAGACGTAAGCTGGTTAATATCGGTGCGTAGCAGCAAACCGCAAGAAGAGAAGTCTCATTCACAAAAACTAGTTCAAGTTGTTGTAAGTTTGTTTTTGTAGACACATTGACGGCTAACTCGGTTATTAACGGGTTATTTTTGCTGCGTACAACAACATGACATAACGTACCGTCGGTGTAGTCAAGCTGCCTCTGATCTCTTTCAATTTCTGTCCTTTCTTGACTTTTGAACGGATTTTCTCTCCGTTTAATGTACACCCGGGACCTTCAACCATCTTCGAGTTAAGATTTTCAAACCTATTTACTGTAATCTGCACTGTAGCAGCCTGACATGTAACTAACAGAAGTTTGTTGTGGGCTTGATTCCCCGCCACTGACTTCAATTTTGCGCATGCGTAGTACGGTTTGTATCCGGAAATAAGCCTTACATGAGCGTGGTACGTTAAAGGTGCATTAACATATTTATCTTACCTGGAAAATGATCTGTATTAAAAATAATAATAATTAAGGCTGAAACTAACAATTATTTCCATCATCTATTAATCTGCTTATGATTTTCTCGATCATTTTATTAGTCGTTTGTTGAATAAAAAATCAGAAAACGCTGAAAAATGTCTGAAACCCAGTGAAAACATTTCAAGAGAGTCAGCAAACATCTTGTTTTCTCTAAGCAGCAGTCTAAAACCCACAAATATTTAGCTTACAAAAATGTAAGTTGAAGAAAAGCAGCCAATTCCTCATCTCATTTTGCTTGGTTATTATTTTTAACTACCTGATTAATTAACTAATTGTTGTATCTATAAAAATAATGATCCTAAACTGTCACTCAGCTCATAATGTCATATAACTGGACATTTTTTCAACACTTTTGATTAATTTACTCTTTAATTCGTCAGCGATCACCAAAAATTGCAATAAACACATACGGTCATAAAGCAGATGAGATCAAAAGTGTGTGCCAGCAGAGTCTCTACATATGATCAATTGGACCTACACTTTTTACTTGGAGATCATTATATATTTACTGTATGCATGTCTGAATGATGAATAGGTAAGTATTGATTGTGTTGAATGCAAAGTATCAAATAATCAAGTTTCTAGCCAATTGCCAAGATTGATGTGATGATAATGAATACAAAGTCTTTATCCTGAATGGCTCATTTACAGTAGACATTGCAGTTCTCGGGAGACTAACTTTCTCATATTATGTGCTGTAGAAGTGTGATCGAATACCAAATCGTTTGTTCTGGAGGCCTATATAATGATTTGACCAAAGTTATAGCTTCTCACTTATTCAAGGTCTATTAATCAATGAAAATTATTTAATGAAAACTGTTCAACAAACTACCCTCCTATAATGTCCTTTTGTGCCAATTATATGCAGCATATCTATGGGTGTGAGTAGTTTATTTTACCTCCCACTTGAGGGGGCTAGAGTACCATTGTTGGGTCTGCAGCTCTCACAACAACATGTATGTGATATAACTTGTAATATAAGTGTGCAAGATAGATAGATAGATAGATAGATAGATAGATGGATAGATAGATAGATAGATAGATAGATAGATAGATAGATAGATAGATAGATAGATAGATAGATAGATAGATAGATCTTTTTAAAACTTTTCTACATATTTGTTGGAAATGAAAAGATAAGAGTAAAGATTAAGTACTGAATCACAATTTAACTTGTGCAACATGATGCACTCAGGTTCCTGAAAATGTCTCACATGTTTCCCCAACTTCATCTGTTATTCCATAATCCCAGGTTGGATTTAATTGCCAGATATGAGCCTTATCACTGAGTCATACTACTCTCCATACCTCTACCATGTTCATTTGGTATCCCATCTGGCTGAAAAAAATTCAAAGGAATTATAATTTGCATTATGTCAAAAGATTTTCTGCATGGCTTGGTTGTGTAATTGCCACAACTTGTTTGCTCTACAGTTTTACCATCCAAACCCTTCTGTGGGCCCAGATAAAAATAGATAGACTCCATGTTCTCCAGCCAAGTGTACAGCCATGCCCTCCTTCTAAAAAGGCAGCACTCAGCAATAATGTGTATTAAAATCTGAAGCTGCTCTCTCACATTGGCTCCAAGGGAAGTGGAGCACTTGAAGCTGGGTCTCACCCAAGGTATTAAAATGTAACTCAATCCAAGTTGTTTAAAACTGGATTGCGCCCTCCTGCCTCAGGACCTACAGTATCGCTGGATGAAAGTAAACATTTCCCCTGTGCGTCTGCAGAGTTCTGCTCCCCCTCTCTCTTACAGAATAAGATATATTGAAGATTAAAGGGTGACAAGTCCATGCCATGTCTTCTGATGAGGCTCTAATGCTTCAGATTCAGTTTGAACAATTCTTTTTTCAGTGCACCTTAAAATAAAAGCATCATTAGCAGGAGTTTGTTAACAGGGTGTGTGAGTCATATACTGTTGAGACAGTCATACTGTAATAAATCACAGAAGTCATTACAGTGTGGGATTGTTACTTAACTGAATATTCAACTCTTCAACACAAAGTTTTGTTATACCAAAATTTTCTTTATGATAGCATGTTCTTTTTGAAATTTGACCCCAAAAGTCTGTCGATCCAAATACTCCACAGTCACATTCAAGTCACTTTTTATAGAACTAGCAGTGCTTGCATCCAGAGATAGAACATTGGATGATCAAACATTAAAACTGGGATAAATTTTAAGGTTATGTAACAATGCTGTGAAAATAATCAGCACAAAGGTACAATCTAACTAACTACATGAACATCTTATGCACTAATTTGTTTGTTTAGCCATATGCTTGTTATGCTTCTTCTGTAATCAAGTTAGGTTGTATCAGCAGCTAAGGACAGACTGAGGGCTGTTCATAAACTGCATGGTTTCTTATTTATTCAATCCACTGCATTTGAATCTATTGAGTTACTACAACTTCATGGCGAACTGGTTCAGTGCACTGAACTCACCATAACCAATCTACAACTGTAAACACACTGTTTGCCACATTTTCCAAGCGTAAACATTGCATGAATGCTAATTTGTACTGTGATATTTTTACCCTACCACCTATTGTACGTCCTTCAATCTCCCTTTGCACAAACAGTGTGCTGCTGTTTTCCCTGCTTTGCTTTATGTACCAGTTTGAACTATGAAAAACTTTTAGTTGTTGATGTGCCCCCACAACCGTGACCACCAAAATGCAAGATTAAGAAACTAACATCTGCTTTGACTAAGCACAAGAAGGGGTATACTGTAGGCTCTTAAACATCCTTAAAGGGAGTTTTGCTTAGTGAAACCTCTTAGACTGAACTCAACCACAGACTCAATGGAGCGAGCAGCACAACGCCTGCAGTTTGACAGCTAAAATATAAGAAGTGCAGCTACAGAAGTACAGTATTCCAGGATCCAGATGATCATCCAGGCGTGGCCAGCAAACTGATGAGCACTGGGTGGAAAAGTGTCATGGTGTGTCAAGATAAATGCATCCTGCTCTCAGGTGTCGCAACACAAAAAGGAGCCAAAGTGGATCCTCAGAATGTGGATTTGGACAACTTTACCTTATGCGTGTACAAATAAATGTGTGCATGCGAGTGTGTGTGTATTTATGTATGCTGACTGCTGAGTGCTACCTGTTATAATTATTATTTTCATAGGTTTGTTGTGAGCTGTGTTGTTATTGACACTTCTGCTATAGTAAATGCTGAAATCCATACATTTCAGCAGTTAATTATGTCTGTGTTGTAATTCTAAGTCACATATGTTTATATAATCTGCATTTGCGCTATTCATGTTTATATTTATACTACTATAATCTATTTTACGGGTACTGAGGTAATGGAAATTTGCTCATAAAACACTTTCAGATTCAGAGAGTAGTTTCTGCATCGTACCAGGCGTTGAACAGATCCTCTGATGTCCACTGCCAACTTATTTTCAAGGCAATTTGCATGATGTTCTGTGAACAGCACATATTTTCGGATAATATCGTACAAAAACATATATAAGTTTGTGTTAAAGTTTACAAGTAGATCAAATAAATGACTGCTGTTCATGTTTTGACTTTCAAAAAACAAAAGGCCCAGGCTATGTAGGCATTGTCTATAATTTTCATACAAATACATTTATTTGTTCCAGTAAGTAACAATGTTTCATTCATCAGGCTCATATTTTCACTTGTGTTCATGTAAGAGATTGAATACTTGCATAAAACCACATCCAATAATCATTCACACATTCGTAGCAACGACTCTGTTACCGCTTGCCAGGGAGCTCTTGAAGTCCTTTTTGATGATAGGAAAAGATGTTTGTTTCCAGAAAACATAAACTTGACATATGTGAATAATCAGACCAGATGGGAACTCAGTGCTTTGTTTCAGGATGTCCAGATGGACTGGTGATTTTCTTATAATAAATAACTTTGGACTTTAATCGCCACATAACATACCCTGACCGTATCAATACTTTAATATGTTTGTCTGTCAAAATCTCACTGATTACATGTCAAAGAGATCTGGGCCTGTATCTACTGTATGTTATATGTGTGTCATAGAGGAGCCTGCAAACATAAGTATAAGGCTACAGGCTTGCACAGCACATTTCATTAAACTAATATGGGACTCTTAATGGATGAAGCAAATTGTTTTGAGACTTGCAAACATTTTCTAATTTGCCTAATGGTCTCCCCCTAATTCTGCTAATGAGTCTCTTAATTGTTAAATAAAATTTGGGAATTGGGGTGGGTTTGCACCTGTTACTCTCTTTATTTGGTGTATGTACACAATCTGTATGTGTATTTATTTTTTTGTGTATGCATCTATCTGTGGACATGTATGAACTTGTACTTTCTCACAAATATATGTGAAGAAGGAGTCTCTGCATATGAGTGTTTGAATTCACTGGCTGGTATATATAGGATGTGTCCAGGATATGAAAAATAAACACAGATAGTTAATAAACTGCAGTTCTGTCTGTCTAGGTCGCTGTTAGATGAATTCTTCATGAAGTCTGAAGTGAAATGAGATTTCATTCATTAAGTTACAATCAAGAGACTGCTGGGAAGTGGAGCATATAGCAATGACCTGACTGGTGACATGCGGAGCATAATAAATTAGTTTAACACTATAAGAATTATGAAGTTAATGATGTGATTCTGTGTCACATAGTTTGAATCTATTGTTAATGATGCAGATGACGTCTTGTAATATCCACTATATTGAAAAGTAACACACATATGTGTTCACAAACTAGCTACAGTGTAAACATGTATTAGAGTGACACAAACTTTTTTAAGGATGTAGATAAATAGGCCCACACTCTTCAAACAGAATGGTGTTTATGTTTTTGTCTGGAAAAGTTTCATTGCATAAAACTGCCTGTGAAACAAAAATGACAGTTGTTTCTTTGGTGGAGAGAAGCTTAAGCTGCAGATGGAGATGTGTTGCTATGCAACTGGGATTTCAAAAGTACTTGCAGTGCCAGGGTCACATTTCAATGTCTGTCTCTACCAGCTTGGCAGAAACTGATGACTGCTAATAATGCTATTTTTAAAGTGTCTCATTTGCAACCCTCTGAATGTGAATATTCTATACCACATATAATGTGGCAAAATTATATGGTTTCTGAATAAAATGATTTAAGTATAACTTCTACCTTTTCATACTGGTCCATATCCAACTCCTCTGTCATATATTAATACTTCAAGGATATACTCTCTGCAATGCCAATAAAGTTGGAAATCTGGGAATTTAAGGTTATTCTGTAATGTTGTTCCTGTTACATTATATCCTGTTATCTTTAAATATTTCTATCCTCAACTACCCCCCCCACACACCCTCCTACTCTCCCCTAATCAATAGGGTGTATTGAATGCACTTCATATATAAAGTGCTTGTTGTTTCATCTCGCCTGGAGGATTTTATTATTGTTTCATCACTATTTTGACTGGCCAGACGTTGTGAATAGTAGCATACATCAGGCAGGGGAAAAACAGCTTCCACTCCACCTCTCCATCCTGAACTCAAACTCACACATTCTCAGTCCCTTGATACCCCATAAGAAAGTCCCTCTTGTTTGGCCCCCTTGGCTGAAAACATCCTGAAGAGCTCTGTTTCATGGAGGTAAATGTCGCTATTCACTGGATAAAATGTCTATTTGTCTTTCAATCACATTTTCTTATCATTTTGCTTGCTTTTGCTTTAAAAATTACCAGATGCAAGAAATAGTTTGACCAGTTTGTGATGCAACTTGTTGTTGGTATAACCTTGAATAAAGTGATATTGATATTAGTAATGTAGAAACTGCTGCAAAACAAGACAAATCATCAAACTACACTAAAATATCAGACTTTTGTAACATTTTTTTTCAGGAAACCTTGGGATTTTGAGCCTAAATGTAAAAAAATACTTATGATTGAACATTTTTGCATTGAGCTGTTGCTTCACACAGTCACGGCCCAGTTCACCACATCAAACCACATCCCAGCACTCAACTAACACACAGCACCTTTCAGACGTGGAGGCCTATACTGGGAGAGAGAGGTCAGCTGAACAGGGTGGGCGAAGCCTGTGATTTCATGTTCTGAGTCAACCGTGGAATTATCGGGAAAACAGGAAACAGCTAATACTGTTTCATTTTGTGTGTAGTCATTCACTGCAACAAAACAACCCACCACAGAAACTCAACTCAAAGACATGCAGACTGAAAACATGTCAAAATGGCTAAAACAGCATATAAACAGACGCCCACAAGCTCCATCAATGGAGAGACACAAAAGCCAAGTGAGGGGCTTTGACATGTTAGTGGAGACACTAAATGCCCTTGTCGGGCATGCATACCCAGAATGCCTTGCGGTCTAACAAAGATACCTGAGAGCCCAATTGGTACAGGCATGGGGAGTGAGCTGGTTAGGGTTAGGGTAAAAATATCAGGGTCAGAGCCAATCAGAGGCAGAGTAGGGGTGGGTCTTCACGGAAGGCCTACTGGGTATGCATGCCCGACAAGGGCACTTAGTCTCTCCCTAGTGATGTATTCATTCAGAACAAAATGGCTGCAAGGAAAAAAGCCAGTTAAGTATTAACAGATTTCTCCTCTAGGTGGCAGTGCTGCCTTCCTTATCAGTGATGTTCCCTCCTTGGAGGATTTGGACAAATCCACACGTTCCTTCCCCACCACTCTCACCAGGCTGCACTTGTCACTGGGAGGACTGGTGTAACATTAAAATAACTGCATTAGTTTAAATTAAGACATGCAGCTCTAACAGCTCATCCGAACGCAGCTGTCAGAGGAAAAACTTAATTGTCAGTTGACATCATTACTGTAATCTCTATTACCCCCATATAGTGCAAAGCCTACTGTTAGACTAATTTGATAATGGCACATTTAATTAGATGTAAATGATGGCATTTGCAGTAATGGACATGCTATCTCAGAGAGCTTGACTCAATATAATGTTGTCAGCCCAGTCTAGGATCAGGGATTAAACCCCAACAACTGCTGAAGTGTCCTTAAGCAAGACATGGCCAAGGGTCCTGTTCTGTAGGTAACTTTGACCTCTGACCTGAAAAGAAACACAAACAAATTCCATACAAGGAATGCAGCATCATAATTACTGGTGATCTAGCAATGAAGGAACTTGATTGCCATAGCCTACCTTCATCACTGGAGGTAATTCAATCAGTTTTGTAAAAAAAAAAAAATTCCATCATGATAACAGCATGGCACAGACATACATATATTTTTATGAAGGCAAAAATATATGTATGAAGTGTCAGGTGGACATTTAATGTCTGCTTTCAGTCTGCTTTCAGTTTTTTATTCAGTCTTTTTTGTCTTGGTGTTGTGTTGTTAGCTATATTGAAAATAATATTCAGACATCCCCTTGTTTTGTTCAGAGTTTGAGAGTGTGTGTGTGCAGCTTCATTGTTAGGACTGTTGTATACAGACGCTGAGACTAACATTGGTCAGTAAATCCCTTTAAACTGTAGGTTCACTGTACCAAAATGTCTTGCTTTCTTTTTCTATAAGTGTGGGTGTGGAGGCTTTGGAGCTTCCGCATCAGAGCTGGCCTGAGTTACAAAGTAATGGGTAATGTAACTAATTACTTTTGCTTCTGAGTCATTAGTAAATTCATGTAATTACATTTTCAATGTGTAATGAGTAATTCCCCAACACCACCTACTGTGCTCCCCATTACAAAACTACATTGGTGAATTTATTTTGTTCCCAAAGGTCAAGAATGAACTTCCATGTTCAAATGTTTTTCTTCATTTTGTGTGTGGTTCCCTTTAATTTAGTATTTTCATGGGCCACTGTTGCCAAATTAAATTCCTGTACATTTATTACATTTGGCATTTGAAATTATTTTAATTATGTGAACTGTATAAACAGTGAATTAATGTAGCCAGAGATTAGATTACCCTTGTGCAGTGATTAAAATTTCTCAATCAGTAGAGATGTCTAAAAAAGAAATTTGTAGGGGGAAGCAGGAGGAGATGCATAATGTCATTTTTCTTGTGAGCAAAAATTGTGAACATGCGTCGCTGTTGATTTGGAGGAAAATGCCATTCGTGATTACATCTTGTCAGAGATAATTTGGCAGAGCTCCCTGTTTATTAATTCCAAACAAACCAGCCCCTGCCAAATGACACCGAATGATTGACAACAGTTCCTGTGAGGCTTTAGAGCTTTTTCTGGGGGACTTTAATAACACAGTTATGACAGTTTTACATCTCTGTCTATTTGAAATTTTGGCTCAAAAAATATTGTTATTGAGTCAAATCAACCGGTAGCATGTAATGAAACCAACACATATTTCATTGTTAGTAGTAATTCTAATTCTAAAAGCAGTCTATTAGTTCACACACAATCAGCCAAATTCTCTGTAAACTCTGTAAATTCTCTGTTTTTTCTTTACTTTTTTAAACTTGCAAATCCTGTATAAGATTTTCCTCCGGACACCTTGTGCATGTCTCATGTCTGTAACAGTTAATTATACTGCACTGTAATTTTACTAAAATAGTCAAATTGTACTGCAAACATAGTCAATACAACCGTAAATGACCATATAAATGCATTTTCTCATATGCTGCCTCTATCTGCAATAATAGATAGAGGTTAATGTTAGTGAAAGATCATATATGGGTTACAATGATCAGTGGTGGGGTAGTCACTTCCTTAAAGTTAGGCAAGCTTTGTCATCATGGCAATGTTAAGCACCATGACAATCGTAGTTACACTTTATAAAAAACTGCTTGCTAGTTGTGGTTGGAAACATAGTTCCATGGTTGTAGGTGAAAGCAGGAGGCGAACAGTTGTCTCCTGCAGCTAAGTCCACTTTTTGCCACTTTTTTTTTTACATCATCTGAACTGCATCACTTCTCTAGGTCATAATTACTACAGCTGCTAGATGGCGTCTGTCACTCAAACATAACTATAGGTCATCTTTCGCAACTGAATTTTCGACCTATACAGTCGTTTTTCTTGGGGAGACGGGCTAAACACGGTATCAGTGAGTCTAAAAACTATCTTTAGTGTATTTTAGTAAATTATGCAAGCAAGGCATCAGGGTAGCAAAATGCAACTACACTTTATGCTTTAAAAAGGCAACATTTTTTGTAGGCTAATCCCTGATTCTCCATTAAAAACTTTGTTTAATGTATTAATCATTATTTGAGCTAATTTATTTGCAGAGCTCAGTCATGCACATAAATCTCTATTAGCAATAGCAGGGACATTTAAACCTGCAGTGCTGAACTTTTAAATATAAATGAACGTCTGTTATAGTCAAGCCCTTGTCAAATGGGTTCACACAATGCTGATTAAGCTGCTGGGTAAATCTCTCTGTATTTCACAGTATAAAACGTTTTAATCTGGTGTCTGTGGTGACATTCCTGTACTGACTGGATGAATGCGTACTGTCTGAGCATATGCACTACAGACTTCTGCTGGCGGAGTGGCTAATTTCCAGTTAGCCCTCTGCTAATGTGAAAGGGGATAAAATGATTTAATTGTGCAGCTCTTCTAGACTAAATGGATCAAATTCTGATAGTGAAATGAGTCATTTCATGGAGGTTATGTGAAACAGTTTATGCACCACACTTTTACGTCACAGTAGTGACGGAGTAAGATACGGTGGACCCTATGACGTAAGCATGTGTCAACAGTGTTTTTGTAATTACTCTCACTGCCAGAAGGGGGAGACAAAAGTCCCAATCTCCAGCTTTAATCCTCCATTTGTGAAAGTGGTGACATGCATGCAGAAACAAGAGAAGAACAGGAGTGCTTTGGTATCATTTTGCTCATTGATTTTGTAAAATGTTTCTGAAAAAAGAAAACACTCGCAGGAGCTTTTTTATAGAAAACTAGAAACTACATGTGAAGATTTGAACTGTTCCTGCTTGACAGTCAATTGAACCAGCTTTTAAAAAAAAGAGAGACTGACATTGCACTTGATATCGATTTGATCATTTGTGCATATCTAAAGTTTTCCACTATTAACCGCGATTCGTGGCACTCACTTCATCATTTTGTGGAGTTTGTGATACCCACACACTCTTTGAAATGTTTCTTTTGAAGCACATACTACAGAAGGAATGTTACAGAGGAATTAAGCCCATATTTCCAGGCACTTTCTCTCAACTCCACTTTCAGTTTAGCTGAAATTCAGTCTGAATTAGCATTTTGATCTACTTCATTATCCAGCCTGAACCTGCCATCAGCACAGACGCTCCTGATGACATAGTTTTAACCCTCAGCTCTGGATCATTTATAATCAATTGCACTGATCTCTAGCCACAAACCACAAGGGCCTCTTCATATGAAAATGTTGTTGTTAAAGCTTCTGGGTTCAAGACAGTTACTCAGAAGACATGTTTACAGGTGGCCACCAAGCTTAAATTTTTAGAAAAGACCTTTCATTGACTTTTGTTCAAGTTCATCCGCAGAGGCTTACCGCAGACTTTCAGCTGTCAGTCAACATGATTCACCAGCTGAAAAACCCATAACTTGATGAAATCCTCATACGTTTTTTTTCATACCATCCTATTTGTCTGTTTAGCACAAAGGTGACTTAGAACAACCTGTATCTCAGCAAACCCAACTTGAAGACTTGAAACCTGCTAAAAAAAACCCCACATTTCCCACTGAGGTGGAAACCTAAATCTGCATTATTTTGACAAAGTGGAGGGTGGCAGGAGAGTCAGGGGTTGAAGGCAAATTGTCACTCCTGTACTTTCTCTCTTCTGCCTGTGGTCTTTTCTTAACACATATTCTTAACCTTGTAGTTAAGAAAAATAAGGGGGACCCAATCCAGCTCAAAGTGAAAATGAGGCAGATGGATCAGACTTATTTTCTATTCAGTCATATATTTTTTAACTGCCATGTTGACATATACATCATGGCATGAAACACTTATTTGTTGCTTTTTTGCTTGTTGTTTGCTTGTTACACATTTTTTTGAGTGGAGGAGGACAAACATTGACAGATACAACGTCAGATGGATGAATTGGATGTGGGCCACATTCAGTGATTGCACGAGTCACTTAAGCTGCGTACTTCCCATAATATTCCCACAAAATGCACTGTTTCTCAGTTTTAAGAAATCATATTTCCGAATATTGTTAAGTGTATATAGTTAATTAGCATTCTCACATGTACTGTACTTTTTGTGAAGCAATGTTGCAAATATGCAAACATTATTATATTCACTGATATTTATATTTAAAAAAAAAAAAGTCCACCCTCTTAGACCTAGAATGACAGTTATGTATGAATATTATCAGTGTGTGTCTCATTTAGTTGAAATATGATTACAGGCTGACAGTGACATCACAATGAAATCAATCTTGACTTTAGTAAAGCCTGACAGGCACACCTTCCTACCATTTGCCATTTTGATTCTCTCTTCAACCCTCCCTTTCTCTCTCCCTGTACAGTTCTGAGATAATCAAACACCCACACATAGACACAAACAGCACACACAAAGTCATTACTTTGCCCAGTGCATAGATTTCCACAGCTAATCCTTTGATCTGAGGCCTTGATTTTTGGGGAGCTGCTGTGTACTCAGCTGCCTGAGGCTGCGTTTGAGTTCTATTATTTATCACTAAGTGTCACAGAGCCTAGAAGTGGAGGCAGGAGAAGACAAGGGAAAACAAAGCTCATCTTCTATTATTCTTTGATACACCTCCTCACATAACACACAGATGATGGTGTGCTCAGTGTCAGTGTGAGTTTTTAATTGGTCTGTTGCTTTGACAGTATGAGTTATTAAATTTGGATGCCAGATTCAACATGTGCTTTATCTAAAAAACATCCTTGATCAAAAGTGTCATTAATATTGCACCATAGTGTGTTGAATTTTTTTTTATTTGTTATTCAAACCTGTCTAGAAACTAGGTTTATATACTACTAATTTGCAACAGTGAATGATTTAAAAGAAACATAATGCTGCCCAGATGAATTTTTTCTATTAACACAATGAGGAAATATCATCATGTTTCAAGTGGATGTATCAGTAAAGTATTTCATTCACTTTTCCTACGATATCCAGTCATGAAAACTGAAGGCTATTATTAAATAAATGTGTCTTGGTTAAGATTAGGGGAAATTGTGGTTTAATCTTGAAAACATCAGCAGTGACTTGAATCACAAGACAGGATGTATAAATTTTATTAAAATTTTATAGAAACCTCTGACTCTTTGGTGTCAATACACCCATCCTTTACACCAACTTTCTCCCCACAACTTGTGTGTGGTACATAAATGTAGTGATTCCTGAAGAACATTATCAGGGAATATAAACCAGGCAGCAATTGTGTTTTCAGTGCAAAACATAAATGGGAAAATAAATTAGAGGGCTAATTGTAATTTCTAGGAGACAGGGTTGTTTTAATCACTACTCTGACCCAATTTGCTTTTGCAACAAATACAACAGACCACAGGTGGGCAAACTTGAAATAACTGTTGTCATTCAGCTTGTTCCAGGGTGTCTAATGTCCCACTGTCCTCCCTTTCATCAGAGATAATTAGGACAGAATTACAGAATTGCAATGATATTTAAAGAACAGCATCTAGGGACTGATTGACACGAATAATATGGGCAGAATGATCATTTGTCAGGTATGGTGACTTTGTAATTGTAAATTGTAGGGATTTTGACAGCGTGGGAAAGTGGAAGTGGCAGAGAAAAAAAGAACAGGAGGAAATCTAGCAGAAGGTCAGCAATAGAGGGATAAAGGCAGAATGTGAGGGAGGAGATCTTCACACACGCACACACACACACACACACACACACACACACACACACTGTTAAGTACTGTCACCCTCATTTATATCTTGTTTGCTCTGAATAAGGTGGAGATTTATTTTTTATGCAATTTAATTTCATCATGATATTTTTAGTTAACCTTTTTAAAGATAGCCTAAATCATGCAAAACAACAACAGAGTAATAATGACACCATAATGAAATAATGATGACTTCTATGATATACTATTATAATTTATAAATTATGAATTCAGCATTTAAGAATGATTTTTTTTTTTAAAAAAAGAAGATTTTCTGGTCTATAGATGGCTCACTGCAACCTCATTTTGGCTATAGATAATGTACTGATGATGGAAACTACTACCTTCATATTTAAAGGAAGTGAACACCAACTTTTATTGGAAAATGGGATGTGTTTAAGTCAATTGCTGTCCAACCACCACACCCTAACTCTCAGCTGTGCTATGAGAACCACACGCTTCTCTATCCTCCGCTGATTCTAAACATACTGTAAACATACAATAACAGAAGCAAAAGACTTAGTACTTATAGATAACAAAAACGAAAATAAATAAGAAAGAACCTATGCTTGAAATTAAGAGAAAAGTGTAATTTAGTTCCAGAAATGGCCAGTTTTGAGTGCAAGCTGCAATCCAGCTGCATCTAGCCATAATTATTCTCCACAGTCTGCAGTAGTAATGACTTGGGTTAAGAGAGTAAACAAGTCCTGTGGTGTGCTGACAAAGACAAATTACATACTCCTTCTCCTGCTCTTAACCCTTATGCTTTTCCTTGTGCATCCAGCTGGGCTTACAGCGGAGACAGTTACAGCTTTTACGTGCTCAAGCTCAAGATTTCTGTTCTGAGCAAGAGATAGGGAAGAAGAGGTAGAGAGGGAGACATGGAGAAGAAGGATGCTCTAATTATCTAATTGGCCACTTGTAGTCTTCCCTCTGTGGAAAGGGCCTTGTAACGGGTCTATAATGAGCTCTGTCTCACACAGGTGCTTTTCCAGACTCCAGCCAACAACACAGATGGAGGAACTTCATCTTAGTCTTCCTCCCACAGTTGTTTGCTGTTTTTTTTTTTATCTCTATGATTTAGCAATATTGTCCCTCACTTTTGTTTTAGCCATTGACTTCTTCCTCCATGATCCCACTTCTTTCCTCTTCTTCAAATTGGTAAAATACTTCAGATTAAAGGTCACCATCAAGACCTTTAGTCATTAAAACTAACTTGCTCTTTCGATTTAATATACTCTCATGGGTTCTTCGTGGTAATTTTAAAATTTGGACCTTTTACTTTTTATGTAATGACTGCATTGAGCCATACAAGTCTAAAAATCTCATTCACACGGGTTATTTGGCAAACAGCAACCTTGCATACATGTCTAAAGGTGAATAGCTTGATTCAGCCATTGTTTTTATTGTTTTACATGACAATGCCTGTGTTTGTAAGAAACCATATATGAGCACACTATGTGACTATATCCAGACAACTTGTGTTTTAGCTATTTTCCATTTGTTTCACTGTTCTCATAATAAGTCATAATACTAAACAACATGAATAAAACAAGAAGCAATGCAAAACAGTGACAGGTTGGAATTTATTCTCAGATGTGCTGCTCAGGAAGCACAAGAACTGAGACAGTATGAAGTAAAGGAACCTCAAGTTAAGATTTTAGAAACTTCAATAGCCTATATGTTCAAGAAAAAGTTGCCAGCACATTTTAGTTTACACTGGTAGACATTGAGTCATTGATTTATGAAAGTCTAACAATGTAGACCTGAATCAGACAATCTAAAATGTCATAAAGTCATATAGTGGTTGCTACACCCACCAAAAAGGGTGTGATCAGTACAAGGGGGGAAAGAGGTGCTGGAAATTTTTTTATTTGGAAAATTACATTTTGATTTATTAATGATTTATAGTCATAAATGAGCTATCACTGCAACATTCTGGTGTATCATTTCATGAAGGCATGAAGGCGCAGCATTAGAGAGCAAAAGGAATTAGGAAATCTTGTCATTCCAAAATCTTTAGCGGCACAAAGATTATAGTTTTGAGCTCAGAGCTCTTGTGTGTGTTTGTGTGATGAAACTCATAGTTACTTGTTTTGAGTGCATAGGTCAGGTCCAATACAGTCTAAGCCAGACCTATCATTCCAATCTTGCTTTGAGAGGTAGGCTATATAACTGGAGCACCTCTTCTTCTTATTGCCATTCTAGATAGTTCTTAAATTATCAAAGAAGATTTGTATCATCCAAAATGACAGGGCTGTACTGTACATACAAAGCTGCACATGCAGAATTGTTCAGCTCTGCTGGTGAGGTGATGCTAACCTTTGTTCACACAGCACACCATACAACACACCATACAAGGTAGTTTTAGTAATTTGTCACTTTAATTTAACATTTTAAAAAATAAAAAAGACCCAGAAAAATATACCAATGACATGACCTCGGCTGATGTCATAATCTCTGAGTTTTGGCCTCATATCAAAAGAAAAAATACTTTGATAAATTAAAGAAAAATTGCAAGTCAGAGACAGGAACCAAATTAATTTGGGGACGCCTGTCATAGTAAAAACCTCAAAATAGACTGCTTTGTGTGACCAGTTGCTGACAAAAGCTCCTTTGAAGCAGAAATAAATGCACTGCAGATGTATTGCTTTTCAGCAGATATGGAACCAGGATCAAACTCATGCATCAATGAGTCATTTCATTTCATTCAAGGATATATTTATGTCTACTGCAGAAACACTGAAACTTGAACCTGAGTGGAAATAAACAAAAATAACACTGCCTTGCATTGTATCGGTTAAAAAATGATTATTTTTAGACTACAATAATGTGTATAATTGTCATATATAGCAATATACTTTTCATACTGATTCAGTGGCTAACAGCTACATGGATAACCTGTCAGAACCCTTAAAGTTGTTGTTGTTAAAGTTGTAAAGTTCTTTATCACATAGTCTCTAATGAAAACTACATAATCTCTGTGTTTGTTAGATGCTTTAGTATTGCATTTTAGATGCGGTGGTGGGTGTCAATTAGAGCATCTCTTCCACAGACATGCATTAAATATCTGTGAGAGAAAATATTTTTCTGACAGTTTCTGATCCCTTTTTCCCTCTAAGATTATAGATACGGACAAAAGTGAAATACTGCTTAGCACAAAAGTCAAATAAATTGTTGGAGAATGTCTGAATATCTGTGACTAAGCAAGCTAAGTGGCTACACACTTAAAATCACTGGGTTAAAATTTTACCCAGTTTGGGTCAATATAGCACCGATACAACATTGGGTTTAATTTACTCAGTAACGATCTGTTAATTCGAATCAGTGGTACACACAACAAGCTTTAGCTAAAATCTGACACAAATGTATTTTTCTTTGTACAAAACGATGAGCATATAACATTAAAAAGATACACGTTACTAACAACCAATAACAAACCATGACATTAGTTTAAAAAAGAGTAGAGTAGATTATAACAAGCTTTATTTTGGGTTTCCCTTCTTTCCTCCTTGTCTCATTTAACTATTATCTATCAGTTAAGTGGAGTCATAAAGTCTCAAAGCAAGCATGAATTTTTCACTCAAGTTGGTTACTTGGTTACTGAACTTTCATGGTCATATCTTGCACACCACCATGCTATTCACATCCACACTTATCTTGCCATCTTATCTTGACTATTTATTGAGTCACACTGTTTGTGAAATATCTTCTCTACCTCCTACACTGATTTCTCATTTACATCAGCATCACCACAATAATATTTATGAATGTGTTGTTAGGGATAAATCCTCATTACTTGCAATTTTGCAATATGGATGATCGATGATTTAGAGCTGATTCTTCTGTTGGAATTCTTATAAAACACGAGATAAAAGCATCATATAAACAGCTAAATGTGTGTATCTGTTCTTAATTACCCTCAAAACATCCAGCCTGACACCATATTCATCTGCGTCGTTTCAATGAAATGTCTGACTTGTGTTTGGATGGCTTCCTTGCGAAACACACTGCAGGAAGGTTCAGCTGAAGAGACTTCAGTTCCAGGAGCTTGCAGTGCGGTTGCCTAGCAACCAGTTGTATAGTCTCAGACTGGAGCTGCAGTCTCTAAAATATAAACCCACACTTTTTAAATTACCGAGCTGGGGTTTACTCCCTGTCAAAACTGGCATTCAGCAAGTGTCTCTGTAACTGCGGACTATTTAATTTGACTTGCTTCCATACTTTTTAGCGACATGTGAAATCCATGAACATAATATTCTGTAAATCAGATCATTAGTGGGATTTCTGCCAACAGTAACAACCATATTATTTCAATCCCTTCATACTCACTCAAACGGCGTATGTTCTCACAGTACTTTAGCTTTTACCTCGTGATGTCACTACTCTGTGGCATGAATCTGTGATGTCACCATTCCATGATGTTACCCCTGTGACTTTTCAGCTTACAGTAAATCAAAAACCTACACAATTTCCAAACCTCACACACAATTTATTATCAGTTCATTGACAAATTATATATGAATTGCACATATAGTAAAAGTTTGGACACCCCTTCCCACTCCCTTGAACAATAAAGTATGTTGAAACTTTTGACTGGTACTGTACATGTTGCGCCATAAACTTTGAATCAACTAAAGAGTCATCCAAATATAGTGCAGACTCTTACTGTTACTGTGCGTTCAGATAAAATGTGAAGACATTTTCAGGCACGTTGAGATTACATACAAAGTCAATGCAGAACTTGAGATGAGAAAATTCACCCGGGGTGGTGTGAATTTATACAAATACGCGTCTGTGCAAGTTGAAAATGTTTCAACTCCAGCTTTGAACTTGTGCTTCATAAATGTACAGCGAGCAGAGGAAAAAGGAGAGAGACTGCAGGGAAATAACGGAAAGAACCTGCTGAAATGAACACAAACACACGGGAACACTCCCACAAACACAGTCAGTGTGTCTGTTGCTAGCTAGCTTAATATACAGTTGGTAATTTGACTGTTTGGGGTGAATAAACACCAATTGCCCAGATGTCAATATGCACTAATGAGGCAAGGTGAATATTTGCTTTGTTCTCTCTGAACACACCTTGAGACACTTACTAGCCTCGGTTACCATCAGTGAATAGAAGGAAGAAAGATCAACATCATAGATCATAGATCATCCTTGAACAGAGACAGGGAAAATAAGATTCTTCCCATACACAACTATGTGTTATTGCTGAGATGCAGTTGAAAGCTCTGAAAGCTAGTGAATGACAGCAAAGCATCACAATGATATGAATTATGATCCTTATTTCAACTACTATGCCCTCAGGCAGCTTTTCAGTCTCATTCATGTGTTGCCTGAGGGAGATGTTTGCATATAGTAACTTTGCTTATAGAAGCAGTCTCTCCTGTGTGCTAGCCAGGATGCCTATTTCCATAGCAACGCTATCTCCAAGAAAGCTAAAGTGGGGCTTTGAACAGACAAGCAGGCTGTTGCACCATCTCTGCCAGTCGCTCACAACTATCTGATCAAAGACAAAACAAAACAAAGCAAAACAAAACAAGGGCATGGCATCTGTAATAGCTGAGGATAGTGATTCAGTGCACAGATTTGTTTAAATTCTTAAAATTAATAAGAGCTAAAGCTTTGCTCTTGTGTTTTGATCTTTTTCTATTGAAATTACAAGTGAGACAGACTCCTCTGTCTTGTCAAATGGATGAGGTAATAGTCTATATAAGTGGATATACACTGTAAAAATGTCCATTAGAATGATTTAGTCTCATATTCAGTGATTAAATAATCTTTTCCCTAATGTATGCGAATTAAAAGCTGTCATAAGGGTATTATAATCGCACATGTTTTCAATATTGTTTCAGTGTCTGGTTCATATTTTGACACATGCCAGCATAAGGAAGATCATCCCTCAACTATGTCAAAAAACGCTACTTGATATGCATGAGAAACAAGTGTCGTAATGCTCACTGCAATAAATGACTTATCTCATCCTAGTATTGCTGTAAATATGTCATGGAGCTGCAGTATATTAACTACTGTTCAGAAGACACAACACTAAAAGATTTCTGTATTCATTTTCTCACGATTAAGAAGGCTTTTCTTAGTTATTTTTCCTTTTTTTCCAAACCAGCACAGATGTGGACACGGAGTGGTCAGAGCTCCAGTGGTCAGGGGTGTGGCAGACAGCATGAAGGAGTTTGTTTTAATATGTCCACTTGAAAAATCCTCAGGGGAAATATCATGGATTCTGCTGCAGATGTTTCAGTGTGTTTGCATGCTTGGAATTGGGGTTGGGCCCTTTGATCTAAATGGAAACGCACCGCAGAGGTTTGCAGTGTGGGCGAGTCAAAGCTCTGCACAGAGAGCAAATCAGAAACCGTCCCCACCTCCGGATTTTCCCAGGTTCCCCTGCAGAGTCTACCTTCTGTGATCAGAGACCTGAGAATACCACGGCCTGTCGCCTTGATCCATCTCTCTCTTGGCACAGCCTGCGACCATTTGGCATCTCCAATGGAAACACTCTGTGTCGGTGCCAGCAGTGGCAGACCACCAATGCCTGCATGCTTCCTCCTGCAGAGTTCATTTTCATATCAACTCTGCTCCTCCATCAGTCGGTCATTTTATCACATACAGTATTCTCTCAAGTGCAAAATGGTTGAACAATAATAGATTTACTATAAAAGAGTGCAGCATCTCACAGATCTTGTTGGGCAAAAAAGAAAAAAAAATCTATTTACTTATATCCACAATGGGGTTAATCTATAGAAACTGGTGATATGAATCAAACTACATAAATAATTACTACATTTTAAATCAGATTTCCAGATTATACTTGGCCTGATCACTAACCCTATGGTGTGGCTAAAAACAAAGCAGAGTGTGTGCTTGAATCCAAGTGTGTAATGGGCGTATTTCAACTGACACAGATCCTCACTGTGCCCTACTGACCTGAGTGAGCTGGAAGAGACAGTTCCCCTGGCAGGTGACTGTGGTCTGTCTGGCTTTTGCCCTCTGTTAATGTTCCTAAACTCTATTTGACTGCTCACACACTGCATTGCCTCCACACTGTCTACACAGGGATGGGCAGACACTTTCTTTTATTGGATTTCCTTGGGAAACCTTTACCTGCAACACTTTTCAGGTTGATGTTTTTACAGCAGGGTGGTAAAATTATTTTTCCCCCAGGAGGCAAAATATAGTCCTATAATCTAATTTTGTTTTATAACTGAAAATAATTCATAAAACATGTACAGTACTGTGCTAGTCATGTCCTGTCATGCTTATAAAAACAATTCTTTCTTGATTTATATTATTTTGGATTATTTCATTTTGCGTATATTTTTTGATTGTTATGCACCACAACACCAAGGCAAATACCTTGCATGTGCTGCTTGGCAATAAACCTGGTTCTGATTCTGATAAACCCACTCATTTCATTTGATACAGTCCCTCTAGCACCTCAGTAATGGTGATAGTGAGAATTCTGATGTTAAAACTAGTCAGGATCAGTAAACAACATATAGGATGACTATTCTGAGAGGCAAACCTCACTTTGCCAATAATGTGAGTGCAAGTATTGTCTTTGACCTCAACAGAGCATTCAGAGACCTCATCAGCCTTCATCTTCGATAATCATCAGGTAGACCAAGGCGTCACACGCTGACAGGGTAGAAAGGTTTGATGTTATTTGCCTTTGGGCAACTTCCCATTAGAAATATCTACAGGGGGCTTTTCTATAGGGCTTTCAGTAAGTGTTGTGAGATCAAAGTGCTGTATGGTAAATGCACCGTTCACATCTTTTACACATAAAATGACAGCATTTAACTAACCCTACCCTGAAGTTATTTCCTCATAAAACGGTGGAACTGCAGGCTCCTAACACAGATGCACTAAGTTCTAAATGAGACAGCTGAGCTGGACTCTTCTTAAATGAAAGGTCTTATGACATTTGCCACAGTTATATTCAGTAGATCTATGACTAGGGTTCAGTGGTGTGAGCTTGTAGCACCTCATGCATGATGAAGTGTTGTAAAAACCCCAAACAAATGTGGAAGTGAGCATTTTATCAATTAGATGGAATGTAAATAATTGTTTTGTCAGACATCAGTAATACATCACTGATCCACAAGTCCCATCATGCTACTTTAACCTATTCAAGCGGAGTCAGAAGGCTTTGAAGCTTTTCAGACAAAGAGCAAGTGGATAATTTTTTTTTAAACACATTTTGCATTTAATAATTCTGGAACAGTTTTATATCAGAATGTTTGATCTCATCTGAGTCAGACTTCAAAGACATTTTTATTAGAAAACCTTCATTAGTTGATACAGTAGAAAAAAAACATGCAGCGCATTAAGTACCAGACATTCTCAGAAAATAAAAAAGGAACTGGAAAACCACAACATCAAAGGTTATTTCATTACAACATATATTGAATCTTTAATTGCAAATCTCTCAACAGATCGTGCTAAAATGTCATCACTGGAAAATGGAAGATGACTGATAACAAATGATGGGATCAATTTGCTGAAATGATAATTTCCACTGAATAACCACCAGAGCTGCACCACATTACTGACAAAAACATGATGCAATTGTTTCAGTAATTGCAACATGAATTGCAATAACTGTGGACATCTATTCCATTTCATTTATATTTCAGTATTTTAAAATACTCTGTGTAAAAGAAATTCATAGTTAATGTTTAATTCCATATTTCTACTTCAGACAGCTTGACATACAGTACACTGGAGGACTGTCACTGTATTTTCCTGTTAAAACAAAGCTGTTGCATCTTTTTTATCCTGGAATCTTGCAATAATCATTACATCAATTTGTTTTATTTATTTTGCAATTTCAATGTTCATTGTGTAACTGGACAGAGCAATTTGGCTCCAGAACATGATGGATTTTCAACATCTAGTATCAGGGAGTGTCTGCAGACATTACATAGAACAATGGAAAACACTCTTGGAAGTCTCAGTTGAATCTGTTGGAAAGAGTGCTCACTTCTGTGTCCCAGTTCAGGGACCGGATCTTCTGTCTGCTTTGCTAGACAGAATACGTCAACAGCCCAACGACGCCTGTCCCATTTCACTGCAGTCTTCTATTGCTTCAATTTGGAGCATACAGTGGCTAGTATGCTTTGCAGCCCACAGACACTGACTGTGCAGCTGTTGTTTGTTTATAGATGATCTTCCTTAACTCATCTGGACCACATCAACTCATTTTTGCCAGGTATTTCTGTTCAAATGTGGTCGCCAGTCTCTACAGAAATATAAATGGATATGTGTATCAGTTATCTGCTACACTATTTTCCAGTCCTGTTTTCAAGAGGGTCCCAGTTGTAGGTGTTACATAACTTGTTGTAGGGATTCACCAAATCTGTTTATGTGATTGGAATATTTTTTATGTAAGGTAAAATGAAGCCAGGGGTTGCTTGAGGCTAAAAACTGAGTAGACAGTCCATCTGACTGAATGAATGAAACTGAAAACTGTAACAGTAGCAATTTTATAGTGACTTCTATTTAATGTGGATATATCACATCATGGCGAACATCAAATCGGTGCATCCCTAAGGGCAACATCCTGGTGACATAACTTTGACATTTTCTGACATCACAAGTTGTTTTTTTTTGTCTTTTATGCCAGACTGTCTCTTTTGGGGCGATGCACATGTGACTGTACTTTAGAATATAGTCAATTATGTTTTCTTTATTAGAATGGATCTTAAAGAGGCTCTACATTGACCTTGGTATGATAGCTCCAATTTTGTTGTCACGTTAACAGAGGCAAAGGATGAAACAGTTCAGACTAGATGTTTTCTGGCAAGAAACTGGTCAGAAGTGGATAGGAAGGAATGAAAATTGTGAGGTAAATGAGTTTTACTACAAACATTCCCATTCAGATAATCACTGCTGAAGATATGTACCAACACCTGCAATTTCTGTGAGTTTATCCCTCCCGACAACAACTTTGAGAACCACAGCTGTTGATCAAAGTGAAGCACTCCCCTTAGGACCAGATCAGGCATTTGTGTATAAAAATGCTACGGCAGAACATAATCTGAAAAAATGGAAGTAAGACAGAAAAGAAAATATGACTATTGGCTTAAAAAAAGTGATGGTAGTGAATTAAAATGTTAAAAACTATAGAGAGGTTGAGTTAATTTAAGAGACTGGCAGAACAGACAAACACTTGGCATCTGATGTTGTCTTTGGTCTCTCTTCAAAGTACATGTTGCCCACCATTATGTTTCAGAAATGGTGGTATGCTCAAACATTGTTCTTTCTTCCTTAAAAGGAGACGGGCCAGTCTGTGTTTATAAAGCCATGTGATGGGAGAGTTTATTTTAGCTTCACTCAGGACTTAATTTGAAATACTTGTCTACATTGTTAACAGAGAGAGGAAACAGAGAGAGGCTGACTTATTCAGTGCTCTCCTTTGGTGTGTGTCTCATTAAATAAAACAGGATATTTAAGGGCTGCCTGTAATTTCTAGTTTGCGCAGTGTGCTCGGCTGATTTTAAGTAAAGACAAACATTTGCTTCTGATTAGTGCTGCGCTGATGCTATCAGCACTGAATGCACTGATGTTGGGTGTTCACCAGTACCTTGCATAATTACGAGCGATGTTGTGTAGAGATTTTCCAGAAGCTGAATGACTGGAAAGAAGACGCCCCATGTCATCAGCCAAGGCTGGTTTCCTAAATTTGTACACCTTTGGTACTAGAGTGTAAACTGACCCTGTCCGTTGTGTTTTTTTCTCTCCCAGCGACCACATCAGTCGAGTAGATTTTTAAGAACTGGCTCAGCAGTGCCCCAACATGAATGGGACATTTAGAGGACTGCTGACTGGGACCTGTGTTGTGCCTCACATGTGGTCTGTGACCCTTATTTCAAACAGTGTCGAAAAAAGAAAACAGGATGTGTAAACCATTTGACTCGGCCCATTTGTGCGTGTGACTAAAAGAAAGGCAACAGGGCAAGTCCGGGCTTGTAGAAAAGAAAATAAGTCTCCTGTGCCTGCTGTGCTTGCTCTGTGATCTAATGTTCAGCACTTGAAATGCAAAGTAAACTTTTAACACAAATTTTCACACAACACATTTTTCACCTTCCTGTGAAGCCACCATTCTTAAGGACAAAGGGCTCTTCAGAGAAGATTACATATTCAACTAGAAAGTCATCATTTGTTCCAACTCCACACAACTTTCTCAAGGAGATATACTGAAATTAGAAAGAGTTCCTCTTAATTTAAAACTGTGTCATCCTTTTGACTAGTAATATTTTTATGCATAGTTTTAACTTAAGGGCATTTTGTCACTTCAGAGAACTTCAGAGATAACAGTAGAGATTAGTTCTACTATTTCTTTTATACTTTTTAATATCAGCTTAATAACAAAATCATGCTCATAGAAAATATGTTGGCACTGTGTGGATTTTTCTTTTTTGTCTTTTTTTTCATGTGTTTACACTATAAAAATCCAGAGATCATGTATGCCTGCATGCAGAAGTGATGCAGTTTGATATACTCTTCTGCCTCTTTAAAAACTCCACCTGCTAAACTCCAGTTTAAATTAGGTACCGTGTCCACTTTTTTCACCCTCAGAAAAAAACACAAAATTTCATTACAAACCATCAATCTCTGTCTAGTGTCTGACAGAGAGCCTTTGTGTTAGGTAATGCTCAGATGTAAAAGCTATCACGGAGAAGCAGTGAGCTCTCTCTCGCTCTCTCTAAGGATCATGTCCGAAATGGCTGATGTAAAGGAAGCAGTCAGTTTGGCATGGACCAAGATGTATAACCACTTCAACGTGAAACTATTTTTTTTTACGTGAAAGTGTTTTTTGCGGGCTAACTATGTAACTAAAACCTGTAAAGTGTAAATATAGGGAAATATCTTTCTTTCGAAATAAAGATTCTACTTAGGCTGGAAAACTGAAGAAAAAATATGAGCGACCACAGGCTGTTGCTGAAATGTATGTTTATTGTTTGTCAGGGTGGGTCTGGTCAGTCCTACAGTAAGTCAGATTTTTATATGTGGGTGCATACAGAAGTTGAATTACACAAAAAGTAGATACATCAGAGTGGGTGTAGGTTGGAAATGACTGGACATGTGAGCATAAATTAAATCTGCTGAATCCACCATATAAAATATTAAGTATGCCAAAACTGGCAGACCAAAAACCAGGTCACACAAGGATTTAAAATAGTGAAATATCAAATCTGTGATCAGCAGATCATAAACTTTATGCTTATTTACAGTGTTGACCAATAGCAAACTTTCTTGATGGGAACAGAGATGGTGAGTCCAAAACAAAAGAGACTAACTGTGTTGCAGCAAACCTCCCCTCAAATGCTGTAAAAATACGTAATTTGGCTGCCGAGGTAATGAGCTTGCTAACGGACAATCCTTACGTCACTACCCTTCTAACACTAGGATGCACGAATGAACTTCACTGTGCCATCTTCTAGTGTAATCATGACTAAATAAATAAAAAAAAACTTTAATTACAACAGCTACAGGCTCTTCCCTCAGAAAACATTTTGACTTGTCATAGCAGGAAAAGCACAGGTGTAAGATTAATGACAGCTCCATTCCATTAAGGTGTGAAAGTAAGACAGTGAGCCAGTGTGTGTAACAGCAGGGCCCAGCGGGCACTACCACGCCTAAATGGAATGCACCCATTACTAATGTTATTAGCTACACCTATAATTGACAAGTCAAAATGTCCATTAATTCATTTTATAAAATATATTGTAGATGAAAAGTCAAAAAACATGCCTTCATTATTTCTACTCCACAGGGAGAGGAATAAAAGTGACACCAACATTTGTAGAGCTCCCCTGTGGAAGTTTGCGGTGAATTATTTTTTTTTCATTAACCTCTAAACCTACATCCCCTTTCATCAAAATCACATAATCAGTAAGCTGTTCTCATTTCAGAATGTGGTAATTATAAACAGTGACATGATGCAGTTAAGAGTTTTACACAAAATATGAATCATACTTTATCATTTCAGCTACATCCACATGTTCACAGAAACAAACAGAAAAAAAAACATATCAGAAAACAGAAAAAAGAACATTTACAATGCAGCAAGGAGACACTGAATTTAAATATAAATGAAAATTCTCTGCATACGCAGTAGCACTGACTCATCCCTGTGTATATTTTTGATTTTTAAAAGGAAAAAGGTTAACACTAAAGTGTCAGGGAGAGTCCGATTGTGTGTGTGTGTGTATATATATATATATATATATATATATGTATATGTCAGTAAAGGACTGATTTCTGGGAAGAAGGGAAGGGAAAAAGGCTGATAAGGTCAAAACTCTAGCAACACTTGAGAAGTATAAAGAAGAACTTAACTGTTAACTTAAATGTCTTAATTGTTAGACCAATGTGTTTCAGCTTGCAGCCTTCTTCAGGGTGAGGTTGGATGTCTGTCATCGTCAGAGAAGTGTGGGTGTCTCCCTGACCACCAGGAGCTTCAAGTTAATGATTACCCATAGACCCCTGGGAGACCATGTGACCTTTACCACCTAGGGCTATATGGAACAGGCATTTGTCACCTATGAGCCCACAACATATCAGTCACCTGCCAAGACATCTAAGACTAATTATACATAAATCTTTTGGCAACTATCGCTTCATTTAGCCTGAAGGGACAACAGCGTTGAATACCTGACTTCTCCAAAACAGTGTTGATCACAAAAAGATATTAAATAGTTATGTGATAAGATCTTCTCTCTTGCAGCCCAAAGTTAAAAAAAAAAAAAAAAAAAAAGTTGATAAAAAAATGTGTATTTTAAGATTGAACTAGAAATGCATTTCCTGTGGAAAATGCCTGTGAATGCTGATGGCTGAAATAATAGCAAAGCATTGCTGCAAATACAACACACTCATCCCCATCTGTAGAACTTTGCAGAATTTGGTCACCATGGTATATTACATTTAAGAGATATGGCAGTTAATAAGTAGTACGATGATGTTTTACTCATGACCACAGGGTGGGTGCCATGATTCAGTATGTTGTGCAGATTCTCATGGAGAAGGTGTGCACCAAGTTTAATTTAATTAAAGACAACAGAATTGCAGAGATTGACTTTTTGTGTTTCGAGATTTCTGGACTTTTTGTGTTTTGGGGTTTTTGGTTTTGTTCGTTGCAGATGAGAGACTGCAGTGTTGCTTGCATATTTGAGTTGTATTCATGTTTATTCTGTTCACTGCAGGTTAGTTTATTATGAAGAGGTTTGTGTTTTCAGGGTTTTTGCTGTGTTCCCTCCTATGTTCCTGTGTTTGCTTTGCCAATCTACACACCTTCCCTGCATCTAGCATCATTAGCCCTGCCCTGTCTTATAAATAAACCTTTGAGGAATAACAGTGTGAATGCTCGTCAGCTTGTTTTAACATTAAGAACATTTGGACCGTATGTTTTAAGAACCGCATGGTTCTCATGGCAAGCTGAGACCTGTTGGGCCCGCGGGACATGAGAACCATGCAGTTCAGGAGACAAAACGGTAATGCTGCAATTGAGTAAATTTGCATTTAGAGTATAAACAACTGGCTATATAACCTGTGCATGGCTGATTCTTAGATGTTGGAAAGAACCTCAAACTCCTACACTGAAAATGTGGAGGGAACAAATGATGGACGTTGTTGTATGTGAAAAGATGTTGGGAAGATTAAACTGAAAAAAAAAATATGGTTAAAGAACAATGGGACAGGTTTAGTGGGTATATGTCTGTAGGGAGCAGCCTAACCCTGACAAGAATCTGATGGTTTGGTACAGTACATCTGTATCGCCATGTACCAATGTTCACCACATTATTGTAACTAAATAACTGCCTATCCTATATCAGTGACTGTTATGTTTATTTGTTTTTTAATTGGTATTTTCTATAGAATTCAATACATTAAAAAACATACTGCTTTAATGCAAGCGCAAACCAAACTGTCCAAGTGTGTATTTATAAGGGTTTGTAGTGGGTGAATGAAAGACTGAGAAAGTGACTGAGTGAATGACAGCCACTATGAGTGGCTAAGAGACTGGTTGTGTGGGTGGGTGAGACGTCACTGACTTATACAAAGTCCCACTCAAAAGTCCATTAGATTTGTTAGTACATTTAACACATAAGGGCTGACTGATGTCATCTTTTTCTGTATAACTTTCTGTCTTCAGTAACTGGACTTTGTCCTGCCAGGGCGCCTCTCTCAGAGTTTATATCTATGAATCGCCTGGAAAACAAAAAAAAAATGTGTTCAAAGAGGATGTGAAAACATGTTTTATTTACTAAATAATAATAGAAAAAACTAATCAAATCATCAAGATTGGTCAATACATCAAAAGAATCTCAAAGAGCAGATCACAGACTTAACAAAAAAACAAAACAATAATAAAATGTTTTGTTGCACTTTTGTTGCTGTGTTTTGTTGTGAACAGATGGCATGGTACCAAATCATTATCATGAGAAAAGTAAGGGCATATAGTACAGTTCAGATTGATTGGAAATGTAATGTTTTTGCCTGTGCTACCAAGCAAAGTAAAAAGAAACTCACCTATTGATTTGCTGGATGAGGACAGGTGAAAAATCATACTCCACTGTCCAGGCACACATGTGCCAATTCTACTGTTGTAGAGAGCTGCTGCTACTGCCATTGCAAGCTGCTTCAATAGTGTGATTGCTTGCAGTAATCACTGCCCTGTCCTCTCTCTTTCCCTACCCTCCCTTATTTGTGACTAATGTTCTGTTCATTTTCTTATATGAATAGATCATGGGCAAAAAGTAAACCTCTTCATGTGCGTGTAATGCAGTTAAGACCTTTTAAAACAATAACAAATGGAGGGAGCAGTGACATGTTAATCAGCCTCATCAGTGAGAAGGCAAAGACAGCATTGGCCAACTTTACTGTTTTAACCAAAAGTAATAAAACCTTCAAATGGAATTTTCTCACTGGCATCTGGAATAACAATCACTGGTGAACTCCTAGGCTGTGGTTCTCAAATAAAATTAAAGTCCTCTTAAATTTGAACTCATAATGAGGATGTGAAGCCACCAACATACTTCTATACCAAAAGACTGTCAAAAAGACAATTGACGAGATAGGAAACAAAAAAAAAATAGGAGATTTCTGTAACCCTTTCGGTCTTTTTACAATTATTTGCTGTTTTACTGTAAAATAAAGTTTTATCTGTGAGGAGGCTTTGCCAGAGTGTCAAGGAAGGTGATAAAAGACAGACTCAGAGACTACAAAATGAAATCAAGCCTAATCAGACTTACCTTAACACAGCTACACTGACATCCTCTTACTTTTTAATGAGTTATACCTAATCACTTCAAAATAAATTTTGAAAATTAAAAATCTTCTTGCAACATGAAAATTAACTAACCTTTTCATGTGATGAATATGTGAAAATGGTGTAACTAATTTATGCTATTGCCCAATAATCCTTGCCTTGTGAAGACACACAATCCTGCATTGGTGAATTTGTATGAATAAAGTCAGTGTGACTGTTCTGACAAGAAGCCTAGGCTTTTGTTTAACTCTGAAAAATTTTAAAAATATTGTGTTCATTCTCTGGAAATGTATTAAATACTTTTCCAATATTAAAATAGCACATCACCCACTAAATATCAAAGAGAAATCTGCCTTCCCGCTGGTTTGGATTTATTATTAGAGACCCACAAAGTGCATCTTCAGGGTTAGCGAAATAGACTGCTAATTAACTGAATGACACAGGAGTCAGCGACTTTTGACCCTGCTTTCTATTAAGGATGCATTTCCCTTCTGGCTGCCAGCAGTGTAGGATATTTGTGAGTAATAGCGTCAGCTGTGAGAGGCTTGTCAGAACTTATCAGTCCTGGATTCTCGGTATATCTGCAACACTGCCACCATGATGTGTGTGTGTATTGTAGGAGATATGCTATGACATGAATATAGCTCACACTATCACTGGCCCAGATGTGCTCAGGGAGAAAGTAAGGCGCTCAGTAAGATCAGGACGGTCAGATGGCATTTGCCTGGCAATTTTAAAAGTGAAATGATACCATCAAGGCAGAGAAAGTGACAACTTGCCTGACTCGGATACAATTTACACTTGATGACTTTGGCTTTTAAAATGATTTTCTGGCAAAATGAGAACACGCTGAGAAACTGGATTCTTGAAGATATCACATGTATTTTTCTAACTTACTTTATACAGTATATGAAGGCTTTGGAATAAAACTTCTAAACCATTTTAAACTATACTTTATGTTGACTTATACAGTTGCTACATTGAACTTCCTGCTTGTTAGGTCCTAAGTTTGGTAAAATAGTTGTAGACACTGTATGTAGTGTATGTATGGCAGGATGTTTAATACGTAGTGTATTATAGAGTTCAGGGTGAATGTAAAAACCTTTCATCTTAGTGTGGTATACATGAAGTGGTTAAACATTGGATGTAATGAGGAGATGAGAGGGGGAGCAGTGAACATGGAGGCTGAATGGGAGACATCTGTCAAACTATTTAAGTATATTTAACATGGAGCTCTCCTCTGCTGTGCTGCTTCGTAAATGATTTCCTGACCCATGATTAATACTACACTGAAGTGGAAGACCTTACATTCCCAGCAACAACAGCCGGTTCTCCGAAAACCGCTACTGCAGCACCCTATACTACACTGAAGTGGAGGACCTCACATTCCCAGCAACAACAGCCGGTTCTCCGAAAACCGCCACTGCAGCACCCTATAATTATCAAAACATAACATGCACCCGTCAATTTGGCCTTTCCATCCATACCGTGAACCAATTAGAGATGCTGGAGATGTCATCTGGTTGGGGTTGCCATATTTTCCCCATCAGTCATTGCTCAAAGACCCAGCACAGTTATAAATGACCTCAAGCTGCGATCGATTCCCAGGCTGCATGTTGAAATTTATGGTCAGTTGCCAGTTACAAGAGATGGATGGCTGCAAATGCGAGGGCTATGCAAAGGCTGTAGTGAATCTTCCAAGATTTCTTCTCGTATATACAACAATATGGTGTGCAAAATAGGGATGGACTGGAGCACCTTTTCTTTTTTTATAGGATGTATGATGAAATTTAAGACTGAATAAGTTCAGCTGAGTTGTTTCACAGGGACACTTTGACATTTTTAAATAGATGTTATTTTTCACCACACTACTGTCACATTGTAGGAAAAAAAGTTTATATAGCTGTATTTTATTGCTCCAAAAATGGCTCATTAGCATTCTACACACAGACGCAGTTGCTTGTAGCAAGGTATGACCCATGCTTTTATTGGGAGCAACCACTTGGAGACTGGACACAAAAAACAAAAATCCCTTGATTGTTACGGGAGTTGAAATCAAAATGTCCATTTTCCTTTGAGGTGTTTAAAAGTAGTTGAGATTCATGTTTTGGAGTTTAGTGCATATGCACTTAGCAACAGTGTAGCCTGTAGCAATAGTCAGCAGTGATGGGAAATGACAGAGATAAGTTAAAACTGCAAGACCACAGTTGTTGTTTGCCACCAACTAAAGTGCTGGTGGTTGAGATTTGAGACAGGGCCGTGGAGGGGAGGGTTCATGTCTTGGGAACTGACAAGTGTGACAGATGGAGTTGATTCTCTGTTTTTGTGCAAAACAAGCAGAAAGAAAGCAAGTGAGATAAACATCCAGGACGTCCGAACAGGAGGGACTTTTATGTGATGTACTTCTGTTGTAGACAATCACAAATACTGAATGAAGGACTCAACAGTTTTTCATCTTGGAAATATACTTATTGGCCTTCTTGTCGAAAATTAGATGAGAAGATAAATACCACTCCCATGTACATTGTACATTGAATACTGAGCAGTGCAGGTATTGAGTAAGATGACGCAACCCCCATATTTTCCCTTGACAGAAAAAATGTCAGGGACATTTCTAACATTCTCTTTGTGTAGCAGTGCACTGAGTTTGGATTTTTTTATTTTCTTGCAATTGTGTGCAGGAAGGTGTAGGAGGCTTCATCTTTTCAGCTATTCAGATATGAGAAAAGGTCAAACCTGCAATGTGGTGAGGTTAGTCCAGTGATTTTGTTAAATCAGTCTTCTCTGTGGGATAAAATGCTGGAGCTGAGTGTGTTCCAACTGTTGTAAAGATGATTCATGTGTAGAGGAGGCAGAAAGAGACTGTCATTGGTTAGAGCAAGTGTCAAACTCCAAAAAACATTAATAGACTTCAGTCAGTAAGATTCTGTGCTTTTTGTTATTTGGTGACATCTGTGGTGCTAAGCAACCATTAGTGTAGAGTCTGCTGTACCTTGTGAAACTAACTGCACAGTGATAGCACAGCTTGGATTTTCTGTTAGAAAAGTTCGAGTGTCTTTTCACACTTCTCTTTTTTTTTGTCTGTTAAGCCCACAGTGGCTGTTACCACTCATGCTAATTATTCAGTTAGGTTTTTTTAAGCAAGATGTAGAAGGTTATTACTCTAAAAGTTGGATGCGGGTTAAGAGTTTGTTTTTCCCCAGAGACTAAATGAATTAAAGTTTGTTGCCTTGAGTAGAGACACTTAAATTCTGCCATGTTGCTGTGGTCTAGGTTGACTTGAGGCTGCTTTGGTTTCACAGCAAAGGGGGGAATGAGCAGAGGGGCAAGTGGGTGAAGGGTGGAAGCGTCAAGTGCTGGATTGTAGTTACACTCATCCACACTTACACTCACGCATACACAAACATACTAAGAGCCAGACCAACTGCCCACGCTGTGTCACATCTTGTGCCAGTGCAGTGAGGTTTCCTCTGCAAAGAAACACTGCACCGACTACGGAAGGCAGTCTGTTTAATATTATAAAAACCACATCGGGAGCTGGCGGGTTTATGCAGTAGCATCTGGCGTCACCACAGATGCCTGCCAGGGCGCACATTAGATCGGAATAATTGGCTAGGACAGCAGCGTGAGATGGACAAATGAGAACCTCCTCCTGGGTCACCTGATGGCCAAGAGGGAGAATGAACAACACAGCTCAGTTTCTGATAAGGAGCTTGTGGAACAAAGAAAAATAGATAAGGCTTAAGAGACAAGTGCTTACTTCTTGTGTTTAAGGTAATGCTTCTAATTATAGGGTTAGAATTGACAAGAGCGATATACTGATGTGAAACATTAGAATGACACATATAAGAAATAATATGCATAGTGGTGTTTCACTCTGCATATTGCAATTCACTTCCCTACTCATTCATGCACAAACCAGTAAATAGTTGCTTGAGCCAAGTTGCAACTCACTCAACACATTGAAGATGAAACACCTTGGCAAAGAAATGCTAAAGAGAGGAAATTACATGCTGTTAAAATTCCATGGTTTGTGAATAAACAAATTTAAGATGGACCATATGATTTTGTTGTTCTGAGAGGAAAACATAGCACCGAAACTCAGGTTGCCAATTTCTACCATGCTTTTTACCTTATTTGAAATTGGAACGTGTGGGCTATTATTTTTACATTTCATAGACAACTTCTGAATCTAATTCATTTTGATAAAGGTCAGATTTTCTCCCACTTAAATGTACTGATATCATTATGGAAACTACACATCTTTGCCAAATATTACCATCACTTCTGCCAATGATGTCCTCCACCCATCATTAGGTTTATGTTTGGTACTATTATTTTTTAGTGTTTAAGATATCATCTTTGACTTCTCTGTTGAGTTTTTTTTTTTTTTTTTTTGCATTGTTCATTTGTCCTAAGTACTACACCTCCAATAAGAAATGGAAGAATTTATTTTTGAAGTTCAGTACAATGAAATACAAACAGTTGTTGTGAAAAAAGAGATAAATAACTTTGGCATACAGAAAATGAAAAACATCCATGACACACTGAAAAGGTAAAATTACTAACAATAAAAATTGAGGCTAATATTACTGTACAGTGACACATGAAGCAAACAACATTTTGGACCTAAATTTCCCTTTCAATAAACAAATAAATATTTAATATGAACAATCTCAAATGTAGCAAGAACTGCTTGACGCTAGGCATTCCTGAAAGCAAGCAGATTTGATGCAAGCATTGCTGAGATGGGTCTAATGCAAAGCTGTGATGAACAACACCAGGTTCTACATGTGCAACTTTCAACTTCAGCTTGAGACTCTTTGGTAGAAAAGGCACGATAGTACAGGAAAGAAATGTAAATGAAATATTTACACATGATACAGTCTCATTAGCGAGGTGTTTCAGCGGCTGTATTTCACCACAGATTAAATTTGTGGTAAAACAAGAGGGGGACGAAGAAAAACTGCTCATGAAAAAGCACCTTTTGCCTTTCTTTGCCTTGATGGTAATAACAGAAGAGCAGAGGGAGCAAGGTGGCTGGAGCCAGCTCACTTATAGACATAAAAAAGTACTTGAACATAGAAGCTCCCATTTTCCATGACACTATCAACCCACACTGGCTGAACTTTGAAAAAAAAAAAAAACTCATAAAGAAGAGGCAAAAATGCCTCAATGCCAAAAACAGTTCTTATCTCTGAGGGGCTGAAGAAAATTGTCTTCAGATCACATAGGTAATAGTCCAGATCTGCTCCAGTGAATTTTTGTTTCCCTACAATGCACTCAGAGCACAGTATTGGTATTCCACAGCAGTCAGATCCATTCAGTCAGATTTATTAGATTCCAGTCTGTTCTACTTCATCCAATTAGCGAAAGGACAACAGGATAAAAAGAGAATCTTGTTAGCTCCCAGTGGAAGTGGATGAGATACAAAACATTGCAACAGTGGCGGAGGTTCATTTCTAACATCCCGCGCAATTCCAGTGGCAGCTATTACACATGTCTGAGGTCAGTCCCAGTCATCTTTACACACACAGGCACACTCTTCATGGTGCTCCAAGGGCACATCAGTCATGGACTTCTGCAGGCCTCTGCCGCCGCTTCGATGTTTCAACAGTAGAACCTGCCAAAAAAAAAGGATACTTGAGTTGAACAACTGGAGGTCAAACACTGTTTAACACTCCTGTCAGACAAAATATGCGAAATGGGTGGTCAGAAATTAAAAGAGATGATTTAAAAATATATTTCTAAACAACATTTCAGGGTTTTCCACTGAAGGCGATGCACTCATAGCACAGAAATGACCACTATAATATACATCTATCAAGGTTTTAAAAATATCTATGACTTAATATCACCAGCTGCTAAGATTTCTGGCTTTCAAAACACAATTTTCAAGCCCACTGCATTTCATTTCAAGCCAAAGATGAGAAGTAACCAAAAATATATACACATAAGGATGGAGCCAATAGCATCACTTTAAATTCATTTGGCAGACACTTTTGTTTAAAAGAACTTACTAAGGGCACTTAAAAACTCCATAGTAACAAGAGATGATGATCATCAAAACATGGAAATGCCTCCCTCACAAACTATTAAAAGTGTGTTGTCAAAAAAGACAAATGAATGCTGCTGCTTATACAGAACTGCTGCCACAGTACAGTAGAGGTTTGACCTGATAATGGTGTCTTCAATGGAGAGAATGAATGTACTCAGAAAATGTCATGCCAACCAATCTATTACTTTATTATGTATCTTGTTTGCTGCAGGAATTTTTTTTAGTGCACTTGACTAAACACTACTATACAGATGAACAAAATCAATTGGATTAAGGCCCAAAACATCCTTAGAAAATATTATGTTATTTTATGAATAATTAAATCTAGTGTACAAAATTGCAAAATTAAATATTATACCATACAGAGGCATTAATTAACATCATAATTTCTGGTCTTCACTGCTAGTGGGGCGCACACAAAAAATATGAAATAAATAATAGATTAAATACTCTTTGAATGTAGTAAGCTGCAATATTCTAATTTTTCCTACTTTGGTAGTATCGTGGTAACTGTTATTGCTCTTCATTTCCTTAGATCTGTTTGTAATCAAATGCTATAGGGATATTCTGCTAACTGGGTTCTGGTTGGGTTTGTGTGGATATCACTTTTCTTAAGAGAGAGGAGGCAGATGGTCATGCCACAGGAACTACCTTCATTATTTAAAATAAATTGCTTTTAATTCTACAGAAAATGTAAAAAATGCATCACACTCATGTATGTATTTTTTTTATTTATACAGCCCAAAATCATGTTTTTTAATATTTTTTTTTACATGTTTTCTCTAAAATACACATGTTTTTGCAGCCAGATCATTCAAACAGTGACTATCACTATTTTTATGCCCAAATTCATATTTACCTCATGGTATTTCTTGGTGACCCTGGCAGGAACACACTGGCAGTCGTAACAGCGATGAGAGCAACAGGCACAGTTTCCACCACAGCGCTTCACCAGGAGGCAGCTGGGCCAGAAAATGGCGTCTGTTCTCTTTAACTCCTCACGCAGGGATACAGAGAAGTTGCGTGGAGTGCAGCTGTACAGTCGAACCTCCTCCCTCAACTGATTGAGATCGGCCCCCCCTCAAAGCCATAGAAGATCAGAATAACTTCATGTCAGTACAATTTGCGTATTTCAGTTTTTACAGCACAAAAGTAAAAGCATGTTTGAGTTTATGTTCAGTGCTACATCCTTGACCATTTACTTAAAAATGATGTTTGAAGTTTAAAGTGTCCTACCTCTGACTTTCTTATTATGGATGAAGGATTTCCCCAGCACATGCCATGAGGGTTTGTACAACTCCTCCATATCCAGCTGCCATCGCTCTGGTTCCAGGTACTTCATGACCTCTTCTACAGTGCTCAGCCCTGCTACAGCCTCTGACAACTCATCAATTCCCTGTAGGGCTGGAGGAAGCACTGCAGGACTTTCGGTTTCTGATACACTCTGCAGGAAAAACAACAAATGAGATGGTGAGAGACAGAACAGAAAGGGCCTTTATATAGATACAATATCAAACTATTTACCTATGTTATTAGTAGAGTCCTGCTTAGGCTCTGCCTTTGATGAGGCTGTACACTATAGCACATAGAAATGCATATGCAACATTCTTGGCCAATTAGAGCAGATCTATTTAACCCTTCCCGTAAGAAGCAGGATCAGCTCTTCGGTGGTGATAGAACAGTGGCAGGCAGAGGGTCCAAGGCTTTCCTGTATTTGAGATTCCCTGTCTTCCCTCATTGATTTGCCTTCTGCGGGGCTAAAGATAATGAATCAGCATTGCTACAGGGAACTAAAAATGTCTTTGTTTTTCTCTACCAGAGCTGTATAATGTGCTCATGTGCCATCTGAACTTCATTTGGACATGAAGTCCACAATAGCATCCCTTTTGGCTAGAAATTACATTTTTATATTTCTTTTGCCAAATATGTTTAGAATAGAAATGTAATTGCTGCCTGGACTATGGAGACCAGGGTTCACTTCCTGAGTCTTGCTTGTGGTTAGGGTTTAGGCAACAAAAACACTTTTATTAAGGTTATGGGAAGATTTGTGTTAATAGAATAAAGAAAACTGTAGATATTTAACTAACACTATGATCTTTCCCCAACTTTGACTAAGTCGCTGTGGGTGTCTAAAAATAGCCATGAAAAAAAATGAAAAAATTTTACTTGGAGACAATGACAAATTGGCCATACAGACTATTATAGACATTTTGGTTACACCCTTAAAACTCCCTCCAACTGCCTGAGGAAGCTTACAGGTCAGCCACTTCCTGTGACGTTTTGGAGCATGCGAGCTTGCTGTAGGTTATAAATACTAAAACAAGAAAATTATACACAAGGAACAACTTTGTCAGCACTGACAGGATGTGTTTTATGTCGACAATGTGAAAAACTATTAAGGTATAATAAGACTGCAGTGGTACATTTTATGTCATGGTGAAAAATTGAGTTTAAATTGAGTTCAGGCTCATTAAATGCTATAGTGGTTTGGACTAGAGTTCATTTAAACAGAAACTATGACTGCTCTGACCGGCTGGTAGCCAATCAAAGCTCTATTTGTGAGATCTGGTGATGTGTGGAAGTACTGTGACTAGAGCTCTTTAACACAAAGAGATATTTTGTCGAAAAGAATCTCTATGCTGGACACTGCATTGGATAACCACTTTATCATCTATTTCTGATAGCAGATGAAGAAAACCTACTCCTCCACAGACAAATGAACATTTCAATTAAATATACCACCTGGCAGGTCTGTTTTCAACTACACTGTGGGAATGTTGGGTGTGTCCCTGCTTTCGCAATCACCAGCTCCCTGCAAATCAAGCTCTGGGTGGGAAAAATTGCAAGACTGTCATGCATGCAGAACTCCTGCAAGGTACATAAGGCGTTTAACACATTCAAAATGATTCCATGCGCTTGAGTTGAGGGGCAAATATAAATAAATTACATCATTTTTTAGGTTGTCAAAAGTGATCACGTCTCTGTCACCCCATCTGCCTCACTTTGCATAACAACATTTGTCTATTTAGCTCCCTTTAGGTGGCAGCATTATTTGTTTCAAACTCCCAACCCTCTAGGCTACGGCGCGCAGTCACAGAGAAGATTGATACCTGGGGTGTTGGTCTTCCCATGAGAGAAGAGGCTAATCTGTTAAACCTTTCAGTCCTGTGACGCTGCGTTTGTCCAACATGTCAGCTCACTGGTCTCTCTAATCTTATGTGACTGACAGGTAGAAGGCAACATTGTGACACTTAAAAAAATGCAGCTTGTGGAGCACTGAAAACATCGGCTGTTGGCAGCTGGGTCTTAAAGCTTTTGGAGAGGCAGAAATGTTTGAAGAAAATAAACTGATTCCAGGAATCTGTATCTTTCCTTTGATGACTTCTAGGGGGGGAATTAGAAAGGAATCCAGTGAGAAATGGGGGTTAGAAGAGGAAAAGTTTCCCTTTCGTCAGAGGCCAAGGCACTGCATTGCAAGGATTTGTGGTTTGATTCCTGTTATGGATACTTATTCTAAAAATGAAAGTATTCATGCTACTGGGAAAACCATTTGGACAAAGGGTTTCAGACAAGTGGCTTACTTATTTCACAAGAATACAAATATCAAACTAAGAAACTGGAGGGATTTACATGCTTTCCAGAGTTAATATGGAGTTCATTAACATGAAGACGTTGTAGAATTACGCCAGAGTGTGCATTTCAGCTGGATCCCAACAGGGGCAGCACAGAGATTTAAGACAGATACACTGTAGTTATTTTTGTGATAGGCAATTAATTAGTGAAACAGATCAGCAATTGTTTTGGCATTTTCACACTGAATGAATAGTTGTAAAACAGGGAACACCCTTTAGATTTATTGACAGCATAAGTCCATATAACATATGCTGTCAAAACCCAACACCCTTTGGCATTCTAACTGAATGAGTAGACTTTAAAAGAAGATGCCAGTGGTTTGACATGGCTGCACCACAGGCTGCAAAAATACAGCTGATGCACAGCTGTGTTCATGCCACAGATTTGACTCATTGTAATGAGACTGCCTTGATAACCACTGTGCATATCTTTGGTTTATTTGGCACCTACTGAGATAAATAGGCACAAATGTGAAAGGACTATTTATGGAGAATGGACAGATCATATAGCACACAAGCACAAGTAAGAGTGAATAAGACAGTCCTTTCTCTGAATAGAGCTGCATTTCCAGACAACAGAGGAAAGCTGTGATTCTTATTAGTTGAGCCTTGGCAGTGGCTAGCAGTGCGGACTGGAAGCCATTAACAGCTTGTGAATGTCGACGGTGCAACACTCCCCCAATTAGCGGCGCTCTGCAAGCTCGGCTTCAGATAGACTAGCCAAGCAATCCTTCAGAGACACATCAAGATGATGTGAATAAAGCTATAAGTAGCAGATGAGAGCTCCCATTTAAGAAATTCAGGAACAAAGCAGTTAAATGGACCACCATAACCTCTGACTGGTTTCAGAGCAATGTGTCAATGTGTTTGACATATAAAGACTTGATGTATGAACACACATGCAGTGTTTGGATAAAAATGTTGAAAAGTATGATAGAAAAAGACTGTTTTGATCACCATAACCATATCCTTCATTTGATTCCATTTTTGTGTTAATAAGATGTTTAAAAAATAAGTTTAAGGCACATAGAAATAGAATGGATTGAAACAGAGTGAGTGGGATGACATTTAGCAAAGTCTTGGGCTTGGACCACTGAGCCACCAGGTCAGTCTAGACATTTTATTTATGTCTAACTGTGACTGCACAGAAACAAAGGATATACTAAGCTGCTTGTTTCCATTTACCAAAAGCACCAAGTACATAGATTTCACAAATGTCTTCTGCATAAACAAAGTCAACAGTGGGATATAGCAGTGTTTCAGTGGAAGGATGGAGAGCAACATTGTGCAGTTACAAATTTGGTAAATGCATAGTGTAAATTATAGTTCTTTTTTCCAGGCAGTTATTTTTGCATGATGAACAAAAACTGGATCTTGATGATAATTTTGAACTGTCTGTGCCTAAACTTTAAGCGTTTCTTGAATAGTGCCCTTGCACACACTAATCTCAAATGAACTAAAATTGCAGCTATTATTCTTTATAAAACGAAGTATTTAACCTTAGGACAACCTGAGCCTTGTAAGACATTAGATTTAAGGTATTAAACTAAAACCCAGACTGGCATTTATTATGTTCCTCAGCTCCTTGATGAAAGGACTTTTCTGTTGGTTGCAGTTTGTGTCAGTCTTTTATGTAGAAAATAGCTGATCCAGCAGACCAAGGCATACATAGTGGAGTGTTCTGTCCTCAAACTAATCTTCTAAATATGTGCAGTTGTGGACATTACAATGAGAACATAATAAATGCAGACTGCACCATAGAATAATTGACAGGATCTGGCAAATGGTAAAAGGTTGGATCTTTTTTCTAGGTTATGTGTCTACATAACATACGTATCAAAGTGCAATAACTTGTGAGTCACCTCCTATCACTACCAAACTCCCTGACCCCCCGCCCCTTTAGAAATAACCTAATTTTCAAGCTGTGATTACCTCATTTCCAGCACTCTTTGTTCTTACACAGCACAACCACACAAACGTATTTCTGGTAACTAAAATGACAGGTTCAGCTAACTATGTTGAGATGACAATTCTGAAATAGCATCTTGGGAGACATCTGGAAAACAATATCTTCTCTTTCACATGAAGTTGCAAACCACTTCCTTGCACAAGAGAGCTTTGAGTAAGCAACAAGGTCTGTTGTGCGTGAAAAAAGTGTTTTTACTCTCTCACTATACACCACACACTGCAATTGAGGTTGATGTAAAAACAGACCTTAATTTCATCATGCCAACGGTAAGACTCCTGCATGGCTTTGCCAGTCATTACCATCTGCTTTAACAAAGATTTTCGTCTTAACTTCTCTAAGTTTCTCTATTCTCTATTATGGATTTTATGTATTTAGCTTGTGCTGTTCTCAAGAGAAACATAAGCAATTTTTATCTTGAGAGTGTAAAACTTTTTTTAATCCATTACAACAAACAAAGCAGGTAAAGTGATCTTAATGCCAGCGTAGCAGTGCAGTTTAATTCTGGATTGGGACCTCACAGAGACAATGATGTATGTTTTGTTTTCTCTTTTAACCCACAACGCCTACCACCCAACACCCCTCACACTCCATTCAACAGACTCCTTCTCTTCTGTGTTTTAACAACCTCTTCGCCTCAGCCCGTTCGCTTTCCCAAAATCAGTTCCTGTGAATTACAGACCGGGTCTTATTTTTTCCCCCCTTCCATTCCATAGAAGTGGTGGGGAGGAATTATTGCTTGTTTAAATATAAAGTAAAGTGCTGGCCCCTGCGTGGCACGAGGTTCCAGTAGCTGCTTGACCACAGAGGAAACAGAGCGCTGCTGTTCTAGCGTGCTCCTCCTCTGTCGGAGGAAGGTTCAAAGTAAAAGCAAACTGAACCTGCAGAGGCCAAAACTTCCTTTTCCCCCTCATGGTTTCCGCACCTTCTAGAGTTGGAAAATGAAAGACAAACTCAGTCTCTTGTTCCATCATACAGTTTGCGGCAGATATTTGACCTCACAGTAGAATAGTTTCATTCTGTGGGTAGTTGAATTCAATATATATATATATATATATATATATAATTGAATATTGAACATATTTTTTATCATTTTAGTTTACTTTATATTCATCGGATAACACTAACCCTCATATGATTATTTCAATAATCTAATAGATTCTCATAAATATATTGATATAAAACCTCATCACTTTTAAGTGTGTGGCACTGAATTTCTTCAGATTTATAGTATAGTTTACTAAACTTTTCCTTGTCAGACAGTTCCTAATTTAAATTGACAATTTGCCTCTTTTGGACTATTTTATTTAGGAAAAGTTCTTTGACAGCTACTTCTGTGCAGACAACATTTAACTTGTGCTTCCGTTGTTAAATGGAGAATTTGGTTTTATAGAAAAAACAAGTCTAAATTTCACAAAATATGATTTATATATATCTTCATACCATCTACCTAATACTGTCATTCCGTTTCTCTATATTCTAATTTTATCATTGTCATTTCTGTCTATGCTGTATACACACAATTCATTGCATGTCTGTCCATCCCAGAAGAGGGATCCCTCATCTGTTGCTCTTCTGTCTTTAGTTTTTTCCTTATCTGAATATAGCATTTAAGGATAGAGGGTGTTGTATGTTGTACAGATTATGAAGCCCTTTGAGGCCGATTTGTCTGCAAGCTGCTATTTGCACTAGAAGTTGTAATTCAACAACATTCATTATCTCTACCACAGGAAACTTGTACATGCAATGATAAACTGTTTACTTTCAACATATATTTTCGAAAAATACAGCCTTGATACTCAGCATGACACTGAATCCTGTGTCAGTTAGTAGTTGCTATGAACAATGTTGTTTTGGGTTTGAAGGGTGAAGAAAGAATGCAATAATAATGTGTATGAGGGATAAAAGAACAGGAAAGCTTTTCAAGCAGAAAGAGAGGATACAAAGCGCCATCAGTGACCTCAGTTGCCTATTTGTGCTTGTCAGATTGCACAGTGCTGCAGGCCATTAGGGATTAATGAGCAGTAGAGCTGTTTACTTAAAGCAAGTGAACAGAACTAAAACATGACAGGTTAAAACATGGCAGTTGTCTCTTTAGTTTATCTCCGGGCTTTTGTCAGCGAAGGGATCAGGGACAAAGGGATTCTGTGTATGTGTGTGTGTGGTCTTAAGAGAAGGACAGAAAAAAAGAAAGTGAAAGAGAATGAGGGATTGGAAGAGGATCAAGGCAAAGATGACTAAAGTCTGAAGTCTTTTTTTGAAATATTTTTTCAGATATTTGAATTTTATAGTAGTTATTCAAGCATGTGTTTGAGGCAGAACTGTAGAGGCAAAATATAATCTCACTGGTTCAATTCAAATTTAATGGGTGGATCCGAAGAACTGTAGTTATTCTGGTAAGATAATTTTTGACTAGACTAGCTGGTTCCTAACCTCTGAATCACTGCCCACATCTCTGATTCATTCAACAATTTAAATTGGTCTGGTGTTGAGCTCATTGATGGCTGTATCCCTGGCTTGGAAAACAATTGTCCAATCTGAGCATTGAAGGCAGGAATAAGAATGGTGATGCAATCTCACCTCAGCTTTGCTACTTAGCTTGTTACAACCATGAAAAATTGGGGCAGAAAAATAACAACAAAAATGGTGACTAGTATTGATAGATGTGCTTGTTGTGAGTTGACTTACAGGAATAACCTCTTAAATGGCATATTTTGGGGATCCATAACTCATATAAAAGTAGAGATTCTGGAGGGCGGATACAACTGAGGTATTTTGTTGTTTTATTTTGGGGGACTTACTGAATGCTCTGACAAATATTGTTTTTCTGGCTCTACCCATTGATATTAAGGCCATTTCTTAGCAAAACTTCATTTTACATAATCACATTTGACACAAACTTTGATGGTACAGCTGTTGCATGGGCCTCTCCTTGATGTTCTGCATGAATTTAAGGTTATGCCAGTACAAAACTCTGGATACATTTTTCTACCTGCATATCTCCCAAAGGTCTGAAAGGTGAATGTAAAAGTTATTACAGTCTTGGTTGCAGGCAAAGGAACAAGAAAAATAATAGGAAACAGAAGAAAGAAAAAGTGGTTATGTTCTTTTGCCAGATATATATTGTAGGACTAAATATAGAGTAAAATAACATGGGTATCTTTGTAAAATGGGATACTGCATAAAGCACATAACAGCGGATATTACTTTTGGGCTAATGTATGTGAGGATAAAACATGAAAAGAAAATGAGACAGGCAGACAGCAGCGTGACAGTTTTCCACACAAAAAGCACTTCTATCTCTTAATTCCTACTTTCATTTCAGGGGCTTGAATGAATCCCCCCGAGGGTCAGAAGACCTCTTTGTGAATGGCAAGCCATTTATTTTATCCATCTCAGTCTCAAGCAACACCATCAGTGACACTGAGACACCTTGACTTGATCTTTAGATGCAGTACAAAGATGCAGGTTCAAAGGCTATGGTTTTATATAGATCAATAATACAGAACATATAAGTTATTAGTTATTACGATTATAAAAGTGGCAGACAATACTAGACACAGAAAATGAGAAAATTACAGAGTTTGAAACCTATTGAAGTCCATTTTGTCCACTAAAAGACAATCTGTAATCTGTAACTCCAGGAAGTAGCACAAGACAGAGTGTTTTTTTGAATTGTTGTACTGTTTTGGAACCACTCCAGGGTCCGTTGCAGAGAATGCCAATTTCAAACCTTACAGGAAATGTATATACTGCACCCTTAGGAAGGAAACTTGGTACTCACCTCTGTCAGTGCAGAGATTGTGGACATTTTGTTTTCCCTGTGTATAAGTGAATAAGATGTTCTGGTGTCTGTGTATCTTCATAAAGAATGTAGATGATAGTACAGATGCCAGATGTTCCAAAATGCTTGAACATAATTTCTCATCAAAATGCTTAAAACCTGCAGTACACTACAGCAGAAATGTATAATTGCCAATTAAGAGAGCATGCTATGCAACAAGCAAATTATTTTTAATTGTGCTTGGATGGGGAAAGTTTGCATACTGCCATGTCAACTCCCTGAGGTTGGTGCATTTACAAATGGAGATAGAATCTGATACATTATAGGACAGATAAACTCACAACAATGGAAACTCACAATGCATGTTTTTCAACTCCTGTCCATTGATACTGTACTTACCACAGGCAGAAGGGAGTAGTGAATGCAGAATCCTGGCTCAGAGGGGAAGTACTCATCAGAGATGAAGCGGATCCTGATCTGACTGCTTTTGGAAATGTGAGTAGTTGGTAGTGACTGGGATCCACACCAGCGACCCAGGATGGTCTTTTCAATCGGATCCTCTATCTCCACAAAGTCATACCTGGTAGGGTGTGACAGAGAAACAGCAGGAGGTTAAGACGCTGCCACTTACTGGGTCCACTCCAAACCTATGTTTCATTATGGTTTTTCTCAGTTATACTACAACTGTGAGCCAGTACTTGCTGGGTAAGGGCATTCTTATGGTATATTTCGACTTCTACACATGCATGTTAGTAGATTTTAATTGCATTTTTGCTTGTTAAAAGTTTGTCAGCACCTTTAATACTTGCCATGTTTCCTTGGCACTGCCTTGCCCTTCTAGGGAGATTGTTAATATAAATGGAACTGCCCAGGGGAATAAAGGCTTAACCAAATTAAAAAAGAAAAAAAATCTTTAACAGCAGGTTACAGTTTCTCAGTGGTGAGAGATGAGATTTTTCTCCATTATTTATTGCCTGAATTATATGAATAAAAATGAACTGGAGATTGCTAGTATGTTCAGGACAAATTTCTGGTTGGCTGACAGCGCAGCATAAGCAGCTGTTCTTACTGTTTAGCAGTTATGAATGCTGATGTAGCTTTTTGACAGGCATCAATGCTATTTGTAGTCATTGAAATATGGTTTTTCATTCAACCTTGAACTAGTTACACTGTATGTTGACCCTGGGAGAGCTACTGGCCTCTTTATGTGGACCGCAAAACAAATTCTCAGCTGTGTGAAAAACTCACTTTGTAAACAATTACATTTACATGACAGCTGTTTTGTGCTAGATAGACTGCTGAGTTTAGATATCAGATATGATATGAAGCTGTGCTTGCAGATATGAGATATGAGCTGGCCACCTTGGTGTTGCTTGTGCTTTAGGTGCTTTGTCAGTCTGCATCCAACTCGCACTGAAGCTGCTGTTGCTTTTTCCAGCAGGGAAGCAGCAGCAGCAAGAGCTGCTGTCTCTCTCTATGTCAGAGACAGAGGGAGAGCAGCAACACATTGATGAGAGCAGGGAAACAGACACATGGCACGGGGATCTGCCGGAAGAAGCAGCAGCTTCAGCACGAGCTGGACACAGACTGACAAAACACTGTCAGCATGAGCGACACAGAGGCAGCCAGCAGGGTGGAGAGGAGGAGGAGGCACCTGCACCATGACTCACTATCTCCCCCACTGTCTCTGTCACCTCTCTCTTCACTCTCCTCACCCCTCTTCTGATAGGATACGTATATATATATATATGTTGACTGGTTGGGGCATGAACTTCAACCAGGCTATGTTGAGATCATAGCAGTCGCCCACAGCTGAGGCGGAAGCATGTCATGGTGAGGTCAGACAACACCACTGTGGAGGCTTACCTCAACAGACAGGGTGTGTCAGATCTCTGGTCCTGCATGGGGTAGATTCACAGGTCAGTCTCTAAATGCTTCGCTCATAGAGACTGAAAACAGTCTCTCAGGTTTTGTTGTTAAAACTGGGTGGAAACAATTAGAGTTTAAAAAACAACAACCCTAAATTGCAGAATGAATCCAAGGTCTTTAGGGCGGTCCTTCATATTGGTGCGGTGAGATGCAGTTCACAACGGAGGAGTTTGTTAGTGGTTGGTTATTGGTTCTCACTGCGGTTCAAGCAACTACCATATATTTAGAAACTGACTTTGGTAGATGTAGATCTCTGACTGTCTGGTATCACAAGACTATGTACAGGGTGGCAGTGTCCTGACCTGGGCAGATCACCACCTCTGATCTTAGAGCCTGCTATGTTCCAGGGTCTCTCAACACGGGGACAGACTTGTTGTCCTGGGTGGTCCACTCCAGGAGGAGCTCTGCCTGAGCTGCTGTAGTCTTCATCATTCAGAATGCACATGCCCCCTCCACCTCAAGGGCTTACTTGACTAGTTGGTGGGTTTTTGTGGACTGGTGTGAGGCCAGGGGCATCCCCTGAAGGACATCTTGGATATCTTGCAGGCTTTATTCAATAGTGGTTGCACCGTATCCACCTTAGGGGTGTTTGTGACAACGGTTACAGTGGGCCATAATGCTCTACATTGCTTCACTACCAGGAACCACCCTTGGTGAAGTACTTCCTATGAGGGGCCCACAGGCTGAGGCCTCCCACTCTTGACTCATCTGGACCTCCAGACAGTGCTGGACTGCCTAGCAGGTCCACCTTTTGAATCTCTGGATCAGGCAAACCTAGAGGTGCTGTCTATCAAAATGGTACTCCTCTTAGCCCTGGCATCAGCTAAGAGGCCAGGCAAATTATCTGCATTGTTGATGCACTCCTCTTGATTGTCTTTCAGTGATGAAAGGGGGTCCGTGGACCTTTGACCAAAGTCGGCCTTCAAGCCTAAGATCATCACCTCCTCGTTCAGGTTGAGGGTTATTCGCTTGAGGGCTTTCTTCCCTCCTCCTCACACAGACAGGAATGAGGAGCATCTTCACACTTTGTGTCCTCTGTGTGTACTTAGATATTATGTGAAGTGTACAGTGACTTTCAGGAAGACATACCAGCTATTGCCACAGCGGTCAGAGTCAGGGAGCCTCTTGCTTACTGGATCTGTGATGCGATCCACAGGAGTTATGAGGTGGCTGGTTGTCCTCCCCTAGAGAGTCTAAGGGCACACTGCACCGGGGGCATTGCATCTTCGATGGCATTTTTCAGGGGTGTCTCAGTGAGGGACATCTGCCTAGTTGCCTCCTGGCCCTTGACCTTGACCTTTATGTAGTTGTATCTCAGGGACATGGCTGCTGGTTCAGTGTCTCATTCAGTGCTTGGTGCACTGTCTGGGGGGGCATTGTCTGGAACAGACTAAAGTGTTTTTTGTTTGGGTTTGGACTAGTGTTGGTTCAGGCCCAGCTGGGGGTATATCTTATCCTTACGTCCTTCACCTCGGGTTTTAACCAATACCGAAACTTGTTAGAGGGCGAAGCATGTGCAGTATATAAATAGCAGTTACCTGGATGTAACTCTAGTTCTATGAGTACTACAACTAAAAGCCCAATAGCCCAATAGTGAAGTCCGTCACACATCTACTCATAGAAGTGGAATTAGATCCAGGTAACTAAAATACACTGTATTTTTCTGACTATAAAAATAACAATCAATGGATAAAAAGTAGGAGTTGTTGTTGGCTGAAAACAAAATATTATAAGTGTAAAAAAAATCTTTGCATTTTTTGAATCAGTACTGTTTTTGACATGATGGTTTTAACAGGTTTCATGGATCCACTGTCATGCAGTCCACTCACACAAATTATAATATACATTTCACTTGAGAAAAATATAAAAAAAAAATCATAATTTCTGTCAATGTACTAAATATTTCTTGTTTGTTGTGACGAACAAACTTTGTGACCCTATAATTACGTGACAGTCTCTTCCTCCACTGGCTACTTTGCCAACCCATAATACTGGTAAACATTATGAGGTGGAGAAGCATATGGCCATACTCCAAACTCCTTTGGTGTGCCAAAGCTAACATCGTCCAAACCTCAGCACTTAAGACATGCATAAGTTCAGGAGTTCAGTCTTTATTATTTATACCTGTGTGTGTAACCAGTGGCTTCACTGCATTCAATAAAGCCTTGTTTTACTGACTCTTCACAGTCTGGGATTAATCACTTTGCCATTTGCATCAACAGGCACGCTAACCTCTCAGTCAGTGCTGCCAATTCGGATATTTGGATTTCAAGGACATTGTTTACATTTTGCACAGGCTTGACAGATTCAGTTCAAGCTGGTTTCAATAAAACAACATGGAGGGACACGAGCAAGACTAAAAATGGATTTTTCTGTGATGTTAAATAAACTGAAGGGGAGGGGTGTCGATGACTTTACTGACTCTGCTGCCTTTGATTTGGAAAGTTATACAGGAAGTTTGTCAGCAGTACAAACAAACTTATTGGGAAAGGTTAAACTGAAGTTGTACTTCTGCAAAAGGGTATATTCACAAATTTCATGTCATGTTTAAATGTGCAAATGGTGGATAAACTAGCTGATGTGTAAAACATTTATTTATTTAAATGCAAGCCAGACTAACATGAATCTAAAAATGATTTTGGAAAAGGATAAGACATCAGTTTAGCTTCTTAGTGCCTTCTCAATGGAGGTCAGTGAAGAGGGAAGCTTTGCTCACTAAAAATCATCCTTCAGACAGCTCCAGAGCTTTGACAGATGGCTCATCAATAATGCAGGATGCCCTGATCATTACACATCGCCATGTGTTCAAAATCACCATGTCAAACAGCGGTTTCTCAGATTTACAAATGCACTGACATATATACCAAACTGTTGTACAGTCACAGTGAAGAGAATCCAAGCAACAAAGACATTTTATATACAGCACAAACAGATAGGATTACTTCCCTGTACACTGCGAGGAAAACATGTTCGGTATTCACAAATCCCTCTCCTACATAGTTTGCAGATTAGTAGCACAAACACTGTTTTTTAGTCCTTTCCTTTCAGACTAAAGACAGTATAAATACATAGAGTATAAATGCCTTTCTGAGAACAGTCCTGTCTGTGAGCCGTCAAGCACGACTCTGCTGCCATGCCAACCAGCAGCAAGACCAATCCCTCTCCAATATGCCTCTCCTCCAGTGGATTTGGTAAGAATGCTTTTCATCGTGCCACAGACAAACAGAATAGCAGATGAGCATCTCAGCTACACAGCCTCTCTCTCATCTTAGCAAAGACTTCTCGCTCCAGGCTTGCTACCAGTGTCAAACGCGTCTCCCACTGTTGTTTGTTTTATCCCAGGCCATTGCTGTGAATCACTGGACAGGAGATTACAGGCTTGGTTATTTGCATCACATTGTGCAGCAATACAAGGGTAAGATCAGTGTATCAATAACATTATGTATGAATGTTTTTTTTGTTTTTTTTTTGCTGTAACAGCATTGGAATGAAGGTCTAAAGGGAAATACTGTGAATAAATTTTTAAACACACATGAAAGATAAAGTAGATATGCAGACTAGGCCAGAGGCTTATGTATGTGAGAGTGTGTGGGGGGGGACAGAGTGTGTGTGCATGTACTAAAAGAGAGAGAAGGAAAGAGGACGAGAGAAAAGACAAGTACTGTAGATAGACTTGTGAATTTGTGTCTGTTTCTGCTTGTGATTGCATGCTGCATTCATCTGTCTGCCAACCCTGCCAAGAGTGTGTATCTTGGGATCCAATCAAAACCTGTTGGGCCTCAGTTGGGGTGGTGAAGAGAATGAAAAATGTAGGAGCTGGAGTGGTAGACGTGGCGATAACTTGAATGACCCTGGAAAAGGATGTTGTTATTGTCTCTCGCCCCTCTCCCTGAGGACGCTGACTAGTGCAGTCTTGTAAAAGCAGGACGGCACAAAAGTTGTCAGTCTGCACCCTGCCCCACTGTGGAACTTTCCCTCACGGGGTTTCGACAGCAACACTAACCTCATTCGTCAACAGGCACCTGGCCCACCAAAGAGGCTTGCTGGGGGGCTTGGATTACCTGCTCTCGCATACTCTGCTTCAGTTTTTTTTATAAGCGACAACTGGTAAAAAATAGATAGAGGCAGTATGCTGTGCAACAGAGCCATGAATTCTGGATGGCAACACATTACAGCACTTAAGACAAGTACCGTGTTTCCTCAAATAGTGGCCAGGGCCTTTATTGGAAGCAGGCTTATATTAGAGAGAGGGCTTTATTTCTGATTCCCTCTGTTTGATAAGTATATCATATTTTAGTACGAAGCCTCCTTGTTTTCTGATCTGCTTCCATTTTCTCCTTTAAATTATTTTTACTGCATTACTGGTAATTATGGTAATTCACTTACCCTGATGTGCGGAACAATAATTCTAGCGCTTGAGTTCCACCTGGAATGTTTTGGCAGCGCACCACTTAGCTGTTGCTCACTGGCTTAGCCAAGTTACCGTGGTTACCCTGGTCACCCATGCTCTTGTAGTGTCGCTGCTGTCAATATTATTAAAATATGCCTGTATTAAAATGATATTGCATTTCCTCCATTCCCCTCCCCTGTCTGTGACTGCTGGGTAAAGTGCTATGCAACTCATAGATCTAGAATTACATCCAGGTAACTACTTCATGCTTAACTGGCATGCACATTATATAACAGACACCAGGAGTTTATCCACCCTTGTTTTTTCCCTGGCCTGTTTTTAGGGCCAGCCTTTTTTTGTTTGTGTCGACCCAACCCCTGGCCATGAAGAAAACCCCAGCTTTTAATAGACTGCCATATTTTATTTGAGGAAATATTGTAAACCAAACCCAGTCTCTCGACCAAAATCAACATCAGAATCATAAACACCTCACTGATCAATGAAACTGACTGCACAGTAACTGATACTGCAAGAGAAGTATAATGAATGCCTCATCTTCCTTTCATTTCAGGTAATTTTTTATATGGTATATTCATCTAGTACTACCATGTCCAACATCTAAACCTTGTCAATGCTGTTGAGAACTGTAATTTGCTTTGTCATCCATTAGGGGGCTCTCCAGGAATGATTAGCAAGGTCACCCTTCCCTAGCTCTTCTCCACCTTCCCCCGATTGGGCTCATCCATGCTAACCAGTCAGTTGTGATATATTGACAGCAGGGCACTGAACATAATGCACAGAGGGTAAATTGATCACTGGTGCTCACGATGCCTGTTTAAATTGAAAGGCAGCAAAGACAAACCCAGGCAGTAATGAAAGTGGGCTCCTCAATAAAGGATGAACTGTATGTATGCCAATCAGAAGTGTTTTTCGAGCAATCACGTGAGCAGCTTAAAATATCAATTAAATCAAGTAAAACATGCTGGTCTGTACCACGTCACCATGGTGTCTTGGGCAAAACAAATCACTCTGCTGCTGGGTTTTCAATATTCACGAGCTGCCATGGCAGACCAAAGGCAATTTCACAAATGGCCACACTCTGACTCTAAATCTTTAAAGATGGTCTAGAACACAGGCAGGACACGTCTTTACCTCTACCCAACACGTATCTGACATGCCTACTGGGGAAGCCCCAATTTAATGAGAGTTGGCTAAGCAAGCAGAGGAAACTCTTCATGTAACACTGTAATCCTCTGCAGGAGGTTATCCTTTTACAAATGTGATGGTCAAGATTGTCTGTTAGCCAATAGAGGCTACTTTTTATTATATTCCAAAATAAAATGCATGGCCCACTGAAAGTATACCCTAAGCCAATTCAGCGAGGGGGATCCTGTTAGGAAAATTATCCACTTGTCCCCATGCATCTCTGGTGCATGCTCACATTACAATGAAATGAAAGGAAAGAAATGACAGGTACATATTCCAAAATAATGTGATACAAAATATAGCCTAATATTCAGAAATGTTGTGTAACAAATTTAAGTTCATGTCATGTTGTGGATTTCCCTGATAGTCTGTTAGCATAGAGAAACACTGATAACCAGTTGGTCACTGTCACCATGAATTAGATGTATTCTTCCTTTACAATGCTAAGAATATTTAGATCTGCTTGTATTTAAATGCAGTAATCATAGTCTCGATCTAGTATGTTCTTACTTGCATATTCCATCTTCAGGGTCCTCCAGACCAAACCTCTCATCAAAGGTAAGCTGGATCTTCATGTTGCTTGATGCCACTAGTCTCCAGACCAACACGGTATTCCTGGGATAAGCTTGTGGGAAGTCTGGGCTGTGCACCATTCCCTCTCCAGATACTGTTATTATCTTCTCCTGTTGGGATTCTTGCACTCCTAAAAGAGATAAAAACGAACAAAACAAACAAATAAATCAATGTTTTGCATTTTTTGATTTAACAGAAATTTGATTGGTTCAAAGATATTCAATCAACCCACAGAGATCAATAACCATGATTTGACTTTAGAGAGATTTGTTGAGGGAGGTGAAGCTTACAACAGGAAAGAGTTACCAGGTGCTCAGTATAAATGGTGAAAGCAGTCTTTTGACCATAGATAATCTTCACTGTCTCTCTGTCTCAATTTAGCTTTCTTTTGTGTTGAGATACAATGTCTTGACTCCATGAACCTAAAACATAAGCTCAATACGCAGAGCACCAAGCGAACACTGCATGAGAAATCTACCAAAGCTCCTCTCATAAAGCCGTCAATGCCCACTGGGACCAGTGGCTGCAGGGTTTTAATCACACTGACGAAGCGTGTCACTCAGTTCCCCAGGGCTCCATCAGACCCTGTCACCTTCAGGAGAAAAATTGCCAGAATACTTCCACCTGAGCCTCACAAACACCACAATGACAACACCCTGAAGTCATTCTGATCACACAACCCTTTCGAATTCACCAGGTCAAAATAATAGATCAAATGATAACATGTGATTTTTATATTTTAACTAATCAGAATTGATAAAAATGATTATTTAGGATAAATGTAGCATTTTATATCATATTTAAAAATGTATGGTGCCACAGCATAATAGTCATTAACAATGGTCCATTAGCACAACATTTGCGGAAATTCACTTATTTCTTGTAAGAGGAGTGGATTAATTTCATTCTAGTTTAGTTTAACACAAAAGCAGGGAGTTAACTTTTTTTTATAAGTGAGGAATAATGCCTTCAAGCAACTTGAAAATGTCTTGTTTCTTGCTAGCAAGCGGTTTGGCAAACAAGTGGTCAGAGTCGCTAAGGACACAAGGACCTCTGAGGTGTTGCAGGTTGTGCTGTTAGTCAGAAAATGTGTGAGCTAACAGGTTATTGAACTGCACATGTTAAATATGCACACTCATGTGACAGTTAAATACTATGGCTGTAGAGTTGAGAGTGCACTTTTGACAGATCTTGCGTTAAGCTAGGCTAAACTTGCCATGTGCTATGTTTGCAATGAATGTACAGTTAAAATATTGTGCTCTAAAGCAATGCAGAAGGAAATTATTTGGATTGCAGTATGGAGGCCAGTGGATTAGGCTACAAAACACTGCACTTGACTTTTTTTTTTTTAGAGCAATCACCACATTGTCTCTAAACAATGTGGTAATGGTTTGGAGTTAAAATCCTACATGTAGCATCTATCAGCACTCCTAAAAAGTTTAGGATGACAAAAATTGACAGCGCAGCAATATGGGCTACTAACAACAACTCTCAACCGCTATTAGTATCAACATGCTGTGCTGAAATTTTGATGACATTCTTTCTCAGATGATTTCAGACTATCCCCAGCCCATCCTCAATTTGTTTAAGTGGTGTTTAGTTTTGTACCACTGATGATCATTCAGTGTTCACAAGCCAATCCAATATATCTACACGTCAGAGGAGCCAGCAGGGGTTTAATGTGCTCAGGAGGAGTGTGCTGCTAGAGGTTTATTCATTAAATGGATGAGTAACCATTTCCCCAGTGCAACTTGTTTGGACAAATTTATATTTGAAATACATTTTGAGCCTGATTACTCTTTATTTTGCCATAAATTTGATTTAAGGATGTGATTCATGCCCAGCAGTGTGATTCATGCTGGGTTTTTTTTTCTTGCAGTAGAAACAAAAACATAGATCACACAGATCAAGTTTGTGCCAGGTGCTCACCCTAATTTCACATAACAGTTCCACATCAACTCTGAATTGCTCAGGATGGTTCCAAGGACAACAACTCTGTCTGAAGGAGTGGTCACTGAAACTATGTGAGTGAAACCAATGACAGCTGGGTTCTGTCTGTATTTCACTGGCAATACTCGTTCTGGTAATTCAAAGTCAATAACAATTTGAACAGAATTGTTGAATGAAAGCATATTCAGTAAGTATTAAACATTCAATATTTGGTAATATATTTGCTCATACAACAAGACAATGTTGAGAACAAGAGAATGACTGGGAAAGTTTTGAATTTAATTAATGGATTTTTGCAAGAACACTCCAACATTTTGATCTACATGAAATCTGTACACACACCAAATGTTGGTATATCACCCTTCTGCATTTTGTGTTTGCCTTTCAGTTTTTTTTTTAGGCCTTAGTTTTGACTGGAAGGTCTATCTGTATTCCAATGAAAACCAGCATTTTTTATCAAGATGCAACTCAACAGCCACACTTTTCCTCCTGGCTTCTGACTGATGCTGTCTATCAAAGTAAGTCGATAAAACTTAGATGACACCTTTTTTTAAAAAAAACAATTACTCCAGATTGCAGATATCACTTTGATGTTTTCATTTGGGTTTGGTGGTGAGCCAGGTGGGAAAAGAATGAATGACATGCCAGATCCAAAGAAAAACATAGCCCAGGCATGATTTCTCAATGAACAGGCTCTTTCACAACTATGTGAAGACCTGGCCTCAAGTACAAACTCTCATCAAATATGGGTACTTTTTTTTAGGCAAATCAAACTATTATTTCAGTCAAACATGTATTTCTTGCGGATTGAAAACAGACATTTTATGTAGCATTGGATTGAAAAGGAAGCCCACTGAACCCATATTTCTTGGTCTAGGACTCTTTTAGGCTTACACCTTTTAGGGTTAATAACAGCATTATCAGTTTTGTTCCTGCAGTCAATATTTCTTTGATGTCTTTTCTCAAATTATTGAAAAAAAAATAGCTGCTTGCCCTTTTAATCTGCGATGCAAGTAGCGGCAACACACTAGGTTTGATTGACTGTTGCTGGCTCAGAAGGAAACAAGCCAATAGTTTTCATACTATTAAAGCTTGGCTCTCCATCACAATGACATGTTTTTAATTACATCCCCATTACTGTGGGCTCTAACACACAGGCTCATAACCTACATAATTAATAATGCTGAAAAAAGTGTGATTCTTTAAAATATGACTCCAGATGTGCTATATTGAATGTGTGACAGTAGGTGCACATATGGTATTAATAAGTGTCCAACAAAAACAAAAACAAAAATAAAACATCAACAAAAAAACTTGCACAACTATAAATAGATATCTGCTTTTTGGGGCTTTCCCTGTACATAATTCTTTGTGAACGTCTGCTAAATGTTGACAGGACTGCCTCTTTATTAAGAGTGTAATTAAAAGGAGCATGTGAAAGGAAAATCTGAGCCTGCTGTTGCAGAGAAAGGGAAAAAGAAGGAAAAAAAAAAAAACTCTTGACATCAAAGCATTAGGTCCTGATGAAAAGGTATTCCCAAGATCTGCCTGGATGAAATCATACTTAATCCAAAAAGTCTGCAAATATCCTGCTTAATCCTTACACACTCATCACAAGTAATTGCAGTATGTTGGGGAACAATGTGTTTGCATTCCTGTTCGGTTCAGGTCTTTGTGCATGAAGCTCAAGAATAAACTGTGCAAGTGATTTTTCGCTATGGATCTTTTGTATGCTTGCATCAAAGCAGAAACTCCTCTAAAGTGAGCTCTTTCAGAGTACATCATCTGAAAACCAATATATGATTGAAGAAACATCCACAAGGTCACAAGCCAGACTTATTCCTTTTTCCCCCTGAAGCTTTTCTTTATCTATGTAATAAACAATACTGTCTTTTCATGCTTCTTTCTTCAAGTTTCCCACTGATATCCTCCCTCTCTGATTTATCCTTCATGCACTGTAAAATGCACAGACACGCTACCAGTCGGGCCAGATTCTGGGTGTAACTTTGACTTGAAAATGACCTCACTCTCGGGGTTAACCAATGTCATCTAATGATCAGAGAAGCAGTCCCCTAGAGTGAATTACCTCAAACATGACTTTTCCTTGACCTACTTTTTTCCTCTGTGAGGAAAGTAGAGCCGACTATTAAGGGAGGAAGTGACTCTGAATAAATAGGAGCCTATACAGTGCAGCCATTGTGCTTTGTTCACACGTTAGTGGGTGAACCATTCATGCTGTTAAACATTAACCTTTCCCCTGCCAAAACAAAACCGGAGAAGGATGGACATATGCACACTGTTACATTAGGGCACATTACAACCCTTCAACATGAATCAAAGCAGCTAATACACTATAAACACTACTACTACTAGTAGTAATGATAATAATAAGGAAGAAGAAATGAGTAATATACAAATAAAAATAAATATAAGACTGCATAGTCGTCATAAAGTTCAGGGGATACAGCACATAAGAAAATGTACACACAACCACATTCCACCCCCCTCCTCCCACACACACACACATAAAGCCAATGCACCTAAACATGCTGTCACGCAGAAACATTACATACATGCATGCCCAGATGCATTAATAAATGTTAGATGCCTCCAAGCAAAGATTAACTAATGAGAACGGCCCGTTTGTTCAGACTGCTGCATGTTTCTCATAAAAAAGGAGAGGGAGGAATGAAAACCACTCATTCTTACTTCTGTTAGGCTCACTAAATTCATCTTTCTTCACATGATATCATTACAATCTCTTGCTAAAGCAGCCCTTAGCTTTGGAGTTTATCTGGTGGTCACACTGATTGATATAGTAGACATAATTTTGGCTTTCTTTTGGAAAACCAGCAACATTTTAGCCCTGCTACTATTAAGACCTGAGGAAGGAGTACATTTTTTTGGCTGCTTCAGATATGAGGTCAGAAAAGAGGGGATAGCCATTGTTTTCCATTTCAAATGATCCTGAGTTAAAGTTAAAACACAAAAAAGGGGCTAAATTCTAACACCACAGAGGCTAAATCAAATTGGTATAGATTTCCATGGGGCATCATATTTGCTCAGTAAGTTGGCCAAATGATTATTTTCACACATTATGGGCTAAAGATTGGTCCAGCACTACACTGTGTACTCCCAGCAGCCTCATGCATCAAGAATAACCACTCACGACAGCTATTTCCTGTCTAGCAATCGACAGCCGAGTCACTGTGACACTAAATCCAAATTGTTTTTAATTTCAGCCCTGTTACCTGCTGATCAAAATGAATGAAAGCCCCTGAGCAACAGAGTTGAAGTAGCTTTGGTCAGGTGATGAAACTGTACCTAACAATGAATTCCCCCTTTTTTTTTACTACATGGGTTTCAGGTCCGATGCAATCACTCCAACATCTGTTGCTTATTAAGGCTGTGCAGTGGTTACTACAGGTGCAGTAAATTCCCGACCCTGCTTATTGCTTTTGGGTTTACAGTCAGTCGGATAAAAAAAGGGCTGAAATATGCCATGGGAATCTTTCATACCATTAAAAATAATTTGGTTGTGTGGGATTGTTCTGTAGTGATTTTAATCTGGAGGCATATGCTCCTGTGTTACGGTCTACAGAGGAAGTGGAACAAGTTTGACACCCAAATTCCCAGCAGAGATTGCTGAAAGACTCACACAAGACACTTGTTTGAACAACCTGATATCAACATCTATGTTGAATTGGAAAATATAATACACTGACATATTCATTTGCACTCTATGTTAAGATCCTGTGGATTATTTATTCATGCAGATATGTATAATTTTCTTTTTTAACAGTATCTATAGCATGTGCATGCAGTGTATTGATAATACGCACAAATACGGCATTATTCACTTTAACATCAGTAGCCTGATCACAGACAGTGACCAAGACATCATTTCAGTGCTTCTGTGGTTCACAAGTAGCACCTCTGGTGTTTGACATTATGTGTCATTAATGCTAACACAGCTCTGAGACATGCAGGTTATGCAATTGCAGTTGGGCCCCAAGCCTCTAGATGGCTCACCAAAACTAAGTGTGCTGTCACCCACAACAACAAAACCAGTGCTCCACAACATGAAATGTAATCACTATATAAACATTATCCATTTATGATGTTTCAATTAATTCAAATAAATTCAAATGATGTTGCTAAACACACAATATCCTTTTAACCTGCATCACATCAACAAGAATAATAGGTTTGGGTCATGAAGGAGGATAGTGGTGCCACTTTGTGTGATGGGACTTATGACAAATGAAGATCCATTAAAACAAATAGTAGTAGGGCTGCCAAACAAGCTGTTTCCTCTTCATGTTTTTTTTTTAAATCAACAGAAATGGGAGGGAAAAAAACCCCAAAACATGACACTAATAATCGTGTATTAGTTGTCCAAAGTATATTGTGTCTCCTCCTTCTGTCTAGTTCACTTTCTAAACTTCTTGAACTTCAAGTCCTGTCATGAACAGGTGGAAATTTATGACCCATGAAAGCCCTTTAAATAGAGGGTCAAAGGTCACAAGAAATGCAATCAGTCCCAGCATTGAAAGCACTGAGTCCCTTGGTTCCTCTGTGTCGTAACATAATAATGCAATACTTTATCGATCCATGCAATGAAAAGCTCAATTTTCTTGCACGTCTCATTACAGGGAGGCTAGACCAGCAATCCTGGAGAGGGGGAAGGGTGATAATAATGTGCTCAAGAACATTTTAGCAGGGTAGATAATTTCCAGCAGGGTGCTGCACCCAGAGGTCATCTGACTGAGGAGTGGTTTCTCTCTTTCTTTGAGAGTAGGTCAACCTGGCTGAGTGGGCAGGAGGGACATCTGTTGACACCTGCTGCAGAGGCAAAGCAAAACATTTGCAGATCATATCAGATGGCCTAACCTGATACCACTAGTTTGTGTGTGTGTGTGTATTCTGCAGCTTTCCCACATAAGGTCCAACACTGGTAACCCTTCCTTTTTGCAGTCCTCTTTTAAAGTATTTACCTGGTAAATAAATGGAAAATTATAGTATATTTTTGAGTAATTACCACTGATAATATGTAAAAAGGGTACAGAGAAACTACAGCTGAAATACTAAGAAAAACCTCCCTAGGTAAGTAGGCAACTAGTTCTTAGAAACATCTCCTCCATTATCCATCATTTCAAGTTCCAGTTGTTGTTATCCAAAGTTTATGTTGGTTACAGCTCAGGTTTAATTATGTACTATCTAGAAACTAAGATAGTACCTTCCAATAAATTACTTTTTCTTATATTCTTACCATATCTTTTGTAAAAAATTATCCAATGGTCCATGCTGTTAACTTTTACCCTATGTTCAACATTACTAAGTAAAACATGACCATTTACTCAGTTAGTGAACTGAAACTGTACTGTAAAAGGAAGCCTTGTTTGTTTCCATGGTATTACCATGCTCTTGCCATATAATTGGTAATAGATGTTTTCCTTTTCCATGCAATGAACACAAACTTATACCATATATATTCCTGAATGTTACTAAGTAAAACATGACAATTTAAACCGAAACTGTAAACTGAAAAGTAAACTGAAACTGTACTGTAAAAAAGCAATCCCATGGTATTACAAAGTTCCTACCACATCCTTTCATCAAAAGGGATGGTTTCCCTTCCCATGCAATACACACAAACCTGTACCACATGTTCGATAGTGTTACTAACTAAAACAGGATATTTTATTGAATAAGTATGCTGAAACTGGAGAACTGTCATAAACGTGATAATGCAATGCGACAGTATGTACCAACACAAAGCTTAAATTGTTGTTACCATGTAAATATATATTTATTATAAACTTAATAGAAACTGGGTTCAAAGAGACTCCCTACTGTAGCACTTGTATCCAATGCTATGATGCTACTTTGTTTACGTCTCTGAGGAGTAAATATGAAAAGACTTAACAAAACAGTTAGCAGGTTTATTACAATGCATTAAATATCTCTCCTACAGTTTACAAAAATTGAAAAAAAGAAAAAAAGAAAAAAAACAGCAAAATGAAAAGAGCTCTGGTAACCAAAATGAATGAAATAAAGTAAAATGTCCTTAGTCTCTCTCTTTTTTCCCTTAAATGTCTCTCTATCCAGGTAGAATAAATTGGTGTGTGATGATCACTCCTTATCTGGCAATTTTCTGCAAATCCGTTCTGTCAATCCTGCAGAATGGAATCCAAAGCAGCTGGCCATGTCGCTTCCAGGTTTCCCTCAGGATGTTTCACCCCTGGGACTGGCTCGCCATCAGATTCCAGCAAAGAGTTAATTTCAAGCTACAAATCAAGGGTCATCAATAAAACATTCTGCACATACAGTATAGAATAAATCATCATACAATCTACTTTCAAATGAAATCTCATCCACATCCTCAAAAATCAATTTAACAACCCTATTGGAATTTTTCTTAAAATTTTATAGTATTCCACCAAAAAATAACTTAATCTTGTATCAGTAAAGCTAGGCAATGCCCATATAAATGAAATACATTCCTCACATTTCTCATATATAATTATAATTCCTTTTAACAGGAACTGACAAAGTAGAATAACCTTTGCAAAATTAGACTACCATAACTATATTCAACATATTATCATGAATACAGCCAATAAAAATACATTTGGACACACCATATTCTTCTAAAATAATTTGTAGTACTGTTCAAAACACTGTTCAAAAGACTCCAATTGGTTTCAGCTTAATTTCACACAAATTAACTGAATTGCTTGTATTCCCTTAAGCTAACAAGATGTTATGCTATTAATTGTGCTACTAGTGCAGGCTAATTCAACTCAGCAGCAAAAAAAACACAATCCAACTCCCTTAGCATACGTGACAAAAAAACCTCCTAAAACTTCAAGAAACAAGACTGATAGTCTAGTTGGGCTTTTACGTTTCTGCACTTGTTCTTTCTGTGCTTTCCATGGCAAGAATGTTGGTTAGATAACGTAACCATGGCGTAACCCCAGATCCATAGTATAATGTTACAGTATAGCCATAGCCATAGCTGTCACTATTTCAGTGTGTTTTTAGTTCATGAAAGTTAACTGTAACATTTTGGTAGCTTAAAAAGTCTTGCTCAGCCTTTAGTTGTACTAAAAAACCCTCTAAGGAGTCAGATGGGGTTTTTTTTCTGGTATGTACATTTTGTATAAATGGTTTCAAACTTGTTTTTTGCTAGCGAAAATTAGCATTAGCATTAGCACAGTTAATCATGGACTGTAAATGCACGATGCAAACCAAGCTACACATCTGATTTATTCTGTACTATATGTGCAGATTGCTTTTTGTTTGTTTGTTGTTTGATGTCCCTGGATTTGTAATTTGAAGTTAACTCTTTGCCGGAACGTGATGGGGAACCATGCCCAGTGGTGAAACATCCTGAGGAAAACCTGAAAACGACATGGCCAGCTGCTTTGGATTCCATTCTACAGGACTGACAGAACGGATTTGCAGAAAATTGCCAGATAAGGAGTGATCATCACATACCAATTTATCCTACCTGGATAGAGAGACATTTAAGGAAAAAAGAGAGACACTAAGGACTTTTAGAGAACAATTACAGTCTACTTACTCTGTAAATTGTAGTGTCTTATTTAGTAATATTGCAGAACATGCATGGTAGAAGTTTGTGTTTATTGCATGGACAATGGGTTAACCAGTTACCAAGGATGAGGTAAGGGCCTGGTAATAGCATGGAAACAAACAAGGCTTCCTTTTACAGTGCAATTCCAGCTTACTTACTGAGTAAACTGTAAAAACCCCTTCAAGACCCAGTATTCAAAAAGATGTACAATGACACTAGAGGGAAATTGTTCCCATCAAGGGAAGTATAAGGTAAATCTAAGAAACCCTTTAAATGAATATGAACAATAAGCAATGAACAGTAAATATACAAGAATAAGTTATTTATTGGAAAGTACTATCTTCATTTCTAGATAGTTATTAAACAACTAAATGTGTTGCTGTTACCAAAATAAACCTTGGATAACTACAATTTTAACTTAACCCTAACCCTAACCCTAAGAACACAAATGACCTGTATACTAATTGCTAAAACAGTATACAGCACTCTGAAGATTAATACATAGTGTAAAAATGATAGTATTAGGATAAAATGTGAAGTTAAGACATAGCTCTTGTCTTTCTGAGGCAGGGAACATCAACTTTATATTAAGATAATCTATGAAAACTAAACATGAGTTTTAAAACTTAGCTCACAGTTGCTAGAAAACTAAAATACAAAATTAAAATTAAAATACAAACCAACATCCAGTATATATTTCTATAAAAATAGCCTGCACTGAAAAAATCTAAGAAGCCCTCAAGCCCACAGAGGATTTAACTTCCATAACTGCTTTGAAATGTACCCTTGATGCAATGCATAAAAGTGTTATCTGAGAAATGACTACAAATTGTGATAAGGTTTTCTAAAGCCACAGCTGCAGGCTGTTAATGATAGTGATTGCTCAGTAGTGTGCAAGCACATGTGATGTTGTGTGAAAAGCAGACACACCAAAGCTAAACTGAAGTAGTTCAACCCCTCAGGCTTCGGCCAGTCCAGTGACTGAGCCTTGTCACCACACAACGGCTTCTCCTCAGGTTACAATGGTTCCCCACCCCTGAATGATTTTTTTCGGAGCCTCTAATTAGTGCCCACATTTGTGTTTGGCATCCAGAAAGGAAGATTGAGTGTCAGTCTTTTTACTTCAGCCGTTGACCCTCTGGAATTCTGTGTCTGAGCCCCTGAGCCTGGATTTAGACATGATATCACCACCAAAATAAGTCATAAAGTGAGGAATAAATCCATCCAATTTCAGTTTTTCTCCTTTTCATTCATGAAATAAAGTGCAACAGCATCCAAGCAAAGGTACTGTCTTTCATATTTAAAGTGATATCTTACAATGATGACTTTAAAACAAATCCTGTTTTGTAACCCTCTATTTGCTATTTTGGCATAACTACTGGTAGCATTGATTTCTCTGGAAAAAAAGAACTGAATAGGTGGAAAAAGAGTGCCAGCTACCAAAACTTAAAGAAAAGTGCAGCACAAATAGAAAATTTCAAGGACAACCACGGATACTCACTGACTACTGATCTCTGAGAGTTAAAAGCACTATAGTAATAACAAAAAGGAGTATTAAGAAGAGAACCGAAACAATTGCCGATGCCTTCAATTAAGAGCAAGAATTTTAATAAATATCATATTTGTTTGATTGTATGTCTACATGACCTTCCTTCCTTTTAAATTTCAATCAAGAACTGGACCTTCATGAATGCAGGTCTCCCCATATCAACCTCAATTTCCTTGGCAGCTGTCAAGCTCAGAATATTGTTAAGTGGTTGGACTGATAGTTTAACACAAATTTAATGTAAAAAGGCTGAAAGATGTTTTGTAAAAAAACACTGGGAGACGGACCGAACCTCCCCTTCTGGCTAGAAACCAGGCGTTGACAGATGAACCACGTCTTTTTTAAACTTCTCCCCACAGCTGTGGACAGCAGCTCCAGGCTGCTTTGTAGTCACATCTGTGAGCTGGACAGCTGGATGTTTGGAGAAAATTACAGTTTGATCTGTGGCGAACCAGATTGGAAGACAGCTTTGCCATACCAGATCCAGACACTGAGATTAAGACTGATCAAAGATCCAGGTTTTGCAATGAATAAAGCTGAGAGGATTGATAGCTGATCACAATCCACTTTGTAGTTCCCTGGCTCCGGGACAGAAACACTCAGATCTGCAATGAACAGCTTGGAAGATGTCAATCATGTCTTCAACTACTGATTTCTAAATTGCTCTGGGACCGCACATATCTGTGCTGGAACCTCAGAAATGCCTAGGTTGCAACTTGAATAATGGCCGCATTCACACACTAAGTGAATTTGTCTTTACACATCTTCCTCCCCTTGTCCTATTACTTTAATCTTATATCATGAAACCCAAATAACAGAAACCTCCCAATTCCCAATGCACTAAATTTTCTGGCATATGTCATCCTCTTAAAATGTTAAAGCATTGTAGCCACTGAGTAATAGCCATCTAAACACAACAAATGTTTGAAATTCCAAAAAATCATGCAATTTACATGGAAAACATAACCTCTGAACAACCATTTAAGAGGCCTGAAGCAATGCAAGCAAATCTGGATAAAGCCTTCAAAGGTCTGATGAGATTTTCAGCTGTAGCAAATTGAATGATTAATCCAAAGCAGCAGACATGGAGACAAGTAAAAGAACATTTTAATTGTGGCAGTTTAAGAATAAAATTCTCTGGTCTCTGGCTCTGCTTCCAGATACAGATCGATTTCTTTAAGCGGATTGCCCTGGATCTCTAATTACTGCCACCCCACCAAGCCTCCCTAACCTTTTGGCCCAGCTGTCTAGAGAAGAGGAGCTGCAGTGTAGAACCCAGTGTAATGAAAGTATATTCCTTTCAACCTCTATTTACCCAGGGAGGGTTTGCTGAGCACAACTGCTCTTTTCCTGTAACATGCTGCTCTCACTTACACAGATACAGGACTGTTGCTACCCACTACAGCCTTGGTTTCTTGCTTTGGTCAAAAGAAAAGTGACAATAATTGTTGAAAGAGGATGAGGAGCATGTCTAATTCATTGCCCTAAAATCCTCAGAGGATTCAAAATGAAGACCCCCTGGTCAACAGCTTGCTTTCCAAACAATTCAGCTGCCACCATCCAAACTGCCCAGTCCACTGCTTTCCACCATTCATGCAAAAACCAAATGCATGCCCTGCAAACCCCAGAGAACAACGACGGTGCATACATCCCAGCACAACATCTTGCCAGAGGGCTGGCTTTGCTAAACCAAGCAAGTTTGTACCTGGATCTTCAGAGTTGACATGAGTAGCAATTTGAGGATTAGAATATGGGAAAATTGATGTTTCTGAGGGGAAACGTCTGTAGGCGAGGGCAGTGACTTAGTGTCTGCAGGTTAATTCCCATAAGAGGGGAATACAATTATTGTATAATTGCAATGTTGCTCACAGAGAGGCTCTCTATGGATCCATTCATCCATGGGTTTCCAAAGGATTTGTATTTCAATCACTGTGGCAGTGCTGTTTAACAAAATACACTGGAGTGTATAAAGTTTTGAAAAGCAGACCAGAAAAAATTCTCTGAAACTGAAAGTCATTCTCTCTCTGCTTCTTTACTCCTTCTGTTCTCAGCAGTGTTATCAAATGTGAATGGTATATGGTTATATTACATTATATTACGCCAGCACAATGTCTTTAACCCTTTCAGTTCTTACAGATGGTTGCTTGAAGTTTTGTAATCTATAGCTGCATTTCCAATAGATTCGCAAAAGAATTTTATGCAAACTTTTGGAATATCGCAAAAAGGAAAATGCGCATTAAGTGCATTTCCATCAACTGGTTCGAAGCGAATAAACTGGGCTATGCAGTGCATAGTTTCAACAGATGATGGCGGTAAAGGCTTCAATAATCCACTAGTAAACAAAATAGAAGAAGTAGAGGTTGCTGACCGGAAACAAAAATAAATAGTTGTGTTACCTTGAAAAATGGAATGAGGTCTTAAGGAATTCGTTTTTATTAGGCAAATTGTAATTCTTATTTCATGTCAGCTAATATTGGCCATGCTTTATGCTATCTAGAAATGCTGGAAGTCATGTTGTTGTCGAGTTAAACATTCACTACGTCATTATTTATTAGACAAATACATTTCCATTACTCATTTTGTGCATAAACTCTTTTTTTACATTTTCAAAATCCACCTCAAGCGAGCATATAAACAATTTTCGCAAAACTGAGGACATTTTTCTGAATCTTGGCATTTCCATCAAGTTTTTTTTAATGTGATACTTCAAAAAGTGCATAGAAATGATGTAGAAAATGTGTAAAAATGTCATGAGATACCACTATATAAAAGTTAGTTTTATGAAATATTTTTGATGTCAAAAGTCAAAATCTGCACCTTCCAACAACTAAATTGAAAATCTGCAGCTGTAGTTGAAAGAGGAAAGTGATTACTCACGTTTAGTTAAATGTATTTAATAAGTTACTCTCCACATGCAAATGTACTGTAACTCATCCACCATTAGTCCTTTATTGCACATGATGAATTTCATTAACTCTCTTTAAGCACTTGAACTGCAAGTAACCTGTGCTTGAACTTCAATCACCTTTGCTCCTAACCATATGCACACTTCACCATGACTAATATCTTCTGAGCACTGCTGTGATGTCACCAAACTCAGTGGGTGTCATTTTTATGCGCTTGTTTGGGGAATGGTTTTGAGAAATGCCAAGTAAATGGAAACACTAAGCACTTAGCAACCAGTTTTCCTTTTTTATAGTTTACATAGGTCATTAAGTCTGTGACTGTCCACAGTTTGACAAAAGGCCTCTCAGTACTCCTTTCCCCTCATCTCCCTGACTGCTCATAAAAAAAGCCTTTCAATCATCTGTGTCCATTTCCCTCCAAACTGTTTGATGCAATCCTCATCAGAGAAACATAAACAAGAAATGGAAGCACATAGCCAGCCTTTAAAAGCCTTATTTCATCTTTGGTAATAATATATATTCATTAGGATGCATTTAAGGAATAATAGCTGTAATGACTTACTGAGATAAATATTTAAAAACACATGCATCTCTCTCCAGTGCTAGTAGAAAGTAGTACATCTGGGTGAATACTTCTTACTAGTACGTCACAATTCAATTCCTGAACTAAGCGATCAATAGCTGCGGACTAAGTGGCAACCTGTAATTATTATGTATATGAGGAATTGGTGGTTTCTCATAAATCACAGGTTTACTACTAATTAGCCAATTGTTGGGTAATGATTCGGAGAGAGATGCTCTATATTAGACCCACAAGAATCAATCTTTGTTTAGATTCACTTGTTTTATACGTGAAAGCTGTTCTAGTCAACATTTTTAAATTAAAATGGATTTAAGAGCTATGTGTATTGTGAAAGGTGTCATGGTGTTTAAACATTTTTCAACTCCTTGTTTTGATTCTACAACACCTTCTACTGTTGCGATTAATTCTTAAATCTTATTAAGAGACATGCTAGCTTGGCACATAAGCTTGAGGTGAAGGGAATGGCCTTCACCACTTTAGTTTTTTATCAGATCCAAAGTCATATTTACATGGTGCCTCTTCTTAGCTGGCTAGTTAGGTTAGTCATGGCTGAACCTGCAGTCAGTTAAAGGGTTTGTGAAGCCTGGTGCTTCACTGTGACATTAGCTCTTGATGGTCAATAGACACCTCGAAAGCATATAGGCTTGCTTCTTGTTCAATCACAACGTCTTGTTGTTTTTTAAATATGGAAATTTTGACATGTGAAGTTTATGGAAGGCACCTCTGAATAACAAAATAATGTAATGATTGATGCAGCTAATCATCTCTGCTGCTGAATAATGCAATTAGTTTTTCAGTGAGTAATGACTATTTGATTACTTTTTTCAAGTAGCTTGCCCAACACTGCCTACAGTATAAGTTTGTGCTGAAATTATGGCTCATGATAACACAGCCTAATTGACAAAGCTAATTAATTAACAGGTAATTTATTTGCCTCTCTGATTATTGCTTTAGTTATCACTCCTGATTTACATATAACAATTCCAGTCAAATTAACTTGATGAGAACTGATCGATTATAATCCAATATTTAGACAATAGCTATATGTGTTAATTTGTGGGCACTGGCTTTTCACCAAAGTTAGATAGTCATAGCCACGGTATGGCAGGTCCTTAAGGTTGTAGTTGCTATACACCTACTGTATCAGCTCACATTTAGAGATATCCCATAACTGGCTGTGAATAATGATAGTGATCACCAAATTCCGCTATGTGCTTTATAAATGCCTAAAAGGAAACACATGTCCAACAAATATCACAGATCTAATTTGGCAGAATTTCATAATTCATTTAATTCTTTTCACTATCAATCATTTTTAAGGCATTTTAAGTAGTGGTTATCCACATTTTGAATTACCTTGTTTTAATGATGTACAGTAAGACCACATTATTGTTAGGGCATGTTGTAGAAATGTCTCATTACTATGATTTGTATTTTTGGAAAATGTATTCAAACAAAATGCTTGTGTTGTGGAATTTAGGCTTCAGTGATCTCTTTGAAATGTAGATTTATGCGACTAATGTGGATTTCCACTGAACAATTGTCAACAAGAAGGAAGCAGAGTGATGAATAGAAATGTTGTCAGCAACAGTGGTGAAAAATATTTCATGCATGCACGCAGAGATGTCAGTGATCTGCCTGAGAAAATCTATCACCACGAGCATCTGATGCTGCAAACTATGTCAAAAACAAGCCAACTCAGTGACCCGCTTTAAATCAGAGCTAAGGCCTGTCAACAGGTGTGAAGGGAGACAAAGTGTTGAACAAACTTTGGCTGTCAAGGCAGAAAATGAAAGATAGAATTTGACAAACGGAGTTGTGCATGAAAGATCTGCCTTGCCAATGGTGTCTCATTAGTTGGCGTGGTTCCGGGGCCATGTTAATGCTGTCGTCTGTAAAAGCCCTAATTAGAGGCAGCTGAACAGATGTAAGATGTGGAGGAAAAAAGAGGAGGAGGAGGAGGAGGAGGAAGAACAGGGGGCTTAACACCTTTTCTACAAACTGGTTGGTAACCTGTCATACTCCTCTTACAGGGTCTGTATTTCTCTCAGCATTACTCATTCAGATGTCCTTTGAAGCTGTTACCACACAATCTTCCCTGTGAAGAAGAAAATGGAGTGAAAAAACTCATGGGGAGATATGGAGTGTGAATGTAAATGTTTAACACCCTAGCCAGTCCATTTCATATAGCTTCAAAGTACTAGTAGAGAACCTACCTACCTATATATATATACATATATATATGGTCTTTTTCCTTGAATTTTCTGTTTATATTTATTTTGTTTATTAAGCAAATGGCGGTGACGTGTGGCCCATTTCAACAAAACCGCCAAAAAAAAAAAAACTCTGACTCGCTACTTAAGATAATTTCCCTTCCTTAATTTTGACTCATATTACTAATCAAAGCAAACACCATATTTGTGACCCATGCATAAGCATGCAGGAGTCTTTTTGTCTACTCTGCTGCCACCATGTACAATCTGTGTGTAAGTACTGCTTACAAATCTTTGCTTCCATGTGCAAAAAGTTCCGCAGCAGTTGTTTTACAGATGTATTAGTACAGCCACAAATGTTTAGCATGTGATTTAGTGTCAACTAAGAGACATCTGAAAACAACTTATCTCTCTACTACAGTGCAAGAACATAAATTTTAGACTCATCCACTCCGGAGAATGTATTTAAAAAAAACACTACTTCCAGATGTGAAAATGCCAGTTTAATGTGGAGGCCAAAACAAAAAGGAATACATGGAGTACTTTCTTAACTTACTTATATCACCGAATATACAACACAATCAATCAACGCATATGAAAAAGCAAAAATTACACATGTGCACCGTCATGCCTTATAAATAAGAATTAACACTGAACTGCTGACAGAACAGATAGGACAGCAACCATGTGTGCAATGTACAAATTAACATGCAGCAAATGTGCCAAGGCTGGAAACACAAAGAAAACACCAATAAATAATGTTTCCCTTTTCTTAATGTCCATTACAGACTTGAGTGGCGAGTTTCCCAGTTTATGTTGCGCTAATGATCACCTGGATGAAAACACAAACTCACTCCACACTCATCCCAAACCAAAAACACAATCTTCAACTACATTCAAGATTTAAGGCCTTTACTTTACACAGTGCAATTTAGACATTTTAATACTTTTTCAAGATTTCTAGACACTCTCTTGTTTCTACATGCTTTGCTCCAAGTTGTATCAATATGTTGTGTCAACAACAACACTAAGAAGACCTTTCTCAAAATTGACATTGTTAACTTGTCAGTCATGGATGTTTTAGGTGTGCCAGTTCCAAGATTCTTGGTTTGTGCATGCTCGCTCTCTGGCATGTCTTACTGGCACACCTAAATGGAGTAGCCATAATTAATGTTATTAGTTGCACCAGTGCTTTTCTTGCTATGACAAGACCAAATATCTGCTGTGATAAAGACCTTTTAACTTGCCAAATCCTCTAAGATTTAGACTCCCTTATTATTTCTTTCAGAACAATAAAAGAAGAATCCAGCAGTAAATTGTAACACACCCACAACTTCCTACAGGCTGGCTTATATGATGCTAATGTGCTTGTAGAGGGCTATCCCACTATATTGGTGCAGCCGTGGAAAAATCTGCCAATTGGTATATATCATGTTACTTCCACTTCAAAGCTTGTTTGACATCCCCTGATCACACCATCTAGTCACTGTGTGTAATTCCAGATCCTTTTTAAACTTGCCTGGGTTTTCGCCACTTGACTGAATTTGTCATAAGTTGTATGCCTCAACTGGTGCTGAGCCACGCAACATCTGGGCATCGAGCCCTTTCCTCTCCACACCTCTGCACTAAGTGCCTAACCACAACCAGAATCAGAATCCCTTTTAATCATCAAGCATGATAGATTTACAGGCATTTAGCATGGCAACGTGTGCAGAGACAGATCAGCAACTCATAGTACGCATTGGCACACAGTGCAAGGACTTGCAGAAAGAGTGTTGCAACTTCAGCAGTCGACTAGATGTCCAAGTAACAAGAGAACGAAATGTGAAAAATAACTCGGCATCACTGACTGACTTACTGGAAGAGTCTTCGTGTTTTTGACATGGGGCTGTTGAATGAATAAAGTGCACTCTTCCAGTAAGTCAGGTAGTGCTGCCAAGTTATTTTTCACATTGTACAAGGACAGCAGCTCCTCACATTGCAACAAAGGTACAGATTGCACATTGTAGCATATTAATCACAACAGTTTCCTCAAGGAACAGTTGGCTGTGGAATAGAAAAGGCCAAGCCAAATATTAGGTTATTATGTATACTGATGCCTAAAAATGTCATCCAGTGGGTTTTAAGATTTTTAGATCATATTTTATTAAGTATTAGGGTAGAATAAAATTCCAGATTATCCACAGTAGAAGTAACCAGAAGTCAAGAGTGTTAGAAAATGAAGCTGTATCTCCAAGACTAAACATTTTCCAGTATTACACAACAATCCTGTATTACCGAGGAGCTGGCTTGAGTTAAAAGGTAATTTCACTCCTATTTTATTAAATGGAGATTGCTGCAGATCCTGTTCAGTGTGCAGTCAGCTACACGCAAACATGCACACACACAGTTGGCGAAATCATTCCAGTCAGTCATAAGACCTAATAGCTAATGTGCATTTTCATTCCATTTGGGCCGTAGAAATGGATACCCTCCCAAAGGGATCCAAGTGTAAGCATGCCGTGGCAGAGCGTATCCAGTCTGCACCGAAAACCTATTTGTGCTTTGGGAAAAGCCATACATTCTCAAAATAGTATGTATGATTGGGTTACCGTCTCTGTATGCCAGTGGCATAGCGTCGTATATCACATCTCACCATGTGCTAGGTGACATAATCCAGCCAGCATGGAGCGGCGCTGCACCGATGATTACTGGGACAGGTGTGTTTTTTATTCCCCCCCTTAAATGCACTGGAGCTAGGATATTTCACATCTCCATTTAATAGCTTCTGGTTCTTTTCTCGCTCTCCTCAGATGGCACATAAAGAAGACACAGTGTTGGTTTGATTTCAATGGGCATGCATGACATAAAAGTTAGTATTGTGAGTATTTTAAGTAATAGGAACTGAAAGCAAGAAGAATGTCTCCTATAAACATTGTAGGAATGAACACTTGAGTCATGTTGCACCTCAGGGATGCGCTGTATGCCACATGAATGCTACATGGAAAAAATATTCTGTTAAGGTGTACATCAGTTAAACTATGCATATATGAGCTCTTGCATGCCAAGCCAGCACAATGTCCGGGTAGTATCTCAGATGTCAAATGCATGTGGCATATGAACATCAATGAAAGTGTGATGTTCAAAGGAGCATCAATATGCCATAGTACATAATAACAGACACTATAATACTCACTTTTTTATGTACACAGCAGGGTTTTAAAGTCAGTAAAATGTTTTAACGGCTGAAACCAGAGATTCATATCATATCTGCATGAGGTGTCCAACGTGTATTCTAAACTGTATGAGTCTGTTCATGCATCAGTTACTCTCATTGCTGCTTTCTAAAATTAGCATGCCTAATGATAGTGCTTGATAACCATGAAATGTCTCTGCTGCATCAGATTAACCCAGTAGCTCTGTTTCACACATGAGGACACATTCATAATGCCAAGGAGGGAGACACTGTGAAGTGAAACCAGCTGAGTTTGTTGGTACCACAATGATGGGTCTGCATACTATGACCTCTGAGGCAATGTGGTTTTTGATGTCAAGCAATGTGGCTGACTACATTGTTTACAGTTGCTTGTGGATTCTAAGAGAAAAACTATTGAGAGAAATCCATCTGAAACACATTATTTTATTTGTGAATACTGTCACACAACAAACTGACTGTAATCAGTTTAGGGTATGTGATGGTTGCAATGATCATTTTTGTTTAAATAATTATACCATAATAGAATGATTAAGTTTTAGAGTAAATGTATGTCTGTACGTTCATTTAGCACCAAATTTACAATTAATAACAGTTGATTCATTCAGAAAGTAGTCAGTATGCAGTATGCAGCAGTCTGTTCTCAATCAGTTCATCAGTGCTTATGCGTATAATCCATTCAGATTTGTACAGGAACTACTTTCTATTTGTTGATTATCAGTTCTTACTTGTTCTTTACTACTCAGTATTTCATACAGATTGATGTCTATTTTGTTACCAAGAAAGTCTTATTCTATCATAAAAGACGCAGCTGTGAGATTCTTCAGCACTTGTTCTGGGTCAAGCTCCCTGTCAGTCAACTGCAAGGGGATGCCCACGAAGCCCAGTGAATTGAAGAGAAGAGTCATTACAGGACACTTTGAAATACCTCTCTGATAGGAGGTGATGACATCTGCCAAGCCAGGCAGACATGCCCTCCAGAGACGGTAACCAAGGTCAACTCATCTCGCTGCCAAGATTTTTAGTCCAGTGGAATTCCAGTTGCCATAAGACAACCAATACTTGCAGGACAACTGAGCTCTGTATAAAAACAGTGCCATACTGGCAATGTTTCAAAAGCTCACAGCCTCAAGCTGATCCAGGTCTTTTATCAATGGAAGCTTCTGTTTTAGAGGGAATCAGGGTTGTAACAACAAGAATGATAATCATTCTTGCCAGCATTTAGATCAAACAATCTTCTAGAGCTCCTCTTTTCATAGCTCCACTATCATAGTTTTTTTTATATTACATAGTTTAGGAGATAAATGCATTTACTTGCTGTGACATGCTTGGTTTTCAATGCCAAATGCTCATGAAGATTGGGTTATATAAGTATGCATAAAAGTGATAATGCAATATATTATGCAGGATATATGTGTTTGAGAGATATGTTGGTTGCATTAGAGAGAATGTAATATACAAACCTAACCCTAACCCAAACCCTTCTTGTTGTGAGTGAAATATTTATGCTTTGAGTTAAGTTTGAGTTAAGGACCCTAAGTCCTTGAGACTTGCCAAAAAAAAGAAGCTTATTTAAAGTAAATATATCAAGTGCCAATAAGGGATAAGCACACCTTCCTCTTTGTAATTATTCTTTTGACTTAGTTACAGTAGGTCAAGACAGCAATCAGTCCTGTAAAAACACAACAAAGGGAGCTGAGGAAATGGTACTACCTCGCAGTGAATAACAGGTATTTGCTCTGACAAGTAATCTTGACTTTAGGCAGACATACTCCGCCCTTCATGTTTAGACTGCATCAGGCAGACACTTTGCTCTCCCTGTCAGAATCAATGTCAGCATTGGGACTATTTACTGCACCTTGTTTAGAAGTACTAAATGTATACACGGTACATTTTTCTGCTATGGGAGTCTCACAGGCATGCACTTGACTCACAATTGACAATTTATTTTGCGTTGTTTCATTCAGTCTGCTTCATGTGGCGCTCCTTTGCTCTGTGCCAGCTAGTCAGACTGTAGCTACTTGAATCATTGTGCAGAAGCAGCTGATAACATTCACCAAGTTCATCCGCTTAGGAAGCTAAATTGCTTTTCTATTTAAGTAATTTCATTCCACAGATAAGGAAGAAAAAAAAAAACAAATGATAGAAATGTTATCTGTATATACATAGATATTATTCGTGATGGAAAATGTTAATATAAAACTGCCAATGAAATGGTGGCTTTCAGAGGATGCATTTTGCAATGAAACATTAACAAAGCCAAACATTTGAAATGATATTGCCAAGCTGATGGTATAACCAGCTGACAGTCCTTATCTGCAAACTGGTAATATTCCAGAAAGAGATTTCTTATTGGAGGGCAGCAGACATAGACAGGACAATGAGACCACTACAGAAGCTGAACAGATAAGAAATAGAGGGGAAACACCATGCCACATCAAAGATATTATTTAAAGACATTATTTATCCAGGCAATGTTTGCTCAGCATGAATGTATTTCCTCACCAACACCCTGATTTCTATTCATACCATCTGAGGCACACCTGGGAGCTGCAAGTCCACCCACTGCACTCTGATACTCGTTTATGGGTTAAGTGCTTCACTAAAGGGCACTTCAGTAGTAGCTAAGATGGAGATTTATTGTATGTTTTTTGTTGTTTTATGTTGCTTATGTTCACTAGGATTTTTTTTCTTTCAGTTTTGAATCCTCATTTTAGTCCAAGCTTGATTTGAAGCTTGCTATTCGTAACTAACGTCTATTAACCTGCCATGAATAAAAAGATAGTTATCTATCTTTATTACCAATTATGTCTAATAGCAGAATGTGCATATGTCAGCAATTATTTTTTTATATAATTAAATGTTTGATAATGGTTAAGTTCAGACATATGATATATGATAACTTATTATGGTCAAGGTTATGCAGCTAAAACCAATTTTGATCTTAGAGTATAATTTAAGACGCACTATATTTAAAGTATAATGCATTTCTCCTTTCCTCTAAAATGCTCAATTGTTGCTCCCTTTCCCCCCATAGTCTAGTTTTATTCTACTGTACCTACACTTAAGTACCAGTAGGAACCAGTAAGTATTTTATTAGTACCTGATTCATACAATGAAATTACACCATAAATCAAAGGCTGTGTTATAGTGTTACCTTGTGTTTCTGGCCTCAGTTAGTCCAACAGCCTGTTCACTTTCCTTTAAATTCATAAGTTTAAGTTTCATGTTCACTTGTTATTTGCCAACTTCATCTGCTTTGAGCTTTTTTGCTAAAGAAACAACAAACAATTAAATGCATCTGAAAATTATGCCTATAAGGAGACTGAAGCAAAAAAGTTGTGGGCCACAAAACCAAAACTATTAGCTGAAAGATGCTAAAAGCTACATAAAGCTGATGGGAACTGTCAATGGAGTCAAGTGATCATTTCTTTGTGGCTTTGTCACTGCAAAGTGACTCCTTCCACCATTATATATACAGCCATTTCATCCATGTTAAAAATATAGAGCTTTTCGGAGACCATTGTACTTCCCATTCTTTTACTTAATTAGATCTGACCAGAGCATTGTCTGTCTTGAGAAAAGAAAGAAAAAACTTCATTACCATGTATTAGGCCAGGCACAGATAGATTTGATGTTTGTGGAGGCAATTTCTTCAGCAGAGTTTAAACCTGTGACCCAGATCCCTTGAAAAGTGCTTGAGGAGGTGGGAGAGATGGTGTGCCGCTGCCCGAAATGACAAACAGCAGGCAGGCGGCTGCATGCTTTGCTTGCCAAATACAGCACTCCATGTTCAAATAGTGCTGACAGGGAAAACATAGACACTTTTATCCAGGGTCCCCCTCTCCAGAGTGAGATGTTGAGGGGAAAAACTCCTCCTGCCAGGAGACATAGACCTTCCTGTATTCAGTGGTCGAGGGGTTGTCCTGTTGCTATCGTGGAAAAATCACACAACTGCAGATTTAGGAATTTTCTTTTTCTTGCTTACACTGAATGTTTACACATGAACTGATGTGTTTAGTGACTGTCAGATTGGATGGCCCATGAAGGCTGTTAAAAATACATTTTTCAAATTAAAAAATACATTAACTTTGTTGAAAAAATAAGAAATCACTTTCAACCATCCTGACAAACCTCTCTTTATATATGCGGTTTTCATCTGACAATAGTGATATACTCAGTGTAATTGCTGCCTTCTTTATTTTGCGCTGAGTTCATTGAACATTTGAGCCATCCATTTTCTTTGATGGTTTTAATTCAGCCAAGCATACAGGCTTGCTATTGCACTGCCCACTACGATGATTAACTGCATAGTGCTGCATTCATTCATTCAAGCATATCCATCAAAGTACAGCTTCTTCTAACTGGAAACAAGCTTTCCCAGGGCAGCAGGCTCAGGAAACATCTGACCTGTATTAAAGAATGAATGGAGATTCCAAGACCGGCTAGTTTTGTTTCACTGGTTTAAGAGCCGTATCGTAATTTCAAATTAAAACACAGAGTTAAGCACTCTGGAGACCACTTAAAATAACATAATGGAAACTTGAATGCCAGCTGGCCACACTTGTAGTTGCCAGTAGAGGAGGCTCGTACCTGCAGTATATAAACCACTATGTTTGGTCTTGCCTGGACAGACTTGGTAATAATTGGCTGAGAGGTAGAAAAAAATGGTGATGGCTCGTAACTTTACATATGTAGATATATGATTTGATGCATGATTTTATAGGTACAGTACCAGAAAGAGAGTAAGAACCACTCTAACTTCCCATTTTCTTTTAATTATATCCCAAATGTACTTCAACACAGACATAAAGGTAATTTCATACTACTAAAGGTTTAATCCACTATAATTCTTTGTTTCTGTTTTGTACTGAATGGTGGATGGCTCTAAAGACAAAAACAAAACAAACCAAAAAATGGTGGAATTCTGCTTCTAGCTCCATGATTAAATGTTTCCAAAACACTTCCTGGGAGTAGCTGACTTGTCCCAATAAGTTTTTATGTATACAGGCTTGTAACTTCAATCAGGGGAGTTTCTCGCCCACCTAAGCCTTGGAAGTGTGCTAACTGCTAATCACTGCAAACAAATGAATGGCACTTTTACTTACAGAACCCCGAACTCCCAAAATATCTCCTCCCACTTCACTGCTCTGTATGTGTGCTTTTAAACCTGTGCTCCCAGTCAGGTATGAATGAATGGATGATGTACACATAACAGTGTAACACCTAAAACAGTTATGATCTCGAGCGGGGGCCACCCACTTTCTTTCCTGTTTTTAAACCCCCACTATAACCGCTTATTTGTCTGCATCATAATCTAATGAATGCACAATACACCTGTGTATCTTTAACCCTCCATGTATGCATATGTGGAAAACTGCAGATTTTCCCCATAGGCCCGTGACCCTAATAACCCTAGTCTACCCACTAATCTCGTAATCTTTAGCGGAACAGCAGCCTCTGTGATCATTGGCAGGTCTGGCGCGGTGCATACCTTCCTTCAGTGGCGCTCAGGGGGGATATGTGGGAATATCTGCAGGTAATCCACATCTCCTACAAATATCTGAAGCCGGATTTTTCTAATAAGAGCTGGGTCTGTGCTTATGGGTGGGCTAGGTGGTGGTGAAAACATGGCCTTCTACGGGAAAGTGAAGCCAGACCACTTAACTCAGAGGAGTGATATGAAGAGGCGCCCCCTGAGATGACCTGTGTGATTGGGAAGCTGAGATGCACCTTCATCTGGATTTAAATGGTATACAACTGGCTGCTCTGCCAGCAAATCACACCCTAATGGAAACAGGCATTGTAAACACTGCAGCATGAACAAAGGACATCTCAATGTAATGAAACAAGCTTATTGGAGCTGTTAGTTAATACGACTGGAGACAAGGTGCAGTGTAGCTTTGTTGTTATATGCCTGGATCTGTTTTCTTAGACAAGAGAGCAACATTGATTGAACTTTCTCTATAAATACCACTCTGTCAAATAAGAAGAAATGTACAGTAATGTTCACTAGCAACAAGTGTTCCAAGATGGATAGGTTTACAAGGCACTCCTTTTCATGTGTTATGTCCCATGTGTTGGTAGGTTTATGCTACTAAAACACTCGCTTAAAGTTAGACAAATACCATTTTTTGGTTAACTTTTGAAAATGGACACCGCATTATTCAGCATATATATTTTTGCAGTATTTAACCCTGATGCAATATGTTTCCCAAAACATTACAAAGTGCTTTGTGTTGCCTAAACATAACCACAAAACTAAAATAAGTAGGGAAAGCATATGCAATACTATACATTGACAGTTTTAGTTTTGCACTCAGTATGAACATTTTGCATAGTCAGTGGATGGTTTGCAAACACATTCCTTGTTAAACTGATAAAAACCTAATCTGGGCAGCCTTTTTGTTTCTTACTAAATATGTTTGGTAATGCAAATGAGTTGTGTGTTAATGTAATATTATGGAAATAAGGCTGCAAACCAACACCGTATTGGCCTTTTGCCAATTATCATGAAAAAAGCCTAATATGCTAACATGACATCCTATTTGAAATAACAAAGTGAGAAAGATTTTTCCTCCCAGCAAAATAATAATTTGTAGACGTGACCAGAGGTTGTGGTGGTGGTGGTGGTGGTGGTGGATGGGTACATATTCAGTTCCAAAACCATACAAAGCATTTTTGTTGTGCAACTGCGAATGTCCTTTTCAGCAATGATTTTTTTCTTAATAACCACGAAACCTTATAGCCATGTGGCAAACACATGAAAATGGCATGTGAAATACATGTTATTGTAACATAATCCTTAGTGGTAGAGACGGAGGAAGGAAATGTTCGTATTATTTACGACCACAACACATACAATTTACATTTCTGAGCTCATGCTCATTCTGTTAGCTTTTTTGAGACTTTTGTCCAAATCATTTAGTGTGACAGATGGTTACGCCACATAGCACAGGCCCTCAATGGGAGACAGCCTGCTCTGATATCTTATGGAGTCATCAGCAGCTGCTTGCCAAGTTTAATACGACTGGGGACCATAACTCTCCAGGCAACTACTACTAAACATGCCAGACAGGTCTGGCTCTTTCCCCTCATCCAGATCGATATCAAATTGTCTCACAAACTATCAGCAATCAAGCGCGTCAGAACGGTGAGCTTTCAGACACTCCAGTCAAAGGTTACAGACGGCCTGGGCAGCTTCGCCCTGAGCCAACGTGTGACCGCCGTTTTAAAGAGTTCTTTGACAGTTTAACATCTATTCACCCACACTTCCCCCTCCTCCTTCTCCTCCTCCTTCACCTCCTTCATCCCTTGCCCTCCCCTCTCTCCCCCCTGTTGTTTTCCTTTCTCAGCCGTTCTGATTAAACCTGGAGATCCCAGGGGGAGGCTCTGATTTCCCAGCCCGGACTGTTACTGTAGTGAAGTCAGCGCTGCATGTCCTCACACAAGGCCAGTCAAACCCACTGGCTGTATAATACTGAGGAATGAATGAAGTTTGACCAGTGCAACATCTGCAGGATGCACGCATCTTGTTACTGTGAACCGTACCCTGTCAGGTCCTGTTTATTTTTATGTTGTTTTATAAAACTTTGTTTTCAGTCTTTTTTTGCACTTGCTATTAAATGAATCCCAATTCTGATCCTAAAAACTTGTTTTGGTTACACTTTCTTTGGCTGAAGCTAAGCATATCAGTAAGCATAACAGTGTTCAAGAACACATTCTACTACTGCTGCTTTTAGAGGCCTGTATTCACATGATTGGTCAAATGCCAATTAAGGATGGGCAACTTTGGTCAAAACTGGCTTTGTGGACTATATTTCTAAGATATCCTGGATTGGTATAAATTTGCAGGATAATTATTTATCTGAGTCAGTCTATTGGGGATGAAAGTAAAGGACCAGTGGATAAACTGAAGTTCAAAAGTTGGATCAATAATGAAAATAATAGCATTAATAAAAATAAAGATAAGACACACAAGTGCATCAGATGCAACTGTGGAAAGTAATGAGATATAGCCCCATTTTGCCCACTAAATCCCACTTGTGGATTGTGCACACCCATACACGCGCGCTTACACACTCCCTCCATAGAACAACAAAGAGCTTGATTGCTAAATTGCCCAAGATGGCAAGAAATCATTGGAGGGTAATCATTTACTTATCCAGCTAAAGTTAGGGACGCCGTCAACTTCAGCCTGGACGTAACATTAAACATTGACAAAACGGAATTTCTACATGTGATAGTGCAGTTCAGTGCAGTGCAGAGGGTAAGCAAATTACATCGCCCGGAGCGACTACTGCTGCATGAATGGAGCCTTTTTTATGATCACAGGGAAAACTTCTCCCGGGGGACATGGAATTTCAGAGGGTTTCCCCCCTTAAACATACACGGGTACACTTTAAAGGTAAAAGGTAATTTTGCACTTCCTATCCTGGATAAAGCTGAAATGAATGAAACGCTTTCATTCATTGCAGTTAAACTCAAGCAAGATGTGCATTTTTAAAGAATGGCTTTAAGCCCAGTAAGAATAAACATTTTGTTCTGCGTGTGTGAGAAATTCCCAAGTTTATGTTCAACTTTATGACTTCGCTGCATGAGAAAAGGCGCATTGAAAAACTCACCGTTTTGATCCTTTACGCTTGGAAGGTGAAATTTGCTGACATGACTTGATTCAGCTTCCGAGCCATATTGTTGGAGAAGCGATGCAAGAAGGAATAATAATGGAAGGATCATTTGGATGAGTGGTGGATGGCGATCACAAAGCGCTGTAGACAGGATGGTTTGTATCACCACACACATGCGTCGTTTACAGGACACCAGTGCTGTTTTGGACACATTTGGAGAGGATAAAAGCAGAGTAGAATCCACATAATCTTAATCATCAGTCCCTCTGGAGAAAGTGAAATTTATATCTCCCTAATTCAAGGCAAATCCTTTCCAGACCTTTTCCACATCTGCCGCTGCTGCGCAATGCAAGTGCGCACCTGTTGGTTCTTAGAAAAGTTGAATACTGAGTTGCAGAAAGTTTGGCTTCAGTAAAAATAATCCTGGAATTACTTGTGAAAGCGTCCTAATGCAGGCATATCATCTGTGGTTCGAGATCACTAGAAATGCACAGATGCATTTTGGTTAAAGCGCGCGTCCACGGTGCGTTCTTGACTCAGTGTGAATAAATCCTCGCAGATCTTTACGCATTACAGCAAAAGCTCACACACAGAGACAGCGAGACAGTCCAGCAACCTGATACAGTCTGTACCGAGAAACCATTCGCAACACCAAGACGAGTTCTGTTGTCTGGCGAGGTCTTGAGTCATAACTTGGTGGAGACTGACATAAAATATCGCTGCGTGGCCGGGGTTGGGTTTTTGGAGACTGCCAACTGACGGCGCAACAGGTGCTATACATAAAGTACAACTTCCCAGCCGAGGAAACTCCCCGGGATGTTAACTATTCCGTTGCTGCCTGGACCAATGAGGTGCTTCAACCACTTTCACTGACAAACTGGCAAATGCAGTGCGTGTTTCCAGTAGTTTAGTGGAAAAAAAGAGTCAGCATCATGAGATAACGGAGAGTAAAGCTGCTGTCTGTTATGATGGAGACGTAGTCTTGACACATGGTAATGCTTAAAATAACTTTGCAGACTGTTTGCCCCACAAGTGAAAAAGAACGTGTAACACTCAAACACTATTCTAGTAGCTGTAATAGCTCAAACATTTTAAGTCTTATATTTTACCATTCAGCATTTTCAGAGCAAATAACACAACATCTGAAACAAGTTAAATAGAAAAAAAGAAGAACTGTTTGTAGCTGAATTTGTCAAAATCTAGATTTTAATAACACATATGAAAGGAAATGTATTCTTTGTGTGAAGAATAATGCACTCTCTTATACACATTTCAGTTTATATTTCACTTTCTACATAAACCAAGAAGAAAATAAATGAGAATTTATGTGATTTTTTAAATGTAATTTACTGTATATAAATGTATATCCTTTTTTAAATCAATGACTGTGGATTTTACAGAACTGGAAGGTTTTTTAGGGATAGGTTTCTCTCATGTCAGCAAAATAAAACTCTCTTCTAACATTGTGTCTGTTTGGGGAAAGAAAATTAAGTATTTACTTGCTACTGTGCATATAACATCTGCTTCCACTGTGTTATTGCTCATAAATACTACTTTTAATTCATCTCATTCTTCTGGGCCACAACATTGCAGCCTTTGCCGCCTACAATCTTTTTTGCCCAATGCACCATCAAAGTGCATGGTCCACCAACTTTGTAATATATACATGGTTCAACACATGAAGTCCACATTGCATATTCACATCAGGGACCTCATCATTGAAAAATAAATTTCCATAATAAAATATGCCTAAGTTAGCTTGTTTTAACCATGGAGTGATTGTTTAAATCCTTGATCCATTTTCCCTATATAGAGATGAAAGATAAATGTGGACCCACACAAGACATTTTAACACACCGTGGTGCTTTCTGCTCTAAATGTTCCTGTGGAAGGAAATGTTTAAGAGCTTCTCAATTTGTCATATCAAAGCAGAGACACCGCTTGGAACAATACTCCCTCCTGTTCCCAATTTCCTTTCTCCCCGGCACAATGTTGTACCTCATCAACTGCGTTTCATGTGGTTCCTCCCATCCTATTGTTGGCAAAATCCACTAGTGTATCCCCCTGCTGTATGGTAGGTCTGCTGCTGCACAGACACAACAATCAAAGGAGAGCTGGAGACATATTGAACCCATTGAGCCAGACACATGATGCAATGCTGCAGCAATTTACCCCCAGTCTCACATAGCTCAGAAACTACCACCTCAAAGAAAGTGCAGAGCAGCCATCTCTCCAGCATTAAGGTATGAAGGAAGGTTTTTGTGGTTTTAATCAAAGTTAATGGCTGGGAAAAGAAGGCATGGGGCTTTGATACAGTCATTTCATACGTGTGTTGCCCCTGTGGAGAGGGGCATGTAGAGGTCTTCTTGTGCCTGCTGCAAGGGCCAAGGCCCTTTGTGTAAAGGAGAGTATCACATTCCATCCCTGCAAGGGCCTGCAGCAGATGTCAGCACTTCACATTGTGGAATCCCTCTCTCTTTCGCACACACACACATACACACTCAGTCACCCCTTGAGGTTTTGTCTGTAAAAGCGGGGTATTTTGTCTCGTTGTCCATATTTGATTGCCGCCTCCACGGTGGTCTTGTGAAAAGCGGAGGCTTTGATTCAAAGAAATATAATAAACAGAGGAAATTAGAAACAAGACAGACCTTTTGGGTCACGGCTAACATACAGAGACGTGCCAGCCAGCAGGGCTCTGTGTCCACCAAGCAGACTGAGATGGAAATGTATACAACAGAGAATTCACAGTCATCAGCTCCCAGCTAAATCCCATTAGACTTGCTTGCCTTTTCGGGACACATACTGTCAAACAAACAAACGCTCTTTCCCAATCAGTCTATATAACACAACACATCTGTCACAGTGTCTGCGAAACACCAGTTTTGTTCCAGGTGAAATTAAGTGAAACACAAGGGAAAGGACATGTTTTCTAAATCCAGATTGCAGCTCATTATTGCACCTTGTAGAAAAAGGCCTTTGAGATGACTTCATTTATATGGTAAAACCTCCTGTAGCAGAAGCAGCTTTCGCTGTGTGGTCCTGCAAGTCATTTGTGGTTTTCATTCAGGGTGGGAAATATGCCAGCAGAGGAATTTAGAGAGAAATGACTCTCTCTTTTCTTAGAATAAATACCAAATTGAAATATTTGACATCCATTGTTATGCCTGATGAGTTCTTATCATTGAAAACACATATAAAAAGTCATAATAATGTTGCTCCAATTGTATTGTTTCCTTCAGTATGTGGGTACACTTGAAATCCTGATCTTTTATGGATGTTCAGGTCTTTTTCTTAAGTTCTGCGATATGTAAAGTGTGGCAGCAATATGATTAATTGCCCCTGGCTGCACTTGGCTTTGAAACCAGAGCCCCCTGGTGGTGCCCCTCAGGGCTACATTCAGATTTTTGCCCCTTGATCATGTGTTGATGCCACTGCAAATATTGTAGAAGATGTCTGTGTTCTGTGCAAAACAAAATGTGTTTTTAGTCTGTTAAATAAAATAATATTTCATCATGTGATTGAAATAAATTCCAGGGTAAAACAGTAACATCTAAGTAATTCTATCTTCTGTTAGAACCGTCCATCCATTCATTCATCCATCTAATCTGCTTAATCCTGTTCAGGGTCACAGGGGTTGGAAACTTAATCTTACATTTTTGATTTCCATCTCTAAACACATGCATCATTTGTACATTACAGAAAGGTATATGGTTATTTTCCAGTGCCTGCTCTGCTGTTGCCATCCATGGAAAAACACTTATAAAGTCATGCAGTAACTACAGAAACCCAGATCATCTTACTGGTTCTCCGAGTTTGAGACCAAAGGCCCTGCATTCATTGAGAATTTAACCTGTCAGTATTTTTATTGGTTGCTGATTATCTGCAGATTTATTCTGTTGCGGCGCTGTTGCATTCACAAGTTGCTCTATCTTGTTTAAGACAACCTATCAGTGGATAATGTGTTCCTGGGTGGGTAAACAGTCTGCAATAGATATGCAAACCATTAATTCTGTGGTGTCCACAGTAAAATGATCGCCTGTTCAATACCATGCAATCAAATGTATCATCTACAATAACAACAGTCCCAAAGGTTGAGCTGGTGTTTAATTTAACATTGTATCATATTGTATCACCTGATCACATGTTTTGTATGTAAAATCATAATCTGCAAAGTAAGTGAAGAAGTGGCATTAAGTGAAAATTTAAAAGTATAGTAATATTGTTTTAATATTGGGAGTGCAATACTTGAGTAAATGTACTTAGATCACAATTTATATGGCCAAGTCTTAACACAAAGCGAACATGATGCACAAAACTGTACTGCACAAAACTGTGTCTGTGGGACTATTGTATTTATATTCAAGATACTTTGTCCACACTTGGAAGAATTTAGGTAATTGAGATAGTTAAAACAAGATTATAATTCCAAAGTGAAATCATCCATATACAAGGTCAAGACATTTCATTTGATACAGCCTGTTATACAAAGCACTATGGAATGATAAATATATATTCAAAACAGTATTTACTGTAACTAAAACTTGTAGAAGTGGCCCCAGTGAGCCAGTGCAGTGCATGAAATCAGCATTTTGTGTTGTGTTCTTGACATTAATTGTTACTTTGTCCAATACCTTTGTCTGCAGCCGGCCTTCCTCAGCTGAACCTTAACTGAATTCAATTTAAATTCACGTGTTACTTTTGTTATGCTGTCTGACTCGATTTGTTACTGCTCCTGAACACTCTGAAAAGGAGACAGGAGGACGTCTACACTGTGGTCGTACAAGCTGGAATTAAAACAAGGTACCTGATTTGAACACTATTGTGATGTACAAAACACTAAAGAAAAAAAAAAAAAACCTAATCTCAAGTGGTAGTCATTTCAGATATTCATCTAATCCCATAAATAGAAGAGCTTTACATGTATGTGGCATCAACACACCGGTTTACAATAAATTTAAACAAAAACTCATCAGATTTTTATTCTGGGAAACCTTTAAAAAAACTGTTGGACATCTCTTTTTTGGGGGGGAAAAAACAACTTTGCTCCATGAGGATTTCCCTTCTTACGTTTGAGTAGAGAGAGGTCCAAAAACGTTGGGAGAGAGCTCTCCCACTGAACAGCTCTCTGGCACAATGCCTCCATCATACTCTCGGTTAGTGTTGCCCTTACTAAACATCTGCTCATGGGGAAGACTCAGTTTCCATTATGGCGATCTGTTTATTTAATGATCCAGGGGTCAAATCTACTACAGCGCCAAACTTCATCAATACAATACTGTATTGCAGCCTGGGACTGTGTTGTGATAAATTATATGAGGATGAACATCTGCTAGCCTGCAATTCAGCGCAAATGTTTACTCGTGCCTTTTGCATTATTATCATACTTCATCTGTACAGTTTGGTAGTTGATAGTATATGCTGGTTTGTGTTGTTGAAAGAGGTTGCGAATTCTTTTTAATGTTTTTGTATGATATGGGTTCATTGGGTTTAAACATGCTTTGTTTACAGGTCAGTTAGAGGAAGCACCATGTAGAAGGCAGAGACCTCGATCAATAACTAAAAGAAGAACTCAGCAGCTAGGACGATGCTGATACCTTAACATGTCAATATTCTGTAAAACTGCCTGTTTACAGTGCCCCTATAATGAGGATGCAGAGGCAGACAAAACAAGACTTTCTTCTGTAACCTGCATGGTTTTATTTTTGCCAACAATTAATTTCAAATATATTTATTTGCATATCACAAAAAGAGAGAAAAGACAAGAATCGCTGCAAAAATCACCTATAATTATTTTAATAGCGGCTTTTTCTGTGGATCACCTTGAAGAGTAAATGTCTGATCTCATAGAAAATATATATCTGGATCCAATTTTGCCATTTTCTTTTAATGTCTTTCCCCTAAAGAATGTATAATGTTACTATTCTGTGGGAACATCAAATTCACTTTACACACATACAGTAGTTACACTAAATTTAAGACCCCTTGAAAATATTATCTTACAAATACACTGATATTTTGCAAATTCCCTCAGTCCTGCTGCCCTTTGTTTTATCTTCATCCTTCATGATTTACATCCCAATTTGATTCACTCTGGCAGCTCCTGCGAAATCCTCTTCCAAGCAGTTTATCTTGTCATAGATGTTAAGTTATGTCCATGAAGCATCTCTGGGTTCAGTTGAAGAACTACTCATAACTTCTGGACTGAAAACAAACATGTTACTCAGCAGTACAAAGTGGGAAAAAATATATTTAGTTGCAACACTACTGTGTCTCCACCTCTGTCAAAAGGTTTATTTTCATTTGAATATGAATATGACAACACACATTACTTTTCTCAGCTACAGTGAAGTAGCAGAAATGTGGCCTGCATGCCAGGTATAATACCATAATTGATTGATTCAATCCAGCCTGACACATTTCTGGAATGGCACATGGCTGTCCATCACACACATGGCTCATGGCCAGCCAGTGAACATTTTTCTAGACAACACAAAAGAATCCTTGTGCTGTGTTGCAAGCCTCTTGATTGTAACTCCAGAACTCTGCCCTGTGACATAAATCATTAATCTCTATGCATATGGTGCCGATTAATTTGTGTATGCAAATGGAATGCCGTGTCAGTTAAAATTATACTATGGGGATCAATGTTGAAAAGGCCTCCCAAGTTGTTTGACGTAAAGTGATAAATGAGATATGGATTAAAACTGTGGGAAAAATCAGCTCAGTCACATTCTGCAATGGATTTTATTTTCACTGAGAGAACAAAAGATAAGGATTCATGTTCAGTTCTTTTAAAATGAAAAATTACACAACTGATGTTTGCAAAATGTTTTATTTTTTATGTAAATGGCCGCAGCTAAATCCAGGATAAAGTTGTGGTTTATAGAAATTAATGCCAAATCTTTTTAAGCAATTCTAATGAAATGTTAAAAGTAATTTCCATCATCCTCCAGATAATCAATTCTGTTTGTAACCTGTTTTCTTACACTGACTTGATTTCATAATGGACCAGAACATTTTTATATGAACCATTTGGACTCACAAAGTTAATAATAGAAAGCTACAGTTCATACACCAGGTCAGCTGTTATAGATTTGTCACTCTGAATTGTATAAGATGATAATCACTATGGGTCAGCTCATAAAAATATTGATAATTAGTGTCTGACTGATGATATGTTATGCTAATATCAGTCTTTTCTCATTAAAAAGTCACATTAATTATATTCAGTGCTTCTTTGTAGGATTCGATTCCCCTACATTGTTGCACCACAACCTCTGTTTTGAAAATAAAATTAATTTATGTTCTGTAAGGTATTAAACTTCTTTTAAATGAGTTTTGAATGTCTTTATCTTCAGGGTGTGTTTGTTCAAACAGAGGAACCTCTATCATAATAGCAGCTGTTGATGTGACAAGCAGAAAGCTCAGCTCTGTACAGAATGCTTTGTAGTAGAGGAGTATCAATCATGTGCCATACAAAAGAGCTACTATACGGTACACTATTATGCTGGCTAAAACACCCATGACTCATAGATTTGATAATATTTGATGAGTTTATTCCTGTTTAGTTCTCTGCCAAAACTTTTTTTCATGCTTCTAATCCAGAACAATGCTTCTAATCATTCAGCCATTCACTCAGTCATCCATCTGCTCTTCAATTTATTAATTCATTAAAGACGCAATCCAAATGTCCACCTCTAAAATGACAAATGATTGGATCCTGACAGGACTGGTACTAACAGACTGACTAATAGACAACAGATAATCATATTCAGTCATATTTTCTCTCTCTCTCTCTCTCTCTCTCTCTCTATGTATATATATATATATATATATATATATATATATATATATATATATATATATATATATATATATATATATATATATATATATATATATATATATATATATATATATATATATATATATATATATATATATATATTATCAACTTATCTATAATCTTGACATCTCGGTCTATTCTGTATGTACAAAATCCTGAGGTGTATTGTGATATCGGGATATACAAATAGAACTGACTTGACTTGACTGAAATCTAAGTTATGGGGTTTCTTGATCCTGGGAAACAGCTACAATCTCAAGACATGGTTAATTTAGCAGCAGCTCTGGGGCTTTTGATCATATCACATTATCTTCATCAGCAGATGGCGTTTGCCCGGTTTTTGAGGAAGTTAAAATTTCCTCTTTTTTGTCCTGAGAACTTTAATGACTTAAATCTCTATTTGATGTTTATCACAAGCTCCAGAACAAATGGTGAGATTGTTTTCTGTGCTGATTTTTTTTTTTTTAATGCTGTTAGTAAAGTTTGTTTGGATCACTAATATTTAAAACATAGCTGACAAATAGGCCTGTACATTCAGTGATGAATATATACAAATAAATAAAGCAAAAACTACTCATTGGTCTTTCTATTTTTCTCTCTCACTCGGACGTAAAACAGACAATTACCCACCAAATTTCAAAATGATATATAGGACTATATGGGTCTTTCTCTCTATATAAAACCAAGTCGTTGAATACCAGGGAATTCACAACAATAAACACCATTAGAAGCCCTCTGCTCATAGCGCCTGAGCCTGAAGTGTAATGCATCCATAATCTGCCGTCGGTTTCTGTTTTATGGTCTACAGCCCTCACTATTCGCGTCCATCTGCCGCTAAATACCACACAGACACTGCCATAAATAGTGAGGCTTTTTTCCTTTTCTTTTTTCTTTTTTTACCCTGCCGTCACGTCAGCGTTTAGCAGCGGCTGTATGAGTGGAGGCGGGGAGCGGCTGTCCGTGGTGCTGATGATGAGACTGATGCTCTCCGGCTCTGTGCAGCCGCTACTGCGCATGTTGCATGACAGGTACACGCAAGCCTCCATCTTGGGCATCCCGAGCTGAGGCGAAAGGGCAGCAGCCATATATACACAGATTCCAAAATAACAACAAACCAGGCGCGTAAATAAAAAAAACCTGGCAATTTGCCGAGATGTAACTTTTTTTTTTTATTTCTTTTGAAGCCCATTCAACAATTTGCTTCTATGAAAAGAGCGGAGAACAGAATGGAAAAGAAAGACAGCGACTGGTCTGGAAGGCTCTGTTAACGACTATTTGCTCAGTCAGCTCTCATTTGTGTCTAGTTTACTAAGGAATTGACACATGACAAAGCCAAACGGTGAGTGATATTGTGTGGCATGTTTTGTGTTCAATTACTTTGGCGTCATTTATGTTCGTAACGTGCTGTCATGTGAAGTGAAATCGCATGCTCTCGTTCATATGTACAGGCGTCTTCTTCCTGCATCCCACCCTGCCGTCATGGTGGTCGCTGTTTGCTGTGTTGTTCTCACTCCAGTCCCGCTCATCTGATGCACGGGCTCTGAGCAAGTGTCAGTCTCTCCTACTTACTTTTCTCTTGTTAGAAAGAGACCCAAGGCGATGTGGAGCCACAGGTTGTGAGAGCCCTAACAGCCTACACATTGTGGTTGATTGCATCTCAGTATTTTGATGAGCATAGCACAGGCCTTTCCTCGTGGATTAAGGCATGTTACTGTTAGTCAATGATACTCAGCAGTCCATTAAATTGTGTTCTATTATCTGGAATGAATTTCAAAGAAAATACCTTCAATTTAATGTTATTTACACCAAACCACAGGTGTGTTTTATTACCATTAACAGTAATATATCTAAAATATCCACTCAATCAATCAATAATAACCACTATTTTCCCAATAATGGTACATTAATACTCCAGAATATGACATACAGTGGAAGCATAGCCCGAGGAGGTCATGTGGGCTCAGCAGAATTGCTAATTGACCTTGGACCCAGGGGGCAGACCATGTAAGGCTGCTTGAGTCATTGTCAGCAACTGTATGACAAAGCCTCCGTAGTTTTAACATCGCCAGTAGTAAAATACAGCAAAGGCAATCTTCTTCAGTGGTGGCACAGAGTTGACTCAGGCAGTGCCAAGGTCAATTTTTGGACTTTTTCTCAACTGAACTCACATTTCTCTGAATGGTAGTTTGTTTAGTGTGGGTGTGCATTATCTTTTAGTGTCTATATAATAATAAATTGTATAGTAAAATATATAAATGTCAGACTGCGCACACACGGAGTGGAAACTTGCTTGAGAGTTAATACAAGTCTATCAAAATGTAACAAGTTGCGAAACTCTTCTCCTGCAAAGCATGCTTAATTCCCCAGAGAAACAATCTCGAATGACACCCTGATGAAGGTAAAATTGCAGAAAATTCTAGGGAATAAAACATAGTGGGGAAGAGAGAGCTTTTATTGACCTTTTTTTATAAAAACCCTCAGTTCTTCAGTATGTTTGCATACTGATACTTGTGCGATTTAAAAAGCTTTTTTTATTATAACTGCTTCAAGCCCACAGTAATAATTGTTCCCAGTCCCCCAAGGGATCACAAGATAAATCTTCAGTTGGGGAATGTTTTACAAGAGAGGAAATAAGAAAAACATTCATGCTGCAGAAAAACTTCTTATGACTTTTCTGAAACATATTTTTCTAGTGAAATACAACTCCATTTCAGGATGGCTTCAGGCCTATACATAGCATTATTTCACTATTTCTGCTACTTCCATAGTTGTTAACAATATAGTCCTGGCATTAGATAACAAAAACACTGTGCTCCTCTACTTATTGATTCAACTAAAGCTTTTGACATAATTGACCAATATCTTCTTTTACAATGACTTCCTTGTTTGGGTTTTGATAATGGTAGCTGCCTGTGGGTTCAGAGTCATCTCTCTGATAGGTCACAGTATGTCAAGATAGGTAATATCCAGTCCTCTCTTCTCTCCATTGCACACTGTCCTGCTCACTGTTTATATAAACAGTATTACATCTTTATTGTATAATTGCAACCTCCATCTTTACACAGATGACACAGTCCTTTATTCATGTGAAGATTCTATTTATACTGCTACTCAAAATCTACGGCTATCATTAACCTCCTTCAAATGGATGTTGTTTACGAATGCAAAAAATATTGACTATGGCAGTTTTGAAATTTGTCCTGTTAATAACACCATAAGAGAGATAGTGTAATACTATAAATAGCTAGGTATCTGGGTTGATGAAAAAATTACTTTTTAAGTTCTTACTGATATGTTGAATTCAAAGCTAAAATTGAAACCAGGCTTTCTTTTTTAGAAATAAATCTTGTTTTCCTTTATTCACAAGAAAAAAAAAGAATTATTGAAGCAGTTTTCCTCTCTGTATTGGATTACAGGGATGCTATTTATGGGCAGGCAGCCAGTTCACTTCGCATTACGATTCCTCACTGGAGATAGTTATGGGACACACCACTGTCTACATTAGCAAAAAAACTGGCTTGCCTGCTCTGTCAATAAGAAGGGATCAGCATTTGTTCCTCTTTATTTAGAAAGCTATTTTACAAAACTCACCCCCTATCTCTCAGCCCTGCTGTCTTGGAATGTTTGTTGGCCATTGTACAATTGCTTTCTGTTACTGCGCCCTGCATACTTGGAATATGCTTAAAAAAACCTTCAGGTTGACCTCATTAATACTGTTGAGTCAATTCCAAGGTTGAATTGCTAATTTGATTGATTGTAATTGTTATTGCTTTTAATCTTTTAATTGAACAACAATTAAAAGATAGTTTTATTTATTTGTCTCATTGTCAATTCCTGCATTTACCTTTTAGTATAGTTAATTTCAACTTGTTTTGTAGCCATATATTTATCCTTTATTGCTACCTCCTAACTTTCTTTGGTGATTTTAGTTGTGTCTGCTCTTGTTGTATGTTTGTACCTTGGCAACATTGTAAAATCATGAATGATTGAGGAGTTTTAGCCCTATTGAATTTTTTTTTTAAAATCTGTAAAGGTAACATGACTCTTTGGAATCTACAAACCAAAAGGTTTGGGAATCAGTGTCATAATATGTTCTTCTCTGCTTCTTCTTCTGTTCCTTCTTGTCAAGGAGACTGGAGTAGAAGGTCAGAGATGGGACTTTTCATCTAGAGAAATGCTGGAGGGGTGATGGGACATGAAAGTAGTTGGCGTAATAAGAAACACTTTCTGAGAAACGTGTTTGGTTACCAAGTTATACATTCATCATCATTTCAGACAGTGCCACCTAATCTATGTGGGTCAACGTTGACATATGTTGGCTATTCTGTCCTCTAGAATGGGAACACCAACCAACCTCCTGTTTTGTTGGAATTTTCCAAAACGATGTAATGATGTTGACTTTGTTCAGGTGAGGCAAGGTGTTTGCATGGAGAGAAAGGGCGCTGAACAACAGTGGATGCGATTTCCGCTGGCAAAGATGATGATCAATGTGCAGGCGGAGAGCAGACAGGGAGTTACTGGGCCAAGACAATGAGAAAGAGAGGGAGAGTGTCTCTGTCTAGACAATAAACTGCTTCAGTTAATATACAGTTGTGCTGGCAGGGCGAGGGATGAGACTGGTGGCTTTGCTGTTGGTCTCAATGTCCCAATGCAATGAAAGGGCAATGCTGTTCTAGATGGGGAATGAATCACACAGGTACTATGGCTGCTAGCTGATTAATGACCCCTATCAAGGAATGCAAAAATGCACTGTCTGTTCGTAGAACTTCATTTGTATATGTGTAGTTGTGTTAGCATTAGACCCAGATTTAAATTCTCTATCAAAAAGATGTATGGTAAACACATAGCACCATATTATCTCCTACATTTTAGTATTTATGGTATAAGAGGTGATTGAACAACACAGCTGTCATACTGTAGATCAAATCAAATGATACAATTTATGAATATCATTATACACAAGTGCAAAAATAGCAAAAAAGAATCTACAGCTGCATGAAGAAACAGCATTATTAATCCTTTTTTCTGCTGGCTCTATACCGAAGAAGAGGGTATTTCAGCTAAAATTTATTTCAGCCATCGTTTAGAGGTCACATTCACCTGACAAGTCCTGAATGACCATCGTTATTCAGGTGCATTACTTCACTGATTGAATTTATGCTTGAACTTGCTCTTCTTGATTAAACCATGTCAGATTGATTAATTTACATTTCAGACATTTACTGTATGTGACACGAATCCAGAGAAAATGAGAATGCATCACATCAGGAATGCAAGGGCCAAAGTCACAGCGCTCAGGAAATGGATTAAGTACTCCTACTCCCATGTGGAGGTTTATTAGCCACTTTTGCCTAGATTTGTTAAATGTGAAAAGAAAACATTTCAGTTTGAGTTATTAAATTGCACGCCATTAAGCTTGAATGATTTCTGATGGCGTCTTCTCTTTATTTAAACTGTTTATTTTTATCCTTCACAGGCTCAACTCACACCAGAATGGGCATTAAGAAGCTTGCCGTCTTTCTCCTAGTTCTCTGTCTTTGTCTAGAGGGAGGATCTGCCAAAGAAAAAGGAACAAAGAAGGGAAAGAAGAAAGGGAAGCAAGTTTACTGTCCATCGTAAGTATAGAGTAAACAACACCCCTGGCTGCCTTACAGTACAACATAACATACAGTATGCACTTTATGTAGCATTTATTGCTAGGAGTTAGTGCAGTAAAGACACAACATGATGATGTGATGAATTAATTTCACTTTACAGTGTCAAGGTGGCACTCTGCTCAAAGTATATGACTAGTTTTATGTAAAAAGGTTACCCCAACAGTATTCTTTTCTCATAAAGCTGTACTACTCACAATAGGTAGATTAAAGAAGGAATGGTCAAACTTGATGCTGCAGAGGGCAAGACATCCTGACTACATTTCCCACAATACAGCCAACAACATATTTTCATTCATCAGTGGCTGGGACCATGCATGTATTAAGATAAACTCATTCATTCCTATGACACTTGCTTAGTGGACTGAGCAATGTTTTTCAGGCTTCTGAGGTCCATGCAGAGTCCTTCTCTGTCTATGCAGGTAGCAAGCATACATATTACAGACTTCCTCTGGCTGTGATGGCTGACTTCTTGCAGGCTCTGTGGACACATGAATGGCACACAATAATTTAATCATACAGCTTTTTCTAGATATAATGGGACAGATCAAATTTTGATCATACAAAAAGTAATAATTCAATTTAATTCTGACTTTTTTCAATGTTTAGAAAGATTGATAAGTATTTTTACAGCTACCGGGTGATCATATGATCCTACAATACAGAGTGGCCACTTCATGAAACTTGCCTCATAGCCCTGGGACCCGGGAAACTCAGGTTTTCACTTATAAATTTGTAGTGTATAAACCCAAGTTGAAATAACCCTGATGCCATCACTTGGGTTTTTTTTATCCTGCAAAGCCACAGAAGACATTATACAAATTCCTCATATAGTATTTCCAATATGTATTCAGCTAAAATATAAAGTAAAAAATGTCTATTTGACACCTAATGGATCCAACTTCCCAGTACCATATTTTGCCAGACCTTATCACTACAACAATATAGTCCATTTGGGCCAATGTGCATTCCAGAAATGAAAAGCAAACACACCAAAAGCATGCCATGTCCTAAATGCTGAACACTTACAATGTAACATAAAAATGCTACATCTTTCTTGTAGTAACACTGATGCAATCTTAGCCGTTACTAAGCACTTCTTTGCTTACTCTTTGCTAGCTGGCTGCAGCTGTCTGATAGCAGAAGCCACTGAAAAGTAGTTCAAGATAAATAAATAAGTTTTCAGGGAAGTTGTTGGGTTATGAATAGAGTAAAGAAGTAAATAATTTACACTTTCCATAGCAGAATGAGCATCAATATGTCCTGACATGCCTTTGGAGTGTCCATTAGCCCTCGGTATTGGAAAGCTGCACCCACTGCTTCCTTAAATGGTAACAAATGTCTTGACAATGAAACTTCTTGAAATGAGGGAGAAACTGTTTGATGTAGTCCCAGTATTGGCAAGTGTAAGCTGTATGACATATTTCGTGTTTAGTGCTGCAGATGCCTTTGTGGATCAAGGGAACCACTTGGTTCCAGTTTAGCTGTTGTGCTGGAGGTTGTCAGAATGGTCTGTTAAAAGAGAGAAAAAAAGGGGTTTAGTGGATGGGAATTATGTGTTTCACTTTGATCAGGGGAACCGCAGAACGTACACACACTGCACAGCATTCCTGTGGAGCACTTTAACTCGTCCTCAGTGCATGATAAGGTTTACATAATGATATGTAAAGTGCTTTAAGGAGGGGAAATTCTTTGGCAGGAGAATTCATTGCCACCCACAGGGAGGCTTTAAGTTTCTCCTTTCTCTCCTGCCAGATCTTGTTCTCCCCTTCCTTCTCTCTGTCCCATTGTTTTTTCATCAGTCAACCTCGGAAAACAAATGCTGTTTGACTGAACATCTTTGAAAGTCACCACTTTATATTATGGTGGTAATTTTCAGTAGACAGCTGTTTTTTGCTATTTTGCAGGATGGTTGAGGGGGAAAACTTCACTTTGGTTTCAAGAAAATGTAGAAATACTTTATGTCTTGACAAAATCAATTATTCTCATGTCCACACAAAATGATTGACTACTTTTTCTGAAATATTTTTCTCAAGGCAAGTAAAACTAAATCTAGAGAAAATAGGGTGAAATATTTTTTGTTGTCATTTGCAAACAACAACATTCAAATGACATTTTCTTACTAGTAGATTGATTTACTTCACCTTACTTTACTACAACTTTCTAGCTCATCCAATACTTTGATTAATGACCAAATAGCCTACATGTAAATCTAATTGAGCTTTAGCTGAACTTTGTGTTTAGTGCTTATTAGTAAATGTTGGCATGATGCCACGCTAATGTACGATGGTAAACATAAATGATGAATAAACATTACCTGCTAATTACCTGCATGTTAGCATGGTCACTGTGAGCATGATACCATACATATGTCAGCATTTGCAATATTAGCAATGCTTAATGCATTTTTGCTGATATTTAGTCTAAAACATATTTTACATAATTGTCCTTGAAGGTTGAAAGAAATGTCGTCATCCCCAGTTGTGATCTGGAAACTTCTCAGAATAGCACCACATCATATCTTTACTCACATTGCCTGGGTGGTCCAAATCCTAAAAGCTAATTTAATCCCTAACTGGTAGCTCTCTCAAGTTATAGTTTAATCAAAGAGTATACAGAGTAGAAGTGGGTGTGCTGTGCATCTGCACATCTGTCAGGAATTTGACCTGTTAATGTAATCATGCCTACAATTCCCTGTCTTCTTTGTTTGCAGACAGCTGTCATCTGAGGATCTGGCCCGAGTCCCTGCAAATTCAACCAGTAACATCTTGAACAGGTTACTGATCAGCTATGATCCCAGAATAAGGCCCAACTTCAAAGGCAAGCCTGTTTCCCTCTTCATCTGTCTCTGTCTATTTTTAATTTACATTTTTGCAGCAGTGGTGTCATGCTAATTACAGAAACGAATATACTGTGAATATGTACCTCCGGATTTCATTGCAGAATCTGGTGCTGGAACAGGTATCTGCATAAATGGTGCTTGAGATATTAATAAAATATATTCCCTGTTATGCATACACCTGCATATATGACATACTATAACACGGTTACAGTAAGCTGATGTTCTGGGGTTGACTGTCTTTTCTCAAAGACAGTTCAACATGTTATTGATTTGTGCACACATGCTATTATGGGGATGAAATCTGTGACTGAAGACAGCCTCAAATCTTAATAGAAAACAACATAAAAGGTGAATATTTATATTAGAATTTTTGGAGCAAGAAATAACATTTCATATTCCATTAACCTATTTTACTTGAAATTAAGCATAAACATTGAAATACAGGCACAGAAAAGCAAATATCTGCCTCTAACATCCATCACTTCACTGCCCACCAAGTATCCATCTTTACAATGTTTACAGTGTACTGTAAATGTCACACTGTAGGGAGTACCACCCTCCAGTCTCACAGAAACTGCAATAAAAATAACAAAGAGGTGACTGGTTGCCTCCATGTCTGACTGATAGTCTTACCAGTCTTCAGGTGGATCCTCTGATAGTTTCCATCCTTTGGCACTTGGCAGCAGAAGAAGTATCTGGGACCCGGTGTTTGATGTGTTGTGAGCAGAATCAGTTCCCTGTCTGACTGCCTGCGACTGGTCCAGGGGCCAAACATCTGCTCTTGATTTCAGGGTGGGCTGAAAGCTCCCCATCCATTAACATCCATGTCATGATCTCCCAAACTTCATCCTAAACCGTGCCTTGTGCATTACTTTACCCAGGCCTATAAAACAGTGAGCTGCTTTTATAGGCCATATAGAGCATTTTAATCTAACACCAAAAGTGAATATTAATTAGTTTGCTTGGTTTCATTCCTGCGTGGAAGATGTGAGCTATATGCGCCTCCGTATTATGTTTATTAATTTTATGAATTGCTTAATAGAATTTATCCTGTGAAACTCCTGAGCTTATCAGGAAGCACCTCAAAGGAAATCATTTATTCAGAGCAGGGTGAGAAGTCTGCATTTGTCAAGGATTTTATTAGTTTATGCAAAAGGCAAGAGAGATGTCAGTATATATGTTTACAGCATTAGCTTGGTGGAGGGATAGAATGCTCTTGTGAGAGCATTTGTATTACTTTGCAATGTTGATAATGTCTTTCACAAATCCTGATCAGTAATGAAATCTATTTAATCACCAGGAACAATATGTATTGATGTAGAGAGAAAGACTTACAGGGTTGTACAAAACATACTGACTGTAAGCTACAAGCACACTGGTACCTCAGTCTCATTGCACAGTGGACTAAATACTACAATCTCTTCTTCCCTCCCTTTAAATCCAGGAATTCCTGTGGAAGACAGAGTGAACATTTTCATCAACAGCTTTGGCTCAATCCAAGAAACGACTATGGTAAGAATTCACTTCAATTCCACCTCAGCCTGACAGTATTGATAATCAATATTTCTGCCAATCAGGAGCAGTGCTGAAAAAGTGCTTTATCCCACAAGTTTTAGGAAGAATGCATGAGCATGTTTTCTAGACGGTATCAGATCATTTAGCAGTGAATCATTATGAAGACTGGGGGTTTTCATGCCTCATTTATCTGATGGCTTAATTGCTGATAAAGAAGTGCAGTTTGAATGCTAATGAACAGATTAAACTCAAGGACGGCGATGGGTCGACTCTTGATCACTTAGGAAACAATAAAGGGAACATTCCTGAAGGTTTCTAATAAGCCTTTTTTACTGGTGTGTTTTAGCTTAAAGCTGCTGGGAGGAGCCAATAAACATTAACAGTCTCTAAGTAAATATATTCAATCATGTGACAAGGTAATTGCGATGAAAAAAGCGACAGAATCCAGACTTTCACTTGTTTCTATCTCATGACATCTCTTCATCTGCACAGTTTTACTGGTTGTTATTTGGAGAGTTTTATAGTTTAAACCCTTAACCTCACTGAAAAAAAAAGATTGCACAGTAAAGCCTTGTCATCTCCCCCAAATCATGCAGGCACTTCTTTCTCCAATAAGTAACTATATGTTTCATCAAGCCTAATCTTTACAAGACAACAGTTTGAAAATTTTCCATTTAATTACAGTGTAATGAAAGCACCAGGGACTTTTTTTATATTGTAATTTTCAGAGCACTACCAAAATGCATTAGCTATTCAGATTTTTTTTTTTAATTGCAAAAATCAATTAAAGATACCAAAGAATGAACTTAATGTAATGATCATAACATGACACATTAATAACTATGTCAATTAATTGCTATGGCCAACTGAAATGAAATGAAATTGGCAAGTTGCAAAAGCCGTCAAATTACTGTCTGCTAGCAAATCCCATTTCTTTTCAAGTGTGATTATACTGGCATGTTTTGGTCAGTGGAATTCATACCAGATAGAGAGGACTTAATATTGCAATGGGGAGCAGACACGGTTCTCGCTTCAAAGCAACAGCTGAGCAAATAATCATAATAACACACACAATACTAAAAGACTTGCAAAAATGCAACCAAAAATATTGAGAAGTTCAGAAGGCAAACATGCATACTATGTAGCCAGCCCAGTATCACTGTGGTTCACTTTCCCGCTTCCAACCGCAAGCATCACATTTTTAAGAAAAACTGTAACTGTTTTCATGGTGTTTACTGTTGCCATGACAACGAAGATTGCGGACATAGCAACTTTAACCCACATCACGTTTCAAGTGATTTTAACCCAAACCATGATCTTTCCCTAACCCTAACCAAGTGGTTTTTGTGCCTAAACCTAACCAGACCTTAAAAACAGCATTGTTAAACCATAAAACGTCATTATTTTATAACCGTGATGTGCAAGAGTTTTGGATGTTGTGCTGCCAATTACTGCCAGTAAAGATGCCATATTAGGAAACACTCCCGATGTACACGTGTATACTTTTCTTGTCTAGGAAAGGTAAAACGTGACACTGAAACAGTGGGCTGGTGGGTATATTACATGCTTCAGCATCTGGTGTAGCATCTGAGGTACAATTCACTTTTTGAAGTTTCAGCAATTTAATTTTTTTTTTCATAGATTATACTGCTAAGTTCAATGCAATTACAGGAACAATATGTGCAAAACATTTTTTGCCGGTTTGGACAGTGTCTCAGTCCAAAGCAATGATCAATATCATTCAATACTTCACTTCATGAGGAGCGACTCTGTAAACAAAGCCTTAGCTCTCATATTTTGAAGTTTGAGCTGCATGAAAATCTACTCTGGAATGACTTTTTTTGGCTGTAGATCAGTAGAGTTTGTTCTCTTTATAAAACCCACTGGTGGAGGTGGAGACGTTCTCACAAGGATTAATTATTGACCGATTAGGATGGCATGGTGAAAGTAAAAAATCTTTCAAATTCAAAGTATATGGGGGTGGTTTTGGGGTTTGGTTAGGTTGGAAGTGATTAAAACAAAAAGAGGAAAATAAGAGAAAAGGAATAAATCAAAGGGAATGTAATGAAAGAGCAGGAAGAGGGGGAGAAAGGTCAAATGAAGGTGGAGGCAACAAGAAGAAAGTAAGTGACAGGAGTGACAGACAGTCAGTAAGTGGTTGAAGATATAAGGAGCCAGGGAGGAAGGAATATAGAGATAGAATAAGAGAAAAGGAGAAAGAGGAAGGTAAATAAATGAAGTACAGGTTGAAGAAAGGGAGGGGGGGTTGAAAAAGGAGACTGAAGATGAGAAAGATGAAGGACGGTTTCAGAAAATAATGAGAATGATGCATGGAAAAGAGATGAAGAGAAAGGTGGAAGAAGTAAAACAGGATAAAGTTAGAGAAATTAGCAAAATCAGTGAAGAGTGCAAAAGATGGAAGAATAATGATGCAAGATGGAGAGATGGGGAACAAGTAAGAGCCAAGACATAGACAGAAAAAGAGAGATGAGACACTCCCAGATGGCAACTTCTGTCTTCCAATCCCCCTGGACATCCAGTGAAAGACAGGAAGAGAATGGAAGAAAGTGAATCAAGGAGGAGAAAGAAGAGACAGCTGGTCACCTCTCCCCCTCAATTTATCACTCTGTGGGGTATCTGATGTCAGGAAACCCTCTCTCATCATTTACACTTCCCCTGGCCAAACACCGCCACACATTCACTGTAGTTAACACATCTATTTTCAATTTATGATGGTATTCATGAGGGGAGGATGACTAATTTGATGTTATGAGATGATATGAAATGTATCTGGGCTTTTCTGTGCGAGTTTTCCTTGTTGTGTTGTGTTAAATCTCTTCGGAATTGAATGCAGTACTGGCAGATTGATAGTGAGCCAACAGGAAAATATATTTCCTTGTCTGGTTTTCAGAAAGGTGAAGGTGTGGGAATTGGCCTGTGTCTCTATCAGACAGAGAAAAGCCAGCATTAGCTGTTCATGCTGTCGCTTGAGGACTAGTTGGAGGTTGGAGTCTGAAATTAGGTTGTATAGGAATGATGGCTTGCCTTCCAAAATTAGATATCAACAATTTGACCACTGCTCTCACGAAAAATGTTTACTGGCAGGGGAAATATAGCACATTCTGGTTTACTGCTGAATTTATAAACCATCGTAAGACCTTTGTGTATAAAACTGTGCAAGCAGAGTTTTTGAAATAGTTTGTGCTTTTCCATAATGAGTGAGTAAGAAAGCCTTTCATATGGTTTTCTCTCTCCCGGAGGTTGTTATAACAGCACATTATAAGGATTCACTATGCATTGCTGAGGTATCATCTTCTCTGCCTTTCTGCCAGGAAAATAATCTGTGCATTTAAGTTGTTCTGTAGAATGTATCTTGCATGTATACAGGATGATATTTGGATTATTATACTGAAAAATTGCACAATACTGAGCTTTGCTTTTTGAATTTCCATGAAAGGCAAAAATGGCCTTGAGAGTTCAAAGAATGCCTCAGGGTTTAGAATAGTTTTGATGATACAAACAGCTGTAGAAGAGTGGATTTTGGCTCAGTGTATGTGTTGTTTTGGTCCCGAGGCAGGGTTTTAGTGTGAAAAGTGTCTCACTGTCAGCAGCAGAAAGAGAGAAGGACGGAAAGAGTGCCACTTTAATTGTTCATAGTGTTACTGTGTATATAAAGAAATACACAGACAGTCCATTTGTGTGTCCACTGGTGTGCAGCCGCATGGTTTAGATGAAGATACCACAGCGCTGGAAAAAAGAAAATCACATAACCAATGTACTTTCATTAAGAACAGATGTTCTATATAACTACATTCAGGTCAGTTGGCTGTCTATAAGTATCAAACCTGGCAGTAGCTGAAATATTTTCCAGTTAGAATGTATTTTGTCAGCAAACCAGCGGAAACTTAGTAAAATAAAAAAAGGTAATATGCCAATGTTGGCTCTGTTCACTCAGTCTAGTTGTAGCTAAAATATATGATAATAATAATGGTGACAAAAACACAAATTTCTACTGTAAAAGAATAGCCAGTGAGCATGGGTTGTTATTTGTTATTTGGCAATTCGCCTCATTATATCAGTTCCAGTCCAGTTCCAGTCCTGGAAACCAAAACGGAGTCAGCTAAAAAATGATGAATGAAGACAGTTTCCTGAGCATCACATTCTGAAAAACCCCTCACAGTTTACCAATAATTGACATTAGGTTGATGATATATTTAAAGGACACCAGAAACAGTTTCAAGATATTATTTTTGTGTCATTCACATGAACCAGGAGTTGGCAAGACTCAACCACAGACATGTGTAATGGTCATGGAAGTAAAGCAGTCTGACTTATGGGTCAGCAGATGTTACTGGAATTTATGCTCCACTATGTTTGGACACCTCATCGATTATTTCATATGAACATCTTTGCACTAGAAGACTGATTTACAGAGAGATGTTGGCTTCTGAACACAGTTGTGTTCAGAGAACTCCACCAATTTTAAACACCAAAGTCTGTTCACAGGTCTTGTGGGGTACTACTCCATATGTTAAAAAAAAGTTGTTTTGTAGCTCCAGAGGGAGTTGCACAAAGTCTGATTAATTGCTTAAAGTGGTGTCACTTGACGTTCGTCAGCTTGGTCTGAAGACTATCAGATTGAAAATGAAAAAAATCTTGGGGTTTGAGGTTAGAAAGAAGTGAGCTTACCTGACATTTGTAGACTATTCCTCGTTCCTCCTCATGGGTCCTGCCGCTTCTCTGTATATGAAACAATAGAGCCATTTTAAATATTTAAACATGAGTGCAGAACATTAAGCAAAAACACATTTAGCAGACACAAGACTCCTGCATTAAAAAAATAAAAATAAGAAAGGCAACCAATATGATAAAATGTGTGAATAATGAAGGGATGGAAGGTAGAAATTAAACAGGAAAACACCACAAACACAATCACACGTACAGCTGGTATTTTGGCGGCTTTATTTGACATATCATCCATCTTCACTTTCAGCATTAATAGTCCCTCCTAACACCTGGTCCCAGAACAGCTTGAGGCACACCATCAAAACAGGCACACAAAAAAAAATGCCTGAAGGCCTCAAAGACTCATACTTTCCCACTTTCCCACCAACTGTAGTGTAGATGTTTCACATATAAGCTCATTAATGAGGTATTTACCACATCATATGTTGCTGTATTGATAACATTTGACCCTTGGATTTGTAGTTTCCTTCATGTTGACTATCATAAATGTGTTTGTCACAAGTGTTATCAGCACAGCTGTGGAATTTCCCTCAGCACATTCAAGTGGTCTGGATGTTTGCTTTGAGAAACAGTTTAGAAAATCTAAAAATGTGCAAAATGTTAACCTGTCGACAGGGTTGAACTTCCATATGTTGAAAAATTGAGTGAACAGTAATAAAACATTAGAAAACACATAGCAGAATGGGAAAGGTGCGAGCTAACAGTAAAACAAATGATCATGTCAATGCAATACAAAACATTTACCATGTTCGTGTTTGTCTGGCTTGAACCTAACAGGATTACAGAGTCAACATCTTCTTGCGACAGCGCTGGAATGACCCCAGGCTGAAGCTGCCACAGGACTTCAAGTCTGATTCTCTCACTGTTGATCCCAAGATGTTCAAATGTCTCTGGAAACCCGACCTGTTCTTCGCAAATGAGAAGAGTGCAAACTTTCATGACGTTACCCAGGAGAACATTCTCCTTTTCATCTTCCGTAATGGTGATGTCCTCATCAGTATGAGGTAATGATGTGTAATTCTCTTCTTCTATTGTCTTCTTGCATTGGTAATTTGCAGGTAATATTAAACTACATGCCCTGCAAAGATATCATTTGTGCAAGAGCTTGTAGGATAAACATTTTCTACTAGCTCGTAGAAAGTTTGTATTCTTTCAAAAAGTTAATTAAAGGGGACATACCATGCTTTTTGTAATTTTCTGTTAAATTTATACTGTTATGATGTCGGGTATATATTTTAAACATGGTCAAAACTAAAAACTAAAAAACTTTAGGTGAATGTAAAATACTCAATGCAAGTCAAAAGCCCAGGATTCAGGCTGCTGTGAATGCTTCGTTTGCAAGTTATCTGCTCAGTCATCTGTTCCATTGCCTTTGTTGCTAAGGTTGTTCCATAGGTTGTTCACCTTGTCCACTGGCATATTTTGGGTTAAATTCAGGCTCCAACATGTACAGATGCATTTGAGAAGTTAATATTTTGAGTAAAGAACGAGAATAAGAAACAAAATCCAACTAATACTGTCTGTTTAAATGGCCTCTGGAAATCTGACAAGGTACAGCTTCCGATAGCTGCATTAAGGGCCAGTATGAGATAAATGTTTTTTGAATTGTAAATCATGCAAAGTTATTCCAGTAGGGTCCCAGAATATAAATAAAGACCTCTAAATATCCATCATATGTTCCCTTTAAAAGTTTAATCAAATATGCCCCCCAAATAAGATTGTTTTAGCAGTTATTTAATTGCTCCAGGAAAATGTAACCTCACCATGAGAGTGTCTGATGTCTAATAAAAATAATAGGGTATAAACTACAAAAATTATTATAGAGAAACAATTCACTAACCAGAGCTTAATGGATGGGATCAGGAATGGGGATGTCATTTTCCTATACATAGCTCATTACATTTATGATTTACACAGCTGTACAAGTTGTTTTAAGTAGACTTACAGAAATAACAAGTCATATTTCTTTGATATGTTAAAAATGTTAAGTTAACTGCTCCTGTCAACTGCTACCATAGCTTCCATGTCAACTGAAAATTATGTTGGTGGAATGGATACACCACTCGCTACTGACTGATTAGGGTAAAACAAAACTAAATAACCCACATCTGAACAAATAATCATCTAACATGAAGACGACGTCAGGCTGAATGAATGAAGAGCCAAATCTGCAATGATTATTTTAATCCTGTTAGGAAGTTAGGGTAAGCTTTTTCCTTGTTTGCAATAATTCCTTGTTTTTCTTTTTCTAATCACAGAAGATTATGAGACAGTTGATATGCATAGCATTTGAAAAACAGAAAAAAAAAACATTTTATATTTCAACAGGACCATACAAAGTTGTTGGGGATACAACTGCACTGTTTTGTTAGGTTTCAGATATAATCCTTTTGATTTGTCTGGAATTTTAAGTGTATCATTGTTTATCCTGTGCACATTCAGTACAAGAGAAACAGGTGTAATATTGTAAACTATGAAATGGCCAATAATACGAGTGTCATGGAAAAAACTGCCTGTTTTAGTGAAAGTGGATATATGAGGGTAACAAAAAGCATGACATAACTAAAAAAAATTGAAAACAGATTTTTTTTCTTGCGCCTCTAGGTTGTCCATCACCCTGTCTTGCCCACTGGACCTGACATTGTTCCCTATGGACACACAGAGGTGTAAAATGCAACTTGAAAGCTGTGAGTTTCCCTGAAATAACATCACCTTAAACCACCTCATCTGTTAACACATATTCTTGTTGGTATTTGGGAGATTCAGTATTTATGAGTTGGGAATATATGTATTTTTTTTTTATATAAATGTGTTGTTTTGGCATAAATGGGAGCTTTTTGTTTGTGTTTAGTAGCCAATTTCTCTTAGAGAAGTGGAATAAATCATCATATTTTATGGTTGTGAAAGTCTCACAGCTAATTGAGCTTGACTGTGGTTATTGCATCTTGTTTACAAAGCAGTTTAGACCAAATAAGCAAAATAACGTCAAGCAGTTTCCCTGTAATGCCAACCCCAACTGCTGAGACATATAGCTTTCTGCATGTACATTATATTTTTGTGCTCTGAATATATGTTTATTGGTATTAAGGACATATACTGTTTGTGTATGGATTAATTTTAGCATTCATAACTGTGGTTTAAACACTGCATATATGTATTTGTGTAACTTTTGTGTGCCTCTTTCATACAGTTGGCTACACCACAGATGACCTGCAGTTCATGTGGCAGACAGGAGACCCGGTGCAAATGGACGCTATCGCTCTGCCACAGTTCGACATCAGACAAGAAGATATTGATTACGGGAACTGCACCAAATACTATGCAGGAACAGGTATTGTTATAGTAAAAAATCTCAGATTTTCTTCAATTTTCTCAAAAAGCAAGTTGGAAAAATGCTTATTAGTAAGGAAAGTAAGGAAAAAACAAAATGTTTTTTATTCAGCTTTGACATCAACCATGTCTAAAAAAAGTTTTGATTTCATTGATGTTCATCTTTGGTATTTCTTTTCATCCATTTATTAATTATTCTCTCTGATGTTTTTTCTTGTCAGCTCAAAGCTATAGTATTCTCTTTAAATTTAGACACCAAAAGTATATTTATGTTCCTCATTCTTCCCCTGATTATAATTAAAAAATATTTTCATATTTTCACTCTTTTAAGATTCTTTTCTTTGTAGTGAAATCTTGGAAATTGCCCAACAGGTGGTGATCAGGCACACTGATTTGATCATTATCTTGTCTGGTAATTATCGTACATTAACTTCTAGAGAGACCCTCTCTTTGAATTATGTGGTGATAGATTGTTTTGCTGCTGGCTGCAGTCCTCATAATGGTGGTATGATATGCTGAAAGTGTTATAAGTTCTCAATCAGTGAAATCAAACAAGGATGATAGGTCTTTTTGTTAAGGTAAGATTAGTTGGGTACTGTTGATTGAGAGATTAAATCTTTCAGATCCTTGGCAGCAACAAGCAGGCTTCAATTGAATGTTCTTATCTGACCAAAAGTAAGGTATATGACTATATTTTTTTCTGGCAAAGGCAGAAAGATTATATCATCCTGCCTACAATATTGTAGAGATGGGTAGTGGATTTTTTTTTTTTTTTTTTGCAATGTGGAGATTCACAATCTTTTAACATGAAGAGAAGAGAGGTGTATATAATACATTACTCTCTGCTCCTGTCCAAATGAACTGATAACTGGTAGAACAAAAAAAAACAAAAAAACAAAGCACAACAAAAAAATGCACTGAATGAACATCACTGATAGTGGAAATTCTGAGTTATATATATATATATATATATATATATATATATATATATATATATATATATATATATATATATATATATATATGGACATTGACTGATCAACAATTTTGGTAGCATTGTGTGGTCAGTACCCAATCTGCTCACTAAAGTTAGTATCTAAAGTTAGTACCAATCGACGAGGCATCAGTGCAATCCTAGTTATATTTAGGATTAAGTTTAAGCAGTTCTAAAGCTGGGTTAGGATTTTACCCATTTAAAAAAAAAAAAAAAAAAAACATGAACACAAGAGGTAATACATGGGATAAAACCTTTTTTTTGTTTCATGTTTACATAAGTTGACAAATTAAGTCCTGTTGCTCAAGTTGAAGTCAAATGTATTCACCTGTCAAACACTACCCTTCAGTTACTTCTCTAATGTCTTGTTCTTTAAGTGTTCAGAAGTACATTTCACTTTTTGCATTGTAAAATTTTACCAAATTTTGTGTGGCTACACAGTAATTTCCAAGCTTTTTGGTGGGGGCAGATGTACAATTACTTGTACAGACTTATGTATGGTATGTCACACTGTCCAACATATTTGGTGTTTTCCCAGGATGCTGACAAGGCTAAAATTATTCAATTTTCCTATAATAAAAATGAAGAAAAACTACAAATAAGGTCCTAGTCCTGCACCACACACATAATTGGACCAATGTGAATACAAAACAACACTCGCAATGAAATGGAAAATCTCTATCAGCCAACAGAGCTGGTATGACCTCAGTGCTCTCACACTTGGGAGGCACACTGCTGGCAATGAGTCAGCCTTTTAACGGGTTGCCATGGCAACCTGGCAAGACACAAAGATCACCTCTGTGTACGATTGGTTTGAGCCTGCTCTGCGACACAGGCAGCCCTTATATGCTGTGTAAAACTCACCCAGAGATCCCTGGGCTAGTTAAATATTACTGCAGCCCATCTACTCCACCATCCCATTGGACCTACCGACCAGCCTCAAAGGGCAGAAATACAACACTGCTGTAGGAGGTCTGAAGTGTACAGATGCTTATTCCATACTGGTTTAAGCCCAACTAATGGAGACCATACCTCCTACAGAGATGGATCAGTTAAAATCGATCATTTATGAGTAGAAATCTATGTGGTACTGTGAAGAAGAATAATCTGCCTCTGTTAAAAGACAGGTCTGGGTCCTCTACGTAGTTGGCACATTTTCTACCCTGAATGCTCAAACAGGTCTCAGCTATAATAAAAGTAGCTGTTATGTTGTTAAAGTCTTATGCCCATTGACCTTTTGCTTTCTCTATTACTAATGGTGCACACAGCTGTGCTTTGCTTTTAGCTTGGCCAGGAGGTTGATCAGATAGAGGATTTAACTTGGCTTCTGTCAATCCTTTCCACTAAATGCCTAATGTGGATTTAATAGACCAAGTCAGTATTGGGCCATTTCTTCCAACTGTTGTGTTTCAATTCAGGCACTGGATCCTCCTACTGTAAGTTCACATTTCTAGACTGAATAAATCATAATGGGCCAAATGGATTAAGATGGTCTGAATGCACCATTAGTTTTGGTCTCTATAAGGCTAAACTATCACATCAAGAGAGGAGGTACCTTAAGTTCCTATGGAGACACGCTCATTGGTTGTGTCTTAGAGGATCCGGCCACTGAATTGGGACACATCTACCTTGTTGATGATGCTAATATTTTGTCCAGCCAGGGAAATTTTGTTTCTGAGTGTAGTTATTTAACCATTTTTGAACATTGTCTCCTTTTTGATGTAGGGTACTACACTTGTGTGGAGGTTATCTTCACCCTAAGGCGACAGGTCGGCTTCTACATGATGGGTGTTTACGCCCCCACACTGCTTATCGTAGTCCTCTCTTGGCTGTCCTTCTGGATCAACCCTGATGCGAGTGCTGCCAGGGTCCCTTTGGGTAGGGTTTTATTTTCAATCTATTGATTATTCTGCCATCTTCCACTGACATTTACCAATACACAAGAGCTGCAAATATCTCCTGTGCTGTTCAGCCAGGTTGATTGCATGGTTGGATGTTACGTCAAAAATGAGAATGGGTGAGAGAGAATCTGTTATTAAGGTAATTAGGTGTTAAAACTCCTACTGTTAAGGATTTAAGATTATGGCAGAGCAAATAGAAACATCTCTGAAGGATTTATCTTGTTTTAGGGATCACTGGCATTATGGCCCCAATCATCTCCAGCATGACATCATCAATCACTTCGACACGACCATTTTATCTATTAAGCATGAGCCTATGTCCAGTGTTGTTCTTTATGTGATTAATCACTGAGTACAGCTGTAATTGACAGATGGGACACACAGCAGTGGTCCTTTGGGTGCAAGTAGCTTTTTCTAGTGTAAAACTAAAGTCCTTTGAAAATTGATCAAGGGCATGGTGTGCAATAATTGCAGTTTTTGTTGATCGGCCCTCATAAAGGCTTTTGGGTGTTAGTTGTTGGTGAGACCAAGATATCAACCAAGCATCTGCCAACTTATTAAGTCACATTAAATTACTTGAGTGTCTAAAATCTAAAATATTACCCCACCTCATTTGGTTTTCTAGCCTGCCTAGTGAACTCTGGTATGATGCCTGTTCAGCCATATACACAGATTTCCACAGCCACCACAAATGAGATTGTCCAGGACATCTTTAAAACATGCAAGGTATAAATCTGAGATGATGGTAGGAGCCAAGTACAGGCTCTTGACTTTCTGGTAAATGCTTATAGTAATAAGTTTGGACAACAAAGGCTGTTCAGGAGACAGAGAGAACCAGGAGACACCTGCTTGCCAACGAGGCATACCTGATCCCTATTAACCCAATTAATGAGGGAGCAGTGCTGTTTCTACAAAGCAGGGAAGCACACAATTTGCCTATACCCTGAAGAAGAACCAGATTACTAGATTGAGCCCTGAGGGGACACGAGAATAGCTCAGTATTGGTGATCAATTTATGTTGTGTTTCTGTTTCCTTGCTGAATAAATCACAGGCAAGATCCGTCTCTACTGACCTTCTCCCTTAATGTTGGTTTACATCCTCATTGTTCACTTTTTGTTCACCACTTTTTCTGTGGTTCAGAATATCACAATTTCTATCATACCACCAACTGTAGCTCCAGTACTATATTACAAAACGCCGTATTGGAGCTATAGTATGTCCCAAAACAAGATATTTGCTAACTGATTATTTGGACATTCATTCTCTGACAAATAAGAAAAAATAGAGCTTTTTCTTGTAGTTATTTGTTTTTCATTACTTATAAAGAACATACCTCTTGATTCCTTGACATATAAAAACAGATTTAAAAAGTAAAGCCTGTTCTCCCAAGAAAAACGACACTATAGGTCATTTGAGTGACAGAAGCCATCTAGTGGCTCTAGTAATTATGAGCCAGAGAAGTGGTACAGTTCAGTCTATATAAGAAGATTTTTTATATACTGAGTGTTGTAGCCTAACTGATGCTGGAATTCTGAGTCCAACACTGATATTGATATTTATCACTTGAACACAAAACATTTTGTAACAATATATTGGTCAATAGAATTTTTTTTATAAAAACACATGTTTACATATAAACAAACTGGCTCATTTAGTTAAGCTTTAATGACTATCACTCTTACTAGAGTCCAGTTTAATTTATTTGTATGGTCTACATATTTAAGTATGTGCTACAGAATCAGAATTTCATAATTCAGCACCCCTGAAAGACATTTCATTTTGACATTTTTAACAACAACAAAACAACAAAGGTTTAGTTTATCACATTGATTTGTCAGGGTTCTCATACAAAGAAAACATTCATTTCACACAGGGAGAATAGATGTATTGTATCAGATTTAGCTACTAGTTAATTTTTATCTGTAGTCCCTGAGTGATCATTTGTCAAAGCCTATCACTAGTGCTAGCATTAAATTGTCCATCATATTATTAAGAAAATGTGGGTTTAATTTTATGGGAATGACAAAGACTTGGTCGCTATGGCCTCCACTCCAACTACATTTGTCTGTGTACACTTTAATACTTTCAAATACACATATGCTAACAATGCACATGGCAGAATTCAAGCAAGATATTAACAATTCAGGCAAAACTTGTGTTTCCTGGAAATGTGCCCAGTCCATCTCCTACTTTTTCCTTTCATTCCATAATTCAGCCTAGGTGTGATATGTCAGTGTCACCTATTTGGAGTATCGCACGGACACCTCTGTGTGTGCAGGGCTGCATGGACACGATAATCCATTGTTATCCCACTCCAGTTGTCCACTTCCTCCTTTTCTCCATCCTCCCTCCAGTTGTTTATCACCACTTTCATCCCATCATCACTCCATCTCCTCCTGGAAGCCTTCTCTGACTTCTCTCTAAATGGGATCAGTCCAGGTCAGTCAACACCCAGGTGTGGGAGTACTCTCATTTATTGCTCTGTGTGGGTGCATGTCTATATGAGCTTTTATGTGTGTTTGTGTGGCCATGTACATAAATGTTTTCATGTATACACAATGTGTTTCTTTCCACAAATGGAATGTGTATGTAAGAGCACAATTTTGGTTTCATTATTACATTACAGAAATACCTTGTGTTTTTCTGCATGAAAAGGGCACCTATGTTCATTTTGTAAATGCAGCTGAGTGTGTCATTGGGGAACCAGACAAACAAAACTGTTATATCGCCATGTTTCATGTTTCTCTCTGTTACATAATGAGTGGGCTTCCAGTATGACAATGCTCCCTTTCAAAGTTAATTCAAATCCCACGAGGAAAGAGCAGTTTGATTAGAAATCCTGAACCCTGTTTGAACTCTTCCTTGATGACTGACTATAATGAGGCTGGAAGGTGAAACCCATCAGTCATTTCTATGTATTTATTGTCTCTCTGAAGAAGCATTACATTAATGGAAGGGGAGTGATGCCCGTTAATGGTGTTTAGAATACCCTCCTAAGGGTCAGTGCAATTATTTTTGCTCTTGCCTGAAAGAAGTGCTGCTGTGGAGGGGGAATCTTTAATGTGCAATCCTTTTGGCTATCAGAGATAAATTAAAAAAAAAAAAAACCCTGTCATCAGAGGTTGCCGGAGTTCTTGGAGTTGTCCTAATAAAAGAGGTAAAGGAACAACAGACACCCTGCTTAGATGGGAGCATTTTGGTAAAGCTTTTGTTCAGATTTGGACATTAATTTGTTCAATATTTTGTGAGTTGAAGGGAAAATGCATCAGATTTTTGTCTCAACAATAGGTGGATCAAATCATTGCCCTTACTAGGAAAAACATGGAGAATAAACAAGGAGGCAACTCTTTGAAATATTCGATCATATTGATATCTAAGGGTGGGTATCGATCCCCAATACATTGTATTTTATATGGCTGTGTTTTGAAAAAATAATATTTGAAAAGTTTTGCTTCTTTTGTTGAATGAAAAAAATGATTTTTGAAAATAAATAATAATGAAAAAACTCAGGTAGTGACAATAGTATAAAATATGTTACTAGAATTGCACTATGCAGGTTGGATTTACAGGAAGTGTAGAAGGGAGATAAATGAATCATGCATAGTGGAAAAGTTACAATTTCGATTGTTTTGCTTTTACTTTTACATCCAACTCCCTCTCACTTTTTTCTGACTGACAAGGTTATTTGTCTCCCCTGTCCTTGTAGGTATTCTCTCTGTGCTCTCTCTGTCCTCTGAGTGCACATCCTTGGCTTCGGAGCTGCCCAAGGTGTCCTATGTCAAGGCCATCGACATCTGGCTCATCGCTTGCCTGCTGTTTGGTTTCGCCTCGCTGGTGGAGTATGCTGTGGTTCAAGTGATGCTCAACAGCCCAAAGCGCATCGAGGCTGAGAAGGCCAAGATAGCATCGAAGGAGAAGGCTGTGGGAAAGAGCCCCGCTGCTAAGAACAACACGCTCAATGGGACCGGGGGGACACCGCTTCATGTCAGCACCTTGCATGTCAGTGCATCTGGTTTGATAACTTGAGTGTGTTTGTGTGGGTGTGTGTTTGTCCATATTTGTCACGAGTTACTGGTTGAGTGAAAACTTCAAGCTAACTGATGCAAATTAAGCTTTCTGTCAGTAAATTCTGCACCACCAATCTGTTATCTGATATCATTCTATGATTGCATTAGAATATAAGTAGTTTTTTCACTATCTAATCAATCATCTCTGTCCCGCTCTCTTGAATTTATTTGTAATATAACCCTTATATATACCCTGATTGAAGTATTTTGCATCCAAAAATCCAACACCTTCTCAGAGATACAGTATCACTCTGAATGTGAAGAATGTACATACATCATATACACACTGCTGAAATCAGAGGAATTTACTTTCAGGCATATAAGTCTGATGTTCATCAAGGGTAAACATTAATTATAAAAAACAGAAAATATATTTAAAAAGTTTATTTTTTTACTGATAAATCTTTTTTTTTTGCATCAAAAATATTCCAGCTGATTGTTGTCTGCACCTTAAAGTGTTCAATTAACAGCAGCACTGTAGAGTTGTGGTTCACCTGCAAAATATCACTGAAATAGATGCAATATTCAGTGCAGCTCTGCTTGCATCGCTTCCTAACACTTGCTGTCATATCAATAATTTAAACCTGCATCTTATTTACTTATTTACTACAGTGTTGGAGCTACAGAGCTCAAGTGGGAACTATTTATCACTCAAAAGTACCTGGACTCTCAAGCCTGTAGATTTAATTTTATGGTGTGGATCATTACAACCTTTATCATGATATGCTCTATTCAAACAAATAGTTACTAGCTGAAGGCACATCGACACACTTACCTAATCTTGTTATTCCTAGATCTGATTCTTATGCAGTGATGTGAACAAATAAACACAAAACTTTTTAAAGATAATTAATGCAAGCTCTACAGAGTATCCTCATCCAGAGTCAACCTGCAGACTCCTCTCAAAATCAGTACATGTGTGTCCCCTGGGTTTATTAACAATGAAATGCATGCATAGACATTAGTGGGACATTTAAAGGTAGATGGGTGTTTGAATTTGCTTCCTCCTATTTGGTGCCCCTCCTGCTGGTGGCGCCCTAGATTGTTTATACCTAAAAAAAAAGCCCTGCATACAGATCTAATCTAAATGCAAAACAGGGAAATCCAATCATTAATCAAAATAGGCATTGTATCTAACATGCACATACACACAACTCAGTCAGGACTCAAGTTTGACACTCACATGAACACCAGGCATGCAGTATGTTGTATGGGTCTTCCAATTGTACGCCTAATTGAAATTAATTTACCTCTGAGTCTCCGTTAGTACGGACCACATTTGGTTTGAGAGGATTACATTATTCCATTGAGGTTTAATGGGTTTCCTTGTCAAAACCAAATCAAAATAATGAAGCTTTAATGAGCTTAATGACTTCAATGAGTAAGCATCCATAGTCTGATTAGATCCTGTTCACCCCGCAGGCCTTTAGGGAAGTTGATGAAAGGGATTTTTTGGATGACATTAAACTACATCCTTTTGCAGATTGTTTTTTATAAACACATGTTGTCCACTGAGATTGCACATAGAGGGTGTAGAGGGGCTACAGGACCCCAGATGAGAGCAGCCATATAAGGCAACATTCTGGAGCTCAAAGTTAATCTAATTTTGGCTCCAAAGATATTTCTTTTTTCTCTTAAAATAACAGTAGTTTTGATTTACCAGCATGGGTTCTGTTCAAACTTAAGGATCAAACAGCTTCTATACTGAGTTTGTAAGTGTAGTCTGTTTTCAGTGGAGTACAGCCATCCTATCCAAGAGCCTCATTTAAATACTCCTCTCAGTTTAGATGAAACCTATAGTGTGGATGTGGAATACAAGAGACATCATAGCTACTGTATACATACATGACACTTTTTATGTGTCAGTCAGACAGACAGCAGTCAATAAATACAGAACAGTTGAGGGCTTTTGCTAGGAATGTCAGAAATGTGTTTCTATGACGATTTGTTCAGTTTGATCATCCACCTGTACATTGAGTTATACATCCATCCATACATACATATTTACAATACGTCAATAGTCAAATCTTATCTTGGTTTATATGTTCCTGATAAATAAATGCATATTTGAAAGAAATGCTGCAGAGTTTAATAACCAGATCTGTTTTTCCTCATGTTGCTGTCTTGCATCCAGGTGGCGGAGACTCGCTGTAAGAAGGTGTGCACCTCTAAATCAGATCTACGGACCAACGATTTCAGCATCGTGGGCTCACTCCCGCGGGACTTTGAGCTGTCGAACTTTGACTGCTACGGGAAGCCCATTGATACCGGCAGTGGTCACGGCAAATCCCAGGCCAAGAACAACAAGAAACCTCCTCCTCCGAAACCCGTCATCCCATCTGCTGCCAAAAGAGTCGACCTGTACGCCCGAGCCCTCTTCCCTTTCTCCTTCCTCTTCTTCAATGTTATTTATTGGTCCATATATTTGTGATTATCTTGAAATCATCTTCTATCATTAACACCTCACTTCACTCCCACGAGTGCTTTATTAATCAGCTCACATTTGGAAGGTTGAAAGTGAACTTTGAGAAATGTGAAACTTACTCATGCAAAATGATTGCTGAGAAGAAGGTAAAACTAATATGTATTATTATTATGATTACATTTACCTTTACATAAAAATAGTTAAGTATCATTCATCTGTGTATTAAATAATGATTAAATCTTTATCTTTATTTATCTAAAATTGATATATTGCATCTTGTATTGAAATACTTTATTTATTGATAATGGTACTTGAGAGGCTAATACAGGATTGCAGATATAACTGTGGTGACGAATGATGTGTAAACAAATCCACAAAGACTGAATGCGCAAAAACCAAGCATAAGATGCACAGATCTATAAAAGAGCATTTGTAAGTTGATATTTGATTTTTTTTATTATTTTGCCCTTGCCAAATGGGAGTCTACCCACAACTTAAATGAGTTAAAACATTTTATTGAAGCTTCAATGCAAAGTGTAACATTGTAATTACCTTGCATGTTATAAAAATGCATGTATACGAAGATAAAATATAAATATATATAAAGTATTTATTAGATTTTATTAATCTTATAATTTGCTCTTGAGAAGATACTGTAGGTGGATATGTCAAACACTCTGTTCCTGTCTAGATGGTCATGTGACACTGCCACTCCTTGAACAATTGTAATGTTTTACACTTCCCACATGTAGCGTGTGTAAATGGGTCACTTGTAAGCTGTGACCATGTGTTTGTGAAATTTACAAGCAAAGAAAAAAACAAGGAAATTACTTTTCACCATGTGATGTGATTAAAAATGAACACATTGATTTGAATTCTTAATCACTGTATGTCATTTTTTTGTGACCATAAATGGCGAGAAGACAGCTATGAAGTTTGGATTCACTCAAACTGCAGCTTTCTAAGATGCATCTGCATTTTTGTTCCCATAGGGACTTAAAATAGGGACAACAATGTCTGTATCTCCAGTTTCTCCCCTTTGCACTGCCAACATGTATCCTGCACATCACACAACAACACAGCTGTTTCTTCCACCGAGGCTTGACCTCTCCTAATCTGCCAAACCAGCCATCTATTATTCATGCAAACCTGCTTGGAAAATGACCCCTGACTATCATTGCGAGACTTCTCATATGAAATCTGTCTCGAGCTTAATGAAGCAAGATAGATGCTGACCTTATGTCACGACAACAGGGTCATATTAATGAAGTTCGAGGCAAATTGGCCCTGGATTGCGCATGTAAAAGGACAGCAAAATTGTCATTGCTGGATTTTTTTTTTTCCAAAGTCAGAAAACAAGATTTTTTTTTCCCTCAGCAGCTGCCATGGTTACAGACATGGGAAATATCTTTTGTCTGTCACTATGAGAACAAGCCTGAGAAACAGAAAGGCATTCAGACTGAGACGACTAATATAGAAAGCAACTAAAAAATCCCAGATGAACACTTTTACTTTGGTTCATGGGATATGAATTTAGTGAAGATTGTCTGATTTGAAGGCTCATTATAGCGCTGCTTGAATCTAAAATGAGAGAGATTCTGCATTGCAGTGCCCTCTGATGGCCAGATCTATATTTGTTTAATGTACAATAATGAGGAGATGAAATGCTCTCATGAGAGAAAAACAGATTTCATGCTAGGTTTTGTGTAAAGTATAATAATGGCACTGCCAGAAAAAAGAGGCATTTTATGCTAAAATACAAGTATGCACAAATGATTCTAAAAGGTTTTCATTTTGTAGCAAAAGACATCATTATGATGCCTATTAAGTGCAACTATATTAAATTATTAATGTCAGTGAGTGATGAATGATGAACGAGTTCTGAAGTGATTTTAAGTGTTTTACCTGTTTTTTTTTTCATAAAATCTATTACATGTTTTACATATCAAGTGTTTAGATGAGGCTGTCTGCAACAAATATGATAAAAGCAGGCAACTTTACAATAAGCATCAGCTTAAAACGCTATGAAACAATATTATGGAGTGAAATGACTGGATCAACATCACCAGGATAGTAGATGTATCAAATACAGCCCTTGTCACTGCTGTGACTCATCTGTCTGTGTGTGTGTTTGTGTGTGTTTGTGTGTGTGTGTGCACACTCCAGCACTCCCAGCACCCTGCTAGTAGCACAGTGCAGTAACCTATATCACACAGGGTGCTTTCTAATCCAACATGACCTCTCGCCATGCTGCCACCCAGGCCACCAAGAAAACCACCATGACAGTCAGGCAATGATTAGTGGAGGAACAGTAGGGGAGGAGGCCACAGGGCTTATTGGAAGCTCATTTAGTGTGAACAAGGCTTTCACACATCAGTGTTGTGCTTTTACAACCTCTTCCTTGCCAGATAATAAAAAAACAATGTTGTTTGTATCAAAAGAAACAACATTTCTGCGACTAGTCAATGTAATATAATCATAAATACTATTTTTAATTAATTTATCAGACTATTATATCATAGCATTTTTTAAATTTGTTATTTTAATAATATAGTGATAAGTATTTAAGCCACGTGACACCCACCATCATTAACGACCTAGACTTATAGTCCTTCCTCTATGTGTTTGCTTGTTTTTTTGCTGTCACATTTGTCATGAGAGTCATGAGAGAATTTTCACAGTTTTATCTGAAAACTGAGACATAATAGGCTATTTTCTGAATGCCACTGTCGATTTCAGGTCAGTCACAATTTTCCACCCTCTTACTGGCACTGTGGCTGTTTGGTGGTGGATTTTTGGCATTGAAATTGAAATGTGGAAGTCTTGAAAGTGTGGAGGATGCCATTTCCTGTCAGAGGTCAAGGTGGTGAGAAGCTCGGTTCCAGCCAGACTGAACCAATCTGTAAAATAACCGTGACTTTGGGTCCTATCATTAAAGTGAGTTCTGCCCAAACTGGAGAAAAGATAGAGTGAGCAGAAACAGACAAATTAAATGGTGAAGGTGAAATAACATCAGGTTTGAAATGCCTGATGGTGAAGGGAATCGGAGAGAAGAGATGGAAAAAAGTGGAGAAATGGAGAAGGTGGCTGAGGAACAATAAAAGCTAGACACTGCTCCTTTCAGATTAGAATGTTCTGTCTTCAGTTCTAATAAAAATTTCAAGACTTGAAAACCATTTTACTATTTTTATGCATCTTTTACTTTTTTGAAACTGATATTTTGAATTAGGGTCATAAAACGAGGACTACATAAACACTCAGCTCTGCTATGAAACATGCAAACCATCAAGCAGCAAGGGGTTCGGAAAGATGCATCATTAGTAAGAGAAGAAAGAAATAGAAATAGATGTAGAGAAGGAAATACACAATGCAGGCAGCTGGAAGTTCTATTATGTTTGTTGGTAATTAAAAACAATGTTAATTGTTGCAATGTCATCTATTTACTCTCCATATGTTTCAGATCTCTTTCTCTTTTAGCTTGAATATATATTTAAAGTTATCCTTTATGTATCCATTAAATATTTGGCCGCCAGCTGTTTATCAGGACAACTGTGCTTCACATTTTCACAGTTATATATTTTCATACTTGGGAACCCAGTTCAACCACACAAGATTTGATGGTTGATGTTTCAGTATTTCAAAATCACAAGTGAGTCCAATCCCCAACTCCCCCTGTCAATACAGTGTGTCAGTGTGTCCTTGAGCAAGATGACGAACCCAAAATTGTTCTGACTGGTCAGGCCAGTGCCTAGCATGTTCGTTCGCTATCATTGGTATTCATGTGTGTGTCCAGTGCTGTCCATTATGCTATTTGTCATGTACATACGACTCATAATTGAAATTGTAATTGATAACACAACAATGTTATTACACACATAATTTCTAAAAAAAATAAATAATAAGGTTTTACTTTAATATTACATTATTAAATTATTTGTTTGGAACCTCTCATCTGATTCAAAGCTGAACTAATGAAAAAGGAGCTCAGTGCAACATTGGTGCAGAGTGAATGCTATTGACGCAAGCTGATGCAGCCAAAGTGTCCAGTCTCAGCACTCTTTCTGACCTTGGGACCAATCCCTGCAGGTTTACCTCCCCAGAACTGTTCTAATGGCAGTAGATGCTTGGCTTAGATGCTTCTGTGTGTCCAAATACCTCGTTATGCATTCACATCACCTCTTTACTGTATGCTCAAAGAGGCTCCACTGTCATGTCAGCAGGTGCTGTAAGTCCCAAAGTCACTACTCTTTTATTTTCCTGATCAACTGACACAACAAAGAGATTGACTAGAGCCTTGTCAAAGTAGGACAGATTTGTTTCAGTGTTGCTTTGATTATTTCAATAAAATTTTAGCCATAACTCCTGGTTGCACTCCCTATAATTAGCTACCAATGTGTGGATACTGTAAAACTCTTATGGACGATTTGACATGCTTTGATGATGTTCCTTGTCCTCGTTTTGCTGATCTGTGCTGTAGGAGTTTGTTGTAGCTGTAGGAGACATACTGTAATATGCTCTTGTAAAGGCATTTTGTTTGTGGGTGTTCTTGTGCTCAGCTGTTAAATAGCATGGTGCACTTGGCATCAGTGGTTTGCCTGAGGTAATAAAAATGTTCCATACATAAAGAACTGCTGGGGATACTTAGTTTACCAGTGGCAGAGTTATTGTGCAATTATACAGGTGTAATAAATCAAAATGTACATTCCACAATCAATTTACATACAGTAATGCACACATTTATTAATTGTTAATACATTATGTGCACTATTTCCTGAAATATAATCATACAATCAGTTGTCCAATTGTCAGCTTGGAATCATCACTCTATTTGAGGGAAGTAAGTGCTTTCACACTATAAAAAAAGCTTCCTTTGACTTACTTGAGCCTGGAGGGCTGCACGTTGACTTGGTGGTAAACATTGCCACCTCATACCAAGATAACAAGAGATTTCTGGTTTTCTCCAAAGAAACACAGTACAGCTGGATGGGAAACACTTTCTCAAATTTATGAATGTGAGTGCCTATATATCTGTGTTAGCACAGTTTAATGTCTGAAATGCAGTATCTCCCTTGTTCCTGCTCAGTGCATGTTAGGTTAGGCTCCAGCCCTCTGTAACTTCCTGAAAATGAACAAAATAGCAAAGAAAACGTATGACTGAGTTACATTAAAAATTATACTAATGAGGTATGGCATGGAACCAAAAGATTATACAGTGGCCTTAACCTTCTATTTTCTTTCATATTTACTCAAGTGGGCATTCATTTAATGTTGGCTTATTTTTGCTGAGACTTGTGGGGTAGGTAATCTCTAGAGATTCTCTGCAAACTCATTTTTTGGAGGTCAGTCTAAACATGGAAGATAATTCTAAAATTAAAAAATATAGGAGAGAAGAAAGTAATTCAGGAAACAGGCTAGATTTTAGACTCCCAGTGGACTTCAGTGAATACATGCAAACACACACACACACACACACGCGCGCGCGCGCACACACACACACACACACACACACACAAAACATTGTTTCTCTATGTCACAGGTGACACCAGCTCTGTTGCAAGCAAACTTATAATATGCTTTCTTTTACCAAAAGGTCACATGTCAGCTCCACACAACAGCCAGTTTGTGTCCATCACAAGATAAGTGTCTTGTTGAAGTGCCCTTGAGTGAGGCACTAAAATGCTAGCTATTGTAAGTCACTCAAGATAAGAGCACCAACTAAATGCCAGAAATGTAAATGTTTTCTTGGCAGCAGTCGCAGGGGGTTTCTAGGACATACAAACCTGAGTGGTTAAATATTTCCTGAAAGGTCAATGACTTAGTTTTACCAGCTTTTTTCTCTACTGACCACAAAGTGTTGGATTCTCCAGGGAACTCAAATAGCTTCATTAGCATGTATAAAATTTCCATCTCATTCTTGTGGTTTATTTGTGTAAAATGACTCAAAGGTAAACATTCTTACACACCCAGCAGGTTCATAATTTGATTATGGGTTACTCTCATTTCATCCCTGAAAACTCATTAGAAAGCTACATTCAGCATTGTGACAGTTGTATTATCTCTCAGGCTTCAAATATAGTACATTGTGGAATGTGCGGTAAGATAATCAAACTGAAATTACATTTCAATCCAGCAGAAGCAGCAGAGTGTATTCATGCATAGCAGCTCCAGACAAGGTCAAACGGATGAACATACGTGAGCCTGTGTAACGCCAGAAGTTGAGCATGCAATTTACTTTTTACTAGATCATGATTTTCAGTCAGAATGGCATCAAAATGCAAAAGGTTTGGATGCCCCGTCCATGTAGAATGCAACAGGTAGAGCTTGATATTCCAGATTAGACAATTTGGGCTTATTTGATTCAGTCATCATTCTTTTTTGGTATTAATAATATTGTACTTACTAAGTTGAGGTCTATGAACATGGTGACATTACTAAAACAAAGTCTTATAGAACTGTAGAGTTATTGGTAAGTCTGTATTTTACTGATTTCCTACTAATTTCCAAGATGACTCCAGGAAATAACTTCTATAATTTTATTCTAATCACAAATAAAATAGTCATTGTTTGGCTAACACATCTCCAATCAGAGTTTAGTAGCATTTGAACTGAAATGTGATGACAGTTGCAGGGATTTTTGTTCATGTTGCTGGCACTGTCAATCACATTTGATCAAATCACAACCACACAGATTTTTTCAGTTTTAAACCCTCACTAAATAATAATAAATCTAAGGGCATTATTTATATGAAATTGAGTTTTCAGAGGCTTTAATCAGACGGAGTTCTTCAGATGATCCCTATACACCAAATTATATCATGCATTCAAGGAAACTTCCTGAGAAATTATTTAAAATTACAGACATTCTAATTAAACCCTAACCTACCATATTTATCATAGTTGTGCAAACACACACTTTTTTCCTGTGTATTGATGGATATTTCAGGTGTTCTTACTTTCAATTTGAATTCCAAATAGTGTGTTTAAGATATTCTGGCTAAATGTTTGGGTTGTTTTCAGCAGTTATTTTGGGGAGTAAAATGTTGTCATAACCAAAAGAATAGATCATCAAGACCAAGAAAATAAGATGCATATTATAATAAATCAGAATTTCGCTTTAAATTCCCACCTATGTGTGTATTCATGGAGCAAAAGGCTTCTTTGTCCAGGAGCCAGTGTTACATGTGCTGTGCTGTCCATGGTGCTGAAATCTGACAGACACTCTGTTGCTTCTAACTGCCTCTATCCTCAGCTCCCCCCCCCTCACTCTCAGCCTCATTAGTTTGCTCCGAGACTGGTATCTCACACCGTCCAATGATTAATATACATCTGTCTGTGCAGGCTGAGATATGCATATCATAAAACTGGGGGACAGGGATGCCATTTATTTCCTGTTGGGGTGGGAGGGGGGCCTTTTAGGAGCCAGCTCTCCTCCATTTAACCCTGTTCAAAATGGCACTTATACAGCCAGCCGTAGATTTGCATTGGATTTGTATGCTAGATCAAAGTTAAAGAGGAGATTCATTTAATGCGTATTCCTGGAGGGCAGGAGTGATGGCCTCCAGCTGATGCACTTGATGAGTTTTTTTCAGTATGAAATGCTGGCCTTTAACATGGTTTGGAGGAGACTTGTTTTTCATGTGATTGAAAAAAGTAATTGCAGGACTCAATCCAAGATGATATTCAATATATTTTTTTGCAGAAAGGGTTGCTTGTTTGATATTTGATAATTATAGAAAACAGTTCTTAAGATTGGAAATATCTTCAGTAGTACTCTAATATACATTTTCTCTACTATCAGGAACTATTGAGGGAGAAAGAATGACTTCTTCTGTGTAAATAAAATCACATTTTTAAATTAAACTGTAGACTCAGTCCTGGAAAGATGTTCAAAGATGTTCAGTACATTGAGTTATGATTGACTGTGAATGAATCAAAGGGGTACTCCACTGATTTTAATCATGTAGTTCACTTTACTCAACATGGTGACTACTAAGTCTGTGAAAACAGTTGTGTAATTTATTTTGTTGCTCTGAAGGGAATTAAGTGTGGAGAGGAAACTTTGGACTTATCATTAGTCTTGCAAATGTCACATACCAAACAGGGTTGCAACTTCAGATGTCAGGGGCATATATTTTTATGCACCTGATGTGCCTGTTGGTCCAAACACCAAAATAATAGCACAGCATTCTAGGACACATTCACCCTATTTTAAGATCTGTTTCCTGAAAAAGGCACTATGGGTTCACATTTCATTTGACCTCTTAAGGTGATCTTGAGTGGCTTTATCAGCCTGTTCGCTCACTATAAACTCTTTATATCAGCCAAGAGACTAAAGCTTATAAGCTACTATTTGACAGTTAATAGATTCATGGTGTGTGGACTACTAGACAAAAGAATAAGCAAAGCTGCTGTCTCTTTGTCCCAGTTTTCTATGTGGAATAGGAGTTTTATAACTGATTTTTCATAAGAGGTCAAACTCTCTGTTTGTCCTCTTGGCAGCCACAAGTAATGCCACTATAGGCAGGATAACATTCTCTACATTTATTTGTCTGTGAAAGAGATTTTGGCAATAAAAAAGGGACTATAAATTTGTTAATATGATATAAAACATATAAAACACATAAAACATATGAAATGTGTCCCTCTTTGGTGTTATAGTAATTCTTTCATGGCCATTTCTGCCACCTTCATCCAATATGAAATATTGTGGCAGAGGGAAGGGTTACATATTGGGTTTTAATAAGGTCAGGAAAAAAAAAGAAAAAAAAAACATATTTAAAGGGGGAAAAATGTTGATTTTTTCAGAAATAAAGCAGTGAGGCCTTTGTGACCCCAAACAACAAGTGCAGTCAGAGTTAACAAAACACAAATGCTAAATGTAAAAATTTGAAAATGATACTCCACTCAATCCACTCATTCATGTCTGTTCATTGAAACACTGAATTGAACTTGATGGACTTATGGGTTAGCAAGGAGTTAATAGTTAAAATACGTTTGGTGGGGAACATGAAAATCTTCAAACGAGGCTCTTCGTGTTGGGTTGGAAAACCTTTTGACCACTAAGTTTTGACCACAAAAAAGCAGATTGACCTTCTGGCATATATATCTGTAACTCTGATAAGGAATCTTTAAGTGTATTGGAGGTTCGTCCTATGGACAGTTATTAACATATGAACCAACTGCAAGCATTTGATGGCCCTAGGATGTTCTGAGTCAACAGGCATAATAACGCGTAAAGCAAAGCGAAAAACAAAGCAAATATATCATTCAAACTAGAGGTTTTATTGCCATTGCAGCTCGAATTGAAGTGTACACTCTTGTCACCAAGTGGTTGATACTCGGCTCTTTTCGTCTCTGTCCGCCATCTCATTAACATTCATCACTTGTGGGTGTGATGCTGAAAGGGTCTCCGGCGCGCCGAGCGGAGACGCGCAGTGTCCCTGTGCGTTTAGAGGAGGTATCAGCTGCCGGCAGGAGGGGAGCGACGAGGAGGAGCGGAAGCAGAGACAGCAAACCTACATTGCAGGGTACCATTCCTTTACTGCCGCTGTCCTTTCAGTGCTAGCCACCTGCAGAAAAACGCTCCTTTGCTGCTGATTTTTTTTTTTCTCCAAGGCTCAAAGTCTTCAATATGTGTCGGATCTAACATCTCCTGAGACAACGAGGAATATCAGACTCCCCTGGTGGATGTGGACACTTAAACTGTGGACATGGAAAAGATAGTGAATTTATCCATTTCATTCCTTCTGGTTTTATGGGGATGCGCGCTTGGAGGCTCGCCCAGTGTTCAAATTGGTGGGTATCCATTAGTTCAAAGAAAAAAAAAAGAACTAACTGGATAAAAATCAACGACTTTGTGCGTAAAATTATGAGGAAAATTGTTTGCAAATGCGTCAAACTGTAAAAAGGGTGACTGATAATGTTGTGTCTCTTTCAGGGGGACTCTTTCCGAGGGGCGCGGATCAAGAGTACAGCGCATTTCGGATAGGAATGGTTCAATTTGGCACCTCGGAATTCAGATTGACGCCTCACATTGACAATCTGGAAGTGGCGAACAGTTTCGCTGTCACCAATTGTTGTAAGTGACCAATATATAATTCCCCCCCTTTTTTTAAAAGCAGTTTTGCATGTCATCAATGAAATGTCACTACGTGTGTTGTGCGTTTGGATAATCGTATCAGTTTGATTGAGATAGAGATCAACTGTCTAATCTATATTCTGTCTGCAAACATATCACGGCAGGGAGCTGGGTAGTTGAGGATGAACGAGCATCGTGTAGGCAGGGGAAAGTTGGTTTCCACAGTAACAGTCAATCACATCCTTCCCATTTTCATTCCATCAGATTCAGAGATCAAACAAGGCTACACTGCAAAAACGCGATGTTACCCATTCTTTTCATCCACCACTTTTAAAATTAACTATTTTCTAGTAACTAGAAAAACGAGTGTGGTGAGATAACAATTGTACTTGATTCCAATGAACATAACCTGTTTTCTTATCGTCTACCAATTAAGTGACGTGATTGTTTTCTTCCTTGTTAAAAAAAAAAAAAAAAAAAAAAAAAAGAAAACAAATCTTGCCACATTGACTGCATTCTTCTGTCGTTTCGAGAAGAAAAAAATGAGATAGGACTTGCTGAGATGGACATTTTTTGCAGTGTGTGTCGATGTCACGTCTTTTCTCAGCTCAGAAGGAGCGGTGTTCATCCATCGTTGGTGCCTGTAACAGATTTACACTGAGCATCACTGGGCGACGCTTTAACATGTATTAATAACTAAGAGGGTATGATTAATTAACAGCCGAGGCCCTTAACAGAACTGGCACTTCCATGGGAAAATACAGAGAAATGGTTTGTGACCAACCCGTAATCACGACTCTCCAGTCAAATGAAAAGCTGCCTCACATCCAACTCCAACATCACTTCATACACCGTTTCTCAAACAATTGATGTAAACTGAGTTCAGTGAAAATCTGAATCAATTAGCCTTTCTTTCTTCAAGAAGAGCCGAGCTGCTCAAGATTTTCTTTGAAATTGTTGCAACAAGAGGCAGCAAACAGGTTTTTATGGTCGCTATTTTTAATAGCTCGCACAATTCATTAGGCGGTTGCCAAGCGACTACTCCTCTCAACAGTCCCCTAAACATAAATCAAACGCTTCTGATTGGTGCGCGCATCGGTCCAATCGATTTCATTACCATATAAAAGCTTCCTGCTCGGAGAGCCTCACTGCATCCGACAGATCAAAGCGAGATGCGTGTCGATGTTCGACATACAAATATTTGTCACTTTGTCACGAAAATAAGACCATATCTTTTGATTTTTCACTAAATTGTTCGACTTGAGAATTTGTCAGAAATGTCTCTGGAAATCTTGTCTTATTATTGCTACCGTTAACCTAAAGTGACGTAACCTAATTATAAGAACATTTTTATTCATACATAAGGCAGCACTTGATTTTAAATGTGTCTCATACATTCAAAATAGTAATGGTAATAGACTTGCAGTCATAACTTTTTAAAAAAATCCATCACATTTTTCTGTCTCTGCTTTCTCCTATTATGGCATTTTCATCCACTTTGCTTCTGCTAATAGGGTTAACTAGATTATGTCAAAACCTTTGAAAAAGTTGATAACAGACATCTTAACTTGGTTATCTCAATCATATGAAGATAAACACTGGAATGTTTTATAACCTGAGTAACATATTTTTAAGACAAAGTTTTAAGTCAGTGTTAAAAATTACTCTGGCATGTAAACACCTTCTGATTTCATGATGTGGTTTGATTCTGTACATGCCCTGAAAGGTCAGGGAGCAAACCTGATATAAAAAATGCATGAAGTAAACACAAACAGAGGTGCAGAGGAATGCTGAAAGATGTAATTAAACGCCAACGAAATCCCTCTATTCACTCATGGCATTATTACTGTTGATAACCACATATTCATCTAATAAATTAACCTGATCACTAAACAAATCACGTAGAGTCTGAATTTTTGGTAAAATCAGGGTACTTCAATCACTGAAATGTGTGAATTGAACTAATCATTTGCTTAAGGAGATTGTTTTTATTATAATGTGCATGTAAATGTACTGAATGGAGCAATTGCCTTATGCTAAGTAGTTGGCGTGGGGTGTTTCAGACTGGTGGGATGACAAAATGTGGTTCTGGTTCACCACCACTTGAACAACAATAGCATAACATTTAATCCCTAAATCACTGAAACCTGCACACAGGTACCGATAACCCTGAGTAGGAATAAGTGCGTACAGAAAAAGGACAGATGGATGGATGGATTCAAACCTTTCAGTGACAGAAGACTTGATTTGTGAAGCAGCAGCTAAAAGGTTTTCTCTTTATGTCCTCTAACACGACACCCAGGCTGTCAGTGTGTATGTGCGTATCTCTGGTGTTTCCAAAATGTGTGTGTAGGAACCCCATCTACCTCTTCTAATGACCAACTTGAGTGGGAGTTAACAGTAGGAAGGGTGAGGATGGTTGGGGTAAGGCGGGGTGGGGGAGGGGTGGAGGGTTTTTGCTTTTAAGCCAGTAGATGGCAGTCCGCCTCACAGTCCACTTCCATCTATAATTGTAGTACATTATCACCACCATTCTGTTTTCTGTTAAAATGCACTTTCTGAGACAGCTCACAGTGGAGAACAAAAGGAAAAAGAGATCGAAGCTGACGTCAAATATTGAAAGCTAAAACATTATAACTGCAGGCTTTACGAGGGAGGTGTCTCAGGCGTGAGCTTCCATTTTGGATCCAGTGATACCAGATTTGTCTTTAATAATGAGAGGGAAAGATGGGAGTAAATGTCAAGCTATTTGATTGATGTTGACTACAGGAAGTGAGAGACAGATTTGTCCTCCCACTTTTGCTTTGCTTTTACTTTGCTTTGAAAGGGAGGAAGTTGGTATTTTGGCCAGTTATGAATAAGGACAGCTGAGTCCTGATAAACTGTATCTGCATCAATAATGAAAACATTTAAGTACCAAAATTTGGCATAGAATGCTTGTTTAAGATTTTTTATCACATATCTGCTGACTTATATCATCATTTAGTTAATTGTACTATATTTTACTTACATTATTGGTCTGATAGAGTATATTGCTTTTTTGTGCCCTTGCCAGTTTTTTTTTTTTTTTTCTATTATGGGATGAGAAGCAGAACATATGGATCTGTGCACTCTAGATGTATCGTACTCTGGTTGTACTTGGCCTGTACAGCAGCATACTTCATCAATGCAGTGTGTCAGAGACAGTGGGAGGGAGAATGATACATTCCTCCATCAATAACAGTTCATCTGGACAGGCCTGCATCTGCTGCCAAGACCAGGGGGAGTCATTGTGACTGTGTGTATGTGTATGCGTGTGCCTTTTTATGGTTCTGCTGTCCACCCAGAACTATAAATGTATAGAAATATCCCTCCATCTTCCTAGAATACAGCCACCTCTGAGACCACATGTGTTTAAATGACTTATACACCCTAAAAAAAATCACGGCTGTTAAAAATAACATGATATATGTTGAACCTCTGAAGTAATCTTATTGTCTGGTGTAGTATTTTTCAACTTTGAAATAACTAATACTTTATTAAGGGTTTATAAGCCCTATTTAAAGTCTCATTGCTGATTGGTAAATAATTTATTAGTGCTTTATATGTTAGTTGTAGTCCATTAACAATGATTATGTTAGGGTTGCCGGGCTATGTTTACACCGCATTACTACATTCTTTTTTCATAATTAATGAATGTATTACATATAACATCTGCTTTAAAAAACAACCCTTTTAGAAAGTGCAACATTTTCTGCACCTGTCACCATAGACATTGTGGCTCGTATTTGAATTAGGGTTTAAACAATTTAGTCAATTAATTAAGAAGCTGGTAAAAAGAAAATGAATTTGCAGCTATTTTGATAATCCAATTATCATTTTGAGTCACTTTTCAAACCAAAAAGCCAAACGTTCACCAGCTCCAGCCTCTAAAAAGTGAATATTTGCTGCCCTTCTCTGTTTTATATGATTGTTAAGTGAATTTCTTTGGATTTTGGACTTGACAAAGCAGGACATTTGAATATATATTGAATCGCCCCAGGCTCTGGAAAGTTCAGATTTGCATTTTTCACTATTTTCTGACATTTTAGATATAAAATGAATAGAGAAAACAATTGACTGATTGATTGACAAAGAAAACAATTACTTGCAGCCCAAATTTAATTTTGGTGTATACATACATTGGACTTAATATCTCAGCTATAAAAGAGAATTTATTTTCTTCCATTAAAAAAAGAGTGAGGATTCCTAAATTCTGTCCATAAATGAATCTCTAGAATTAACCTTTGTCATCAACGGTGCAAAATATGACTTGTATATATGTCTTTCACAGCTTTTTGGTTTTTTGAACAACTGAGACACATGTCACAGCTTCACCATCTCTCCAGTTCTCTCTCATCTCTACAATTAGACAAACCACCTACACAACTGCAGCAAGGGATTACTGATAGGCATGGGTATGGACAACAAAAGAAACCTTCAAGCAATTTATACCAGTAAAGTTTAGGGTTATATGGATTTCCTTTAATACAGGGATATTCTTCATGAAAAGGTTACTCAATACATCTCCATATACACAAATGTGTACTTGTGTGTGTTTGCCTACCAAATTATACTTTATATTCTACTAAAGTATGCTCCTATGTTTTTATTTTTGACATCCACCTCATGGAAAGTAAACCTCTCTTCCTCCTCCGCGACCAACAGAGCAGTTTGAGGTCACTGACAGCCGGCCGGCGATTTAACACTTCAAAGTTCTAGTTTGTCATGGTTGAATCACGTCATACTGTAATTTCATGCATCTACATGCACACAGCATCTCAGGGACATATGCATTCAGGGACTTTGCTGAATGATCAAAAGCCGAAACTGACCATATATGCGCAGCAGAGCATTGGTTATGGCCAATTTATTGTTCACACTTAATTAAGTGCATTCTCCTCCATTTCAGAGGGAGCTGTGAAATATTAAATAGGCCTGGGAGCTGGTCGGTCAGAAAATGAGGCTAAAGAACCCTCTGTGGATCTCTGCTTGCCCTGAATACAGCCCCCAACCAAGCCCTCTTCCCTCTGTCCTCAAAAAACACAAGACTGAGATAGCATCAGTTACAGCATGATTCGGAAGCTCTCAGCTGGAAGTCGCCTCCTGTCTTGTATCTAGTGACTTAGTTGCGTACTGCCTCTAAGGCAGGTGGCTCAAATGGCATTCTTGCTCCAAGCGTGGTAGGAGGCAAACTTTTTTGTCCTCTGGTATCAGCAGCTAGTACATCTTGTATCTCACCAGCTACACAGACCACATTTTAAAACCAGAATATGATCTTACAATGATTATCCATTGAGTAGAAAAGCAAAACTAAATTTAACAGAATCTGAAAAGTGGCTTGTTTTTATTTCCCCCCTGACCTCAAGATAGTCAGAGTGGTTTTGCTTTAAAAACAGCATTTCACAGCAAAAACTCACCAACTATGTCAATGACACAATCCAAAAGATGACCTAAACTAATTAATTTTGACTTTTATAGCTGAGTTATACATTGAACAAATAAGAAAATGAAAATGAGTTTAATCTATTTGACAAAATAATCTTAACTCAAAGTCCATTTTCAAGTTTTTTTTTTTTTTTTTTTTGTTTTGTTTTTATGAAGCTTTTAACTGCATCTCATGGTCCTCATCAGCCTATTTGTAACTGAGTTCACTCAGTTGTCATCAGTTGACCTAAACTGAACTTATCAGGTGAACTTCGCATGCACTCAACTCAGTCAGTTCCATCCACTGATGAAAACTATGAAATGTGACTGAAAGTTGCAGGAGAAAAAAAGTGTATGTAGTATGTGGACCTTAAATTGAGATTATTTTTATTATACTACAAAATGTAAAAAAAAGATTTTTTTTCCTTCATTTTTATCTGTTTTCATTAAATCTTACTATGGTTTGGTTGGTTTTTTTTTTCCAAGTTGATGATAAATTCCATTTAACATCAGAAGGCTAAAATTCAATACAGGGCACATGGTTTATCAGTGGATAGGTGTTTTAAGCTCTCATTTGCTGCAGATTTGGAATCAGAGCTGACTTCTCCTTTTAGTTATCACTCTGGTTAAGATTATATATGGAATGTGAAATGCGGTCATTTATCACATCTGTTTGGATTTTACCTACCCAGTACTGAGAAAGAGGGATGATGCAATAAAGCGTCACCTAATAGGCTTTCATTGCCAGGTGGAGGGTCCCATCCTTTAGCTAAGCAAGTAAGCAGCACGGAAAACGGCCTTCAGAACAGGCATCTTGTTTTCAGTGTCCTGGCACTGGGATTAATGAATGAATCCATGTATGTATTTATATTGTATTTATTCACATTTTCTCTGACTAAGGTACCGGTACTGTGTGTCTCTGCATAGAAGAATAATTTCTTTTCACATCTTTGTTGTTGTCAAATAAGGAACCAGAGACTGTCTCTACATATCACAGATCCTTATCCTAAAAACATGTAACCAAGGCTTTATCCTTGGCAACAGACAACAACATCAACACCAACAACACTGTTTACCTTCACTGTTTCAATATGTGACTCTGTCAGGTTTCAGAGTGAGGTGTTGCTGTGGCAGAGGCAAAATCTATCATAAGAGTCAGGCAGTGTGTCATGGAGATGCAGGGCTGCCAGAATGATTATAGATCAGCTGTCTTTGGCATCTGGGATTTATCATGGCTATGGCGCACAGCATTATTTCACAACTGCATCCAACCTTTGCGGATGTATTCAGTTGAGTGGGCACAATGTCCTCTCACAGATGTAGTAGCATATATACACAGAGAACATATACAAATGGTCTTATTTATAACACTGAAGTTATTTAGGCTTCAGCTCAGAAAACATTCATTTAAATTTATAACCACAACAAGGACAATAATGTATTAAATCATTCATTTAGAAATGTATTTTTCTATCGACAATGAAATAAAGGTTAGTGAGTTTAGTCATTTTAACAAGAACAACATGACATGAAAACTGAATTTTCACTTAGGCTTATAGCATTTAGCCATTTACAAAAACGTGTCTAAGATGCTGACATTCAAATATATGTCTAGTCAAATTGAAGTTCAATTAATTAGCATTGGGTGGAATTCTCTTTAATTCACTGAGTAACCTTTTCTGCTGAAGTGGGATGCTCATTAGCATGCATAGAGGGAATCTGTCCTTCCCATCATCATGGTGATTAAGATTTGATCCGCTTGCCTTGTCTGGTCTTACAGGGTGTTCTTGTCAAACTTATTAGGATTTGTGTGTGTGTGTGTGTGTGTGTGTGTGTGTAAGGGAGAGAGAGAAAGGGAAAGATAAAGAAATAGGGAGTGATGAATGAAAATGACAGGGCAGAGCGAAAATGCCTTTACAGTGTGATAAGCAGAGCAAGAAAGCAGTGAACAGATAGACGTGTCCCTGTACTTTCTGTTGTTGTAATGTTATGTCTCGCTGAGCAAAATGTAAATGTAATGTAAATGTAAGAGCAACTGTCTTCAGGCCGGCTGTGTCCTTTGAAAGGGGCAAGACTCAAGATAAAGGTGAATAAGAGCAGGAGAAATAATCTTGGAGGGCCTGTTGTTTTGATACTAGAGTAGCTGTTTAGCTGTTGTGTTAATCATAACAAAATATACTCAATTATGTACAACCACATTTTATAAATGTGTGCACAGACACATGGTAAAGGGAGAGCTGACAGCTGACTGTTCAGCATTATACAGCACATGCCACATGATAATTTGGGGATTTTTTAATTAAAAAGCTAAATTTATCCTTTCTCTCATTCTGTGTATTTTTGACTCACCTCAACTGTTTTCTCATGTGCTCCAGTCTAAACCTTTTCTTAAAGAAGGTATCTCTCTAAAAACCTATGTCATTCCTCCAAACAGTTCAGTATAAGCAACACGGAGAGCTGATCAATACATTTCCTTGCATGTTTGCTCTTTTCTTCAGCCCTGTCTCTTAATCAGCTCTCACTTTGTCCACTTCATTTAGAGCTTTGATCCACTTGAAACATTTCTTTATATTGTCAGTAGTGCTGTGAAGCATTGTCTTTTTTTGCAGACAATGCTATTGTGCTCTTTTAAAGGACATGTTCCCTGATGGTCTACCCGCTTAAACAAAGGTCTCATCTGGATTGTTGCCAACACATCTCAGCAGCTGTTGGCTTGTCAGTTGCATTTTCAATAATTGCACAGCTTTTTTTTAATGCATCAAAGGGTGCAAGCTGTCAAACTGATGTTACACTCTCTGCATCGCCTGCATTGACTGAAAATTAAAGAAAAAAAATCTAACTTTAGATGGTATGACCTGACTCACATCATGATAAAGGAGTAACAAAAGATCATTTATTAAATCAAATTAAACAAATTAACTAAATATTTACAATATGGGGTGTCAGTATAATCAGAGCTGTAATGTGTATGAAAGATGTGTGTTTTATGATGCATAAAAGCAAAGACAAAGAACTAAAGCAACAAAACTAAATCAAAGAGGCATCTGTGGGGAAGAGGGGAGAGGGGAGAGGGGAGAGCTTGAGCAGCAGTCACAGCAGCTGAGTGCCAGAGAGTAAGCCAGAGAGAGGGAGCGTTGCACTGCAGCCAGGCTTAAATAACCTGGGAACACGCTGGGGCCCTCAGGTGTTCCAGGTTATCCTAACAAGCCACCTGCGAGGTGAGCAAAGAGACAGGTGAATCACACAACAACACCGAATGACTCAGCAGGGGTCATCACAGTTTACAGCTTTACACAAGAAACTTTTAAGATGAATTCTAGAGGTTGTTTTGTTCTGACATTTTTTTAATCAGCCTTTTGTTGGATGCAGCTGGAGTTCCCAAAATTACTTTCAACATTCTTCAGAAAACAGACCTGAACTGTTTGCATTTAATTATTAGTTGCACATATGGATGGAAAGCATGTTTCCAACAGTATAAACATAAAACATCTTTTTCAGTTATGTGTAAACGGGAGGAAAAAATGATATGCAGTGACTTGTTGGTGCTTTGCATTCTTGTCTAGTGAGGTAAAATTGATATTTTGTGTTTTTCTGTGTGTTATCCTTGCTTATAATTCAGTTCAAGGGATTTATTTGTCAAATGAGCAACAATTACAAGCGTGGGAGTCATTGAAATATTAAAGTGAATAATCTGCGAAATGCTTAGTCCAGATAATATTTCGTACTGATGTTTCAGAAAGTTAGTTTTGTCAGTATTTTAACTTTTCTAGAGTGCCCGGTGGATCTACAGTCTGTTGGTGCTTAATGTTAGTTTAAACATTAAACCCATCAAAAATGGTAGACTTCATGCTGATATGTCATAAAAATAAAAAAAAGATACAACAAAGTGAGAATATAATTTTGGAAAGACAGCAAATTCATATCAAACCATCATCAAATGTTGAGTTTGAAGATCAGGATCAGAACAATAGTCTGAATGTAAGCTTGGGTTGGCTGTCGATGGCTGACTGTACACTGGATATTATGTTACTGATGTAGATTATTTAATGTAAGCTTGTGTTTTTTGGGGTTCACATATGGTTTTTTAAATATTTTATTGTTTTATGTTTAAGTCTCATATTGTTGTGTGTTTCATCTGGCTCCCTTGGGGAATACAAAGTTGAGAAGATGAAAAGTTGAAAAAGGCTCCAGTTCAGAAAACAGTTTATTATCATCAAAAATGAGCGACTGAGGTTTGGAGTGTTTGAGCGGAGAGAACAGGGAGAGGTAACGGCTCTCCTGCTGCCTGTCTCTGTGGTGATGTTTGCCTCCATTAAAGGAATCTGGGGTGTTTCACATGTGAAGCCCTGTTAAAGCCACAGTCTGTGGGCCATTTCTTTGATCTGCCCGTCTCATGGGTCAGTTAGGGAACAATTCAGTGAACTCTACAGGGAGTTCAGGGGTTGGAAACAGGTTTTTTTTTCAGGTGGTTATGCAGTGGATGTTTCATTGTATCTCTGTGTCAGGAGGGCCTGTGTATGGGTGTTTTTATGTTCTCCTTATGTGTTTATGTTGTGTGTGTGTGTGTGTGTGTGTGTGTGTGTGAGAGAGACAGAGAGAGAGAGAGAGTGTGTGTGCTTGCTGTTCTGCTCAGAGATGAAAAGGGAAGAGAACAGTTCATCCCCAGCTCACAAGGTTATTCGCAAAGAATTTCAAAATCAGACAAAGGCTTAAAAACAAAAGCTAAGGTGGTAGAGATGAGTTCAAAACCACAATATGTTTTTTTTTCCAAAACTAACCTCCAGTTTGAAGCGCAAAACGATGTCCTAAAAACACAAAACTCTGTTATGTCTTAGTTTTGATTCTGTATAAATCTGTAAATTAAATGTCATGTGCTCTCCTCTGAGAAAGAAATCAGAACCGACAAGGAAGAAATTTATATTTCATATTTTATGGTTCCATTATGTTGCCTTCTGGCGGTGCATTGACCAGTCAACAATGATTCTCCGTCTATGAATAAAAAGAGGACCTCTTTGCATTTAGCCAATCGAATCATTTAATTTACATGAACAGCAACAGTTCTATTATTGACTGAAATTGATGAGACAGTAGCTTGAGACAAAACATAAAGAGAAACACAGAATTTGACCTTCTAGTTAATGTCGCTGTCTTATCTGCAAGCAGGAACACGTGTTGTTCTGCAACAACTTACCTTACCAGTCAGTTTAAAAGCTAAATGGTGTGTCTTTATTTTTTTATACCCCTAACAAAACTGTGTCTGTTCATGGCTTGTAAACTACAATCATTGCCAAAATATGTTTAAGTTGTCTCTCGCTGGCTCAGCTGTCAATCAAATCAGAGGCTTGAAGACTAAAGGAGTGTTTATCTTCTTTTCAATAACAACTATTAAGAATAAATACTTTCTCTCAGTGGTTTCTTAACTATACAGATAGTTTTGGTTTCATTTCCCTTCTCTCTATAGAAGAAATAGTCACAGTGAAAACTGTTCAGAGTAACTGGTCACTGAATCTGTCAAGAGAGGCTTGACTGTTGAATTAAAGTTTTCAGAGCTGTGGGCACCATAAATAAAATTGCATTCACTTCCATTGTAGGCAGACATCTAAAAAAGGTAGTCTTTGAACTTTGTGGATATCTGCTCGTAATCGATAATCAAGTATTGCTTCAGTGCTTGTCTGAAATTTTGTAGAGAAGGATCCTAATCTTGCTGATCACAAATCAGTCACAAAACAAATATGATGAGGTGCTTTGTGTAACAATTTAAGACACAAAACAAAACACTACAAGAAGTGTATGTTTAAAAGCTATAGCAGACCTACTTGAAGTGTTTAGTGGAGGTACCCTGCAGCATCATACTTACAAGCTCAAATTCCTAAAACTAAAAACCAACTCAAAGAGCTTTTGACAACAAGGACAGCTGAGTATGTAATAGGTGCCAGAACAAAACAATTAAATGGACAATTAGAAAGAGATAAGAAAAGAAATAACAGAGAGAAACATGACAAGATGGGGAGAGAGATAGGTAGATATATCACTTTGTCATAAAGGAAAAGTTGAGACAGAATCTTACTTCCTATTATTCTGTGACAAATATAAGGATTTGGGAAAGGTTTTATTTGAAAAAAATAAATCATATATATCCTGAATTTATCCACCTCCCTGATCTTCTGAAACTGTCCTATTTATGTGGGGAGAAAAGTCAGTTTAGCAGTAATAGCTGCAAAATATATATATTACATCTTCATAATCTTAGAGAAACAAGCTCTGAAGTAAATGTTTCTGTGTGATTATATCTGTAAAAATGCATTTTATTATATTGTATTTAATATTATTGTTTATATTTACATATTTTGCATAAATATTAATCATCTGTCAGTGCTTATAATTTTCTGTACTGCTTTAGCAATATAGGTTTTTGATCTGTCGTGCCAATAAAGCTTTTTTGAATTGATAGGAATTCGGCCAGCGGCTGCAGCCACAAAAGCTAGGTCAGCACCAGCAGGCCAGATCACTGTGTGTGTGTGACACTGCATCTGGGAGAGAACACAAAGAAACAGACACATATATACACACACAACACATATACTTAGCCATACACACATTCAGGCACCATACAGACAGAGAGTGTAATGATGCAGCAAGGAAGAGGCAACTCCAAACTGTTGCCAGCTGTCGGCTCCTATTTTAACACCGTGAGACTCAAGTTAGAGACGAGACTGTTGGTCCTGCAGTGGAGAGGAGTAGGTTGCTCATATCTGAGTTAGGAGCTTTTCACTTTGGTGTTGAGACCAACTGTGCTATGCAGTAGCTAAGTCCAGTGCAAACATTTCAAAATGACACTGGAAAAAATAAACCCTCACATCTCTTAGCAGCTCCACATCCCTCCTGCTGTGATAAAACAGCAGGAGAAACACTGGGAAAAGGGGGCCACTGCATAAATTATCTGACATTTTCTGATTTTACCATTTGCTCACCAGAAGGAAGTCAGCGTAATAGCATTATATCCAATGAAATACCTTTCAATGCTGACCTTTTATTCTATTACAGTTCTGCCTCTGTGAATAAGAATCCAGATGATAGATGCAGGGATTTACAGTTTTATCATATTGTCTCTGCTTGTAACCAGGTCGAATTTATGGCTTATATAAATGCGGTTTATTGTAATTGTCAGAATGACAGCAGAAGATACAATAAAAGAGAGAGAGGGAGAGAGAGAGAGAGAGAGAGAGAGAGAGAGAGAGAGAGAGAGAGAGAGAGAGAGAGGTGAAGCCAGCTTTTTTAATCTTGGAAGTTTGATTAAAGAAAGATAATTACTTCTGTACACCTGATAGTGAAAATGATTGATTCTGACAGGAGTTCAATAAAAAAATAAATTTCTGATAATCGAGGAGATGAACCAGAAGGAAATACAAATTTAAAGTAGTTTTTACATGCTGATCTATCTCCAATTCAGTGAAATGTCAATAGAAAGAATTACAACGTGGACAAGTGTGGATATTTATCATGAACACCAAGACAACAAGACAAGAGGATTCTGCCAATAGACATCACCATGCCAACATGTTGCAGATTCATTATCCAGACTTGGCTCTGTCACCCATCAACTCAACTACATTAAGCTGCAATTGCTCAATCAAGGAGAGTTCGACTGAACAGAGTTATGAAAATAGCTGTTGAGAGTACAGCAATCCATAATCCTCACAATATTCTTCTACATTAGCATCCTAATCACATTTAATACCTTAACACACGGCTACAGTACATATTATTTACTTTTCAGCCATACAAACAGATTACTTATGAGCAAATATCAGTATGCCATGGTCCAGTGTTCTGTCAACATAACAAGTTCTGTTTTGTGTTTTGCCTGCACAATAAAAACAGCCTTTTGTGTAACAGGGGTGCTTGTCAAAAATAGTCAAATTTACATGAAATTTACTCAGAGTGATGAATGCATCAAATCCCAAGAAATGATTGCAGCTGCAACCTCGATATTACTTTTTGATGCTCACTTGGTTGTTGAAAACTGAGGCCTGAGGAAAGTCACTGCTCTGTTTGTTTGCTTCCTTTTGAAGTAGTAGTATTGTGCAATCTCCATGTTTTTTTCTACGAGACTTTGTATTTCAGCTTATTCAAAGTGTGTAAGCTTTGACAAAGACACAATGTCAAAACTGTTTTAAACAGTACAAGGGAGCACTGAGTATGAAAAATGAAGCCATTCTCAGGAGTTGCTGTCTTCTTCTCAGTGGGATTTTTCATACAAATGACAGTCATTGGCCATCTCATCAACTCCTTTTTGACATTCAGGAATGTTTAAGTGTGTCATATCCTGTTACCCTGGGCAGTGCAGAGTATATTATAACATAATATAGTGTAAAGTATAGTAACATATATTACACTAGAATGGCACAGATCCAAAAGCCCAACTACCAGATATAACAGATAAGATAAAAGGTTCAGCTTTCATTTGTGGTCAAAAACAGGCAGAAGTCAAAAAACCAGGAATGCAACAGGCAGATGAATCAAGGGAGCTGGCAAGGTGGCATAAGTCCAGAAATGCAGGAAAGGGGTTACAACAGCAGGCAGAACAGACTGGCAGGAAAAAATGACTGAAACACTCCATGGCCGTGACTCAAAAGATGATCTGGCAAAGAATGAATGGGAACGGGCCAGTTTTACTGGACAGATTGGGGAAGTGGACACAGGTGTGCAGAAGGGCGAGGAAGAGTCAGGTCAGTCATATAGTTGATGCTGTGCTGTAAGTGCAAACGCAAAACTTTGTACACATTTATATGTTGTATTCATATATTCAGTATATTGATAATTCAGTATAAAATTCACTAATTCCAACAGTACAACAACAGAAACATGTCAGACCAATCAATCTTCTCTGATAGAAACACTGTTTTTATCACCAGTTACTTCTAATTATTCCTATTTTTGCAAGCAATGCCTGATCACTGCTACCATTTCAGCTTTGAAAAATACTGCATATAAGATTACATTCCTCACCAAATTCAGTGCCATCTTCAGTAAACCACACCACTTATGAATGTAGAGGTTATTGAAATTAAGTGTCAAATGGAGGTAAAAATGATGGTCATGGGCAGAGGGATTGGAATAAAGGTCATGGACAAGGGAATGAGTCAGGGGTCAAACACGGATGATGAAGTATTGAAAGGTTGAAGGTAACTGTGAGTGTATGGGTGACCTCTCGTTGATGGGATGTCACATGGCTCCATCTTCTTTTTTAATAAGAGAGAGAAGAGGGTAAAAGGGAATCAAAAGGGTTTTGGGGGGGAGACAAGAGGAAAGAAATGACTTTGTCACCCCTTAAAGGCTAGAGTAGTTGTGACTCTTTTTCACAATTTCCTTGTGATATATAAAAAGTTATTGGAACAGGAGCCATCAAGCATGGGATAGTATGTATTATTGTATTTTCCACCTCCCTGAATTGATTCCTATTCATCTTCAGCAAATACTGAGTGCCTGGTTGCTATGGCAGCTGCCCCCTCAGATGCTCGATGAAGCTGTGCTTTTAACTAATTTTGGTCTGGCAGGTTCCGTGATCATTACAACATATAACTGCAGATACAAAGTCTACTTTGGTATTTCCACTAAAGGTCAGTGAACATACAATGTGTTTTATTACAGGAGGCAGATGAATTGCGAACAAAGTAGCTGTATATGATGTATGGGCTGGCTTTGCAGAATCAATATGGCTGAAGTATTCTGTATTGTGCTTAGTGGGTTGGATTGGTGTGCACAGCAGCACCACACAACATAGCACAGTGCTTCCCTTTCTTCAGATCTAAGATGCAGGACTAAAACCACACTACTTAGGCAGTGATTTTAAGGTACCAAATATATTTAAAAATTTATCAAAGCACTGCATAATTTATGTGATTAAGGTATAAATTAGCCTTTACAAAGAGCTGCTATTAGTTGCTATCTTAGTCAGCTATCTTTTCGTAAGATGGGGTGTTACATAATCAAACGTTTGAGCATTTCATGTTGGACCAATACTGGTGTTTCTATAGAATATGTGGTGCTAAGCATGTCTTCCATAATAGCTTGCTGTTTAAAACAGATCTCATATGGCTGAACAGTGAATTGCAACACAATTGTTTTGCACAATTTCCTGGAGACTTACCCTGACCTTAACCATAACCACTACTTGAATAACCACTCAACATTACTAATTACTGGTCAATGCACAGCCAGTAAGCAATGTGATGGAACCATAAAATATGAAATATAAATTTCTTCCTTGTGGGTTTTGATATTGTTCTAAAAAGAGAGCACATAGCATTTCATTTACATATACAGAATCAAAACTGATGGTAACAGAACAGAGTTTTGCCTTTTTAGGACACCTTTTTGCACACTTTTAACCTGCAGCTTACTTTTGAAAAAAAAAAAAAAGACATAGTGGTTTTGAACTCATTTCTACCACCTTAGTTCTTGTTTTTTCCTTTGTCTGATTTAAAAATTCTTTGAGAATAACCTTGCAAGTAGGGGACAAACTGTTCTCTTCTCTTCTCATCTCGGAGCAGAACAGCAAGCTAAAAGATCAAAACTACACACACACACATCCTTAGTGACTGTGTTTAAATACATTTAGAGGCAGAAGGTTTTTCCTGACTTCATGAAAGCTATCTGCTGCACAAACTACACTTTCTGATAAATTAAAAGAACAATTGTATTGCACTTCCATAAATTCAGGGGACTTTAGGATGTAATGAATTTAATCTAATTCTATTTTAATTTATACTTCTTTATTGCAAGGTTACTCTGTACATGGTTAGATCTCAGTCGGTTTTGCTTTTGTATTGAGTGTTTCGGTGTTGATTCATTTGACTATATATTATAAAACTTTTTTACACTCCAGGTCCCAAATACTACACTTCTCATAATGCAAATGTATAGCATCTTGTCAGAGTTTGTTGTAGATTAGGCTACATGGTCTCCAAGCTGAGATAACCTTGGTGTTATTTTTTCTCCTCCAGAGCCACAAAATCATATAACAATTTCACCAGCTGAGTAGTGCTCACCATGACTAATAAACTGACTTTGGTGTGTAAAATTGGTGGAGTTCCCTTTAATGTTTTGATGTTATCATCAAAAGTACATGTTTTTAGTTAGTGGTGGGTGTTGTTGCTACAGTGGCCAGAAGTCCTTAGTCAATAACTGGCACAGATGAGCTGTTCAGACAGTTTCCTCTGCTCCACAGCTTGCACACAGCCGCTCCTCACCCCCTCCGTTCAGCTACAGCTAAAGCATTCAAAAGTGCATAGAAAACAACAAAAGGCAGAGCTGAAATGACGACTGGGACATTGGGGGCGCTGCACAATGATCACACATTGGGTGTTTAGTATAGAGAGCATTCATCAGGCTCCGCTCTTGTGAAACCTACATCCTCCATCCACGGCCATCAGAAAGCCTCCAGGAAACAGGTCAGTGAACAAAAGGAGAGACGGAGGAAGAGAGAAAGAGACAGAGAGAAATATAATGGGGGAAGGGAGGAGGGGGGTCACAAGTTGATAAGAACTGAGCTGTACTGTTCTTCTAGAGACCAGCTGCCGGAAGGGCTGCTCAAAGGAAGACAAAAACACTTGCTAGTGCGCCTCGCTGGCCCACAGTGACACCTCCCAGAAGTCTTCCTATCGGCCACTCAAGAGCATGACTGAGAGCTGTCACCCAGGCAACAGCCTGCGGTGCTGTACTGCATGTAGCCTATCTTCTCAGTGAAAGAATTTCCTAATGAAGACATTTTCAGGAGTAAATTTGTGGTAGTATAGAAAATTTGATTATACACAAAGACAACAATTTCCACATGCCGCAGTTATTTTTGTGAAATTAATAATATCACATAAATAATAATAATTGAAATGCATTTCAAAAAGCAAACCAACTCATTTTTTAGTTGTTTTCAAAAAGCTGACATTTAAATCCTCAACACTATATGAAATGACATGCTGGGGTAAATATTTTTCTGCAGTGTAGAGAGAACATGGCTGAAATATGTAACCCTGGCAACAGTCGACACAGGGAATGAAACCACATTGTGCCTTTATGGGCTTCAGACAAAGCTCTTAGAAGTTAAAAAAAACAATGTCTGTGCTCCTTACATTTGATAGGATATTGATAAATATTTTGCTTTCCTTATGTGTTGCAGGTTCCAGCCTGATGAACCATATCAAGTCTTTTAACCTAAAGAAATCCATTGGAAATTATGTGAATAGGAATTCCGTTGTGGCCTAAACTGCACATTGATTGAGACAGGTAGAAAAGATGAGGATCTCAAAACATCTCTGACCATTTTCCTTCTGTGAAGCGTGAAGATAAAGAGGGAAAAATATGATATTATGAGAGCATCTGGGAAGACAGAAATGATTCTGTATTGGAAAGCATTTTTGAGCTGTATTTGCTTCGCCTGCAGCAGTACAAGACAGACAGTAGGGCTGTGAAAGGACTTAAAAGTGTTGAGATTACCCAGGAGATCTCAAACGTGATGTTTACTTGTGAGGGACCTGCTGCTGAGGATGAAATAGGTAATGAAGATGTTATTTCTATTAGAAAAGTCTTAGAATTCTGTAGATTTATGTCAAACTTTGTCAAACAGACTTTGTGTCAAAGTCCACCTACTTTGACACTGGGAATTTTGGTTTTCATCCTGTCTCTTAACAACAGTCAACATATTGTTTTCCTTGAACTGTGAAGGTAACCAAGCAGTTTTAGTTGCATAAACATAGCCATGCTTAAACGTAAGGATGGCAGTTAGAATTCCCTCATATTAGTTCTTATTTTTGGATTGGTCATTTTGGGTTATTTTGGAAGCCACAGACAAACCACCTAGTTCAGTCCAGTCCAGTTTTCCCAACGAACAAGGTCAAAGTATACTCATTCAGATACTATATCAGTAACAGATGTGTTCAGGTTACTTTGACGGAAGGGGTGGTGGCTTAAAGCTGCCTTGCCAGCTGGTGACAGATCAGTTTTACATAAAAGCCCCAAAGTCCTAAAGCCTTTCACGGTGGTGAGAACGGGAGTGTTAGAGAGGGTGAGATATCTAACAGTCAGTTCTGTTAGCTGTGACCACGCTGCTGATGATCATCACGACAGTGACGTGGTATGTGTGTATGTGGTGTGTGTGCGTGTGTGTAAGACTGATTCATCATTCTGCTGATGCACTTGGCCACTGTTAGTCTTCTATTAAATATCAAATATGGTATCCACTGCTAATTTAATGGATGCTCTCTCTGATCACGACAAATACATAAAAACCTTCTGTAAAGCCTACAATGAAAATGCTTTAATTTTATTTAACTAGTGCAGTGCTTGTTCAAAACATGCTTGTTCAGAATGGGCTTGATTTCTCAATACCTAGAGAACAGCGCTTGTCCCCTAAACGGCTCTCATGCAGACTATCAGGAGATGCTACAATTTACTGATGCTTCCTAAACGCTGCACATGCCTGCCTGTATTTCCACTTGTTGAATCCATGTGCAGAAGAAGCAGAAAAAAAACATTGTTTATAAGTTTTTATTTTTTATTTTTATATGTTTCTGAATATGCCTGAGACATCCAGTACAAAGTCTTGAACATACATGCTGCATTTCATTCACACTACACAGTTCAATAGCAGAGCTTAAGTCATAACATGACAGATGTAATCCCACCTCCAACCACAATGTGGGTTGCAATAACAGAGTGGCACTGTCTGTATTTCCACTCATTTACTCCACAGGCAGAAAAAGAAGCAAATCAACATTGTAAAAGCAACATTGTTTATGGGATATTTTTATATATTTCTTGAGAACCGCTCATCCAAACAACTGCACACATCAACACTGCACTTCCTTGACTCCTCACCAATTCACTTGCCAAATATGAAGTATATCAGATGAATGGTTCTTGAGATATGTAAAGAACAAACATACATACAGACAGACAGACAGAGATTCCTTATATATGTATATATAGAGAGATTTCTCTCTGGTGACCATAGATGAAGGCTGGGACATAGACCAATTAGTCAATTGAGAGCTTTGTGTTCAGGCTTACCTCTTTCTTCACCACAATGGTCTGGTACACCACCTGCATTACTGCTGGCGCTGCACCAATCTGCCTGTCAACCACAAGCTCCATTTTACCCCCACTTGTGAACAAGATCCCAAGATGCTTGAACTCCTCCACTTGGGGCAGCAACTCACTCCCAACCCAGAGGGAGCAGTCCACTTTTTCCTGGCAGAGCATGGCCTCAGATATGAAGGTGCTGACTCACCCCAGGCTGCTGAAAACAGCCTGGGCCTGAGTTGTCTGATGGTTTACGAAAAATATATAGGTGTGGCAGTTAAAAAAGTAAACTCAGTGTGCTGTCCTAGCCTTTCTTATTCATTTTGCTTGATGGTTTGCCAGAACTTATTTGAAGCCAACTGAAAGTCTTTCTTCATGGCCTCCCCAAACTCCTCCCACACACAGGATTTTGCTTCAGCAATCACGAGTTGCCATCCTTTTGGCCCTTTGGTACCCATCTGCTGCTTCAGGAGACCCCTGGGCCAATCAGGCCTGAAAGGCCTCCCTTCTCAGCTTGATGGCCTCCTTCTCCTCTGGTATCCACCAGTGGATTCTTGGGTTGCCACCTTCCAGCCACAACTCTGAGCAGCTGCCTCCACAACTGAGGTCCTGAACATGGCCTACTCAGATTCCATATACCCAGCTTCTCCCGGGATGTAGGAGAAATTCTTCCAGAGGTGGGAGGTGAAGAGCTCACGGACAGGGGCTTCCACCAGATGTTCCCAGTCCACCCTCACTAATTGTTTGAGGCTCACAGGTCTGTACAGCAGCCTACTTGCCACCTGATCCAACTCACCACCAGGTGGTCCATTGACAGCTCTGCTCTTCTCTTTACCTGAGTGTCCAAGACATGCAGCTGGTTCTGGTACCAGGTACACTTATGAACAACCTTATGCTTGAACATGGTGTTTGTTATGACCAATCCATGGCTAGCACAGAAGTCCAGTAACAATGCACCACTCACCACCCTCCAGGTTTCTCCATCATTGACCAAGTGAGCATTGAAGTCCCCCAGGAGAACTATGGATATATTATACTATATACTATACTATACTCCAAACTACTGTTTGGTGCATACACACAAACAACAGTCAGAGTTTTCCTCCAAGCAACACATAGTCACAAGGAGGTAACCCTCTTGTTCCACTGCTGCACTCAGCTGGGGACTCATGAGTATCTCCACACCCGCCCAACGCCTTTTACCCTGGGCTACTCTGGAAAAGAAGTTAATCCAGCCCCTCTCCAGGAGTTTAGTTCCAGAGCTGGTGCTGTGCTAGTCGGTATCACTCTAACTCGCACACTAGTTCCAGCTCCTTCCTCATCAGTGTGGTGGCATTTCACCCTGGTCCCTAAAACCAGTTTAAGATGGGATCTGGGATCAGCACGTCCAAGTCCCCGCCCCTGCCTGCTGCCTGTTTGGCAAAACACACCTGACCCCAGTTTTTATCCCTGCAGGTGGTGGGCCCACAGGGTGACGACCCCATGTTATTCCTTCAGGCTGTGCCAGACTAGGCTCCATGAGTCAAGGCCAGGCCACCAGAGAGAACCTTTCATTATTTTTTTTCCTCCCAAATCTCGATCTATTTTCTGATATTCCTCTGCTAATTTGTTAATGCCTAAATTGACACCAGTCACATTTACACATGATGAAAAAAAAAAAAAAAAAAAAAAAAATATATATATATATATATATATATATATATATATATATATATAGCCATGTAATAATCTTATCATGGTCAAACTTAGTAGTATACACTATCTTTTGTGGTCTCAGTGGGGATGATAGTAAGTTCAGCTTTTATCTAATTAAGACAGTTTTGACTTTAAGAAAATAAGTTTCTGTCATCAGTTGCCAGTAATGCATGTCACAGTTAATGCAAACACAAACTGATAATAGAAGTGAACTTAGTAATGTTTCGTTCAAGGGCTGAACAATTTCAACAGCTTCAACCTCTATTGAAATTTCAAACTAATGCAAAAAATATTAGATGTCAGCTGAAGTTGGATGTTTTACGAGCAGTTAATTTATGCAACTTTAATCTTTGATCAGTGATGTAGCAGTAATGTAAACATTGGCGGAGTGGTGGAGATGCCTTTGGTGCCACAGTGGTGAAAATGAGGTCAGCTAATTGGGACGGCTAAATATATTTCACACGGTGCACCTTCTCCTTGGAAGGTGATACACAGTGCCAGAGTCACTGCTGTGACGGATTTAACATCCTAGTGATAATGAGATGATTAGGACATTCTGATGACCAAAGAGTGTCTGATGAGTGCCCATACGTCTGAGATAACAGGATACATGGACTACAGGAAACAAAAAATGAGAATCTTTTTCTAGAATTCAGCTATTATCCCAACTCTAGGCTATATCAGAATCATGAACCTGACATATCTAGAAATGAACCATCTTGTTTCCTGTTTAATGTCACTATGCATACTGTATATTATAATGTACTGTGAACATACATCAAATACAAATTTATTTGAATTCTGAAATTTAAGGGAGAGGCATAGACAGCATACAGTACTTTTTTCATCTTGGTAAACACATTCATTTTTCTCAACTTCATAAAACATATTTTACTAAATATTTTAAATGTAGTATTATCAGTATTAAATCAGTTAATATCAAATCACAAATAATATGGTGACTAAATATATATGCTGCAAATAACTATATCTTATATGAATGTCCTGACCAGGCTCATTAATGAATAACAATGAAATTAAAAAGAGGATTTGGCTTTTATTGGATTGAAATTACAATTTGACTTTTCTAAGATCGCTCTGAGAATTTAGTTTTATGTCTTCTGAGCCTACGGCAGCCCAACTTTCATATAACTCTCCATGAAGGATGAAAAGTGGAATATTTTTTGTGGCTTATTGTGGTGTTGTCTTATCAAATCATCTTATACTGACTTCATCTGAACTGCGTCACCTCCTCAGGTCATAATTACTACAGCCACTAGATGGTGTAAATGCAATTACAGGTCATTTTTCCAGCCTGAATTTTAGACCTATACTGTCGTTTTTCTTGTGAGGACAGGTTTCGAAAGCTATCAAACGTGTTAGGAAACAGAATCCAAGGCTCCCAGTTTTAAGACCATGGTATTTTAAATTCCAACCTTGTTACTATCTAAGCCTTTTTAGATAAAGAAGTCATTTTCTTTGCAAATACTCCAATGCAGAAAGTGCTGATGCATGGCCTTCCACCAAGCCACGCTTTTATAAATCTGTTTTCCTAATATACTTCATGTTCTTGTTCTTTTTTCAAATGACATCATTTTTTTTTTGTGACATTTGAAATGCAGCCGACTAAAACTGAATCATAACTTGCACAATGATTGTCCGCACTATACTTGTTCTACATCTCATATTTTACATTGCCCTCATCACAGATTAAATAATTACAAAAAAATGTGGGGAATTTTGAGACCAACACACAGACACAGACACACACACACATACACACACAAAAGACAGAGACAAACACATATTTTATGCAGTATTGTCTGCTAACGACAATGTTAGGATTACTGACAGTGTGTTTATCTTACTTGAACATTCCCCAGATTAATAAGTGTAAACTGCATTTTTTTTTTTTTAACAGAAAGATAGAACGCAGAACTGGATCCAAACCACAGCTTACAGGCCCAGCAGTGAGCAATAATACGATTTGTTTCAACATTTTGCTTATGGAGCCTAATTAGGGTGACCTCGTCAACACTAGGAAAAAAAAAAAAGAACGATTTACCTTGTCAACACTAGAAAAAACTATTTACACAGTCACTTCATTTTTTTCTGTGTTCTAAGGGGGCTTTCTGAGGGCGAATACTCCCTTGTTTCATTGAAAAGCAGTCAGATGTGACAGAAGCTTAATGGCTTTTTCCACAATCCTCACTGTTTCTGAGAGTGTCTGTATTTGGCTGGCTTTTCTTCCTCAATTAAACATTTCTAAATTCCTCTTTGTAGAAACACACATAGATGCCTCGCCCATTAAAAACCTCTTGCTCTTCATTCTTTTGCTGTCACGTTCCACAGCCGGCAAAATCCTCTGAACATTCACTGCATGGAAAAATGGGTAGTGCATTGCTTCTGGAAGTGAATTACCATATTTGGTAATAAAGTAACATGTTGTCAAACTGTTCGCTCTGGCATAAGCTGCAGCACAGTCATGGGGATATCCAGTCTCTAAGCATGAGCTCAGAGAGTTTTAATCCTAGGCAAACTCAGCAAGCTCACCAGTGAGAGTGTCAGCAAAGAAAGCCTTAGTAACATGACAATGGACAGACATGACACAGAGACAGAAAGAAACTCTACAGCTCTATTAGCATCTGGGGGTGGCAATGAGGAACAAGATAATATATTTTATTTATTCTTTTCTGTGATACCATGATCACACTGGATGAGTCTTTTTTTTCTCCTTGAAACAAATGTGACCATTGCTAAGCATAGAGAGAGTTAAAATAGCTCATGCAGAGCTCCAGTAGATCACCTGATATGAAAAGAAAATCAGTAATACAGTCAGTAATACCTCCCCATTTTTCTTTTCATGAACAGTCTTCTGATTTTCTGAGGTCAGCTCATTACAAACATTTACTGTAAACTATAGTGTCTTCTGTCCTCTTGCAGCAGGAAACATTATGGTCACAAAGAATATGGGTGAAAATCAATTCATCTGGGAATTGAATTTTTGGTGAAAATTAATGAGCTATAGGTAATCAGTAGTGAAAGCTTGATTCGGATCCTTTACAAAAGTAAAAATAACAATAGTGCAATGTAAAAAAAATACTCCATTACTAGCATAATTTCATAATTTCATTCAAAATCTTATTTAATCATACTCTTACCCTTGTACTATATGTGTATATGCCTAGAGGCCAATCATCTCATAATTCATTCATGGTTTTTCACATGCAAAACTAACCAGCAACTAAAGTTGTCAAATAAATGAATCTCTCTGAAACATAGTGGAGTGTATGAAGTAGTCTTGTTCTGGTTCATTAAAGTGATAAATTGATCATTAAAATAACAAGTAAATGACTTTGAATGGGGGGTTGATCTAATATGCCCTACCTCATTATCAGATCTATAGACATTTACATGTAACCTTGTTTCATTCGCCTTCACTGAATTGTACAAAATCATTTTCTATTAGCTCTCAGTTAGACAAAACTGAAATTAGATTAGTGAGGTCTGATCTCTCAGTGGCCACATCACTGGCCACTGTCATCTGTTAAAAAGATTAGGAACAGTGCCACAGACTGATGGAAGTGATCGGACTGCCGTTAACAGTTTGTCTCGGGTGTCTGTGATGAACATTTAATTGCTTGAGTCGACGGAGCCGTAAAGATTTTGGAAGCACATGAATACTGGCAGTGGATGAAAGCTGGCCTTGCACTCACTTATTCTGGCCCATTCTTGATGAGCTCTGCATGTTTTTGAACTCTGAGGGGTAAAAGGCAGCGGGGGTTGAAGTAGCCTTAAGGATGGAGAAGCTAGCCTTTGATTATTGTATGAATGGTTTGAACACTTCAGAGTAAGTGGAAAATAAGAGTTTGATAAGTGAATGAACGCTCTCCCATCCTCATCAAATATTGTTCTGTGTGCAATAAACAATTAATAAGGGATTGTATAATAAAAATAGCCACCAAAATGTATAGTTACCAATCAAAATAATAGGTGTGATTATTTTTCATAAATTTTGTTATCCTTATACATATTTATCACTACTCAGAAATCTGAGATATCCTTATTGCATCTCAACAACAAGGGAGACTCCTGCATTCTATAAGTGTTCTATAGCTCTATGTTGTGGCCAATCATTTTAATTATTTCAACTTTGTTTTTGAAAAATCATATTTTTTCTGTGAATTTGGCGTGGTAGATAGCTTTAAATACTTCAATAACAATGAGTCTCAGCCGCTGTTGCTATGGACAAAAAGCCAGAGGCATTTAGAGCTGCAGCAAATTCAAATGTCATTGTAGTTGTAACAAAACATTGCACCTTGGTTTCCAAATTCATTCAGAATCGACTCAGAAACCAAAGTAAGTTGATTTAAGCTGCAGATTGTTTCATTTATTTTCAATTTGTAGCTTTTTGTTCATTGTTAGCTTGGTGATGAATGTTTCTTACTGAGATGCACCTTGGGACACATAGTTAACATCTCCGCACTCATTTTTATGTGCACAGGCTTGTACCTTTGACTTTTTAACAAAGAACAGGATATTTTCCAATATGTTTGCTCATTTAACTTTCATGTCCATCCATGCCTTTGATTTTCTTAAACTGTCACTCACCTTTTTCTGTGCGCAAAATGAAAAAAGGACTTTTACTTATGGAACCAGGATCACCTGAAAAAGTACTCACTTAGCAACTCTGTTGGAGACATAGGAAGTTAGTTATAATGTGATGTGTCTGTGATCCAAGTGAATCTGCTTTGACAAAGTTCGAGAATGGAGAGAGACAGAAGACTGCAGGCTACTTGATTCATTTGCCAAAGACAAATTTTAATGAGCTGCTGTTATTGCCCCAAACGTCACTAATGAAGCTGCTCAGTGCTCAACAGCACAAGAAAGTGGCTGTGCAGAGCACTCACTGGTTGTTTGTGCGAAACATTAAAGCAGGGATTGAATAACTCTTTGGAAAACATTACTCCTTGACATAAAGTCTGAACAGGAAACCTTTAATGCATTTTGTTTTTGTTAACATTCCATTGCTAAGATCACAACCTTCACTCTTCATGCTGCATAGCATGTTTACATTTCATCAAAGATAGCTGCTACTGCCAGTTCGCAAGTGGCAGGATACTTACAGTACTTAATATTTGATGTATGGACTCAAGTCCCGTATGTCAGCAAGTTATCCCATTTATGCTGTAGAAAAGGAAATGCCTCATTAGATTAATTACTTTGGAGGACACATATGTCCAAGTCAATAAGCCTGATTAACTTACATTTGATCAATACACATTTACAAGCAACATGCCAATCTGCTGACCCCAGTACAAGTTTGAGAAACAGCATGCAACCTAAGGATTACTGAGACATTCAGTATTCATGTTTACCTTCAGTCCACAGTACCCTTTACAGGTCTGTGCATAATGAATGTTAGAGGCCGGCAAAGGATCTGTATTGTATGTGCTAGGGCATGGGTCATAAATTATTGAACGTAGGTGATTTTGCAAAGTCAACAGGATGAGCATGTAATACAAATAACCTGGATGCAAGTATAGAACCATCATAAATGCTGGATGCATACCCTAAAAGGTTCCTAACAAAGGCAATGATTCAAGTTTAATGTTGTCAAAAGAAGATGTGTTAAGGATGTTATATAAACTACAGTGGATACATACTGCTAATAGGCACTAGGTAAAGAAATGTACTGTAGCATATCTGCCCTGCCAAGTATTCTCACAGGAAAAGCCTGAAATGGTTTTCTGCCAAAACAGAGAGCGAAGAGAAGACAGCACCATTACAGCATATCATGGTGCAGCACAGTTGGAAATCCCATATGAAGAATTAATGCACAGTTTTGGCGAATGTGCGACTCATACGGCACTTCAACATCGCTTATTCCCACTGTATCAAAAAGTCATAGGGCCACTCGTAAAAGTTTCACAAAGTAACTGGTGTATAGTGGTTCTTTTACTGTTGAATACAAGCACTCCCCTGGCAGAGCTTATGGAAAAAGCTATCCATTAATCAGCTGAAAGAGAAACTGAAAGAGACATCCATTAATAGTTGTGCGCAGCCCTAATGTGCACTAAAGGATTGCAATAAAGGTCTTGGATATATACATTGTTAGTGAGTTATGGCAGAGAGTTGTAGGAATGTAGAAAGAGTTTGTTTTTAAAATTGATCTGACAAAATCGTTCCCGGCATGAAAGTGAAACATATGTTATTCAAGATATCAATACTTTAAGGATGTGTGACAAGCAACACACCTTAACATCCCCCTTTTCTCTGCTTCAGTCTGTTCACAGTTTTCAAGAGGAGTGTACGCCATTTTTGGATTCTTCGACAAGAAATCTGTCAACACCATCACATCATTTTGTGGGACGCTCCATGTCTCCTTCATAACGCCCAGCTTCCCTCTGGATGGGAATCAGCAGTTCATCATCCAGATGAGACCTGATATCAAAGGGCCCCTCCTCAGCCTTATAGAGTACTACAAGTGGGACAAGTTTGCCTACCTGTATGACAGTGATCGAGGTAAGACATAGACGCCATTATGTTGGTTCTGAGAGCATGTTTTTGCAAACTGTGATTCACCAGCTGTGATTCACCAAAAGCTTTCATCAATGTTCTTATCTTAAAATGGCATCATAAAAAGATGGAACTGACTTCTTATAGATTTAGTTGTGCCTCATGATGTGTTGTACTTTTCAGTTGGATTTGGAGAGCATGGCATTCATCAAAAAGACTCATATGGAGCTACATAACTAGATAATTAGAGTGGACCATCATTTCCCCTTTCATGACTTCACATTATTTTCATTTTAAATTGGCATCAGTGATTGCCAGTTGATTAAAATTTGAATCATAGTCTCTACAAAGGTTGTGTTCAAAAGGATTTTTTCCTCCACAAACAACAAAGTTACACAACACACAGCAAATAAGTAGCACCGCACATGTAACACTAGGTAAAAGGAATTTTGGTTCCTGACAAACAACCTGTCACATACAATCAGCTATAGCACCTCCTGTGTTTGAGAGTCTGTTTTATGGAATATCAAGGGAAGCGGGGGTAGTGAGAGTCATCTCTGACATGCAGTAGAGGTGATGTGCCCTGCAGCTCTGGACTTCCACACTCATTCTAAATAGAAATGTCATTTGTTTGCATTACACGCTCATGATATGAACATAGTGAGCACTAGGAAAATTCCATCTGGCTTCACTGCTAAAACTGTGCACTCATTACTGTGCTAGACAGCAGAGAAATCGACCTTCTCTGTATGTAATCTGCAATTATGCAGACAGTTAGTTCTTGAAAATGTACCAAATAAGAATTTTTAAAGACAGTTGGAGTGGGGCATAAATCATCCCATAGGCTTCAGCCACCAAAAAAGCTCTTACCAAAGAGTGAATGGTTTCCTCTGATCATTATATTATAATTTAAGTACATAAAGATAAACTCACGTTTTTGCACAGTATCAGCAAAATAAACTTTCCTATTATTTGTGCATCTTCCAAAAGAATGCCACTTCACCAAACAGATATTGTTTAGGTTGTTGTTTTTTTTTTTTTTTTTGTGCAGGGATTTTAATTAAACTTAATCAAATTTTAGGGGTGGGGTTACAAAACCCTGCATTGGGCCCAAAAAGGCTTGATTACCTGTAAAAGACATACAGTATCTTAACCTACAGCAAAGACATAAGTGGTGTCCTACGGAAGGTTTTACTCACAGTATAGTGTGTGTTTTTCACATCTGATAATGAACAAATGTTTTTCTACGTAGGTAAAGTTTGTCTAGGAGGTTGGTTTTTTTTGGTTTGTTTTTGTTTTTTTAGCTCTGCACTACTTCACATTGAGCATGGACATTCATGCCTGGAGCTTCCCAATCTCATACTGTTGGTCTCTGGGTCAATGGTGCTTTTTAGTGAGGAGACAGATACCCCCACACACCCTGACACCAAAGACACACACACACACACACCCACACATATTGTTAGTGGATTTAAACAACTGGTGACTGGTCACAATCTCTACTTTAATGTCAGATACAACAAACCACCTTTAAATCTTTTGGACATACAGAGCTACCCTTACATGATTAATAAATGTTTTGTAGTTGTGGCTGAAAATTAGAAGTCGTTGCAGGCATGCTGGTGCTCATTATCAGTGTTCTGCCCTTTTAAGTAAATGAAAGTCATTTATACAGACATAATAATGTCCTTTACTTAAAAAAACATATTTTTGGAAAATATTGCTGGCATAATTAAAATATCATTATGCTGAGCTTGTGCACCTTTAATTTTCATCCTTGATAAGATCATGGGCTGAGCCTGATTTTATGCAAAGGCAACCAAAGATGAAAAATGATATACCCTCAAGCAATAATATCCAGACTTACTTCATATTCAAATCTGTTCCGTCTCTATTCTTTCATTCCTTTCATCATGATTTTTTTCAATTCAGTACTGATATGAGTCCAGAATTAACATTATGTGTTTTTAGGGGATATTTTATTTAGTGTCTGAACAGTTCAACACACAGCACATGTTTTAAAAGTCTCCAAATGTAAGCTTTTTTTATTCTTACTTGCATCAAGCTAGCATTTAACACATGAGAGTGTCTGAATCCCACATGTCAGAAAGCCATGTGTAAAGTGTACAGGAGAAAGGAGCAAAAATAAAGCGAGTTAACGGGAATACACAATTACTGCTTGCGTGTTATCTCATTTTGCTGTGTCATGTTACTCTTTGCGTAGTGTCATCTGCTAATTGTGATTCTGTGACTTTTACCCTTGGAGAACAATGCAGCCTCCTGCAGCACAGAGGGACCATCCAGCACCGAAAAGGAAATCTCTCCCACAGATAGAGTTTCATTCTATTTTAATACTGTTACTGCAATGAAAGCATAGAATTAAGACCTCAACAGTATCCGGTTACAGTGGAATAACAGTAGTCTTTTCTTTCCTTCTTTCTCTCTTTCTTTCTTATCTAATAGGGGTGCTCTACTTTCAGGTTACACTTTATAAACCCCATTTTTACTTCTTATTATAGAATGAAAATCACTCATTATTTTTTTATTTTCAGCACTATAAAAAGGAGTTTTGTGATCCCTTTCAAAAAGCACTTTGAGGGTGTTGGAATGGTACCTGATGAATACCAAAAAATGGCTTAGGTGTACATTTGAATAATACACTAGCTTAAGGTAATAGGAAGTGAATCTGCCCAGAGAAGTGGGATCGCTACTGTCTATACACTAGTGTTTAGGCTGAATACAGTTTAGTGCCAATGGCTTAGGAGGGATTTAGTGCATTTCTGCTCTACCTTTCTACTGTTTCACATCGCTTAAACTCTCCCACTGCACCTTTCCCCTACATGCACATACTCTGTCTTCTGTTTATCTATCTACAGCATCTTCTTCGATGTCTCTTATGCTCTACCCCCCCTCTCATATCCTTCCACCAGCTCTCCCAGTACTCATTGGTATGTTTTCTCAGAATCAAATACTGCCCCCCTCCAAAATAAGCGAGCAGGTTTCAACCGTCTGTTTTAGATTGTCTTCCTGCTAATGCTAGCTCTGACCTGCTGTTCCTATACTGTAAGTCTGCAATGGCACTAAAGGGCCTGTTGTGCATATTTCATCATTGCATGGCTGTCTAATTAGGTCAGTATGATCCACTCATTCCCATGGCAACCAAAGTATGGGGAGAGATAGAGAGAGAGAAAGAGAGAGAGAGAGAGAGAGAGAGAGAGATTGTGACTGAGCAGGTTAGTAAATGATGCAAGGATGTGTGTGGGTGTTTCTCAGTCATAGAGGGAGCCAAGGGAGAGGAGGCAATCGAGTTGCCACTGGTTATGATGAATTCTATTAGCACATTGAAGCTAATGGCTTAACCAACACCGCCATTGTCAGTTGTTGTCAGTAAGTCAGTTTAGATAATGGATGTATATCTGTGGGTGGATAGGCACTCGAAGCTTTCATTTTTGCTTCCCTTTGTCTACCTGAATGCAGATGCATGCTTTTAGCGGTAAAAGAAAAGGAAAACAAAAAGTGAAAAAAAAAGGAATGGGAAATATGTTCCTTTTTTCACAGCCTGGGTCTTTGGTAAGCAATCCTGTCTCCCAAGGAATCACATTGTTATTGGACTATTCCTTATCTCATGCTTTACGTTCAATGCACCGTTCTATCTATGCCACTGTAGGATAGTGTGCCCTTAATGTAATCTGTGTTTGCATCCCCTAACAAACCTACAATTAATGTTAACTTTTTTTAACTAATTGTTTGGTTTTCCACCTAGCAACTTTTGTCTTATGGTTCAGTCTCACTACTTTCATCAGTATCGTTTCCAGGCAGGTGTTTTAAAAATTCACTGTACACTACCTGCCCAGAACAAACAGTGGGCTGACAAAGTTAGTAACTAGCTATAAAACTGTTAATGGGGGGCAAAATAGTGCAACAGACTTACATTCATCAGCAAGTGGACGGAGGCATAATTCCAAATGAATGCAGTTTTGTTCTTTGTGGTTTTCTTATTATCTTTCTTTTATTGAAACTGGATGAAGCCATTCACGTTTTGATTGTTTTAATTAGCATGTTTCATAATATTTAAAGGCCATGGGCCTATTAGAATTTTTTTAGTCAATTCAAAAAGTTGCTAAAGTCATTAACAACCATGCGAAGATGAGCAATCTTTCCTCATTCTTAAGGAATAATAATAATGCACTACAGGCAATCACAAAGTTCTGCACTCTTATCATTCAAGCACAGCCTATAACCACTTACCAATTGATGTAAGTGGTGCTTCAGTTCGTATTATGCAGAAAGTGGACAGGCATTCCTGGGAAATGGATGTTGGACCTTTACCACAGCTGATGACTCAGGAAACAATAGCTTGAAGCAAAGAGATTATAGCTAATATGAGACTACATTTGTAGGTATTGGATTGCTTTTCTTTATGCATTATTTATAAGCCTATTCTTGACTGATTTGAATATTTTTGCATCATATTATGCATATGCACATACATTCACATACATAAGCTCACTGAGATGTTTTTGATCAATGAGCATAAAGTTAAGCTTTTACAGTGAAGGCTGCATGTGCAATCACAGCCAGAGAAAAAAAAAATCTTCCAACTGGGGAAGTTCATAGTGATTCCCATATCACAGCTGTGATAACTCCTTTGCTACTGTATGTCAAATGGATGAATAACAAAAATGTTGCTTTGTCTGCTTATTCTCAACTGACCTTTTAAATCCAGGGTAACTTAGGGGTAAATGCAAGGTCACATAACATCTTTTCTTTCTAGCGCAGTGGTAGCTCAGTGCCTGTTTGAATAGATGGTATGAAGTTGGCTACAAGCCAAAACCTAACATATGTCTCATTCTAAAGAGAAAAGATTTTTTTCCAAGGGGAATATGCATCATACAGTAGCATATGAACTGCAGAGGAAACTAGAGAAGCCAAGTCTCTGCTTGAGTCCTGGAAACATTTTGATAATAAGTTTATTACAAGATTCATTATATCATATATATGGATAGACAGATCATGTCTAGAATGTACAACAGATTGAAATAGGAATATCAAATTATTAGAATGATGTGTCCAGTGTTATACTCAGTTGAAATGTAAATGTAACACATAAATAGAGTTAAGATTTTGTGGGTATTATTACATTGGGAAGGACAGGTACAGTTTCTGGATATGTAACCAATAGTAATTATGCTATGTGACTCTAGAGATGGCAATCCTAATGATTATAGCGAATCTGTGAATCTCCATTTTGCACCACCAGCAAGGCAAAAGTTTCAATGTGTGTAAAATATACACATACACCAGATGGAGTTGGCACAAAATGTTGTACAGACATCTGTGGTTCCCAGACCATGAATCCTAATAACTTTGGTTATCCCATGACATTTCCTCCTCACTTTTACACCACCAGGAAGTTTGCATTTGTAGTTCTGAGTGAAATATATTGAAAATTATTGGATGGATTGCCATGAAATTAGGTACAGATATTAATTATTCCTTCAAAATGAATTGCAATGACTTTAATGATCCAATTTGGCATAATCAGCAGGCATTGTTGTTTTATTTCACCAATATGTTGATTTATGACAAAATACCTGTAAAACTAATGACATTCCCATCAACTTCAGCTGTTTTAGTGCTAAATTAGTAAATGCTAACATGCTAAGCTAAGATGGTATATGTGATATATGTGATGGCCTCTGGCTGAAACATGTCCGTGTCTGTCCACAATAAATAACAAAAAGATAGATCTGTGAGTGCCAGTGTTTTGTTTGTTTCATCCTCGGACTCTGAGCTACTTTTTACTGCATTATACATGTAGAATATCAGCATGTTAGCAATTTCATTGTTAGCATGATGGCATGCTCACATTTAGCATTATCATTTAGCTCAAAGTACAGCTGTAGCTGTGACAGTACTTTGTGGCTTGACTTAGAAAACTGGGTTTATGGGTTCATCAGAAGTGTATAACTAGACACCGCGAACATAGTTCCAGTCAACAATTTATATGAACACCTGCTAACCAAATAGAAACATTTTTTGTGACCACAGTTTAAGGAAGGAATAATCCATTACAAGCAAATTTATGCACAATGTAATGGATTTTTTTTTTCAGATAATTTTTATAATAATAACTGCACTGGTTTAGGTAGATTATACCATTAACAGCAATCAAAGAACCAGTATTGTGTGTAGTATATAATTTGGTCAATATAGAGTACATTATTCTTGTTGCTGTGTTGGCACTATTTTTCCTCAACTTTTGAATAATTGTTATGTTCTTATGAGTAGAAGAAGCTGAAGCATAGCTATAGCTGAAATAAGTAACTTTCTAACTATGATTATTCATTTAAAACAGTGAGAACACTGCTACATTAGAGCCTTCTCAAATATTGCAAATGCCATTCAAAATATGAGAAACTAAGTTAAAAACCTTTGATCACCCAGTATATTAAACAATTTACAATAATTGTAGGCCTAATTGAATATATAATACATATATACTATGCATAATTCAAGGATAGACCCACCTCATATACAGTTCAAAGAAAATAATTATCTAAATTTATAATTTAACCTTAACTACTATTAATATAGAATCAACATTTACTTGAAGATTTTGATTTTGACCTTGCATTATCCTCACTGTATATCACTCTGAATTCTAATTATCTCTTTTAATAAGCATTGATGAAACAGTCAAATATAACCAGACCATAATGACCTTACTGTAATTATGATGTATAGTTCACTCAGATAAAACTGAAAGACTCCATTTTCCTCCATTTTCCTCCACACCATCATAAAACCACCGTCGTGTCGCATGAATTGATTACATCTGTAATTCACCGCACTGTAGCAAGTGTGGAATGAAACACTCGACCCTTTTATCAAACGACTCTCCAGCTGCCCTCTGCAGACCAGGGATCAATATCAGCAGCGATTCAGCTGTGAAACAAGATAGAGAGAAGGTGATGGGAAAATAAGTTAAAATGGACAGTGTTGTCAGTCTGCGTCTTTAACTCACTGCACTACAGAGCGATGGACAGGTGCAACATGTAATTAAATGACTCAGACACTGCAGCTATGACTGTTCCTCACTGTATTATTTTTAGATAAAGAATAAAGCCAAACCAAGTGAATCCAAAGGAAGATATTGACATAAAGACTGTTTTACCACACCACCAAATGCCTTAGGGAGCAGGGTTCAATTGTATCAGATGTGCTTTATGCTAACACATTTAGAAGTTCCCACTGGTGGGAAGCCATTGAGGGATGTAGGTAAAGGAGGTTGTCTACAACCTTTACAGGCCAGGAAAAGCATTTGGAACAATAATTGGCAAGAACTTTACATATCATTCTTCACTTTGGAAACAGCAGATGACAAAACAATCTCCACACAGGGACCACTTAATCAGCTTGTTATGCAGCCATCCACCATTTTGTCTTCATTAGCAAAACATTTGCTTAGTTTTCATGTAAGTGTAGGTACTTGAACTTTATAATGCAATTGAAAGCTCCCAAACAGGTGAGACCTTGACTAGGTAATGCTTCAGAAAGTTGCTACAAAAGTTGCTCAAAAATGCTGTCATGAAGCAGCCATATAAACCGTTTTTGTTGATAGAGTCAAGTGTATTGTTAGACACACTTCCCTCCCACATGTTGGTCAAGTTCATGCCAGAATACCAGTGACTCATCTTGATGAGCTCTTTATATAAGGCACTGAGTCGCTGTAAAACCTCCACAGGCTTTGAATAAGCAGACAGTGAATGCATTGCAGTGAATCTCCAATAGAATGTTCATCCACATTATTCAATACATTTTGTCTTCCTTGTAAATTGGTATTTATTTTAATATTTTTTTTGCTGCTTCTGCCAGTTTTGTTGTCGCTCTGTTGTTTTGACTCACTTCATTTGTGGCTGCCTCAAAATTTGTCTGTGGCTTTTCCCATAATGAATCAGTGAAAATGGTTTATACCCAAAACACCCAACACATTACTGAAAGATTTACTGTTCTTCTGTAGGATTTCAACAGATACCTCTCAACAACAACAACAACAAAATAGTATGAATTAAATTTTGATCCCTCTTCAATTTTATTCTCAGGCCTGACAACACTGCAGGTTGTTCTGGACACAGCGGCAGAGAGGAAGTGGCAGGTGACAGCCATCAATGTGGGGAACCTGAAAGATGAGAGGAAAGATGAGGCCTACCGCTCACTGTTCCAGGACCTTGAGAACAAGAAGGAGAGGAGGGTGATCCTGGACTGTGAACAGGACAAAGTAAAAGACATCATGGAGCAGGTACAGTATAGAGTTTCATCATCATTCTGGTATTCTGGTCCAGTAGATACTACGAAGATAATATTTAGCATCTCCTACAAATTTTGTATATAATGCCAGTAAATTGTGTTAGATACATACTGTATTTTGATTAGATTGTGGATTATATATGGGGGTTTGTTTTTGTTTTACTTTTTTCCCCCTTTTTGATAATATAGTGTTACATTAGAACAATTATATCACGTAGAAAATTTTAACATTTTCACATTTTTTTCTTTTCTGATTGTGATTTCTGGTTCTTAAAAATGTGGTTAAATCAGGATCCTCCTCATGTTGCAACACTTTCACTAACTACAGAGCATTCACTGGACAGAAAATAAAGCTTAATTTTACACAATTAAACAAAAATAGCACACTCTAATTTGAAAGCAGTCAAGATGAAGGAAAAATAAATAGTATCTCACCATGTGAGAATGCAATTGGAAGTGTAAATTGCAGCGGGATATGATCAACAGTAATAATATTTTTAAGCAAGATAATGCAGGCTATGTTAACAACCATTGTCCTTTAATTATTCCTATAGGACAAAAGAAATATTCAGCCAACATATATACATCTGATACAGTACTAAAAAGAACAATGTCACACGGACCCTGCATTAGAAAGGCAGCATAATAATTACACTAATTGTTCATTTAGGCTGTAAACAAAACTGCAATTAAAGGCAAAACAGATACACATAAACAAGTTATTTTTACTCTACCTTTTACCCATGGGAGAGGCTTATTGATTAGCATTTAAAGCATGTATGTTTAACAGACTGCTGAAACATACTGAATGAAATCAATGTCTGCAGCCTCAGTGCCTGTTTATCGGAGAAAAGCAGAGTCCGCTTGGGTGGAAGTTTCTTGCTTCGTGTCAAAGACATTTATGTAGGAGATACAAGATGTTATTATTCAAATCTGTTTCAAGTAGTGGTCCTGACAAATGTCAAGCAGTGGGATAAATTTCAGGTGTGTCATTTATGTGAGGCACTGAAATGGTACATAACTGAGATATTTCTTTTTCTCCTGTTGCTTTACTGATAAGGACATTGGCTTTGGAATAGAATATCTCTGTCTAGCAGTATTTGTGACTGTGAACGCCACAGTCTTTTTATTCAGTGATAATGGCCAAGACTGTCAGCCATGTTAGGGTGGATAGTAGAAAATTATAATGTCTGAATTTAATGGTAGATATGTGTACTTTGGATATTATTAGTTTTATATTTATGATTGTCTTATCTCTGGTCGTCACAGTCTTGGTCTAACAAGGAATTTGTCGTGGAGGTTATAGTAATAGTGACAGAAAATGCTTCCTTTGAAATAACAAACAGTTATTAAAACTGTTGGCAAAGTCAAAATGGTATACAAGTCAAACTTTTCAGCCACTTTTATTAAACTACCTTGCTATAATTTTTTTATTTATTCTAGTGGAATATGTCTTCTACATCTCTTTTATATATGTACATCTCATAACCTTGCAGGTCATCACAATTGGAAGACATGTTAAAGGTTACCACTACATTATAGCCAATCTGGTAAGTGTAAAATACTTCTACACTTATTGAATGATTGTGTTATCATATTCTATGTGTCTTCAGTTCCCTTTTCTTGTTATATAGAAACCATAGAGACAATAATTGGGTTTCCATTTTCATATTTTCAGGGTTTCATTGATGGAGACCTGTCCAAAATCCAATATGGTGGTGCCAACGTGTCTGGCTTTCAGATTGTTGATTTTGATGATCCTTTGGTGTCCAAGTTCGACCAGAGATGGGAAGCTCTTGAAGAGAAGGAATATCCTGGTGCTGACAGTAAAATAAGGGTGAGTTAAGACATGCACATGTCTGCATGCAGATACTCATACACACATAACCTTGTATATTTGCAGGATGTGATTGTTGCTTGAAATCATTCTTGTAAGCACTTAAAGGTACCTGAGTTGTTCTAATGTACCTGTAACTGTGAAGTAAATTCTGCTGTTTCCATCTGTGGCACTAACTTTACACTCACACATACACACTACGTTCATCACTAAGCACATCTCTCAGGAAAGATTCTTACACTGCACTGTTACACAAAACTACATTTTCCCTTGAATTGAGTCTCCTGGGTTTCTTGTCTAGGCTTTGCTGCAAGAATTATATGACTTCATATCATTTAAATTCAAATAAAATAAGGATGTTATACTATTGATTTGAGAGATTATTGTATTTACTGCCTATACTACCCCTTTGACTCATATAAGATGAGCTCTCTATCAAAACTGAAGTTTACTCCGACTATGTCTCACAAGCCAGACACTGTTAATATCGCCAAAAATATTCTCTCACCTTTTGTCCACGAAATTGTCAAAGTTCAAGTTTCTTTTTATTGCCACCCAGCCAGTCTGCTGCAAGGAGTTTGAGTCTGGGTGAAAAATCATTCTGACATTTACTACATAGAATAAACTTTAGTGCAACGCAGAACATAAACACAGGATGACAAAAAAGACCACTGGCACCAGACAACTAATATATAATATCCATTATAATTAGGACAAGATGCCTAAATAACAGGGAGGATAAGGAGCAGTGGGAGCGTAGAGGAAGATGCTTTAATTCAAGAGGGACTAATGACATAATGGTCAATCTTGATTTGTTATATAGGTAAATTTAATGACTTAAAATATCACAAGGCAATGTGAGTGTTAGTCTACTTTTTTGTTTTTTGTGTCAACCAATTTTTATAGCTATAACAAGTGGATGTCGAGATTGCGCTCAAGGTCCACGCTTTAGCTTAAGGCTCAGACTTGACAGTTTCATTGTATTATGCCTCAATCCATCGTAAATAGTATTAAAATGTACGGATGCTGTTGAGACAAGTCAAAGTCATCTGCAGTGGAGCAAAGAAACTCATTTCTGCTAATTACAACCCCACTGTTTTGCCCAAATGAAATCTCCTTGGCCCATAGGAAGTGAAAAAAGAACATTTGGAAGGAAATAAAACTCTCCTGGAGTGTTCTGTCTCGCCAGTTTTACATGTTTTGCTTCTGTAATCTCCCTGATGTCCTTTGGTTTAAAGCCATCTTTGACTAGCCAGGCTGGTAAACACGAGCGTGCTGCGCTGTCTGCAGTTTAGTGACTCCGCCTTTGGTGATGTCTCGGAGTTTTGGATAAAATATTTACCTCTCTCTCTGCTATTTGAAAATGCCAACATGTAGTTGCATCATGCAGAGTTGCATCAATGATAAGGCTGGCAATATTATTTTTATTGTCAACCAATTCCAAAATACCAAAACCAGCAATGCTTTGATTTATCTCACAATGCTGACATTCTTAATACATTCATTCCATTCATTTAGAATATCAGGTTCACTGTATTCTTGGTTGAGGGTTAACTTTCTGATGAGGGTTATGGTTTGGTTGAGGGATTCTTACCTCTTTGTCAACCCTATGCCTAATATCTTCTCCCATTGTTCTACTCTAGTACACATCAGCGTTGACCTACGATGCAGTGCAAGTGATGACGGAGGCCTTCCGCTACCTGCATAAACAGCGCATTGACTTCACTAGGAGGGCCAACAATGGTGACTGCCTGGCCAATCCCGCTGTTCCCTGGGCTCAGGGAGTGGAGATTGAGCGAGCACTGAAACAGGTAAGACACACACATATACTCCATACACATCCTTTTGTTGGTGAAGACTCGTTTCCGTGGTAACAGCAGATCTCCCTTAGGAAATGCACCAACACCCACAAAGGCAGAAAGGACTTCAGAGAGATTGATTAAAGACTGATGTTTTTACCACGCATGTGCACACACACAAATATAACTATTCTTTTGAAAAGAAACAGTGGTCTACCCACAGACTGTCCTCTGAGCTTTGATGCTAGGCAAGATTAGCTTCACTCCTGCTGAGAAATGAAGCTTGGCAGCCAAAGTGAAACCAAAGTGGTGTTTTTTTTTTCTTTTCTCTCTTTGAAGTTTTTCAGGTTATAGCTACAGGTTCTGAGCTTGGAATACAAAATTAAGACAAAGTTATTCTTCTTTTTTAGCCAAGAACAAATGATAACATCATCTCACTAGACGACCTCTGGATTTTATTGATTCATATTCAGGAAATGTTTGCTTTATCTGAAAATACATCATTGATACTACCCTCAGTATCTCAGGAAAAAGCTTGGGTTTGATAAGAGCAAGCAACTTACTGACAGCATCCACATAGAGTTGTCCTTTTATCTCTATCTCTGCTACTCTGACTCATCCATCTGACCTTGGGAAAAGTTTGTGAGATTTTGGTTCCACAGTTGCCATTTTGGTTCATCACAGTTGATCAATCCTGAATTGATCATGGCAAGATGATCTTGGGCATGGCCTGCTACGGAGGAGGTCAGTTTTGTTGCTAAAGATTATGTATAGTGCGGTCTTAGTGGTCCACACCTTCTTTAACCAGGTTTCCTCAAAGGGAGTAGCACATGATGGGTTCTGTGAGAAAAAGTAATTTGTAATTTTGCTATCTGTCCGTTGAACTTAACAAGGGTTATGTTATATTGTCCAAAAGTATTTCGTAGGGGTTCCACACCAAGCTATGAAGCAGGTGAAAGACTTAAGCATCAAGTATGATGAATTACACAAGACACTACTAACAGAAATAGTGTCATAATGCTGTTTTCATGTAACACAGCATTCTAATATGCTATCAAAGCCAATTTGAAGATACTTTGTTGTAACACTTTGATTTCGTGTCTTTAAGGTACGTGTGGAAGGCCTGACAGGAAACATCCAGTTTGATCAACATGGCAAGAGAGTCAACTATTCAGTGAACATAATGGAATTAAAGAGTAATGGTCCTGTAAAGGTATGTTCCTGGATGTTCCACAATGTACATACATTTGTTTGGTTTGAATTTGAGGTTCAAATTCTAAGCACTCAAGATTAATGCTGTGTGTGCTGTTTTAATGAATTTCTGTATGTATTTATCCTGACAGATTGGATACTGGAATGAGGTTGACAAAATGGCTGTCACCAAATCTGATGTCTTTGCAAATGACACAACAGGAATGGAAAACAAAACAGTTATTGTCACCACCATCTTGGTAAATATTTGGAAAAACTACTTTTTAAATGGTTTAATATATGACTGTATAATTAAGTATAAACTGCTTTAATTGTACTTTCAGCATTTCCTTTCTAGTTTTATGTAGTGCTTGGTCCAAAACACGGGACATTATTTGTCAGTGATTGTTTTAATTGTGGTATTTTAATCTCACCTTTCTATAGAGGAGAGGATTCTTTTTGCTGTAGTAGCATGCCACTCATGTTTGAATTTCATCTTCAGATTGACAAACAAAATAACACAACGCTGCTAATTTCTTGCCACAAGGGTGTGCTTTCTTTTAAGACCAGTGCTCTCTTATATTTATAATGAACTGTCAGCTTTGTGTGAAACCCTTGTCTTTGAAGCCGTTTTTTTTTTTCACTTGTGCTGAATGGTGTTTTCTGTTTTTGTCTCTGTCCTTCAGGAAGCTCCATATGTAATGCTGAAAAAGAACGCTGACCTTTTTGTAGACAATGACCGCTACGAGGGTTACTGTGTAGATCTGGCTGCGGAGATAGCAAAGCACTGTGGCTTCAAATATCAACTGAAAATAGTGGGGGATGGTAAATATGGAGCCAGAGATGCTGAGACCAAAATCTGGAACGGGATGGTTGGAGAGTTAGTGTATGGGGTGAGTTACCCAAAGGTTACTGAGCTAATATTCTGTTGCAAACCTCAAGACAATGCTTGATTTTTAGAATGAATTTGTAGCAATTTGGAAGTTAAGATCTAAAATGAAATCCCATCTTGATTCTTAGAACTTTTGTCTTTTGGTTTGATAGAAAGCAGACATTGCAGTGGCTCCTCTGACCATCACTTTGGTACGAGAGGAGGTGATCGATTTCTCCAAACCCTTCATGTCTCTGGGAATCTCTATCATGATCAAGAAGCCTCAGAAGTCCAAACCAGGCGTGTTCTCTTTCCTGGATCCACTGGCTTACGAGATCTGGATGTGTATTGTTTTTGCCTACATCGGTGTCAGTGTGGTGCTGTTCCTCGTCAGCCGCTTCAGCCCATATGAGTGGCACACTGAAGAGTATGAAGACGGGCAGATCCAGACCAATGAGTCAACTAACGAGTTTGGCATATTCAACAGCCTGTGGTTTTCCCTTGGTGCCTTTATGCGACAAGGCTGTGACATATCACCTAGGTAAGAAAAATCGACTGCCATATTGCCCTTGGTTTAATTAACCAAGAATAAATAGTGATTTCATGCAATTATAACTTCAAATCAAAATTAACTTAATATCACAATAACTCCTCACAATAATCACAATAATGTACTTGATGTACTTCATTTTATAATAATAAAAGAGGAATAAGCCAGAGTTTTTATTTATTTATTTTTATCTTAAAGCTCATATGCGACTACATTATCTGTCTTGAGTCAACAAAGTGTACTTTTAGTTAGCATGGTTTGAGGTGTGGCAGTGTTGGTTATTAGGCACCAATCTATAGGTCCAACAGTTCGAGAGTGTCCATGGAGGGACAGAGAAAAGTATCTCAAATAGATCACCGTGAAATTTGGTACTGACAAGGATGGACTGAGTTTTTGTCTCAATACTACCAACAGGTATAAATTCCCACTTTTCCAATGCTACAGTTCATTAGAGAATACCTTTAAAACTATACTAACATCAACCACAGCTGTACATTCAAATTAATGTTTACTGCTAATAGTAGCATAATCATATGTAAAATATGATACAGTATGCTACATTTTTAGCATTGTAACATATTAATGATCGAGAGCACAGCTTTCTCTCCAATTCATCCAACACTTTGGTTTTCTGGTGGGAGATGAGCATGTTTGGACAATAGCAGGCCATGAGTCAGGTTACTTATGCAAATTAGTGGATTTTCCCATGTACACAAGGTCAGAGTTAGGAGTGCTGAATTCGGTGATCCTCTGACTTTTCCTGTAAAATGCCACCAGCTCTATAGTGCCACCAGTCAAAGTTTTCACTCATTCTGAGAAATAATTCAACATCTACTTGATGGATTGGCAAAATATTTTTGTGTAGACATTCATAGTTACCATGACAAAGAATCCCACAGACTTTTTTGGTCCCTTGACTTTTCCTTGAGTGCCACCATGATGTTGGCATTTGTGTTTCTAAAGTAACTGTTAGACTGCCACAACATTTGATACACTCATACGTACCCCCCTTAGGATGAATCGTAATCACTTTGAACATTTCATCTAATGTCATTATCTGGTCCTAATTTCAATTTACCCAATACTTTGGTTTATTACCAAAACCCTACAAAAATAATTCCATTCTCAGCTTCATGTGCAGTTTGTCTTTAGTGCTAAATGCTAGTGTTTAGCAAACCATATTATACTAACACACTAGCCTAAGATGGTAAAATGGTGGTAATGATGGTAATTGCTAAAAATCAACATGTTAGCATTATCATTTGTAGCATGTTACAATGCAAGAGTTAACATGAGAATTGTTCTCCGTAAAGGTTGGTGTTTGTAAACACAACACTCAAAGTTGTCTTCACTTCCCAGCTCAATGATACTAGAATGAGAGAGAGAGAGAGCAGCACTAGCAAGAACAGAGAATCAGAGAAATAAAACATTATCCGATTGTTTAACATCTGTTATGTTCTAAAGCACAAATAAACACGCCCACACTGCTGCAGAAAGGTGCCACACTGCCGGATTTTGTTTGAATGCAGCTGAAGTGCAGGCTTCATCCTGTGCTTCTGCTCTGCGTGTGTGTATGTCTGTGTGTAGCTCAGTCCCGACCTCAGTCGAATAGACGCAGAGATCTGTTATCTTTATAAATCCATGACACAGACAGGGAGCAGAGGAGAGAGACAGACACAGCGATGTAACCTGATCGTTATGTTTTTATCGAGTCCCGACCTCACACCTCAGGTGCCGTTATTGGCTGGGGGCCACGCACCCACTGCCCGAAGGTTGATGCCCAGAAACATCCTGAACACAGCAAAATAATATCAAAATAGAGGCAGAGGGCAGGGTCTCTGTAGATAAATAACATCCCCACACACTTCTAGTGGTTCATAAGTGATGATTGAGAAGGATTATATTTATATCTAGTCTATACAAAGGGTTACAACAAAAGAAAATCATGCATAGCATAGGCTTTAATTAATTTAGTTTCATATAAATGTTTGGATATACATCATAGATTTAATAACCTGTGAGAGCTGACAC